>CM038223.1:111969963-113314631 GCA_021442155.1 Cymbidium sinense
TTTGAGCATTTGATGCTCAAATGAAGTGAGATCAGGTTCGTAGATCCGCCGTCGAGACGCCGATTGGACTATAAACACTCCATATTTGAGAGTTGAGATTTAATTGATGTCCCAAAGATTCCAACGATATTTCAAGTGCATTGATCTCGACTGAGATTGACTCAAAATCATATCGCTTCGACATCAAGATTGGCTTTTGACTAGTGGTATTTGAGAGCCATATCGCCTTGCCCCTATTTTTAATGATTAGCTTTTTAATCATTCAAAAAATATATGTGTCAAATGCTCAAAAATAACGAAGTTCTTCTCACGAACGCGACCCATGAATCATACATTTTGAGAGAAGAAATCATCAAAAAAATACAAAAATTAGATTATGGAATAAGATCTGTAGCCATTGGCATGAGATTTTGAGGTTATGGAGCTATTTGGATACTCATATGTTTTCAGTTCCTGGACCTCGCGTGCGCTCGCGGGGCCCTCGGCGCTATGGCGCGGCGCGCGAAGCGCGGGCGCGGCGTTCGAGCGCGGGCGCGCGCTGCGGTTGTAGCGGCCCGTCGGGTCGAGGCGGGCCGCGTTTTATCGGTGGGAGCGGGCGGGCCGCGTGACGGGTCGTATGGAGCGGTCGGTGGGCCGATGAGCGCGGGCCGCGGGCCGCGCTGCCGGATCGCGCGGAACGGCGCGGTGGCGGGTTACGCCCGCGGGCCGCGTCGCGGGCCATTCCGCGTGACGGCTCGGGTCTCGGGCCATTCCGCGTGACGGTTCGGGTCACGGGCCATTCCGCGTGGTTTGGTCGGGTCAGTCCGGGTGAACAGGCTGGAGGCCCGTCGCGATGCGCCTGCGCGCCCGCGAGCGCGTTCAGCGTCTGCGCGCGTTCAGGCCCGCGCGCGTTCAGGCAGGCCAGCGCGCGTTCAGCCTGCGCGTTGCAGGCGCGCCTGCGGGTCGCGAGGCGCCCACGGGCCCGGCCGAGAATTTGAAGGGTTTTGAGCCGTTTTTTGAGCCGTTTTGAGCCGTTTTTGAGCCGTTTTTGTCCTTGTCAGGTTATCTCCCCTAGTGATGAGAGAGAGGCACACCTTCCCCCTCCCTTTCTTGAGTGAGGGTCCTTGGAGGCGATCAAGAGGGCGCATCAAGAGGCTTATCGTGGAGGCGATCAAGGCCCACCTGACGTCAGGTTCTCCTGCCACCGTCCGGCGCATCGCCCCGGACCGTCGGTTAGGGAGGCGATCAAGGCCCACCTGCACGTCAGGATCTCCTGCTTCCCCCCGTCCGGCGATCGTCCCGCCTGATCGTTCTGGGTTAGAGGCTTATCTGCCTGCAGACGTCGTTCCGGCTTCGCCGGCTTATCGTCCCGCCGGGATCGTCTCGTTGGGGAGGCGATCATGTCTCCACGTCAGGAGTGCCCGCTTCGCCCGGCGATCGCCCCCCGCTGACCGTCTGCTGAGGCTATCAAGGCCCACGTGACGCCGTGGAAACCCGGCTTCCCGCCCGGCTATCGGGTCCCTCTGATCGCTCGTTGGGGCGAGGCGCCCCACCAGACGTCGGGAGTTCCGGCACCTACCGCCGCTTATCGGCCGCCGCTGCCCCGTTGAGGGCGTCAAGGCCCACTGACGCCGGTGGACTCCGCTTCCGCTCGCCCGGCATCGCCCCGCTTGACCGTTCGTTGAGGATCATGCCCACGGCGTAGGTTCTGGCTTCCTACCGCCATCGCCCCGCTCTGGATCGCCCGTTGTGAGGCGATCAAGGCCCACTCAGATGTGCCGCCATTCCATGGCGATGTCCGACGAGAATGGCCGACGAGAAGACGCCATGGTCGGCGTTGTTCTGACGCATGGTGATGACCGGCTAAGATTGCCGACGAGTGGACCGTAAGATTGCCTGCGGATGGTTCAACGCTGATAATCGATGTTGTTAACTCGCATGTTATGGATATAATCAATCCGAGGATTTTGACCCATCCGTTGTTTGTCGTGGTTTTACCCGATGACATAACCGTGGAGTGGGTACAAAGTTTTGACCTTTCCAGTTATTGGTCGTAATATTCGTCGACACTAACTGCGCGGAAGAGGCCGTAAAGTCCACCAAGGACGCTTTTGACCTATCCGGTTTTTGTCGAAGCTTTTGCTCGGCGACATTAACCCGCATGGAAGAGGCCGTGGAAGTCCACCAAGGACGCTTTGACCTATCCCCGGTTTGTCGAAGCTTTGATGACGCTTAACCCGTATGCAAGAGCGGAAGTCCACCAAGGACGCTTGACCTATTCGGGTTGTTTATCGTGTTTTGCTCGATGACATCAACCCGCATGGAAGAGGTCGCGAAGTCCACCGGCGACGTTGATCATCCCGTTAGTCCGAAGTTTTACTACGACGTTAACCTGCATGGAAGAGGTCACCGGGCGACAAGACGGAGGCTGACCGGCGACGAGCAGGCCGGGTAACCGGCGATCGTGGTGGCGACCGGCGACCGTGGTCGGCGATTTAGTCGCTGGCGGACCGCAAAATTGTCGATCGAAGGCGAATCCGACGATAATCGGCGATCGGTGGTACCGACGGGTGGTCGGCAAGAATTTATGAATGGCGACGGCAAATCGACGCCGGTAATCGCGAATGACGGCCACAATGGTGATGACTGAAGATGCCGCTGATTTAAAGGGCGCGACCGGCCAAACCTGCATGGCAACGGCCGTTGGCCACCGGGTTGTCTGGCACGGCGAATAGTCGACGGCATCGACGCCGAGTCGCTAATGACCGCGAGCAATCGGTGATGACCGCTAAGATTGCCGATGGCCTGGCATGACTGGATGACAGGTGACGGTGGCGAATGCACGATGAGGATTTTGACCCATCCGGTTTGTCGAGTGTCATCCGGCGACATTAACCCGCGAGAGTACAAAGTTTTGACCTTTCCAGTTATTGGTCTAATATTATTCGCCGACGCCAACCTATGGAAGAGGCCGAAGTCCACCGCGACCTTTTGACCTTTCCCGCTTGTTTGTCGAAGTTTTGCATGACATTAACCCATGGAAGAGGTCAATTAACTGGCCGAGGATTTTGACCCCCGAAGTTTTCATTGGAGTGTTACCCACGACGCTAACCTGTATGGAAGAGGTCGAATCAACTGGCGATTTTGACCTATCCGGTTGTTTGTCGCTGTTCATGACGCAACTGTGCGAGTGTACAAAGTTTTGACCTTTCCAGTTATTGTTCGGCTATTATTCGCCGACGCTAACCTGCATGGAAGAGGCCGGAAGTCCACCAAGGACCTTTTGACCTTTCCCGAAGTGTTTTGTCGAAGTTTTGCTCGATGACATTAACCCGCATGAAGAGGCCGCGAAGTCCACCAAGGACCTTTTGACCTTTCCTGTTAGTCGAAGCTTTTACCGATGACGCAACTGCATGGAAGAGGTCGGGAAGTCCACCAAGGACGCTTAATCATCCTTGTTAGTTGAAGCTTTTACCATGACGCTAACCCGTGCATGGAAGAGGTCAAATTGAACTGGCTGAGTATTGACGGGCGACCGCGCCATTAGCTCCATGCGGATGACCTACGACACGATGACCGGCGAAGATTTGCCGCTGGCGTCTACGGCAGACCGGCGACGGTAGGGCCGCGATGACCGGCGACACAAGGATGACCGCTAAGATTGCCGTGATAAGTACGGCAACCGGCGACGGTAGAAGCGGCGGACCGGCTATAATGGCGCTACGACAGCGGCCTGGCAATGCGAATGCAACTAGCCGACGGGCGAATGACGTTTATCCATGACCGATTAATGGTGATGACCGGCTAAGATGGTTTCGCGCAGAAGGACCGCGACGGTAGTCTGCCGCGATGACCGGCATTAATAATATCGGCGCCGACGGGTGGTGCGTGAATCGGCGACGAAGCCGATGGGCGATCGACGTAGCCGCTGACGTGACCGGCTGAATGGTGATGACCGGCGATCGATTATGGTCGCAAGGACCTACACATAATGATGTTGCGACCATGACGATGAGGATTTTGACCCATCCGGTTGTTTGTCGAGCGTTATCCGGCGACATTAACCGCGCGAGTGGGTACAAAGTTTTTTTTTTTTTGACCTTTCCGGTTTTGTCGAGCTTTTGCGACATTAACCCGTAGAAGAGATCACGTGAAGTCCACCACGACGACCTATCCCTTGTTTGTCGTTTAATTTACGCAACCCTAAGAGGTCGAATACTAATGAGTTTAGCCGAGTTGACCATCGATCTTGCCTTTTCGTCGACTTGCTCATCTTTTGAGATTGCCTGGGGGGTTCAGCATGAGTCATTGATTCTTTTCCAATCGACGGGATATCTTTGTTGAATGGGCCTTTCGATTTTGATGGGACTGCCTCAGGTTCCTGGGGTGCTTTTATGTCTCTCACATTATCCAAATTGTTTACTCATGTGCACACAAAATTATCAAGGAAGATTGCTTCCACACGGTTTAACTAAGGCATATGACCGTGGTCCCGCATGAGTGATGAGTAAAAGGCCTCTGGACGGACTCTCCAAGAAAAACTCCTCTTAATAGTTCTGAGTTTACCTGTATTTAAGTGAGAACCTCCGAAGTATTCTTTAAGTGATTCACCCTCGCTCTAATACAGAAAGATGGGAGGAATCTTTAATGATTCGATTTGCAATGAACTGCTCCACAAAGAACCCAAGTTCTGCTAAAGGTATGGATGGATCCCCTCGAAGAGAGTAGAACTCAAGCAGCCCTCGAGGGTAACAGGAAAGACCCCACAGCAAGGTGTCGAGCTCGCTGGATATGCATGATAGTCCCGTGAATACGATGTGTTCGTGTGGTTGCCCCATCATGTGAATCAATGCTCTAAGCTTGAAACCTGGAATTGATGTTGAAGAATTGCCTAAAGGTGAGGACTCATAACCGCTGTGAAGATGATTGCCTTGAAGGTGAAATTCATCTGTATTAAGGCCGCATTGCAAGGAATGTGTCGTATTAACAAGATGAGTGTGAAGCTATCAACAATGATCCGGGATTAGAACCTGCCGAGTCGATGGATGAGTGGAACTGGCAGGTTCAGAGATCAAGCTATGGTTTCCTGCAGAGGAACTCTAATCGGAAGATTAGCATTTTGACCTCCTCCCGCACCATCTTGGGGGGGTTCATTTGTCGTTGGGCCGTTGTAGTCCTTGCAAAAGTCGGATCATCTTATTTTGGGACCTCCATTCGACGCATACCATCCAAAGAGATTCCTGCTCCGCCTTCGAAGGTCATGCCTATCGAGGGATGAGGCAAAACTTGACGCTCTTGGTTCGTGGACTGCTTTGAGAGTGATCTGAGTCTGGAGCGAGGCTGGCATGGGGCGAGTGTCGCCTATGGGCCATGACGCGGATATTCACGGGTAATCAAAGGGTTTTTCATTCCCACGGCGCCAAACCGTCATAGAAAACCGCCAGGAGAGCCTTTAGCCTTGCTGAAGTCCAAAGACACACACGTAATTAAAGAGCAACAAGAGACACCTGCACTTTAACGGGAAAACCCTCAAAAGAGGGAAACCACCTGCCCAGCCCAAGAAAAGCTTCCACTATGTATCTATCCGCTTTAGTACAAAATCTTCCCGAGCATAACAGATTGGAATCAGATAGAGAATGACAATAACCTGTAAACATGATCAGTAATTGCATCATGGTGAGATGCAGAACTTCCGGGAATACAGGTACAATTAGGACATACGTATGATATTGATGGTCACGAAATGAGTGCAATCTTGCTGCGATCTTGTTTGAGGATCTTCAAGCTTCAGAGCTCTTCCTCCTCACTGGCTTTTCCTCTCTTCTTCCTCGCTTGACTCTTCCTTTCTTCCTTGTTTGACTCTTCCTCTTCTTCCTCGGCTCTTCCTTCTTCCTTGCTTGACTCTTCCTCTTCTTCCTTGGGGCGTGATTGATCGGCAGGATCACCGACGCGGCTGTGGGGGACCGACCGCCGAGGCTTCCTCTTCTTCATTTCAGCCTCCTTCACTTTGCTTGGCCCCCTTCATGGAATGAAGGTCTATTTATAGATGGAATGAGGCATTCTTAAATTCATGTAAAGCCCGCACTACCCTCCCCTCGACGGACGGCTCGATGATGATTCCTTCGATCATTTGATGTATTTTGAGCATTTGGATGCTCAAATGAATGGAATTATGAGATCTTAGGCTCGTTAGATCCGCCTGCCGAGACGCCGATTTGACTATAAACACCCATATTTGAGATGCTGAGATTTAATTGACGCCCCAGCATTCCAATGATATTTCAAAGGTTGATTCACATCTAGATTACTCAAAATCATAATTTGCTTACATCAAGATTTATTATATATATATATATATATATATATATATATATATATATATATATATATATATATATATATATATATATATATATATATATATATATATATATATATATATATATATATATATATATATATATATATATATATCCTCACCATGAACTTCCATTTATTTATTTATTTTAATGGAGAGCTCATTTATTCAATCATATAATTCAGCGAATTTTAATTGATTTAGAATAATTGAAGCAAAGCATGGTGCCTTTGTTGTGATTCTGGTTATTTTTCTTCTCAGCCTTAAATGAAACATTATGATCTTCCCATACTCAACTTATGAAATTGTTAAATTCATGGAACAAAAAAAAATTATAAACTTGTGACGATCGAGTCCATTTTATGATATAAAAAATTATAATGCCTTCCTTCCCATTTTGACCTTGACCAAATGAGCTCAAGGTCATTCTATGTATACATATGCATATATATTATGATAATTCTAGATTATTTAGCTTGTTGATCAAGCTTGTATGATTTAGGTCTTCTTCCGAGGTCGTGCATGGCTTGTTCTCGCTGCAATTTTTAATAGAAATCCATTATAATGCTTTCCCAAACGACTCACAACGATGTGCCTTGAAATGCAGTACAGTGTCGTAGCTCTCTGCCGGCTCTAGAGTGAAGGTGCTATAAAAAAATCTACTATTTAAAATTACGATGTAAAAAAAAAGTTAAATCAGAACTTTTAATGTCACCACGGAGTAAAGTCGATCAAAAAAATATAACTTTTTATCTAAGATTTTTCAAAACGCAATGCAGCACCAAACGACACTATAATGACATAAGACAAGACCGCCACTGTTGCACCAAACATATCCTTAGTATTATGACGAATTAGTTCTTTATTATATTTTGTGATTTTCATTATTGATTTTCTCATAAATTTATGCTTGCTATCCCTTTGACTTAGGTTGTTTCACTTCAAAAATGGATTGAATAAAATTAGAATAGAGATGTGGGCAATAGGTTGATATTTTTTTTTCCAAGTGGCACTATCTCAAATGCATCGGCCCACTAATTATTAACAAATTACACTTTTATCCCAACCTCTAAAAACATCAGTTTTAACGAAATTTTTTTGTTTTGCATACAGTTGATTGATATTGGAATTTTGTAAATTCAATATTTTAGTCTTATTATTATTGTAAGAAAATTTTCACCATTCTAGTAATTTAATATTAATTATTATTTAAATTATTATATAAAAGAAAAATTAGATTATTCTTATTTTTAAGCCATTATAATTATCACCTCTACAACGCAAAGTGAGTTCAAAAAAGTAAAAAAACTTAGTTTGAATTTTTTTAAAGTTAATAAACGCTTATAATTAAATGACAGTTATGTTTGTTATAGAAATGCTGAAGAACTATATGGTGAATCCTTTGATATATAGATACAGAATATATATGACCTTAGAATTATTTTGAATTAAAAATAAAAAAGAAATAAGAAAAAGAAAACTTTAAAACAGTAACATTTCAGAAAACCGTATAGATTCCATTTCAGAATATATATCGTTGATGTTTTTCTGTTAAAATACAATTAAAATACCATTTAGACTTTTGTTTTAATATCTCTGTATTTTAAAAAATATATGTTACTAATATTTATGTGATTAATAGTATTCAAAATAAAGTCAACAAATTAATCATATATTTGTAAAGTTGATCTCAAACCAAGCTTTTAATTTAAGCGCATTAAGTGAAAACTATAATTTATTATTGATATGACACTTAAATCCTTAATCTAAGCATCTAATCTTGACGTCAAAGACAAGTTAATCCTCAAATAAACCAATGATGAATTAAAATATCATCAAAACTTGTGATATCGCTTAAATCCCTAAATAGCTCTTAAATATGGAGTGTTAATCAAATCGAATGCCTTGACGAAATAATCTAACAAGCTAAAGATCTCCTAATTCCAACTTCATTTGAGCATTCAAATACATAAAATACATCGATGATCAAGGAATCATTTTGAGTCAGATGGAGGAGTGGTCTGATTTGCATATGTAAATGCCACCCTTTAATCGATAAATTCTCATTCTTCACATGGAGAGGCAAAAGAGAGAGGAGAGAGCTCTAAAGTTTTGAAAATCCTCCAAGATAATCGTTAACGACGGCCACCACTGCCCCTCTTGTAACCACCGCCGCCGATCACCGCCATCCGCCGTGCCGTTAATCTCCGTTGGCCATCATCACAATGACCTTCACGGCCGATCTCGCTGCTCACCATCATTCGCTACCACTAAAGAATCTTATAACGAACAACTATACGACTATTGTTCATTCAGATTCCTATTCGCCTCTTCTCATATTAACTCGTAATCCCGTGACGGAAAACTTTGTACTCAAACAAATACATAGTAGATTTTTTTACGTTTCGATTTTTTTACCCTATTCGAGATTTTTCACATAAAATTTCTGTATTTTTCTTCACCTTTAAATACCTCAGATTAATTTCACAATAAGATTAAGGCATAAACTATCACTCTACTATAACTATTTTTCTAGCACGCAACAATTATTTATTATTTAGCTTATGAGAAATTGATTTTTTTTTTTCTTATTAAACGAGGATATATGAGAACAACAATGATCTCATAAATTTACATAAGGACAAGGATGGTCCTTCTGAACCTTTATGTCCGGTCGAGAGAGGTGACAAATTCTAGGTTCAGTATATCTGATATAGTCACAAAATAAGCTGACCATTAGTTTCATTTTATCATTTTCAAAGAATATACAGTCTTATTCATAGTCTATTCGCACTCATTTATAATTTATATTTGACAGATTTACATACATATCATACCATTTTTATGTATTTATATATCTAATATTTAAAATTTAGATATTTACTTATCTAACATTTTTTTATGTTTAAAAAAAGTACATTTTATTTTAAAAAAGTGAATGATATGATATTGAAGATTATATATAAAAAAAATTAAAATTTAGATGTAGATATGTAAATGCATAAGAATTGTGTGATATGTATGTAAATCTCCCTTTTATATTTACAAAAGCAGTCAATGAAATACACATATTTGATTTGTTATTTGAATTGCAATTAAAATGTATGTTATGAGAATTTGGATGGAGGCAATCTGAGAGGTAAGAGGAAATAAAAAAATTATAGTTCAAAACAATGACTATAAATTCATAATAAACGAATAAATTATAAACGGATTTTGTATCATTTACTTCAATTTTATTCAATCCGAACAAATCCTTTTCTGGATTAAAGTAAAAAGAGATTAAACAATTCATAGCCATCAATATGAAATTTTTAATTTTTTCAATTTCTTCGCTGGAACTCAGCATTCATACACCTATAAAACAACTATAAAAAAATAAATTTGCGCGTTATTTAATAATAAAAGATAATTATATGATGTTTTTTATATAAATGTTATATTTTTTTAATAAAATATTCAATAATTATAAATGCTAAACCAAATAGAAGAAGTAAAAGTTTTTACTTTATCTTTCTGAGTCAAAGACACACACAAATATTTGAAAGTAATAAAAACCGCAATTTTAAAATCTCAAAAAAAAGAGAAATCACTGCCCAAAATAAAAGCTCCACTACGTCTCCTGCTTGAGTACAAGATCTTCTCGATAATCAAGGTAATCAGATAAATAAATAAATCAGAATACAATGCCGACGATAAAGTGACGACGATTGATGGATGAAATGACAATGTTGACGACTGCCGACGAAACGCATGACCGCAATACTGGTCAACGACGCGAGATCGCCGGCGATGGTGGCCACGCATGGTTGACGACCGCCGATGGCAAAGACGATTATTGGAGATCTTTTTCTCCTCTCGTCTCCTTCCTTCACTTGCCTTCCTCATATGATAATGAGGCTTTTATGATCGGTGAGGCTGCTCAGAATACATGCAAAACCCGCACTCAATTTCATCTGACAACCAAATGATCCCTGATCATACGATGATTGCATTTGAATGCTCAAACGTTTAATTGTAAGATCTTTTGGAACAACCGTCAGACGCCGATTCGATTATATAAACACTTCATATTTTATAGCTATTTAGGATTTAACCGATATCCCAAAGCTTTAAGGATATTTTAGAAATTGTTTCATCAGCTTCAACTTCTTGCTTTTAACATCAAAATTGCGTTTCACTACTAATATTTTAAGTGTCATATCAATAAACATTTACCTTTCGCTCATATTGTAAAATATACTAATAGCTACTTATGCAATAATTTTGCATAATTTATAAAACATTTTATGCCTTACTTTTTCTCTTTTTTTTTTTTTTTTTTAATATGAAAACCACGACTAGATATGTGCAGAGCCCAAATGAACAGCTCAGTGCAGCCCAACCCACAGGGCTCTGCATTTCGTGGAAGAAGCGACGGGCTTTAATCAATAGAAATTCAGAGTCAGAAGTTGGCCGTTTCGTATTGAAGAGAATTTGATTCTCCTCTTGCTATTATTATTTCTTATTGACAGTTGGACGTGGGTTGGAGCCTATAGATCAATGCTTATAATAATCAGAGCAATTGAGCTGAACTAAAGTTATAAAATAGGAAAATAAAATAAAAAAATTAAGGATTGTTTGTTACAACTATTTTGAGAATACTTTCTAAGAAAAAATTGTGAGATTTCACAATTTCTAAGTTTTTGATTGAAAATAATATAAATTGAAGATAGTTCAACAAGGGCTTTGAATACAACAAATAATTCATTTTGATGAAATTACAATTTGAATTTCATCCTGTCTTATATTGCAACTCACATGATTTTGCCTTGTATCGTAATCTATTAACGCTATGAAGTTGTAGACCTTCCATCATCCCAACATTCACAAACTTCTAATAGCTTTATCGGCCTCTTCCTTCATCCTTCTTCTCTCTCTCATCGCTGTGTTGCTCCCATTCCCTTTATAACTCATTCTAAATTCTTGCACAAAGTGCCCATAGATGTGGGAGCAATCAACAAAGATTTCAATCTATGGTTTCTCAAGAAGTTGAAAAGTCACCTCTTGTAATTTGATGAAGTCAATAGAAGGAGACGCGGATTCCATTATCGTATGTAAATCACAAGCAAATTGAGGCTAAGGTAATTTGTTAGATCCAAAATACGATCCAATGCCCGGAGAGACCAACCCAATCCTATTCCCTATTCAAACCGGTTCATTCCACTGCATTGACTCACTTAACCCAACTAGACTCATAGATCGTAATCTATTAATGTTATGAAGTTGTAGACCTTCCATCATCCCAACATTCACAAACTTCTAATAGCTTATCGCCCTCTTCCTTCTTCCTTCTTCTCCATCGCTGTTGCTCCCATTCCCTTTATAACTCATTCTAAATTCTTGCAGACAAAGTGCCCATAGATGTGGGAGCAATTAACAAAGATTTCAATCTATGGTTTCTCAAGAAGTTGAAAAGTCACCTCTTCTAATATTGATGAAGTCAACATTAGGCTAGTAGCATAATTATTATAGTAGAGGCTGATGTCTTCAGCATGAAGGTGACTTAGTGAAGAGGTAGTGGTGAATGGCAATGATCGAGAGATTTTCATTTGGAGTACTAGTAGTTTTAAAGAGAGGCATGATTGCAAACCTTTGTCAATGAAAGCTCAATATAATATAGTAAGGGATGAAAGAAATTATAGAAAGATTAATAAAGAGAGAGAGAGAGAGAGTGAGAGAGAATGAAAAATCTAAGATAGTAAAATAAAGAGAGAAAATATTTAAGATCAATCATTAATGTATTGCAAACATTTTTAAAGCTAACAAAAACTCTTTCCTTTTAGTTAAATTTTATTGAATAATATCAATTTTATGCTCTTTAAAGTGTTTTATTACATATTATCATTTTCATTCTAATATTTATTATTGCTCTTGTGCTAATATATTTCTTTATCAAATGTTATTAGGTCCACATGATTACTCTTATGAGGGGAGTGAATAATAGCTAAAGACAAGAAAGCCTACACCTATAAAATTGATGACAATGATTACAAAGTTAGAGAGTAAATATGTTAATTAAATTTTTTTTACACAAAGAAGTCGCATTAATCTCTTTCTAAGATAGTAGGTGGCTGCCGTCTTTGTGAAAATCCCACCTTGATTTTCTTCCTAGAAGCTCTGATCGTTGATTTTCTTAATATAGAATAGATCATATTTGTTATCCTATTGATGCCATTATATAATAATATATTTAAATTGTTATGATTTTTGTAAGTGATTTATCTTGTAATTCATTTTGAATTTTAGAGGACCTACAATGAGAATCTTATTATATCTGAGGTTCAGCTAGATATATATCCCTATACCTTATTTTGTTTTTGAGAACCTATGATTTTCTCTAAACTCAATTAGTTTTTGAAGTTATTGAATGGGATCGTTTGCTATCTAGTTTTATTTTATAGGTTTATACACACACAAAGTTCCCTTTTCTTTGTTCTTCTATTATTGTAACTTTTGATATAACTAATATAATATTTTGTATTTAATGTACTTCGATGGGCATGACCCTCAATTTTTACAAAAATAAAAAATAAAAATTCTAAAACAAAATTGTCTAAAATGAAACAACAACAACAAGCCTTAATCCCACAGGGGTCGGCTACATGAATCCTTCGTCTATCATCTCTATTATGTGTCAAATTCTCATTTAAATCAAGATACTAAGAATATTTTTTATACATCTTAACCAAGTTTTTTCTATCTCTACTTTTCTTAACATAAATCTAACGATCTACTCTCTTAATCGTCCATCTGGACGATGACACTTTATACTCAAACCTTAAAATGAAACAAGAGTACTAAATTTTCTTATATAGGCAAGTGCAAGAAATTGTACTCTTGTCACCATGATGACAAAAATTACTCTTTCAAGGAATCCTCATACTCAAAAGATTATGGAGTTGTAAAGGCAAGACATTCTTAACTTATAATATGTTCTACTAAATTTTCTTCCCAAAAACTATTAGTTATTTGATTTACATAAAACTTGGGCTTACTTGTTTGCTTGATTCCGCTTATATTATCGAACACAGATAAAAAATTTTAATCAAGAGTTTTTTAAGATAATATGTTTAAGATATAATTAATTATAAGAGTTTATATTTATAAAAATATTAATCTTTAGAATAAAAAAAAAATTAAACTTCTATTTTATTCATTAAAATTTTTTGAGATACACTACTCGATTTAACTTTTAAAAAATTCTCAAATAATATATAAATGTCTTCCATCTTTGAAGTATTTTACTTTTTTCCGCATCTTTTGCAACCCTCAAGTTATTCATTTCAAATCATATTTTAGACTTGAAATATATGCATAAATAAGTTTAGGTGCAAAAATTAAATTAAAAAAATTAAATTAAATTTTAACCAAAAGATTGTAAATGATTAAATCAATTAGAATGAATACTTAAATAATAAACAATGTAGCACTAACAAATCAAGCTAAAATTAGCACCGACTCATCTTAATCACAGAGGATTCGATTAATAAATATTAATATAAAATATATTTAAAATTTATATTTAATTCTCTTATATTAATTAATTTTATTATTTTTAAATTTTTAAATATTTTCTTATTTTATTATAATAATTATTTGAATCAAAATTTTTTTTTCTTTTATATTAAATGAGCCGGTTGAGTAGACTCAAGCTCTTAAAATAAAATTCAAGTTCATATTAAAACTTAATTAATTAATCAAATTTAAGCTCAACTCTGTTCATTTATGCCCCCTAAATTATAAGATTTTGTTGTTGCATAATTAGCATTAACCAAAAAATAATAAATAATAATTAGCATTAATCAGTACTAGAAACCAAAATTTAAAACTTATAAGTTAATCCACAGTGGCTCTTAATATGAGCTAATATTCTCTAAAATGATGCTATCAAAATTATCAGAAAAAAATTAAAATTAAATTCACATTTGCTGATATACCCATTTTTTTTTGGGAAATTAACATTTTCAGATACAATTCCCGTTTCTTTTACTGATCATAGTCTCCCCACTCCCGTCACTAAAAAATCGAGCTTTGTCAATTAAAAAAGAAAAGAAAAGAAAAGAAAGATAAACTACAACAGCAGCCTAAAACCTTTGGCAGGAAAAAAAAAAAAAAAGAAGGGTGGCAGCGCTCGCTAACGCTGCGGTTTGGCCGTAGCGTCGAGGAAGGATGGCTGGAGCACGATCGGCGCCGGCCAGGTTGGCAGCGCGGAAGCATGGGGGCGTATGGACGGGGAAGAGAGAGTTCACATCGACGCGCGGCAACGACGCCGGCGGCGGTCGTGGAGAGGCGGCGGGGTTGGAGACGGCGATGCGCTCGCAGGAGGGGCACATGGTGAGGGTGGTGGGAGGAGTCATGTTCATATAGAACTGAGGGGGGAGCTTCAGAGATCTTAGCTCCTGCACCTCCTTTTGAAGCCGGCGATTCTCCTCCGTCAGATTTTCGCAGCAAAGCTTCAATATCTCGCAGTCCACCTCTGTCTGCTTCAGCTTCGTCCTGAAATCGATCAACCCCCAAAAAATTAAACTTAACTTCCTGAATCCTTTAGTAATTTATTTGTTGGAAATTAGAAAATTATAGCATATTAAGAAATATCAAAGACCACTACATTTATCTACTAAAAAGAACCAAATGGTACACTTTAAGGTTAAAAATGTAATAGAAACTTTAAATAATACTATTTAAGTACAAGTTTAAATTTTGCGTTTTTATATAAATATTTTATTCAATCAAGCTTTTTTTTTTATCCCAATAATATATATTTAAGGAATTTAATTCAATTCACATATATATATAAAATTCAATATTTTTGACGATTTTGAAATATAATATTAAAAAGGGTATAGTTAAATACCAACATAATTTTGCGTATTTAATAAAAATAGAAAATAAGTATTGGGACAGAAATTTGGGATCGATGTGAAAACCAGGGTAAAAAATATGGTCACCTTGCTCTACGATTCTGAAACCAGACCTCCACCTGTCGTGGTCGCAGGCTGAGCTTGTTCGCCAACGCCAGCTTTTGCTTCTGACTCAAGTCCAGACTTAGGGTTACCTCTAGAACGAATCAACTAAAATGAATTGAACATCACAAATCTACTGAGAGAAGACTCACAGGATTGAGAGTATGGTTCTCCTTGAAGCTTTCTTCAAGAATGGCTGCCTGATCCTTGGAGAGTCGCAGCTTCTTCCGGGATCCATCTCCGTCCTCCTCATCGCTCACAGCACGCGAGCATGCTCGATCCGTGTCCATCTCGTCGCCGTTACCCGGATCATATCGGCGCTTTACTCCGCTGCTCTCGGTCGAAACGGTGCTGTTCGGCGAGGACGCGCTTGCATCGTCTTCGATCTCGATCTCCGTTATTGGAGCGCGGTTAACATCAATCCCCTGCGAAGCCAGCACCGTCCTCCGCTCTGCAACATTAAATCCAAATCGAACAACAGAAATTCAGACTCAGTCGGAGGGAGCTGAGCCAGTTCAAGTGGTATAAAGAAAGAAAAGTACCTGATTTGGATCGGAAATCGAAGTCCAGTGAAGATTGGAATGAAACATCTTCGGTGGTGAAGAAGATGACGGCATCAGATTCAACTGGAGTGCGCATCGGGTCTTTGATGAGCTCAGGCCAAGGCTGAGCCCAAGATCGTGATCCTTTTCTATCAGCATCGATCCCTCACCTTTAGCTCTCTTACTTCCCCCTTTCCCCCCTGCTTTTGCCAGTCAAGTTCAAAGAAAAAGGAAACAAAGACAGACTTTAAAGCAAGCAGAAGAACAATGCAAGATTTGATGAGAGGAAGAAGGCGGCTTGGTTTTAAATAGGAAGCTTTGATGGCTTCAACCACAGCGGGTAATTGTTGTCTTCAATCAGGTGTCAAACGCATTCCTTAGTTTAACCGTAGTTAAGCCAGAAGAAACTGGCCAGTGGCTGCTTTTGCTGGGCCGGCCACGTTGCGCCGGGAAATCGGCTGCTTCCAATAAGTGTGGCTTCCATAGTTTGACCGTTGACTCCATCTAGAAATCATTTTTTTTCCTTAAAAGATGAGCAAGAAAAGCGGATGATTTGGTTAAGTGTAATGCTGTCATTAGTGGCTTACTGATGTGGTTGTTGCCAATGGTTGGATGACCGCTGGGCGTGCCAGCTGGAATGATTCCACCATCCTAAAAGAAGAGTGGAGGTGCATAATGATTAAATAAATTGGGATTTACGCATGTATCTTACAAAATTTTGAATATTATATATATCTCATTTTTTAAATTATTAATTTATATTTATAGCTTGCTAAATAAATCAATAGAATAAAAATAGCTTTTTTTTTTTTTTACAATGATATCCATCTAATATCTCATTCATCTTATAAGTGAGGATATCATTATGATTAATTTTGCGAAAACTTAGCATCATATTTATCACACACAAGTATCAGATTTCTATTTATTTTCCTCCATCTAAAAAGAATCGAATATGAGCTGAGGAGTTCCTAATCTCGCTCGCCCATTTTATTACTCTATTTTCCCTCTCATTATATCTGCTAGCCTGCTATCATTGCTTGATGAACATCTTCGAGTTGAACCTGTTATAAGTGTTGTCCTGTCGGACATCAATGATATCCACAATAATCTACAAATGCTGTTTTTTTTTTTAAAGTTAAGTCATAATCGATTATACGTCATCGCAGGAAGAGCAAAATTCTACGCTTACGAGACCTGCTACAAACACCACTTTGATGTTGTCTTTCAAGCCAAACTACTGTTTGTCTCGATGTTGAAGCAAAGACACGTCATGTCAACGCACCTCGACCAACTCCTGGCCAAGGAGGTGTGGCAGTGGAGAGTGGCGATGGGGGCCGAGTTTGGGAGGATGGAGATGGATATAGATTTCATTATTGGGAAACTGTGAGGGCTTTTGATTTCATTATCAGAGTTGACGACGGAGGAGCGGAGGTGGAGGGATTCAAACAGGGGACTACTTTTGGCGATGGAAGGGGATTTCTTTATGAATGAAGCTTCCATGATAATGGGAGGTGAAGACTAAAGAAATTAACAACGAGAGAAGAGTTAGGGAGGATGGAGAGAGGAAAATAGAAATGACGACGAGGAAGTAGCTAGGAGGGATTTTGATTTCATCAACTGATTCAGGGAGGAGGTGGGGCTTAGTAGGCGGGCAGGCGGGTGGAAGGATCTAGATGGGGAATGATTTTTTATGATGAAATTATTAACTGGAGAGAAACGAAGTAAACAAAAGTAACAAAAGTATTATTTGCATTTTATTGATTAGTTTATAATGCTATAAATATAATTAAATAATTTTGAGTATGAGATATGTAATATCTAAAGTTTTATGTGCTATGCATGTAAATCACACTAAATAAATATATAATTTTTCTATCAAAATATAATTTTTTTGTCATTTAAAGCATCTACATGATATTCCTACCCGAGGATATATATATATACATATATTACAAATTTTTTAAATATTATATAATTATATAAAATTTTGACAGAATTATATAGATGTCAGGCAATTCTTATATAATCATATATTTTCCATCCAAGAATTAATGTTTAGTTGTATAATAATTGAATATCAATATCACATTAGAAATATATGTATAAAATAATATTTTATTTTAGAATAATTAATAATAATAATATTATTAATGTGATGCTTATATAAGTAAATATTAAAGTATTTAAAATTTTAAATACTTATGAATTATATATGTATGCAAATCCCCTAAATTTTTATATTTATTGTATAATATTTTAAAATTTTAAATCTATTAAAAATATCGTTAATGTTAATCTATTTAAACTAAAGTATGTTTTTGTATGTATATAATTTGGTTTGATTTAGTTAATAAGATACTATATAAAAAAACTAAAATTTTTAATATTAAATCTATAAATGCATAAACTTCATTTTATAATATATATGTAAATGCCCCCGTAGACAACAATCATGGCTTTAGGCTAATGTAGCTAAAAGCCAAAAAAATTAAATTAATTAAGTCGCCACTTCTTTAGAAAATAAAATAAATTCCCTCCAGCCTGGTCTGATCGGCGATGGAGGCCAGCCAGGTGGTCGGTTCTCTTAACTGTCACTAGGCTTAAAAGCGTTGAATTTTATATAAAAACATCACTTTAAGTGCCCATCGTCTCCTTAAAATTTTCTTTTTAAGGGCAGCTGCCCCTCGCTTGGAGGAAGAAAGAGCTCCCTTTTTAATTCGAGCAACCATTTCGTTGGCGTGCAAGTGTCACAACCACGATTTAATAATAATAATAATAATAATAATAATATTATTATTATTAGTATTATTATATAATAAATAATATATAAAGCGTTTTAATTTAATCGACTGCAATAAGCTTAGGTGATCAAAAATTTGTTTATTAATCAAAGAAAAACATTTGAACACCAAAATATCATCTTGATGAACAAAAGCATCACCTCAGCGAAAGAAGGCATGAGCTTTGGATGACAATGGCATGATCCTTCGTTGACAAAGGATAACGCAGTCGTCGAAATCAATCTCAGCGTAAACAGTGCAGGCATGAGAAGCATTTTTATATATATATTTATCGTTTCTTTTGCCGTAGCCAGAGAAGAAAAGAAAAAGATTGAGTAAAAATGAAACTCCTCGTCAAGCAATAACAGAGATAAGATAATATTGGTATTACAGTGCGTAATTCTATTGTAATTATAGTTAGAGAATCTATATCGAGTAACTATTAAAACGATGGTTGTAAGGTGGTTGTAATGAGTCGATGGTTGTTAGGAAATCATCATGAGACAATAATGATCGAGTGATCATAGTAGTTAATGATGATAAGTAATTTTTGTTTTTAATAGAGGTGATTGGGACCTGGGAGATAAATGTCTGAATGCAGTGGTCGTGCAATGATAATCTGATTGTGGAGTTCAATCATGACCGACAATAATAAATAAATTCACACAATAAGGATTTCAATAGAAAGCAAATGAACTGCGATTCAAAATGTCAAAATAGTACCAAACATTGCGTACAGTGGCTAGATACATCTTGATTCTGGTGGGTGATTCGACACAAAAGATTGAAAAATGCAATTCAATATGATTGTGGTCCAATAGTGGAGTCGAGTAAAACTCAATGATCTTTCAAACCATTAAGCTCTCATTCTCTCTTATCAAGCTTATATCTAGCCTCCCATCAAAAGTTCCCCTCATGTAATGAGTGGGGAGTATTTATAAATTTTTAAAGTGCCATCTCTCATTAAAACATTTAAAATCAAATGCACTCTATTGTATTATTTTAAGATATCCTCTTAATTATGAGATATTTTTGGATTTTTAGTATCTTAATTATATTTTAATTGAGTGATTTAGGATTTTTTGGATTTATCTCATTTAGATGCTAGATTTGAATATAAACATATAAGATTGAGATATCATTTCATTCTCCAATTAACATTTCATATTTTTTTATTATACTATAAATACTTAAACCTAAATTCAAATTACTTTTGGTATTGCATGGTTTGTCTCACTGTGATTTTTAGCTCAATTATAAATTTATTAAAATTATAATTTAGATTATCTTAAAGTTGAGTAAAAAATTTTCAATTCTAAATTTTTTTTTTGTTACTTATCAAATTTTTTGTTCATCTTAAAAGAAATTTAATTTATAACTTAATAGAATATAAAATGACATGCTTTTCTCTTGTGGTGTAATCAAATCAAGTTGAGCTCAAATTATAGCAAACTCGAGCTTGACTTTGAGGTCAAAAATGTGACTCGAATTCAAATAACGCTCATTTGCTTATTATGTGGCTTGAGAGCTCGATGGGAACATGATGACTAAAGATGCTTGATTTCCTCTGATGAGAATTAGGAGATGAAGGGAAGAAACAATCTTTGTTAAACTATAAAAAAATAAAAACAATTAATAGGGATTTAATAAAAAATAATAATAACACTTTTAAGGAGGGCTGGTGGCTTTTTTTTATTTGAAAAACCAACATCATTTTACTTTTTTTTCATATCTAAGACATTAAGTATAATAAAATATATATATATATATATATATATATATATATATATATATATATATATATATATATATATATATATATATATATATATATATATTTGATGAGTTGTCAAGTTAAACTAGTGCTCAAGTTCGTATTATAATGATGCCGTTGGGAACACGCAGCTATCATTGCCATAACATTAATGATGCCACCAATATAAATAAGCACATGATTATTACACGTAGTGCAATAATTGGGAACCAATATATATATATATATATATATATATATCTAATATATATATATATATATATATATATATATATATATATATATATATATATAGATATATTCAAAATATCAAAGACAATTATCAAATGATGCAGTCAAACCTCAGAACTAAATATCATAATTTTACATCAATTAAATCTCAAACATTCTCAAATACTTGTTTATAATCAATCGCAAGTCAACCAACGAGCCTAAGATCTCATAATTGACGTCATTTGGCATCCAAATGCTCAAAATACATCAAATGATCAAGAATCTTTGAGCCGCTCGACAGTGGTACGCTTTTACATGAATTTACAAGAACCCTCCTCCCATCTATAACAGCCTTTCATTCCTCACATAAAGGGAGATGGAAGAGGAGATAAACAAGAAGAAGAGAACTCTGACCACACCACACCGCCAAAACCATCCTCGCCACACCGCTATAAAAGAAGAGGAAGAGTCCAAGCTTGAGGAAGAGGAAAGAGGAAGAGTCCAAGCAAAGAAGTGGAAGAGTCCGAGCTTAAGTAAAAAAGCTCATTAAGAGAGATTTCAGCAGATCCCAAGATCGCATTTAGATTGTATATATATCAACCATTACACCGCCATATAATAATATATATATTATATAATATAAGATCTCCACCATCACAGAATTAACTCCGATCATATCGCGACATAGCTCATATTCTCTCATATGAATTTGTAATCTCACTTATCAGAAGATTTTCTCATCACATATAAGCTTTTACTCTCCAGCCTTTTTTCCCTCTTAGGTTTTCCATGCTAAAAATTCATGTTGTCGCTTTAATTACTGCTACACAATGCGGCAAGGAACTTTCACTCGCCACCTAAGATTAAATATATATATATATATATATATATATATATATATATATATATATATATATATATATATATATATATAATTATGTCGGGACAGATTCACCATCAAAGGATACAATCGTCTCATTATAAACATCTTATGCAACTGATATCCACCAATATAGTTTAAAATCGGTTCGTAGCCGTTTGATTTGCTTTATTATTCGAGCTCTCCTTAACATTTTATAAACACAAATCACAAAGTTGTATTGAAGACTTTGCTACATATATTATATAATATTGCCATACATCATTCTTGCAAATTTATATAAAAAAATAAAAAAAATATTAATACATCTCATTTCTAATACTATAGATTTTATCATAATTAATTGTAAATAATATATAATACTACTTTTTATGCAATATAAGATAACTCTACTACTTTTTTTATATTAAAAAAAAATAAGGACAATCTCTTAAAATGATTTGTGACTAAATTTATAAAGTATACTTTTTTAATAGAATCATAAACATAAATAAGTTAAAGGCTGAAGGACAATTTGCTTAAATTCATCTATTTATTTATTCATGAAAAAGATAAATCTTTAAACATAATATGAATTTTAAATATCTGTCTATCATAATATAATTGATCCAAATTAGAAATATGAGAACAACAATGAATTAGACTTATAAAGTCATTATCCAATATAAATGCATTTATTATGATTCATTTAATATTACATTTTTTTCATCCAATTTATTAGTATTTTGTGACCTTAAATTAGTTTTAAAAATGCATATAATTTTTTTTCAATTTATTCAGTTATTAGATGAAATTTTAATATTCTAATATCTTGATTAAAACATTTTATTCTTTAAGTGTACCAAAAAAAAAAAAAAAATAGAAGAATAACACAAGTCAACCAATTTTATATAAATCATGAATTTATCTATATAGATTTTAAACAACGTGCCTATAAAATGAATTGTGTTTATGAATATAAATAAATGAGTAAATCAACATTCAAATTAGTTAATTTTATATTAAATGTCAAAATGTTTCTCTAAATTATTTAATTATTTAAACACATGAGTGAAAATAATTAAAATTTTAGGCTAAAGTTAGTTTATTAAATATGCTGACATATATAGTTAAAATGAGTATGTTATTTTTTAATATTAGTCTATTATCATATGTCTGTGAGTGTATAACCCTAATGACAAAGTGGAAGGTGAATTTTAATTTTAATTTTTTAAATTTTTTTAAAGTTCATTGATCACATTTAATGAGAAGAATATTGCGTAAGTTCTAAGGTAGAACCAAATGGTTGATGATACTAATATAATGAAAAAGTATCAATCATAGTTTAAGATTGATATGACACTTAAAATACTACTAAACATTTAATCTTGATACTAAAAGGCAAGTTAAAGTCGAGATCAAACACTTAAAATATCTTTGAAAACTTTGGATGTCCGCTAAATCCCTAAATATTTCCTCAAACATGGAGTGTTTATAGTCAAATCGTCCTTGACGTTTGATCTAACAAGCCCAAGATCTCATAATTCACATCATTTGAGCATTCAAATACACAAAAATACATCATATGATCAATCATCATGAGCCATATGATGGAGAGGAGTCGGATTTTTTTGCATGTATTTATGTAGATGCACCTCCAATCTATAACAGATCTCATTCCTCGAGGAAGAGGAGAGAGAGAGCTCTAAAGCAAGATCCTCCAAGCACACCGTGCACCACTGACGGCCGTAATCAGTTCGCCACCACCGATCCTCGCTTCAATCTTCGCTTGCCTCCATCATGCACCTTCATCGCTGTTTCGCCGCTCACTATCATCTCGCTATCATTAATAAGCACTACCAAACGCGACTACATAGGTGTTCTTTCTATATAATCGTAATTCCATTATCGAAAGATTTTGTACTCAAACAAATACATACTGGAAGATTCTTACTAAAGCCGAAGTTTTTTTTTCCTTTCGAGATTTTTCACTTAAAAGATTATGAGTTTTCTCACTCTTTAAATACGGCTAGGATTTCATAAATAGCTAAAACGTAAACTTTCACTCTCAAGAATTGATTTTCAAAGACAATAAAGATGTCTAATGATAATAATTAAATTAAAACATTTTTTTTTTTTTGCTTTGTAAGTTAATAAGTTCATAGAAAATTTTATTTAATCATTTTTTACTTATATTAATTATTAAAAAAACTTTTAAAAAATTTTATTTTAAATTATTTTAATATTTTTTATTTCATTATCCCTCTATTTAAATTTCGTTTCATCAAGAGTTAAAAAATTTTGATTGGATGCTTTTCAAACCGAATAAAATAACCTTCGAACAAAATATTCTATTTTTATTATTTACAATAGTTTATGTTGAAGGAATACATACAGGAAATAAATTATTATTTTGTTAATTTAGAAATAATAATTAAAATATTAATAGTTGAGGACTTAGGGTCTATTTGGTGTAGGTGTAGCATTATAAAATTGCTATCGAAAAAAATTATTATTTGATAAACTGCAGTTATAAATTTTTTAAATTATAAAAATTAGATCATAATTTTATCATAATCATCGCATTCTATTATATCATATTAAAAATATATAAATTTATCACTACAACAATTTTTAAATAAAATCAAAATATAATTACTCAAAAAATATTAATGATATGCTTCACATCACATCACATCATAATGGCCTCTTCAAATCAAGGTTGTAAACAAGTCGAGTTTTGACTTCATTGAGCTAAGCCTGTTTAAATCCCGTTGAGCTCTTGAGCTTAATTAACAAGCTCGAGCTCGACTTGAGCTTAATTAACAAGCTCGAGTTCGACTCAATTTAATGAAAGTCAAGCTTGAGCTCGACTCAAATGCTCGAGCTCATTTAAAAAGCTCGATAAATTATTAAACTGATAATATATATGGTAATTACAGTTCATAATTATGTGAACGAGACCGAGACAAGTCAAATCAAGCTCAAACTCGAGTGAAAATTTTTTAAGCTTGTTTATGAGCTCGAGCTCATATCTAGGGGTGTGCATTATTTGGTTTTAACCAAAAAATCAAACAGAATCAAATGTTTTGAATAATTTGGTTCGGTTTTAAACTTAGTAATTTAGATTTTGGTTTTAATAATGAAAACTTTGGTTTTTGGTTTTTGTATCTGTTAGAAACCGCTATAGTAAAAGTTTTCACTTTACTATGAAATCCAAAGACACACACATGTATTTAAAGATGAAAAAAAACCCATAATTTTTACTAAAACCTCAAAAAGAGGGAAAACCATGGGGTCAGCCCAAGAAAATCTTCCACTATGTATTTGTTTTCAGACAAGATCTTCCGACGGATTAGAATCAGTATACAGAAAGAAACAGCTATGACAACGATCCAGGCAGAGAATGATGGTGAATTGCGCATAAATCACCGGAAATGCGGGGAATAATTACCGTAAAAATGTAGAGAAAATCACCGCGTAAACGCGGAACAATCACCTGTAAGTCAGATGAGACCGGCGATCGACACGCAGGCGATCAACGGCCGCACGGCTGCTGGTTGACGACCGCCGAGTGGCGACGATTGTGCTTGAGGATCTTTAGAGCTCTCTCTCTCACTTGGCCCCCATGTATAACGAGCGCTATTTATGATCGGCGAGTACCAGAATAAATGCAAAACCCGCACTACACTCCACTTCATCTGACGGCTCAAAATGATCCCCTGATCATATGATGTATTTTGTGTATTTAAATGCTCAAATGATGTTAAAATTATGATATCTTGGTTTGTTAGATTCGCTCCAAGACGCCGATTGACTATAAACACTCCATGTTTAAGAAATCGATACAACGCTGATCTCTTTTGATTCACAATCGATTGCTTTCTACGCCAAGATTTGTGCTCAATTGAGGAATTTTAGTCATATCGTTCTCATTTTTAATGATATTATCTCAATCATCAAAAAATATATGTGTCAAGTATCAAAATAATAAATTCTTCAACGAAATCTGCAGGTGCATTAACCACATATTTTGAGATAACAGATCTTCATGTAAGCACAAAATTATGACTACGGAAGCAGATGCACAACCATAAATATGTGTAGGTATGTGTGAGCGCAAAATTTTGAGGTTATGAACCAATTCTACGGCACCCTTGAGCTCACGCATGGGCGCTGGGCGACGATGATGCGCGCTACCATGGTGGTCAGCGTGATCGCACAGCTGGCCTCGCTGGAGCGGCCGAAAACCAGCGGTCACGCTGCGCTGAGCTGGAGCGGTCGACGCGGGCCTGGGTCGCTGATCGAAGCCTGGGTGGAATGATGATGATGTCGGTCAGGCCAATGCAGAGGGATGAAGGCCGCCGACCTGAGGCCGGGCGCTGCTGGTCAGAGCTGGCCCAAGAGGGTTTTGTCTGTTTTGACCGCTTTCGCTGCTTTTGATAATTTTGCTGTTTTGTGATTTTTTACGCTTTCTTGATTTTAATTTTTTGTCCCTATTCTATAAAACCCCTGTGGGGGAGACCTTTCTTATTCTTGAGAGAAGGTCATTTGAGGCGAAGACCCGAAGATATCGCCGTGGTTCATAGTTTTCTCGAAGAGGCCAATCGATCGTCCGACCGTCCGGGTTCGGCGATCAAGACCGCGGTACATACATCGTGTCTACAGTTTTCCCTCGAAAGAGGCGTCAACTGTATTCGTCGGACCGTCCGTTCGAGGTGATCAAGGCTCGATACATGTCGTTGTTCCGCTTTTCCCTCAACGGGCCAACCCTTCGCCTGACCGTCTGGGTTTGAGGCGACCGCGCCCGCGATTTTTGTTGTTGTTGCTTCCTCGAAGAAGCGCTAACCGCCGCTGGACCGTCCGGTGAGGCGATCGCGCCCGCAGATTTCATATCGTTGTTTCGATTTTCCTCGAAGAGACCGCCCACTGGACCCGAATCACGACGATAATCGGAGATGGTCGACGCGATGTTCAATGGTACGGGCAATGTTGTTTGGTATGACCGCGGTCTGCGCATGGAGAATCACGCGATGGTGGTGATCGCGGAGATTGCTAGCGATGGTCGGTGGCAGTGACCGGCGCCGGAGGCCGACGGGTGGTCGGCAAGAAGAATCCACGACCGCAGACCGGAGTCGGTGAGCTGAATGACCGCATGGTGACCGGCGAAGGGCGGGCGGACGCGGTCATACGCACCTGCTGCAAAGAAGGGCGACGGTTTCATGCACTGTGGTGGCCGGTAACCGGCTATGCGACGATTTTATACTACGCATGCTAGCGACACGCGCAATACGAAGATCCGGCTCGGCATGGTCGGCGATGGTGACCGGCTCCACACGGCGGCGTGATGAAAGGTACGCTGACCGCGCGACCGGGTGGTCGGCATGGTAATCCTCCGCAATGCGACGCGGCATCGACGTGCCGGCAGGGATGACCGGCATGTGGTGACCGGATAAGATTGCCGCGATGGTCGGCTACGGGCGACTCGAATGGTAGCGCCGGGCGACCGATGATAGCTGCACGGGTGACTGGCATGAAGCACCGACGGGGTGTCGCGACGCGAATGCCGACGTAGACGCTGACGCCGAATGGCAGGATGACCGCGACGCGAGGATTTTGACTTATTCGGGATGTTTGGAGTTACCAATGACGCTAACTGTGGAAGGGGAATTGAATCTCGAGGATTTTACCCATCCGAGTTGTTTGTCGAGTGTTACTCGCGGTTTAACCTATGGAAGAGGTTAATCAATCCGGCGAGATTTTGACATATCCGAGGTTGTTTGCCAGAGTCTTTGCTCGATGACGTTAACTCGCGAAGAGGTCAATCTCATTTTGACCTATCCGGTGTTTGTCGAAGTCTTTGCTCGACGCTAACCTATGGAAGAGGTCAATTGACTTGGGATTTTGACATATCCGGTTGTTTGCCGAAGTTTTGCTCGATGACGCAACCTCAAGAGTGTCAATCAACAAGATTTTGACCTATCCGGTTGTTTGTCAGAGTGTTTGCTTGATGACGTTAACTGCGGTGGAGTACAAAGTTTTGACCTATCCAGGTTATTTTCATAGTGTTTGCTCGATGACGCAACTGTGGTGGAAGATGTTGAATTGAATCCGAGGATTTTGACCCATCCGGTTGTTTGTCAGAGTGTTACCCCATGACGCAACCTCGTATGGAAGGGGTCGTAGGAAGTCCACCGCGACCTTTTGACCTATCTTGTTTGGGGCGAAGTAATTGAATTGTACCGAGAATTTTGGTTTTATCGCGAGCTGGATGACCATGACGCTGTATGGAAGAGGTTGAATTGAAGAGATTTTGACGCTAGGTTGAGCCGATTTGCTCGATGCTAACTCGTGGAAGAGGTTGAATGAATTGAAGATTTTGACCTTGGTCAAGGTTGTATCGAGTGTTTGCTTGATGACGCAACCTTGTAGTAGTACAAAGTTTTGACCTATCCGGTTGTTTGTCAGTGTTTGCTCGTTTGATGCTAACTGTATGGAAGAGGTTGAATTGAACCGCCGAGGATCTGACCCATCCGGGTTGTTTGTCGAGTGTTCCCAACGACGCTAACCTATGGAATGGGTCATGGAAGTCCACCAATGACCTTTGACCTATCCTATGTTGTTTGTCATGCTTTGCTCGATGACGCTAACTCGTGGAAGAGGTCGAGGAAGTCCACCAAGGACCTTTTGACCTATCCTAGATTATTTGTCGAAGCCTTTGCTCGATGACGCAACTGTATGGAAGAGGTCGTAGGAAGTCCACGACCTCTTGACCCATCCTGGTTGTTTGTCATACCTTTGCTCGATGACGCTAACTCATGGAAGAGGTCAGGAAGTCCACCAAGGACCTTTGACCTATCATAGGTTGTTTGTCGAATCTTTGCTCGATGACGCGTTAACTAAGAGGTCGCATTAAAACATCCATTTGGTTGTAGCCAAAGTTGCTTCTTAACCTTGGCCTTTTCATTAAGATATTGACTGCTTCTAATTGATAATTAATTAGATATCTAGAATATCGACCGATAATCTTTTGAGATTAAGATTTGCCCCCAATTTTGACAAAATCAAGGAACTAAGTTTGATGAATCTTCATTCTTCGCCAAAAAGCTTGAAATGCTATATCTCGATGGTGGTTTGATCTTGTCGGGAACTTGGTTGCCATACAAGATGATATAATGAATCAATTTTCCACAAACTGCCAAGCTATGCTAGAAAACCAGCCATGTAGAGTAAAAGTTTTGCCTTTAGCTTCATAGAAAATACGTATTTAAAGAGTGAACTAGAAAACTGCACTTTTACGTGAAAAATCTCAAAAGAGGAAAACCATGGCCCAGCCCAAGAAAAAAGCTTCCACTATGTATCTATTTAGTATAAGATCTTCCGACATCTGATTACAATTATATATGATAAAGGAACAATAGCTATGTGACAACGATCATGTTGTAAATAGCAGATGATGGTGAACCGTATAATCACCGCGGAAATGCGAGGAATTATCAGTAAATGCGTAATCACCGCGTAAGGAATAATCACCGGTAGAAGTCATCATGATGGCTGTGATCACAGATGGCAAGGAGATCAACGACGGCCGACGGCGGGCGCTACGGCGTCGACGCCGCCGAGTGGCGACGATTGGGAGGATCTCTCTCCTCCTCTCCCCCTCATGAGGAATGAGGCTATTTATAGACGGAGGAGTGGCCTCAGAAATAAATGCAAAAGTCGCTCACTCAACTTCATCGGATGGCTCAAAATGATCCCCTTGATCATATAATGTATTTTGTGTATTTAAATGCTCAAATGATGTTGGAATTATGATATCTTGGTCTTGTTAGATTCGTCCAAGACGCCGATTTGACTATAAACACACATGTTTAAGAGTTGATTGATAATAAACGCTGATCTCTAGTCTTGATTCACCATCGATTGCTTTTACGCCAAGAGATTTTAAATTTAGAGGAATTTTCGGTCATCTATCGGTTTGTTAAATAAAATTTTGGATGGAACCAAATAAACTAAAGTAATTATATGATATATGGTATTATTAATTTATATATTATAGGCATATAGTAAGTATTATAAATATAAACTACTATTGTTTATTCATTATACAATAAAATATTATACAAATAATTTTTAAATGTAGCAAACTTCGGTTTATCCAAAACCAAACCAAAATAATCGAACCAAATCGTTATTCGATTTGTTTGGTTTTACATTTTATTTGGTTGGTTTGGTTCAATATTTTTAGGAATTCAAAACCAATTGATTTTAAAAATTTATCATCAAATTCATCCAAATCAACCAAACACACACCTCTATTCGTAGCTCGATAAACTTGTCTCGCAAGCTCATTTACGAGCCGAGCTCAAGTTAGCTCATGAAACCTACTTGAATTACTTACACCCTTACTCCAAACCTAAGTTTAATGTGGCTCATAGGCAATGTTAGACCAAGTAGCAGCAGACTAAATTTTTAAACTAAGCACGTTTTAAAATATAATTAGAAAAATAGACATTAAAAAAAAATTTAAAACTAGGCATAGTTGCTCATTTAACGTGCGACTAATGTTGACTGTGCAAGTAAAGTCAACGGTCCATTAAACGCGACGGCTAATAATTTTTTTTTTAAAAAAATCAGGACTAGTCATTTGGTATTTAGATCGAGTCGCCCATTATCGAAAAAGTTTGGTATCGTTAGAATTGACACAAAATTCTCCACGACTTTCATGTTGATCAAAAAAGGCGATTGTGGCCCTTTGAGTAGCAATTTTTGCTAATGCACAATAAATGTGTGGTGCAGTTTTGAAAAGTGTGACCAGCAGCGGTATTTTGGCCGTACCGGAGTCGTCCGTTGTCAGAATTGAGCGAGCTTTGTATCGTTGGAATCGAATAAAATTCTCCATGACTTTATATTGACAAAAATGGCTATTGTGGCCTCTTGCATAGCATATTGTGCCAATGCCCGAAAAATCAGCGGCATAGTTTTGAATAGTGCGACTAGCAGCGATATTTTGGCCGTACCGAAGTCGTCCATTGTCGGAATTGAGCAACCTTAGCATCGCTGGAATTGACACAAAATTTTCCACAACTTTCATGTTGACCAAAAAAGGCTATTGTGGCTCCTCGAATAGCAGATTTCTCCAATGCGCAAAAAATCAGCGGCGCAATTTTGAATAGTGCGACAAGCCATGATATTTTGGCAATACCAAAGTCGTCCGGTTCAAATTTAGCGAGCTTGATATCGTTGAAATTGGCACAAAATTCTCCACGACTTTTATGTTGATGAAAAGATGTGATTTTGGACCATTGTGCAACAGTTTTTGTGGATATGTGTGGATTCAAAATAACAATAGTTGATGAATTTACTTAGTATGTGAAATTTTACAGTTAAAGACATTAACAAAAAATAATAGAAGTGACAATCTCATTACAAAGTTTGTAAGTTAAAACATCTACTCAGCATGACAAATTCGTAGCTCTTATCTACTTCTCCAAAATTTCTAAATTTAACAGTTCAATACTAACAAGATATCTCTGATATTTCACAGGCCAAAATACAAATTACTCAGAATGAAAATATATAACATTGAAAAATAGTGTCTTGATATACAATGTACATAAGAAATATACAACATTGAGAAAATAGTGTACATCAAGTTATCAGATGATCTACAACTAAAGATGATAAGTGAGGACATCTAACGACGGTGGTGGTGGAAGTCGCTCACTCCTGAGTGTACCGAAAGGTGTGGTCGCCGGTCTCGCAAATGGTGTTGCCGATGCTGTGCTTTATCTCTAGCCTGGTCAGTGGTTTGCTTTGGATCACCGAGGAGTGTAACATTGGGCATCTCCTATGATGGTTCTCGAAGGGGATGAGGGTACACTGTGCATATGCATATATAATCCGGGTGAGGATACATGGAGGGCCCTGCTATGGCTAAATGGACCAACATAACTTCCGATATAAGTCAAGTCGGTGTGTCAAATGGGTAAATGTATGGACCGACATCTGGTATAAACGATGTACCTGCATCATATCCTATAGTATGTGACTGAGAAGACGAAGGTGTTGTAGAAGAACTACTGGCTTCATCTGTATCCCTGTACTGCTATCTGATATGTGCATATTCTTGCGTAGTTCCCTACATAACTCCTCATAAGTGTTTATTGAATGTTGAAAATCACTGTCCCGGTCTCTCCTAAAATAAGATTGAAAAATATCTTGTGTGTCCAAGATATATTCTCGCTGCAGAGGCAAATATGTAATTCAGTACTCATAATATATAAATATTTGATTAGCATACAATTTTTTCTGTTTACCATCAGTCTCTCTCTAGGAGTTCGAGGATAGTAGGTGGTAGGAATGGTCAAGCCCAAGATGTACAAGAAAGCGTGGATCGATACCATATAATGTACCGACTGACAGCCGGGTCAACAGGAGGTGTAACATCATTCACGATAATAATTGAATCATGTCTGGCCTCCCACTGTGATATATAAACCTGGTGATAATCAACCCAACATCGCCTTCCCGTGACCATCGACTCACCAAATGAAGGATTTCTAGTCCACGCCCACTCTAGACATACCAAACTGCTTGAGCACACGACCGGATACCACTCAATTCTTTTCCAATGATCAAAGGTACCCTAATGAGCCAAATAGTCGCCAAATAGACAAATACTCTCGTACCTATTGTCCCACGCTCCCATATATCACCTACAACATAACAAAAATTAAATGTCATACATAGGATTGTAGAGGTAAAATATGAACAAATGTGCTCCATACCGACTTTGTAGGGTACCATCAAGTTTCATCTCTATATACTCTAACATGGGTAGATGTTATCTCTCACACGTAACCCTCATTCGACCTGCAACCAACGCTCAACCCATCTAACTCTGCCGAAAAGGGTATTTGTAATGTGGGTCGCCCAACATGTACATACTCCCACGACTAAACCTGAAGTAGGTACAAACATCCTGCCATGTTGGTCTGCTTTGGCCTTGTGACCTCATTCAACTCCTTGTACAAGTGTGCTAACACAGCCGCTCCAATGGAGTACCTACTGAACAAGCTTAAATCATCCAATAAGTAGTACAATAAATGTATCGGACCGTATGGCGAAGTAGAAGTGAACAAAATGTAAGCTCTAAGGTGCATCAGAAAACCAACATCCCGTAAATCCAAGTATGAATCCCTATAAAATGTCCACCGCATCTAACGTAAAGGTAAGCAGGTCCGTGCATGTGCCCTGCCCCATGTGAAATGTGAATGTAACATGTGGATGTACTAGATCGTGGTATATCACATTGGGTTCTGGATGTCTTCCGATGAGCTCATCATAATAATCGAGAAAAGATAGCCATCGTCTCCCCTCCCCAACCATTGTAGAACATATAAGAGGCCTCCAACTGCATTCTAGAATCATAGCCACGCCCTCCACGTAACTATCTCACCAACCGAAATGAAAAGTGTTTGTGTGTGGTGACCAGCCAACTAAAGTCGCGGTGGTGATCAAGCATGATATACTGCAACTATAAAACGGCCAAAGATCGCGACAGCCCATCCATAAATCGGCCACCACTCCCTCAACATTAGTAGTGTGATCGCCTCAAGAACTGTCCTGCACAATATGAATTGATGATTTTATCAAAAAGACATTTAGGGTATGGTAGCTTTGAAAAATAATAAAACTTACCAGATCTGGGTGCATAGCCCTGTGTCTGACATGCAACGACGCAATGTTGGGGTGTACCTCTGCTGATGTGGGCCCGTAGTCTACTGGAGGCTCCTTGGTGCGGCGTTGATGCCGACGTCTGCATGCTCCTCCTTCCTCAAATGCCATTTCACCTGTCCAGCAAACAACTTCTAAAAATGCACTCGACTATCTCTCAAAACTCCTCAATATAGCTTATAAGGATAATAATAACCACTAAAGCTGGGACTATTATCTCCCATCTTGAATATATTGATGTTATACTCCTCTTCTACAATGGTAAGAAGAATTCAATCATAAAGATCGTGAAAATTATCAAAGAGTTTGAAAAAGTATCAGGTATGAGCCTCAACAAAACTAAATGTCAATTATTTGTTTTATAAAATATCACCAAAAAATAGTTGGATTAAGGACTACAATGGCTTTGTAAAAGTTGATTTTCCCTTCAAAAGCACAATTACTTCTAGTTTATATGATAACCTTACTTATTAGAAAAATTCAACTAAAAATCACATCGTGAGAAAATAGCTTCTTCTTTTTAGAATGTAAGATCACCCTTATTAAGAGTATCCTCTAATCAATACCTCTTTACGTAGCTTAAGTCTAAAAAATCGCATCAAGTGTTTAGCAAAGAATAGAATGCATTTTCAACAAATTCCTATGGAGTCCAAGTAGGAATACAATTCGTTATGCTAGTAAGAAGAGAATTTGTAAACCTTATGATAACAAAATTTGGGATTCAAAACAATCGTTGATAATATTAAATGTAACCTCATTAAATTATGGATTTGATTCAAAGCTAAGAATTCTCTCAATGCCAACTTCCTCCACCAAAACTATTGCGAAAGACATCATCCAATAGAACTCATCATTTATGCCTAAAATCAACATCACATAAAATCTACATAAAATCAAACTTAAAAAAAAGGAGTTCCAAAGATGCCTAAAAATATTCTTTCAAAAAAACTTAAATCCAAACTTTACCTAAATCATAAGCTATGTGTTAGAAAATCATTGGTAGAGTGAAAGTTTACTTAGCCTTGTTATAAAATCCAAAGATACAATGGTATTTAAAGACCGAACAAGAAAATTCCAGAAATTTTTACATGAAAAAATCTCGAAAAGAAGGAAAAAACTACGGGGCTTAGGCCAACAAAAATCTTTCACTATCTATCTGTTTCAGAGTACAAAAGTTTCCCGATAACGGGATTACATAATTGTATATGAGAAGGGAATAACAACTATATAGTCACGTTCGTGGTAATAGTAGCAGATGATGATGGTGACCGAGGGACATCGACTGACGATGAAGGTCGTCATGATGGAGACCGACATAGATTGACAATGACGAGGATCTGGCATTGAGGCCTACGGGTATGGTTGACGCCGAGTGATGGCGATTGTGCTTGGGGATCTTCAAGCTTTAGAGCTCTCTCATCTCTCTTGCTTTGGGTCCTCTCATATGAGGAATGAGGGGCTATTTATAGATTGGAGGGGTGACGTCTCTGTAAATACATGCAAAATCCGAACCACTCCACTTTATCGGATGGCTCAAAATGATTCCTTTGATCATTTGATATATTTTAAGTATTTGAATGCTCAAATGAAGTCAGAATTGTGAGATCTTGGGCTTGCTAAATCTGGCTCATCGAGATGCTCAATTTGACTATAAACAGTCCATGTTTGAGGATTATTTAGGGATTTAACTGATATCCCAAAGTTTCCAATGACATTTTAAGTGCTTGATCTTGACCCTTCGGTTTAGTTTACTTTCAATACCAAGATTCGTGCTTCGACTAGTAGAATTTTGAGTGTCATATCAGTTGCCCCACTATTTTTGGATGACATTATCTCAATCATCCAAAAATATTTATGTCATATACTTGAAAATAGCAAATTCTTCAATGAAATTTGTGGGTCCATTAACCATACATTTTGAGAGAACAGATCTTCATGGGAGCACAAGGTTATGATCACGGAAGCAGGTGCAAGGCCGCAGATGTGTGCGGATACGCGTGGGCGCAAGATTTCAGGGTTACAGACCCATCTGGGAACTTACGGGCCTCCGAATGACCCTCACCTATGGACGGTCAGCGGCTGTCACTGCGGTAAGTCACAGGTGCGGGTATGCGTGGTCGGCCATGGGTCCAGGCGAAGTTACGTGGCCATGTTTGGTGGGCGGGCGACGCTACGGAGTGGCGGGCAAGATGCATGAGAGAAAACTATTTTCGGCAGTTTTTGATAGTTTTTGATGATTTTTGATGATTTTGCCCTTATAGTGTGTCTATAAAAACCCCCTAGGGCCAAGAGAGAAGACACACTTCTCCACTGCCTAATATTTCTCTTCTTCTTGGGTAAGGGTCATTCAGAGGCTATCAAGGCCCGTCATATAGCGAGACTCCGATTTTCTCTTGAAAGAGGCGTTAACTGCCCTTATTGCACCGACCGGATTTGGAGGCGATCAAGGCCCGTAGTTCATACGGTGAGGCTCCTATTTTCCCTCAAAAGAGGCATTGACTGCCCTTGTCGGACCGACCGGATTTGGAGGCGATCATGACCCGTAGTTCATACAGCGAGACCCCGATTTCTCCTCGAAAGAGGTATTGATTGCTCTTGTTGGACCTGCCGGGTTTGGAGGCGATCAAGACCCGTAGTTCAAACGGAGAGGCTCCAGTTTTCCCTCGAAAGAGGCATTGACCTTGTCGACCGATCGGGTTTGGAGGCGATCAAGGCCCGTAGTTCATCTGAGGCTCGGTTTTCCCTTGAAAGAGCGCCAACTACCCTTGTCGACCGACCGGTTCTGAGGAGCATCAAGGCATACATGGTTCTGCTTTTCCCTCGAAAGAGGTGTTGACCGCCTTGTTGGACCGTCGGGTTTGGAGGCGATCAAGGCTGTAGTTCATCTGGCTGAGGCTGCTTTCTCAAAAGAGGCATCAACTCTTGTCGAATCGACCGGTTCAAGAAGACGGGTTGATAACCGCGATGATGATGACGAGGGGCCGGCCAGAAGTGGCGGAGATGACCACGCATGGTGACCGGCGATGGCGGGTGACCGGCGCGGATGACCAGCGATGGTTGGCTACCGACGGGGTGATCAACGACCGTGCAGGTGGAGATCGGCAGACGCAGACGGTGACGCATCGACGATCACGGAGATGGCGACGATGAGGATTTTGACCTATCCGAGGTTCTTTTGTGAGTGTGACTCAAGACGTTAACGTATGGAAGATGTTAATCAACTGAGGATTTTGACCTATCTGGTTGTTTGTCGAGTGTGACTCGACGTTAACTGTATGGAGGAATCAATTGAGGCTTTTGACCTATCCGTTGTTTGTCGAGTGTTACCCAAAGACATTAACGTATGGAAAATGTTGAATCAATCTGGCGAGGATTTTGACCTATCCGAGGTTGTTTGTCGAGTGACTTCGATGACGTTAACCTATATGGAAGAGGTAATCAATCCGTTGAAGATTTTGACCTATCCAGGTTGTTTGTCGAGTGTTACCCGGCGATGGCGTTAACGTATGGAAGAGGTCCGATCAAGTCTCCTTGGATTGATCATGTCCGATTGAGATACGACATGAGTTGTATATTTCCGGGGAGGATGATTGCCTTCAAGGTGAAATTGCCTCTGCATTAAGCTTAGTAATTCGCACACGATAACATGTCGTGGAGTCAACAGATGAGAATGTACCAAGCTCAATATTTGATGAATTATGGTTGAGTCGACGTGATGGATGAGTAACTACGGTCGCGATATCGCATCACGCCTCTGTGAGGAACTTCAGTGTCAAGGAGATTAGCATTTTGACCTCCCACGGATAACGATCGATCTTGGGGGAGATGTGTTTGCCGCGGTAGTGGCTATTGTGTTTCTCGCAAAAGTCGGATAATCTCATTTTGAGACTCTTCCATTTGACGCACATGATCTTCTAAAGAGATTCTTATCGCTCCTTCACCGAAAGGGTCACGCCTATTAAGGGAAGTGCGAAGGCCTCCCTTGGTTTAAGGATTTGTTTCGAGTGAGTTGGAGAGCGGAGAGGCCCGTTGTTGCGAGTATTACGCCGATTGGCCATGACGCGGGTGTTCACAGAAATTGTGATTGATGGGTTCTTTTCCCACAAATGATGCCAAACTGTTGTATGCTAGAAAACCAGTTGTGGTAGAGTAAAAGTTTACGCCTTAGCCTTGTTATAAAATCTAACACACACATGTATTTAAAGAGTGAACAAGAAAACTCCATAAATTTTTACGTGGAAAAACCTTGAAAAGAGGGAAAATCACGGGGCCTAGCCCAGCAAAAATCTTCCACTATGTATTTGTTTTAGAGTACAAAATTTTTCCGATAACGGGATTACATAATTATATATGAGAAGGGATCAACAAATGTAATAATGCTCAGGTAGTAGCTTGCGAGGTAGATGATGGTGAACATCGAGGACATCAACCGACGGCGAAGGTCATGATGGAGACTACGAGATTGATGATGACGAGGATCGGGTGGCCGCCGACGGTTAACGACCGCCGAGTGGTGGCACGATTGTGTTTGGGGATCTTCAAGCTTTAGAGCTCTCCTCTCTGCTTGGGGTCCCCATATGAGGAATGAGGGCTATTTATGACGGAGGACGACGCCTCAGAATACACGCAAAATCCGAACCACTCCACTTCATGATGCTCAAAATGATTTTGATCATTTAATGTATTTTAAGTATTTGAATGCTCAAATGAAGTCGAATTGTGAGATCTTGGCTTGTTAGATCCGGCCACAGACGCCGATTGACTATAAACACCTATGTTTGAGGGCTATTTATGGATTTAACTGATATCCCAAAGTTTCCAATGACATTTTAAATACTTGATCTCGACCAGTTTCAACTTTGGATTAGTTTACTTTCAACACCAAGATTCGTGCTTCGACTAGTAGAATTTTCAGTATCATATCAATAACACTAGTTGATCACATAATACACTAAGTAATAATATGATAAAACATAAAAAATCAACATTACATTTGTATATTTTTCAATTAAAAAAAAGAGATCTAAAAATATCAAAAAATACCTCAAAATAGTCCACCCTATGAATACCGGTTTCACCGGAGAGCGCGAGGCGCAGGTCGGGCTTTGGCCGGCGATTTCGTGGACAAAAAGGCGGTGGGGCGGCGTCTCAAGGAGGGGCTTCGGCGGACAGAGCCTGATCTCAGTTCAGCTATTTTAAAAAAAAATTTTAGCCTAGTGGCCCGTTTAATAGTTAATGGACGAATGTACCTAATTTTAATATTTTTTAATGCTTAATTTAAAATTTTAGCCGGAGCAGAATTCCATTTATCATAACGACGGTGTATGATAGATCTCTAAAAAATATATGAAACATCAACTATCAGAAATACCCTGATAATTCCGAGCCATTTTATTGGTTTAGCAGTGAGCCGGGCCGGGAGCCGAGCCGGGCCGCACTCAATGAGTACGGTGGAAATCACGTGGGGAGCAGTGATGGCATTGTCACATGGAGCAGAAATTGGATCTCCTACCAAGCATGTGCGAGCATAAAGGTCGGAAGATACGAGCGCGACACGTGAGACCCACTTGGACTCAGTCGTGCGTGTCATGTTGTTCCCTTGGGACCAGACATCCACGGCTCACAATCATTGGTTTTTTTAATATAGAATTAAACCCGACTTGTGATTAGAACTTAGAAGTCTTAGGTTTACGTTCAAGCACTTAAAAAAAAGATTTTAAATATTAATTTTATTTAGATTGTAATTAAATTAGCTAAAAAAATTGAATGGTGGAGGAGTGATTGGAAAATGTGATTCAATCAGAGAATAAAAATAAAAATTATATAAAAAAGAACTTAAAATTATTAAATTTATTTTAAAATTAATATAATATAATTTTTTTAATTTGCATAATTAATATTAGAGAAAGCCAAATAATTATTAAGACCATAACATAATAATAACATAATTTTTAAAATAAAATCTATTTGGTGAAAAAGCGTATTTACTCTATTTTTTGGATTATTTTATCATAAATTTGGCTTTCTATCTTCTCTAATTCAAATAAAAAATAATAATAGTAATAATAATAATAATAATATGTAAGACCCTAAAGAGAAAAAATCATATATATATATATATATATCCTTCTCTTGTTTTATAAATATTTATTATTATTATTATTATCATAAGAATATATATCTAATTGAGTATATAAATTTAGCATAAAATATTGAAATGATGCAAACTTCTTTCATATCAAAAGCTAAACTCTCATCATCTAGAATTGGTTTCAACATTTCTTTGTCCACATTGAGGGACAATCATCCCAATCCTCTTGTTTTTTTTTTAATTAGGAAAATCTTACTTTTTTTATTATTTTCTCTTCTCTTTATTTGTTTCATAGACAAGTGAAAAAGCTTATCTTATAATGATTTATTTATAATAATAATAATTACTAAATTCTAATTTATCTGTAAAATAATGAAGGATTTTTCTTTGGACATGTAAGAAGAAGGGCTAGTTTAGGTGGATAAAATAAATAGAAAACATAACATAAAAGTGGAAGAAAACATAAGAAATCTATTATTTTGTTAAAGCTTATCTCTTTCTCACTCCTAGAATATTGGAAAAGCTAAGGAAAAAGAAAGATCCTTGCCCTCGAGAATTCTCTTTTTTATAGATTTATGAGGAGGATGACTACATAAAGAAAGTACACATCAACTATGTTAGTCACAAAGAGACTCACCAATATTCAGGAGAGTTGGTAAGTGACATATGTTGACTGGCCAGCAGTTGCCCGTGTCGACGGGGCGAGTTGCTTAATGCAAATTCTTGGCTGCATGATTGCCCGTATGCTAGTGAGACTTCGTGTGTGAGGTGAGTCATTTGATGCTAGTGGCTTGATAAGGCGTTCTCTCATTGTGTTCACATGCTTAGGATGAGTACTCCTGAGTGAATGAATTGCTTGTTTAATTATGTTATTTTTGCTTGGATGCTCCTATGCTAATTTTTTATCAATCATGAGCACTCATTGGGTCCATGGGTATTCCAAAATTATACAATTGTAAGATAAATTTAAATCATAAAATTCATTCATCTTATGATCCCATTAGATATAATAAAATCTCTAACTAAATAAAAAAAACTTACATCCATAAAAAAATTCAATAACAAATTTATAAAATTTAGTTAAATGCTCAAAATAAATAAAAATTTTTAATCATATTTGCATAAAGATCTAATAAAAAAATTTTTTTTCCCCAATTTTAGCAAACATCATTACGAAGTCATGAGTGACAAATTTAGCTGTCCTATGTTAATTAATGCCAACTCGCACTGCCGAAGTCAGTAACTTCTCAATAAGAGAAAGGAAAGATGACATAAATAAAGCAGAGAAGGAGAACAAACTGTATTGAAATGTGGAGATTAGCTGTTTTCCTCTCATAATTCCTAATTATTAAAAAACATGTTGTAATTTTAAATATCTTATAATTAATTAACAGGACTTTTTAAAAAAAAACCTTTGACAGCTTTACTGTGACGTACTGTACAAGCATGAGAAGGGAATATAATCTCATGTTCGTGTCATAATCACAGGCTAAATAAATCTGTATCTCACCAAATTAAGCTTGTCATTAGTGAAAGTGATTAGTTAACTTAAAACTAAACTATTGTGTCTTCTCAATCATTAAGGTAGAATGCACGTGCTGCCATCATATTGGGCTATTTGTTTGACCGTTCTGTCGAGCTGGTCCTATAGTCTTTTCGTTGATAACAGTGCAAGTGGCGGTTTTAACCCTAGTTAAGAAATAATTTATCAAGGTTTCATTTATTGATGATTTAATAAGTTTAGTTGATTTTTTTAATGTACTTTATTATTTGTATTGAGTCACCCTTCTTCGAAGTAGCCACAGCTTTGTCCGGTCGTTAAGGGTGAGAGTCATGAGTCCCACTTTAGGGTCCCCAATGTTCAATAAAATGGGCAATAGATCATTCCGTAATATTATGCTCAATTTGCCCCCCATCAGCTTTTTCACTATCATGCAATCTATCAATAGATTATAAATATTTTTTTTCTCAATTTAATTTTATTCTTATTAAGAGCAACTTTTTTTTATGGGATTTAGTTGGTTGAATTTGAAAGACGATATAGATGAAATGCAGTGTATGTTTAAAATACTTATGAGCTGTTTGAATGAGACTCTACAAATCCAATGGTTTATTTTTTTTAATGTTTGGTTAAATATTTTAGTGTAAAATAAAATAGAATGGTAGTAACAAGTGATCGGCTGCCATGGCGGCCTGTGGATAAGTGACAATGACTCATACCGGCCAAAAAAGTCATTGCTCAGCGAACACTTGTGTTCTACCAAGTATGTACTGTCGGGCTTCATTCGTTAACTAAACGAAATAACAAATATTTCAGTGCTCGATATATAAACGATAATTTAATTTACCAACCAAACGCAAATATTCAAAAGCGCATTTGGAATGCACGATTCCAAATGCACCTAAGCATCCCATAGATGAAATGCAGTGTATATTTAAAATACTTATGAGCTGTTTGAATGAGACTCTACAAATCCAAAGGTTTATTTTTTTATGTTTGGTTAAATATTATAGTGTAAAATAAAATAGAATGGTAGTGACAGTGATGGCTGACGTGACAATGAGTGATAATGATGTGATGACAAATGGTCGGATGACGGATCGGATGGCTGAGATAGGCATGGTGATGCTATGTATGTAATTAAATAAAAATAATATAAGCATTAGTTATCTAAATATAATAAATATGAGTGTTATGTTTTGATTATTCAAAAATATAAATATCATTTTGTTGACCCTCGGTTCATTCCTCTTAAAACCGACGCATAACTGATCCCTCCCTCGCATTCGGCGTTCGTTTCTTCAGCCGCAAGCACTGGTGTCTCATATTTTTCTCTCTCAACCATAAGAAACTGAAGCCCCACTCTCCCCGATTTCCCCTGTTCCTCCAAACCGCGAGTTCGGATCCCGTTTTCCTCAATCACAAGGAGCCACGAACCTTCCTATTCTCGTTCGTCGCTCAATCGCACGCCATAAGCTTTCTCTTCCTCTGGCTTGACTCATTCGATCGAAGGAGCTTTCCCTTCGTTTCGTCTCCCACAATCGCAAAGAACCGCAAAGACACGATCCCCCTCCTCGCTCGGTTTCTCTCAATCGCAAAGAGCCGTAAGGATTCCATCTCTCCCGATTTTCCTTCAACCGAAGCCCTTACTCGGATCATCTCCCGATCCCTCCAATCCGCATGCTCGGCTCCCGGCTTCCCCCCCGATCGTTCGTCTCCCTACCCGTCCGAACTCCCTAATCTCGAGCCCTCTCTTGGTTCGTCGGTCTCTCGTTCCCATTCGTGCGTGAGAAGCCCAACAATTCCATCTGTCGTGTGTCCGTCTCACGGGAAAATATTACGTCCGGAGTCTGCACGTAGCTTTACGTACCTAATCGATGATGTCCTAATTTTTTTCCGTTTTAGCATTAATCTTAAAGAATATAACATCCCATCAGAATCTCACCCGCCCGTAAGCATCGATGGCGTTTCACGGCCAGAAGAGATCCCCCCGACCTACCATTTCGTTCAAAGCTGAGAAGAACGAACATTACCGACGTTCTCCTTCCACGTAATCGCTTTAGGCTTTCGACAAGGATTTTTCTCACCTTTTTTGCCTCGATGCGACGTCCGACCTTCTTCGCCAATGATATAACAAATCAAAATTGATCAGAGGAATTACATGAGATTTACACGATTCCTCTCAACTTGAATGAATTTACTCGTTTCCAATCGTCTGAAAGATTGGCTGCTTTTATATGTTATTTTGATTTCTTTCTCTCTCGAGGCATAACACGCTTTTTTTTTCCAGCTTTTTTAGCCCGCTTTAGATTATGTTCATTATATTCAAACGCAAATTGATGTTTGATTTTCTTATATTTTAAGATCTCAGACTGCTTCTCGGAGGCGCATCATTATTGACCTTTTTTTCCGCTTATTGTGCATACTTTATGATTGTGTTTAGTGTATTCCAATGGAAGCATTTGGAGGCATTTTGGATAGTTTGATATTTTACTCGCAGAATTCTCTATATCAATCATTTTTGATATTTTTTCCGCTTATCAGTGCATACTCTTATGATTATATTTAGAGCATTCCATGGAAGCATTTGGAGATATTTTGGATAGCTTTAGGGGTATTTTCAGATCACGTACTTCGGATGTGATCATTTTTTGACCTTTTTCGCTTTATTTTTCCGCTTATCATTACAGTGCATTCCAATCAAGCATTTGGAGGCATTTTAGATAGTCGGAAAGTATTTCAGATCACTGCTGTATCTCTTCGGAGGCATGATCATTTTCGACCTTTATTTCCGCTTTATTTTGCTGCTTTATGCTTATATTTAGATTCCAATGGAAGCATTTGGGCAATTTGGATAGCAGTATTTTACATTTGTACCGACTCTTTGAAACAGATCATTTTGACCCTTTTTCGCTTTATTTCTGCTTATCGAGATTATGTTTAGAGTATTCCAATGGAAGCATTTGAGCTTGGTTTATGGTGGTATTTTGCATATTACCTCTTTAGAGGGTACATATCATTTTGACCATTTTTTTCGCTTATTTTGCCAACTTTATGATTATGTTTAGGCATTCCAAAGGGAAGCATTTGGAGGCTTTGGATGGTTTTGGGTGGTATTTTTGCCAGATTTTACATTCTGTGGTACTCTTTGAGGGTACAGTGATCATTTTTGACCCTTTTTTTCCGCTTTATTTTGCCTACTTTACGCTTATGTTTAGGCATTCCAATGGAAGTATTTGGAGGCAGCTTGATAGTTTGGTATTTTGCAGATTCAGTTCTTTCGGTATAGATCATTTCATTTTGACATTTTTTCCAGCTTTATTTTGCCCTGCTGAGATTATGTTTAGTGCATTCCAATGGAAGCATTTGGAGGCATTTTAGATAGTTTCCTGTAGATTTTGCAGTCAGACTGTACTCTTGAGGGTACAGATCATTTTGACCCTTTCTTTATTTTGCCAACTTCTTATGATTTAGCATTCCAATGGAAGCATTTGGAGGCGCTTGGATGGTTTTTGGGTAGATTTACAGACTCAGATTTAAAATTGAGGGTACAGATCATTTTTGACCCTTTTTTCCAGCTTTATTTGCCACTTTATGTTTATTATGGCATTCCATGGAAGTATTTGGAGGCGGTTGGATAGTTTCTGGGTATATTTTGTATTCATACTTTCGTGTCTTTGGAGAATGTATCATTTTGACCTTTTTCAGCTTTATTTTGCGCTTTATTGAGATTATGTTTAGAATGGAAGTATTTGGAGGCATTTTAGATAGTTTCTGTAGATTTTCAGACTGTACTCCCTTTCGATGCGTGCCGTGATCATTTTTTGACCCTTTCTTTCCAGCTTTATTTTGCCAAACTTTATACGATTACGTTTAGGCATTCCAATGGAAGCATTTAAGCTCGATGGTTTCGGTGGTATTTTATATCTATTGTACCTCTTTGGAGAAGTTATTTTTGATTTTTCAATTTATTTTGCCTATTTATGATTATGTTTAGGGCATTCCAATGGAAGCATTTGAGGCGTTTGGATGGTTTAGGTGGTATTTTTGCATCACGTACTTTGTACCTCTTTGGTGGTCATTTTTTGACCTTTTTTTTAGTTATTTTCTCTTATGATTATGTTTAGGGCATTAATGGAAGCATTTGATGGCGGTTTGGATGATTTTTTGGGTGGTATTTTTGCGTACTCAGTGTACCTCTTTGAGTGAGATCATTTTGACTTTTTTTCCAGTTTATTTTGCCTTTATTGAGATTATGTTTAGGGCATTAATGGAAGAATTTGAGGCATTTTGGATGGTTTGGTATTTTGCATCTGTACTGTATATCTTTGGAGGGTTTTTGACCAGTTTATTTTGCCACTTCTTATGATTATGTTTAGGGCATTAATGAAAGCATTTGAGGCGGTTTGGATGGTTTTGGGTGTATTTGACACTCTGTGTACCTCTTTGGAGATCGATCATTTTTTTTTTTTCAATTTATTTTGCTTTTATGATTATGTTTAGGGCATTTCAATGGAAGCATTTGAGGCTTTTGGATGGTTTTGAGGGTATTTTGCATCATTTTCTGTGTATCTTTGGAGTGAATATCATTTTATTTTTTTTATTTATTTTGCACTTCTTATTATTATGTTTAGGGCATTCCTGGAAGCATTTGGGCGGTTTGATGGTTTTGGGTGGTATTTTTACATCATTCTCTGTGTACCTCTTTGGAGAATTACGATCATTTTGACTTTTTTCAGTTTATTTTGCCTTTTATTGAGATTATGTTTAGGGCATTCAATGGAAGCATTTGGAGGCGTTTGGATGATTTACGGTGGTATTTTGTATCGTACTCTTGTCTTTGGAGGGAATATCATTTTGACCTTTTTTTTAGTTTATTTTGCCTCATGATTATATTTAGGCATTGGAAGCATTTGAGGTAGTTGGATGATTTAGGTGGTATTTTGCATAGTACTCATGTACCTCTTTGGAGTCTGAGATCATTTTGAATTTTCAGTTTATTTTTGTCTCTTATGCTTATGTTAGCATTCTGGAACATTTGAGCTTTGGATGGTTTGGGTGGTATTTTGCATATGTACTCACTGTACCTCTTTGGAGTAAGATCATTTTGACTTTTTCCAATTTATTTTGCACTTTTATTGAGATTATGTTTAGGGCATTCAATGGAAGCATTTGGGCTTTGGATGGTTTCATGGTATTTTTCTTACTCATTACCTCTTTGAGTATATTATTTTGTTTTATTTATTTTGCACTTCTTTATGCTTATGTTCATTCAATGGAGTATTTGGAGGCATTGGATGATTTGTGGTATCATCTGTACTGTGTACCTCTTTGGAGGTATAGATCATTTTGACCTTTATTTAGTTTATTTTCTTGTTAATTGAGATTATGTTTAGCATTTGGAAGCATTTGCATTTGGATGGGTGGTATTTCTCTCTGACCTCTTTGGAGGGTGCATGCTCTTTTCCTTTGACTTTCTTTTGAAGTTTATCATTATGGAAAAGGATAACTTGAGAGATGATTTATAGCTGTGGATAATATTACACAGTTTATGAAGTCCAACATTTTAAAGAATTCATCCATCAATTATTGACTCGAATGCAAGACTTCGTTTATTTATGATCTTGTCTTGAGGACATAGCTTTCTTGTTGGGTGGGCATTCTCACCGATGAAGTTGCATTGATGATAGGGATGAAACAGAGGGAAAAGGATGGCAATCCTTTGTTCATATATCAGAATCAACTTGAGAATTGATGGCTCGTTGCAGACAGTGCATTGTATATATATTTTCATAGATCTATTTTTGTATATCACAATTTATCAATAGATAGATTTCTTTATTGGTAGGCCATTTTGACTTTCTAGTTTAAGATGTTATTGCCAAGATTGAAGGAGGCTATTACATGAGTGGCTTTGTCACTCGATGGTATGTATATCTCGAGAATATGTAATTTAATGTGTTGAAGTTTACTGTTTAAAATATTCATTGTAGATATGGCTGGTATAAGCATCATAAGCGTCATCGAATCTAGAAAACATTATCGATGGCAAAAATAGAGTTTCAAATATTACTTTCCGGTTTGGGAGGACATGACATATAATAATATAGTTCATATAAGAATGTCTTTATTTATATTTGTATGTCTTCACATTTTTTTATCGGTTTACAGATATGCCTTTCATTGACATATTAAAGGAGGCGGCTCATTATGTCCCTGACAATCTACACATGTGGAGCAGATGTGATCCCATTTTAAGTCCAATTAGTGCTAAGACTCTCCTTATGTCTCTCCTCGATATTCTCCCCGCGTGTTTCACGTCTACTACCCCAACAAACTTTCGGTGGAGAGGATACTTCAGTTTGAGGACTTGAAAGACAAGATCATCTTTTCATTTGATAAGAGGATGGATGAGCTTTGGTTGTTCTTTGCTTGAAGTTCTTGCCATGCGGGTCCTACCCAATTGGGGAGGTTCTGTGGGTCACCATGAAACTCTTGAGGACAGCTTCCCATGGAGGTACCGGGAGGCTGCGTGTAAACCCCGAGGAGTGCAGAGGAAATCTTGTGGGCCATATTGTGGAGTTGGATACCAAGAAGCCCATGTGGAATTGTAGGAGAAGTTCTTGACTACACATGATGCTCAAAACATGTCAGCTCATCGTGGTGTTAAAGCTGATAAGAAGAGAAAAGTTACTTCCCTTTAACATTTGAAGTCTCAATAAGTGATGTGGTGGCCTCCATCAAGATGAGAAGCTACAGAGGTATTAAGTTACTTTCTTTTAAATTTGAGATAATAGAAATAGATTTCACTAAATTTTTTATAGGTTTTGCAGATGAGCCAATAAGGTCGATGACCCATATTTATCGTTGTGGTGGAGCATCATCAGTATGAATCATTCGTGATCCTTTATTCATAGTGAATCAGCTCTTCATTTAACTTTCATTATCTAATTGCGCATCAGAGGCACTTCATGTTGTTGAGTTCTCATCCAGGAATTTATTTTGCCAGTCGATGTCATCTTATTGACACGTCATGCTCGGTGACAAGTAAAATTCAATTTCTCCTACATAAAATAACCTTTTAGTTTTAATTAAGATCACTTTAAAATATTATCACTTGCGTGATACATTATTTGTTGAATATCATTATTGCGAGGCGGTCGATGAGTTCTTGACATCAATATCTCTGGACACATTGATGCCCGCTTCTTATTAGAGTATTATCTGCGGTTTGTATGTCCCTATTGTACATTTCATGCTTGCATTGGGTATGTTACCCACAGAATGTTGGTATTACGATTGATTCTTCTTGTTTGTTTAGATAAAAGCTATAATGTATAATCATTCTCTTCTTTTCTGAGAGTTATGCAGTACGACTAAAGAGGAAAAGCAAAATGTTCATCCACTATCATAGAGGTGTGTAATTTGTTAATCTTCTTATAGATAATCAGACACTCTGTTCATATTAAGTCACATTTTTTTATGACTCATTACCCAAACCAACCATAAGAACATTCTTAGATTGTAGAACAATTTTGAAATTTGGTTCTTCTTATTTTTTTGGCCAACTTATTGAGAATTTGTTGCTATTGATCAAATTACTTGTTGAAGATCTTGTGATCTTTTATAAGCGATAAAAATGGCCAATCAAATGGTGAGTGGATACCATTCAAGAAAATAGTATTCATGATGTTTGTCAAATACATGGAGGTTGCAATAAACTCAATTAATGCACCGTAGATTGGAAAAGATGAATATATTTAGGGAGTTTGCTTGTACATTTTGTTTGGGACTTAAAATCAAAGTGAACAATAGTATTTTGTTTGTGGCTTGAAGACTTAGCTATTTTGTTGAAGTGCATGGATATTTATGGATACGGGATGATATTTACTCGCTTTTGTAACTTCTTTTCTCCTTTATATAGTTTGATTTCCTGATATTTTACCTGATGATATTTTACTCAAAATAATATGTTTATCTTATGGATTTAGTTTTTTGGGGCTATACTCTTGAAAGAAATGTGCATTTAAAATCATTTTATGGTATGGTCATTTGTTATGAGAATGCATAAAATTAATGTAGAATGCATAAAATAAATGTTATCATGAGAATGCATAAAATTAATAAAATTAATGATTATCTTTTTTTTAAGTTTTTATTGTAAAATTATTGTGGTTGGTGTAAGTAAATTTTGATTGTAAAATCATAATATTTTAACGATTTTAATTTTAATGATATGTATTAAAATGATTATGATTGTTGTTAAAATTTTTTATTATGAAAATAAAGCGTTAAAATTAGTTCATATGTATTCTTAGTATATAATGATCGAGTGAAATGAAGTTGAATATTAACACCTTATCATTACTTGTCACATTTATTTAGATGAACAAAAAAACAAAATAAATTAATTTATTATTAAAAAAAAGTATTTTTTTAAAATTACGTTCATAAAAAAATTTAATTACATTATATAGAATGAAACTTATCCAAAGATAACTTTTAACATTTAATTATATAATAATTTTTTTTGTCGAATATTATAAATATAATAGATTAAGAGATTTTAAAAAGTAGGAAAATAAGAAAGTTCAATATACCTCATGCAGTCTGAATAAAATACAGAAACCATCCAAGCTCAAATGCTTTGATTCTAAACATAAAATAAGGAAAAATAAAATGGAAAAAAGGTCAAAATGATACGTACCCTCGAGTACAATGCAGTCTGAAAATAAAAAACCCAAAATCTTCCACTTTAATACATAATCTCATAAATAGGCAAAAAAAAGGAAAAAAGGTCAAAATGATATGTACCCTCAAAGAGGTACCAGAGTACATATCAAATACCACCCAAACCATCAACTCAAATGCTTCCATTGGAATACTAAATATAATCTCATAAGGGAAAAATAAAAAAAGGTCAAAATGATTTGTACCCTCCAAAGTACGAGTCTGAATGCAAATACCCAAAATCAGCGCGCTCCAAATGCTTCCATTGGAATGCCAAACATAATCATAAGAAGTTGGCAAAATAAATGGAAAAAGGTCAAAATGATCACGTACCCTCAAGAGGTACCTGAGTGATGTAAATACCCAAAATCATCCAAGCTCTCAAATGCTTCCATTGGAATGCCATAATCAAAGTAGGCAAAATAAAGCGGAAAAAAGGTAAAAAATGATGTACCCTCAAAGGAGTCTGAGATACAATACCACTAAAACATCAAAGCGCCTCAAATGCTTCCATTGGAATGCCTAAATATAATCTCATAAGAGTTAAATAAAGCGGAAAAAATCAAAATGATCTACCCTCAAAGAGGTACACAGTATGATGCAAAATACCACCCAAAATCAGCTCCAAATGCTTCCATTGGAATGCCTAAACATAATCATAAGAGCAAAATAAAGAAAAAAAGGTAAAAAAAAATGATCACCCTCAAAGAGGTACAGTCTGATGCAAAATATCACCCATCCAAGCGCCTCAAATGCTTCCATTGGAATGCCACAAACATAATCTAAGAAATGGCAAAATAAACTGAAAAAGGGTCAAAAATGATGTACCCTCAAAGAGGTGCAGTACAGAGATGAAAAAACACCAAATCATCCAAATAACTTTCAAATGCTTCTAGAATGTAATGAACATTATTTCTAGAATCAGGGCAAATAAATTGGAAAAAAAGGCAATAGCGATCTGATTTATTGCACATATTTATTCTACATCCAATGATTAGGTCCTCATTATGGGATTAACTGATCACTTTGCTTAAGATAATCTGATAAAATCCAAAGCTAAATATATTAACATCTTGGTGTAATAAGTTAAAGAGTCATCTTTGGGACTCAAAGCATTGGAGAAAGATTATCTCGAAGAACACAAAAAGGATAATGTCATGCATCAAAATATTTTCACGAAATAATATCCATCATCGACTTAGTGTACCCTTGGTGATTGATTGGAGCGAGTTAAATTCACGCATGTAGAACATCATATTAGTTGATGATTTCTTACGATCGATGTGTGATATTATGCATTACCTCTAAAAATACTTTGGCATAATAAAGAAAGGTGATGCAACTTGTGACAAAACACGTTCAACAACACTATCGGTGTATGGTTTACGCAACAAAAAAAATTAGAAGGGTTTGAAGATTAACAACAATATTTAAAATACTAAAAAAAATAATGCAAATGAAAATTACTCTTGGCTTTCTTGGATCTCTCCCAATATCCTTAAGCCTTGAGTTGGAAACACCCTTTGGACGTTGCTTAAGGGATCTTTTAAGATGTCTTTTCCCTTTATCTGTTGTGGTTGACTTCTTCTTCTTAAGCTTGCTTTGTGGAGGAGAATTCCACTTATTATAGAGTCGACATCATCATATAGTTTTTTAGGGATCCAAGCATATAGTCACCTCTCTTGTGCCATGCCACGGCGCTTATTTGATATGCATATCGACTTATGTGGTTCAAAAATAATGCGAAGCATTTCCATCGTCTTTGCCACATCTCTTAATTTTGTATGCACTATCAATGTAAATATCCCTCTTTGCTCACGGTAGACCATAGCATGAGAAGATACTTGTCCGAATTCACACAACATCTTCGACTAAGAACTTCACGATCTGATGGGCACAAAGTAATCCCATCATTTCAAATTTTTTTGCAAGTACAAGTTACTTCAGGGTAGTCTATCGAAATGCATAGTCCATGTTTTGGATGCATTTTTATTCTCTAAGTTTCTCACCAAATACTCCATGGTCTTCATCGACTTAGTTCTTGATAGGCCTCCAACTCCATGCAAAATTCCTCTTCAAACATAGTGTAAACCTTTCTTGTATAAAACATAGCGACTTGTTTTAGAATTGGGGTCTTAACAAGAACAATCGATGGTAGCTACACTTGAAGTCTTAGTCATGTTCATTCGATGCCATGTCTCCATAACCTTTTCCAACCCCAAGAAACAATCTGAGCGAACTTGTTGGTTTAGATATTCCATGACATACATTGTTAGGTGGACTCTATTGCGTTGACAAGATGCCCATGCAGAATGAGTCCTTCTTGAATCAGTGGACCACTTGGATCTAATCTTATAAAGCTCAGAATACCAACATGATCATGCAAATTGCCTTCTTCTAGCATGGCGGACCAAGCCTCTTTAAACTCTTCCTCACGAGTCACACTTACTCATGCATTTATAAAATAGCCTTGTATGTATCTTATTACTATTAAAGCAATGAACCTTGGAAGGAGCTTTCTTTGAAATATGCCATTAGCACAACTTATGATAGGTATCGTACAATTATGATAGCTCGCCATACCGATCTTGATCGCTGAATATTGTTATAGATGTCTCATTCATCAACCAAGAAATGTTTGAATAAATGAGAATGACTCAATTCTCTTCCGAAGGCTAATAATACATTTTGCCAAGATGATTCACTCCAACAAGAGGGGCACAAACGATTATATTTATTTATAAGGCTTGTATCAAAAATTATCACATCCCAAAAAATAATCATATTCTATCCTACATGCCAAAAAAAACTTACTAAGTAACCCACTCATCAACTACATCCCATGCAAACATCCCATCCGCTTGCCTTTCCTTAAACAATCAGATAATGCATTATCACCATTCGCAATCCTCGATCTTTTCTTCTTCTCAATAAAATTGAAAGCATCTCTTTGTGAACGATATTCTCTACGCCAACTTCGAGATAGTAATGCATCGCTTTCCAGCCTGCCATTGTCTTCAACACACGACGCCTTTCTCATCGCTAATGCATCAGGTGGATCCGAGAAGATGTAGCCAGCTCGCCAAAGAATGATTATGACTTTCTAGTATTTTTTAATCGCCCCTCCAAATCAACAGAGAATCTAATCATATGACAACCGCTCTTGTATCAACTTTCGAATTTTATTAAGCCATTTAGACTGCGTATTTCTTCCGCTTTTGCACAGAAAATCTTTGATTTCTTTGAGTTTCAGCCAATAGTATGGTCCTTCCAACACTCAGCCAATTGATGTGCATAGTCACACAAGATACGCCTATTTCATTCTCAAGTGGTGCCAAGGAGTTTCCCAAATTTGGGTCATTAGACATCACGACTTCATCACATCATCGATCGCCAAATACAAAAATATGTACAAAATACACACAAAATCACCCAAATATTGAATCCCCAAACATCATCAAATGCATCCATCATTGAATATAATGAACATAATCTCAAAAGAAACAGCAAAAATAAACCGAAAAGAAAGAGGTACACAGTCTGAGATGCAAAAAAAGCCACCGAACTATCCAAACAATCTCAAATGCTTTGGAATGCCTAAACATAATCTCAATAAAGGCAAAATAAAGCGGAAAAAAAGGGGTCAAAATGATCTGTACCTCCAAAACAGTCTGAAAATGCATCTAAAATCATCCAAAGCGCCTCCAAATACTTTGGAATATGCATAATCATAAGAAGTTGGCAAAATAAACTAGAAATAAAGGTCTAAAATGATGTACCTCCAAAGAGGTACTCAGAATCTGAATACCCAATCAAGCGCCTCCAAATGCTTCCATTGGAATGCCATACAATCATAAGAAGTAAACATAAACTAGAAATAAAGGTAAAAAATGATCACTCTCCAAAGAGGTACAGATCTGGCAAAATAACCCCCCAAAACCATCCAAATAGTCTCCAAATGCTTCCATTGGAATGCCCTAAACACAATCAAAAGAAGTAGACAAAATAAAATGGAAATAAAGGTAAAATGATGCACCCTCGAGGTACACGAGTCTGAATACAAAATATCACCCAAAACCATCCAAATGCCCATTGGAATGCCCAATATAATCTCAAGCGCAAAATAAATTAGAAAAAGGTCAAAAATGATATGTACCCTCCAAAGAAAATAGAGTCTGAAAAAATACCCCGAAACCATCCAAATAGTCTCCAAATACTTCCATTGGAATGCCCACAAATCAATCAAGAAGTAGGCAAAATAAACTAAAATAATGGTCAAAATGATATGTACCCTCCAAAGAGGTACAGTATAGATGCAAAATACCACCGAAACCATCCAAAGCGTCTCCAAATGCTTCCATTGGAATGCCCAATATAATCTCAATAACAGGCAAAATAAAGCGGAAATAAAGGTAAAAATGATCTATACCCTCCAAAGAGGTACAATAGATGCAAAATACCACCCGAAATCAGCGCCTCCAAATGCTTCCATTGGAATGCCTAAATATAAGCATAAGAAGAAGGCAAAATAAAGCGGAAAAAAGTCAAAATGATCTACCCTCAAAGAGGTACACGTCTGAGATCTAAAATATCACCCAGAAACCATCCAAACTGCCTCTAAATGCTTCCATTGGAATGCCCTAAACATAATCTCAATAAATAGACAAAATAAACTAAAAAAAAGGGTCAAAAATGATCTGTACCCTCCAAAGAGATACTGATGGATGCAAAAGCTCACAAATTATCCAAGCGGCTATTGCTTCCATTGTAATGTAATGAACATTATCTCAAAGCAGTCAAAATATAGGAAAAGAAGTCCCAAAGCTGTACCCTCCGAGGTACCTGAGTGCATACAAAATAACACTCAAAATAAAAATTTAACAAAAAAGCATCCAAATTGCTTTAATTGAATGTAATGAACATATTCTCTTGACACAAGAATATCACTAACAAATTATAGAAAAAATGCACGAGAATATACACGATGAATTTCTATTTAATACATCCTCATAAATTGGTTGTCATTTTGCGTTCTCCATCTTCATGGTTCTTTTGTAAAAGGAAATGAGATTTTCTATTTTTTCTTACATTTCGTTTTCCGAAAAACTAACCTAAACCCTAAATTCTATATATTTTTTTAAATTCCTCCGGCATTCCAACGACGCTTTCTGGTCGGTGGACGGGGAAATGTCTTTACAGCGTCGTGAATACGCCATCGACGCTTACGGGCCGGGTCGGGCCAGGGGATTTACAGCGCCGTCCGTTATGTTACTGCTCCGTTAATCGCTAAAATGGGAAAAAAATTGGGACACGTGTCGGCCATGGATTGGAGTTCGCACGTAAAGCTACGTGCGGACTCCGGACGTAATATTTTCTTCCATCTCACACAGTCGAGCGGGACTCACATTCCCTCGCCTTTCCTCCAACACCATCCCGCTTCGTGTGCTTCTACTTGTCTAAGGCTTTGTTTGGCTAAGCTTTTTTGATGCGTTTTGCTTTTGAGAGCATGTATTTTTGATTTTAATACCCGTTTAAATAGTGCGCTTTTCTAAACGACGTTTTATATAAAACTTCGTTTTAATTTCCGACGAAATGAACGGCTTTTCCATGCCATTTTGGAAAAGTAAATTTCGTAATTGCCCCTTCTCTCACTCCTTGCGATCCCTTATCCGGAACTACTCAGTCATCCTCATCCTCTTCTCCTCGTTCGATTGACATTGCCTCAAAAGACTCGAGCATCACCCGAGCATCTCGAGCAAATCCCGAGCGGCTACCTGGGTTGCTTTCCCAGTTCGTTCCTCTAATTATGAAATTTTTTTTTGACCTATCCAGAAGAAGTATCTCTTGATAAAATTCCTAATGCGAGAATTTGTTATTGGGTTTGTTTTTGTGTTTGGATTTAATAAATTCCAAAGGTCTTAAATTTTATAAATTATTTGCACGTTGATTAAAATGCCGTATATCTTGATAAACTGTTTGGTTTTTCTTGAGAAATAGATAGAGTTCTGCTATCAGAAATATTGTGGATGCAAGAAGATCGATTAGAAAAGAAGATTTTTATTTATTTTTCAAATCTGTTCTGAATTCTCAACAATGCACAAACATTTGAATATTACGTTGATAGTGTAATAGATTAACTATAGCAGTTGCTGTAAATAAAAGTAAAAACTTCTGTTTCCTATATTTAACAAAGATGAATATGATTTAATTGTGATTAAGTGGATCTTATTCTTATAGAATGAACCAGAAAGATGGAAGAAAGATGAGATGGACTGTAGTGTGTTATTAAATAAGAACGACGAACAGGAAAAAAAATCATATATTTATAATTTTCTTCTAAGATGAGTAGGCCTCACAGAATTTGAATTGCATACTTCCACATTGTGAGCATGCATACAGAGATGGTCGATTAGAAGAAGTGGTATTATGACACCTGAATGCAGAATATAGCAGTATAATGATAGTAAAAATATCAGGTTTCTCCATGTCATTTAGTCAATCTTTTGTCATTTAGTTATTCGATAGAAGTTTTTTCTTGTCATACTTAACATGCAAAAAGGGATGTTTTCTCCAATACAAATGATCACATCTTTAATGATGCAGAGCTTTGGACTTCCTCAATAATTTACATTTGTAAGGGAGTTTATTATGATCAAAATTTGTAAGTATGAAGTTTAAATTTGCTCTTTTAAACCAGAAAATGTCACCAAACTAACAAAAACAATAAAAATTATGCAAAACTGTGGAGCTATCGATTCTGAAAAGTTGAAAGTTTGTGATATCGAGGTGAGTTAAGTATAATATTTAAAACTTATTATGGCTACAAGATCTCATAGTTAATTATAATTTTTGATTAAAATAATGTGCTTAATTAAGTAATTCATCACACTTGCTGTATGATTAAAATACATGCTTATGTAATGACCTTTCTTGTATGGGGAATTGGGTTTGGGGTGAATAGTGAATCATGTGAGTTCCAAAGCAAGTCTTCCGAGGTTTAAGCTAGATCTTGAGAGAGTTTTTCTGCAAGATAAGGGTTAATGGAAGCAACAGTAGGTATAAAAGAACATGAAGACATTAAATTAAATATGGTTTGAATGGTTTGCGTCCACAATAGGAGGATAAAGTGTCGCTTGAAGGGAGGAAAAGCTTGAGTGACATCAAAATAATAAACGGAAAATTAAATATACCATTAATCAAATTCAAATGTAAATAACATTAAACTACAAGATAGTGGAAATGAATGCTTAAGCATACTAAATTGAAACCTAAGGCATCTTAGAAGATTTATTGCATGAAGATAAAGTCCCGAAATCTTGCTAACAAAATCGATATAGCAAAACAATCTTAATAAATCAGAAAACACTCTAAGCATTTTCATTTGTATCTTTAATACAACTTGGTTTATGGTTCAAGAAAATATTTGAATAAAATCCTTAATTTAGCAACTTTTCAATGAATGCGGTGCAATAACATTTTACCTTGTATACCTAATATTTATACATGATAATTGATAAAAAATTTAAAAATTAGTTTCTGTTTTGGTTTCAATCACACCGTAAAACTTTTGATTTCAATAATTTCATCAGTTTCAGTATTAGATTTGGATGCCAGTTCATTTACAAAATGTTTCATTACAGAAAATGTTTCAAGCTATGAAATAAAGATAATTATCTGATTGGAGTTCATATTACAACACGCATGAAATTTAATGGGTCCTTGGTAAATAATTCTAGCAAAAAATATAGCAATTCTTCAAGAGTTTTAAGCGAACACACGTGCTTCTCGTATAATATTTCCAACTTGTGCTCGAAATTCATGATTGCTTCACGTTCCTTGATGCTCTGTCATCCCCTTGATTTTTTTTTTGCAAAGAGTATTTATTAGAAATCAATACCACTTGCATATTTGTTTGCTAACCATTACATGGAAGGCAGATTTCATGTACTTTGGAACCTCTATTTACTTTTTTTTGGTTTATTTGGAATAGTTGTTTGTTAATTTTAACTCGAACTTGAGTAGCACTTTGTTAATTTTAGATTGATTTTGAATTACGTAAGTATTGAACTCAATTCAAATAGTAATTAGACCTACAATTCGTAATCACTATCACGGAAATAACATAATATGATATGATGGAAATGCGATTTATAGTCTCATCACCCAAGGGGAGGTTTTCTTTAATTAATGTCTTGTTATTGTTAATTAATTAGATGGGAAAGCGAAAGAAGGTGGTGCACTAGCAATTTGGGAGTTAGGTACTTTTACTTTACGTGACTTCGCATCAAAAAAAATAGAGTCAACTAACTTAGCATTTCAACAAAGATGTTGGAAAAATATTATGAACACTTTTAATGAGCAGGGAGAACATATGATCGTACACAACTTAAAATAAATGGGATCATTTAAAAAAGGAGGAAAGTTGTGGAAAGAGCTACTACGTGGTGAAAAATGATGGAATTATCAAAAAAATAGTTGATGCTTCAACCGAATGGTGGAATGAAAAATACAGGTTAACTTAGTGCACAACTGCATTAAATTTAAAATACATATAATTACTTAAGATTTGTAAATTGATATAATGTAGGTAATACCCGCGAAGAAGTTTAGCAAAATGGCCTATGATCCGGAAGAAAAGGATAGGATGTTTGGTCATATTGTAGCAATGGTGATAATGTTTGAGTTCTAATTGAGTATTACTCAGAATAACAAATATAGAGACACACATCTAATGATGACGAGAATCAAGAAGATGAACCAAATTATGAAAATTGTACAGGTGGTGAAGGTACAACTTGGCCTCCATCTCAAAATCTCAAACATTCATTCCAATCATGAGAAAGCGGAAAACTAAAAGTTGTAAGTCCGGTGGAAGGCAACTTCTATTAAACCATATTAATGAGGTAGTAATTACAAAGAAATCTAATTCTATCAAGCACTAAATGCATCGTAAAACCTTTACAATTCGGCATTACATGAAGTTGCACAAATTCCAGATATATTTGACGATGAGGACTTCTATGATTTTGCTATAGATTTTCTGCAAGATAAAATCAGGGAAACTTTTGAGTATACTGCATCAAAAGTTTGGTGGTTAAGGAGACGTTTCTGAGTTCTCAATAAATCATAATGTTAAACTGAACTTGTTAAGTTCTATTTAAGTCCATGTGATATAGGTTACAAATGCTTTTGTTAATGTAATGTCGTTACAATTACTTTTCTTGTCATGTTCGGGGAACTTAATGTCGTTCATGTACAAGGAATTTTTTTATTAGTCAATCTTGAGGACTCTTAGTAGTTGAACTTAGATATTTGGCTAATGTGATTGAATTAATTATAGTTCCATTTACATCACGTTTATATATATATATATATATATATATATATATATATATATATATATATATGCCATCCTCTCAGGCCTCTAACGTTTAGCATCCCCTTCTACTCTCCTAGCCTTGGAAGCTTCAAGGCAAACAAAAAAGCTCTTCGCTCTTAGCTCAGACCGCTTCACTTGTTCATTTTAGATTTTGTTTCATTGCTCCTTTGGTGATTTCTCTTCAGAAAGATTTATCTTTCTGCTGATCTCTTCAAATCCCAACTTTTATCGAAAGTTTGGTTCTTTTTTGATGTTATTAAGAGCATAGGACATTTGCATTTGCATAGTTGGAACAAAGAGCAGATAATGTGATCTGTATATATTTTTTTTAATCTGAATATTTGTGTGCTTCGATTGAGAGAAGGAAGCAAGTAGGAGAAATTTGGGCCTTTTTGAGGAATCAAAAATGACCTAAAAGGAAGATTTTGTGCTACAGGCAGGACTGGATTGGAGGATTCCGTTCAGGCGTTAGGTATTGTTGGAATATCATTCGTTTTCTCTTTAGTTTTCATGTCTTTGAGGTCTTAAAATCTTATATTTTAAGCTATTTTCTCATCTCATTTTATCCTTATGCTCAATAGAATTCGGCTCCTACAACCTACATATTCTTTGCTTCACAATTCTGTAATATCATTTGGGAGAGCAACCGGAAAGAAATCGGTAAAATATAAACTTTCTTTACTTTTAAATGTTGAATTGAAGTTTCTTATGAATTTTAAGGAAAAAAATTTTTTTTTCTCTTCCTGCTTGCTTTAGTTTATGGGAAGTGATTTCTAACTCAATCAAAACTTGATTTAAGGGCATAAGGTGTAATAATAGCATTTACTTATTTTGGTTTTTTGTTGAATTTATGTTTTGTTATTCTGTTTTTAAATATTATGTGTTTCATTCACGGCTTGAATGTTTGGCTACCTTGAAGTTACATTTTACTAACTATATGCTAATTTGAAACATTTTTTAGAATATGAAGCCGCTTTTATTTGGTTAAGTTGCATCATCACCTACATCTATAAACTCAGCATACACTACATCTATTAGCCTGTAGTGGAAATAAATTTCCGTTTACATATGTAATTCATTATTATTCCATGATGAGATCTTGTACTTTCAAGTCATACTGTAAAGTCTCATGGGTAATACTTCTCATAATTCTTATTGCAAGAATAAATGTCGGGGAAAAAATATGATTGAAGATGACTATGACAATTATGGTGAACGGAGTGAACAAAATTATATCACAATTTTGTAATATTTTGATATCATCAAGTTGTTTGATCCATGATTATAATAGACTATACTTGCACAAGAAACCATGCATGACATCAGGGCATACAGGTGATAAGTGGGTATTAGAATTATTACATGGTCATCCAATCTGATTCTACAATATGTTTAGAATGTCACAAGAAATTTTTAAGGACTTGTTCAGGTTACTTGAAATAGCTTATGGGTTGGAGGGTTCACGTAGAACAACAACCAGAAATTCTTGCTATAAGTTTATATATTTTGGCACATATCTATTGAGAAACATGTGAATGCTTTCAAAGACTCTGAGACAATTAGATATTTTTTCTTGGCCTTCATCTGTTAGTTATGTTAGGAATGGATATAATTACCCCATCAGATAAATTGTTTGCTGAAATCCCATTACATATTCGAAATGATGTACGATATATGCCATATTTTAAGAATTGTATTGGGGCAATTGATGGCACTCATGTTGATGCCCGTATTCCTATTGAAGAACAAGTTGCATTTATAGGAAGACATCATTCACTAACACAAAATATTATGGCTGTATGTGATTTCAATATGTGTTTCACTTTTGTGGCATGGGAGGGCTTTGCATGATGCTATATTTCATCATGCAATCAAAGATCCTAGATGCAATTTCCCAAGCCCACTGGTTTCTTCTTGTTTGCATATTAATGACTTTTGTCTTTTATTTTACAATCTAGAACTATGTTTCTGTCACTAGGCAAATATTATTTAGTAGATCGGTTACCCTTTACAAAGGGGTTTCTTAAAACCATATCCGAAATAAGGTATCATTTACGATTTTATTTGTGGTACACAATTAGAGGCATCGTGAGATATTCAGAAAGCACATTCATCAGAAGAAGTGTTATAGAGCTTACATTTGGTGTATGGAAAAAGAAATAGGGAATTCTTAGAGATATGCTAAATTATCCTTTCAAAAAACAACGGCTTATAGTTATGGCTTCAATGGCAATACATAATTTCATTAGAAGACATCATTCACATATTGATCTAGAGTTTGAGAAATGTGATGTTGATGAATTTTTTATTCATCCAGAATCAGATGAGTATAGAGCAGGGGTACATTTTAGTGAATGTTCAACAAGTAATAGTGATGTTGAAGTAGCTGATGGTCCAGTAAGAGATGACCGAACTGAGGTAATATTGCACTTCAATTATGCCAAGCAAATCGGTAAGCGTGATATTCATTGTGTTTTGATAATATCCGCTTGTTACATGATGAGCTTAGGCCTTTTAAATTAATAAAAACCAAATTGTTTGAATAATGTTGTTTGATAAATTTCGTTAATCGATAAATTAATGGTGGAATTGTACTACTTCAAAGGATCTTGATATTGGTGATGTATTCGTCGGATGTCAATTGTTATTGTTAATGCGATTCTTATTTAGTGTTGTGTCATTCATATGAATTAACTTGTGCATATAAATTTTTTGAATTTTGTAGGTATTATTTGCGACTTGGAGTCGGTAGGTGGATCGAGAGTCGGCGAATACTTTTTTTTTCTTAGTTTTATTATTTTATTTTTTATTAATAGGAGGGTTTTTCTAAACCAAGCAAAAGTATCAATTTGATAAATAGTGTAAGAGAAGTATTCTCTATGTGGACAATGTAAAAATTCATTCTAGTAGAGTTTGAAATATAGTTGATTCTCATTAATATTAGAAATCATCACAATTAATATCGTTTCTTTTTTTTTGCTTAATTAAGTAGTTAGTTAAAATTTTTTTGGTCCATTTACTTAAGAGTAAATTTTTTTGGGGTTTTCATTATTTTTGAGCCTTTTTTGGAAATTAATATTTGCATAAGTTGGTACATATATTAATTATTTATTCAAGATTGTGAATGAGGCTGAATTTATAATAGATTTTAAGAGGTTTAATATGATTATAAAATTATAATTTACCAATTTCTTAATAAAAAATTTTGCATGACAATGATTGCTATTATTGAAAGTCTGTTTAAATAATTTATAATTATTAAATCTTAATTTACATAGAAATTCCCAAATAATTATGATATTTAATACACTTTCTACAAACTAATTAAATAGTATGATATTTATATGTAAGTACTGACATAAATAAATTTAATATTTGAATGGCGTAATACTTTTTAAAATATGTTAATGAAAAATATATCATATTGTACCCTAGATCATATTTCGTAAATTTATGATAAGAAATTTGCTATTTGAAGATAATAGTATTGTTTGTAATTAATATATATTTATGTTTATTTTTGGTAAATTTTGTTTAAACAATAACATATTTATTAGATATACTAAACTTTATTCTACAATTACATATATATATATATATATATAAAAGAAAATATAAATATGCTAGAAGACATTGGGGTTCATATATTAATTTAAAAAAATTTGAAGAAAAAAAAATTAATTTGAGATTGATTAAAATTTTTTTTCGTCAATATATTATTACGATGCATATATTTTTGAATAGCCTAAACATCTCAAATTCCTAATTGCCGCTTTTTTAGGAATATTTCTCATAAAGAGATGAAGGGCATTTTTGTCATTTCTAACTACAATATGAATCTGGTTCAATCTAGATTTTAAAAAGCTATTTTTATTCAAACAGGTAATCTCAACTTTTCAGCCAACATATAAGAAACCATATTGAACCATAGTTTTTCAGTAAGTACTTTTAAATGAGATTTTTAAGAATCTCATAAGCTTAGCCAAACGAAGCCTAAATCTCGTTAGCCTGTCATCCAACATAATTTACTAATGCCAGATTTAAGCAAAATATAAGAGAAATAGGATTTAGAATTCTGTAGGATTTAATGTCATCATTTATGTTATTTGGAAAGACTTAGATTTAATCCTGTTACCCAACATCCCCATAAACTTACCGCAACACACCTAATCCTCGAAACCATCCAATCCATACCCTTCCCGATCATTCCCTTTGCCGTAGCTGAGAAGGAACACCGTCATCAGATGGGTTCTTCTAGGTTTTCAATATTTTCTTCATCTCCTCCTCTCCTCCAAGATAGAGAATAAGATTTCAAAATATAATTTGTGGATGTCTAGGAATGTGAATGTATGGATTGTATATGTGCTTCTTTTTGCAGGTCTGAAGACCTCGTCATGCTCATTAGGGCATGATGAGATGAAAATCGACTGTGGTATCGCAAGACACCGCTCGCTACACTCAATAGGGCATACCGAGTAAACCAAAAATGGTTACATGGCACTCCCCCTATGTTGAAATGCTGCCAAAATTTAGACTGAATTTAGACTTAAACAAAAAAGGGCTTGAATGTGTATGGAATATTCTGTATTTATTTTTTATGCAGGTGATTGAATGCCTCGTTATGCTTATCAGGGCATAACATGATTAAAATTCAAATGAGGTACTTCAAAACACCAACCGTCACGCTCATCTAGGTGTGACGGGTAGGCCAAAGAAGTTTCAATGTAGCCCTCAATGCGGGGATGACGCCGGAATACTACCGAAATGCTGCCAAAATTTCATCAAATTTTTTGGACTTAAATTTAAAATTAATTGGATATTAAATTAATGGTGAAACGTAAAATCTTTAAAAAAAATAAATTCATGAAGATTGAATCTAAACGAGCTCAATGAATATTAATATTAAATAAGAATGAGTTAAGTGAGAATGATTATGAGTAAAAATATACATGCTAAATATGAGATTGAAATATGATAATAATTGAGCAATACAAGATTAAATAACTCACTTACATGCTATAGCAATGGTTAGTTGGCTAAGAAGAACTAATTGAACTTCGTAGCTTACATTATATCATGCATGAATATGGTTGAAAGAGAATAAGCCAAATTCAAACATGACTTGAATTCAAGTCAAACTTATAGGAAGGTTGTATGAAGCTAAAAGGCTAATTTTCAAATTGGTAGAGCCCAAATCAAACTCTAAAGTGAGGTTGATAAAGAATGCACCTTCTTATATGGCAATGCCTATTTTAAAATGAATTGAAGAAGGCTCTCAATGGATATGAAATTAAAGCATATAGGATTTGTTCAGTGATATTTTTAAACTAAAGTGAAAATTAAATTAAATTCATAAGAGGTTTTCACTATAACTAAATAGCCTATTAGCAAGCATAATTGAGACTTCTTACTGAATAATCGACTTGTATTCAAAAGAAGCTTGAATTCAAATAAACTCGCTTAAAAGAAGTATAACAGCTCGTATGAGTGAATATCAATTTTGAATGTTGAATTTACAAAGATCTAAGGGGTCTTTAATGATCATAAGTCAACCATTGATGTTTAGGAATTATGCGAATAAAAAAATGCAAGCAAAGATATAACCTTTAAAGTGCAAATATAAGCATAATTCTGCGATCCATTACACCACTGAATCTGCAACTCTTCGTAAAAATGGACAGAAGACGATGCTAAATTAAATTCTCCATGAATTATGGAGCTTCTTTAAATCCAAAAATTAAATAAATTCATTCTAATTATGATTTTTAAAGTCAATAATTTCATTAATTAGATGAACTTATCTAAGTCATAAATGCCTGCATGTGCTCGGATATGGAGATTTAAAGTATAAATTTTAATGTCTGAAAAGGCTGTGCAGGCTAAGTTGAATTAAATTAAAACATAAAATCAATCTCATAATTTAAACATAAAATTATCTAAATTATTAAACACCTGCATGGGCCCCGACAATACACTGAATGCTTAAACTTAGAGTTTAAGGATGCTGATGGGTTGCTTCTCGGTTTGATCTAGGACCAAGTCCGAGTTAATAAAACATAAAAATTTAATAATAATATTATAAGAATTTCAACTTATTAAAATATTTGATAAGCTAATTCTATCATGTGATAGTATATCTGGTCTTCTATTATTAAACTGATAGAGTCGACAGGATCTAAAACAATAAATTAAATGATCAAGTAAATTCATAAACTCCAATGATGGTTGTGTTGAATGGTGATTTCAACCAGTGGGCATACGTCCATCAAAAATGTGATTTTAATTTCAAATTAAACTAACTCGAATTAAGTGTCAAACCAAATGTGAAATCTAATATGTCATTAAGCTATAAATGTCTAAATAAAATTTAATCTAAAAACTTAAAGCTAAAAATTCAATCCACCTTCTGCAATAGTTTGTTGAAGGTGACAAATTAAGAAAACTCTAGCTCACAAAGGAGCCAATGTTAAATTAAGTATTTTACTATATTCACTCTCAATCAATCTCATGCTAAGAAGGACGCGGGTCGTGTCCTCGATCATGGTCAAGAGTTCCATATGATGTAGTTACGACCAAAGTCCTCTAATCGAGTGATTGCCTCCAAATGCCACCATTATATTACGATCACGACTATAGCCCGTATGCTCCCTAATGGCTCTGCCCTTTGAGTTGTGAATCATAGGGTACATCTGATAGGGCAAAAAGCCCTCTATCAACTAATGTTGACTTAAGCCTGTCTCCTTTGACAAATACCACCCGAGGTTTACAAGGATATCTTGGACGACGTAATCCATGTGTTGATGACAAGGATCCTTTAGTCAGGTTGGGTCGACTATCTCATCTAACTAAGTAGACTAGGGACTGCGACATCCCGGGATGATGGAACCATGAGATCTAGAACGAGCATATCATCATTCCCCCAACCATCCGCTATAAGTTAAAATTATGAATTTCATAATTCTCAAATTTTAAACTCCATATGTTGCTATTATACGCTACACATTAAGCGATCTAACAACTAGCCTTAATCGAAAGTTCTCTCTTACTTATTGAGAGGGGTAATTAACTATAGGAAACCTGAAACCAGATCTAAAGTCCTCGTAAAATGAGGGCGAAATCTCTGGGTAGTGTCTTATCTACTATTCCATCTGTCTTCTAAAAATTACACCGACATTTAAATCATACTCTCTTCATCGAGAGGTCTGTGGCAAATTTTTGAAGCCCACAATTTATGGCAACTATGCTTGGGACATGATTCTCTTTCCATCTTTGGCTAGTCATATACATAGTATAGTAACAATAAAATATTTGAAAATTAAAAAAAATGGTGATTTAAATATGTAATAAATTTAAATTACTAATGTATAAGACTCTATGTCGAATGAATTATTCTGTAGAGTATATTTTTATTACACTATTATTTTGTTCTGCAGTACCTCTGTAATTTGAAATTATGGGGGTGAAATAATAATAATTAATTACTAATCCTCATCTTTCACTTACGTAGAATGGATCTACAGAGCACTTCTTTTATTATTCAGCTAGGATGTGGTGCAAACATCAGCTTAGCTAATGTCATCATCAACATAAGAGATGTTGGAGCTACCATTCAATTTGCTGGTGTGGATTTTCCAGCAATTATAGTAACTCTTGAAGTACCCACACGTGGTGCACTCGTCTGAGGTCATGTCGGAAGGCCTCAGTTTACTAAAGCTCCTACTCGTCATGCTTGCCAACTAACTCAGCAACCAACCACTATTAAGGAGTTTTCCTGATAGAGAACTTCAATTTTTGAAAGATTGGGTCAATCTAAAGCCCCTATGATGAAAAGAACCGTCATTGGGCATAATGTATCTTTGCTGCCTCATGGTATAACTGCTTCGTCAACTGAAACCTTTATACCTGGAAGACATGATTTTGAGGCTTCCGCATGAGGAAGCAAATTAACCAAAAGGCAAAGAAGAAAAAGAAATGCTGAGCTGAGGGCTCAACAGATCCCATTTAAATAACCCAGTGAACAAGCAATATTACCACCAGAAGTGAGTATTCATACTCATAACAACTTTGATAACTTAAAATAGGTAAAAAGAAATAGCTCTACTAGTAAGGTGAAGTAGTCTTTCTGGACTAAACAAAGTCAAGCTCCACCACCATAGAGGAGATAGCCTGAAACACTGTCCTCTAGAATACATAAAGTTCTTAAAATAGCCAAGGGAAGAGGCTCAATTAAAAGAAAATTTCAAAGGTCTGTGACGATTGAAAATACTGAAGCCATGCCAATGAGTTTGTCATCTCTTATAGTAATTAGCCATCAAGCCAAATATGCTTCGTGCGGTGAGCATCGGTGTGACACTTAAATCACGTGTCCAAGAATCCACTACTGAAAGGTCCCAGCGAATGGGTAAGCAGATATGGAGGCTAAGGCCCCGCGACAAAATTATGAAGAAAGAAAGTGGTGTGACATCTGATGCACATATTCAGAAATCCACTTCAAAAATAACTCATCATAAGTGGATACCTAAAAGAAGGCATATCACTAAAAAAAGATATGATGGTCGACACCCTGAATAATCCTCGAGAGGATCCCATCATCAATCAGATTCACCCTCATGGGAGAAAGTTGATTATGATCGTAGTCCCCTAATGGAAGAAATGTTTATTCCTTATAATGAACTAGAGATCCATCAGAAGCGTCAACCAAAAATTCATGTGCAAGAAGATGTGACTGCGTGAAAACCGTTATGGTAGAGTGAAAGTTTACTATTATGAAATCCAACACACACAGGTATTTAAAGAGTGAACAAGAAAACTCCAAATTTTACGTGAAAAATCAGAGAGAAAATCTGGCAGTGAAATCTTCCACTATGTATTTATTTGAGTACAAAATTTTTAACGAGATTACAAAATTGTACATGAAGAGTACAATGAGAATCGAGAATCGGATGCGTGTCATATAGTCCGCGTTGTAAGATTACTAGTGATAGCGATGATGATGAACAACGGGGATCGGTGGGATGAAGGTCATCATGATGGTGATCGATGGAGATTGGCGACAAGGATGTGGCGGTGGCAGTGGAGTGCGGTGGTGGTTGACAACCATCAGTAGCATGGTGTGCTTTGAGGATTTTCAAGCTTTAGAGCTCTCTCCCTATCTTGCTTGATATGAAAAATGAGGCTATTTATAGATTGGAGGAGGCGTATCTATAAATACATGCAAAATCTGAACCACTCCACTTCATCGGACGGCTCAGAATGATTCCTTTGATCATTTGATGTATTTTAAGTACTTGAATGCTCAAACGAAGTCAGAATTATGAGATCTTGGGCTTATTAGATTTGACTTGTCAATACGCTCAATTTGATTATAAACACTCCATGTTTAAGACCTATTTATGGATTTAACTGATATCCCAAAATTTCTAATGATATTTTAAGTGCTTGATCTCGACTAGTTTCAACTGAGGATCAACTTGCTTTTGACATCAAGATTCGTCACTAGTAGAATTTTTTGTCATATCGGTTGCCTATTTTGGATGATATTATCTCAATCATCTAAAAATATTTATGCCATATACTTGAAAATAGCAAATTCTTTGATGAAATTTGCGGGTCCATTAACCATACATTTTGAGAGAACAAATCTTCATGGGAGCACAAGATTATGATCACTAAGGGGCAGCGGATGTGTCTGTATGACCGAGATTTGAGTTATGGACCCATCTGACACTCTGCACCAGCGCTCCTGGTCCATAGAGCGTGGGCCAGCAGCTGTGGTGTGGCTCGCCGGTCGAGCGTGATGCAGCCGCCACCTGAGAGCGCGAAACCAGCGCTCATGAATGAACACCCATTTTTGGCAATTTTCAACGATTTTTGGCAGTTTTCGACGGCTTTTGGCAGTTTTTGATAATTTTTTAGCGATTTTTTTACCTTTTTGCCCTTATAGGGGGTTTATAAAAACCCCCCTAGGGCCAAGGGAGAAGGCACACTTCTCATCTGCTCTAGTGCTTCTCTTTGTCTTGAGTGAAAGTCGTTCGGTGATCACCAGTAGTTCATACGACAAAGCTAGTTTTCCTCGAAGAGTTGTCAACCCGACCTTGTCTTGACCGGGTTTGAGGCGATCAAGACCCATAGTTCATACGGCAAGGCTCAGTTTTCCCTTGAAAGAAGTGTCAACTGACCTCGTCGGACCGACCAGGTTCAGAGGTGATCAAGACCCGTAGTTCATACGGCAAGGCTCCAGTTTTCCCTCGAAAGAGGTGTCAATTGACCTCGTCGGACCAACCGGGTTCGGAGGCGATCAAGACCCATAGTTCATACGACAAGGCTCCAGTTTTCTCTCGAAAGAGGTGTCAACTGACCTCGACGGACCGACCGGGTTTGGAGGCTATCAAGACCCATACTTCATATGGCAAGGCTCCAATTTTCCCTTGAAAGAGGTATCGGCCATCGTCGGGACCAGTTGAGCGATCAAGGCCGTGGGACATACGCCATGGTTGATTTTCGAAAGAGGCATCAATTGGCCTCGTCAGACCGACCGGGTTTAGAAGCGATGATCGGTGATGATAACCAGCGACAGTGATGATGGGCGGTGGCGACTGGCGTTAGTAGTTGGCGGGGATGACCAGTGATGATGGTTGACCGTCGGAGATGGCCGGCGATGGTCGGCGGCGATGACCAGCGACAATGATGACCAGCGATGGTGGCCGACAGCGATGGTTGGCGGCCGACGGGGGTGGTCAGCAGCAGCAACTGACGATGGTAGTCGACGGTGGCGACTGGCGTTGGTAGTTGGTGGGGATGACCGGCGACGATGAGGTTGTTTATCAGAGTGTGACTCGATGACATTAACCTGTATGGAAGATGTTGAATTGAATCCGCTGAGGATTTTTAACCTATCTGAGGTTGTTTGTCAGAGTGTGACTCGATGGCGTTAACCTGTATGGAAGAGGTTGAATTGAATCACGAGGATTTTGACCTATCCGGGTTGTTTGTCGAGTGTGACGATGGCGTTAACCGTATGGAAGAGGTTGAATTGAATCCGATGATTTTGACCTACCGGATGTTTGTCAAAGTGTTACCCGATGATGTTAACCTGTATGGAAGAGGTTGAATTGAATCTGCTGAGGATTTTTGACCTATCCGAGGTTGTTTGTCAGAGTGTGACTCGATGACGTTAACCTATATGGAAGAGGTCGTGAGATGTCCACCAAGGACTTTTTGACCTATCCTATTATCAACCAAAGTGTTACTTAACTTCTTACCTATATGGAAGAGGTCCGATTAAGTCCCCTTGGGATTGATCATGCCCGATTGAGATACAACGTGAGTTGTATATTTCTCAAGTGGGAGGATTAAATGAAGAAGAAATAAGCTTGTAAGAAAAAATCATAAACTCATTACTTTGATAATATTGGTGATACAATATTGTCACAAGATAAGTTAACAAAAGGGACGAGATACATTTTTAGAGAGAGTTAACAAAAGACAAGAGGTGGAGAGGAAAAGATAAATGGGGTAAATTAAACACTACAATATTTATGCACCAAGAATTACATATAACACTTTCAAAGACCCTCCATGTTCCAAGTTTCAGGGAAGATTTTTTCCTCCGATCTTTGGTCATAGCTTTACGGTCATTGGATAATGAAGTGGGAGCAAGTCTTTTACAGCAAAACCTTCGAGGTACTTCTTTATCTTGAAGATTAAAATTGTTGATGTTGAAGGTCACCGAAGGGCGTGGTTGAGCTTGTCTGAGGTAACATGATTGTGCTATTTGTTGGTTTCCACAGACCACTCCAACCCCAATGAGAGTTTGAAATTTCATCTTAAGATGAGGTACCGAGGTGACAGCACTGAAGATTGATTGGAGGGGTCTTCCAAAGATAGCGTTGTATGCTGAATTTGACTTGACAACTATGAATTGAACTAAGTGAGTGAATTATTGAGAAAATTCTCTGAGAACAACGGGAAGGGTGATTATCCCCTCCACTCGTACATGACGATTATCAAACCCATATAATGGTCCTGTAGTGGGTTGAAGTTTTTCCTTAACCAGGCCCATTCTAAGAAAGGTGGAGTAAAATAAAACATCAACGTAACTCTTATTATCAATCAAAATTCTTTTAACAACATAACAGGGCTCACAACTCCCCGCACTGATGACAAGAGGATCTTGATGCAAAACTTGGACTCCTTCCAAGTCTGAGTCATTAAAAGTGATGGGTGATTAATACAAAATTTTTTAACTCTGACTCTTCAAAGGTGGCGATGAAGACTTCATTAGATAGTAGTGATCCACTTACAATTATTTTAATTTCTCTAACTATTTGGTGGCTATTATGTTATTTCTGTGATGATTGTCCCGGTTGCCCCCCATTTGGAGTTATGTTTATTTGAGCTGGTTGGTTTTGCACAAATTGACGTAGATATCCCTATTGAATGAGCCTCTCAATTTCTTCTGTAAGTTGTTTACACGCCTCAGTAGTATGTCCACGACTTTGATGGAAGTGACAATATTGCTCGATTTCGAATTTGGTTTTGATGGATGTGGCCACTGATGATCTCTTCATCTCGATAGCCAATAAGACGTTAACACGAGATGTGTTCCGGCGTGTATTCCGCTGGTTCACGCCATTGATGTGGGGCCGTGGAGATCATGGCTGTTGTTGCTTCTAATGGGATTATTGATCTGTGTTTCCTAGAGCTCTCTTACGTTTTCCTGTGGATTGTTCAAATTATTTTCGATGGGCATTAATAGCCTCATCAGCATAAATTTGTGCTTCCACATGGTGAACCAAGTCGCCATATGAGCGGACCGTATCTCGCATTACTAATGAGTAGAAAGGCCCAGGACGGAGCCTTCCAAGAAAAACTCCTCTCGATGGTCTACGTGTATTTGGCGAGCTTATGAGGAGAATCTTTGGAAGTATTCTTTAAGTAATTCACCCTCATTTTGATGAATGCTAGAGAGATGAGAGGAATCTTTAATGATCCGCTGGTTTGCAATGAACTGTTCTACAAAAATCTTGGCGAGTTCGTCAAAGGTATGAATGGATTCTCTTGGGAGGGAGTAGAACCAAGTGCGAGCTTGCCCCTTAAGGGTAACTGGAAAGACTTGACAAAGTAGTATGTCAGGAGCTCATTGGATATGCATGATGGTCTTGTAATGGTCGATCTGTTCATATGGGCACCCATCATAGAATCAATGCTAAGCTTGAAACCACGAGAATAGGATATTGAAGAATAGCTTCAGCTAAAGGTGAGTACTCCTCATAGCCGCGGTGAGGGGGAGGATGATTTCTGTCTTCAAGGTGAAATTTATTTTGCATTAAGCATCATAATTCTACACGTATAACATATCGAGTGGAGTCAACAGGATAAGAATGTGTCAAGCTACCAGTAATAATTGGTGGATTAGCGATGGTTGGCGTGATGGATGGGTAGAACTAGCGTGTCAAGGAGATCAACATCACGGTTCTACGAGGAACTTCAGTGTCAAGGAGATTAGCATTTTGACCTCCCATGGCTAACGATCGATCTTGGGGGAGATGTGTTTTGCTGGTTGTGTTATGTTTCGCAAAGTTGGATCATCTTATTTTGAGACTCTTCCATTCAGTGCACACAATTTTCTAAAGAGATTCCTGTCGTGCCTTCATAGATAGGGTCACCCCTTGTGGGGAAGTGAGGAGGCATCCGTTCAAGGATTGGTTTCGAGTGACGGAGTTGGAACAGGAGCTCTTATTATGAGTATTCCATTGGTGATGGTGTTCACAGAAATTGTGATTAAGGGGTTCTTTTCCCACAGACGATGCCAAATCGTTACGTGCTAAAAAACTAGTTGTGGTAGAGTGAAAGTTTATGCCTTAGCTTTGTTATGAAATCTAGCACACACACAAGTATTTAAAGAGTGAACAAGAAAACTCCAGAAATTTTTACGTGAAAAAATCTCGAAAAGAGGGAAAAATCACGGGCCTAGCCCAAGAATCTTCCACTATGTATTTATTTGAGTATAAAACTTCCGATCGGATTACAAAATTGTACATGAGAAGGGCGATAATGAGAATCCCAATCGGTAACCAATATATAGTCACGTTCAGTGTAAGCTTGGTAGTAGAGATGATGATGATGAACAGTGGGGATCAATGACTAACGATGAAAATTGTCATGATGGTGACCGATGGAGATTGATGACGGTAAGGATCAGCGGTGGCGGATGATAGCGGCAGCTGATGATGGTGGTTGACAACCGTCGAGTGGTGGCATGATTGTGCTTTGAGAATTTTCAAGCTTTAGAGCTCTCTCCTCTCTTTTGCTTGGGCCCCCCTTATATGAGGAATGAGGGGCTATTTATAGATTGGAGGAGTGACATCTCTATAAATACATGCAAAATCCAAACCACTCCACTTCATCGGACGGCTCAGAATGATTCCTTTGATCATTTGATGTATTTTAAGTATTTGAATGGTCAAACAAAGTCAGAATTATGAGATCTTGGGCTTGTTAGATTCAACTCGTCAAGATGCTCGATTTGACTATAAACACTCCAAGTTTAAGAGCTATTTATGGATTTTACTGATATCCCAAAGTTTCCAATGATATTTTAAGTGCCTGATCTCGACTAGTTTCAATTGAGGATCAACTTGCTTTTGACATCAAGATTCATGCTTCGACTAGTAGAATTTTCAGTGTCATATCAATGACAATAAACATGACACTATGGAAATATAAATTGTTTATATGACGAGACATATAAATGAACTTTCTGCTAGACATCATCAACAACATGAATCCAGTGAGCTTGAACCTGAGTTTGATGTTTACGAAGGAGAGTCATCATAAAAGAGAGTAGAAGATAAATTTTCAATCTCTACTGAAGAGGAAGAAGAAGATGATCAAAATGAAAATGAAGTTATGAGAGTTGAAGCAATTTATTTGGTTGAACCAAGAAATGATCAACCTGGTACATGATTTTACAATCAACATTGTCGTTCAGCCCTAACAACTACTATCCCTACAAATGTACAAGGAGAAGGTCAGTCAAATTCTTCCCTTGAAGATGAGCATGGAGGATAACAACAAAAAGAAATAGAGCAAGAAGAAGATCCTGTATTGGTTGACGCCGTGGTGCTAGCTAGAGAGCAAAGATAAATGTAGCGTCAAATAGAAGCCAAAGATAAAGAAATTTCAGAGCTTGGTACCAAGATGAATGACATGATGGTACAAATGAATATCATGATGGATATATTGCAGAAAAATATCACACCAAATGTAGCACTTATTTCATCTATTAATCAAGAGGTAGAATAATACAATTTCTATACCACCAGTCGCCCTAATGCCTCAAGCACATACAATATATGCTATGCCTAAGGGAGGAGTGAAGTTAATCAACTAGCTTTTCAACTTATAATTCAAAATGTGGCTAGTGCACCAGGAACATTAATAGCAGCTCAACTAGAAATAATGAAAAATAAATGGCTTATAACTTGAGCATGAAAAGTGGTGAGTAAGTCGCCTTACCTAAATGAATTTGATAAAGTGTCATACCCGAATTACTCAGTACCAAAATTTAATATTTTTAGTGGGCATGGTAATCCAAAAGCAACATCTAGCCCAATTCAAGGCTACTTGTGGTAACACAGGAGGAACTGATGCACTATTTTTTCTCCTATTTGTCAGCAGCCTAACCTCTACTTTCAAGTGGTATGCAAAATTGATGAATGATTCGGTCAAAACCTTCATTGAGCTAGAGATAGGGCTGAAAAATTAGCCCGAAGATCATGGCTCGCTCAAAAATTGACTCGAATTTAGGCTCGAATCGAGATCGAGTCGAAGCAAATGAGCCGACTTTTAAGCCAAAATTTTGGCTTGAAATTATTTCATCGAGTTTGATCACGCCGCTCAGTCTGACTATTGGATCGAAATGATTGGGTCGTCGGCCCGGGCCGCCCATCTGAAACCCGGTTATACTTACCCGAATGCGGATTGCCGTCTGATCAAGGGGATCGTTGAAGCAACGGGGAAGATGAATTTCCTTTCTCTAATATCTCGGCCTCGGCTCGGGTCCTCGATAGTAGACGTCTCGACTCTCGACTCTTCGCCCTTCTTCTTTCTATTCTTCTCGGCTTCTCCAGTTCTCTGGTGTTGCTTCGTGCCTAATTTTTTTGTGGCGTTACGCTCTGTCTCACCGATCAGCGACTTCGATCTCTATTGGTTGACAGCTATAGTGTTTGAGACATTGAGGTGTTTCTTTGTCACTATCATCTTCGTTCGACATAGCTTGTTTGATCTCTACTTTCTCAGTTTGATTCTTTGCTCTAGAATTACTAAAGTACACAATAAACTACCCACTTGTTTCATTTCCTAATTCTGTAAGTATTTCATGCTATGACTATGAGCCTATGAGATAACAGTTCTTTCAATTATTTCCATTATTCCATACTCGAGCTCTTCTGAACTTTGGAGGTTTCGGTTCTTCAATTATTTGAGTTCAGAGATTTCCTTAAGTTGCTTTTATTTTTATTACCATAATAAGTGTCCAAGTTCAAGACGATTTGATGTGCATCTCTATTTTATTGCGGATGAAGTTATATTTTTTTACCTGCATGTTAGCGGTTAGCCTTCTGTGTTCTGATTTTTGAACATTCTACACTTCTACTTGGAATATGTTGTGCAATTAGGGATGGGGCGGACGACTTTCTCTTGACTGTACCATCCTAAACTTATGGAAAATTATTTTAATGTGCAGTGAGAAATGTATAATGTGATAATGATGGAGGTTAGTAGAAGTCATTTGATTCTTTGTAAGTGGATTATTGACGATGGCTACAACCTTCATTTACCTATTTTGTTCTCTTGAGGTCTCTTATGGAAATAATAGACCAAAAATATTAGTTCAGTTATGAATTAGCGTGAATCACATCATTAACTTTTATGTGAATTGTGGTTTTCTAGTATATGTGAGCGGTGACTAAAATTTAGAAATTCTATACTCATTATGCATTGCACATTTTGAGAAATTATTTAATGCAAATAAACATACCTATCTCTACATCTAGATAATATGATGAGATACAACTTTGTGGCACTTAGGTCACATTATATGTTGTTTGTACTTAGTAATTTCTCTTACATTTAAAAATGAAGCGCACATTTTTTTTAAAAAATCAATTGAATTAGTGTGATTCATGAGGTTTCCCTTTAGACTGAACACAAATATGGATTGTATCATGCAGAATGTATATGATGCATCTTTTATCATTTCATCAAAGTCCATCATCCACATTGGACCTAACAAGCTTGTTCATACTTCAATGGTGGATCAAACATATTCTACTTTCTTCATTTTTCAAGCTGAATGATGCCATTTTACTACTAATAAATTAAAAAAAATGTTATTTCTTCATTTCAAAAAGATACTTCATAGATCAAAATATTTCTAATTACATCCTCCAACTCATGTGCTCAACACCTTTCCTCATAATAAGCAACTTATTTTCTCACTTGCTTTGTGGAAACTAGAAGGCTAAACATGGTTACCTTTTTTCGGGTTGCATGAGATTACTATGCAGTAAATTATGTGTATTCTTTATCTATTGATATATTGAGATTTTTATTTGAATTGGTGATGTAATTTCTCATAGACATGAAGTCCTTCTCAAAGCAAATCTAATAATTGTTCAAGTCATCCTATTGATGATAATGCAACAACTCCAAATGAGAGTGTGGGTGAAATAGCTTCTACTGATAAGAACAAGGGTAAAAGACAACGATCTGAAGTTTGACAACACTTCATTGAAATTACTGTAACAGAAAAGGAAAAAGTGGTACAGAAGTTTAAATGTAATTACTGTGTGAAATCTTATGTCAAACAAAAAACTGGAATCACATCTCAGCTAAGTAGACACTTCAAGATGAATCACTATAGCAAGATTGATAATAAAGGAAAGAAGCAAAAACTATTTGATCCAATAGTAGAGGATTTGGAGGAAACTGATTCAATATCTACTTTGTGTGTTTCATCTGCTTATGATCATTCTAGAATAAAAAATATTATGGCTAAGATGATCATTGTTCATGAATATCCTTTCATGGTAGTTGAACATTTATGGTTCAATATCTTGATGAAATCAATGAATCTAAATTATCGTAAAATTTCAAGATTTGGCATCAAGGAAGAGTGTATGAAAGTGCATGAAATTGAAAAAGATAAATTGAAAAAAAGTTTGAAAGTTGTGGAGAGAGTTTTGATTACTAGTGATTGCTGGACATCAAATCAAACTATTGGTTATATGTGTCTAACTGTGCATTACATTAGTTCTGATTGGAAATTATAGTCCAAGATCAATTTTATTGATTTGGATCCTCCTCATAGTGGGGTTGTGATTTTTGAGGTAATTTTTGAAAGTTTGTTGCAATGGGGTCTACAAAATAAAATAAGTACCATCACTTTGGATAATGCATCATCAAATGACGTAACATCTAGAAATTTGAAAGCATTGTTCACTAGAAGATCCGGATTTTTAATGATGGGGATTTCTTTCATGTTCGTTGTGCCGCTCATATTTTAAACTTAATGGTGCAGGATGGATTGAAAGAGATCAGTAGAATAATTGAAAGGGTAAGAGAATCTATCTTATTTATAAAATGATCTTCAACTCTCTTACATAAATTTGGAGAGATTGCAAGGCAGATTGGCTTATCCACAGCAAAGCACTTTGCATTGATGTGCCTACACGTTGGAACTCCACATACATGATACTAGAGTATACTTTTTATTATAAGAATGTATTTCTTGAATATGCTTTGCATGATCTCAATTATATATGGCTGCCTTCTCAAAAAGATTGGGTTAACTTTGAGAAAGTAAGAGAACTGTTTCAAATTTTTCATCGAATAATTGAAATTTTTTCAGGTTCAACCTATCCTACTGCAAACAAACTACTTCTCAATCTAGTTCTAATCAAGAAAACATTGGATTGAGAATGCTTATCTAGTACTCTTTTCATTTCAAACATGGCAAGTAGCATGAAGGCTAAATTTGATAAGTATTGGACATAGTGTTCAATGTTATTTTCGATTGCTTGCATTTTAGATCCTAGAATGAAACTATTTTCCATCAATTATTACTATCCATAAATATATAATGTTGACATTGTGATTGAGAAGAAGGACAATGCCAAACAAAAACTTTTTAAGCTATACTCTTATTATCTTTGATATGCACTACGGCAAAGAAATTCGAGCATCCACCTCTCAAATTGAAATAACCACAACTAAAGGTGGCAATGTTGATGATTTGGCTGTTTGTATGATTTTATAGATTCTACTGGCCTTTTAGTTCTACAAAAGTCTAATTTATAGATATACATAGATGAAGCTTGTGTGAAATGCCTAGATTCATAATCTGATATTTTAGAATGGTGGAAAATGTCCACCATGAAATACAAGACTCTCAAAGATGGCCAAAGATATTTTTACCATCCCAATATTGTTGCTTGAATACTTTTAGTCGTGGGTATGATTATAGAAGTTCAATTTCACCAAGAACATTAGATGCTTTAGTATGTAGTGGAAACTAGATTTGGGCTGCATATAAATCATCAAAAGATCCATTGGTAATATTTACTTACTTTTTTATTTTATAATGCAATTTACTTCTATTCAAATATGAGTTTCATTTCTTCCATTATAATTTCAGTTTGATATTCTTGTGGAAGAGAACTTACTTATAAGTGTACCTAAAAGCTTATCTACGGAATCACAAATATGAAAATTAGGTGATATCATTTCAATTATGCTCTATATTTTTCCTTTTTGCATATTTTTATTTTCAGTGAATGTTTTGTGAGACTCCAAAAACTTGCACAACCTAATTGGATAAGTAGTTTGGTTATGTTATGTGAGAGTTTGTGACATTTATTATGGGCTATGTAGCATTTTATTATATATTTTCTACTTCTGTGCTGTAATATTTTATGTTAGTGGCGAATGGTGATATGATATCCAATGATAAAATTAAACTGAGATGGCCTAATGGAGGCTTTAGTGATTGATTTTTTATATTTCTAGTGGAATGACTTGGTCAATGAACTAAATTTGAGATCATTTAATCATTTAGGGTGGCATACATGATACTGTCTTTAAATTTTATGTATTTGAATTGGTGAAATTTTGGTTTGACTTTACAAACATATTACTTCATCTTACATTCTTACTACATTTTATCAACTCATGCATGTTGTGTTAGAATTTGAAAATATAAATTGTTATATTTGAAGTCCAATAATATTGTTGCTTGGAATGATGTTATATTGTTTTATCAATAAGTCTAAAGTAAAGAGGATATGGAACTATGGAAGGCTTTTGGACTTTGTTAGATGCCATTTTGATGATTGTTATATCTGAAGTCTTGTTTTGCTTAATTAGTTTATCACTCTTAGTCAGAAAATTTTGTTTAATGCTAGATTAAAAATTATCCAATCATCTCAATTTTTTGAGGGCACAAAAATCTATTACTTTTTTTTTTATTATTTTGGTTTTCATTCTTTCCATTCATGGAATTGCAATATGGCTGTTTGGACTCTAGGTTGAGGGAATTTACTTTTTTCTTGAATTTATGTATATATTGTGGATTAATGGATTGCATATATTGTGGTAATCATAAAGAAATTTATTTCTCACTAATTTTTTCTTATCTGTTTAAATACATATTTCCATTCTATTTCTCACTGGTTTTCATTTTGGGTTCTAATTATGAACCTGGACCCGTGGTCGACCTAAAGTGGGGTTACCATGAATAATTTTTGATTTTCTAATTTTGGACAATGATGAGAAGAGATTATATTTGTAATTTGGGCTAACTCAATTATTTTTACTTCATTATTGGTGGCTCTCAAGCCTTTCATTGGATGGCTGCAAGCCTTTATTCCAGTCTCCTATATTAATACATGATGTTTCGATTTGTGAGGTTTTGTAACTTTGTTAGAGATTTGTTTCTCTATCTTTAGAGCTAATGGATGGCTTTGGCAACTTGGAGGTTGGAGCCTACAATTATCAAAGTGAAGTATACAAATTTAAATTTCTTAATTCATGCTTGAAGATGGATATTATTTTTCGACTGAGTCACAAACAAAAGACAATTTAATATTTTTTATTTTTTGTTTATTTTAAATGTTTTGTCAATTGTATCATTTTATAACCTTTTTATTATTGTTAGGTGATCAAATATGAAATATCGAATGTATAACATTAGTCAAAATTGTATAAAATTTGTATTTATAAGAACTATAGTTGTAATGTGAAATTATAATTTGTTATTGAAAATTTTATTTTTTAAGTCAATGTAACTTGTAGTTGTTGTATGTTTACATTATATTATTTACATATTCAAAAAATTTATGAACCCTAAATTGAAATCGATTTTTGTGCCAATCGAGCCAGCTCATTTGGATTTCGAGCTGACTCGTTTCAATTTCGAGCCATCGTTTCACTTTCGAGCCAGATCGAGCTCGATCTAGAATCAATCCAAGCCAACTCAAAATCAAAATCCTCAAGCCATGACTTGATTTCATGCCGAAATATATCTTTTTTTGAGCCTATACCGACTGTATCATTACACAGCTGGAGACAATATCCGTGAAAAGGTTTGCCAGTGCAATCGAAAAAATAATGATCGCTAACCTTGCCTTGCTAAAAAAGAGAATAGATGAGTCAATGATAAAATTCATAACTCATTGGCATAACCTAAGCATGAAATGTGAACAACAATTGGTGGAAGAACATGCGATCCAATTATTAATGGGTAATATGGATGATAAAATGACACCATTTTTATGTATAACGTCAATTACAATATTTTAGGACTTGCTCGATATGGTGGCCAAATTTGAAAAACTAAAGTGCCTAAGTTTGAAATCTACACAAATAAATCAAAGAAAAATAAGTATTCAGACTCAAGAAGAAATAAAACTCACACCGCTTCCTACAGTTCAAGTGGTGAAAAGTGAGTAATCTATAATGTAGATAAAGAAAAATATCCAATATATAATGGTGATAAGGAAAAGAAGCTTGTGCATCCTAATCTATAGCCAAAATTGGTATTGAGGAAATGATAAACCTCAGACTTTTCTAGGTGGTGGAGAGCGTCCAAAATAAGCAATAAGAGATGATGAGTGCATCCATCTCTTAAAGAAAAGAAGAATAAATGAATATTCCTTTAGAAGGAACAGTATGGCTAAATTGTTTCAACAAGTAGTCAAAGCTGGTTTATAATTATCATAAAGTAAAAGGCCTGATGAAGTTAATCAAGTCAATAATCCAAATTACTATCTATCATCGGGTGATCAACCATCCTATTGAAGATTATTATGTCTTCAAAGATTGGCTAGAAAGGAAGTATCGATGAGGTGCATTTACATTATCCGATAGTATTCTAGTCAACCCAAAAAGGGAGTCTACAAGGATGATTATGTCCTCTTTCGTATTATCCATTAAAGACAAAAAGAAGGAAAAATCAGTTCATATTGAAGAATGAGAAATAGTAATCTCTAAGAAGACCGTAAAAATGTTGAAACAACTAAAATATTTCCCTAGTGTTAAGTGAAAATCTTCACTTGAGAACCTATATTAGACTTAAAAGAAATGCCTAAACCAAGCATTTTAGCTTCTCCGCAGTATTTTAATAAGGCTACTTCATCACAGCACGAGGAGCAGTCTGCTAAATGAAGGCCTCATAAGTCAAAGAAGCTAGCTAAAAAAGAAGATTAAGAAAAGAACTATAACTCAAAAGATTATTAATAACATAGAGGAGTATCACCAGCTAACTAGACAACCATTTAGGCTTGTAGACTTTATGCATAAACTCCATATTGTTGAATTGGATATAGAAGATAATAGTGAATCTTGCCCAGTAGAGACACGTCGAATCATTTATGTGATATTAGATGTTCTTCAGCATAAGTTACTCAAAAATGACAAGGGTAGTAAGACAGACTCGACCAACCCATCAAAATTCTTATAAAAAAAAAGAAGAGCCCGAGGAATTAACATTTGAATTTTATCTAATGACTCAACAAAAAGATAATAGTTCAGATGAAGATTTATGATTTACAGACGGAGAAGAGTCAGACTCATCAACAACATCATATATGAAATGTATGAAGTTGAAAAGTGAGTTTAACTCTTTTGGTAAATCCTCTAGAATAAAAAGTGAATTTGAAGAAAACTCTTCAAGGAATGCACAAGGTGATTCAAGTTCGCTTAAGTGGTAAAGTCTTACCATAATCATCAAATAAGAGAAATTCAAATAAAGACAAAGAAAATAAATTGAAGTCAACGAAGATATCATTCCCAAAAATCCTAGAATAAAGCCTAAATGAAGCGAAAGATAGATTATAATATTTTATCACATCTAAGAAAGATTCTTGCATAATTAAGTGTGTATGAGGCTCACCTAATATCAAAAGACCTCGATAAACTTTGATATAGCTCTCAAAGATCCGTAGAGTTATGAAGCTTACTTTGCTGAAAAATGTATGACTGAATCATTGCAAACTCAAGATCTCCCAATAATCACATTTTCTGAAGAAGATCTTATGTTGGGAACAACAGATCATAATCATCCTCTATATGTTACCGCAGAGAGTGATGGCATCTTGAACAACTAAATACTAATTGATCTAGGTTCTTCTATCAATCTTATGAGTCTAAAAGCATTAAGAAGATTATTACTTGATATCCAACATCTTGAGAGGGATAAGTTGATGGTTCATGGTTTCAATGAGAATGGATAGAAAATCCTGAGTTCTTTTATTCTCTCACTCAAGTTTCATGATTTGTATACATAAGCCAAGTTTCATGTAATCAACGCTGATACATCGTTTAGAGCTCTCTTGGGTAGGCTATGGCTTCATGAGTATAGCATGGTCCCATCAACTATGTATCAGTGTATGAAGTACCTAAAAATGGAGAAGAGTTCAAAATTCATGGCAACCTACAACCATTCTCCGTCCATGAAGCAAAGATTTATGAAGATGCAAAATATTTCATCCCTAAAGAGCCTAAGCCAACAGAGCCTCTTGAGGCGGTAGCATCCACTTCGGGAACTCAAAAGCAACCTTATAAGGTGAAATAGCATAAGTAAAATGGAAGAAAGAAGACAATGCTGATTCTCCCTAAAGCACTTGATTCTACACCTAAGTTAAGAAGATCAGTTCCTCATTTGGGAAGTGACACATAAGAAGAAGAAAATATTTCTATCAAATTTAAGAGAACTTATAAACTTTCAAGAAAGGCAAAATATAAAATAAGTGATTCTAATTCTATGACTTTGAATCTACTTATGAAAATAGGGTTCAGAAGGCCGCATCAAGAAGGATAGCTCACTTGGCGGAGTCAAATGACTCACTCAAAATTTTACCCATCCCTCAACAGTACTTCAAAGAAATCACTCTATTAGAGGTCCATGACATTGAAGAATTGATAATATTCTATGTGCCACCATTGAGTGAGAGTGGAAAAATAGTAAATCTATTTTACAAATTTGAAGAGTCTCACCCTCACAATTTTGATCGACCTATTCAACATGAAAATTTTGATGAGACAATGCCAATAAGAATACCAATATACTATCCATAAATTATGAAGAATGATGCATAAGATTGGAATTCATATTGGAATTACTAAACATAGAACTCAAATCTTTAATAGGATGTAGCCAAAGAAGTCCTCAAGCAACACAAAGAAGTGATAAGTTTTTTTACTAAAGGTCTGGGTTCATCCACAAATCTCATCAAAATAAAGTTTGTTATAATATAATGAAAGCTAAGATCAAAACTAATAGTGACAAAGGAGATGATTTCTATGAAATTCTTCTTACAAATGATGAAGAAATAGAAGCCAAACCTGCGCCTGAAGAACTCAAAGATGGTGGACAAAAAGCTACTATGGATAAACTTAAAAAATCAACCTAGGAGTTGAGGATGTTTAACTTTCGTAAATGCCATTCTACCTAATGAGAAAGTTGAAGGGCTAAAAATGCTACTTTGTGAATTCAGTGATTGCTTTACTTGGACATATTCTGAAATGCCAGGCTTATCCTCTGATGTAGCAGTTCATAAACTTGTCATTAAACTAGATGCGATTAAGCAAGCTCCTAGGTGAATGAGATTGGAGATTGAAGAATAATTGTATAAACTAAAAAGCTAATTGAACCAGGCTTCATTTGGGAGGAGAAGTATACATATTGGATAACCAATATTGTCCCAGTTATGAAGAAGAACGACCAAGTACGTGCGTACATCGACTTCCAGGATCTTAATAAAGCTTGCCCAAAAGATGATTTTTTGCTTCCTATATTAGAATTGCTGGTTGATAATACATCCAACTATGATATATTTTTATGTATGGATCATCGGGATACAATCAAATCAAGATGACACCTGAAGATGAAAGACATACATCGTTCAAAATTTATTAGCATATATTGCTACACAGTCATGCCTTTTGATTTGAAGAATGCTGCAGCTACATTCCAAAGATCCATGACGTGTATTTTTGATGAGTTGATTCACTAGAAGGTGGAATGTTATGTTGATGATTTGGTGGTGAAGAGCTTAAATCGTGAAAACCACTTTGAAGACTTGAGAATTGTATTTGAGAGAATCAGGAAATATGATTTCAAGATGAATCCTCTAAAATGCACATTCAAGGTGTCCTCTAGAAATTTCTCGTACATTATACGTCACAAAGGAACTGAAATTGATTCTGCTAAAATCAAGAAAATTATGGAGATGTCTCATGTCGAAGCATTTGTCAGCTCCATTCATTATAAGAACAACTTGCATTCATCCATCGGTTTATATCAAACCTATCTGGATGCTATCAACTATTTGCAAAGTTGATGAGAAAGAATGCCCCATTCAAATGGGATAAGGAGTGTCAAGAAGCCTTTAATAATTAAAAGCTACATGTTAAATCCACTAATCATTGCAACACCTACTCAAGGGAAGCCTCTTATTCTATACACAGCTACATTAGAAGAGTCCATCAGAGCATTATTGGCACAACACAATGAAAAAATATAAAAGAATGCTCTTTATTATATCAGTCAGGTTGATAGGAATAGAAATGAGATATTTTTCGATAGAGAAGCACTATTTGACATTAATCTTTGCAGTCTAAAAGCTCCGTCATTATATGTTATCTCATAAAATTATCCTCATCTCAAGGATCGATTCGCTGAAGTACTTGATGACAAGACCAGCGTTGACAAGTCTTGGCGAGATATACAATATTGTTTCTACAATTTGATATCACATACATTCCACAGAAAGCAGCAAAGAGGCAGATTTTAATAGATTTTCTTGTTGAACATCCTATCATTGCGGGCTCAGCTCTTAATGAAGATTTACCTGATGGGAAAATTATGCTCATTCATGAAAGAAAAAAATTACAAATTTAGGAAATGTACTTTGATGGAGCCTCATCAATCAAAAGAGTCCAACCTCTAAATTTCCCAAGGGCGAGAGCAGGAATCGACATTGTCTTCATAACACCTGAACGAGGGATATTGAGATGATCATATGGGTTGACTGAGCCAAGAACTAATAATGAAGCTGAGTATGAGGCATTGGTAGCAGGTCTTGAAGAAGCTATTTTTATCGCCATTCAAAACTTGCATATTTTTTGTGATTCTTAACTAATTATAAATCAAGTACTTAGAATTTATAAAATTAACAAGCTTGAGTTAGATTTCTATCACAAAAGAGTTCTTGAGCTTATGAAGCAAATACTAAATATCACACTAATGTGAGTCTCTTGATCCAAGAATAGTAAAGTATATTGCTTAGCAAAACTAGCTAAGGAGATGTATAAATGATGATTATATTATGATCGGGATATTTAGTGAGTTCTAGAGCCAACAAAGTATCAATTCCTGCAGGTAGAGGGGTTATTAAATTCAACACAGCAGGACGCAACTCAGGTTGCTCTCATACTTCTCAAAATCAACAAGGAATTATACCGAGAAGAGCTAAGAATGACATTGCTTCAGAAAAGTAATAGGAAGCTTTTATTATAAAAGAGCCACATGATTGGAGGCGGACCTTCATCGACTACTTTAAAGAAGGAAAATTACTAAATAATAAATCACTAGCAGCTCAAATCGAGAAGAGAATGTTGCGCTATGCTTTCGTCAACAACACTTTATATAGTAGATCCTTTAAACAAATGTGGCTATGATGCTTAAATATAGAGGAAGCTAGTAAAGTGATGGTTGAAGTTCATGAAGGACTTTGTGGTGCACATCAGTCAAGTCCCAAGATGACAGTAAAGATCAAAAGAAAGGGTTATTATTGGTCATCTATGGTGAGAGACTATACCAATCATGCCAAGAGATGTCATGAATGTCAAGTACATGGGAATATAATCCACCAACCTCCAAATCCATTACACCCAACAATAGCATCATGACTTTTGAATGTTGGGGTACATATGTAGACCAATTGATCCATCATCATGGACCGCTTCATCCTAGCGATCGATTATTTCTCTAAGTGGGCTGAAGATACTCCATTTAAAGAAGTTATAGCTGATCGAGTGATCAACTTCTTCATACATAATATGGTATATAGATTTAGAGTGTCGTGCTGAATAATTTCTGATAATGCACATCTTTCAAAAATATAAAGATTTATAGATTCGTCGATCGACACAAAATTGTTTGGCGATATTCTTCAATATATAATCCAAAGATAAATGGTTTGGCAGAAGCCTTCAACAAAACATTAGTCAAATTGCTCAAAAAAATTCTTACTAAAAATAAGAGAGAATGACATACCAAACTAATAGAAGCATTATGGGCATATCAAACTACCTATAAGACGCTGACTAAAGCCACTCCCTATTCATTAATATTTGGAACCAAGAAGATTCTTCCGCTTGAAGTTTAGTTGCCACCACTTCGAATAGTGATCTAATACAACCTGACTTAAGATCAAAATGCTCATTTGAGAATGGAGGAACTCGATGCGCTTGATGAAGTTAGATTGCAAGTTCATCAAAATTTGGAGGTTTATCGAGCAAAGATGTCCAGGGCTTTTGACCATACGGTGCGGCCTCGAACATTCTAAAAAGGAGAATTGGTCTTGGTCGAAGACCAATTATTCTAATCAAAATTCTGACAAATTTGAGCCTAATTGGGAGGGCACTTTTATCATTGAGAAAGTGTATCAAGGAGGGGCATACCAACTCATTAACCTAAAGGGTGAAAGACTAATGCCGCCAATTAATGGTCGATATGAAAAGTATTGTACATGATAAATACATTCTCGAGGTACAATAGAAATCCCCCTGTAAGATAGAAGATATTTTTTTAGTATATTTATTTAGGTTGATATCATGCTTCATACCGAGATCCTTAAATAAATATACCTACTCAAGATAAATAAAAATTTCTGTGAAAATCCCCTTGTTACACAGGGGGCATTTTTTAAAGATTTTATATATATATGAAATCAATATAATGTGTTAAGCTCTCTTAAGATCAAATATATCAACTCAAATATTGATATATTTGCTCAATTTCATCTTAGAGCTCTTTCAAAGTGCTTTAGAATTTCTCCTGCAAGACATGGGGGATTTTTATATATTTATCTAAGTCATCATCTTTCTCCAAGCCAAGATCCTCGATAAATATACATGATGATCAGAATGAGCTACATTCATTTATTAAAGAAGTTCAAACTCTGTGATACATTTTTGAGCTAATCTGCAATTTCCCTATTAGACAGGAGCCTTTTTTTTATGATCAAGTTGCAGGCTCTTGCAAGGAATAAAAAGAATCTATTTTTACGCATGAAAATATAGCCCTAAATATTGAAAGTTTATCTCCCAGATTTATCAAATTCTGAAGAGCAAGTTAGAAGAACTCCAAATTTAAGAAGTTTCAATCAATTAAGTTGAAAAAATCAACCTCTATATCCTAAAGTCTAGGACATAGATGGATTTTAAAGATCTAACTCAACAAACCCATAAATGGCTGAGTTACTGATGCTCTCATCACTCAACAAGCCACAAGAAAAGGTCGTAGTAAAAGAGCCTCCATTCGTTAGTCCGAAGACCAAATCACCAACCCAGCACAGTGTTTACCTCACTTTTGGAGTGAGTTCTCAACCTCCTCATCATAGATCTAGGACTCTTATAGACACTAAGAGCTCCTTTGTCTTAAGACACTTCTAGTGATTAGGTGAACACTTAACCTAAGCTTAGAGACTCAGAAGAGTTAGCCATAAGAATAGGTTATGCCTTAGGGATTTAGGAATACTTACCTACCCTATAGCCTTGAACCCAATCCTTGCTTCCCTTCTCAAACCAAATCTCAAATTCAAGTCCAAATCATCAATCAATTCCAAATGAAACCCATGATTGAATTCAAATTCCAAAATCTTTCATAAGCCCTTTGATTTTATCCTATGGACTTAACCTTAACCAAATTCAAATCAACCCCAAACTTAAGTGATTTTCTCATGAATCATTTATTTCTTTATTTATATTCTCAAATATAAATGGAATATAAATTCAAATAGTCAAAACTAAATCCAAAATCAAACCAAAATCCAATTTATATCATTTTAAGCCAATTCCTTGAACTTGGTTAAATCTATCCAAATCAAATCAAAATCCATGGATTTCTTTATGATTCAATCATTCTTTTAATCATTGTCCCAAATATAAACATAAACAACAATTATCAAACCAAATCCAAGCTAACCCAAATCAAACCCAAGTTAGCCCTTTTTGACTTGAAATTATCATATGAACCAAAATCCATATGGCTTCAAATCACTTGCAATTGGATTTATATTTTCATCTCAAACCCATTTATCAATATAACTAAACTTAAATCAAGCCATGATCAAGACAATTAACTCATTTAGGTCCACATGACCCAAAGTGACCTAAAAGACCTTTTTGAGCTAAGTTCTAATTCAACCCAAATTAGATTGAACTAAGCTCATCCAAACCTCATATCATGGTCAACAATCATCCTAGGTTAATAAATTGTCTTGAATTGGGTCAAACCAAGTCAACCATTAACTCAAATGAAACTTAAACTTGCCAAAAATATATGCCAAATTGACTAAAACCTTTGATTAAAACTGATTCATAATCAATGATTGAATAAGACCAAACCATCAATTGAGCCAAACCAAGTCCAATTGGTCATTTGACCCAAGTTGACCTAAATTGGCCTAAAAAGCCAAAATAAGTCAAATCAAAATCCAACCTAAATTGATTGCAACCAATGGCTCAAGCTCATTCCAAATCACTTAAGCCATGATTAAGTCCAATTTGACCAATTGGTCAACTTGACCTAACCTAGCCAAAGTTGACCTAAAGGGTCAAATTAGCCAAAATCTAAATTAATTTCAAATTAAATCAAACCAAAGTCTATAATCATTTTCAATTAGTCAATTGAACTTGACTCAACACCTAACCTAACCCAATTTGGTCAAATTGATCAAATTGGTCAACTTGACCCATTTGACATATATAAACCCAAATGAGCCATAATCAAATCCAAAATAAATTTAAATCAAACCAATGACACTAATACACTCCAATTGGTCATGTGAACTTGACCAAGCCCTTGGTTTGACCCAATTTGACCAATTGGTCAACTTGACCCAATCAACCCAATTTGACCTAAATAGGTCAAATCAAGCCAAATCAAACCAAATAAACTCCAAACCACTTGAAAATTGGGCTAACCCACTTTTGACCCATCCCAAATCTGCCCAAATAAAACCCATAGCCAAATGACCACTTTTCCCTTGGGTTTAGGGCATCCCATTTGATAAGACACATGCATACTTGGTCATTTCCTCCCCTTGGCCACTTGACACCCAATCATAGGTCAACTTAGGCACCTAGGGCCATGGCTGACCTGACCCAAAGGTGGTTGGGTCGCCATGACTCATGGAGAGGTGAAATCACCTCCCCATTCCCGTTGGAGCTTTTCAAACCACCAAGGATAAGCACTACCTCCCTTAGCCACCTCCACACCCTTACCCAACCAAACCAGTCCACATCATCCACCCAAGGACCTCCACAACCCTCTGAAATGGCCAAATGATCAAGAAGAAGCCAAACTAGCTGTGGTCGTCCGATCTAAGGAATGAGGGGGGTATACCCCCCCCGTATTCTCACTCAAACTCACACACTCACACTCGATTCAACCCTAACATCCAAGAACACACATCCCATAGCAATTTGTAAGGCTTCTCAAGCTCTCCAAAATCCACACTCTCAGTTTAACATGAAACTGAAACATGGGAGCCTCAATCCGATTGCCATTTGCTCAAACCTCCACCAAAGTATAATTAACTTTGCACACACCATCCTTAGACTTAGGCGGGCGAAGCATCATCCCCAAGTTTCGATGGCGGAGGGTGGAGTTCGATCAAGATCGATATGTGGGTTAGTCTTCCAAACTACACCAAAATCAAATGCGGCTCAGCGTTCTATCTACCGCGATGCTTTCACTCGTTGGAACAACTGGTTATAAGCTCCCGTGTGATATGCCATTAAAATCAATATTTGAATGAAACTAGGTTGGTCTTTTGTAAAAGAAAGTTCTATGTCATGCAATTTCCAACAATGGATTTCTTTGTTTTGCTTCCCCGAAAGTGTGAGATTGATTTCATCTCCATCCAAGCTCGGGTGAGCTTGGATCGGACAATCGATGGATCCATCTTCGCTGCTCGGGAGACGGATCGCCCGTCCATTGCATGATGAATGGACGGTCTGATGATCTGCTATATCCTTTGATTCCCCTATATGGATCATCGCGTCTCGATCTTAGATCGGACGATCACAGTTGCGCGCCATCCAAGTCAGCCTTTCGATATGACTACTTAAATAGTGAATCCAATCGCACCACGTGGAAAGCACGCCGCATCAGCCACCATGTAACTCGATGGGATTAAGGCTTAAGTAGGCTTTATTAATTTATTTTTAATCCTGAAACTTCCTAAATTCATAACTAATCCTAAAAAAATCCAAAAATACAAACTTAGGCTCATTTTAAAGATATTATAGAATAGAATCTAGAAAAATTATTATTAATTGATTTTGAATAGTATTTTTTGCTTAATTAAGATTTAAAAATATAATTAGCTTAATTATTTCTTAATTAGTCACCCAATTGATCTCCAAGTTTTTGTGGATGTTTAGGGGGATGACCTCTGTCTCCCAAATATTTTTTGGGATTTATTGGACAGTTAATTGGGAAAACTAATGGATTAAGTCTTAATCACTCTCCTCTCTTAATTAATGATAATTAAGTAAATGAATAGTAAATTAATCAATCAATAAAGCTTATTAACCTCTGTTAATGGTGATGAAGTTTAGGGAAATGGATTGAGACTCTCTCTTCCAAACTCTTCTTTAAGTCTTCTCCAATCCCTCTTAAATAAATAATTAATTAACACCCCTTAATTAATTAATTAACAAGATTAATCAAAAATTCAAATCATACCTGAACTTTAATTAACTAATTGAAATGATTTAAGGATTGAGACTCAAGCTCCCTTCTTTGTCTCTTTCTCTAATTCTATCTCATTTTAATTGGTTAAGATTAATTAAGATTTAATTAGTTAATTAATGAATTTAATTAATTCAATTGAATCTATTTCTCTAATTTAATTTTGGTTGGCTCTTTGGGTGTTCAATGATCCAAAGTGAGAGATGATGAAATTATGGTTAGCTCACATGTGTGAGAAAATCATAAAAGTAGTTAAGTGAGATCCCTTAAGCCTAATTACCTATTAATCATGAGCCAATCACATTAGGCCCCTTTCATTTTTTTAGGAGCATTGCAAATTTACTTTTCATGTGGTTGTATATCATATCATATTGGCTCATTATTAATTAGTTAATTAACTTAAGGTGATTATGGTAAAATTTTTATTAGATTTCTAAAGAAAAGTATACTTCCATCTTCACTCTATGAGGAATAAAATGAAGATAGAAATATACTTTCTTTTTATGCATTTTGGACACCACGTAGATCATATGTTCTTATTAGGGTGATCGGGTAGGACATTGAGGAGATGTGTACTATCTCAAAAGATAGAAGTCACCTCCCTACAATGGACCTAATCACTTGAATAAGGACTCTTAAGGACAATGGGTCTGCATATGTACCGAAGATTCTTCCCCTACTTTACATGAAAAAGTAAAATAGGGTTAATTTTAAATTATGTTTGTTAAGTTCCCTATAGGGGCAAGCCCTCATAGTTAATTACATCTTAAGGAAGGGGATTCCTTAAGAATACTCTCGATTAAGGTAAATGATCGTTGTCTCCAAAGATTTTAATAGATAGGACTATCAATCGATTAGTTTATTTTAGAATATCAAATGGGATTAATCAAAGAGAAAGATAGAGTTATTATTGAAGCCAAAGGAAGATAAGTATGAGTCGTTCATGATGCTAGGAAACCTAGCGAGCATCTCAAACTATCTTATGGTTGGGCTTTACATTTTTGAAATTGATTTAATTTGTTTGAGTTAAATTTTTATTAGAAATTTAAAGCTTATAATTCCACAGTACAAGATTGTGGAAATGACTAAGAGGTGAGGATTTATACTTATGGCCCATAAAAGAGAGAAGCGACGAAGGCCAAAAAGCATAATCTAAATCTAAGGCAAAAATGGGTATTTGGTTTATCTCCACAAGAGAGGACAAACTACTCGACTGCTTGGACTTACAACTGCCTGGGGGTAGCCGCTAATTAACTCCTCCTATGATTTTAAATTCATGTAAGCAAGTCATATGCTTTATGCAAGATAGCTAGGCTATTATTTATTTTAGAAAGAGACTAAGTCCTTAAACTCACTCCCTAAGAGACTAGATCATGTAAGGGCATGAAAAATGACCTAGATCTAATGCAATTCATATTACATTTTATTTTCATTTTTGGACAATCATTTGACTCAGGCTCATAAGATTCATACGCCTAATACATGAAAAGTGAGATTATGGGCCAAAATCAATGAGAAGGGGGAGGTTTGTTTCTACATTGGCTCTCATAGGTCAAGCCAAGTTCTCTGGCAAAGGTGGAAGCCCTCCACTCAAGAGTGAAACAATATGCTTTTATGCATGATGTTATAAAAGAAATACTCATCCAGCTAAGGGAATGCTAATTTTTTTATCTTGATTTTTAACTTAGGCTTTAAATGAGGTTATGAGTTGATTATTTTTTAATTTTGAGTTGATTAATTTGATAAAAAATTTATTTTTCCCTAAGAGCCTAATCGTCATCCAGGTCATAAGTCAAGCAAGGAAGAAACTAGAGAAAGGATGTCATTTTAATGCACAAGCTAAATAAAATATCACACATTTTATAAAGCTAAAGAAAATAAAATATCATTTGTGGGGCACCACCCAAACCAAAATAAATTGTACCCTTATACAACCAAGATTACAAATGAATTAATTTACAACCAAACAAGGAAATTCATGTTATGGGGGTCTTCATTCTTCTTTTCTTCTTTCTTCTTCTTTTCTTCTTTCTTCTTTGGTTTCTTCATGTGGATGGTTGGAATGTGGATGCTCCAAAGGTTTTACATTGTACATAAGATGTAATCTTATGACCAATGCTCATCCTAATCCCCCATAACAATCATTCCAAAATTCTAATTGTAAAAATTACATGAAAAAGAATGGTAAATCTAACTAACACCTGCAAAATAGAGATTAGCTCAACAAACCATATGAATCCCAAGCATGTATATTAGACTTAGCACCCCACACATGGGTAACCAAGTCCACCTAGTCTATTGGATTATGCTTAGGGGTATAAGCACCTACATAGTAAAAGCATTTATATTTTTATTTATTACAACACCCCTTAAACACAATCCCCTACAGAAAATAATGGTTAGACTAAGATCACCCTACCATTCATTCTACACACATTCACCCTAACATCCAAACTAAAATAAAATATCACAAAATAAAAGCAAACATCAAATCATGCACCATCCTAACCTAAAGCTAGAAGTGGCGACTTAATCTAATGTGTGTGCTTTATGAGATTTGTGTGGCATGCTTAGCTGTAGCTTTAAGGTTTGGATTTTCTAAGTGTGAAGATGTTCAACTTAGATGGGTGGTTTCATTTAAGTGTTTAGTTAATTTGGGTTGATTTTATTTTGTATTTTGATTTGGTTTGAATGAATCCTATAATTAATTACTAAGTGTTGTAAAGAGAGAGAAAAGAGAAGAGAATTTCTCTTTCCTTCCCTATCCTAAGTAATTTCTAAAGTGGATTCATATTTGATTTTGTTTAGTGAATATTTTATTATATATTTTAATTAATTCTAAGTTTAGATTTTTCCTAAACAAACCTATTAAAAAAGAAAGGAATTTTAAGATTAAATAAAGTGAATTAAGATCACAAAACACACATCACTTTATTTCTTGCCCAACATGTATAACATGCATATGAAAGAATCATAAGCATATCTATACATACAAATGGAAATGTTTAGCATACTTTATGATGAATGCTAAGTAAGTTACTAATGAAAATTTGAATACTTATGATGCATGATTTTTATTAAGTAGAAAAGAGATTTTCTTATCCATTTTTCACTTGCAGACATGTATGTATGAAAGGCATAAGTTAATCATCATTGTTAGCACCAGGGGTGTAAGGTACAAGACCTACTTAGGGCTACTTAAAGCCTTGCAACCCCGGGGTTGTCCAAACTAATATATCACTTTCCTTAAATACAAGCACATGTACAAAAGAAATGAATAGAAAAAAGAAAGATGCAAAAAGTTTGTATTTGTTTATTTATTTTGTTTATGTAATTTATATGTACAAGTGTGGATGTCCTCCTTAAGTAATAGCATAGGAATGAATAGGAATATGATTAGACAAGTGTTGTGTTCTTTTCAAATGAATTATACACTTTGCTAAAAATCCTATTCAAAACTATGCTAAAAGGAAAGGGAAAGAAAGCCACACTATGAACATCTTCAAATTTATATCCACATGCAAGTTTATAAATAATTATAAGTAGCACACTTTCAGTTTTAGGCATTTGATTTATAGATTTTGAAAATAGTTTTAGATTTAGTAGTGATAATAGCATTCATATTTTACTTTAGCCAAAACATGTGACATAAAGAAAATATTTCATTTTAATTTGATTTTTGAAAAGCATGAATGCATGAAATTCATATGACATACACATTTAGCATGTTAGGAAAGAACCAAAGTGATGAAAGCATGTAAACACATTCACTCTAATTAATTCCTAAAGACAATCTTATGAAATAAGAAAGCTTAAAGCAAATCAAATTATTTTTAAAGAAGGTTTGAATTTATTTTGAGTATGATTTAAATCGAGAAATTTAGGTGAATTTGTTGTTCCTAACCCATTCCCATATATGTTTATTGTTTTAGTTTAATTTTTAGGTAATTAGATCAATTTTATACTTAGGTTAAGGTATGAATTAAGTGTGTTAATTATCTCTTACCTATACCACCTTAATATGCTTAATCAGATAATTATGAGCCAATGAGATAACATAAAATCACACAAGGAATTTAAATTATCAATGCACCTAGTAAGAAAAGGGCCTAATGTATTTGGCTCATGATTAATGATTAATTAAATTAAGGGGTTTAATTTTAAGTACTTTCATAACCCCTCTCACACATATGGGTTGGATTTTGATTTTCTTAATTGTATTTAGGTTCTTGAACACTTAAGGATCTAGCTAAGATAGATTAATTGAGTTCTGAAAAGTTTTAGAATTTTATGAAATTAATTAATGGGGGTAATTAATGAATTAATCCTTAATTAAGGTTGATTAAGAAATTCAGAGAATTGGGAAAGATATAAAAATTACTTAAGATTCTAAGAAAGCAATATATGATGCAAATTTAGCAGTGATTTATACAATAGATTAGATAAGAAAGAAGGTGAAAGATGTATGTATAAGTTAGCCAAGAAAGAGATGGGAGAAAGAAGACATAGTTCAAGTGAGGGGTATTAAGGATGAAAATAATAAAGTGCTTTTCTTAGAAAAGATATTAAAATAGGTGGATGAGGTATTTTGATAAACTTTTCAATGAAGGATCTGAAAGTCGATTGATTTTATTAATACCTAAACAAAATAGAATTTCATTTCTATCATGATTAGTAAATAAGTTAGTGAAGCTTTAAAGAAAATGAAATGTGAAAAGCGAGGACCGGATAATATTCCAATAGATGTGTGGAAATGTTTAGGAGATCAAGGAATTTCTTGGCTTACAAATCTTTTAATGTTATTTTAAAGACTAAAAGATGTCGGATGAGTGGAGAAAGAGTTTGTTGGTTCCTTTATTTAAGAATAAAGGTGATGCACAAGAGTGTGCAAATTATAGAGAATTAAGTTAATGTGCCATGCATTAAAATTATGGAGAGAGTAATTGAGCATAGGTTATGATGTGATCTGAAGTTTCTCACAATCAGTTTGGTTTCATGCCAGGTAGATCTACTATGGATGCTATACATTTGTCAAGAGGTTTGATGGAGAAGCATAGAGAAAGTAAGAAGGATCTACATATGATAATTATCGATTTATAGAAAGCTTATGATAAAGTCTCAAGAGATGTTCTTTGGAGTTCTAGAACGAAGGAGTTAATATTGGTTATATTCAAGTCATTAAGGATATGTATACTAGAGGCATACTTGTGTCCAAACACAAGGAGGATTGACAAAATATTTTCCTATTTGGTTGGATTACCAAGGATCAACATTAAGCCCTTATCTTTTACTTTAGTTATGGATGTTCTTGAGGCATTTATAAGATGTACCTTGGTGTATGCTTTTTGATGACATTCTTCTTGTTGATAAGACTAGAGTCCAAGAACTTGAATTATGGAGGTCAACTTTAGAGTCTAAAGGTTTTATTTAAGTAGATCTAAAATTGAATATATGGAGTGTAATTTTTAGTTGTAGAAGTTTTAGTGATAGTGTTGTGACTTTAGGTGATCAAGTCATTAATAAGTGAGTGATTGAGATATTTAGGCTCTATTGTTCAAAATGATGGTGAAATAGATGGAGATGTTATTAGTAGAATTCAAGTTGGATGGTTGAAGTGGAGGAATACATCACTATTATGATAGAAAAGTTCCACTTAAACTTAAGGAAAATTTTATAAGATGGTGGTAAGACACATGACTTATATGCGAGAATGTTGGCCAATAAAAGAAGCATAAGACTAAGTTAAGTGTTACGAGATGAGGATGCTTTGGATGAGTGGCTTTACTCTTAGAGATAGAATGCAAAATGAGTATGTTGGAAAAAAAGTTGGAGTAGCCAGTGTGGATAAGATTAGGAGAGTGCAGATGGTTTTGGCCACATAAAGCGTCGGTACTTAGATGATTAGGAGAGTAGATGCATTAGACCTTATGTTAAGAAAGGTAGAGGTAGACCTAAAAGACTTGGTTAAGATGTATAAAAAAATGATCTTAGTATACTTGAATTAAATGAGAATTTGACACATAATAGGACACAATGGAGACGAAGGATTCATGTAGCCGACCCCACCTAGTGGGATTAAGGCTTGTTGTTATTGTTGTTGTTGTTGTTGTAAGGTTGGATTAAGAAAGAAATGGGGTGTAGGGAATATCTTAAAAAGGTATCCCAAAATTATTCCCTAAATCTCATATTTACTTAATCAAAATTTAATTGGCTCAATCAGAGGGTTATACCACTAATTATAATTAAACTACATTAGTGATTAAGAAATGAAGCAATTCCTCAATTAAGCCACCAATAAATCCCAAGAATTAGGGGAGGTAGGAGCCATCACACTAATTAAGCACAAAGTTTGATTAATGGTGAAGTAATTGGATAATTAGAAAAAATAACATTCCAATAAACCCAAATGGAGAAAATACTATTCAAAATCCATTCAAATCATTTTAGAATATTTGTGTTCAATTATCTATCAATGCAATTTATTTCATATTTTTTTGATTTTTTAGGCTTAGATATGAATTTAGGGCGTTTCCATGATTAATTAATGTTAATAGCCTTAATTAAATGTTTAATCATGCCATGTTCGATTATGCTTTCCGTGGTGCGATGAGATTGATATTTCACATCATGAAGCGTTGATTTGTGCTCTCACCATGATCAAGGATGGGACTGAGGTTAAAGTTGTGGTTCTATAGGGATAAAATGTGGATGCTACGTGTCTTAATCATGGCGATCCATCCAAAATCCATGGATGGATGGCACATGATCTATCCCTGTATTTCCCTGTGAAGAATGGACACTATCCATCTTCTAGGGGATGATCCGAGCTCGATTGAGTTTGGATTGGTCAACCACACCATCTAATGCCAATCACATCTAACTGAATTACATGGGGTGAAGATTCTCTTCAAAGCTCAAGAAAATTTGAAACTAGGCTTGGTTTAATATGACTGAGGTGATCATGGCTCGATTCCCTTGGAGAAGCTTCGTCTAGTGGAGATGAAGCTTTGTTGAAGTTTGGAGGTTCTAGGATTGGGTAGATCCTCCTATAGGCCAAGTCCTCTTGCACTTGAGCTCAATCTTGATGGAATTCGATCCTCCCTTGCCTTTGGAGCTTGGGAAAGAGCTTAGGTGAACTCGACTTGGTCCTCTAATGAAGCTTGAAGAAGAAATTGGGTTGTTGTTGAGTGTGGAGTAAGTTGGATTTTCGGTGGAGCTCCCCTATTTTCAAGCTATGAAAATTGAGAATGGGAAAATGGAAATCACTCAAGGAAGCTTGGAATAACTTGGCAAAGGCTCCTCTAGCTTCCCTTGGTTCAATCGAGTATGTAGCCGTGAAGATTGAATGGAATTAGGGGGAGTAAATCTCCCCCAAGGGCAATCAGACGACCAAGCAAGGAGATGTCATTTTGATCCAATTGAATCCTTGAGTGGGTTTGTTAGGCCATTTGATGTGTCATTGCATTGGTTTGGCGAGAGGTAGTGGAAAAGTGCCATGAAATGGGTGGAGGCATGATGTGGCCATTTTCAAGCACATGGTCGATTTTGGGTTGGGTTTAGAAAAATCCATTGGTTCATCTGCACTAGGTCCATTAGTGACCATTTAGTCTACTAAGAGTATGCTAAGTGTCCATGAAAAAGAATTGACCAAATTCCAAATGGTTTTGATTTTGGGTTACCCTATGGCCTAGGGGTAAAATGGTCATTTGACCTTGATTTCAGTTTGGTATGTTTGATATGATGAGAAAATAGGTTTGGCCAAGTTTCATTGAATTTGAAGTTGGTTTGATGTGATTTGGCTCATGTTGACCCATTTAGGTCAAAGTGGGTCAACTTGGGTCAAGTTGACAAATTGGTCAAATTGGGTCAAACTAAGATTTTGGTCAAGTTCATATGACCATTTGAAATATTTTTGTGGCTTTGGTTTGATTCAATTTGGTTTAAGTTTCAATTTGGCTCAATTTAGTTCATTTAGGTCAAATGGGTTAAGTTGACCAATTTGACCCATTTGACCTATTTGGGTTAGGTCAAGGGTTGGTTCATGTTTGGTTGGTCATATGAAATGGATTGGTATCTTTGTTTCCAATCAAATTTTGTTAAGTTTGAATTTGGTTCAATTTGACCCTTTAGGTCAAGTTGGGTTTATGGTCAATTGGGCTTTGGGTCTAGTTGGATGAGGCTTTGGTCAAGTTCAACAAGTGATTTGGAATGAAATTGACCCATTGGTTTCAATCAATTTTATTAGATCAAGTTTTGACACATTTTGACTTTTTTAGGTCAAGTTGGGTAAACTTGGGTCCAAGTAATGGGCTAGGTTAGGCTCAAATGTTGACTTGGTCAAGTTCAAACATTGGTCATGAATGAACTTAGATCTGGTTTCAATCAATTTGGCCTATAATAGATTTTGCTATGTTGGGTTTCATTTTGGCTAAGTGTTGACTTGGTCAACCTTATTGACTTGGTTTGACCCAAATTGAGTGATTGATCATCTCATGATGATTGTTGATCATGATGAGAAGCATAGATGGCTTAGCCCAATTTTGGTTAGGATTAGAATTTGGCTCATAAGGTACTTTAGGTCACTTTAGGTCAAGTGAGTAAGTAGCCTAGTAGGTCAAAATGGTCAAAGCTTGATTTGAGTTTGATTGAACTCACATATGGACTTATGATTGAAATATAAATCCATTTACAAGTGGTTTGAAGTAAAATGAATTTTTTTGGTTCATTTGATAATTTCAAGTTCAAAGGGTGAAAAATTGACTTGGGTTTGAATTGATTTTTGAATTTAAGTGATTGAAGTTTGTGTTTATATTTGGATTCATGATTGAAGGATTGATTGAATCATGAAGGAAAATCAAGTTTACTTGATTTGAATTTGATTTGTCTAAGTTCAAGATTTTGGCTTGAAAGGCTTATGTTGAATTTTGATTGAATTTGAGTTTGATTTTTGGAATTAGTTTTTGTTGTTTGAATTTATATTTCATTTATATATGTGAATATAAATGAGCATATAAATGAGTTATGAGAAAATTTCATGAATTTGAAGTGATTTGATCTTGATTTAGGTTAAGTCCTTAAGTGGAAATCAAAGAACTTAGGAAATATTTCAAACTTGGAATTTCAATCATGGGTTTCAATCATGGATTTCAATCATATGAAATTGATTTGAGTTTGTAGAAAATCAATTATAATTTAGGTTTGATGTTGATTTGATTTGAGTTTGAAAGGAAGGAAGTGAGAATGTGGTTCATCTATGGGTATGCAAATTTTCTTAACACCACTAAGGCATGACCTATCATGGCTAACTCTTAAGTCTCTCTAACTGGTTGAGTGTCCACCTAATCACTAGATGTGTCTTGACCAAGGATCTCTTAAAGTCTAAGGCAGTACTATCTAAGATGGAGGGATTGAGAGCTCATTCTAAAAAATGAGGTATGATTGATGTAATGAGGGTTAATTAATCCACATAATTCATACATTAACCTAATTAAAACATAAAATCAACTTAAATATTCTTCATTAAACCAAATTAACTCACACATGGGGAATGAGATTTGGATTAGCAAACCTCTTTAACATTTCCTAAATCAAGTCAAACTCAAAATGAAATGACATTAAAGAACTGGTTTTATTTTAAATAGCCTTATTTAGTATGATTGTCTTTAAAATTAATTGGAATGAATGAGATGAATGTGCTTATGTTCCTTTTATTTCTTTCATGTTAAATGTTGTTTGTCATTTGTAATTATGCATTCATTCCTTTTGAAATTAACTAAAATGAAATGATTTCTTTTATGTCAAATTGTATGTGTTGATTTAATTTAAAAAATAAGTGTGGCTATTATTACTATTAAATCAAAAGTTATTTTCAAAAGCCCATAAATCAATTATAGATAGAGTGATGCTAATTACAAATATCTATAAGCTTGTATGTGCTGATAATATAAGATATGCAATATGAAGCTCTCTTTCTTTACCTTATGTGAATTTGCATGGGATTTACAAATATATATTTCAATTGAAGAGAACATAACATTTGTCTAAATCTACTCCCATGCATCTCCATGCTAAGACTTAAGAAGAATTTCATATCACATATATAAATCATTTAATCAAATCAAATATGACTTCTTACATGACTTCTTATCATTGTGGTTCTTTAATACATTCATATGTATATAAGAAAAATGGTATATTAGTCTGGACATCCTGGGGCTGCGATGCTTTAAGTAGCCTTAAGTAGGTCTTGTACCTTACACCCTTAGTGTAGAACAATGATGACACACTCACTTAAAACTCTTATACATATGTTTGTATAATATGACCAATGAATAAGAATCATAAATCAAAGAAATCAAATATAATTTTTTTTTTTACATAGGTTTTCCTATTCTTATAATTTCTTATACAATTTCCTATACATTCATATGTATATAAGAAAAGTGGTATATTAGTCTGGACATCTCGGGGCTGCGAGACTTTAAATAGCCTTAAGTAGGTCTTGTACTTTACGCCCTTGGTGTAGAACAATGGCGATGTACTCACTTAAAACTTTCATACATGTGGATGTGTACATGGCTAATGATGAGAACTCTCTTTTTCTATTGAAAAAACATACATTCATATATTATTTATCTGGTTGAGTTGATTAACAATGTGATTTAAGGTTCTTTCCTCGTGCTTTTGCATAAGAATCTAGATAGAACTTTAAAGTAATATAACTAAATCATTCAATCAAATGAAACATCAATTCCAAACACATTTACTTGCATTCATCTTTTAAGTGTGCTAAGATGCAAATTTCATGTATAACTATGCTTAGGATTTAATCATATGCATGATTAACATGATGGAAAGAAATGAATAAACAAGTGTTATGTGATGGTAAATCATTATAATTAATCTTAAAATATCTTTCTTATTGAATGAGTTTACTTAAAATAAGCCTAAACTTAGGACTAATTAAAACATATAATAAATCATTCACTAAAGAGAATTGATTAATTAATTTACTTTAGATATGACTTAAGGTAGGGATAAAAGAGAGTGATCCTCTCTTTCTTTCTCTTCATAACACTTAGTTGTTTAGTATAAGCCATATAAAATAAAAGAAAACCACTAAGTAAAATATTCAAATCAATTAAATCACTTAAAGGGAAATCAACTCTTTATAAATTAAATCTTTCACACTTAGTAGAATTACAACTCTAAAGCCTAGCTAGGATATACCACACAAGCTTTAATACACACATATTAGATTAAGTCACCATTTCTAGCTTTATGTTAGGACGGTGTATGATTTGATGTATATTTAGTTTTGTGATGTATTATTTTAGACTGGAAGTTAGGTTGATATTAACCTAATCATATTTTCTGCAGGTGGTTGTGCTTAAGGGGCAGCTATAATAAAAATAAAAAATACTTTTGTTGTGCAGGTTGCTTATACCCCAAGTATAACCGAAATTAGGACAGGTGGGTTTGGTTACCCATGTACGGGGTGCTAAGTCTAGATTATTCATATAACTGTTTGGGTTGTAAGGTGTGTTTAGCTAACATTTATTTTGCAGGTATAACAAGATTTACTTTCCTTCTTTTAATATAATTTTATATTAAGATTATGATAAGTGTTATGGGGGATTAGGATGAGCATTGGTTACAAGACCAAGTCTTATGTACCATGTGAAACCTTTGGAGTAAGCACATCCAAATTAAATCAAAAGAAGAAAAGAATGAAGAATGAAGAATGAAGACCCCCATAAATTCATCATTCATAGTTGCAATTATTCTTTTGTAATCTGGGTTGTATAAGGGTAGAGCTCGGCTACCCACATTTTTTTTTTTTGTTATGCGGTTAAGCGGCCTTCTATTCTTTTGCGATAGCTTTAAAAAATTATTTGATGTTTTGTTTAGCTTGTGCATTAGAAATGACATGGTTCTTCATAGTTTCTTTATGATTGATATTTGTTGTATGGCCTGGATGCGATTAGGCTCTTAGGATAAAAATTAATTTTTTTACCCAAACTAACAACTCATAACTAAATTTCCTAAAATAACTCATAATCTCACATAAAAGCCTAGGTATTAAATCAAGATAATAAAATATTTAGCAATCTCTTAGCTGGATGTTGTATATTTAATATCATGCATAGAGGGCTTCCATATTTGCTAGATATAATGGGCTTAACCTTTAAGAGCCTATGATGGAAGAACACATCTTTCTCTTTTGATTTAACCATAATCAACTTCATCATGCATTTAGGCATATAAAATCCTAAAGCCTTCGTCAAATTGAAAAGTCAAAAATAAATAAAATTTGATAAAAATTTTCATTATACTAAATCATTATTCATACCACTCATGCTCTAGTCTCTTAGGGAGTGGGTTTAAGAACTTTAGTTTTCTTTCTAAATAATAACAACCTAGCCATCTTGCAAAAAATAACTTGACCACATGATTTTAAAAGCTGTGAGGAGTTAGGCACTCAGGCGGTTATAAGCAGTAGTCAGGTGGTTTACTCTCTCTTGTAGAGGTAAATAATATACCCATCTTTCGCCTTAGATTTAGGTCATGCTTTGGCCCTCGCCGAAGCTCCATAGATTTAGGATCTGAGGTTGATGTTTTTCTTTGGGGCTAGTAGCATAAATCCTCACCTCTTAGGCATTTTCACAATCTTATATTGTGAAATTATAAACCCTAGATTTTTAATAAAATTTCAGCTCAAATATATAATTCTCCTCAATTTCAAATATATAAAGCCCAACCATAGGATAGTTTGGGATGCATCTAGGTTTCTAGTATCATGAGCATCCCCTCATCTCCTTTTGGCGATAATAAGTCTCTTTCTTTGATCTATCCCATTTGATCTTCAAAATATAATCAATTTAATGATAGTCTATCTTTGAATTCTTTGACAATAATTTACTACTTTAATTGAGATTATTAAGAACTCACCTTAGATGTAATTAACTATGGGGGCTTGCCACCATGGAGAACTTTAGAACCTAATTTAAATAAACCCTACTTTATTCATCGATGTAAAGTAGGGGAAAAATCTTTGGTACATTCGAAGACACATCATGCCATAGAAGTTCTTATTAGGTGATTAGGTCCATCATAGGGTAGTGATTTCTATCTTTAGAGATAATGCACTATTCCTTGATGTATCCGTCACCTCAATACATCTTCAGATCTGCATGGTGTCTCCCCCATATATACACACACATACACATGAACTAAAAATAAACACCATACACAGCTTAAGTCGAAGACTCGAGTATGTTCTAAAGGTCGAACTCAATAAGCCTATCAATGGCCGAGTTGTTGACGCTCTCCTCACTCAACAAGCCATAATAAAAAGCAACCGTGAAAGAGCTCATGCTCGTCAGTCCAATGATGATACTTGTTCAATCTCAAATCAGATCCAGCTTATTGACTACAAGTAACCAAAATTCAAGAGATCTTTCTAGTTGATCGAAAGACCAAGACAATCTGAGGAAATAACTCCCAATTCAGGGATGCCTCAAATCAATCTATATATTGTCTTCAAGGTAATATTCCAACCTATTCTCAAATGATCTGATCAAGCACAAAGCATAGATCAAAGCCAATCTCCTCATTAAGTCCGCCAAGTCTAAAACTATGATAGAAAAAATTTCAAAGAAAGCAAACCAATTCCTCTATCAAACCCGACCAAGCATGAAGTTAGGGTCGAAGGAAACTCAAATCTGCAATGACATAAAAGAAAGAGATCTTTAGCAAAGCCATTGAAGCAAAGAATAGATGGTAAAAGAAGCTCTTATTTATCCGACAATTCAATCAAGATAAATCGGTCAATCATATCATTTAGCTCATCCAAACACAAGCCCAAGGGATGTTGGTTTTCAACAAATATGACTCCATCATGCGTGAATCACATTTGTTGGGGCATTGTTGACCCTCGGTTCGTTCTCCTAAGCCGTCATACGATCCACGCCCTCGCTTGCATTCGTTTCTTTAATTGCAAGCATTGGCGTCATCCTATTTTTCTCCCTCAATCATAAGAAACTGAAGACCCACTCTCCTCGATTTCCCCCGTTCCTCCAAACCACGAGTTCGGATCTCGTTTCCTCAATCACAAGGAGCCACAAACCATCTCATTCTCGTGCTCAATGTAATGCTCTCTTCTGGACTCATTCGATCGAAGGAGTTTTCCTTTCGTTCCGTCTCCCACAATCGCAAAGAACGGCAAAGGCGCGATCCTCGCTCGATTTCTCTCAATCGTAAAGAGCCATAAGGATTCCAACTCTCATGATTTTCCTTCAACTGAAGCCCTTACTCGGATCATCTCCCGATCCCTCTCAATTTGCACGCTTAACTCCCGGCTTCGCCCCCGATCGTCCGTCTCCCTACCTGTCCGAACACCCCATTCCCGAGCCCTATCTCTGTTCGTCGGTCTCTCCTTCCCATTCGTACATGAGAAGCCGAACAATTCCATCTCTCGTGTGTCCGTCTCACACAGTCGAGAGGGACTCACATTCCCTCATCTTTCCTCCAACCCCATCTCGCTTCGTGGGCTTCTACTTGTCTATATCTCGTAAGCCTATCATCCAACAGGATTTACTAATGTCATATTTAGGTAAAATAAAGGAGAAACGAGATTTAAAATTATGTAGGATTTAATGTTGTCATTTATGATATTTAGAAAGACTTAGATTTAATCCTGCTATCCAACATCCCCATAAACTTACCGCATCACACCTAATCCTCGAAACCCTCCAATCCATACCCTTCCCGATCATTCCCTTTGTCAGTTTGAGAAGGAACAGCCATCGATGGGTTCTTCTAGGTTTTTTCATCTCCTCCTCTCCTCCAAGATATATAATAAGATTTCAAAATATAATTTGTGGATGTGTAGGAATGTGAATGTATGAATTGTATAAGTCTTTTCATCACCTCATCACGCCTATTCATGAGATAAAAAATTAATTACAAGAAATGTCATACGCTTAATATATGAGTAAGCCAAAAATTGTTGATGTCGCCCCCTAGAAATCAGCCAAATTTAAATTTGGACTTAGAAAAATGCTTGAATGTGTAGGACTATTCAGATTGCGTGATTGAAGGCGCATGCTTATCGTATAACGAGATTGAAATTGGGCTTCAAAACACCAACTCATGCTCATCTGATTCAAAACAAATTGACGCATTAGAGAATCATCATGACAAATCTGAAATTTTATCAAATTTTTTGAGCTTAAATTAAAATTAATTGGATATTAAATTATTGGTGAAATTTAAAGTCATAAAACAAAATAAATTCACAAAGATTGAATCTAAATGAGCTCAATGAATATTAATATTAAACAAGAATGAGCTAAGTGAGAATGATTATGAATAAAAATATATATGTTAAATATGAGATTGAAATATGATAATAATTGAGCAACATAAGATTAAATAACTCGATTACATGCTACATCAATGGTTAGTTAGCTAAGAAGAACTAATTGAACTTTGTAGCTTACGTTATATCATCATGAATATGGTTGAAAGAGAATAAGCCAAATTTAAATATGACTTTGAATTCATGTCAAACTTATAGGAAGGTTGTATGAAGCTAAAAGGCTAATTTTCAAATGGGGTAGAGCCCAAATTAAACTCTAGAGTGAGGTTCACAAAGAATGTGCTTTCTTGCATGACAATGTCTATTTTAAAATGAATTGAAGAAAACTCTCAATGGATATGAAATTAAAGCATATAGGATTTGTTGAGTGTTATTTTCAACTAAAGTGAAAATCAAATAAAATTCATAAGATGTTTTCACTATGACTAAATAGCCTATTAGCAATCATAATTGAGACTTCTTACTGAATAATCGACTTGTATTCAAAAGAATCTTGAATTCAAATAAGCTCGTTTAAAGGAAATATAACAACTCATATGAGCGAATATCAAATTTGAATGTTAAATTTACAAAAATATAATAGGTCTTTAATGAGCATAAGTCAACCATTGAAGTTTAGGAATTATGCGAATAAAAAAAATGCAAGCAAAGATATAACCTTTTAAGTGCAAATATAAGCATAATTTTATCACAATAATCAGAACTTTGTAAAAACGGATAGAAGACAATGCTAAATTAAATTCTCCATGAATTATGGAGCTTTTTCAATCCAAAATTTAAAAAATTTCATTCTAATTATGATTTTCAAAGTCAATGATTTCATTAATTAGATGAAATTATCTAAGTCATAAATGTTTATATATGCTCGGATATGGAGATTTAAAGGGCAAATTTTAATGTCTGAAAAGGCTGCTCAGGCTAAGTTGGAATTAAATTAAAATATAAAATCAATCTCATAATTTAAACATAAAATTATCTGAATTATTAAACACCGGCATAAGCCCAAGATAACTAAATGTTTGAACTTAGTATCTATGATGCGTGCTTCCCATTTGATCTGTAGGAGTTAACAAAAAAATCAATCTAATATTATTATAAGAATTTCAACTTATTAAAATATCTCGAAGTTAATTATTTTATATGAGTAGATCGATCTATTATTAAACTAATGAAGAGAGGATGAAATAATAAATTAAATGATCAAGCAAATTCATAATCCCTGATTATGGCTGTGTTGAATGGTGATTTCAACCGGAGGGGATACTCATCAAAAATGTGATTTTAATTTCAAAGAAAACTAACTCAATTTAAGTGTCAAATTAAATGTGAAATCTAATATGTCATTAAGCTATAAATATCTAAATTAAATTCAATCTAAACACTTAAAGATAAAAATTCAATCCACCTTCTGCAATAGTTTGTTGAAGGTGACAAAATAAGAAAACTTTAGCTTACTAAGGAGCCAACGTCAAATCAAATGTTATACTATGTTCACTCTCAATCAATCTCAGTAAGGGACGCTACATGTCTGACCGCCAGTACCAAGAGCCCACATATGATGCGCTAAGAGTGATCGTAAATGACACTATTATACGACACGATCAGTGATGCTCCCCCGCCATTTGAATCAATCATATGAGACAATGAGTGAAAACCATCATAAGGTAGACTTAAGTTGTCTTTTTTAAACAAATATCACCCAAATCTACAAGAATGACGACGTAACTCATGTTGCTAAAGATCCTTCGATCGTCGGGTCGACTACCTCCTCCGACTAAATAGACTGAATGTTGAATGAGAATCCGGGATCTACGACGTAATCATTCCCCCAACCATCCACTTTAAATTTAAATGATGAATTTCATAAATTCCAAATTTTAAACTCTACATGCTGCTATTATATACTACATATTAAACGATCTAATGACTAACTTTAATAAAAAATTCTCACTTATTGAAAGAGATAATTAACTATAAATTCTTATATTTATAAAAAATCTGAAACCAAATCTAAAATCCTCATAAAATGAGGGCAAAATTTTTAGATAATATCTTATCTACTATTTTATCTACAAAATTACATCGACAATTAATCATACTCTCTTCATCGAAAGATCAGTGACAAATTTTTGAAACCCACACTTTTAATTTTGAACATTTATTCTCCACAATTATTCATTCTTTTCACAATTAGTATTTCGTAACAATTTTATTTCTAAAAAAAAAAAATGTGATGCTTAGGTCAATTATCCTCCAAGCGAAATATTAGAGAAAAGTAGTGTTACTACTGATGGATTAAAAATTCCACTTATTTTTATTAAAGAAGATTTACATACAACATTCTTATATGTTGAACAAAGAATAATATAAAAAAATTAAGAATTAATCAAAAATGGATAAAATTAAATTGTAATAAAAATTAACTTAGCTCATGATCAGATAGATTGATTTTGAGCCGATCGTAAGCTAAAATCGAATAATTAACAAAGACCACAGTTTAAATAAACATTTTCTTTCATACAGGTTTGAACTATATGTCATATCTATAAAAAGATATTTGGCAAGGCCAATCATTACTTTACGGTTTTAATTAAGGAAATAACAACAAAACACAAAAAAAAAAAAAAAAAAAAAAAAAAAAGAAAATCGGAACAAATGCCTCACCCTGGTTTCTAAACTTTGTTCATGGCTAGAAGCCTAGCAGAATATATATATATATATATATATATATATATATATATATATATATATATATATATATATATAAAAAGTACTTAGTTCTATGCAACCAATTAAAAATGAAAGTAAGTGGATGCAGAGAAATAAAATTTTCTGCATTCATACTTTACAAGAAAGAAGTTGTCTAACTAAAAACAAATTAAAGCAATTAAAGCACCAATAATGGAACAACTGCAGCTTGCAGGCTCCACCCAGGAAGAGAAAATTCAGGCAAAGCCTGCCCCAATCTTCTAGAAAAAAAAAGATAGGAAGGCACTGTTACTGATATGATTTATACATGGAAGCACAACATTGACAAAGAACTAAGTGAGGTTTCAAAATTTATCTCTTGCCAACTTTAATGGTTTCTCTTTTGAATGTGGTTGATCACTGCTGGAAGCCGTTAGCAAGTGATAATCCAGTTCCTCGTCATCACTCACTTCCAAGGTTGAAGCATTTGAACCTGATCCATCTTCTGGCATACCATTTTCCACCAAAAGAAAGCATCAGGTCTTAGAAAAAAAAATTTCATATTAAAACTTTAAAGAATACAAAAACTCAGGAGCTTGCAGAAACCAAAGTATTTGGATTAACTACAACTTACCCGAGAATGCTGGGTGATCCGGTAAATGCCTGACCGTTGTGACATGAATGTTCTCGGGTAGAATGCAATTGCACAAAGAACCTGAAACTTTCGAAAGCAAACATATTAAGATAAGCCAAAGTTGCAGGAATTGAGAAACTCTTTGAATATATTTTACCTAGTTTGGCAAGCCGATTCACCCATCCTGGAAGAGGCTTTCCAGTCAGATGCATACAAACGTCATTAGTGAAATGATTGCAGTTCTTTGCTATCAAATTGTAGGTGTTACCATGATACTTCCGAGAAAGTTGTTCGATGAATGATCGGAACTCATCTTGGGGCATGTCAGTGGTGCCCAACCACAAAGTACGTCTGTAGATAAAGCCAGGGCAGCCTCTTGGTTCTACCTCAAACACTCCACTTGTTGGGTAATCATGGGCTCCAAAGCCATATTCCATGCCATGAACTGGGTTATTAAGTAAAATATTAATATTAATTACTGATTGAAAAAAAAAAGGATTACAAGCTTACGGGAATGATGACATTAAATGAATGATTTCTAGCTATCTTCATCAAAACTTGAAGTTTCTTTGATGGTATGTCCATTCTATTGCGTTTCTTCACATCATGAAGCAGGTTCTCAGGGAATGCACAAACCAAATTTGACTGGTAACTATTTCTTTTTACTATTTTAATTTTAAATTGCTTGACCAAACTTTTTATTTTTTTATGTAAAAATTCTATCGCGCTGATCCTGAATTTAATATTGCAGTATAGACTTAAAGAGAATTACCAAGTAACATTTTTTTTTAAGGATTTGAACCCAGGCCTCCGCTTCGAAGGCAAGGGCCAGCATCTCTACGTCACAATTCCGGTGGCGTTGATTACCAACCAATGTCTTCGACCTTTTCTATCTTTACAGAGAGCTACTTAAGGATGGCCCCATCAAACATAACGGAAGACAAGTAAGCATGTATGGATGAGCAAACTATTGACAGAGGCTACGGTAGTATTTAGGAAATAGATGGAAACCTAATCTCCATTCTCAACATGCAATTTACAGAAAACCCATAGAAGAGTGTATTCATAAAAAAAATGCATTACAGTTTAACAAATGACGAGAAGTAATGAGACCATGACATAGCTGAGTTAAAAATTATTATCCCTTTATTTGACTTTATTAACTACGTCAATGCATTTAAAGTGAAATGAAAACAGTGGTTTTAGGAGACAATTATGTTTCACAAGAAAAACAAAAAGTCCAATTGATGGTGAGGATATCCTCACGCCAGAAGCTTCTTACGACCATCTCCAGAGATCCTATTTGCATATCAACCAGCTACCGTCAGATCAAAATTTGTATAACTTGAACAAGTTACTGGGCAACTCATCCAGCCATATATATTAGACGAACCAGGTATTCTCGAAGTTTTCCATGAAGTTAGATTAAATGAATAGCACGTGATGAGATATGAATATTTTGGAGTTGAAAGTGTCGCAACATAAGCACACAGTTCGAATGGGAGTACCCAAAAAATACACAGGAACGTGAGTGGGGACCAAGTTTGTGCGTCCTATAAGGTCAAAGCCATAGGTAGCACAAGCATCCAAACACTTTTAGCTTGGTATAATATGGAGACTGACCAAATAATTTTCCAAATGAAGACTGCATGGAGAGTACTTCGTTGGGAATGCAATTAATAGGATAGATAGCCGTGGAAAATACATGTGGCCAAAAGATAAATAAAAGATGAGCATGATGTAGGAAGGTATGAGCCATTTCGATGATGTGATGGAAATGGCATTTATGCTCTGTAGTGTGGGATGGAGTAGTTAAATGAGGTATTTAGGTGGAGTTAAGGTAGGATTTTTGGGTAGAATTAGCATTATCATGCATGTGAGAGATGTTAGCAATCTTTCTTGCTCCAATTTTGAGGTGGGCCTCAAATTTTATGAGTTTTTCATATAGTTCTTCAAAAGTGATGATATTTTCACATATTATATGCATGGCCGAGCATTAGATCATTGTATTCATCATCAAGGCCTCCTAAAATTTTAGTGTGAGGTCATCTTCATCATTTGGATGGCTAAACAAGGCTACTTCATCAACAATGAATTTAACTCGATGCATGTACACAGTTATTATTTTTTTCTCTTGGGGTGAGAAGACAAATGTCTCTCTAAGTTGGGTGAAACATCCTCAAGATGATTTAGCACAGGTGTTGGTACAAGTATTCCAAACCTCTTCCGAAGTATGGGACGAAACAACAAAATGGGACAGAATTGGAGAGATAGAGCTCACAATGGCATCGAGGAAGACTTGGCCTTGATGGATCGGCAAGATCTATTATGAACCATCACTAGTATTTGAAGTACATGATTGACAAGGATAAGAAAATCTTATGAGATCATATCTAATAAAATGATATGAAATAGAATTTATGAGTAGTTAGAAGCAGAAAGTTTGGTTTGCATGCTTGTTTTAATGGTGACGGAGGATGATGGGCATCGGGTTGGAGGAAATGGTGGAGGAGGTGCCGACCATGAGGAGAAAGGATGATTGAATTAGGTGGCTCTGATACTATGTAAAGAATAGTAATTGTGAGAAAATTTTTCCTCATTCTTGTATTACAAACTTTGTATAATATTTATGGATACAAAATTATATAAGAAAGGAAGGTAAATTACACCTTGCGATGAATGGGTGTATTGACACTTGTAATAAATGGAAACTTAGTCTAAATAGACTACATAAATGAATACAAAAAATAAGAAAGGTTATTTCATTTCTTCAATAAAATCGACTCTTTAAGGATCTCACCTATCCATATTCTATGTAATTTAAAATTTTATAATGCAGATAAAATAATAGATAAGGATGGCAACGGGAATTGATAATTTTAGTATAGTCATTGGTGGTATTTTTAGAATCAAAAGAGCTCATAGAAGTATGGTGATGTGAGATAGTACATATTTAGTTAATGTAACTAATATGATGTATTGTATGCAATCATATAAACTTACTGAGAATTCATATATCATAAATAACAAATTAATTCAACAACCCACTTTTCTTAATTTATTTAATACAATACTGAAATTTAAGAACAATTAATAATGAAGTAATAAATAATATTTAATAGTTTTAACAATAAACTAAAAATAAATGACATAAGCAAACAAATAAAATTTATTTCCATAAATCAAAATTTCTAGCTTTAGAATAGTTCATATAGTTCGTATGATTTTAGTTTTGATTCAGTTTAGGTTAATTTCTATAATGTATTATTCATATTTGAACAAATAAGTTGACTGCTAATTTTAAATTTTTATTAAGTGCTACTTGTGGGTCCCGAAGAAAATGGGGGATTATCCTTATGGCAATTGCGTCCTTTAGTCAATAGAATTTTGGACATAACTATTCTTCTTGACAGTGGAATAAGAATTCATCGCCTGTGATTTGTGTTACTATTGGGATAGGCAGTTTTAGTTACTTCTATGCTTGCACTTTACATGGGCTTTATTTATCACATAGAGACTTGTAATTTGAGAATAATCGTATTATCAATTTTATTGTGGTACCTAATTGTGCGGTATTTTGATTTTTCTTATTTTAGATCCTCGAGCTTATTAGATTATTTGGATGATAAGTTTGGGCTTTATTTAAATCTGAAGTTTCTTTTTACATTTAGTGTTTTCAATTTAAATTTGAATAAAGCTATTCCTACATCAATCATATCTAATAGCCAAATGGATGAGAAATCTATAAATAAAAGTTCCAAGGCAGTTAACAAGAATAACTTCTGGATTAATAAATTTATAATTTTATTTTTTAAACTCGTAAATGCAAATTAGATGTATGAATAATTTGAATGTGTTACAAATGTGACTATTTAATTTTGGGAGAAGTTATCACCTTGTATCGGTATGATGCATAATTTTTCTTATTTTGGTACCATCATTCTTTCTTCTTTCTTCATCAACAAAGTTTATATTGAATTGATTACTATTCTTGATTTTGGCAAATAAATAATTCAATTTGTGGAAATTAAATTATCATAGCTCATTAATTTTATTTAGCTCTAGATCTTAGTTGAATTTCTAGAATTATTTCAATCATTTACTTAACAATTGCTTTTAATTCGACAATAGTATGTTTACATTTAAAGTAAGTAGTTGAAATAATTGGTGCCTTATGATCTATAAAATATCCTCAATTTTATTTACATGTATTCAGAACACATAATTAAAATAATTCTAATTTATAGATGAATAAGATGTATAAAAATGACCTTAGTTTATTAGAATTAAATGAAAATTTGACACATAATAGGACACAATAGAGAAGAATGATTCATATAGCCAACCCCATAGTGGGATAAAAGCTTGTTGTTGTTATTGTTGTATTAAGAACACATCATTTTAATTGTGTTATGAAACTCTAATGATAAGTCAATCGTCTTGCATCAAATCAAAATATATGCTTTAGGTTAATTCAACATATCACTCAAAAAGATAGGCTACTTATCATGATAACTTAACATTTTGTGAAACAGGTGAGATATTGAGCACTTTATAAAAACAATTGAAGTTGCTAAATAAGGAAAAGTATATTGGGATGACATTAATGTTAATTCATTGATATATGAGGACATTTGAAAATCTCTAATTATTCTAAAGCTATGGGATTTATCACCTTTGTTAATGATTGCACTTGCATGACATCGTATATCTTATCAAACAAAAGTCTAATATCAACTTTATTCTCCTTATTTCTATTGCTATGATAAAAAAGTAATTTACTGTTGACATCAAAATGTCGGGCACAAATAATGCTTGCGAATATTTTAATCAAACGTTTTCTTTTCAATAGAAAATGTATCATCCGCCAACAAAATGAGGTGGTAGGAAAAAATAATCAACACATCTAAAATTCACTAGGATTCTTTTTTTTTTTCAAAATGAACTTAAAAAAGACATTAGAGACGCAATTTTAATTACCACATACCTAATCAATAAAATACTCTTGAGAGTAAAAAACTTTAAAAATCTCCTAAAGTATCATATAATTTTTTTTTTCTACAAACAACCTCTTCTCAAAAACTTCCTCCAAAAATATTTGGGTGCGGTGCATTGCTATGTCCATATCCACAAATAACGTCAGGTTAAGCTGTGTCTTTGTAGGATAATCCTCCATTAAAAAGTATTTAAGTATCATCCGACAACCAAAACATTCCTCACTTTAAGAGATGTCATCTTTAATAAAAAGTAAAGTTTTTCAACCAAACTCATCTTAGAGAGAGAACAACTAGCTAAAAGATAAGTATAATGAAATCACACTCTTCCATATTGACATTCCAATTACACAAACTCCAATCGCTATGCCCCTTTCGGTATATAAAAGGAGTAATAAGTCCAATTGAAGTCTTGAATAAGATCAAGATTCAAAACTATTATTAGACAACAATAATCAACACATTTACACACATTATCCATTGTATCTTATTTCCCTGTAGATATATCTTCAAAAATATTTTCTTGCACATAAATAATTTTTTTACAAACATCAACTCTAACTCTATTAAAAGTCCTAAAATCTTGTTATAACTCCTTGAAATTAAGAATTAAAAATTTCTATGAGAGATACCAAAGAAAAAAATTTATAGGATATAAATTTTTTTCATCAAAATATAGAGCATATGATAGTCTGGGCGGTACAAATCAAAAATTGTTACCAACGAATATACTTAATTCTATGAAATTAACTATTAAGAAATATTTTCTCCTATTACAAAAATGAAAATAATTCATATTTTAATTTATTTTGTTGATAACCTTAGAAGGTCCCTATAATAGTATGTGAAGAATGTTTTCTTATATAAGAATGTTAAAAGAAGTTTAAATGAATCTTCCACCAAGATTCAGTAGCTTCTTCAAAAAAAAAAAAAAAAAAAAAAAGATGTGCAACTTGAGAAAAGCACTTTATGGTCTAAACTAATCTCCAAGAACATATTTTAGTAAATTTACAAAAGTCATATATAAAATGGGGCATAAACAAAATCAAGGAAATGACATCCTCTTCATAAAACACTTTATTAACTAAAAAATTATAATTCTTATTATATATTTTAATGATATAACTGTTACAAGAAATGATAGTGAAGAAATCACCCCAAAAAAAAAAATGCTAAAAAATTTGATATCAAAAATTGGGAAAACTCAAATATTTTTTTGTATATAGAGGTTACTCAATTATAACAAGAAATCTTTCTCTTTAAAAAATGTTATGGGTCTATTAAAGAAAATAAAAATGATTGATTGTAAGTAATGTGAAATTTCAACTGAACTAAATTAGAAACTACAGCAAATGAAGAACAATAGAAAAATTAAAAATTAATGGGAAAACTAGTCTTTTTATTACATACACGTCCTGACATTGCCTTTCTAGATGCACAAACTCAAAGAATCTCACCTTCAAGCTACATATAGAGTCCTCAGGTACCTTAAATCAAATTAAAAAAAAAAAGAATTCTCTACATAAAATATGACTCTCTACAACATGAAAGTCATACTGATGCTAACTATATGTGGCTTCTAGTAGATAGTTGATACACTTTAAGGCACTGCATACTTTTGAGAGAAAACCTCATAACATAGAGAAGTAAGAAACAATCTGTTGTTTCAAAATCAAACGCTAAATCTAAATATAGAGCAATTGCTCAAGGTCCACAAATTCTCATAGATTAAATTCATTTTGAGAGATTAAAACATCAGATAAAAAAACCTATGAAGATATATTATGACAATAAATCTACAATTAACATTGCTCACAATCTTGTGTAGCATGATCATACCAAATATGTAAAACTAGATCAATATTTAAAAAAATGAAAAGTGAATTGAGTTGTACTTCATATTCTCTAATAGGAAGACAGCTTACTAACATATTCACCAAATGGCTCAATAAACTCACATTCAAGAACATTATAAGCAAACATATAATGATAAATCTCTACAATTACGTTTGAGGAGTGTTGAAAAGACATTAGATTAAGAAGGGCAGTCAAAGTGCTAAATTATAGAAATTAAATGCCATGAATTTATTGCTTACAAGGAAACATCACTCCTACAGATTCATATACATAAAAAGGGAATAACCCATAGATTGCTCCCTTGGATCAATCGAAAATCCTTAAATGGATCAAATGGTAAAGATAGCTAGGGGCAATTTTTTAATTTTGTACATATTATTGTAATTATTTATTTCCTTTTGTTCTATATAATTTTGCATACGAATACACATTGAAAACAAAATGAAAATCCAATCTTTACTAGCACTTCACATTTTCTACGATAGTGATAATTCATGGATTACCTGCAATGACTTATGGTGCAGAATGTTGGCCAATAAAAGAGAAGCATAAGACTAAGTTAAGTGTTACAGAGATGAGGATGCTTAGGTGGATGAGTGGCTTTACTCTTAGAGATAGAAAGCAAAATGAATATATTCGGGAAAAAGTTGGAGTAGCTCTAGTGATAGATAAGATTAGGAGAGTCACCTTAGATGGTCCACATTCGGCCTAGTCCATGACCATTAGGAGAGTAGATTAGATTTGCCTTATGTTAAGGAAGGTAGAGGTAGACCTAAAAGACTTGGTTAAGATGTATAAAAATGATCTTAGATACTTGACTTGATTTAAATGAGAATTTGACACATAATAGGACACAATGGAGACGATTCAGGATAACTACCTAGTGGGATTAAGGCTTGTTGTTGTTGTTGTTGTTGTTGTTGTAGTGATAATTCATGGATTAATATGCAAAGATCAAGCAATGATCTAAAACAATTTATTTTTCATATCATTAGTTAGTTAATTTTTATTATTATTATGTAATGATGGCTAAAAGAGGCATATATTTTATTTCCTAGCTTTAAGACAATTCATATGAATGGTATGATTTCGATTTTGATTCAATTAAGCTTTATATATTGAGTTATTCTAATTTGGAAAGATAAGGTAGATAGTTTCAATTTTTTATTTTTATCATGAGAATTACCGACTCAACCATTCTCCTTAGGCAATGGAATCTAGATTCAACCCCTTTGAACTATGTTTTGGGGCAAGTGGTTCTCGCTTCTTCTCTCATGCCTGCATTGTGTGGGCTTTGTTTATCTTATAAGTTGGATCAATTTGGGAACTATGGCATTACTACTTCTATTACAACAATTGAGTATGCACTATTTTGCAAATTTTGGTTACAATGGTTGCACGGGAATGTTGAGTTATTTGGGTGAAAAGTTTAAGTTCTAATCTAAAATTGAAGTTTGTTTTCATTTTCTGTGATTTTAATTTAAACTTAGATCACGCTGATGCTATGCCAATCATATCTACTAGAATAGCATATAAAAAATCTTAATTATATATTATGAGGCATGCAATTGGTATAAGTTTAGGCTTAATAAATTTCTCTTATCATTTTTTTATAATAAGAGTGTAACTTGGAATTATGATTCATTCTAATAAGGTAAAAATGTTATGAGGAAAGTCATCTCTTTGTGCTGACAAAAAGCCTTAGTTTTCTAATTTTAATATTTTAATATTTTTCTTTTTATCAACATAATTTGATATTGATTTGATTTATGCTCTAAATTTTATTTAAATTTGACACATAAAAAAATTAAATTTATGAAAATTAAATTATAATTACTAGCTAATTATGCAGTACTAAATGACCACTGAATTTTTTAGAATATTATGATCATTTCACCAATACTGAGTTTTAATTCAAGTAGTAAATATTTACATTTAAAGAAAACAAGTGTTTGAAATAATTAGTATGATGTTATTTGTAAAATCCCTATTTTTTTCATCTATTCATAATAAGCATCCTTTTAATTCTATTAGAAAGAGCTAACCTTGAGTCGCACTTCACCACTGATCAGGTTGTTTCACATTGTTTTGATAGAGTATTAATTGACCTAAAGTTTTAAGGATAATGAATAAATAAATTTAACTAATTGATGTATTAAACAACCTATTTTACTATTTATGATATCTTTATAAGCATAATAATATTTTTTTTTTTTATTGTTGAAATGGTTACAAAGTGTATGCACATTTATTAAGCTTAAACAACAAAGTATATGCAAATGATTGACTTTTGAATAAAAATATTATTCCTATAAAATCTTCTGGAACAGATTTATTATAATTAATTATCAATGTGTTTAAAGTTTCATAATTTATGAAAGTATAATAAGATTTTTAGAAGTATTTTGAAATTACTAGTAAAAACTACAATTGCTAAAATTTTGTTTCCAACATTGAGATCTTTCTTCTTAAAAGTTCGAGAGTTATTTAGAGTTGTTTTTTCTCAATGAACTTCTTACATACTATATATATATATATATATATTACCTGTCTCTAAACAAAGGTGTTTGGTTGTCTTTTCGGATAGGGAAGGTTCTATGAGCTGCTACTCCATAATATAAGAAGTTCTCTTGTAAAGTAAAAATAAAAAAAGAATTCAGCAAAATCCTAAACAAAGGTGTACTTAAAGAATGGGTGTTGAACTTAGTAAAAATCATTATGTTCATCTCTTTATAATTAGATTTACTTAGCTGCTCATTTGTTTGTTTGGTTGAAGTTTTGCATGTTGGTCGGATGATTGGTTGGTTATGTAATCATGTGCTATTGAAATTATGGGAATCTACAAGTTTAAGCTTATAAGATCAATACTCCCTCTTAGCAAAATATCTTTACTATCACGATCATTCTTGTGTGGACATTTATATATTGATTTGTAATCATTGTGCTCACTAGTTCATATACTTACAGGTCTAGTTTTAATACATCACTGAAAAATCTGCTTGATCAAACATGAATCTCAATGCATTTTGGGATTGAAAAACTTCTAAAAACTCGGATTAATAAATTTATGTTCGAACTAAATGACTTGACATGATAAATCCAAAAGCATAAAAAGTGATCTAAGTTGAGCCCAAATAAATCTAGATCAAACACTTAAAGAATAACTGAAGATCTGGGATATTGATTGGAGAATAAATAATCTTCAAATCTTACAAACTTATATTCAAATTAAGCATCTTGACAAGACAATCTAATGAGCACGAGGTCACTTAATTAAGACACTATTAAGGCACTTAAACACTCAAAAACACCACAAGATCAAGGGAATCACTCTACACAGTCCGATTGAGTGTTATGAATGGTGGTGCTATTTACGTATTAAGTCATTCTTAAAATCTATAAATAAATCCTCATTCCTCACCTAAGGAGGATTTTGAGCTAAAGATTCAAAGATTTGACATTTGAAGAATTTTGGAGCACCACCGTTATTGCTAGGTCATCACCTAACAGTCATTACTAGGCTGCCACATCATTGTTCATCTACTATCGTCAGATCATTGCCTAGCCATCATCGCCACCGCTATAGCCGTTAACCCACCGCCAAACTGCCGCTCGACTTGACTACCACCATCAGATTATCACTTCTGACCATCACCATTGGACAATTGCCTCTTGATCATCATTGTCGGATCACCACTCGATGGCCATAGTTGGGTTGATGATGTTCAACCATCAACGCTCGACCACTATTGTAGGGTTACCGCACCCGACCGCTATGGTCAAACCACCATTATTGTCTGACCATAATCGTTAGTTCACCGTCGTTTGGTTGCTGTTGTTAGACCGCCTACCTGTCCGATCACCATCATCGGACCATTGCATACACCGTTTCATAGTCGCCCTGCCTCCATTACTCGACTATTGTTGCAAACTACAATTGTCGAGGTACAATCGCCTGACCATCGACGACTAATTATGGTCGTTCGACTACAGACGATTGACTACATTTGTTCGAATACAAATGTTAAGTCATGGTCATTTGACTATGATATCTCGACCTCCATTGTCCAACCACAATTGCTCAACTATGATTGTCATCATAATTGATAATCAGGCTCCCGATATATTATGGCTAATAGCCCTCTGATGTTGGTAAACTGGAATAACGACAATCCCGGGAGGACGGAACCATGGATTTTGATCGGCAATTACACTATTTTTTTTTCCTTTCAGATGGTCATCCACACTACATCACTTGACATTGATTTATATTAAGATCTATGTTTACTTTCAACCTTAATCGAGAGTGCTATTGTACTGCGATAAGAGGGGTAACTAACTATGGATGCTTGCATTCATAGGAAGTTGAACCCGATCTAAATAAACCCTAACATAATGTTGGGGGAAATGTGGTTGAATATAAATCAATCTACCTCATAAGAACGAACTCCTTAAACATTCTTAAAGATGGCGGAGATTTCAGAGGTGTTTTTCCTAAGGGATCACCAAACTATCGATAACCAATTATGGTCGTCCGACTTCCGACAATTAACTACAATTGCTCGAATATAGACGTTAGGTCATGGTCGTTTGACTATGTATCCCTACCTCCGTCGCCCAGCCACAATCGCTCAACTATGATTGCTCGACCATCGTCACCTTACTGTGATGCCTAATCTTTGATGCCTAACTACAGTCCCTCATTCATTACCCAGCTATAGCTACCCAACCCTCAACGCTCGATTATAGTTGTCTAATCATCTGATCTTCGATGAACGACTATGATCGTCGAAATGCAAACATTTGGACACAATCACTTGAATAGTCGCTGACTACGGTAACCTGACCATAATCGCCAAACTACAATCACTTGACCACTCTTATATAATTATGATCACTTGATCTCCGACGTTTGATTATAATTGTCTGTCCTTTGTCACCCAGCTATAGTCTCCCGACCATTAACAACTAATTACAATTACCAGTCCTTTGATGATTAATTATGGTCACCCAACTACAGTTGTTAAACTATGATCGCTCGACTATAGTTGCCTGACTCACATCACCTAACAATGACCTCCTGACCTTTAATTGTAAATTACAATCATCCATCCATTGATGATTGATTACACTCTCTAGACTACAATTATCCAACTATGATTGATCAATTGCAATTGCCCAACCCATGTCGCTTGACTATAGTTTTTTGATCTTCATTATCTAATTACAATTGTTTGACTACAGTTGCCTGACTAGTATAATCCGACCTACATTAGAATCATCAATCCTCCGTTGTCTGATTATGACCTCTTGTCCTTTGACTTCTATATTGGAGTCCTTTCTCTGGACTTTATGTATAATGTATCAACTTCTTCTTATGTTATAGTGAAGGGCATCATTTGTAACCACTTCATTAGTGAAATTATTTCAACTAAGTCAGGCCCCTTATTTTTTTTCCCCTTTTCAGATTTCCACATAAAAATTCGTGTCTCATGTAATTTTTCTCTAATCGTTATGTGTGTTGGATCTTCCTACAAAGTTAATACTTTAAACACTTTACCTCTACTGCCACAAATCTTCTAGCACACAAGAAGTTTTAAATTTATCTCAATACCATATCTCTTGCACTTTTGTCAGTGTGCATATCATCGGTTCCTTGAATTCCACCATGCATATTGTGTGGGATTGAATTGGAAATATTTGTAGACAAATTCAAGTGTTGGTTGCACGCATAGTATTTTTCCTTATAATTTAAATATCATTCTTAGGATAGTATCTCAACTATCACCATCATTCTTGTGCGGAGACTTATATATTTTGTAGTTTGGTGTATGATATATTACGCGAACATAGCTTATGTTGTTGAATAGATCTACAATCAGTGTACTCACTGTTTATGTGCTCACAAATCCATCCCTATATTTGTCTCGACACCATAATTTCTACGCTTTTTCAGTGTGCACTTTATTGGTTCACTTTAATTCCGCCATGCATATTATGTGGGATTAAATTGGAAGAACTTCGAAGAAAAATCAGTGTTGGTTGAGCACCCATTTCATCCCACTGCTTCCCCAACTAGCGATGTGACTAGGCTTTCCATCTAAACCTCAAAAGATCACATCTAGCCCATCATCTACGGCTAGTAAAAGAAGATGGGAAAGGTCTAAAAGAAACAACGGTGCCTTTGACATTCGAACCAATTCCGAATTTCACTTAAAACCAAGTGAAGTCAACAAGCTAAAAAAAACCCTATACAAGCTTTAGTCAAGACCATAAAGAAGCTGACAAGAACCAAAATTCAACAGCTGAAAGAAATAAATATCGCGTCTATAATTACCAAAACAGCTTTACCAACAAGTACGGAAACCACACCTTCGATTCCTGAGTGGAAAATACCAAATCCGAACCAATAGAGGTAGTTGTTGATGGGACTGAGATCATAAACATTCAAATAGAGATGCGTCCTGCTTCCGCTGCTCCCTTCTTCATTCTTTTGCTCCTTAGCTGAAGTTGATCTCGGCAAAAAAGAGCGCATGTTTTACCAAAGCATAGAAAAAGCATCAACAGAGAAAACAGTTTTCAACCTCAGCAATCCCGATTCAGCTCTAAGAAAGGCATCTTCCTGGCTCAAATTCGACCAAGAAAGTGCAAACCCTAGTTTTGCCGAACCAGGAAATGAAGGGATTCATCGTCAAAGGCTCATCGTACCCTAGCCAGAACGCAATGATTGAAGTAGAGTCGCCATGAAATAGATTTTTTTTTTTTCCACTTTAAATGAAATCCTATTGCAAATTTGCCGTTCTCCTTCACTTCCTTTCCACGAAAGAGATGGGACAGAGATGAAGGAGCCGAGCTGCTGGAAAATGGAAAACCTGAGGTTTTCTTAAATTAGAAAAAACAAATGAAATTCCAAATACTGAAACCCTTGTATTCGAGAAAAATTACCTATGCCCACTTGCAATAATTTGATACATGGAATTACCTCTTTGGCGCGACTTATACTGTAGCATTACGATGATTGGACAATCTTATGTTTGCTGTTTGTTTCAGTCCGCGTAAACGTATGATATTAACGATGGGATCCTTAGCTCCATTAAGTTAAATTTTTGTTGCATTTAATCAACCTATTACCTTTGATCATAAATTATTTTTAATTTATTAATTTAAGAAAAAATTAAGAAAATTTATGTACATATCACACAATTCTAATGCCCAAATTTTAAGAAAATTTATGTGCATACAATAAGAGGCGGACCCATGGTTATGTGAGAGTGGCAATTATCCACCCTCAATTTTTTTTATATTATAATTTCTATTTTAAAAATAATAATTTTGCCCTCCTAATAAAAAATCTTATCTAATAAAGATAATTTTTTTTTCATTCTATTAGTTTGCCCACCCTAAAAATTAATAAATGATAATACAAAATTTTATTTAAAATTTTGATAATTAGTTTGCCAACCCGAAAAAAAAAGTAGCTTTTGCATACAACCTAATATTTTATATTACATGCACACCACTTTTTGATGCATGAAAAAATATATTTAAGTTTAAAAAATTAAAGATAATTATATTTTTAATATGATATTAAAGATTTAAATTTTCATTTGGTGTAAAGAAGATAAAATTGACTCAATCTTTACTTCGCCGCAAATTAAATTATTTACGAGTCGTATTTATTTTGAGCTAAAATTTGATTATTATTATTATTATTTTTCCATTCAACTACGCCAGCTGGTGGGAATTTAACATCCGAATTATATATATATATATATATATATATATATATATATATATATATATATATATATATATATATATATATATATATATAAAGTGAGAGAGAAGCTTTAATATTTATTTATTGTTTGAAAATAAGAGCTTTGATGTAATAGTTTTATATGGCATAAATTTATCTTTGAACCTCTTATTTATAGGTGGAGCTAAGACTGCAGATATATAAATTATGTGAAGAAAAATCTAGTAATTATTCGTTTAAAAAGAGGGATACATTAATGATTTTCTTTTAATTACATTAGATGTCTAATAAGATTTTATAAGTTGGGAGTAAATTAAGCCAAAATAGCCAATCTAATTAATCAACAGCCCTTTAATCGAGATTTATTGAATCTATGCGATTTGTTGTTTAACCTTTTGAAAAGTTAGTTTAGCGCTTTCTCTCTAATTAAGTTATATTAATTCAAAATATCTATTGACCCAATTAATTTATAAAATAGTTGTCTTGAACTTTTAAAATAAAAAAAAAATCATGAGTGATATAGAATTAAAGGCTTAAGAGATTCCACCCTAAGTTAGTCTTTGATGTTAAGAACCATTGATTAGAATGCATAATTAGAACTAATTTCATTTGGAAAATAAGAAAAAATATTTCATGCGGAGTCAGGATATAATTTTTATATCCATACTCTAATAACATAGTGTATAAATGCGCTTTAATCTGCATTTGTATATTGATTATTAAATATTATATATTTTATATATTATATATATATACTATATATTAATACGTAATTAATATTACATAAATACACAATAATATATGATATTTTATAATTCGATATATGTATAGTACATTATTGCGCTGATAATCTTGATTCTTGTGCCCGAGGTCAGTAGAATACAACAAGAATTATGACGCCATATTATTGAAGTTCAGATGTAGAATTACATCTAATGTCATATAATAATCTCTCACAATATAATTATCAGTTGAATTTATAATCTCTAATCTCTTAGAGGCGAAAATAAATTCCTTGCATATCTACCCTTCAAAAGACATTGCTAATTTAATAATTTGCAAAGCACTCGTAGAAATAAATATAAATCATTGTGTGAAACAGATTACTAACATTAGATTACAGCTGCTTCCATTGCAGGCCAAACATTTCTTAGTCCAATAGGTAGCATCAAACTGCCTTGACTTATTACCATCTTTTTAATTTTTATTTAAGAATGTTATTATTTATTAGCTATATTCAATGGATGGAAAGGGTATTCTAATTTTAAAAAATTTTAAATAAAAATTTTCTAATGAAAATATATATTAACAAGTTTGCTTATAAAAAACTACCTCCCACTACATAAATTTTTTAGAAAGTAAAGATGTAATGGCAATCTAAAATATAAAATAATAAAAAAATTATCTCAAATAAGTCCTAAAATTTCATGTTTAAACAAGATTATGAAAATCGGAATAAACATTAAATAAGAGGAAGAAGTGGTTGGCAGTTCAACTTGGATTTAATTAGATGATGTAATAATATAAATAATTTACTAACGATTAATAATAATATTTTTATCAATCAATATATAATAGTTTTATTCACGATACTTCACTTTTGAATATAATTTTAAATTAAATGATAATTGAATTATTTATGTTATTTTGAATATAATTTTTAAATTTTTTTAGTCATTTGATTAAAATAAAATGAAAAATAAAATAAAATTTGATCAATATTAGAATCAGACGATTCTTCAAAAAAAAATAAATAAATAAATAAAAATAAAAATCAAATTCACTGATTCAATAGTCGGCTTTGTTGATTCAATGAAAAGCATTTTTGAACTTGGATCGAACTATCTAAAAGACCAGTGATTAAATTGATCGGATCAATTGATCCGATCCAATTTTTACAACTATGTGTATACATGCAAATATATCATAAATTTCTTTCCACATGAAAATCCATTGACCATACAGAATAAATATTACAGTTTCAGAAATCAATCATGCAAGTTGCTGGCCACCTAATACCAGTGATTTCTTTTCTCTTATTTGTTGTCCAGTGTTGAATTTCTGGGTTGGTAAAGCATTACTCTTATATTAAATATCCTAATGAACTATAAACAGATTGAGCTTAAAGTGCCACATTCTACCTTCAATTCGTCCTCCTCTGATGAGCTCAAAATGCCAATAACAACTCCAGCTCTTCTCCTAATTGGACTTTCATTTGAGACTGCAAATGTCTAAGCACCAAATATATCCTCTCTGATTCAGGATGCACTCTATCCCCGGCAACAAACTCACAAATCTTGCTCTCGACCTCAATTGCACTGCACCCAGCCTCCTCCTTCCCTCCAAACCTCCTCATCAACTCTTTCACAATTTCCACATCACCCCATCTATTCTCTGCAGCATACAAGTTCCTCATCATCACATAATTCCTAACATTTCCCGGCTCAACTACAGATGCCATCTTCATCAACCTCTCTGCCCGGCTAACATCTCGGTGGCAAAAGCAGGCAAACAACAGAGAGCTTAAGATGACCCCATTGGGACCAGAAGGCATATTGTTGATAAGAGCTTCAGCTTCATCGAGATAGCCTCCTCGCCCAAGGATGTCCACTAAACAACCATAGTGTGTGAACTTTCGTTCTATGCCGAAATTCTCCATCTCTTTGAACCACCCCCTCCCTTCCTCAACAAGCCCACCGTGGTTGCAAGCTGACAATACCCCTACCATAGTCACCTCATTTGGGTTAACTCCACCCTGCTGCATCTCAGTGAACGCATCCAAAGCCTCCCTTGCCCTTCCATTTACAGCTAGTCCATTGATAAGAGCATTCCATGAGGCTGTTTCTTTCCTCTGCAAGCAGTTGAAGATTTTTCTTGCCTCAGCTACATCCCCACATTTTGCGTACATGTCTATCAATGCAGTGCAAACTGTGTTCACGTGGTCGAGCCCCTTCCTCTGAGCGTAGCTGTGGATCCATCGACCGAGTTCGATTGCACCAATGTTAGCAATTGCTGGAATGATGCTCACTAGTGTAACTTCATCCGGGATGAGCAGGGATGAGTTTGACTGCAGCTCTCGGAACAACTCCAGTGCCTTGTGAGGCTGCCGGTTGCAGCTGTACCCACCAATCATGGCATTCCAGGAGAAAAGATTCTTCTCAGTCATTTCATCAAACAATTGCCTTGCGGAAATCATGTCACCGGCCTGGCAGTAACCAGAAAGCAGAGTAGTCCAAGACACAACATTTGTCTGACGCATTACCTCAAACAGCCTCCGGGCAGAATCCATGTCGCCTGATTTCACAAAAACATTAATCATAGCATTGAATGCTGCCGTGTCCTTCTCCGGCATCAATCGAAACATTTCCATCGCTGCTCCGACTTCACCATTACTTGCATACCCAACCGTCATCGCAGTCCATGACGCTGGGCTTCTCTCAGTCATTTCGTTAAACATGTTCTTGGCCGAGCGCAGATTTCCAGCTTTCACATACATATCAACTAACCCCGTGGAGACAAACACATTACAGCTGAAACCCATTCTAGAAATGTGAGCATGCAACTGCATGCCTTCACTCAGTTCTACTGGTTTGTGCAAAAAGGCGCAAGCTTTAAGAAGGAAAGGGAAAGTATAGCTGTCAGGGTAGAAGTTTGGCAGTCGCCGGAGGTCTCTGTAGAGAGAAACCGAATCGTGGTAATGGCGATGTTGTACGAGAGAACGGATCATGGAGTTGCAGAGAAGTGTGTCCTGTACAGTACGGTAGTCGAATGCGCGGCGGGCGTGGAGTATAGCTGACGTGGAGGCGGCGGGAAAACCGCCGGAAAGAGCAGCGGCAACATTAGAAAGGGACAATATGAGAAGAGTAAGGAGGTGGGTGTTGCTGTATAGGGAGCGGCGGAGGAGAAAGGCGTGGATTTGAAGGAGGGAGGAGAGAAAACGAGTGGAGGAACAAGGGAGAGAGGCGGGGTTGGAGCGGATCTGTTGTAGGAGCGAGAAGCATAGCTTCTCGTCCGGTGACCAGACCCTGCTGATGCCAAGAGAGAGAAGTGGGTTTGGGTTGGGGAGATTGGATAGCATCTTCTGTTTGATTCTTCATCACAGGATTATGAAGCTTGGTAACACGCGGGACATTTTTTTTAAAACATTTGAGCAAATTTAATTTCAAACTTTCATGCACAATACAATTTACCTTCAAGATCTTAAACATATCACCTCCTCTTTGAAAAAAAACTCTTCGACAACATTTGATATCAATGTTCTGCATGGGACATTTATATTTATTTTTAAGTATATACTAGCGATAGAAAAACTAATTTTTGGTTAATTATTTTGAACAGTTTTTCAAATATAAATACATGTTTTTTTTTTAAATTTGATTAATTTAAAACATATTTAAATTAATTTATTATATATATATATTAATATTAATATTTTAAAAACATATATATTTAATATATTTTATGAATTTTTATTTTTATCCTTATATTCAATTAAATTATTTTTAAAAATGTTCAAAATATAGAATATTTAAAAAAACAAATATTATCATCAAATGTATTTTATGTCAAATAAAAAACATGCAAAATAAAATTTAAAAAAAAATCCCAAATAGTTACTGCATAAAAATAATGTTCAAATGACCTATTTTTTATAAGTGTAATTATATTCTATTATTAAATAAATTTTTGAAATGGTTGCCTACATAGTTTTTTAGTCATCCCATTACTCTGCTTGGCTTTGGTCAAAAGGTCCTTCATGAAATGTGAAGCGTATCAACAATTTTGTCTAGGAGAGTGGCTGCTTCTTCTTTTCCTTTATGGTAAATATCTCTAAGTCGTAATCACCTAAAGTGCATTATAGACCATCAGTTGCTAGTTCGTTTTATGGCATTTTAGATTTCTAGGCATTTATAGATACTTAAATTAATTTGATATTTAACTATGCATTTTTATGATTTTATGACATTTTTTTACAACACTTATGTCCATAATAGAAAAATATTTTTTTTGGCTGTTGAAGCTAGAGAGTAACATCGAAAAAATATATCATGATGAATTATGATAGATGATGAGCATTGGGCTTCATTTGGCTTAAATGTTGGCTTTCAAAAAAATTGGCTGATAATTATTTTAAAAAAACTTGTTCTTCTTCTGATGAAAATGAAGTTTAATGTTTGGATATATTGCTTTTCAAAGTAATCAACTTTCTTTTGATTAAAATAATATTGTAAATGATCAATTGTCCACTCGATATCTAATCTGACAATTAAAGGAGAGTTATTTATGATATTCTCTTTCCTAAAATGATTGATAAAATGTTTTGGTTTATTTTTTGAGATGATACTAAAATGGAGTTTTCATAGTTTAATAAACTCTATTAAAGAAATTAACATGAATCTAAACACAAAAGTCTAGTCAAAATAACCATAGGCTGTGGCGAGTTGTCACATTGAGTGTGTAGTTGGAAGAAAAGGTATTTACATTGCGCTATGGGTCTCATCGATTAGCTTTTGGCGCATTCAAGCATTGGGTGTGTGCGTATTTTCTTAGAGTTCAACATTGCAATATATATATATATATATAAAATAAGTCAATGAATTTAAATATTATATATGTTTTTTTTGCATCTTTTGATTTATTCATTGTTTTATTTTATATAATTGAATGAAGCATCCCATTAAATGTCAGTAGATGACTTGCGTTCACTATATGATATCCAAAATTAATAATCACGCTGAAATTCCGCCAATATAAACCTATCTTAACTTCGTCTGACATTAATAATCATGTTTTTATGGTTAAGATAGAACATTTAAGCTTTTCTTTTGAAATAAATATATGATGTTGACGCGTTATAAATATAAAAAATTCAAGTCCATTAAAAAAATTTTATTTGTCAACTTTCCATCGAATTAAGAAAAAATTTTACATATGTAATCTAGATGTAGATATGAATATTGAAAGCTACATCCAGAGCGTTAATAATATAATGTCAAATGAGCTAATATATATCTATTATCTATTGGCTGAAAAATATTATATATTAATTATAAATTATTATGTATTATTGTATATTAATAATTACGTTAAAATTATGCCAATATAAACTTATCTTAACTTCGTCTGACATTAATAATTATGATTAAGATAAAACTTTTAAGCATTTTCCTTCGAAATAAATATATGATGTTGACGGGTTATAAATATAAAAAACTCAAGTCCATTAAAAAAAGTTTATTTGTCAACTTTCCATCAAATTAAGAAAAATTATTACATACGCATCTATTGACCTTCATATGATATATGAGTCGAATTAAGTCTATAATATGAATTTGATCGACTTGAATCCGCGTTGGGTGAAATATACCGAATGTTGAAATCGGTCGAAATGACTCTCGGCGCGACTTCTTCGAGCGTTGATGATCGAATATATATATATTTGAATTTAGCGGTGGCCGTAGATCGGAGATTAATGTCTTACACGTATCGAGTCGAATACTGACGATATCCATACGATCTCCGTTCATAAAATTGATGGTCATTAGCTTCAAACGTAAACCAAACTCAAGGTGATTCGATTGGACGAGTCATCGAAGGTCGGCGGTTGAAACAATCGTATTTTGACCAAATTGATCAAATTGATCGGATTTTAACAATATACGTCAGCATTGTGCGTTTCGAATGTCAAATATCTGAATGTCACATATTATGTGAGTTTGATTTATTGAGATTTACATCATCTGATGTAATCGGTAGATAAAATAAAGGAAAATTATGTGTTTATTTTAATCTGATTAGACACACTTTTAACAATTAATTTACCCTAAAATTAATTAAGAATTTTTAGAAATATGATAAGAGGTTAATTTAATTTAATTCCTTCTAAAATAATCAATAATTTTGGATTTCAGAATTCAAAATCTCACTAGCTGTTCTATAAAAAAAAGGAAATTAATTAATTTAAAATTAAGGGCTTTAATCCCTATTTTCTCCCACACCCGAACATCCTCTCTCTCGGTCGAACAGCAAGCCAAGCCCTTCCACATTCGCTCGTGCTTCCGTCTCCCTCAACCGCAAAAGACAACCGCAAGCTTTCTTTCGATCTCCCCTTCCCGCACCCACGATCCCTCAACCGTACCCGCTCTCGTCCATCTAGGGTCAAACCGAACAGAGCCTTCGGTCTCCCATCCGATTCACGACCCCCTCATCCACTCGCAGATTCTCGATCGACAAGCATCCGCTTCCGTCTCCCTCAAACCGTAAGCCCTCTCTTCCCTTTGATCCCGATTCTTCAATCCCGTGACTCTCCCGTTAGACAATCTTAATAATCCCGTGGCATGCTTCCCTGCCTTAATCCTCCAAATCGAAATCCACAACTCCTCCGCTCGTCTTTGGTTAGCACAAGCCCAGCAGGCTGAGACTCCTAAAGCTTGTATCAACCCTTTCTCATCCGGCATTGCTACAGGTTCCGCACTGTAGCAGAACCGAAATTCCCTTCTATTCGTTCAACTGTTACCGTCGGTATTTTAGCGCATGTATTGTAGCACCTTGATTACTGTAGCATGGCGACTGCCGAGAGGCAACTCTTCCATCAGGAAGGTTCCTCTTGGTTTCCGACAAGTTCCTTCTTCTCCTCAGTTCCTGTCATCTCCCCACCTATTCCTCTCTCTCGGCTTATTGTTCCAGCAAGTCGCATGACTAGCCTCCGATCTCTCCCTGCATTCAAGACTGTTTCATCTGCTGATCCCACCTGGAATCCAATGGATTTCAGCAAACCAGGAATTCAGATTTCATCTATCCCTCTATCTCTCTCTACTTCATACTTACAAACATTTTCTAGATTTTTCTGTTTTTTTTCTTGCTCTCTAATCACTGTCTCTTGCCGATTAGAAAAAATGGCTCTTTCCTATTCACTGTCGATGCTCAACATTTCCCCTTACCTCTTACTAGGTTTATCATTGTGATTGGTTGTAGATGTGTAAAGAAATATGTGAAAATTTATATGTGTATGTGTATTTCTTTATGTAAGTTTGGAGATCGTTATGCTTCATCTGTGACGAGATCAAATCGACATATTTAAAAGTGGCCGTCATGCTCAATGCTTAAAAAATTAGATGTTGTATCCACATCGAAATCTTTGTCAATATGAATTAACTCAATTTAAATGAAAATAATTTAAACTCAAATTAAATAAAAAGGTACATGGTAAATTTGAAAATAAGCATTAAACCAAAAAGAAGGAAAAGGGAGAAGAGCTTACAATCTTCAAAGAAGCTTGGATGCACACTTGAACCTTGGACAAGAGTTTCTCTACCCTCCCCTTTGTCAAATGAGGAATGTGAAAGGAATAACTCCTATTGCCTTAATTTATAGAAATGAAAAGAATCAATGGGGTTGTTTAGTAAATATTAAAATTATTGCAATAATAAAAGCAAGCATTTTATGGATTTAATTATCTATCATTAAGCTTAAGTAAAGCTCATGAAGGATACAACATTCTCTTTATAGGCATAACTATATAACTCATCAATAATTTTTACAGAGAAAATGAAGGTTACACTTTCAAAGAATACTTGGATTTGCCTTTGAATTCAAGGTTAAAGCATATAAGACCTACTATATATATCTAATGTTCACTTATGAGCATTATTATGGTCATGCATTAATATTTGAGCAAAGTAAAGATATTGCTTTGATAGTTTATGACCGAACATGAAGAAAACATATCATAAATGTGAAGGCTCAATACCAAACAAAGGAATTCAAAATAATATCATAGATGATGATTGTTTGATAGAGAGAATAAAATTTGGCCTTTTAACGAATGATCAAGTTGATATACAAGTCATTGTTGACCTCATTTTTAGAATGAACTTACAACACATCCATCTTAGACATAGGATTCCTCTTAAACTTTAAGAGTTCCTTAGTTTTAAGACACATCTACTGATTAGGTGGACACTCAACCTAACCCTAGAGACTTAGAAGGGTTAGCCATAGGAATATGTCATGCTTTATTAAGAAAACTTGCCTACCCTTAGCTTAAATCATTCCTCACTTCTATTCCTTCAAGTCAAACTCCAAATCAATCTTACTTGAATTTCTCCAAATCCAAATCAACTCTATATGATTGAAATCTATGATTGAAACCCATGATCAAAATCCATCAAAATTCCTAAGTCCTTAATCTTCCTCTTAAGGACTTAGCCTAAATCAACTCTAAACCAATTAAAATATTTGAGATTTTCTCATAATTCATTTATATTCTCATTTATATTCACATAATAAATAAAATATAAATATAAACCAATCAAACCAAATTCAAAAATTCAAACTCCAAAAATTTTCTAAGTCCTTTAAATCCTTCTTAATGGACTTAGCCTAAATTATGATCAAATTACTTCAAACCCTTGAAATTTTCTCATGATCCATTTACATTCTCATTTATATTCACATATATAAATGAAATATAAATTCAAACAATCAAAACATAACCTAAAAATCAAACTCAAATCTACTCAAAATCTAATAAAAGCCTTTCAAGTCAAAATGTTGAACTTAGTCAAATCAACTTCAAATCAAGCCAAACTCTTGATTTTCCTTCATGATTCAATCAACCTTACAATCATGAATTCATATATAAATACAAACTTCAATCAAACAATCAAAATCCAATTCAAAAATCAAACTCCAAATCTTCCATATTCTTCCATTGAATATGAAATTATCAAATGAATCAAAACCCATTTGACTTCAAACTACTTGTAAATGGATTTATATTTCAATCATAAGTCCATATATAAGATCACTCAAGCTCAAATCAAGCTTTGACCAAGCCATTTGACCCACTTAGGCTCACTTGACCCAAAGTGACCTAAAGTATGCTTATGAGCCAAATTCTATAACTAAATTGGATTGAGCCAAACTCATCTTTGCCTCTTATCATGATCAGCAATCATCATGGGATGATCAATCAATCAAATTAGGTCAAACCAAGTCAAACCTAAGGGTTGACTAAATCAACACTTAGCCCAAAATGAAACATAACATAGACAAAATCCACCATAAGACAAATTGATTGAAACCAATGATCTAAGTTCACTCATGACCTATGTTTGAACTTGACCACGTCAATATCTAAGCCTAACCTAGTCCAATTGGCCACTTGACCCAAGTTGACCCAACTTGACCTAAAAGTCAAAATGTGTCAAAATCTAAAAATTGATTCAAATCAACGAGTCAAGATCATTCCAAATCACTTGTTGAACTTGACCAAAGCCTCAATTGGTCAACTAGGCCAACCAAAAGGGTAATGTTGAGCCAAATTTGAACTTAACTAAAATTAATTGGAACAAAGATATCAATCAACTCCATATGACTAACCAACAACCTACCTTGACCTATCTCAAATAGGTCAAATGGGTCAAATAGATCAACTTGACCCATTTGACCTAAATGAAGTCATAAGAGCCAAATTCAAAACTAATCCAAATTGAACCAAACCAAAGTCACCAAACCAAAATCACCAAAACATTTCAAATGGTCATCTGAACTTGACCCAACCCTTAGTTTGACTCATTTTGACCAATTGGTCAACTTGACCCAAGTTGATCCATTTCGATCTAAATGGGTCAACATGAGACAAATCTTATCAAATGAATTCCAAATCTCATGAAACTTGGCCAAACCTAGTTTCTCCACATAACCAACATATCCAAATTGAAAAATTAGAAAAATGGCCATTATATGAGTAATTTGGTCATACCCTCTTCATATCCACTTGACGTCTTCCTAATAGCTCAAGGGATCCTAATTAAGAGTGGTGCGCCCAACCCAATGGGTTTGGGTTAGCCCAATTGGCCCCAAGGCCAAACCTGACCCCATGGGTCAAAATGACAAATTGAAATCCCTCTTCCACTCAAATTCAAGCACATGGGAGGTTGGCAATCCACTTCTTGCCTTAAACTGACCATGTGCCAACTCCAAACAGCCTAAACAAACTCTCTATTGTGATCAATTGGATCAAAATGGACAAATAGCTTGCGACCGTCCGATCCTTCAAGGGGGAGATATACTCCCCCTAATTCAACTCAAATCTATGATTCACTAATTCGATTGAAAACCTAGGGAAGTCAGAGAAGCAATTTCTCAGCCTCCCCAAGCTTCTTAGAGTGAAATCAAACTTCATCTTCTCGGGTTTGCATATTGTGAAAACACGGGAGCTCACTTGAACTCCCAACTTTCTCCATACTAAAAATCATCCCAATTCCTCTTGCACACTTCTTCTAAGGACCAATCCGAGCACATTCAAGCTTCCATTGGAGTTCCCATAATAAGAAGAGGAGCAATTGGATCAAAGTTGCAAGGATCTTCAAGTGGTGTTGGTCCATAGAGCAAGCCACTCAATCCCAAGGCCTAAGAATTTCAACAGGGCTTCATCTCCATTAGACAAAGTTACCTCATCGATCTAGAGTGTCAGTGATCACCTCCGACGAGGTATAAGATTTTTTGACCACCTAGCATAGGAGGTCTTGGCCCTTTGTGAAAGAAATTTTCAATTCATGCAAATCCCACCGTTGGATGTGTCGCTCATTGGCTTTAGATGATGTGGGTTATGTCTTGTTTGAATCCGAGCTCAATTGAGCTCGGATCTTCCCCTAGATCATGGACGATCTCTATTTATCTAAGGGAAAAAATTGGGGAGATCTTGGCTGTCCATCCGCACGTTTTGGATGGATGACTGAGATTATTCCCACATTTAGAATTTGATTTATCTTTTTCAGAACTACGGAGAGATCTCTGGCCGTCCAATCTTTTATCGGACGACAGAGATCAAAGCGCGTCAGCCATCACGCTGCCTTTTGGATTTGACATTTAAGTGGTGGGTTGATGCGCGTCTGTGCTGACCACCACCACCATGCGTCGCACTGTGAGCTAAAGGATTAGTTAGGGATTTAATTAAATGCTAATTAATCTCTAGATCTTCTAAAATTCATATATCTCCTAATAAAAATCAAAAAATATGAAATAAATTTCTATGGAAAGATAATTCAGCCTAAAATATTTTAAAATTAATTTCAATGGATTTCGAATTATGGCTTTCTCTGATTTTGACTTTTATTAGAAACTTTATTTTGCTAATTACTTTTTAATTAAGCCTCTGATTAATCCCAAACTTCTTGGGTATATTTTAGGGGATGACTTCTACATCCCTAATTTTCTTGGGATTTATTGAAGGATTAATTAAGAGAATTGCATATGAATTTCTTAATTAATCTCTTAATCTAATTAAGGATAATTAAGGTGTGATTAGTAATTTTAATCCATGATTATAGTTGATTAAGGTCTATCCAGTAGATAGGAGGTTTAGGGAATAATTTTGGGACATTTCTCCTAAGCTATTCCCTAAACCCCATTTTCTTTCCTTAATCTTCTCTTAATTAAGGGTTAATTCATTAATTATCCCCTTAAATTAATTTCTAAAATTTCCTTTAAAACTTAATTAATCTACTTTGGGTAGATGCTTAGGTGTTTAATAGCCTAAGTTCAATTAAGAAAATCAAAATCCAATTCATATGTGTGAAGGGGTGTTTTGAAATTACTTAAGCAAAACCCCTTTGCTTAATTAACCATTAATCATGAGCTAAATTGCATTAGACCCTTTTCTTCCTAGGTGCATTGCAAATTTAAATTCCTTGTGATTTTTTATGTCATCTCATTGGCTCATAATTATTTTATTAACTATGTTAAGGTGGTGTAGGTAAGGTTTAATTAAGTTACTTAATTCATACCTTAACCTAATCAATACTTAAAAATGAATATAATCATCTAAAAATTAAACAAAAATATCAAACACATGTGGAAATGGGTTAGGAATAGCAAACTCAACTCACATTTTCAAAATTAAATCAAACTCAAACTCAAATAAAAATCACATTAAACAAACTTTGATTTTCTTTAAACTTTCTTATTTCATAAGAATGTCTTTAGGATTTAGTTAAAGTGAATTTATTTACATGCTTTCATTGCTTTGAATCTTTCCCCAACATGTTAAATTTGTATGTCATATGGTTTCATGCATTCATATTTTTCAAAATTTAAATTTAAAAATAAAATTATTTACTTTATGTCAAATTTGCATGTGTTAGCTAAAGTAGAAATATGAGTGGCTATCACTACTAAACCCAAATTATTTTCAAAATACATAAATCAATTATCAAATCTAAAAGTATTCTACTTATATCCTAATTATAAGCTTGCATGTGAAGAATATAAAGGTGTGCTTAGCATAGGTTTCTCTTATCTTTCATATTAGCATAGTTTTGAATAGGAGTTGGTAAGATGTATGGTTCATTTGAAAAGAACCTAACACTTACCTAATTGCATATCCTATTCATTACTATGCTATCACTTAAGAAGGAAACCTATGCTTGCATACATAAATTGCATAAACAAAATGAATCAATTAATACAACTTTTGCATTCTCTCTTTCCATTCATTTCTTTTATACATATGTATGTATTTAAGGAAAGTGGTATATTAGTCTGTACAACCACAAGATTGCGAGACTTTAAGTAGCCCTAAGTAAGTTTTATACCTTACACCTCTAGTTAACAATGGAGCTATACTCACTTATGCTTTTCTTACTTTTATGTGTGTATGTGAAAAATTGGATAAAGAAACCCTTTTCTACTAAAGAAAATCATGCATCTTAATCTTCTAAATTTCCTTAAATGAATTACATAACATGCATCATAAAGCATCTCAAATATTCTCATTTATATGTATAGACATGCTTAGGTTACATTCATATGCATGTTATACATGTTGGGAAAGAAGTGAATTGATGTGTGTTATGTAGATTTAATTCATTTTATTTAATCTTAAAATGCCTTTATTTCTGAATAGGTTAGTTTAGAGTTTATCTAAACTTAGAATTAATTAAAAGATTTAATCAAAATATTCACTAAATAAAATTAAAAATGTGAATCTACTTTAGTAATTACTTAGGTTAGTGAAGGAAAGAGAAGTTCTCTTCTACTTCACTCTCTTCATAACTTAGTAATCAATTGTAGGATTCACTTGAACCAAATAAAAATATAAAGTAAAATCAACCCAAAATAATTAAACAACTTAAATGAAACCCTCCTCTAAGTTGAACATAATTTCACACTTAGAAAATTTAAACCTAAAGCCATAGCTAAACATACCACACAAACCTCCAAAGCACACACATTAGCCTAAGTCACCACTTCTAGCTTTAGGTTAGTGCATTTTTTATTTTATTTTATGATATATGTTTTAGACTGGATGTTAGGGTGTGTGCTCATAGAATGAATGGTAGGACAATCTTAGTCTAACCATTGTTCTCTGTAGGGGATTGTGTTTAAGGGCGCTATCATAAATAAAAAAAATAAAAATGCTTTTGCTTGCAGTGCTTATACCCCTAAGCATAATCCATAGGCCAGGTGGACTTAGTCACCCATGTGTGGAGAGATAAGTCCAATATACATGCTTGGGATTTGGTGGTTTGTTAAGCTAACCTTTATTTTGCTGGTGTTAGCTAGCTTTCCTTTTCCTTTTCATGTAAATTTTTGCAATTAGGATTTTGGAATGATTGTTATGGGGATTAGAATGAATATTGGTCTTAAGATCCTATCTTATACACCATGTGAAGCCTTGGAGCATCTACCTTCTAACCATTCAAAAGAAGGAACCAAAAAAAAAAGAAGAAAAGAAGAAAGAAGAATGAAGCTTGAAGACCCCCATAATAATGAATTCCTTGCTTAATTGTAATTTAATTAATTTGTAATCTGGGTTGTATAAGGGTAGAGCTCAGCTACCCACATTTAATATTTTTGGGTTTATCCTGTGGTGCCCGACCATAACGTCCTTTTATTCTTTTTGCGATTAGCTTTATAAATTGATTGATAATTTGTTTAGCTTTTACATTTAGTGGTATACTTTTTCTAGTTTCTTTCTTACTTTATGTATGACCTGGATGTGGATTAGGCTCCTTAGGAAAAAATAAATCTTTTACCCAACTTAACAATTCAAAACTAAAAATAAAGAACTCATAACCTCGCCTAAAGCTTAGGCTAAAATCAAGATAAAAGAATTAACAACCCCTTAGCTGGATAAGAATTTCTTTTATATCATCATACACAAATGCATCTTGTTTCACTCTTGATTGGAGGGCTTCCACCTTTGCCAGAGAATCTTGGCTTGACCTTTGAGAGCCATGGTGGAAACACACCTTCTCCCTTCTCGCTGATTTTGGCCCATAATCTCATTTTTCATGCATTAGGCATATGAATCCTATTAACCTGAATCAAAATAACTGTCCAAAATGAAAATAAAATGAAATTAAAATGAAATTTGAATTGCATTAGATTTAGGTCATTTGAAGCATGCTCTTTACATAATCTAGTCTCTTTAGGGAGTGAGTTTAAGGACTTAGTCTCTTTCTAAATAAATAACACCCTAGCTATCTTGCATAAAGCATATGACTTACCTACATGTGTTTAAAAATTGTGGAGGAGTTAGTTGGCGGCCACCCCCAGGCAGTTGTAAGTCCAAGTTGTCATGTGATTTGTCCTCTCTTGTGGAGGCAAACCAATTACTCATTTTTGCTTAGATTTAGGTTATGCTTTTGTCCCTCGCCAAAGCTCCCTAGATTTAGGTTCTGAGGTTGCTTTTCCCCTTTGTGGGTCATAAGCTTAATTCCCACCTCTTAGGCATTTCCATAACCTTGTATTATGGAATTATAAGTCCTAGCATTCTAATGAAAAATTCAACTCAAATAAACTAAATCAATTTCAAAAATATAAAGCCCAATCATAGAATAGTATGAGATACTCGCTAGGTTTCCCAGCACCATGAGCATCTCCTACTTATTCCCATTTGGCTTCGATAATAAATATTTCTTTGATCAATCCCATTTGATCTTCAAAAATAAACCAATCGATTGATAGTCCTTTCCTATTGAAATCTTTAGAGATACCGAGCATTTACCTTAATCGAGAGTTTTCCTAAGGAATCCTCATTCCTTAGGATGTAATTAACTATGGGGGCTTACCCTATAGGGAACTTAACAAACCCAGTTTAAAATAAACCTTGCTTTACTTTTTCATGTAAAGTAGGGGAAGAATCTCTAGTACACTTCGAAGACCCAATGTCCTTAGGAGTCTTTATTTTAGTGATTAAGTCCATTGTAGGTGGTGATTTCTATCTTTTGAGATAGTACCTCTCTCAATGTACTGATCACCTCGAAGCACATCCAGATCTCAAGGTGTCTAAAAGATGAATTTTTATAGTCTTGTCTTTCTCTTTCTACCAATAGATTTTGAAAGGTGATCCTCTATGAAAATTTTCACCACAGTCATAATAGGTGAAAATCATAAAAAAGAAAGCTTCAAGATGAAACTTATATTACATTTGAATATTTTTTTAGAGAGCAAAACTGGAGACCTTTGCTGAGCACAAATAATATGTCAATCAATATAAGAAAGGTTTCTCAATAAATGAATATCTCATGCTTAACTCCAATTTGATGAGTTGAGAAGAGTTGAAAAAATTTGAGTAAAATTTATAAATAATTTGATAGCTTACTAAAGAATTTGAATATGAGCCTTGCAATATTTTATTTGAGTAATCTAAGAGAAAATCTCAGTTAAACAAATGATTAGATCACTTGAGATTTGCAATGAGCTTGAAATCTAGCTTTGAAATACGAATGCAATGCGAATTCATGTCATGCTTATAGGAAGGTTAAATGAAGCTAGAAGGGTAATTTTTAAATGAGATGGGGCTCAAATCAAGCTCTAGAGTGAGATTCACAAAGAATAAGCCTTCTTATTTAATCCATATGCGAATCTAATTTAGAATGGACAAGAAATGATTAAATTATACAATTGATACATATGAGATTTATTAAGTGCTATTTTCAAGTTAAAATGAAAATCAAATAAATTCATAAGATGTTTTCACTATAAGTAAATAGCCTATTAGCAAGCATGATAAAGACTTCTTATTGAATAATTGACTTGTATTCAAAAGAAGCTTGAATTCAAATAAGCTCGCTTAAAGGTCGTATAATAGCTTACATGAGTGAATATCAAATTTGAATGTTGAATTTGTAAAGATCTAACAGGTCTTTAATGAGCATAAGCCAACCATTAAAGTTTATAAATTCTAAGAATAAATAAAATGCAAGTAAAGATGCAACATTTTAAGCGCAAATATAAACATAAATTTGCTCCACACTTGCCACTTATTGAACACATCATAAGCAACAAAGATATTAATTGATTGAACCCTTGCACATATTATGAAGTAGGATTAAAACTCAAATTCAATGCCTTAAAATCATGCAAGCATTCTTAAATATACCGCTAGGCCCCACACTGTGCTTAAACTTAGTTCAAGATTTCATGGTTAAAAATAAATATATTTAGAATTTATTTTATATTTGAGAATATATTTCTAATTTATAATTATATCTCAAAAGCACAAATATTTAAATAACTAATCATTGAATTTTCAAAATAAAAATACATTTGTTGAAACATAAAAGATATTCAGTTGCAAAGTTATGAAATACAACTATGAGCTTGAACCTGTAGATCTGATCATCTATTAGGAGCTAAACAGAGATGACAAGATCTAAAGTTCTTAAATATATTCAAATTAATCAATTCTATGATATATTTGAATGGAGATTTCAATAGAGGATACTTATCAAATATGATTTTAATTTCAAATTAAATTAACTTAAATTGAGTATCAATACAAGTGTGAAATCTAATATATCACTAAGCTATTAATGGTTAAATGAAATTCAATCCTTAAATACTTAAAATAAAGTTAAAATTCAATTCACCTTCCACAATTATTTATTGTAGGTGGCAAATTAAGAAAACTCTAGCTCACAAAGGAGTAAATGTAAAATCAAATGTATTTTTTATATCACTCTCTCAATCTCTCATGTAGTAGGGTGTCCTATCTCTGTAGTTTGGCGGAAGACTTTCATATGATGCAATTATGAGATTATTTCATTGGGTGGTTCATAAAATGATACCATTATATTACGATTATCTGGTATTTGTAGCACATATCTTTCTATATGTATCTTGAGATGTGAATGTAGAATTTTGATGCAAAAAGCCATATATCAGCTAAGGTATACTTAAGCTCGTCTCCTTAGATAAACACCACCCCATGTCTGTAAGGATTCTTTGGGTGACACAACCCATGAATACTGATAAGGATCCTTCAGTTAGGTTGGGTCGACTACCTCCTTTGACTAAGTAGACTAGGGATCGCGATAGCCGGGATGACAAAATCATGGGATATAGATCAAGCATGTCATTGTTTCCCCAACAATCTGCTTTAAGTTAAATATAATGAATTTTATAAATCTAATTCCAAAACTCTACATGTTGATACTATCATACACATTAGCGACTAGATGGCTGAATATTTTTCTCAACATTGAGAGGTAATTAAATATAGGTGCTTTTAGTATGAAACCTAGAACATCTAAAGTTCTCACAAAATGAGTGAAATCTGGTAGTATCTTCTATTATCTCATTCCTCAAAAATTTTCACACTTAAATCATACTCTCTTCATCGAGAGTCAGAATTTTGGCGATTTTTTACTCTCGGGATAGTTTCTCTTTCCATCTTTGACTAGTCACATATATGCTATAGTAATAATAAATTTTAAAAATTCAAAACAAAAAATGGTGATTTAATGTGTAATAAATTTAAATTACTAATGTATGAGACTCTATGTCAAATGAATTATTCTGTAGAGTATATTTTTATTATACTATTATTTTGTTTTATAGTACCTCTGCATTTTGAAAGTATGGGGCGAGATAATAATTACTAATTACTAATCCCCATCTTTCAATTTTGAAAATGGATCTACAAAGCACTCCTTTCACTATTCAATTATGGCATTGCAAACATACTTAGCTAATGCCGTCATCAACATATGAGATGTTGGAGTTTCCATTCAATTTGGTATCATAGATTTTCCAACTATTATAGCTTTAATTCCTGAAGTACCCACCCGTGGTGCACTCATTCGAGGTCATGCCAGAAGGCCTCAGTTTACTGAAGCTCCTACTCATCATGCTCGCCAACCAATTCAGCAACCAACCTCTATTAAGGAGTTCTAGAAGAACTTTTTTGAAATATTGGGTGTCAAGCGTGATGAAAAGAACCATTAATGGGAAAACTATATCTTTGATGCAGTGTGGTACAACTGCTTTTCCAACTGAAACTTTTGTACCTAGGAGACATGATTTTGAGGCTTCCTCATTAGGAAGTAAATTAACTAGATAAAAAAGAAGAAAAAGAAATGCTGAGCTGAGGTTGTGGTGTTTATTTTTGGGTTATGTGTATGTATGTGTGTATATCGTGGGGACACCACATAGATCGAACTTATTGGTGATATGCGACATAAGGAATAGTGAACTATCTTGAAGATATAAATCACTACCTGATGGATCTAATCACTTCGGACTCCAGGCATGATGGGTCTTTGAATATATCAGAGATTTCCCCTTACATTACATTGATGAATAAAGTAGGATTTATTTAAACTGGGTTCTAAAGGTCCCTATGGGGGCAAGCCCTCATAATTAATTACATCTTAAAGAAGGTGAATTTCTTAAGAATACTCTCGATTAAAGTATGCAATTGTTGTCTCCAAAGAATTCAAAGATAGGACTATCAATAAATTGGTTATATTTTAAAGATTAAATGGGATCGATCGAAATGAAAGACTTATTATTGAAATTAAGGGGAGATGAGTAGGGGATGCTCATGATACTAAGAAACCTAGTAAGCATCCTAAGCTATCTTATGGTTGGGCTTTATATATTTAAAATTGAGGAGAATTATATATTTGAATTGAAATTTTATTAGAAATTTTGGACTTATAATTCCACAATACAAGATTATAAAAATGCCTAAAAGGTGAGGATTTATGCTTGTAGCCCCAAAGGAAAATAAGAGCCTCAGATCTTAAATTTAGGGAGCTTTAGCAAAGGCCAAAGCACAACCTATATCTAAGGCAAAAGTGGTATATTATTTACCTCCACAAGAGAGGATAAACTACCCAACTACTAGACTTATAACCGCCCAGAGTGGCAGCCAACTAACTCCTCCTATGTTTTAAAATCATGTGGTCAAGTCATATATTTTACAAGATGCCTAGGTTGTTATTATTTAGAAAGAAACTAAAGTCCTTAAACCCACTCTCTAAGAGACTAGAGCATGAGTGGTATGAATAATGATTTAGTCTAATGCAAATCTTATCAAATTTTATTTAATTTGACTCTTTATTTTTGACACAAGCTATAGGATTTTATATGTCTAAATGTATGATGAAGTTGATTATACTAAATCAAAAGAGAAAGAGGTGTTTTTCATCATAGGCTTTCAAAGGTCAAGCATTTTTCCTATCTAGCAAAGATGGAAACCCTCTCTTAGCAAGTGTGAAATAAAATGACGTGCATGATATTAAGCATACAACATCCAGCTAAGAGGTTGTTAAATATTTTATTATCTTGATTTAATGCCTAGGTTTTATGTGAGGTTATGAGTTATTTTAAAATTTTAATTATGAGTTGTAGTTAGGGTAGAAAATTTATTTTTTATCCTAAGAGCCTAATCGCATCCATGTCACACATTAAGTCATCATACATGAAAAACTAGGAAAATACTTGCCATTTCTATTGCATAATATAAACAAATAATTAAATAATTTCTAACCTCAATGTGAAAGAATAATAGGTTGGTACGGTCAGTTCCACCTTACAACCCGAAAAAGAAATGGGTAGCTAAGCTCTACCCTTATATAGCATGGTATGTGAAAGAATAATTACAAATTACAAAATGGTAAGTGTTATGGAGGATCTTCAAGTCTTCATGCTCCCTCCATTTCTTCATTTGATTTGCTCCATTTTATTTTGTAGGCTTCTAGGTATCACATGACACCCCAAGATCAAACCTTCTGGCCAATGTTCATCCTTAATCCCCATAACACTTAACCAATTTCCTAATGCACAATTACATTAAAAGAATGGAAAAGTAAATCTAACTATGCATGTAAAACAAGTGTTAGCTAAACACACCATACAACCTAAGCAATTATATGAATAAATTGGACTTAACACCCTGCATATGGGTAACCAAGTCCACTTGTCCTAATGTAGATTATGCTTATGGGTCAAGTAACCTATAAAAGAGAGCATTTATATTTATTTTAAGTACCCCTTAAGCATAATCTCCTGCATAAAATATGATTAAGTTAATCATGGCCTAACATCCAGTCTACGAAACATACACCCTAACATCTAGTCTACAATAGTACATCACAAAATAAGCATACATCAAACCATACACTGTCCTAACATAAAGCTAGAAGTGGTGACTTAATCTAATGTGTGTTGGGGCTTGTGTTATTAACTAGGCTTTAGAGTTAAGATTTTTTAAGTATGAAGGACATTTAATTATGAAGGGTGGTTTCACTTTAAATGGTTTAATTAATTTCCAAATTTACTTAATAAGTTTCTTTTGTTTCACTTGACCTACACTCAATAACTAAGTGTTATGAAGAAAAAGAAAGAGAGGATCACTCTCTTTTATCCCTACCTTAAGTCACATCTAAAGCAAGTTAATTAATCAATTCCTTTTAGTGAATGACTTATTATATGTTTTAATTAGTCCTAATATTTGGGCTCACTTTAAATAAACTCATTCAATAAGAAAGGCATTTTAAGATTAGTTAGAATGAATTACTATCACATAATGCATGTTTGTTCATTTCTTTCCATCATGTATATCATGCATATGATTAAATCCTAAGCATAGCTATACATGCAATTTATATCTTAGCACACTTAAACGATGAATATGAGTACATGTATTTGGAATTAATATTTTATTTTGTTGAATAATTTTGTCATATTAATTTAAAGCTCTATCTAAATTCTTATGCAAAAGTATAAGGAAAGAACCTTAAATCACATGACTAATCAACTCACCCAATTAAACAAATTATGAATGCATGTCTTTTAATAGAAAGGAGGATTTCATTCATTAGCTATGAATGGATTTTAAATTAATTTCATTAAGCCTTTGATTAATTGATTAAATCCTTTAATTATGTTTTAATTAGAATGGTGAAGAGGCCTCAATCCTAATTCCTAAGTCATTTCAAACACTAAATTAGCTCACAAAATAATTCTCTCTAATTGGCTAATTGAATGGCTAATTAATTATTTAAGCTTTTTTTAATCAACTTGAAACAAATGAGAGGCTTAATGAAATGGTTATAAGGAATGAACCCAAACCACTCCCCAAGACTTTACTATTTTAGGGATAATGATCTTAATTAATTAATTAAACCACTGTTAATTTGCTTAATTATCACTAATTAATGTTGGAGAGTAGTTAAGGCTTAATCCATTGATTTTCTTAATTAACTATCCAATAAATTCCAAAAAAATAGGGGAGGCAGAGGTCATCCCCCTAAATATCTTCAAAAATTTGACATTAATTGGACAACTAATCAGAGAGTAATTAAGCTAATTAAGTTTTTAATTAAACCTTAATTATATATAAATTACTATTTTAAATTAATTAATTATAATTTGAATGGATTTTACTAAAATATCTTGAAAATGATCCCGCATTTGTATTTTTTGGATTTTTCTAGGATTAGTTATGATTTTTAGAAGATTCAGCCTTACAAATATATTAATTAAGCCTAATTAAAGCCTTAATCTTGTCGGGCCATGTGGTAGCTGATGCAGTGTGCTTATGCGTCGCACTTTTCACGTGACACGATGGGATTGGCTATTTAAGTTTTCACATCCGTCGCTGACTCGGATTGCGACGGACGCACTATCCCCATGGACCGTCTGATGTAAGATGATAGCCATGATTTGATCCACAGTTTAGAGGAGAAATTAGAGGATCTATCATGCGATTTGATCATGACCGTCCATTCCGATCATGTGAGCAGACGACCCATGATCTTCTCCTTTGCGAGCGACGAAAGATGGATGTCGTCCATCTTTCCCTATTTGATTCGAGCTCACCTGAGCTCAGACTATCTCCAAAATCATCTCACACTTCGAGGAAGAGATACACACACATCCAACAGCTAAGATTCACTAAAATGCACATTCACTTCACAAAGGACCAATCGATTTTCAATAAAGAGCTCAATTTTGCAAAATTACCTCACCAGAGCTAATAATGATGGTGGGATCGAGGTAGCATCTAGTAGACGAAACCTGAGAAGATTTGAGTTTAATTTGGTGTAGAATGCTTGATCAACCACCCATGCATGTAGGAGCCTCGACTTTGATTTAATTTCGGTCTTCAGTGGTCGGGAAGGCTCGGGGATGATTCAGTTGGCTTCGATGAAGTTTGAGGATGGTGTGGGTGCGAGGAATTAGTATTTGATCAAGTGGAGGAGGAGTATTGCACCGGAAGAAGCTGTTCTGTTTCAACTTTGCTCAGGGAGGAGGAAAGGCCGATCGAGAAAACTTGAGGAAGCTCTTAGGAAGTCTCCAAGATTTTAAAAAAAAGGAAAGTCTCACGAATCGGATTGTGCCATTTTCACTCGAATTGGGGGAGTATACCCTGTGATTGCATGTGATGGACATATGAGATGGCTTTTGAAAATTTGGCTGATTCACCGCCGTTTGTTTTCTGGAGTCATCACCATTGGTGCCACGTGGCTCGCCATGAGTGGTTGAAGCCATGTTAGAACGCTCAAGAGAGGATTTGGGCAGATGGTGGGTGATTGCCTCCTCCTTGTTCCATGGTGGATTCAACCATGAGAGGGAGAAAGGGTAGATTACATTTGGTCCATGGCAAGTGCTGGATGTATAGAGTGCACTAAGGTATCTTAGGAATGCCTCATTTGGCAAGTGGAGGGCTATGGGAAAGGCAAAGTGGACTTTGCCACTTATGGGAAGAATCCTATGCAAAGAGCTTTGCATATTTTCCAATTCCCTTGGATTAGGTCCCACTTAGATTTGGGCTACTTTGGGAGTGATTTATGGATAATATGGATTAGGCTTGATCAGCCACCAAGGTTCCATAGGTTGGTTTGGGGTGGTTTGGCTTCATTTGATCAAAATGGGTTCATTTGGGTTAGGTTGGGTTGGGTTGATCAATTGGTCAAAATGGGTCAAACAAGGCTTGGGTTTGGTTCAAATGATCGTTTAAAGAGTTTTGGTTGAATTGGTTTTGATTAATTTGCCTTAGGTTTGAATTTGACTCATTTGGATTCAAAAGGTCAAATGGGTTAAGTTGACCAATTTGACCAAATTGGGTTAGGTTAGGTATTGAGTCAAGTTCAATTGTTTAATTGAAAGTAATTGTAGGCTTTGGTTTGGTTTAATTTAGATTTAATTTAAATTTTGGCCAATTTGACCCTTTTGGCCAATTTGGGCTAGGTTGGGTCAAGTTGACCAATTGGTCAAATTGGGCTCAATCATGGCTTTGGTCAAGTTCAATAAGTGATTTGGAATGAACTTGAGCCATTGATTGTTGGATCAAATTGATTTGATTATTTTGGCTTTTTAGGCCAATTTGGGTCAACTTAGGTCAAATGACCAATTGGACTTGGTTTGGCTTAATTGATGGTTTGGTCATGTTCAATCATTGATCATGAGTGGGTTTGAGTCAATGGTTTCAATCAATTTGGTATATGGTGGGTTTTGGCTAGTTTATGTTTCATTTGGGCTAAAGGTTGACTTGGTAAAAGGACTAAGTTGACTTGGTTTGACCCAATTTAAAGTAGTTGATGACTCTAGGATGATTGTTGATCATGATATGAGGTTTGACAGGGCTTAGTTCAATCCAATTTGGGTTAGATCAGAACTTGGTTAAAAAAGGTCTTTTAAGTCACTTTGGGTCAAGTGGACCTAAATTGGTCAATTGACTTGATTATTGTCTGATTCAAGTTTAACTGAACTCACATATGAGCCTAGGATGAAGATATAAATCCATTTGCAATTGATTTGGAGTCAAATAAATTTTGGTTCATATGACAATTTCAAGTCAAAAAAGGCTAACTTAGATTTGAATGGGTTAGCTTGGATTTGGTTTGATAATTGTAGTTTATGTTTATATTTGAAATAATGATCGAAAGAATGATTGAATCATGAAGAAATTCATGAGTTTTGAATTGATTTGGGTATCATTTAGTCAAGTTCAAGAAATTAGCTAAAAGGGATCAAATTGGGGATTTGATTTAATTTGGGTTTGGTTTTGACTATTTGGATTTATATTTAATTTATATTTGTGAATATAAATGAAGATATAAATGATTCATGAGAAAATTACTTAGGTTTGGAGTGATTTGGAAGCAAATTTGACTAAGTTAACAAATGTAGGTCAAAAGGGCTTAAGTAGGGAATTGGTTTGGTTTGATTTAGTTTGATTTTATTTAAATTGTTTGAATTTAGATTTCATTTATATTTGTGAATATAAATGATATAAATGAAGGAATGATTGATTTAAAAAAATCAACTAAATTTGATTTGGTTTGAAGGAGGTTTTGGCCAATCATATGAAGGTGGTTCATATAGCTTAGGAAGGGATTTTGGAGTTTGAGTTTAATCATGGGTTTCAATCATTTGAAGTTAAATTTGATTTGGAATTTGAATTTGATATTTGAGAAAATCAATTGAATTAGGGTTGATTTGAATTTGGTTAAGGCTAAGCCCATAAGATAAAATCAAAGGGCTTAGGAAGGGATTTGGAATTTGAATTTAATCATGGGTTTCAATTATTTGATTTGGGATTGGATTTATGATCTTAGATTTGAATTTGAGATTTGGTTTGGAAGAAGGAAGCAAGGATTGGGTTTAAGGCTATAGGGTAGGCAAGTCTTCCTAAATCCTTAAGGCATAACCTTTTCCTATGGCTAGCCCTTCAAAGTCTCTGGGCTTAGGTTAAGTGTTCACCTAATCATAATAAGTGTCTTAAGATTAAGGATCTCTTAGTGTCTACAAGAGTCCTAGATCTATGATAAAGAAGTTGAGAGCTCACTCCAAAAGTGAGGTCAACAGAGGGCTCAGTAGATCCCATTTAAATAACACAGTGAACAAGCAATATTGCCACCAGAAGTGAGTATTCCTACATGTAATAACTTTGATAATCTAAAATGTGTGAAAAAGAATAGCTCTACTGGGAAGGTGAAGCAATCTTTCTAGACTCAACAAAGTCAAGCTCCACCACTAAAGGAGACAACCTGAAACACTATCTGCTAGAATACACAACATCATTAAAGTAGCCAAGGACAAAGGCTTAATGAAAAGAAAATTTCATAGGCCTGTGATGATTGAAGATACTGAGATTCCACCAAGAAGGTTGCCATCTCTTATGGTAACTAGTAATCAAACCAAGTATGCTTCGTGCGGTGAGCATCAGAGCATGACACTTGGATGGTGTGTCCAAGAATTCGAGGTCTCAATGAAAGGGAAGGCCAAGGCCCCGTGATAAAATTCTGATGAAAGAAAGAGGTGTGACATCTGATGCATATATTTAAAATTCCACCTCAAAAATAATTCATTAGAAGTGGATACCAAAAAGAAGGAATATCACTAATAAAAAGATATGATGGTCGACACCCTGGAGAACCTTTAGGGGATCCTATCATTAATCAGATTCACTCCTATGGAAGAAAGTTGACTATGATCACAGTCCCCTCGTGGAAGAAATGTATGTTCCTTATAATGAACTAGAGATCCATTGAAGCCGATCATAAATTCATGTGCAAGAAGAAGATGATGAACAATACACTATGGAAGTAGAAGTTGTCTATATGGTGAGACATATAGATGAACTTTCTACTCAACATCATCAATAACATGAATCCAGTGAGCTTGAATCTGAATTCGATGCTCACGAAGGAGAGTCATCACAAAAGAGAGTATAAGGTGGATCTTCAATCTTTGTTGAAGAGGAAGAAGAAGTAGATCAAAATGAAAAGGAAATTATGGGAGTTGAATTTGTTTATATGGTTGAACCAAAAAATGATCAACATGGTACACGATTTTACAATCAGCGTCATTATTCAACCCCAACAATAATTATCCCTGTAAAAGCACAAGGAGAAAGACAGTCAAGCCCTTTCACTGAAGATGGAAAAGCCTGTATTGATTGATGTCGTGCGCTAGCTAGAGGGCAAAGACAAATACAATGTCAATTGAAAACCAAAGATAAGAAAATTTCATAGCTTGGTGCTAGGATGAATGACTTGATGACACATATGAATATCATGATGGATATGTTGGAGAAGAATATCATAGAATGTAGCACATGTTTTACCTCCTAATCAATAGGTAGCTAATAATACAACTTCTATACCACCAGTTACTCTGATACCTCAAGCTCATACAGCACATGCTATGCCTGAAGGGAGGAGTGAAGTTAATAAACTAGCTCTTCAACCTATAATTTAGAATGTGGCTAGTGCACCAAAAATAGTAACATCTGCTCAACTAAAATAATAATTAATGAAAAGATAAAAGTAGTTATAGCTTCATAGTAGGCTGAAAACCTGGTGAGTAAAGGTCACCCTTACCCAGTTGAATTTGATCAAGTGTCATACCCAAAAGGTTACTTAGTACCAAAATTTAATATTTTTAGTAGGAATGGTAATCCAAAATAATATCTAGCCCAATTCAAGGCTACTTGTGGTAACATAAGAGAAAATGATGCACTGCTTTTATGCCGTCAGCAACCTGATCTCAACTTCTTTTGAGTGGTACGCAGAATTGTCGAATGATTCAATCAAAACCTTCATTGAGATAGAGATAATGTTTGTGAAAAGGTTCTCCAGTGCAACCAAGAAGATAACGACCTTGCCTTTCTAAAAAAATAGAAAAGATGAGTCAGAGAAAAAATTCTTAACTCGTTGGCATAACCTAAGCATGAAGTGTGAACAATAATTAGAGGAAGAACATGCGATCTAATTGTTAATGAGCAATATGGATGATAAAATGACACCATTTTATATATGACATCAATTATAACATTTCAGGACTTGCTTGATGGGGTGGCCAAATTTGAAAAGTTAAATCGCCCTAAGTTTGAAATTTATACAAATAAATCAAAGAAAATAATCCTTCAAACTCAAGAAGAAATGAAACTCATGCCGCTTCCTATAGTTCAAGTGGTGAAAAATGAGTAATCTATAATGTAGATAAAGGAAAACAGCCAATGTACAATGTGATATGAGAAAGAAGCTTATTCATCCTAATGTAGAGCTAAAATTGGTATTGGGAGGTAATGATAAACCTCAGACTTTTCTAGGTGGTGGAGAGCATCCAAAATAAGCAATAAGAGATGATGAGCAAATGCAACCATCTCTTAAGAAAAAGATGAACAATGAATATTCTTTTAGAAGGGACAGTGTGGCTAAATTATTTTGACAAGTAATTAAAGTTGGTCTATAATTACTAGAAAATAAAAGTCCTGAAGAAGCTCAAGCTAATAATCCAAATTACTGTCCCTATCATCAGGTGATCAGTCATTCTATTTGAGATTGTTATGTATTCAAAGATTGGATAGAAAATAAGTATCAACGAGGTGAATTTATATTATCTGATAGTATTCTAGTCAACCTGAAAAGAGAGTCTACAAGGATGATTACATCCTCTTTCATATCATCCATTAAAGATAAAAACAAAGAAGAATCAATTCAGATTGAAGAATGAGAAATAATAGTCTCTAAGAAGACTATGAAAATGTTGAAGCAACTAAAAGATGTCTCTAGTGTTAAGTGGAAATCACCACTTGAACTTATATTAGACTTAAAAGAAATGCCTAAACAAGTATTTTAGCTTCTAAGTGGCATTTTGGTAAGGCTACTTTCTCACAGCATGAGGAGCAGTTTGCTAAACGTATACCTCATAAATCAAAGAAGCCGATTAAGAAAAAGAAGATCAAGAAGAGAACTATAACTCAAAAGATTATTAATAACTTAAAGGAGTATCACCAGCCAACAAGACAACCATTTAAGCTTGTTGATTTCATATCTAAACTCTATATTGTTGAGTTGGATGAAGAAGATAATAGTGAATTTTTCCTAGTAGAGATATGTCAAATTATTTGTGTGATATTAGATGTTCTTCAACATCAGTTACTCCAAAAATGACAATAGGCCGAATTAATTAAAATTCTTATAAAAAAAAGAAAGAATAGCATGAGGAGTTAACATCTAAATTTTATCTAATGACTCAACAATATCACATATGAAATGTATGAAGTTGAAAAGTAAGTTTAACTCTTTCGGTAAATCCTCTAGAATAAAAAGTGAATTTGAAAAAACTACTTCCTCAGGAATTTGAGCATGACTGTGGTGAAAAATTCCCTTCACACACACATATATCACCACACATTTCTCTCATTATTCTATTGTATTCTTGCCTTCATCCATCCCCTTTAGAGGAATAAATGAAGACAAGAATAATATATAGAAAAAGAGAGAAAGGAATGAGTATATATGAGTGGGTGAATGAGTTTGTCTTGTTAGGATGTCACGCAGATCCACATATGTACTTATTAAGGTGATTGAGCATGACATTGAGGAGAGGTGTACTATCTCACAAGATAGAAGTCAACACCCTACAATGGACCTAATCACCAAAATAAAGATTCCTAAGGACGTTGGGTCTTCAAGGTATATCAGAGATTCTTCCCCTACTTTACATGAAAAAGTAAAGTAGGGTTTATTTTAAACCGTTCGTTCCCCATGAGGAAAGTCTCCATAGTTACATCATAAAGATCAAAAAAAGTTCATTTTACAAATCAAATGAGATTGATCAAAGAGGGAGTTATTATCGAAGCCAAATGAAGATAATTGGGAGATGCTTATGATGTTAGGAAACTTAGGGAGCATCTCAAATATCATATGATTGGGCTTTACATTTTTAAAATTAATTTAGTTTATTTGAGTTAAATTTTTCATTAAGATGTTAGGGCTTATAATTCCATAATACAAGGTTAAAAGGTAAGGATTTAAGCTTATGACCCATAAAGGGGAAAAGCAACCTCAGAACTTAAATCTAGGGAGCTTTGGTGGGAGTTGAAAGCACAACCTAAATCTAAGGTGAAAATGGGTGTTTGGTTTGCCTTCATAAAGAGGGAAAACCACCTGACTGCTTGGACTTACAGCCACCTAGGGGTGGCCGCCAACTAACTCCTCTTACGATTTTAAATTCATGTAGGCAAGTCATATGCTTTATGCAAGATAGCTTGGCTACTATTTATCAAAAAATAGACTAAGTCCTAAAACTCACTGCTTAAAGAGACTAGATCATGTAAGGGTATGCTTCAAATGACCTAAATCTAATGCAATTCAAATTTGATTTTATTTTTATTTTTAGATAATTATTTTGACTCAGGCTAATAGGATTCACATGCCTAATGCATGAGAAATAAGGTTATTGGCTAAAATCAGCGAGAAGGGAGGAGGGGTGTTTCCACCATCTCTCACAACAAGTTTTCTAGAAAGGTGAAAGTCCTCCAATCAAGAGTGAAATAAGATGCATTTGTGCATGATGTTATAAAAGAAATACTCATCTAGCTAAGGGGTTGCTAATTCTTTTATCTTTATTTTAAGCCTAAGCTTTAGGTGAGATTATGAATTTTTTTTGAATTGTTAAGTTTGGTAGAAGATTTCATTTTTCCTAAGAGCCTAATCGTCATCCAGGCCATACATAAAGCAAGGAATAAACTAGGAAAAGGATGCCACTTAATGCACAAGCTAAACAAATCATCAATCAATTTATAAAGCTAAGCACAAAAGAATAAGTGGGCAATTGTGATCGGGCACCACCATACAAACCCAAAAATAAATTGGGTAGCTGAGCTCTACCCTTAAATAACCCAGATTATAAATGAATTAAGTACAATTAAACAAGAAATTCATTATTATGGGAGACTTCAAGCTTCATTTTTTCATTCTTCTTTTGTTCTTTTTTCTTTGGTTCCTTTTTTTGGATGGTTGGAAGGTGGATATCCAAAGGCTTCACTTAGTGCATAAGATGAAATCTTATGACCAATGTTCATCATAATCCCCATAACAATCATTCCTAAAAAATCCTAATTACAAAATTACATGAAAATGAATAATAAATCTAGCTAACACCTACAAAACAAATGTTAGCTAAACAAACCACCAAATTCCAAGCATATATATTAGACTTATCATCCCAAACATGGATGACTAAGTCCACCTAGCCTATTGGATTATGCTTAGGGGTATAAGCACTTGCACAGCAAAAGGAGTTATATTTTTATTTATTACTGTGCCCTTAAGCATGATCCCCTGCATAAAATAATGGTTAGAATAAGATCGCCCTACCATTCATTCTACGAGCATACACCCTAACATCCAGTCTAAAATATATATCACAAAACAAAAGCAATCATCAAACCATGCACTACCCTAGTCTAAAGCTAGAAGTGGCGACTTAGCCTAATGTGTGTGCTTTTAGAGGTTTGTGTGGTATACTTAGCTATGGCTTTAAGGTTTAGATTTTCTAAGTGTGATATTCAACTAGAGGAGGGTTTCATTTAAGTTATTTAATTATTTTGGATTAATTTGATTTTATGTTTTGATTAGGTTCAAGTGAATCTTACAATTAATTACTAAGTTATAAAGAAAGGGAAAGAGAAGAGAACTTCTCTTTCCTTTCCTAACCTAAGTAATTTCTAAAGTAGATTCATGTTTTAGTTTTGTTTAGTGAATGTTTTAATTAAGTGTTTTAATTAATCTTAAGTTTAGATGAAATCTAAACAAACCTATTCAAAAAGAAAGGAATTTTAAGATTAAGTAAAATGAACTAAATTCACAAAATGCACATCACCTCATTTCTTTCCCAACATGTATAACATGCATATGAATGGATCCTAAGCATACCTATACATACCAAATGGGAATGTTTAGTACATTTTATGATGCTAAGAAATTTTTACTTAAGAAAATTTGAATGCTTATGATGCGTGATTTTCATTAAGTAGAAAAGGGGTTTCTTATCCAATTTTCACATGCACATATGAATGTATGAAAGGCATAAATGAGTATGACGCCATTATTAACTAGAGGTGTAAGGTACAAGACCTACTTAGGATTACTTAGAGCCTCACAACCTTGGGGTTGTCTAGGCTAATATACCACTTTCCTTAAATATAATCATGTGTATAAAAGAAATGAATGGAAAAGAAAGAATGCAAAAGTTGGTGTTAGTTGATTTATTTTTGTTTATGCAATTTATATGTGCAAGCATAAGTATCCCTCTTAAGTGATAGTATAGGAATAAATAGAATATGGAATTAGGCAAGTGTTAAGTTTTTTTTAAATGAACCATACACCTTGTTAAATCCTATTCAAAACTATACTAAAAGAGAGAGAAGGAAAACCTACACTAAGCACATCTTTATATTTTACTCACATGCAAACTTATAATTAAAATATAAGTAACACACTTTCAGTTTGGATAATTGATTCATATATTTTAAAAATAATTTTGATTTAATAGTGATAATAGCCACACATATTTCTACTTTAGCCAAAACATGCAATTTGACATAAAGGAAACATTTTCATTTTAAACTTGATTTTTGAAAAGCATGGATGCATGAAATTATATGACACACTGTGGTGAAAAATTTCTATAGAGGGTCGTCTTTCAAATTCTATTGGTGAGAAAGAGAAAGACAAGACCATAAAAATTCATCTTTTTAAGATGCCACACAGATCCACAGATGTACTTATTGAGGTGATTGTGTATGACATTGAGGATAGGTGCACTATCTCAAAAGATAGAAGTCACCACCCTACAATGGACCTAATCACCAAATAAAGACTCCTAAGGACATTGAGTCTTCGAAGTGTACCCGAGATTTTTTTCCTACTTTACATGGAAATGTAAAGCAGGGTTTATTTTAAGGTTTGTTCTATAGGCAAGCCCCATAGTTAATTACATCCTAAGGAATGGGGATTCCTTGGGGATTTTTTAGGAAAACTCTCGATTAAGGTAAACGGTCATTATCTCCAAAGATTTCAATAGGAAAGGACTATCAATCAATTGGTTTATTTTTGAAGACCAAATGAGATTGATCAAAGAGAGATTTATTATCGAAGCCAAACAGAGATGAGTAGGAGATGCCTACATGCTAAGAAACCTAACGAGCATCTCAAACTATCCTATGGTTGGACTTTATATTTTTGAAATTGATTTAGTTTATTTGAGTTGAATTTTTCATTAGAATTTTAGGACTTATGATTCTTTAACACAAGATTAAAGAAATGCCTAAAAGGTGAGGAATTATGCTTATGGCCCATGAAGAGAAAAATAACCTCCGAACCTAAATCTAGGGAGCTTTGGCGAGGACCAAAAGCACAACCTAAATCTAAGGAAAAAAAAGGGATAATTTATTTGCCTCCATAAGAGAGGAAAAACCACCCGACAGTTTGGACTTACAATCGCCTGGGGGTGGCCGCCAACTAACTCCTCCTATGATTTTAAATACATGTAGGCAAATCTTTATGCTTATACAAGATAGTTAAGCTGTTATTTATTTAGAAAGAGACTAAGTCCTTAAACTCACACCCTAAAGAGACTAGATCATGTAAAGGGCATGCTTCAAATGACCTAAATCTAATGCAATTCAAATTTTATTTTAATTTTATTTTTGGACAATTATTTTGACTCAGGTTAATAGAATTCATATGCCTAATGTATGAGAAATAAAGTTATTGGCCAAAATCAGCGAGAATGGAGGAGGTGAGTTTCCACCATAGCTTTCAAAGATCAAGCCAAGTTTATCTGGCAAAGGTGGAAGCCCTCAAATCAAGAGTGAAATAAGATGTTGTTGTACATGATATTACAAAAGAAATGCTCATCCAACTAAGGGGCTGCTAATTCCTTTATTTTGATTTTAAACCTAATGTTTAGGTGAGGTTATGAGTTCTTTATTTTTAATTTGAGTTGTTAAGTTGGATAAAAGATTTACTTTTCTCTAAAGAGCCTAATCCACATCCAAGCCATACATAAAGCAAGAAATAAATTAGGAAAAGCATGATACTTAATGCAAAAGCTAAATAAATCATCAATCAATATATAAAGCTCACAAAAAGAATAAAAGGTCGTTGTGGTTGGGAACCACTACACAAATTAAAATATCAAATATGGGTAGCCGAGCTTTACCCTTATACAACCCGAATTATAAATAAATTAAATTACAATTAAGCAAGGAATTCATTATTAAAGCTTCATTTCTTTCTTCTTTCTTCTTTCTTCTTTCTTCTTCTTTTGGATGGTTAAAAGGTGGATGCTCCAAGCCCTCACATGGTGCATAAGATAAGATCTTATGACCAATGCTCATACTAATCCCAATAACAATCATTCCAAAATCTTAATTGCAAAAATTTGCATGAAAGAAAGGAGATCTAGCTAACACCAGCAAAATAAAGGTTAGCTAAAATAATCCACACAAATTCCAAACATGTATATTGGACTTAACACCTGCAAAACTTATTCAACTTAGAGGAGGGTTTCATTTAAGTTATTTAATTATTTTGGGTTGATTTTATTTTATGTTTTGATTTGGTTCAAGTGAATCCTACAATTAATTACTAAGTTATAAAGAGAGGGAAAGAGAAGAGAACTTCTCTTTCCTTCCCTAACCTAAGTAATTTCTAAGGTAGATTCACATTTTTTTATTTGTTTAGTGAATGTTTTGATTAAATATTTTAATTAATCCTAAATCTAGATGAACTCTAAACAAACCTATTCAAGAAGAAAGGCATTTTAAGACCAAATAAAATGAACTAAATTCACAAAACACACATTACTTCATTTCTTTCCCAACATGTATAAGATGTATATGAATGAATCTTAAGCATATCTAAACATAAAAATGAGAATGTTTAACATACTTCATGATGCATGCTAAGCAATTCATTTAAGGAAATTTGGAAGTTTAAGATGCATGATTTTTCTTAAGTAGAAAAGGTTTATTTATCCAATTTTTTACATGTACACATGAAAGTAAGAAAGACATAAGTGAGTATAGTGCCATTGTTAACCAGAGGTGTAAGGTATAAAACCTACTTAGGGCTACTTAAAGTCTCGCAACCTCGGGGTTGTCCAGACTAATATACCACTTTCCTTAAATACAAACATGTGTATAAAAGAAATGAATGGAAAAGAAGGATGCAAAAGTTGTATTAATGGATTCATTTTATTTATGCAATTTATGTATGCAAGTATAGGTAACCCTTCTTAGGTGATAGCATAGGATGAATAGGATATGGAATTAGGTAAGTGTTAGGTTCTTTTCAAATGAACCCTACATCTTCCCAACTCCTATTCAAAATTATGCTAACATAAAAGAAAGGAGAAACCTATACTAAGCACACCTTTATATTCTTTCACATGCAAGCTCATAATTAAAATATAAGTAGCATACTTTCATATTTGATATTTGATTTATTAGTTTTGAAAATAACTTGAATTTAGTAATGATAATAGCCACTCATATTTATTTTAGTCAACACATGCAAATTTGACATAAAGTAAACCATTTCATTTTAAACTTGAATTTGAAATATATGAATGCATGAAACCATATGACATACAAATTTAACATGTTGGAGAAAGACTCAAAGTAATGAAAGCATGTAAACAAATTCACTTTAATTAAATCTTAAAGACATTCTTATGGAATAAGGAAGTTTAAAATAAATCAAAGTGTATTCAATGTTTTTTTTATTTTATTTGGAGTTTGATTTAATTTTGAAAAGGTGAGATGAGTTTGTTGTTCCTAACCTATTCCCACATGTGTTTGATATTTTTGTTTAATTTTTAGATGATTAGACTCATTTTTTATGTATTAATTAGGTTAAGTATGAATTAAGTAACTTAATTAAGTCTTACCTACACCACCTTAGTATAAATAACCAAATAATTATGAGCCAATTAGATGACATAAAAACTCATAAGAAATTTAAATTTGCAATGCACCTAATAAGAAAAAGGCCTAATGCAATTTGGCTCTTGATTGGAGGTTAATTAAGTTAAGGGGTTTAGCTTAAGTAATTTCAAAACACTCCTTCACACATATGAATTGAATTTTGATTTCCTTAATTGAACTTAGCATAAGTAAGCATCTACCCAAAGTAGATTAATTAAGTTCTAATTTTTAGAATTTTTAGAAATTAATTAAGGGATAATTAATGAATCACTTAAGAGAAGATTAAGGAAAGAAAAGGGGGTTTAATGAATAGCTTAAGGGAAATGCCCCAAAATTATTCCCTAAACCTCCTATCTTTTAGATCTAATATTAATCAGCTCTAATCATGGATTAAAACCATTAATCACACCTTAATTATCCTTAATTAGTTTAAGAGAGTAATTAGAAAACTCATATGCAATTCTCCTAATTAAACCTTCAATAAATCCCAAGAAAATTAGGGAGGCAGCAGTCATCCTAAAATATACCCAAAAAGTTTGGGATTAATTAGAGGCTTAATTAAAAGATAATTAGCAAAATAAAATTTCTAATAAAACCTAGAATTAGAAAAAAGCATAACTCAAAATCCATTGAAATTCTTTTTAAAATTTTCTAGGTTGAATTATCTTTCCACAAAATTTATTTCATATTTTTTTAAATTTTATTGAGAGAGATATGAATTTTAGAAGATCTTTAGATTAATTAGAATTAATTAAAGATCCCTAACTAATCCTCTCTCACCATGACATATATGGTGGTGGTCAACGCACTTTACACACATCACGCGGTGAGCATCCCGCTTAAAAGTCCCATCATGGCTAATTTGATCTTGCCCCATCAAAGATCGATGAGGATCTCCCAGTTTTAAAAGGGATAAATCAAATTCTAAACGTGGGAATTATCTTGTCCATCCATCCAAAATACATGGATGGATAGCCAAGATCTCCCCAATTCTTTTCCTTTGATCAACAAAGACCGTCCATGATCGAAGGGAAGATCCGAGCTCGATTGAGCTTGGATCAAAACCAAACTTAACCCACACTATCTAAAGCCAATAAACGACACATCCAATGGTGGGATTTGCATGAATTAAAAACTTCTTTCACAAAGGACCAACACCTCCTATGCTAGGGGGTTGGAAAATCCCATACCTCATCGGAGGTGATCACACTCGAGATTGATGAGGTAGCTTCGTCTAGTGGAGACAAAGCTCTGGTTGAAATTCTTAGGCCTTGGGGTTGAGTGACTTGCTCTATGGACCAACACCACTTCAAGTTCCTTGCAGCTTTGATCCAATTACTTTTCTCTTTGCTATGGGAACTCCAATGGAAGCTTGAGTGAGCTCGGATTGGTCCTTAGAAGAAGTGTGCAGGAGGAATTGGGATGGTTTTCAGTGTGGAGAAAGTTGGGAGTTAAAGTGAGCTCCCCTATTTTCAATGCAAACCGAGAAGATGAAGTTTGATTTCACTCTAGGAAGCTTGGGAGAGAATTGCTTCCGACTTCCCTAGGTTTAATCAAATGAGAATGATGGATTTGAGTTAATTAGGGGAGTATATCTCCCTTGAAGGACGATACAAACTATCTTGTCATTTTGATCCAATTGATCATAATGGAGAGTTTGTTTTTGCTGTTAGATGTTGGCACATGGTCCGTTTGAGGCAAGGAGTGGATTTCCAACCTCCTATGTGCTTGAATTTGAGTGGAAGAGAGATTTTGAATTTGCCATTTTGACCCATGGGGTCGGGTTTGGCCTTGAGGCCAATTTGGCTGACCCAAACCCATTGGGTTGGGTGCATCACTCTTCATTAGTTCTCTTTGAGCTATTAGGAAGACATCAAGTAGATATGAAAAGGGTATGCCCAAATTACCATGGATGAATTAGGCCAAAATTTGTTCTATGGCATAGGGGTAGAAAGGTCATTTAGCTAATTTTTTAATTTGGATATGTTGGGTATGTGGAGAAACTAGGTTTGGCCAAGTTTCATGAGATTTGGAATTCATTTGATAAAGTTTTGGCTCATGTTGACCCATTTAGGTCAAAATGGGTCAACTTGTCAAGTTGACCAATTCAAATTGGGTCAAACCAAGGGTTGGGTCAAGTTCATATGACCATTTGAAATATTTTGGTGGCTTTTTTTTTGGTTTATAGATTAGTTTTGGCTTATATGACTTCATTTAGGTCAAATGGGTCAAGTTGACCTATTTGACCCATTTGACTTGGTAGGTCAAGGGTAGATTTAGGTTAGGTTAGTCATATGGAGTGGATTGATATCTTCGTTTCCAATCATCAATTTTGGTTAAGTTCAAATTTGGCTCAACATGACCTTTAGTCAAGTTGGGTCAATTGGCAGTTGGGTCTAGTTGGCCACAATTGAGGCTTTAGTCAAGTTCAACAAGTGATTTGGAATGAACCCCATTGGTTTGAATTAATTTGGCTTAGATCAAGTTTTAACATATTTTGACTTTTAGGTTTGGGTCAACTTGGGTCAAGTGGCCAATTGGGCTAGGTTAGGCTCAAATGTTGGCTTGGTCAAGTTCAAACATAGGTCATGAGTGAACTTAGATCAATGGTTTCATAATTTGGCCTATGGTGGAATTTGGTTACGTTAGGTTTCATTTTGGGCTAAGTGTTGACTTGGTCAACCCTTAGGTTTGACTTGATTTGACCCAATTTGATTGATTGATCGTCCCATGATGATTGTTGATTATGATGAGAGGCAAAGATGAGTTTGGTTCAATCCAATGTGATTAGGATTAAAATTTGGCTCATAAGGGTACTTTAGGTCATTTTGGGTCAAGTGAGCCTAAGTCGGTCAAATGGCTTGGTCAAAGCTTGATTTGAGCTTGAGTGATCTTGTATATGGACTCATGATTGAAATATAAATCCATTTATAGTGGTTTGAAGTCAAATGGGTTTTGATTCATTTGATAATTTCATATTCAAAAGAAGAATATGAAAGGATTTACGCTTTGATTTTTGAATTAAGTTTTGATTATTTGATTGAAGTTTGGATTTATATATGGGTTCATGATTGTAGGTTTGATTGAATCATGGGAGAAAATTAAGAGTTTGACTTGATTTGAAGTTGATTTGGCTAAGTTCAAGATTTTGACTTGAAAGGCTTAGATTGGATTTTGAGTAGATTTGTGTTGATTTTTTTGGAATAGGTTTAGATTGTTTGAATTTATATTTCATTTATATATGTGAATATAAATGAGAATATAAATGGATCTTGAGAAAATTTCAAGGGTTTGAAGTGATTTGATCATGATAGGCTAAGTCCATTACTAAGGATTTAGAGGACTTAAGAAAATTTTAGAGTTTGGAGTTTGAATTTTGAATTTGGTTTGATTAGTTTATATTTATATTTCATTTATATATGTGAATATAAATGAGAATATAAATGAATTATGAGAAAATCCTATGAAGTTGAATTGATTTGATGATGATTTAGGCTAAGTCCATTAATGGAAAATTAAGGACTTAAAGAAATTTCATATTTTGGATTTGATATTTGGAATTAGATTTGATTGATTTATATTTTTATTTCATTTATATATGTGAATATAAATGATAATATAAATAAGTTATGAGAAAATCTCATGGGTTTGAAGTGATTTAGTCATGATTTAGGCTAAGTCCATAAGAGGAAGATTAAGGATTTAGGAAGATTTGAACTTAGGAATTTTGATAGATTTTGATCATGGATTTCAATCATGGATTTCAATTTAGGATTTTTGATCATATGGAGTTGATTTGAGTTGGAGAAAATCAATTAAGATTGATTTGAATTTTGAGAAAATCAATTAGAATTGATTTGGAATTTGACTTGATGGAAGGAAGGTGAGGAATGGTTCAAGCTAAGGGTAGGCAAATTTCCTAACACCCCTAAGGCATGATCTATTCCTATGGCTAACCCTTCTAAGTCTCTAGGGTTCGGTTGAGTGTCCACCTAATCATTAGATGTGTCTTAAAACTAAGAAACTCTTAAAGTCTAAGAGGAATCTATGTCTAAGATGAAGGTGTTGAGAGCCCATTCTAAAAATGAGGTCAACAAAGGGCACCCAATAGGTATGGTGTGACCGACTGCTATCGTGGTGTTGACCAAAATGATCAACAACACGAAAGATCACAAGCACTAATAGAAATCTACCTTAACCCAAGAGTAGAGAGAATCCAGCTTAGTGTAATGTGGCACTTATGTCCAAAACATAAGAGAGAGGGAGGAATCTACTAAGGGACAAAGTGTGAACCTTTCACAAGGGAAGTAGGTTCAAGTCATCCACAAAGGGATGAGAGGTTGGATTTGAGTTCCGCTAAGGAAGAGGGTTGAATTTGTTTTAATTTATTATTTGTTTAATTTATTTTGTTTTGACTCCACGGGGAATAGAAAAGTGAACTCTCCATTAGGGAAGCAAGTTCAAGTCATCTACAAGGGAGAGGATATGGAATCAGGGATTAGAATCCTAGATCCGTTGGGGGAACTAGAAGGATTTGCATGTCATCGAGGAGAACCAAAAGGTTTGATTTAGATTGATTGATTGTTTGTTTTATTTCTTTATTCCATTGGATTTGTTTTGTTGAGTTTCAAATTTATTTCAGATTTTTGGATAGGTGGACTGTAATGGATCCATAGTGGAGCCAAGGCCTAAAACTAACTCGCATTTATCAATCCAAAGGGGTAGTCTACTAGATAGTAGGACTAGCCAACCAAAGGGATGCCTTTAGTATACAACTGGGAAGAAAGAGTAGACTTACATCCTCCAAAGTAGAGCCAGGGTGATCTATTGGCAACATATTGAACCCAACCTAAGGCTGACTATTGAGTGAATGTCGTTGGAGGACTTAAATCAATTCAAAGATAGTCAAAGGTAGATTTCATTTTTTAGATTTTGTGTTTTGATTATGATGGATCCTATTGATGAATGCATCAAATGGGGCGGAGGCTAGACCTAACTCATTTACCAATCCAAAGGGAGTAGTCTACCAACCATAAGGTAGACTCCCAACCAAAGGGGTGCCTAGAATGGTCAAGTCTTAAGAAGAAAGCATGATGACTCACATCTTCAGAAATAAGAACCACGGGTGATCTAACAAGCAAAACAATCAAACCCGACCTAGGGAACTATTGAGTGAATGCCAGGGACTTAAATCAACTCAAGGATAGTCAAAGATTAAATTTTTAGATTTTTTTATTTTGATTTGGTTTGCGATGGATTAAACCGGAAGGATTCATATCGCCTAGACCTATCTCGATTTCAAACCAAAGGGAGTAGCTCCGACGGGGAGAACTATCCACCAAAGGAGTGCCTTCGGTTTGCAATGATCAATTAAAGGGAAGAAAGCTGAGGAATCACATCTTCACTAGAAATGATCCATGGGTGTGATTGGACAACAAATCAAATATGACCTAGATGCCCGTCGATTTGGTCATGCTAAAAAAAGAATCATAGTCTTATCTTCCAAAGGAATGAGGTAACCTTTGAAAAAAAATAGATTGAACCCTAATGGAGACTACTAGTGAGTACCGACCAAGGATTTATCTCAACTCAAGTAGTGAATTCTAGGAGTTCACGACACTACCCTATAAGATGATGCTTGGGAAAGGGGCCCTTTGGGGGGCTTGAATTCCTAATCCACAAGGGAATATATTTTATTTATTATTTGTTTTAGTTTGTTTTAGTGTGGACCCAGTTAGTTTGCGAGGGATCAAACTAAGAAGGAGCTTATACCAGCCTAGACATATCTTAAATTTACTGAAATAAGAGAATCTACATTGCAACAAATTCTCCAACCACTGTGGGTGGATACTAGGGGGACCGTCCAATAAAAGTAACCAAGTAGTGTCTAAATGGGGTCACAAAAGACTTGATCCAAAAAGTGTGGGATCGTAGAAGGGGCTTAATCCAACACCGAGAGAAGATGACATGGCTAGTCATATATCCATAGGTATTGGTGTCCAACTCAAGGAGAAAGTGGGACTCATATCTGCAAGAGTGGTGTACTCACCGGGTGAGTCGCCACAAGAAACATCAACCAACTGCCCCCTTTGCAATCATCATAGAAGAAAGCTCGGGACTCACATCCTCATAAGAACCGATTCGAGATAATCATTCTGCCAGTGCTTATGTGACCTGGTGACTACTAGTAATTCAGAGACTTATATCAACTCAAACGTAGTCAAGTGGAAAGGAGCATCTGGGAAACTTATTTTAAACCTCAAATATACTCAACCTAGTTAGTGCATGATGGCTAGTTCAACAATAAAGTACGAGAACTCACATCTTCTTAAACAAAGTCAATATGAGATAGCTTACTGGCTAGGCAGTGAAGACTACCATACTAACAAAGAACTCATTGATTTGCAATGATCATGTTAGGAAAAAAGTGCGAGGACTCATATCTTCCAACAAATGATCAATAGGGTGACATATGCAGGTGATGTGTAACTCACCCACAAATAAAGTGAGTGCCACTGGGCTTGCTCACAAAAGTAACCGAGATAAAAGATTTATATTTGTTTCATGCATGTGTTAAAGGAATAGGATACCTCTGGAGGACTCTTACACCTACCTAAACACACTAGGAGTTTGATGGAAGGGTGCCACAGATGGCAAACCGTGGGATTCCCACTAATGAGGGTTCTCTTACACCTAACTTATGCTAATCAAATAGATGTCCTTGGTTCACACCTAATAATAAGAGGTTGTGTTTGTGATGTGAAAGAGAGATAGGATGCCAGTAGGGCACTTTGACACGTCCCTAAACATGTCACGATGGATTCGCAAGACAAGAAAACAACTCTTTGAAAGAAGAGATGATTTGATGAAATGGAATCAAATTTTTGTTCTTTTCTTAATGATTATTTTCAAATATAATTTATTTCATGGGTAATATTTCTTTAGGTAGAGCCCATTAATTGGAAGCATTGGGTGTTCTCCTTTACAATCAATAAGCTGATAAGATCCTCCTTGGTAGGCCTTCCCTATGACATAGGGGCCTTCCAAGTGGGTTCAAAACCGCCTTTGAATAATTGGAGTCTCCTTAACTAACACAAGTTTTCCTAGGTCTTTATATGCTTTTGAATGCGCATCATTATCGATATAATTCATCGAGGCACCAAACCTATATATGATATGGTTCAAAATGAAGCACATGTTGACCTCTAGTGGGATGGCTTCCACCACTTGGAAAAGTGGTGCTAAGAATGAACTGACCCTTGAAAGAAGAGGATCGATCGGGCCCATAATGTCGGTACCCCAACACTCAAATGTCCATGAAGCCGTAGGTGGAATGTTGGTGGTTGGTGGAGGACCATACCGCACATTGATGGCATCTTCTAGCTACATCCATGCAAAATCATCAGGCTAGTAGTATCCAAGTCTCTTGATCTTGCCTTCATCTTCAAATATTGATGAGCTCGCATAGACCTCATGTACCATAAATGCCATGGGCTTCATGTTTGTCTAAATAATGTAACCATATTTGGTCAAAGGGGGTGCCATCAATGAGAGCATAGAGAGAGCTCTCTTTTCACATGGGCTTGTGATTTTCTTGAGGTAGTTTGTCTGTTCAAATAATCTATGAATGGTTGCCTCCAATCAACTCATCATCCTTTTGGCAATGACAACCTCCCCTTCAAGAGAAAGTCTCTCTCGATGAGTTCAATCAATAAGTTTGTCTATTTTGGACCCTTATTGAAATGGACTCATCTTCCGCATGCCAATTCTTGCAAGTTTGGCCAAGGCATCTACCGTTCTCTACTGGGAACCTTGTAGATGGTGACTGGAATTGGGCCAACAACTTCATGGTATACTCATGGTAATGACAAAGCTTGGGTTTGAGAACCTAGGACCCAACAATGGTTGATAACCAACCGAGAATCTCATAGATGTTGATGCTCTTGACACGATAGTGATGACTAACTCACGACAATCAAAGCCTCATACTCATTGGTGGGGTTGGAAAGATAGTATGAGAATCTCATCACATCATCTAGTTAGAAGAACTATTCTACCCCTCCTTTGGGAGAATAGATCTGGTGCTTCACCTTTAGAAAAGAAGCGACCATCAAAATACATCTCCCATCGGGTTGCCCCCTAAGTTCATGATTTGTTCATCGGGAGATCATCACTGCGGAGAATCAGGAAGTGGGTGTGCTGCAAAGAAATCCGCTAGTGCCTGTCCTTTTATCGCATGGAGGGGGTACAAATGTGATATCAAACTATGAAAGTATCATGGACCAGTGTGCAAAACATTCGAATAGTGTTAGCCGTGCTGTGAGATATTACAGTGGATTCATCCTAGCGATCAAGTTCATCTTATGAGAAAGCATGCAATGTCTTAGCTTTTGGGAAGCAAAGATCAAAGCTAAGCAATGTTTCTTAATAGGTGGATAGTTTGCATTAGTAGGAATCATATGACAGTTGAGGTATAGAGAGCGCTCGCCTTTCCTTCATAGTTGGCTTGGGCCAACAGAGCACCGAGCTAGTCATGCAATGCAGTGTAGAGATGAGGGGATAGGCGAGAACTGCCTTCACCAAGTACCGCTTGATATCTTTAAATACATGTTGGAACTTATCATCCCACTTAAACTTGGCATCCTTTTAACAAGTGCTGAGAATGGCTTGCATCTCCTCGATAGTTTGGATATAAAGCATCTTAGATATGCCAACCATCCTTGAAAGGATCTGAGTTGAGTTAAACTCTGGAGGTGGCATTTCTAAGATAGCTTTAATCTTTTCGATCTATTTCTATTCCTCATGTTGAACAATAAAACCCAAGGAATTTCGAAGCTACTCAATGCACACTTCGAGGATTCATTTTGAGGTTATATTATCTTAACCATTCAAAAACTACTCAAGTCAAAGAGGTTGTCTTTTTTTCTTTGCTACTACTAGATCATCAACATAGCACTCAACCCGATGATGGATGAGTTCATTGAAGATCGTCATCGGGTATGTAGCACCGATTTTAAGGCTGAAAGGCATGACCCTAAAATAGAAGATTTTGATCGAGGTTCAAAAAGTAGTGTTTCTTTCATCTTTAAATGACATCTTGGTTTATAGTGATGACCCATCCATGAAAGAGAAGACGCATGATGATGATGATATCCACCATTAATTCTAGGAAGAGGAAACTCATCCTTAGGACATGCCTTGTTTAAGTCCCTAAAAATCGCATGTGAATTTTGCCATTCTTCTTCTTAACTGGGATGACACAAGCTAACCGTAGGATATTTTTCTTCCGATGAAACCAAAGATCAATCCTTGACTTGAAATGACTGTTGTTCAATTTCTAATCGCATGCATCTAGGAGCTTGCTTAATAGGGTAATATTAGGTCTATAGCTTATGGACTGTCGAGATAATCCGAGCATCTCTTAATAACTCCATGCAAAGAAGTCTTTAAACTCAGTCAATAGCCTAACTAAGTCATTGATTTCTTCTTCATTCAATAATGAATTGATGTACATCGAGCGTGAATTTTCTTCTATCCCAAGGTTTATTTCTTTGAACTTGTATATTGTTGAATGGATTTCTTCTTCAAATTCTAGAGGTTCATCCTTGACTTGAAGATCATTTGAATAATCTGAGGTTTCTAAACACACATTCTCATAAGAGTTGGGGTTGAGTGAGAAGAACCTATCATACTCCAAATGATGTAACAATAATCGATCATCATGGACCCAATCTATCACCCGCCTTTCTTGATTTCCCTACCATTGTTCCATAGCTTTCAAGTACTTGACTGCTTGGACCATGTGAGGAACTAAACCTTTCTGTATAAGATTTTGAACAGGGAGAGTAAAAGTCAAGGTAATTCCATTAATTCTTTAAAGTATCCTCCAAGTTCTACATCAACTTGACTTGGATGATGATCCCAAAAGAACCTCTTCGCTTCATGTCACGGAAGACTGGGACTTCCTTAACTACTAAACCTTCAACTTTCTGAGATGTAAGTGAGGTAAGAGCTAAGGTTCCCAACTCTAGTTACAACCATACTTGCTTGCTTTCCGGTCTTCATCTCTGATCGAAAAGTCACCTCCAATGGAACCCAAGAGGGTTGGTATACTAATCACATTAAACTCATCCTCCAGCTGGATTCCAAGTCTATGTGAATAGTAGGTACTATGAACTGAACATGACCTCTTTGGTCAAGGCCAACTAGGGGTCTCCCACCTCTGAACGCCTCTTTCTCGCCTCTGGTGGAGGTTGAGCCATCTACCACGTCCATTTGATGGAATGAACTGGGTGGAATGTGATATGCTTCTATTTCTTTCTCATTTCCCCTTTCTTGTGGACTTTATTTCTTTTTCTTTTCTTTTATCTTTATTTTTCTTCATTTTCTTTTCTTTTGTTTTTGCATTTGAATTTTGTCCAAGTTCAAGAAAGGGTATGTTGAGGAAGATAGTAGGTCGCATATCCTCATAAATCTCAACCTCTCTAACTAAAATGTTTTCATCACCTTGACTGATTCAATTCCATCTTTTCAACTTGATGCAATCGATGGAGGGAGGATGGAATGAACTTGTTTTGATGTATCCAAGGCCTACCAAAGCAAAGCAATGAACGAAGTATTCGAATCAATGATGTAGAACTTGGCTTCAGTCTTCCAATCACCTATCTCCAAAGGTAACACTATGAAACCTAAAGCTCACTCACCTTGTTCATTGAATCCTCTCAACATCATCCGATCTCCTCCGAGTGTGGAGATGTTGATTCTCAAATAGACAAGGGTCTTTAGACTCATAATGTTCATTGATGCACCTCATTCAACAAGAACTCTGGGGAGTCTGAACTTGTCCATGTCGACTGTGATGTAGAGGAGACGGTTGTGCTCTGAGTCCCTAGCAGAAGATCTTCATCTGTGAAGGTGATCCCTTTTTTGCATAATGTGCTTCCTCACCTATAGGTCAACTGAAGCTAAGTATATGTGATCAAGGAGGGCCTTGATTAGTGATTCCCTCATCTCTTGGATAAGACAAGGGCATATATGCTTAGCTTAGATGCCAACTTTCTTAGATGAGAAAGGAGTCCACCTCACCTTCTTCCACAAGCATATCCAAGGGTGGAGCATCATGGAAGGGCTTCGATCTTCTACAAATGACTTGTTTCCTCTATCTTGAGGTGCGCCTAGAGGTAGAACCTTGCCACTATGAGGACTTTGTGATCTCTTAGGCGAAGGTTCTACTTGCATATCGCTCACATAGCTTCTATGGGACCCTAATCGATGATTCCAAGTCTATCTCAAGAGGTGAACATAGTATCGAGTTGGAAAGTCTAACTCAATCGAAAGAGGAAGATTAGAATTGTATAGTTATTTAGACTTGAAGAGTTATCATTAGGAATAAGAAGACAACCCATCGTGACATGTAATTCAAACTAGCTTTATTCTTCAATTTCTTGGAATTATTTGGAGGTACAAAGTAGAAATCAAGTAAAGTGAGTGGGGTAAGGGATTTGATGCCCTTATCCACCAATACAAGAGTTCTACTAATAGAAGAAACAGAAGAGCTAGCTGAAATGGAAGAAGTCATCGATGTGGAAGCTATAACTAAAAGTTGGAGGCTGGACATGGCTGGTCGTGCTAAAGGGCTATCCCACACACACATGTCACTGAGCTCCCCTTTCATAGAGTTGGCAGACAACTTGCAAACCTTCCTTGTGTTGGAGGTTTGACTTAGGCACAGAAAGCTTCTTGATCTTCTGGATTATCTTCTTAGAGGTTTTGGATAGAGAAATATCCCAACCTTCTTTAGTTTTGGTAGGATCACATGTACCCCTAAGGGTTACCCTAATGGAACTAGAAGGTTGTTCCATAATGTATTCCTTTGGGATAACTACATCATCGATCTTGAAGTTGTATTCAAGCCAGTCCTTAAATGTGAAGAAATCCTCCAAAATGTGGCCTAGCATATGGTAGTAAGGGTAAAAGTTTGGATCATGACTTTTGCCTACTTCCTCAGCCTCCAGTTCTGCAGCTAAAAAATCAGGTTTCTTTAAGAGATTCTTAAAGATTTTCTTACCTCCCTCTTAAAAGAATAAGGTTTGTTTAACTTATCTAAAAGAGGTGGACCATAACTACATATAGATATGCATGCCACCGTGGTGGTATGGTGGTATATGTTTGGCCATGGAGGTACAAGAGTATAAGAGCCTAGTGGTGGCAAAGGAGGTGGAGCCGAGGTCATGGTCTCTGACGATCTCTAGTTGATCCCCTCAACCACACTCGCTCTTTTCTTCTTATAGACCTTTGACTTCGCTAGGCAACTTGAAAAGGAAACTATTGGCCTCTCCTTGTAGACTAGTCCCTTGTTGATTAACTTCTCAAATGTCTTGATAGTGAAGCCCTTAAGCATGAAGCATCGGGCCATGGATATTCTTCAAGAGAATCTCAATGGCATGTTGTTCATATGTGGTTCACACTTCATACGTTACCATAAGAATATAATCAACAATGACTCAGAGTTGTTATGCTACAACAAGATCACCTACAAGAACCCTTGTCGAGCTCCAAAGAAATCTCTTGATGAAGAGTTATTCTAACTCAAAGAATGTCTTTACCAACTGTTAGTTCAGATACCAAAAGCAATACCCGCTAGGCTACTAACAAAAGGTAGAAAGCAAAGCGCAAGCACAATGTTGCAATAACTGCTTGAAATGTATATATGCTACCTTGGGTTTCCACTGCCATCAAAGCTTTTGAAGGAAGGAGGCACAAAATCCTTGGGATATTGGATAACATCAAATTCCTCTAGGTAGGGTCTACCCTTTGGAACCGATGATCCTCCCTGGGCTTGAGCCAAAGCTTCCTTCACTTGCTGCACAACCATAGATTTTATATCTTTTGTATGGAGGTACTTTCACTACCTTCCTATACATGCTACCTTGCTCAATGGTAGAGTCTTGGGGGTCCAAGACATGCACTAACTCAGGCTGACTGATGTTAATTGTAGTAGGATGAACTAAAGGGACTTATTTTGAAGCACCAAATACCGCTAACAAGTCCCTAATCACGTCATCCATCTATCGCTCATCCTTCTACCTCAATTGATGTCAAAGGTGTTGGGCTGATTCTGCAGTATCTTCCTGATCAACCTCATCACCTTCCATGGCTTGTTGTTCCCTAAGAAGAGATCCTCTAGTGTCAACCATGCAAACTCCAATTGAGTCTCCCAATAAGTCATCTTCATTGGGATCAAAGTTGACTCTCTCCTCATCTGATAAATCTTACCCCAAAATTTCCTTCTTCTCCATGAAATAATGAACCACTATCTCATCTAAAGAATGACCAATCTGAGTGGGTACAAATATCTTTGACCGTGATCACTATAATGAGAGGCACCGACTGCACTCGAGAGTCAATCCTATGTGGATGTACTCACTGGATGAATGACACTCACTACTAGCTGAGAGGGTAACAATCCTAGGATGTTCCACTATCAGGTGAAACTGACTATCATCTAGAATATCAAAATGACCATCATCCTCCACATGATGATGTGAGTTCATGAAGGGATGACCACAATGCTTCGGGGGTAGAAGGTCGAGCAGGAGAGCTCAACCCTACCATAATGGGTGGTGTAGAAGGGGTAAGATCCCTTGTCCATAGCCATATTACCAACGGGGTGTGCTTTTCTCCAGATGTGACCTTCATGGCCTTAGATGGAACAAGAGATGTTGTAACCTGAACTGGCGATGGAGGATGAGGGGTAGAGCGGTGGGGTGGAGACACCACTGACTCTCTGTGCACAGGAGCTGCCCTCCTATGATGATTAGTCCCAGTGAGAAGGACACTATTAGTATGGTTGCGTGGTAGCAGCCGAGAAAATCAAAGTGGAAGCTACCCGGCTGAACCTATGCCTCCCGCTGTAATATGTGTCTTCTCGCCTCCGCTTCCCCATGCTATGGGGATGATGGATCAAAGATCAAACCGAGTCAACTCGAAGCCTATATCCGCCACTATGCATAAGATAGATCGGAGGCACGCACGACCTCCGCTCTAAAAACCGCAAAATGCACCATTGGAGGAGGTGATGATCCCTCCTATCCTCTATCTAATCAGAGAGAGATGAAAATGATTTTGTATACCAGAAGTAATAACGGGGAACTCATCATGAGTGAATCGCTTCCATCTCCTAGTAACTGGGTGACACGCTTGATCAAGCGGTTTATGTTCCTACATTATGAACGGGTAGGATGGGAGGAGAGCGAGCTAGACCCATACTCAAATGTAGGGGAGGCAAGCCTGAGACTGGGAGCCTTACCCTGAGAGGGTACATGAGATGATACTAGCCCTCACTAGGAAGCATGAGAAACTGCACAAATTGGGGTTAGCACTGGCACTTCTAGACTACTATAACTAAAGCCCGTGATACTTGCACCACTTTCCTCAGGAGACATTGAGTCGAGGCAAATCAATGATTAACTTCACCACCTTGGTCCTACTATCTGTAGTGAGGGAGTGCCTCACAAGTAATCCTCCCTTGAATCCCCACCAAAGTGAATCATGTATGGTACGAGGGAAATCGATCCAAAGCCATCCATACCATGGGGAAGGAAAAATAAACTGAGAATCGCCATTTCAACAAAAGAGGTTGAAACTAACTACTATGTTGACTGTAAGAATCAATGAGAAATGAGTCGATTTCTATTTTATAGATTTTGAATTTTGAATTTGAAAATTTGAACCCACATCCAACAACTTGAAGTGTTAAGTGGGGTTCAAATAGATTTGAGAAGATTGATTGAAAGAGGAATTTTGGATTATGAATCTAACTTCAACAAATTTAAGTATGTTGAAATATGGATTCAAATTTTTTGATAAGGATGCTTCCATAGGTTCATGTTTGTTTGAATTTGAATTTTTGATTTGAGGACCCTTTCCTTTAACAAATTTGGGTATGTTAAAGTAAGGGTCAAATTGATCTTATTTTTGTTTGATGATTTTGGAATTTCACTCACTTAGAAAATTTGGGTATGCTAAGTGAAGTATTTTGAAAGTGATTGTTTCTTTTTGTTTTTGATTTTGAAAATTTAGAATTCTCACTTAGAAAATTTAGGTATGGTAAGTGAATAATCCAAGTGTGTTTTGTTTGATTTTTGAAAATAGGATTCTTAGCAAATTTTGGTATGCAAAGAAAATCCTAAGGTGTTTCATTTGTTGTTGAATTTGTTTTGAAAGAGGAGACTTAACTTTAGCAAATTTGGTATGCTAAGGATGAAGTCCCACTTAGTTTTGTGAAAAGGAAATTTCACTTTAGCAAATTTGAGTATGCTAAATGAAATTCCAAATAGTGTGTTCAAACTTTTTGATTTGTTTTGGTTTTGAAAATGGAAACTTCCCTTAGAAAATTTGGTATGCTAAAGAAAGAAGTTCCAAAGATGTTTGAGAAATTTTTGGTTTTGACTTTGGAGACTTCACTTAGCAAATTTGAGTATGTTAAGTGAAGTTCCAAATGGTGTTTGAAAATTTTGATTTTTAATTTGGAGGTTTCACTTAACAAATTTGGGTATGTTAAGTGAAGCTCCAAATGTATTTTGAAATTTTTTTGGATTTTGAATTTAGAGACTTCACTTAGTAAATTTGAGTATGTTAAGTGAAGTTCCAAATGTGTTTTGAAAATTTTTGGATTTTGAATTTGGAGACTTCACTTAACAAATTTGGTTATATTAAGTGAAGTTCCAAATGTGTTTTGAAAATTTTTAGATTTTGAATTTGGAGACTTCACTTAACAAATTTGGGTATGTTAAGTGAAGTTCTAAATGTATTTTTTTTTAAAAAAAAATTGGATTTTGAATTTGAAGACTTCACTTAACAAATATGGGTATGTTAAGTGAAGTTCCAAATGTATTTTGAATTTTGAAAATATGATTGTTGATTTTTGATTTTGGATTTGGAATCTTCACTTAGCAAATTTGAGTATGCTAAATGAAGTCTCAAAAAGTGTTTTGAAAATTTTAAAATATGATTATTGATTTTTGATCTAGGATTTGAAAACTTCACTTAACAAATTTGAGTATGCTATTAAAAATTTTGGATTTTGAATTTGTAGACTTCACTTAAAAAATTTGGGTATGTTTAATGAGGTTCTAAATGTGTTTATAATTTTGAAAATATGATTATTTAAGTTTTAATTTTTGAAAAGAGGATTTCCATTCAACAAATTTAGGAATGTAAGAAAGGAAGCCAATCTTATTTGTGAAAATTTTCTTTTGTATGTGATTATTGCTTTTTGAAAGAGGGATTTCCATCTTAATCATATATGGAATATGTTTAAGTGAGATTTCCAAATGATTTTATTTTTATTTTGGAATGTAATCTTCATTTAATAAATTTGAGTATATAGAATGGAGATGTTCATATGTGCTTTTGAAAAATTTAATTTTATTTGAAAATGAAACTTTCATTCAATATGTATGGGTGTATTGAATGGAAAGATTCATATGTGCTTTTGAAATTTTTTTTTTGATTTGATTTTAGAAAGATGATTGTTTTATTTTAAAATGAAATCTTTATCAAAATGATTGGGAAGATGTTCATTTGCTTTTGAAAAGTTTAATTTTATTTGAAAATGAAACTTCCATTCAATGAGTGTATTGAATGGAAAGGTTCATATGTGCTTTTGAAAACTTTTTTTTTTTGGAAAGATGATTGTTCATTTTATTTTGAAAATGAAATCTTCATCAAAATAAATTGATGGAAGATATTCATTTGTGCTTTTGGAAAATATTGTTAGTTTTATTTTTTTTAAATCCCTACATGTAACAATTATGAGAACTGTTAAATGAAGGTGATAAAATTTTTGTGGAAAATATTTTATTAAGAGCATTTTTTGAAAAGGGTGCTTTTTGAAAAGCAAAGTTCTTTATGGAAGATTTATTTTACCTTTATTATTTTAGGATGAACCTTTCCTTATCATGAAAATGATAAGGAGGAAGTTTTAAAATGTTTTCTTTTATTTAGATCTTTTATTTTTACCCATTGGAGAACCCAATGGGGTTTTAAGACCAACAAGTGGAATGGTCCTAAAACCTAAAGATGTTGGCTAACTCAACTTAAGAATGAAATAAGCTAAGTGCCAATGGAAAGAAAGATAGTCATTCATACCAAAGTACAAACCCACTATCGATATTCAAAGACAATGATCATTTACCAAAGATGGAGAGAGGAACCATCCCCATGAGTCGAAAAAAATTTATGGTGAAAATTTCTATAGGTTGTCTTTCAAATTTGTGGAGAGAAGACAAGAATATAGAAATTCATCTTTAGGATGCCATGGAGATCCATGAGTTATTCAGGGATGTACATCAAGGAATGTGTACTATCTCAAAAAAAGATAGAAGTCACCACCTACAATGGACCTAATCACCAATAAGGACTCCTAAGATGATGTTGATATGTAGAGATTCTTCTCCTACTTTACATGGAAAAGTAAAATAGGGTTTATTTTAAATCGGTTAAGTTTCAGGGCAAGCCCCATAGTTAATTACATCCTAAGAATGGGATTCCATAAAAACTCGATTAAGGTAAATGATCATTCCAAAGATTTCAATAGAAAGGACTATCAATCAATTGGTTATTTTTTTGAAGATCAAATGGGATTGATGAGTTATTATCGCCAAATAGATAAGTAGGATGTTAGAAACTATGAGCATCTCAAACTATCCTATTTTTATATTTTGAAATTGATTTAGTTTGTTTGAGTTTTTTCATTAGAATTTAGACTTATCTTAACACAAGATTAAGGAAATGCCTAAGAGAGGATTATGCTTATGGCCCATAGAGAAGCAAAACCTCTAGAGAGCTTTATAAAAGCACAACCTAAATCTAAAAAAATGGTATTGTTTGCCTCCACAAGAGACAATTGAAAATTTACAACAAAGACAAATCCTATGATTTAAAAATCATGCTTATGGGAGAAGTCTGAACTCATACTATCATTATGCAAATGCAAATTAACTAAAAAATTTAAAAAGACAAATCAAAACTAAGACTAACAGAAAAGGAAGTCTTAACAAATACTAAACAAGATATACTAAAATGATTTACATGACAAGAAAATAGAAATAAAAAAACTAAAAAAGGAGAGAGAGTCACCATGACACATGGCTTCAAGGTCAAGCCAAGTTTCTCCGGCAAAGGTGAAGCCCTCCAATCAAGAGTGAAATAAGATATTTTGTATGATATTACAAAGAAATACTCATCCAGCTAAGGGTTTAATTTTATCTTGATTTTAAACCTAAGCTTTAGGTGAGGTTATGAGTTCTTTATTTTAATTTGAGTTGTTGGGTAAAAGATTTATTTTTCCTAAAGAGCCTAATCCACATCTAGGACATACATAAAGCAAGGAAGAAACTAGGAAAACTTAATGCAATGCTAAACAAATCATCAATAAATTTATAAAGCTAATCACAAAAAGAATAAAAGGTTGTTGTGCTCGGGCACCACCACACAAACTCAAAAATATAAAATATGGGTAGCCGAGCTCTACCCTTATACAACCCGGATTACAAATGAATTAAACTACAATTAAGCAAGGAATTCATTATTATGGAGTCTTCAAGCTTCATTTCTTCTTTCTTCTTCTTTTCATCTTTCTTCTTTGGTTCCTTCTTTTGGATGGTTGGAAGGTGGATGCTCCAAGGCCTCACATGGTGCATAAGATAGAATCTTATGACCAATGTTCATCCTCATCCCCATAACAATCATTCCAAAATCTTAATTGCAAAATTTACATGAAAAGGAAAGGAAATCTAGCACTACAAAACAAAGGATAGCCAAAACAATCCACACAAATCTCAAGCATGTATATTGGACTTATCACCCCACAGATGGGTGACTAAGTCCACCTATGGATTATGCTTAGGGTATAAGCACCAAGTAAATATATTTTATATTTTTATTTATGATAGCACCTTTAAGCACAAAAAATAATGGTTAGACTAAGATCGCCCTACTATTCATTCTACGAGCATACACCCTAACATCCAATCTAAAATATATATCATAAAACTAAATAAACTATCAAACCATGCACCACCCTAACCTAAAGCTAGAAGTGGTGACTTAGGCTAATGTGTGTGCTTTGAAGGTTTGTGTGGTATGCTTAGCTATGGCTTTAGATTCAAATTTTCTAAGTGTGAAAACATATTCAACTTAGAGGATGGTTTCATTTATGTTGTTTAATTATGTTTGGTTGATTTTATTTCATGTTTTGATTTGGTTCAAGTGAATCCTACAATTAATTACTAAGTTATAAAAAAGAGGGAAAGAGAAGAACTTCTCTTTCCTTCCCTAAGTAAGTTCTAAGGTAGATTCACATTTTTTTGTTTTGTTTAATGAATGTTTTGATTAAGTATTTTAATTAATCCTAAATTTATATGAACTCTAAACAAACCTATTCAAGAACAAAGGTATTTTAAGATTAAATAAAATGAACTAAATTCAGAAAACACACATTACTTCAATTCTTTCCCAACATGTGTAACATGCATGAATGAATCTTAAGCATATCTATACATACAAATGAGAATATTTAAAATACTTCATGATGCATGCTAAGCAATTCATTTAAGGAAATTTGGAAGTTTAAGATGCATGGTTTTTCTTAAGCAGAAAAGGGTTTTGTTATCCAATTTTTCACATGCACACATAAAAGTAAGAAAGGCATAAGTGAGTACAGCGCCATTGTTAACCAGAGGTGTAAAATATAAAACCTACTTAGGCCTACTTAAAGTCTCGCAATCTCGGGATTGTCCAAACTAATATACCACTTTTCTTAAATACAAACATGTGTATAAAAGAAATAAATGGAAAAGAAGGATACAAAAGTTGTATTAATGGATTCATTTTATTTATGCAATTTATGTATGCAAATATAGGTAACCCTTCTTAGGTGATAGCATAGGGATGAATATGATATGAAATTTGGCAAGTGTTACGTTCTTTTCAAATGAACCCTACATCTTACCAACTCCTATTCAAAATTATGCTAACATAAAAGAGAGGAGAAACCTATGCTAAGCACACCTTTATATTCTTTCGCATGCAAGCTCATAATTAAACTATAAGTAGCATACTTTCAGATTTGATATTTGATTTATGTGTTTTGAAAATAACTTGAATTTAGTAGTGATATTCTATTTTAGTCGACACATGCAAATTTAACATAAAGTAAACCATTTCGTTTTAAACTTGAATTTGAAATATATGAATGCATGAAACCATATGACATACAAATTTAACATGTTGGAGAAAGACTCAAAGCAATGAAAGCATGTAAACAAATTCACTTTAATTAAATCCTAAAGACATTCTTTTGGAATAAGAATGTTTAAAATAAATCAAAGTGTATTCAATGTGATTTTTGTTTAGTTTGGAGTTTGATTTATTTTTGAAAAAGTTTGATGAGTTTGCTATTTCTAATCCATTCCTACATGTGTTTGATATATATTTTATTAATTTTTAGATGATTAGATTATTTTTTATGTATTAATTAGGTTAGGTTTGTGAAGTAACTTAATTAACTTCCACACCAAGCATAATTAACTAAATAATTATGAGCCAACGAGATGACATAAAAACACACGAGGAATTTAAATTTGTAATGCACCTAATAAGAAAAAGGCCTAATGCATTTTGGCTCATGATTTGAGGTTAATTAAGTTAAGGGGGTTAGCTTAAGTAATTTCAAAACACCCCTTCACACATATGAATTAGGTTTTGATTTCCTTAATTGAACTTAAGTTATTCAACACCTAAGTATCCACCCAAAGTAGATTAATTAAGCTCTAAAAGTTTTTGGAATTTTTAAAAATTAATTAAGAGGATAATTAATGAATTAACCCTTAATTAAGAGATGATTACGAAAGAAAAGGGGTTTAGGGAATTAGGAAACCTCCAAAATTATTCCTAAACCTCCTATCTGATCTGATCTTAATCAGCTCTAATCATGGATTAAAATCACTAATCACACCTTAATTATCCTTAATTACTTTAAAGGAGTAATTAGGAAACTCATATGTAATTCTCCTAATTAAACCTTCAATAAATCCAAGAAAATTAGGGGAAGCACTAGTCATCCCCTATAATATACCCATGAAGTTTTAATTAGGTTGAAGATAATAAAATTTCTAATAAAAAAAAATGAAAAGCATAACTCAAAATCTGAAATTATTTTAAAATATTTTATGTTGAATTAATTCATATTTTCATATTGAATTTAGAGAGAGAAGGATTTAGATATGGTAGACTACCATTGCATTTGCAAAGCGGTGAGCATACTTAGCATCGCATCGCTCGAGCAGATTGATTAATCAGGATCTCCCGCAGCTTTAAAAGGATAAATCAAATTCCAAACGCGGGAATTTTTTTGGCCGTCCATCCAAAACGTGTGGATGGATGACCAAGATCTTCTTAGTTCTTTCCCTTAGATCAATAGAGACCGTCCATGATCTAGGGGAAGATCCGAGCTCAATTGAGCTTAGATCAAAACCAAATTTAACCCACACCATCTAAAGCCAATAAATGACACATCAAATGGTGGGATTTGCATGAATTGAAAATTTCTTTCACAATGGACCAAGACCTCCTATGCTAGGTGGTGAAAAAATCCCATACCTCACCGGAGGTGATCACCGCCTGATGATGAGTGATAGTGGAGACAAGCCTCCGAAATTCTTAGGCCTTGGTGACTGCTCTTATGGACCAACACCACTTCAAGATCCTTGCAACTTTGATCCAATTACTCCTCTCTTTGCTATGGGAGCTCAAATGGAAGCTTGAGTGAGCTCGGATTGGCCCTTAGAAGAAGTGTGCAAGATGAATTGGGATAATTTTTAGTGTGGAGAAAGTTGAGAGTTCAAGTGAGCTCCCCTGTTTTCACACTATGCAAACCCGAGAAGATGAAGTTTGATTTCACTTTAGGAAGCTTGGGGAGGCTGAGAAATTGCTTCTCTGACTTCCCTAGGTTCAATCAAAGTGAGGAATGATGGATTTGAGTTTAATTAGGGGAAGTATATCTCCCCCTTGATGGATCTGACGGCTGCAAGCTATCTTACCGTTTTGATCCAATTGATCACAATGGAGAGTTTGTTTTTGCTGTTAGATGTTGGCACGTGGTCGATTTGAGGCAAGGAGTGGATTGCCAACCTCCCATGTGCTTGAATTTGGGGGAAAGAGGGATTTTGAATTTGCCATTTTGACCCATGGGGTTGGGTTTGGCCTTGGGCCAATTGGGCTAACCCAAACTCATTAGGTTGGGTGCACCACTCTTCATTAGGTCTTCTTGAGCTATTAGAAAGAAATCAAGTTGATATGAAGAGGGTGTGACCAAATTACCCATGGATTAGGCCAAAATTTGTTCAATGGTCTTGGGGTAGAAAGGTAGGCTTTGGTCAAGTTAAACAAGTGATTTGGAATGAACTTGACCCATTGGTTTGAACCAATTTGGCTTAGATCAAGTTTTGACACATTTTGACTTTTTTAAGTTCAATTGGGTCAAGTCAAGTGGCCAATCAAGGTTAGCTCAAATGTTGGCTTGGTCAAGTTCAAATATAGGTCATGAGTGAGCTTAGATCAATGGTTTCAAATAATTTGGCCTATGGTGGAATTTGGCTATGTTAGATTTTATTTTGGGTTAAGTGTTGACTTGGCCTACCCTTAGGTTTGACTTGGTTTGATTGATTGATCATCCCATGATGATTGTTGATCATGATGAGAGGCAAAGATGAGTTTGGTTCAATCTAATTTGGTTAGGATTAGAATTTTGCGCATAAGGGTACTTTAGGTCACTTTGGATCAAGTAAGCCTAAGTGGGTCAAATGGCTTGGTCAAAGCTTGGTTTGAACTTGAGTGATCTTGTATATGGACTTATGATTGAAATATAAATCCATTTATAAGTGGTTTGAAGTCAAATATTTTGATTCATTTGACAATTTCATATTCAAAGGAAGAATATGAAAGGATTTAGGCTTTAATTTTTGAATTAGGTTTTGATTGTTTGATTGAAGTTTGGATTTATATATGGGTTCATGATTGTCGTTTTGATTGAATCATGAGAGAAGATCAAGAGTTTTGGCTTGATTTAAAATTGATTTGGCTAAGTTCAAGATTTTGACTTGAAAGGCTTAGATTGGATTTTGAGTAGATTTGAGTTTGATTTTTTGGAATATGTTTAGATTGTTTGAATTTATATTTCATTTATATATGTGAATATAAATGAGAATATAAATGGATCATAAGTTAATTTCAAGGGTTTGAATTGATCATGATTTAGGCTAAGTCCATTAAGAAGGATTTAAAGGACTTAGGAAAATTTTGGAGTTTGGAGTTTGAATTTTTGAATTTGGTTTGATCATTTTATATTTATATTTCATTTATATATGTGGATATAAATGAGAATATAAATGAATTAAAAAAAATCCTATAAATTTGAATTGATTTGATGATGATTTAGGCTAAGTCCATTAATGGAAAATTAAGGACTTAAAGAAATTTCAAGTTTTGGATTTGATTTTTTGAATTGGATTTGATTGATTTATATTTATATTTTATTTATATATGTGAATATAAATGATTTATGAGAAAATCCCATGAGTTTGAAGTGATTTAGTCATGATTTAGGCTAAGTCCATAAGAGGAAGATTAAGGATTTAGGAAGATTTGAACTTAGGAATTTTGATAGATTTTGATCATGGGTTTCAATCATGGATTTTAATTATGGATTTTTGATCATATGGAGTTGAGTTGAGTTTGGAGAAAGTCAATTTAGTCTGATTTGGATTTTGAGAAAATCAATTAAAATTGATTTGGAATTTGACTTGAAGGAAGGAAGGTGAGGAATGGTTCAAGCTAAGGTTAGGAAAATTTCCAACACCCCTAAGACATGACCTATTCCTATGGATAACCCTTCTAAGTCTTTGGGGTTAGGTTGAGTGTCCAACTAATAATTAGATGTGTCTTAAAACTAAGGAACTCTTAAAGTCTAAGAGGAATCCTATGTCTAAGATGGAGGTGTTGACAACTCATTCTAAAAATGAGGTCAACACACACATATTTAGCATGTTGGGGAAGAATTAAAGCAATGAAAGAATGTAAACACATTCACTTTAATTAAATCCTAAAGATAATCATATGAAATAAGAAAGCTTAAAGTAAATCAAAGTTTGTTTAATGTGATTTTTATTTGAATTTGAGTTTGATTTAATTTTGAAAATGTGAGTTGAGTTTGCTGTTCTTCCATTCCCACATGTGTTTTGATATTTTTGTTCAATTTTTAGATGAATAGATTCATTTTAGATTTTGATTAGGTTAAGATATGAATTAAGCATGTTAATTAACCCTTACCTACACCACCTTAGCATAGTTAATCAAATAATTATGAGCCGATGAGATGACATAAAATCTCACAAGGAATTTAAATTTGCAATGCAGTTAGGAAGAAAGGGTCCTAATGCAATTTGGCTCATGATTAATGATTAATTAAGCTAAGGGATTTAACTTAAGTAATTTCAAAACACCCCTCACACATATGAGTTGAGTTTTGATTTCCTTAATTTAACTTGGGCTCTTAAACACCTAAGCATCTACCAAAGTAGATTAATTAAGTTCTGAAAAGTTTTAGAATTTTTAGAAATTACTTAAGAGGCTAATTAGTGAATTAGCCATTAATTAAAAGAGGATTAAGAAAGAAAAAGAAGGTTTAAGGAATAGCTTAGGAGAAATTCTCCAAAATTATTTTGTAAACCTCCCATTCATTGAATAAGACCTTAATCAACTTCAATAAGGGATTAACACTAATCAAACCCTTGATTATCCTTAATTACATAAAAGGATAATTAGGAAATGCATTAGCAATTCCCCTAATTAGGCCATCAATAAATCCCAATAAAATTAGGGAGAGATAGAAGTCATCCCCCAAAATATACCCAAGAAGTTTGAGATTAATTAGTGGATTAATTAGAGAGTAATTAGCAAATTAAAATTTCTAATAAAACCCAAAATCAGAGAAAGATACAATTCAAAATCCATTAAAACCAATTTTAGAATATTCTAAATTATCTTTCAATGGAAAATTTTCTCATATTTTTCTAATTTTTCTTTAGAGAGATATGAATTTTTGAATTTAAGTAATTAATTAGAAAATAAATAAATCCTAATTAAATCTCTAATCTCCACGCATGACACAGTAATCGAGTGGATGCACTTTCCACGACCCCAAAGGTAACCTAAACATCACATCACAAGATGCATACATACGTTTGATATCCGCCAGTGAATTAACTCGGTCGGAGGGATGAAATGGGATATAAAACATGCATTTAATCTTGACCAACCATCCAAAATGCGCTGATGGACGGACAGAGATCACCCCTGTTCTTCCCTAAGGAATAATGGAGACCGTTAACTTTCAAAGGGAAGATCTGAGCTCGATCGACCTCGGATTGTGATGAAACTTTGCACTCACCATCTAACCCTAATGACAATCACATCTAACAGTTGAAATCTCATGCCATTAAACTTTTTTTCACAAAAGACCAACACACATGGAATTTAGTGGTAAAAAAATGCCATACCTCGCCGGAGGTGATCACTGACGCTTGATTCCATTGGAGGAGCTTCGCCTGGTTGAGACGAAGATGTGGTGAAAGTATTAGCTCCTGAAGGTAAGTGGCTAGCTCTATGGACCAACCCCTCCTTAGCTTCCTTGCAGCTTCGATGGAATTAAACCTCCCCTTGCCTTTGGAACTTGAGAGAGAGTTTACACAAGGTCGACTTGGCCCTCTAGTGGAGTGTGCAAAGGCAATTTAGTTGAATTGTAGTGTGGAGGAAGTTTGCCAATCAATGGAGGTCCCCTATTTTTGCTTAAGGGAAAACCGAGAATGGCAATTTCCAATTCCTTCTAGATAGCTTAGGATCACTCAAGAATGCTTCCTATCACTCTACCCTTACTCAATCAATAGTGAGGAAGTTAGAATTGAAGTGAATTTAGGGGAGTATATCTCAACCTATGGTAATCGGATGATCGAAGCTTTATTTTTTGTTTTGATCCAATTGCCAAGATTGAAAGGGCTATTTGAGTTGTTAGAAGTTTGCACATGGTCGGTTTGGGCTAGGGAGTGGAGTGGTAACCTCCCATGTGCTTCAAATTGAGTGGAGGGAGGTTTTCCATATGGCCAATTTAAGCCATGTGCTCGATTTTGGCCTTAGTCAATTTGGGCTGAACCTAAACCCATTGCGTTGAGTGCACCACCCTCCATAGGGTCTACTTGACCTATTAGGAAGGTATCAAGTTGGTATGAGAGGACTTGACCAAATTCCCCATGGATTTGACCAAATTTGTTCTATGATTGATTTTTGAATTTGAATATGTTGGGTATGTTGAGAAAATGGATTTGGCCAAGTTTCATTGGATTTGGAGTTCATTTGGTATGGTTTGGCTCATGTTGACCCATTTAGGTCAAAATGGGTCAACTTGCATCAAGTTGACCAATTGGTCAAATTGGGTCAAGCCAAGTCAGTCAAGTTCATATGACCATTTGAAATATTTTGGTGACTTTGGTTTGATTCAATTTGGTTTAGGTTTGAATTTGATTCATATGACTTCATTTATGTCAAATGGGTCAAGTTGACCAATTTGACCCATTTGACCTATTTGAGCTAGGCCATGGGTAGGTTTAGGTTTAGTTAGTCATATGAAGTGGATTAGTATATTTGTTTCCAATCAATTTTGGTGAAGTTTGAATTTGGCTCAACATGACCGTTAGTCAAGTTTGGGGTCAATTGGGCTAGGTTAGGTCTAGTTGGCCAATTGAGGCTTTGGTCAAGTTCAATAAGTGATTTGGAATGAACTTGACCCATTGGTTTCAATTAATTTGGCTTAGATCAAGTTTTGACACATTTTGACTTTTTAGGTTAAGTTGGGTCAAGTGGCCAATTGGGCTAGGTTAGGCTTAAATGTTGACTTGAACAAGTTCAAATATTGGTCATGAATGAGCTTAGATCAATGGTTTCAATTAATTTGGCCTATGGTGAATTTTGGCTATGTTGAGTTTCATTTTGGCTAAGTATTGACTTGGTCAACCCTTAGGTTTGACTTGTTTGACCCAGATTGATTGATCATCCCATGATGATTGTTGATCATGTTGAGAGCAAAGATGAGCTTAGTTCAATCCAATTTGGTTAGGATTAAAATTTGGCTCATAAGGGTACTTTAGGTCACTTTGGGTCAAGTGAGCCTAAGTCAAATGGCTTGGTCAAAGCTTGATTTGAGTTTTATTGAACTTGTATATGGACTTATGATTGAAATATAAATCCATTTGCAAGTGGTTTGAAGTCAAATGGGTTTTGATTCATTTGATAATTTTATATTCAAAGGAAGAACATGAATGGATTTGGGCTTGATTTTTGAATTGGGTTTTGATTTGGTGATTGAAGATTATATTTATATTTGGATTCATGATTGTAGGGTTGATTGAATCATGAAGAAAAATCAAGATTTTGGCTTGATTTGAAGTTTATTTGGCTAAGTTCAAGATTTTGACTTGAAAGGCTTAGGTTGGATTTTGAATGGATTTGAGTTTGATTTTTGGAAGTGGTTTTGATTGTTTGAATTTATATTTCATTTATATATGTGAATATAAATGAGAATATAAATGATTATGAGAAAATTTGATGAATTTGAACTGATTTGATCATGATATAGGCTAAGTCCTTAAGAGAGGATTAAGGAACTTAAAAAAGATTTGGAATTTTTGAATTTGAATTTTTTGAATTTGGCTTAATTAATTTGAATTTATATTTCATTTATAAATATGAATATAAATGAGAATATAAATGAGTTATGAGAAAATCTCAAGGATTTGATTTGATTTGGTCATGATTTATGCTAAGTCCTTAAGAGGGGATTAAGGACTTAAGAAGAATTTTTGAACTTGGAATTTGATTTTTGGATTTGATTTGATTGATTTGAATTTATATTTCATTTATATATGTGAACATAAATGAGAATATAAATGATTTGTGAGAAAATCCCATGAATTTGAATTGATTTGAAGATGATTTAGGCTAAGTCTTTAAAGGGAAATTTAAAGGACTTAAGAAATTTTGGAGTTTTGGATTTGAATTTTTGATTTAGTTTGATTGATTTATATTTATATTTCATTTATATGTGTGAATACAAATGAGAATATAAATGAGTTATGAGAAAATCTCAAGGATTTGATTTGATTTGGTCATGATTTAGGCTAACTCCTTAAGAGGATTAAGGACATAAGAAGGATTTTTGAACTTGGAATTTGATTTTTGGATTTGATTTGCTTGATTTGAATTTATATTTCATTTATATATGCCAATATAAATGAGAATATAAATGAGTTGTGAGAAAATCCCATAAATTTGAATTGATTTGAAGATGATTTAGGTTAAGTATTTAAGGGGAAATTTAAAGGACTTAAGAAATTTTGGAGTTTTGGATTTGAATTTTAAATTTCGTTTAATTGATTTATATTTATATTTCATTCATATATATGAATATAAATGAGAATATAAATGAGTTATGAAAAAATCTCATGGATTGGATTTGATTTGTTCATGCTTTTGGTTAAGTCCTTAAGAAAGGATTAAGGACTTAAGAAAAATTTAGAATTTGAAATTTCATTCATTGGTTTCAATCATGGATTTCAATCATGTGGCATTGATTTGAGTTTGGAGAAAATCAAATAACCTTGATTTGGAGTTTGACTTGAAGGAAGGAAGGTGAAGAGTGGTTCAAGCTAAGAGTTGGCAAATTTTTTTAACACCCCTAAGGCATGACCTATTGCTATGGCTAACTCTTCTAAGTGTCTAGGGCAACGTAGTGTCCACCTAATCACTAGATGTGTCTTAAGACTAAGAAACTCTTAAAGTCTAAGAGGAGTCCTATGTCTAAGATGGAGGGGTTGAGAGCTCATCCTAAAATAAGGTCAACAACGATAAGGTGATTCAAGTTCAATTGAGAAGTGGTAAAGTCTTACCACCATCATCAAAGAAGGGGAATTCAAATAAAGACAAAAGTAACAAATTTAAGTCAAAAAAGATATCATTCCCAAATATCCTAAAATAAAGCTTAAATCAAGCAAAAAGATAGATTATAATATTATATTGCATCTAAAAAAGGTCCTTGCAAAATTAATTGTGTATGAGGCTCTCTTAATGTCAAAAAGACCTCCGAGAAACTTTGATATATGATCTCAAAGATCCGGAGAGTTACGAAGCTTACTTTGCCAAAAAAATGTATGACTGAATCATTGCAAACTCAAGATCTAGGTAATCACATTTTTTTGAAGAAGATCTTATGTTGGGAATAGCAGATAACGACCGTCCTCTATATGTTACCGCAGAGAGTGATAACATCTTGATCAATCAAATACTGATTGATCTAGGTTCTTCTATCAATCTTATGAGCTTAAAAGCATTAAGAGGATTATAACTTGATATCCATCATCTTGGGAGAGATAAGTTGATGGTTCATGGCTACAATGAGAAGGGGCAGAAAACTCTGGGTTCTTTTATTCTCCCACTCAAGTCTTAGGATTTATATACAGAAGCCAATTTTGATGTAATTGACGTTGATACATCATTTAGAGCTCTCTCGGGTCGACCATGGCTGCATGAGTATGGCATGGTCCTATCAACTATGCATCAGTGTATGAAATACCTAAAAGATGGAGAAGAGTTCAGAATTCTTAGAAACTTACAATCATTCTCCATCCATGAAGCAAGGGTTTATGAAGATGCAAAATATTTCATCCATAAAGAGCTAAGCTATGAGCCTCTCGGCGTAGCATCCACTTCAGGATTAAAAGTAACTTGGTGAAAGAGTAGAAGCAAAGAGGGAAGAAAAAAAGGCAATGTGACTCTCCTAAAGCACTTGATTCTACACCTAAATTAAGATGATCAGTTCTTCATTTGGGAAGTGACACACAAGAAGAAGAAAATATTCTGTCAAACCTAAGGGAACTTATAAGCTTTCAAGAAAGGCAAAGTATAAAATAAGTGATTCTAATTGAGACTATGACTTTAAATCTACTTATGGAAATAGGTTTCAGAGGGTCACATCAAGAAGGATAGCTCACTTGGTAATATCAGATGACTCCTTCAAAATTATACCCATCCTTCAGTAGTACTTCAAAGAAATCACTCTACTGGAGGTCCATAATATTGAAGAATTGATAACATTCTATGTCCACCATTGAATGAGAGTGGAGGAACAAGAATTTTATTTTATAAATTTGAAGAGTCTTAGCCTCACAATTTTGATTGGCTACTCAACATGAAGATTCTGTTGAGATGGAGCCAACAAGAATACCAATATACTACCCACCAAATTATGAAGAATGATACATAATCTTGAAATTCATATTGGAACTACTAAATATAAAACTCAAATATTTAATGGGATGCGGATCCAAAGATGTCCTCAAGTATTACAAAGAAGTGATAAGTTCATCACTAAAAGTCTTGGTTCATCCATAAATCTCATCAAAATAAAGTTTGTTATAATATAATAGAAGCTGAGAATGAAACTAATATTGATGAAGAAGATGATCTCTATAAAATTCTTCTTATAAATGATGAAGAAGTAGAAACCAAGCATGCACCTGAAGAACTCAATGATGATGGACAAATAGCTACTATGGATGAACTCAAAGAAATCAACCTAGGAGCTGAAGATGATCCCCATCCAACTTTTGTCAGTGCCCTTCTACCTGAAATGAATGAGATTAGAAATTGAAGAATAGGTGATCATTGAAATTAAAAAGCTAATTGAAGCAGGATTCATATGCAAAGAAAAGTATCCATTGGATAGCTAATATAGGGCACGTGAAGAAGAAAAATGGTCATATTTGTATCTGTATCGACTTTCGGGATCTTAATAAAGCTTGCCCGAAAGATGACTTCCCACTTCCTATATCAGAATTTCTAGTTGGTAATACATCCAACTATGATATGTTTTCTTTTATGGATGGATCCTCGGGATATAATCAGATCAAGATGGCACTTGAAGATGAAAGACATACATTGTTCAGAACACCTATTGGCATAGTCATGCTTTTAGTTTGAAGAATGCTAGAGCTATATACTATAAAGCCATGAAGCATATTTTTGATGAGTTGATTCATCAAAATGTGGAATATTATGTTTATGAAATGGTGGTGAAGAGCTTAAATCGTGAAATTGAAGACTTGAGAATTGTATTGGAGAGAATCAAAAAATATGATCTCAAAATGAATCCTCTAAAATGTGCATTCGGGTGTCCTTTAAATAATTTTTCAAGTATACTATACGTCACAGAGGAATTGAGATCAAACCTACTAAAATCAAGGAAATTGTGGAGATGCCTCTACCGAAGAGTTTGCATCAGCTCCGTTCTTTACAAGGAGAGTTTACATTCATCTGATGATTTATATCAAACTTATCAGGACGTTGTCAACCATTTGCAAAGTTTGTGAAAAGAATGCTCCATTCAAATGGGACAAGGAATGCTAAGAAGCCTTCAATAACATTAAAAGCTACATATTAAATCCACAAATCCTTGTAACGTCTACTCCTGGGAAGCCCCTCATTCTATACACAACTACATTAGAAGCGTCCCTTAGAGCATTATTGCACAACACATGAAGAAAGCGAAGAGAATGCTCTTTATTATATCAACCAGAGGTTGATAGGAGAAGAAATGTGATACTCTCTGATGAAGAAGCACTGTTTGACATTAATCTTTGTAATCCAAAAGCTCCATCATTATATATTATCTCACAAGATTACCCTCATCTTAAGGATATATGTAATCTAAAAGCTCCGATAGAGAAGCACAAGATTACCCTCGTCTTATGGGAAGACAGGGACACTTTATATATATATATTTATTTATTTATATAAAAGCACCGTGAAAATCCCCCTATTGCATAGAGGGCATTTTTTAATGTTATATATAGATGAAATCAATATTATGTGTTAAGCCCTCTTAAGAGAAAATATATCAAATCAAATATTGATGTATTTGCTTAATTTCATCTTAAAATTCTTTCATTTTAAAATTCGCCATGCAAGACAAGGGGCATTTTTTTGTTTTCATATGGGTCGACATCATGCCATAAGACGAGATTCTTGAATATATTCTGATTGGTAGACATCGTGCTTTGAGCTGAGATCCCCATTTGATAACTTTAATATCCTAGTGATAAAGATGCATTTAGTTATTCTGAACAAGCGAAAATGCATCTTTAAACAAATTGCACATAAGATGATTCTGCAATTAAAGATTCATCTTTTATACTTGTAATAGTTTTAAAAGTCAAGTGAGAAAATTTCAAATTTGTAAACTTTGATATTATTAAGTTGGGAAAAGCAAGTCCATTCATAGCTCAAGTTAAAACTCAAGTGGGTCCTGATTGTCGGACTCAATAAGCCCAAATCTGCCCATCTCACTGAACAAATTATAAGAAAAGGTAGTAGTGGTAGAGCCACCACTTGCAAGTTTAATGATAACAACTATTTTGCCTAAAGCTAACTTGACTTAACATACCCAAGTGATTCACAATCAAAAGTTCTATTAACTGACTAATGGACTATAAATAAGATTATAAAAGATGTTTTATCCATAAAACATCAACTGTATAAAAAAATCTTAGAGATATACAAAGATGAAGATATGAAGTCTCAAGTGCAGTATAAAAAAGGGGAAGACAAGAATGCTAATTTTACACTAATACAACAAGATAATACATGGCTGATAAAAAAAAGATAAGAGACAAAAATAAAATGTACATCAAGAAAGCCTAGACTATAGCTCCTGAAGTTGTGGTGAATAAACTACTAAAGATTGATGCTCGTTCTCAGCTAATGTAAAACCTGCACAGCTCTGGTCAAAGCAACCTCAGCATCCACCATAACTTGATGGTGTATTTGGTAACGGTGTTGCTCCTGCTCTATAGCTCGAGCTCTCCCATCATGCTCAGCTTGCAAGTTTGACTTGTAGGATATCACGATCAATTTGAGGGATTTCGCTTGAACTAATGAACCAGGTCGGTTGAAGGTTATGAAAGAAAAGCAGGAAAGCCTACTTCATTATGTGAGATGACGCCCAAATAAAACTTCTATCGAAATCATTTAGATGGAGTGGGTCCAGAGGAAAGAACAAGGTCACTCAACCAAGATATAAAGAAATCAAACCACCCAGCCCCAGCAGACTCAATCTCCGAGCCAACCATAAAGAAAACTGATGTTTTGTGATCCCGATGCCATCTGCAGTTGCTTCAACAACATACCAAGAAAGATGAGACCACCCTTTTCATTCCTCCAAATAACCTGTGGAAGCTCCAGTCTTGTATCTGGGAGGAGCCTCAATCTATCTAACTTTAGAAGTCTATCAATCGACCAGATGTCGTGTAGAGAGCCAGACTCTCCTCAAACTCATCATGTGCTAGGTCACCGCCTCCCTAATCCCGACTACTCAAGCCAATGAAGTGCCGAAGAATACCGAGTGATCTCATCTAGTGGATCAAAAACTCTGCATCTCTACAAAGAGCCTCTAAGTACCTGAGAACCTACTCCTCCAAACTAGTGTGAGCTAGAAGATCCAAAATGATGTTCGCATATGATGTGAAGCAGTCTAGTGACTCTGGTGAGCCCAGAGTAAGCCTAGAAATCACATCCCTCATAAACATCAAGCTGTAATCCCACATATCTTTGTCACGTGGATCTAGTGTAGATGGATATCAGTGGTAGATCTCAGACTTGTAACCCACCTCAAACACTATAAGAAATAAATGAAAATAATCAACATAAGGTAGAGCAGTAAATATAAAGAAGTGTAACTAAAGAACAAAGAGATGAAGTAAAGTAACTAAACATGGCAAACCTGACTGAACCATTGTGTCATAAATGGCATAGTCCTCGGTGAGCTTCACTATCTAATAAGCTCTAGGGCTACATGTTGGCTCGATAGAAGCTCCACTAGGTACGGGGTCTCTGACCTCAGAAGTCTCCCAAGGACAATGGACAGAGTAAGGCTCGGTAGGGAAAAGTGACTCCACATAAGAAGTAGCAAAATCTGAGGTAGTGGTATCGAAGGCAGGCACACAAGACTGCCCAACTTGAAAGTCCTATGCAGTATATCTAGTACTAGCTGACACTTGTGGCACCTCATCAAGAGTCAGAAGTCGCCATAGAAGTGGACTCATGGAACAATCAACTAAAGGTCGAGTGAGCTGTAGGTCAACTACGCCTACGTCTATGGTGAAGGAACCATAGTATAGCTAGAAGCAAAATCTCTAGCTCTAACTCTGCTATGAGGAGTGGTGTCCTTATCCCTGACCTGCTCATCAACTGCTGCATCTATCATGAATCAAATTAAAATATCAAATACACTGAATATATTTTAATGATACAACAAAGAAGATGATATAAGTATTGAAAGAGAGTAAGATATTGTTATACCTCTAGCGATGTTATCTCCTGCTAATGGTGACCCATAATGGGCCCTTTGACCTCGAGGAACTCCTAAGGACCTCACTCTACGCTCATATCTCTTCACGCCATGCTCCAAGAAAGGACCAAAAGATAGTCGTACCTAGGTGAGATGAGTATAATTGACCCCTGTGTAACTATGCAGAGGAGCTATCCAAAAATGAGAACCAGCACCGAGTCTCAGTAAGTGTAGCAAAACTACAAAAGTAGCATAATAACATGTCTCAAGAAGCACTGTCCTATTCTTCCTGACATCCATTATCCTAGGAATAAATGGTCGGCCATCATGAGCAGTAGACTGAGAAAATTTGAACTGTCGTGCAACATGATTGGGATGATATCTTAGCGATACTATGTTAAGCATCTAATCGATTACTATCCCAAGAAATAAGTCAAAGTTGGAGGATATTTCAATATTGAGAAGAGATATATTTTGCAAATTATGATTTTCCAATCATACTCATGGAAAACAAGACCAAGTTAAGGAGCAACTTTGCTACAATCATAAACCGAATGATTTTTTCATACAAAGTTAACGCCATCAAGCAAAGACTCGACAAACAACCCAGGATAGTCAAAAGGTCTTGGTGGACTTCCACCTGCCTCTTCCATATGGTTAATGTCATGGAACACCTCACAAACAACAGATAGGTCAAAGGTCCTTGGACTTCACGATCTCTTCCATATTAACGCCATCTGAACACCGACAAACAATCTCGGATAGGTCAAAAATCCTCAGCTGATTCAATTCGACCTCTTCCATATAAATTAACGTCATCGGATAACACTCTGACAAACAACCTCGGATGGGTCAAAATCCTCAGCGGATTCAATTCAACCTCTTCCACACAGGTTAATGTCATCGTTAACATCATTGAGCAAACACTATAAATAACCGATAGGTCAAAATTCTCTGGATTCAATGCAACCTCTTCCACGTTAACGCCATCGTAACCTCGACAAACAACCTGATAGGTCAAAATCCTCAAATGGATTCACCTCTTCCATATAGTTAAGCCATTGAGCAAAGACTCAACAAACAACCTAGATAGGTCAAAAGGTCCTTGGTGGACTTCCACACTTCCATACAGTTAACGCCATCTAACACTCGACAAACAACCTCGATAGGTCAAAATTTTCGCGATTCAATTCAACCTCTTCCATGTTAACATATCAAACACTCGACAAATAACGGATGGGTCAAAATCCTCCAGATTCAATATAACCTCTTCCACAAGTTAACGCCATCGTCAACATCATTGAGCAAACACTCGACAAACAACCTAGATAGTCAAAAGGTCCTTGGTGGACTTTCCATGACCTCTTCCATAGTTAATGTCATCGGTAACACCGACAAAACAACCTCCGGATAGGTCAAATATACGGATTCAATTCGACCTCTTCCATACAAGTTAACGCCATCGTAATTAATAAACAACCTCGGATGGTCAAAATCCTCGAGATTCAATTCAACCTCTTCCACAAAAGTTAATGTCATCGGCACACATCGGCAAACACTCAATAAACAACCCGGATAGGTCAAAAAATTCTCGGATTCAATGCAATCTTTCCACAGTTAAGCATCAAGTCACACTCGATAAAACAACCTCTAGAAGTCAAAATCCTCATCAGAAGGCCATACGCCAATTATCATCGCTGACACTACCGCCACTATCGTAATTTTCGCCCACATTACATCGCTGCTGGTCCTTTGCCGACTATTAACGGCCACTGCCGCCACTTATAAATCTCGCGCCATTCATTGCTGACTATCGTGACGGCACCGCCATCGAATTATCACCGGCATCTTACCGGTCACCACTATCGCCACGGCTATGGACATCGAGGCCGCTGTAATCTGCGGCCCATTCTCGCTGACGCCAGACCGCTATCAGCAATTCTCATGACGCCGCCATGGCCGCTCAGACGCCCGCCTTAATGCTTCGTATCGCGCTGGCTCAAGCAAGGTGCTAAGCGGTGCACATTCATACCCGGATGGGTCCGTAATCTCAAAATCTCGCACCCGCACATACTTACACACATCCGCTCCCCCGATTCGCTTCCATATAATCTTGTGCTCCCATGAAGACTGTTTCTCAAAATGTGTTAATGGACCCTCAAATTTCATTGAAGAATTTGCTATTTTCGTGTATTTGACATATATATTTTTTGGATGATTAAGATAATATCATCCAAAAATAGGCAACCTATCAAAATTCCTCTGGAAGCACGAATCTTGATGCCGAAAAGCGATCGTAAATTGAAACACAAGATCAAGCACTTAAAATATCATTGAAACTTTGGGACATCGCTTAAATTCCTAAAAGCTCTCAAATATGGAGTGTTTATAGTCAAATCGAGCATCTCGACGAGCTTTCCAACAAGCCAAAGATCTTACAATTGAATTTTATTTGAGCATTCAAATACACAAAAAATACATCATATGATCAAGAGAATCATCATGAGCCGTCCGATGGAGAGAGAGTGGTTAGATTTTGCATGTATTGCTGAGACGCCACTCCTCCACCTATAAATAGCCTCATTCCTCATGATGAGGGGCAAGAGAGAGGAGAGTGCTCTAAAGGTTGAAAATCCTCCAAGCATAATCGTACTCACTGACGGCCACCACCCCCGTTGATTTCTAACCACCACCGTCAGCCGCCACCGTTGATCCTCGCCATCGCCAATCTCCATCGGTCTCCATCATGACGACCTCATCGGTCGCTCTCGCCGTGTTCACCATCATCTGCTACCACTAGCAACTGTTATAACCTAAACGTGACTATATGGTTGTTGTTGTTTGATTTTGGGATTCCCATTGTCAGCCTTTCTCATATACAATTATGTAACTCGTTATCGGAAAACTTGTACCCAAAATAAATATATAATGGAAGCTTTTTACCGGCTCAAGCCCTGCGGATTAATTCCCTCTTCGAGATTTTCCACGAAAAATTCGAGTTTTCTTGTTCACTTTTAAATACTATATGTGTCGGATTTCACAACAAGGCTGCGCGAAACTTTCACTCTACCACAACGAGTTTTCTAGCACGCAACAAGGATATGTATATTAGAGTCGTTACTTGTGTCCAAACACATGGAGGATTGATAAAATATTTTTCTATTTTAGTTGGATTACATCAAGGATTAGCTTTAAGCCCATATCTATTTTGCTTTAGTTATGGATGTTCTTACAGCATTTATATGTGAAGATGTACCTTGGTGTATGCTTTTGTCGATGACATCCTTATTGTTGATAATACTAGAGGGAGTCCAAAGAAACTTGAATTATAGATCAACCTTAGAATTAAAGATTTTCTTTTAAGTAGATCTAAAAACTAAATATATTGAGTGTAATTTAGTTGTAGTTCTAGGGATAGTTTGATATTAAATGAACAAGTCATTAAAAGAGTGATTGATATCCCAAACTCTTTATTTCAAACGATGGTGAAATAGATGGAATGTTATTAGTAGAATTCAAGTTGGATGGTTGAGTGGAGGAATACATCGGCTTTGTTTGTGATAAAGTTTCTTAACAAGAAAATTTTAAAAGACTTAGTAAAACCAATGATTTATGGTGCATAATGTTGACTAATAAGAGAAGCATAAGACTAAGTTAAGTGTTCTTAGATGAGAATGCCGTGGATGAGTGGCTTTACTCTTAGAGATAAAATACGAAATGAAATGTTGGGGAAAAGTTTGTAGCTCATGTGAAGATTAGAAAGCGACCTTGATGGTTTGGCAATATAAAAGCTTGTCCAGGATGATTAGAGAGTAGATGTATTAGATTTATCTTTATATTAAGAAAGGTAGAGAAGACCTAAAAAGACTTGATTACGATGTATAAAAAAATAACTTTTTAGTATCTTGAATTAAATGAGAACTTGACACATAATAGAGATAATAGCGAAGATTCATGTATGATCCCTAGTGGGATAAAAATGTTGTTGTTGTTATAATTAAATTAAACATATATGAACACAATTTTAATTTAATTTGATTTTTAATTCGGATAAAATTTGATAAGTGAAATTTAATAGGACTAAAAATATACTACATCTTGAAACTTACGTGTGTTATTCACATCACCATAACTAATTAAATAAAAAAAAAATCTTTTAAATCCTTCATCAATAATTAATTAACATCACCACAAGCTAATTAATCAACATCATTACCGACTAACTAAATAGTTTACAGGACTATTAATTAATTAACATCATAACTAAATATCTTAATATCAAAATAACTAAAAATATTAAAATAACACTAAAATTTCTAACTAATATTCTTAAAAACCCCATGCAATTTTTTTTACCATTCTGCTGAGTAAACACATTTACTCGCACCTGAGTCCCTGACAGGAAGAATTTTTTTTAGAAATACCAAATATTTTTAAACAAAATAAAAAATAATTAATCTCATTTTAAAACATTAAGCCTCTCCGGCCCATTAGTGACCAAATTACTTTATTACCCATAGGGCCAGTGTAAATGAGATAAATTTATCCCTATTAGTGCTGTTGGCTTAGGTTGTCAAGTAAACGGCTGAATTTTTATTTTTTTTAATTATGCTAGACTCGTTAAATTATTAAGGTGAGCAGAAACTATTATGAAGATAAAATCAACTGAAAAGTCTTTTATATGCTATAGTATATAACTTATAAATGCAAACATGAATTTTTTATTGAGCTCAACATGATCGGCTCAAGTCTAGCTTATTTGTAATTGACTTATTAAATATATAAATATATATCAATTGATCATATTTGAGCTAACAAACGAATTGAACCTGAATAATAAAAATTTTTAATGGCCCTAATTATACATTAGTCATTTAAACTAAATTATCACTCACTATAATATTATTTAAGAAATTATTATATGTTGAATCGAATGTATTTTTATGTCTAAACTATAATAGTATGGTGTCATATTACACTTACAATACACATTAATCATATAGTAGTTTTAGAACCGTTATATATTATTATGTATTGACATGTATTTAATATTACATAATACATAATCGTTCATAACTAATACATAATAACTGTGTATTGATTAGATGTCGTATGATATTATGTTATTAGAGTGTAATTATAAAGCTACATTCAGACTATCCACATAATAAATTCTCATATTATTTTTCCAAAACTGGCTATAATTATTGTGTGCTAGAAAACCAGTTGCGGTAGAGTGGTTCTTCTTTGTTGTGAAATCAAGACTACACAGTATTTAAAATAGTGAACAAGAAAACTCAGAATTTTTTACTGAAAATCTCGAAAGAGAAAAATCAGCTAGCCAAGAAAATCTTCCACTATGTATCTTTGAGTACAAAATCTTTCCTATAATGGGATTACAGATTGCATATGAGAAGAACATATGTAGTCACGCTTGGTGGTACTTGCTAAAGGTAGCGAATGATGGTGAAACGGGAGGACATCGGCGGCGATAAAGGTCATGATGGAGACCCAGAGAGATTGGCGGCGAGGATTACGGCGTGAATGATAAGTCGGCGGTGGCGAATTATTGGAGAATCTTCAGCTTTAGAGCCCTCTCCTTGGTTCTTATATGAAAATGAGAATTTATTTATAGGTGGAGTGGCGTCTGTAAATACATGCAAAATCAACCACTTCACTTCATGATCGAGAATGATTCCTTTGATCATTTGATGTATTTTAAGTATTTGAATGCTCAAATGAAATCGAATTATGAGATCTTGGGCTTATGATCCCGTCAAGATGCTCGATTTGACTATAAACACCCAATATTTAAGAGCTATTTATGGATTTAACTGATATCCCAAAGTTTCAAATGATATTTTAAGTGTTTGATCTTGACTAGTTCAACTGAGGATCAACTTACTTTTGATATCAAGATTTGTGCTTATTTAGTAGAATTTTGAGTGTCATATCATTATTTTTTGGATGACATTATCTCAATCATCCAAAAAATATAATACTTAAAATAGTAGATTCTTCAATGAAATTTTGTCCATTAACCATTCATTTTGAGAGTAGATTTTCATGAGTACAAGATTATGATCCTTAAGCTGCGCAGCGGATGTGTCTATCGGATGCAAGATTTTGGGGTTATTGGCCCATCTGGACACTTACAGGTGCTTGTAGGCGTCAACGGGAGCCAAGTTATCTCCTAAAAAAGTTACTAATGTCATCCCTTTAATGTAAAATTGCAGTTATACCCATCTCTCGTTGAGCGTTATTGCACGCGAAAATAACATGAACCTAATGGTGGAAAGAGCAAAATTACTCTTCCCTAAGAAGCATTTAAATCCGCGTTGAGTAACCCTAAGTATAAGATAAGTCAGAAATTACTACAGGGGTTTTTGTGCATCACTTGACCAAGCGAAGTTGGTGCAACCTTGACTTGTTGACCATAAGGCTATTTTTGACCAATCAACTGCTTAGATGATAAATATAGTTTGATTTTCTTGAAACGGACAAAAAAAAAACTTGAGATGACATGTTTGTTTTGAAAGTGATTTGATACAACAACAACAAGCCTTAATCCCACTAGGTGGGGTCGGCTACATGAATCCTTCGTCTCCATTGTGTCATATTATGTGTCAAATTCTCATCTAATTCAAGTATACTAAGATCATTTTTTATACATCTTAACCAAGTCTTTTAGGTCTACCTCTACCTTTCTTAACATAAGGCAAATCTAATGCATCTACTCTCTGTCGGTCATGACGTAGACGCTTTATGTGGCCAAACCATCTAAGGCTCTCCCTAATCTTATCTACCACGGAGCTACTCCAACTTTTTCCCGAACATACTCATTTTGCATTCTATCTCTGAGTAAAGCCACTCATCCACTAAGCATCCTCATCTCTTAACTTAGTCTTATGCTTCTCTTTTTGCCAACATTCGCACCATAAGTCATTGCGGTCTTACCACCATCTTATAAAATTTTCTTAAGTTTAAGTGGAACTTTTCTATCACATAATAGGCGGATGCATTCCTCCACTTCAACCATCCAACTTGAATTCTACTAATAACATCTCCATCTATTTCACCATCATTTTGAACAATAGAGCCTAAATATCAATTGCTCACTCTTATTAATGATCACTAAAGTCACAACTATCACTAAAACTTCTACAACTAAAATTACACTCCATATATTAGGTTTTAGATCTACTTAAAGCGAAAACCTTTAGACTCTAAAGTTGACCTCCATAATTCAAGTTTATGTTGGACTCCCTCTCTAGTCTTATCAACAAGAAGAATGTCATCGACAAAAAAGCATACACCAAATCTTCTTGTAAATGCCTCAAGAACATCCATAACTAAAAAAAAAAGATAAGGGCTTAATGTTGATCTTGATGTAATCCAAGCGAAATAGGAAAATATTTTGTCAATCCTCCTTGTGTTTGGACACAAATGGACTCTAGTATACATATCCTTAATGACTTGAATATAACCAATATTAACTCCTTTCGTTCTAGAACTCTCCAAAGAACATCTCTTGAGACTTTATCATAAGCTTTCTCTAAATCAATAAATATCATATGTAGATCCTTCTTACTTTCTCTATGCTTCTCCATTAAACCTCTTAACAAATGTATAGCATCCATAGTAGATCTACGGCATGAAACCAAAGCGATTGTGAGAAACTTACACATCACATTGTAACATGCTCAATTACTCTCTCCCATAATTTTAATGTATGGCACATTAACTTAATTCCTCTATAATTTGCACACTCTTGTGCATCACCTTTATTCTTAAATATAGGAACCAATAACTCTTTCTCCACTCATCGACATCTTTTTTGGTCTTTAAAATAACATTAAAAGATTTGTAAGCCAAGAAATTCCTTGATCTCTAAACATTTCCACATCTATTGGAATATTATCAGTCTCTTGCTTTTCCACATTTCATTTTCTTTAAAGCTTCACTAACTTAGTTACTAATCTGACGATAAAATGAAATTCTCTATTTTTGTTTAGGGTATTAAGGTTGCTAAAATCAATCATACTTTCGGATCCTTCATTGAAAAGTTTATCAAAATATCTCATCCACCTATTTTCAATATCTTTTCTAAAGCACTTTATTATTTTCATCCTTAATACCCCTCACTTGAACTATGTCTTTACTTCTCTATCTCTTTGGTTGGCTAACTTATACATACATCTTTCACCTCTTTGGTATCTAATCTATTGTATAAATCACTAAAGCTAAATTTTTTTGCATCATATATTTTCTTAGAATCTCTGAGCCACTTTATATCTTTCCCAATTCTCAATTTTTACATCTAAACCAAGTTTTATAACAATGCTTCTTATTTCTTATCTTTTCTTGCACTCGACTCCACCACCAACTATTCTTATTAAAAGAAGCTTTTCCTTTTGATTCTCCAAGCACATCTTTTAACTTGCTTAATTTCACTTGATATTTTTCCACATAAGTTAGCTTCTTTATGAACATCCCAAATTCTAATATCTTGTAGCTTGCTCTTAAAATATTTTTATTTGTGTTCTTTAAGTGTCCCCATCTAATCTAGGATAATAATTTAGTTTATTTTTCTCTTACAATCTTTCATCTTAAAATCTAAAATAATTAGATGTTGGGTACTTAAAATTTCACTTGACTTACAATCTTTACAATTTAAGCGATCTATTTTCTTATCGAAAATAATCAATCAGTGTTTTTAGATCCATTTTTATAAGTAATAATATGTTCTCTTTTCTTAAAAAAGTATTATAGCTACAAAATCATAAGCTAAAATCAAAATCTAATATAGTCTTCTTCATTAGTCACTCCAAATCCATAACCACCATGAATACTTTTAAAATCTTCTTACTACAACATGTCCATTTAAATCTCCTCCAATAAATACTTTTCTTCAAGGGGTATCTTTTGTATTAATCCCTAATTCATTCTAAAATTTTTCTTACCTCAAACCTTGAGGGGCATAGACTTATAACATTGATAATCTTAGTATCAACAATAATCTTTAAAGCTATAATTATCTCCACATCTATTAATACTTATAACATTATCCTTCAAACTTTTATCTATAATCACACACACCATTTCTAGTTCGACTTTTACACGAATACCAAAGTTTAAAACCTAAACTATCAATCTCCTGGCCTTCTCCTTTAGTTTCTTGAACACATAAAATATTTATCTTTCTATGAACCATAATATCTATTTTCATTAATTTACTTAAGAGTACCTATATTCCAAGATCTAACCTAATTTTAGTTTCATGGACTAACTTAACCGCATCCGTCCAAAATGTGGGAACCCTTGTATTTAACCGCGCACCCGATCACGGTGGCTCATTCTGTATTATATCTGACATTGCTTCAGGGGATGAAAGTATTAACACAATGATTTAAAAGATTCATGTCATGATAGTTGGAATTAAATTTAAATATTAAGACAACCGCTTCGATCAAACAAATAGTTACTTACCAATTCAGATCGACCGCTTGAATCCGTAAGAGTCGAAGGTAAGCTTTAAATCCAGCCTATAAATTTGATTTATTATTTTTACTCGAATGGAACTGATCGAAATTAACAACTGAACTAAGGTTGCGTTAGAGATAATTTTTTTGGCTGTTTTATTTTTAGAAATTTGCCATAAAACAATCATAGTTATATATATATATATATATATATATATATATATATATATATATATATATATATATATATATATATATATATATATATATATATATATATATAAGAATACATACAAATAAAATTCTTCTTTTACATATTTCACGAAAAAAAGTAATTATATTTTTTGATGTAATAATAAAGATTTTGTTATTTAAGTAAAAATTAAAATTTAGATGTGAAATACATAAATTCATAAGAATTGCATGGTATGTATATAAATCCCCCATTTTATAATTAATTTTTCAAAAAATTACAACTGTTCAAAACAAATCTTGAAGAGCCGAGGCCAGCTCAGATAAAATTTAGGCCATGAATAGATTGTTTTTGAATTAGCTTAACTAAGCTTGAATTGAAATTTTATCCGTATAAATATGCAAATGATACAAAAAATAATGATTTTATTTGCACATATGTATCTAAATATATGAAATTATGAATGAATATGTGCAGTTTTATTAAAAAATAATCATACTGAAATATTGAGCAGAAGGCGAGTTTCCAGCAAAATCAATAATCCCAAAAATGAATAGAGCAAGTAGATTGTTTTATTTTATATGATATGAATGTAACGCAGAGGATTCTACAGCATATAGAATGAAAATTAAGAATTTGTTTGAGGTAGTTATAATTTTTTAAAAAAGTTTATTGTAAAGTTACTGGGGAGAAAATAAATTTAAAAAAAAAATTATTGTATATATTAGAAATATTTTTTTGTTTAAAAAATTAAAATAGTAATTTTCTCTTATATTATAATATTTATGATTGAAATAATTTTATTAACAAAATTTTTAAAAAAAAGAAATAGAAAAAAAAAGTTGATAAACAGCTAAATTTTTATTTGTTTTAGAAAAGCAGCGATAGCTCCAGCGTACCTTGGTTGCTTATGATTTTTTGTTTGCAAGAAGTGTGAGGTAAGTAGAACATGGAGCTAGTAAAAATAAAATAAATTTTTATTGAGTTGCTTTTGCTTAATTAAAATTTGATTAATTAACTACTTTCTTATATAGAGGTTGTTTGGCCAAATGTACTTAAATTATGGTATATTTATAATATATTTTATGATTTTAAATCTAGCACATTTAAAATTTATCAAATTGGAATGAATTTTAAATATGAATTGAGTATTAAGTGAAATAAGCTATCTCTAAGTTGCCACCATCGTCAATACTATCGTCGGCCATCTTCAACCATCATTATCATAATTGTCGATCATATCTATCACCACAGATAATCCCACTGTGTTAAGCATTACCTTTAACCAAAGAAAAAATTTAGTACACTTATAACATTTTCAACTAAATAATTTAAAAAAATTGAAGTACATTTTATTTACTTTAAACTTTAATTCTTTTATACTACATCTCTTTTATTTTTTGACAAAATAGCCTCATAAAAAAATTTTAATTTGACATGCAAATAAAAAAAGATATAGAGAATAATTTATTTTATCAAAGACTCATTAATTTTAACTTTAACTACCCTAACTATATAAAAAAATATACATATGCACTCTTTTCATTAGATTAAGATGCATTTTAGGTCATTTTATTTTAAAGTAAAATAATTTTGTTTATTATTAATTTTTTTTGCTATTTTCAAAAAAATTTATAGAAAACTATTTTTTAAAGCAAATGTTAGAGTGAATGGTATCAAAATTATTTTTGAATTTTTTTAAAATAAAATATTTATCTTGTATGCAGTTTTAAGATTCAACATTTTACAATCTTTCAAAACTCTACTGCTACTCTAAATAGACTCTTAAATGGGTTCAAACCGGTTCCTGTATTGAAGATATATACACCTTTTTCACAGAGTATTGCAAAATATTTATATATTTTTAGTTTTATAATAATATTTCAATATATTTAGCACAACTTTGATTTAATTAGTTTTCAATATTTCCATATTTTCTTAACCGGCGTTGTGATATTACCTAATACTGTTTTAGAGCTTTGAATTAATGTGATGGATGGGCTACTTTGATTTTATTTTATTTTATTTTATTTTTATTAAATACAAGCACAATATGATGTAACATGAATTGAACTATGAGTCTTCAATCTCCCTCAGTATGGTCCATTTCCAGGCTCTTTAAACCGTGAGAATTTATTAAGTGTCTATAACATAAATATTTTTTATGTCCAAATTATTGAAATATATAGTTATATATTAATTAAAGTACTCAGTACATAATGAATCTGTGATTATAGATATTAGAATAAAAATGTAGAAGCAAACCACAGAGTATACAAATCATGAAACACAGATTTTATATGAAAATTTCTAAACGGAAAAAGCACTTAGTAGAAGAGTATTTACTATATCAAAAAGAGAAAGTTACAAGTAGAGATTGACGGTTCATCTAAGACTTAACAAAACGTAATAGATTACTCTATTGTTCGGGAAGGGGTATTTATAGACTATAAGAAAAATATTAGCGAGATGGCCAATAAAAATAAGAGCACACAAATTGAAATCTTAAAACTATAATACGATTGATCTATAGCAGATGTCTTCAGTCCTTACTCATAATCCTGCAAAGGCCAGTAGATTCATTGTTCGAATCACAAATTTTAACAATATTATTATTATTATTATTATTATTATTATTATTATTATTATTATTATTATTATTGACACATAAAATCATTCATAGAATTCACATTTAACTATTTCTCTTACATCACGGTATGAGGGATTACATTTAAGATTTAGGGCCCATTTAGATGGCCTTATACGCTTTAAAATATTTGTTTAAAACTATTTTTTTAAAAAAATTGTTTTAAAATGTAATATAGAAACGTCATTTTAAATGAGATCTTAGGTTCTATTTGGGACAGCTATAATTTTTTAAAAAATTGATTATAAAATTATTATGGAGAAAATAATATTTTTTTAAAACTGTTATGTGTGTTAGAATTTTTTTTTTTTGAAAAATTCAAATGACAGTTTTCTGACAGCTTTCACATTCTAATAGTTTTAGTTCTCAAAATAATTTTTTATCATAAAATTTTTTAAAAAATAACTAAAAAGCTGAGAGCCAAATAAAATTACTTTTTTTTCTAACTGATTTATGAAAAAGTAAACAAAAATTTCTTTCAATCAAGTAAAAAAGATATATCAACGACTCAAAATATTAACATCCAAAAAATTTATAGAAGAATATTAACTAAAATAACAACTAATTTAAACTGGAGGTCACCATCAAAATAAATGAACTATTAATGGCTAGCTGCATCCCTTTTAAAGTTTCAGATTTAAGTTATCACATGACTTTAAAGATTATTTAGTTGGCGGAAAAAAGAATATAATGTAAAAAAAATTTAGTGTAAAAGGATTACTTTACAGTTATTTGATTGAGAGTTTTATAAATTCATATTTTACTTTTTTCTGTTTGGTTGAAAAAATATAATATAATGTATTTTGAAAGTGATGTCTTCTTTAATCCCTGATCACTTATTCGGATCTGGCGGCTACAGAAGCGATGTGATATCCTTTATATTAGATGTATTTAGAATTTACATAAATCGTGCGAAATTCCAACTACATCAAAAATGACCTTTATATTGTATTTAGAATATATTATATTATATTAAAAATTTACTTTACTTCAAATCAAACAATCAAAAAATTAAAATTCTTACATTTATTTTACACTGCATTTCATAAAACAGCCTCCTTAACTAAAAAAACAGCTTGGAACAGCGTATTCTTATCAAGCAAGCAATACATCAAAATATTATAATTTTTGAAATTATGATCCTTTCTAAATATTTTGTAGAACAAAGTAATAAAGGCATATGCATATTTCTTCGTAAATAAAATCAGAATTAAAATATTTAAAATCTCACAAAAAAATAAATCATGTGATCAAATTGTACCAATCATTATAAGATCAAGGCTTATTGAGCCATTAATAATTAACTCTTAGTATAGATTATCTTAAATTGTTGCGTCTAGAAAATCGGTCAGAGTAAAGTTCTTGGCCTTTGGATCAGCACACATAGATATTTAAAGCGAGAAAACTCCAAAATTTTACGTGAAAAACCTCAAAAAAAAAACGGGGCTAGCGATAAAAAAACTCCTATGTATCTGTTTAGTGTACAAGATCTTCCGATATGGATTTGATTTATGTGAGAAGAACAAAGCGATTCTTGGTAATAGACGATGTTGGCGACGATGTTGGACGATGTTACTGATGGCCACGATAGTTGTAATGATGACGCAATAATTGGCGATAATCGGTGGCGGTGGCGTGGTGGCGATCGTCGTGTGCAATTGTGCTTGGAGGATCTTTAGAGCTCTCTCCTCTCTCTTGCCCCTTCCTTCTCCTTCATATGAGGAATGAGAATTTATAGATTGGAGAGTGGCGTCTATAAATACATGCAAAATCGAACCACTCTCTCCATGATGATGATTCCTTGATCATATGATGTATTTCGTCATTTGAATGCTCAAATGAAGTCAGAATTATAAGATCTTTGGCTTGTTGGAACTGGCTCGTCGAGACGCTCGATTTGACTATAAACACTCCATATTTGAGAGCTTTTTAAGAATATAATTGATGTCTCAAAGTTTCCAATGATATTTTAAGTGCTTGATCTCGACCAGTTTTAATTTCTGATCAGCTTACTTTTAGCATCAAGATTCGTGCGTCGACTAGTAAAGTTTTTAGGGTCATATCAGTTGCCCCCCTATTTTTGGATGATATTATCTCAATCATCAAAAAATATATGTGCCAAGTACTTCAAAATAGTAAATTCTTCAACAAATCTGCAGTCCATTAACCACATATTTTGAGAACGATCTTCATGTAAGCAAGATTATAACTACGGCGATGCGAGGTACAAATCGTGTAGGTATCGAGTGCGAATTTGATTCTGGACCCATTCTGCGAGCGAGCGTGGGCTATCATGCGTAGCGCCAATGGCCTACGCGTGTATGGCGAGCTGCGGTTTGGGCGGCTGTAGCGGCTGGCGGTCGTATGGCGGTGAATACGAATCTGGTCGCGCGTTTCGCGATCGTGGTGGAATATATCGAATTGGCCAGGTCGGGGAGTCTAGTTGGCCCGAAGCGGGCAGTGGCGGGTCGCATGGGCATGCACGTTGACGGATGCCTTGTGGAAAGTTGCGGCCCAGAGCGCTTGAGCGAAGGGCGGCCTGTCAGCGTCCGAGCGAACGGGATACAATGGTTTTTGCTTCGGGTGGTTTCTGTTTTCGATTTTTACCCTTTACCCAGAAGGTCTATAAAACCCAGGGGAGAAGACACCTTCTCTTCTTCTTGAGAGAAGGTCGTTTGGAGGCGATCAAGGCTCACGGTACTTACGTTGTTGTTCCGGTTTTCCCTCGAAAGAGGCGTCAACCGACCTTGACGGACCGTCCGGGTTTGGAGGCGATCAAGACCCACGATACTTACGTCGTTGTTCCAGTTTTCTCGAAGAGGCGCCAACCTCGTCGGACCGTCTGGTTTGGAGGCGATCAAGAGACCACGTCGTTGTTTGTTTTCCCTCGAAGAGACGTCAACCGCCAGCGGACCGTCCGGTTTGGAAGCGATCAAGACCGATACTTACGTCGTTGTTCCAGTTTCCCGAAAAGGTCAACCGCTCGTCGGACCGTCTGGTTTGAGGCGATCAAGACCCGCGGTATATCGTTGTTTGGTTTTCCCTCGAAAAGCGTCGCCAAACTCTACCGTCGGGTTTGGGCCGGCGGGGTGTCAGCGGCAGCAGCGGCACGATGACGGTGACTAGAGTCGTTAGTCGGGAATGACCGGCGATTGGTGACCGGCGAAAGGTTGACCTGCAAGCGGTCGATAAATGAAGGTAATACGGCATTGGTTGGCGGCACGAGTGGTCTGCAATGCTGGTAAGAAGGTAGTCAGCAGTGGCGGGCCAGCGTTGTCAGGAGAGGATGGCCGGACGATGGTAAATAACCGGTGAAGATGCCGGATGGATGTACGGATAAATGGTAGCGATAACCGGCAGCAGTTGTTAGCGGCAACGGGTGGTCGATGCGCGGCAATGGCAGCAATTCAGCATGACCCAACGTCAGTAATGCGAGATAATCGCACGATGTGTGACCAGCGATCGATGTGGCAGCGGTAGCCAGCAGCGTAATCGGTGATGGCGCAACAATGAATTAATAGCCGGTGGTCAATAGTATTCAGCATGTAGCAGCGATGGCCACAATGGTTATCAGCGGTAGCCATTCTGGCCAGTTGGCGGCCAGAATTAATTAACGGCCAGAAACAGCGACGCAGCGAGCCAGCGGCATGTAGTTAGCGAGATCCGGTAACGATAGTACCGGCGGAGATTCGCGATAATTGATCGCGATAACCGGCAACAGTAGTCAGCAATGATAGTTCTGATGGTTAGCAGCCGAAGTGGTGGCGTGGCGGCTCAGCGTCGAGCGATAAGCGGCCAGCGTTGGATCGAGATAAGACGGCGATGATGTGAAGCGATACCGCAATGATAATCGCAGCGATGAAGCAGCGAATATATGGTTAGCGATAAGTGGTCAGCGGCAACCGCGATGGTAATCGATGATAACCGGCAACGATAGTGGTAATCAGCGGAATGTCAGCGATGGTCGATGCGAGGCAGCAGTAATGCAGCGGTAACTGATGGTTTGGCCACGATGGTCAGCGGCGACAAGCGATAAATCAGCGATGGCAGCCAACGTAAATCAGCGAGATAATGGCAGCATGGTGGTACCGCGATTACCGAGATAATTCAGCAGCGATAATGGCGGTAGCAGCGATGATGGTTAGCGGCAGCGAAGTGGTGGCGAGCGGTAGTCAACCGTGCGCAGCGTCAGTTAAGCGAGATACCGGTGACAATGGTGGTACCGGCGAAGATCAGCGATAATTGTGGCGATGGGCGGCAAACGTGGTCAGCAGCGGTGCGGCAACTAGTCAGCAGCGATAACCATGATGGTTGCGGCAGAGTGTTAGCCAGCATAGCGGCAATGAGTCGGCGATAAGCGAACGTCGGTAATGGCGGCGATCTTTGACCTATCCAGGTTATTTATCGAGTGTGACTTCGATAGCGTGCTATGTGGAAGAGGTTAATTATCCTGATTTTGATCGAGTTGTTTGTCAAAGTGACTTCGATAGCGATGCTAATGTGGGAAGAGGTTACTGAATCCGGCCGAGATTTTGATCAGGTTGTTTGTCGAGTGTTACGATGGCGTTAACTGTATAGAAGAGGTCATCGTTGAGGATTTTGACCTATCCAGATTGTTTGTCGAGGTGTTACCCAGCGATGCTATATGGAAGAGGTTGAATTAATCCGGCGAGATTTTGACCCATTCGAGGTTGTTTGTCAGTGTGCGATGGCGTTAACATGGAAGAGGTTGTATTGAATCCGTGATTTTGACCCATCTGAGGTTGTTTGTCGAGTAGCGATGGCGTTAACTGTATAGAAGAGGTCAATTAAATCCGTTGAGGATTTTTTTGACTATCGAGATTGTTTGTCGAGTGTTACGATGGCGTTAACTATGGAAGAGGTTGAATTGAATCCGATTTTGACCCATTCAAGGTTGTTTGTCGAGTGGTGATGATGGCGTGGAAGAGGTTGTATTGAATCGAGGATTTTGACCATCGAGGTTGTTTGAGTGTTGCGATGGCGTTAACACTATGAAGTCGAATTAAATCGTTGAGTTTTGACCTATCAGAGGTTGTTTTGTGTTACGATGGCGTGCGTGTGGAAGAGGTTGAATTGATTATTGAAGATTTTGAATCGAGGTTATTTGTCGAGTGTGACTTCGATGGCGTTAACGTGTGGAAGAGGTTAATTAATCCGAGGATTTTGACCCATCCGAGGTTGTTTGTCGAGTGTTAGATGGCGTTAAGAATTATCCGTTGAGGATTTTGACCTATCGAGGTTGTTTGTCGAGTGTTACCGATGGCGTTAACACTGTGGAAGAGGTTGCATTGAATCCGAGGATTTTGACCCATCGAGGTTGTTGTTTGAGTGTTACGATGACATTAACGATAGAGGTAATTAAATCGTTGAGAATTTTTTGACTATCAGGGTTGTTTGTCGGTGTTGCAGATGGCGTTAATGATGGAAGAGGTCATGGGAAGTCCACCAAGAACCTTTGACCTATCCAGTTGTTTGTCAGTGTTGCAGATAAAATTAACCATGAAAGAGGTCAATTAAAACATCCGTTGTGGTTGTAGCAAAGTTGCTCCTTAACCTTGGTCTCATTTTCCATGAGTATGAGTGAAAAACATAATTTGCAAAATATATCTCTTCTCAATGTTGAAATATCCTCCAACTTTGACTTGTTTCTTGGGATGAAAATCGATTAGATGCTTAACATGGGTGATCTTCTGAGATTAAGAGTTGCCCCCCAGTTCTCGACAGAATTTGAAGGAACAAAGTTTGATGAATCTTCATTCTTCGCTTGCGCTCTTTAAAAGCTTGAAATGCTCCACCTCGATGGTGGTTTTGATCTTGTTGGAAAACTTGATCATCATACAAGATGAAATAATGAGAATCGTTTCAGAGCATGGATGCGTGCTAGAAAACCAGTTGCGGTAGAGTAAAAGTTTACGCCTTAGCTTCTTTGGAGAGTCCAGCACACACACAGGTATTTAAAGAGCGAACAAGAAAACTCCAAAATTTTTACGTGGAAAACCTCAAAAGAGGAAAAAACCACGGTGATAAAAAGCTCCACTATGTATCTGTTTGAGTACAAGATCTTCCGTCTGGACGATTTTATGTGAAAGGGAACAACTTGTGTAGATGTTGGCGATGTTGGCGTCGGTTGGCGATGATGTTACGCCGACGATAGTTGTCGGTAATGATGACCCAATAATTGATGGCGAGGATCGGATGGCGGTGATGGCGGCCGGTGGCGGTGGTTGGCGGCATCAGTGGACGATTGTGCTTGGAGGATCTTTAGAGCTCTCTCCTCTCTCTTGCTTGCCCTCCTTCTCCTTCACCTCCCCTTATATGAGGAATGAGGGGCTATTTATAGATTGAAGGAGTGGCGTCTCTGTAAATACATGCAAAATCCAAACCACTCCTCTCCATCGGACGGCTCATGATGATTCCTTGATCATATGATGTGTACATTTGAATGCTCAAATGAATTATAAGATCTTTGGCTTGTTGGAACGGCTGTCAGACGCCGATTTGACTATAAACACTCCATATTTGAGAGCTTTTTAGGAATATAATTGATGTCTCAAATTTTTTAATGATATTTTAAGTGCTCGATCTCGTAGTTTTTTCTCGACTTGTTTTTTTCTCAAGATTCATGTAGAGAGCCATATCATGTTCTATGAAAATTTTCAATGGTTATATACTTAGTTTCTCATATTTTTATTTGAAACAATTTAAATTTCTCAGCATTTTAAAAATCAGCAAAATTTGCTCTTTATTTTAAAAATGTTTTAATTATCGATGAATTTGAGATGACCCGTGCATAAACTATTAGGGATGGTAACTTACTTGCTTATTCTTGGCCTTGATTTTTTCACATTCCTTCACATGCCGCAAAAGTTGTGAAGTTGTGCCAGTTTTTTATTTATGAAATTTCCTGCGACAATATATGCATTGTAGAGGGTATACTCTCCCTTAAATACGAAGTGGTTTCTATAAAATACTCCAACTCAAGATACTCTCTTCCTACCTCTCTTAGGGTTGACATCGGACTAGTAGTCTCAAGTGTATGTCGATTCAACTTGTTGTGAAGTACTTGGTATATTTACACAACTAAATCATTACCACATGATGCAGAGAATGATCCACATTAGACATGATTGTACACTAAATAAAAAGATAATATGAGTTAGGACCACATACACATACACTCTCCAATCTCCATACTAAACTCCATATTCAATGTTCAGTTACTCTTCTCATTTAATCAGCTCAAAAAAAAATTGCAACTCCAAGATATGCATAATTAAGCTAATCTACTATTCATCTCATCAATAAATAGTATCCATGCCAGAGACAACAAAATAATGGTAAACGAAATAAATAGTATCCATGCCAGAGATAACAAAGTAATGGTAACCAAAATAAATAGTATCCATGCCAACGAAAAATCAAACGAGCAGCAACATATATTTCTAAAATAACGAGACAATGTAATAATGGCGACAGACAAATTAGAATGAGAAGAGTAAAAAAATATGAAAAATCTAACAAAGCTGCAATATATAGTTCACAAATAGCAGAGAATAATGGTGACAGACAAATTAGAATGAGCGAGAAGAGTAAAAGAAAATGAGAAATCAAATAGAGGAATATATAGCTCCAAATAACAGAGATGAGAATAATGGAAGACAAATCAAGTAAGCACTTCAAGCATTTTAATAACCTACAAAGAATAACCAATCATCCACAACAAGCATCATAAGATGTAGAATATCGCATGGCATAGCAATAAGCACTTCAAGCATTTCAATACAGTCAGGAGACAACAACATATAGCAGATATCAAGTGACTCAAGTCTATAAATGAAAAATCGAGTCACAAATTGTAAAGCTTAAGAGCATTTCTCCTTTTAACATGAAACCAAGTAGAAGCTTGATAAAAGAAGAAAATAATGATAGCGGCATGAGTCCCAAGTAGAAGCTTGATAAAAACAAGAAAATAATGGTCGGTACCAAACCCTGAAATCCGGAGATGCATCCAGGTTCGCTATGCTACAGATATTACCATTGCAATTTGACAGAGACTCACAACTCGTAAGACTCTTGCTAGGAAGAGTAGAAATTAGGTGACCAAAACAGACGAGAGAGTCGAGGACTTACAGATTGTGAGAAAGTCGAGATGAGTCGAGAGAGTCGAGGCGAGAGTCGTTAGGGTTGATTAATCGAGAATTGAGATTATTCATATATATCGTCGATTGTTTTAAATCCCAATTAACATAAATTCATACTGGGATTTGTATGGCTCCACTCCCATCATTCTACAGGGTAACACCGTAAGTCCGTAACAGCCAACAGGTATATCGTTCGATTGTTTTAAATCCCAGCCATTAACATAAATTTATATGGCTGGGATTAAATTGTATGGCTCATTAGGCCGTATAATGTAATATGCTTGATGCTTAGTTTTATTCGCTAAATATAATTAAAAAATTTCTATAATTATAATTATTAATATATTTTAGCTTATTTGATTTAAAATTTTATTAACTAATTTAATTATTAAATTAAATATAATTTTAAAAATATTTAATGACATAAATTATATTTTAAATAAAATTTAATATAAATTATTCATTTATTTATTAAATCTCAGTCATAACAAAGGGTTGTTATGTTATTTATAAATCGAGCTTGAAATATTTGTTAGGTGTTCTCATTTAGTTAACGAGCACGAAGATATCACTAACAGTTTTTGAACAACGAGCTTTTTTTGACCACAATGGTAAGATACGAGAAATTTAATGTCAAGATGGAGCTTATGCGTCGGGCGATTCTCCTGTCCGATACGGATACGGATCAACTCTGATACATGTTGAATACAATAAAAAAGTGTGAAAAAGTAAAACCTAATTAATTGAGTTAAAATTATATAAAAAATATTTTAAATATAATTTATTATATTTTAAATTATTATAGAGTGTTGGAGAAATTTAGAGAAAGATATTTGAACTAAAAAAAGAGAATAATAAGATATATTTATTATAAATGATATGAAAAATTCCCTCAAGCAATCTTGAGCAATTGTCAAATTGAACTGGTAGATCAAGCACTTAAAATATCATTGGAAACTTTGAGACGCTTAAATTCCTAAAAGCAAATATGGAGTGTTTTAGTCAAATCGGCGTCTCGGCAGCGGTTAAACAAGCCAAAGATCTTACATTAACTTCATTTGAGCATTCAAATACACAAAATACATCATATGATCGAGGGAATCATCATGAGCCGTCCGATTGAAGGAGTGGATTTTCTATTTATAGAGCTCACTCCTCCGTCTATAAATAGTCATTCCTTATGAGGGCAAGAGAGAGAGAGAAAAGATCCTCAAGCAATCGTGCCACCACTTTCAACGTACCGCCAGCTATCCGTCGGCCCTTGATTGATGCTGCTTGTATCTCATTGATCTTCATCATTGACTTACCGATGATTGTTCACTGCTCAGAATTGTTCGCATTTCCATTATTGCATTCTATTTATGATTGCTTCGCATTCACCTCATCTCTTCTTAATTCGACTGATTCGTTGTCACATAACTTGTTCCTTTCACATATTATGTAATTTGAAGATCTACTGAAATAGATATAGTGGAAAACTTTTCCTATTTTTTTTCTTTTGAGATTTTTCACATTAAAATTTCTGAGTCTTCTTATTCACTCTTAATCAATATTATTGCTTTGGTTATGATAAGCAAGGCATAAACTTTTACTCTTAAGTTTTACATGATAATAAATAATTAAACTTATAAAAAATTATAATTAAATTTATAAATTTAGAATTGATAATTAATTTTATTCATTAAAATTATTAAAAATAATAAAATAAATCATTTAAGTAATATATATATATATATATATATATATATATATATATATATATATATATATATATATAATTTAAGTAACTAATTTAAAATTTTTAATTTAATGACTTTTTTTTATTTTTAATATTTTATCTATTTAATTTATACATATTATTCTTAATTATTATTGTTATGCTAGAAAACCATTCTAGAGTAAAGTTTACGCTTTAGCTTCTTTGGGAGTCCAGACACACAGTATTTAAAAGAAAACTCAGAAATTTTACGTGAAAAAATCAAAGAAAAAACTACTATGTATGTTCGAGTCATCTTGATAAAATTAATATGATGGAATATTAATAAACAATGTTGGCGATGATGTTAGACGAATTGGCGATGTTGGCGGCGAAGTTGGCGACGAACACGATGTTGGCGCCGTTCGGCGATGTTGATGTTGAAGTTGATGGCGATGAGCGAAGTTGGCGACGATATGGCGAAGTTGGCACGATGTTGGACGGCGAGGATCGGCGGTGTGATGGCGGTGTGGCCGGTGGTGGACGGCCGTCGGTGCGGCCGCGATTATGCTTGGAGGATCTTTAGAGCTCTCTCCTCTCTGCTTGCTTCCCTTCTCCCCCACTCCGATATGAGGAATGAGAATTTATTTATAGATTGAAGTAGCGTCTCGTAAATACGCAAAACCTACCACTCCACTTCATGGACGGCTCAAAATGATCCCCATCATATGATGTACTGAATGCTTAAATGAAGTCGAATTGTAAGATCTTTGTCTTGTTGGAAACATCGAGCCTTCGATTTGACTATAAACACTTCATATTTGAGAGCTATTTAGAGATTTAACGATATCTCAAAGTTTTGAGATATTTTAAGAACTTGATCTCGACCGTTTTAACGAATACTGCTTAACATCAAGATTCATGCTTGTAAAAGTATTTTAAGTGTCATATCGGTTATTTTGGATGACATTATCTCAATCATCCAAAAATACATGTTAAATACTTGAAAAGAGTAAATTCTTCAATGAAATTTGAGGGTCCATTAATTACATTTTGAGAAACGATCTTCATAGAGCTGATATTATAACTATGGAAGGCGCGAGCGCAATAGGTATGTGGTGGGATTTTCGGACCCATCCGGTCGAACGGAGCTCAGCGGCACGACGCAGCGTGGGCGTGGCATACAGCGCGATGAAGCGTCATGGCATGCCGTCTGGCGGCGGGTTGAGTAGCGATGAGCCGTTCTGAAACGGGCCAGCGGGTTGTATGCGTGAGCAGGCGAATCTGTCAGCGGTCAGGCTGACTGGCCGCGCTGGCAGCGTCGGAGCGAACTGGTGCGGTTGATGCATGAGTCAGGCGATTACGCCCATGGGCCGGCGGTTCGCATAGAAGCCGGTGGATTCGCGACCATGACCGATTCGATCTGCGGTATTGTGACCCGTGGGCCGTGGTGGGCTGGACAGTGGTTGGGCCCGTGGCCAGTTGCGACGGAATGGCGATTCGCGACATGGGCGGTTCGCCCGCAAGGAAGCTGCCTATGAGGCGGGCTGAGGGTCTGGAATATGATGGTTTTGACGGCGAAGTTTTACCTTTTGCCCTGAAGGGTCTATAAAACCCCAGGCCAAGGCACACTTCTTCAACACTCTAGTATTTCTCTTCTTCTTGAGTGAGGTTAGTTTGGAGGCGATCAAGACCAGTTCATACTGCAAGGCTCTAGTTTTCTCTCAAAAGAGGTGTCAACTGACCTCGTCGGACCGACCGGGTTTGGAGGCGATCAAGACCCGTAGTTCATACGGCAAGGCTCCAGTTTTCCCTCGAAAGAGGTATCAACCTCGGACCGGCGAGTTTGGGCGATCAAGACGTAGTTCATGCAGACTCTAGTTTTCCCTCGAAAGGTGTCGGCCACCCCGTCGGACCGGCGGGTTTGGAGGCGATCAAGACGTAGTGAGTGGATTTCTTTGAACGATGGAAGGTTCAATGGCTGATAATTGCCAAGATGGCAGGGAAGCGGTAATTAAGTCGCCATTTGAGCATTCAAAGTTTGGCGGTAATTTGAGCATCCGGGAGGAATAGTTTCTCTCTCTTTCCCTTTATTTTTGATCTCATATGTATGCATGTCCTTCTCGGTCGTGGCGAAAATTCTAGCCAAGCTATCCATGAGCGAGTCGAAAAGGGTATGCCCAAGTTGGGGTGAGTGAGTAGCTTCACAAAATTTTCAGATTTTTTAGATTTTGTCATTTCTTCCCCTCTTTATTTATTCATTTTGCATTTTCACAGGATGATGGCCGGAGGATAACCCATAGCGCGACAGACGATATACCATCACTTGTCACATCAGATAGTTTAATGGTGTTTCGTAAGAAGTTTCATTTCCCTAATGAGTTGGTGGCTATTGTTGCCAGAGGTTTGATCTCGTTCACCTCCCGGGATACTTCCGTCTCGAGATGATTCTTCGTCGGACTGCGATTTCCTTTAGCTCAGAGTTGAGATCTTCAAACATGTGGTGTAGCTTTGTCACAATTTTTATTTTGGCTTTAGTGGTCATCGTCGTCTTCTTGAGAGGGTGGTGTTACTTTGAACATCACATACTTGTCGAATGTGCGATTCACATATGATGCTCAAGGGGCGTGTTTCTTATCGGTATAAAATTGGATAGAATTTTAGCACGGATCCGTCTAAAATTGGTCTAATGGATTCTTCTTTGTGAAAAATGAGTGGGGCCTTCCTGAGAGATGGGAAAGATTGAATGACCTTCCAGATCCATTGTTGATGTCAGAGAATGAGATCCTGACAACTCTTAATATCTCTGATGTAGGAAGCTTGCAGCATGAGTTACGTCACATTAGCAAATATATAGTTGAAGATAGAATGTTCAAGGTTGGCCTTTCTATCCAGGCAGGGAGATCTCATTCTTTTCCACTAAAGAGATCAAGTAAAGGTGATGAAAGACCTCCTCATATTCATAGGGTTCTTTCAAGAAGCCGCAATCGGTGGTGGCAATGTTTCTTCCCTAAAGAAAAAGAAGACATGTGAAGTGATCGTCGAGATATCTGTGAAAATGTTCACCCAGGTTGACCTCGAGTTTAGGTTTATTCTGATGGGGAGTTCATTTTTTGAAGCATTCACGAAGAGGTGTTAAATCACATATGTCAAGGCGAGATGAATTGTAATTATGTATTCTTTCTTCTTTTCTTTTGTGTAATATTTGTGATGATTTTATATTATTTTCTATAGGTAACTCAAACATTAGGGGATGGCTCATTTGGTGTCGTGGAATCTTGAATTTGTGAAGATAAAATATCATCTGATGAGCGAAAGATGAGTATTAAAGCCGACTTTGGAGGATCAGTGGAGTGAGCGAGCTAGCAAAACATGTCGACTTCTCTTTCTCTCCGGTGTCGAGGTGGAGTGCACTCATGATGAGTAGTGAGGTGAGAGACTCGTGAAGAGAAAAGACTTAAGGCACTTGCGGGGAGAAAAGCTCTCGACGGAGAAGAAAGCATTTGATCGTCTTTCGAGAAGGAGCATGTGATGTCGAGCGGGCTAAAATATCCTTGAAGGCGGTGGAAGACTTTAAGAACTCCTTGGCTTATCTCGACATACTCGAAGATCATGTTCAGGAAGCTCGTAATCATATACTTGATGTTGAAGTGAAGGACTTGGAGCACCAATGTTTAGAGGAAGGCTTCATCCGAGGGTTCCTAAAGGAATCCGCTTAGTACATCGCAAGAATGGAGCTAGTATTGAGGATCTGTCTCCGACCAAGTATCAAGACTCTTCGTCCATTGAGATGAAGGAGGAGAGTGAGTCCAAGGGAGTATCTCTAGTGGTGAGGGGCGTTGATATCACCTTGATATGATGTAGCATCACTTGAGGATGCATTTTTTATTATTATATATATATGTTATTATTAGTGTGTATCAGAATCTTAATTTTTTCCTATATCATCATATTAATGCTATCATTTTTTAAAAAAAAGATTATGCGCTCTTATTTTGTTTTAACCTATCTAGGGTAATTGGTCGGAATATTATTCAACGACGCTAACTTGTACGAATGAGGTTGAATTGAAACCACTCGGGACTTTTGACCTATCCGAGGTTGTTTGTCAGAGTCTCCGCTCGATGACGTTAACCTATATGGAAGAGGTTGTGAGAAGTCAAGGACCTTTGACCTATCAGGTTATTTGTCGAAGTTTTTCACGATGGCGTCTGTGGAAGAGGCCGTGAGAAGTCCACCAAGGACCTTTTGACCTATCCTAGGTTGTTTGTCAGAGTTTTTGCTCGATGACGTTAACCTATGTGGAAGAGGCCGTGAGAAGTCCACCAAAGACTTTTTGACCTATCCTAGGTTGTTTTTGAGTTTACCGATGGCGTTAACCGTGTGGAATAGGTCGTGAGTCCACCAGGACTTTTGACCTATCTGATTTGTCGAAGTTTTTGCTCGATGACATTAACCTGTGTGGAATAGGTCGTGAGAAGTCCACCAAGGACCTTTTAATCATACTCTAATTGAGATATAACGTGAGTTGTATATTTCTCAAGGGGGAGGATTAAATGAAGAAGAAATAAGTTTGTAAGAAGAAAGCTATAAATTCATTACTCTGATAAGCTCAGTGATATAATCAAAAGACAATTTTAACACGGATATGCGTTTTAAGAGAAAAAGATAACAACAACAACAACAATAACAACAAGTCTTTATCCCACTAAGTGGGGTTGACTACATGAAGGGGAAATGATAAATGAGACAAAATAAAAGCTGGGATAATTATGTAGTAGGAATCACTGATAATATTTTCGGAGATTCTCAGTGTTCCAAGTTTGAGGTAAAGTTTTTCCCTCTGAATCCTTGAGCTTGAAAGTTCCTGGCTTCACCAAAGCTATAACCACATATGGGCCATCCCAAAGAGGTGAGAGTTTATTGCGTTGAGGGCCTTTGCACAGCCGAGTTCATAGGACCAAGTCACCGCAAATATGGGGACGAGATTTTACTCTTCATTGAAGTGACGAGCTACCCTTTGGTGATAGCGGTCAAAGTAGGGCCATGTCATGAGTTTGAGTGAGTAGTCTTGTCGGAGTTTTCTTCATTACCGTCATAATTGAATAATTGAACTCTTGGACTTGGAACCCGATATCTCGGTATAATAGCTTCGTGAAACACAAGTTATTGTCTCGCTAGGTGCGTGATGTAGTGCGGTAAGCCCAAAGAACATTAGAAAGCTCATCAACCCATTAGCCTTCTCAAGATGTGTTTTTAGTCCTTTGAGTATAGTCCTGTTGGTAGCTTCAGTCTGCCCGTTAGTTTGAGGATGTGCTACAGCCGTATGCAGCAGCTGAATGTGAAGATCTTTGCAAAAGGACGTAAAAACTTTTCCAGTGAATTGGGTTCCATTGTCAGTGATGATCTTTGCAGGAAGACCGAATCGACATACTATATTTTTCCAAACAAATTGTTTAGCATTTGCCTCTGATTTTAGCGAGTGGTTCTTCTACCCATTTAGTGAAGTAGTCGGCTAAGATGATGAACTTTCTCGATGCTATCGAAAAGGTCTCATGATATCAATCCCCAGCAAAAGGCCACGGGCTTTGAATGGATGAGAGCTCTATGCGGCATGAGAGAGGTTAGAGTCTGGGACAACTTGCACATCTTTTGTGAACTCTAAGGCATCTTGTTTCATGGTAATAGAACTCTTGTCTTATAATTTTAAGGGCTAGTGCCCTTCCTCCTAGGTGTTCTCCACATATCACAGTGAACCTCTCTTGCGTGTCGACCTCAAGGTGAGACATTTGAGGTATGGTCCAGAGAAAGCTCGTTTGTATAGTTCACCTCCGATAATAATAAAGTTTGAAGCTTGTCTTCGGAGACAAATTATATAAGTTGGGTCTTCAGGGAGAGTTCCTTCTTGTAGAAAAGATAGGATGGGGTCCATCCACGAATGTTCCTTTATCTCATCAATTGCTTGAATCACCCATGATCCTTGGATACTCGAAAAATATATTTCTTCAACATGCTTTCTCTTAAACAGATCTCTAGTAGCAGATGAAGCAAGCTTAGCAAGGCATCAGTATTCTTCTCTCTGATAATAATTTGATGTGTCTTGAAATGGGCAAGAAGAGACTTCACCAAGTGGAGGTATTGTGCTAGCTGGGGATTATGAGCATTAAAGTTTCCCTCAACTTGGGAGGCGATAAGTTGAGAGTCAGTGTGTATTACTAAGTCTTGAGCTTTCAATGGCAGTCTTAACCCGCTATAAGAGCCTCATATTCACCATATTATTAGTTCGAAATTTTAAGTCCATACTCTAGGGTATTCTGGGGAAATAAGTAAGATTCTCGTACCCGACTTCTTGAGGCTCCATCAACATAGGGTCCATTGAGGGGCGAAGGCACGTAGATAGCTCCTCAGTTGGGTGCATTCCATTATAAAGTCTGGAGACTTTATAGCGGGGTAGAAAATTTATATCAAACTCTCCCAATTCTAGACCATGATTAACCTCCCGATGCTTAGGTTTCGTAGGATGGCCCTTAATGATAAATGAGTGTAAACGCCGATAGTATGAGCTTGGAAGTATGGACAATTTTGGTGAGAAAACTAAAGCGAGCCATTTTATCGCAAGTGGATAACTTTCTATATCGAAAGAATTTTCTTTGACATAATAAATTGGTTGTTGTATCCCATTTTCTTCTCGCTAAATGCTTATCGCATGGGAAGAGACTGCGAGATATAAATATAGCATCTCACCTTGAATAGGCTTGGATAGTAAGGGTGGAGATGCTAGATACTCTTTTAATTGCTCAAAAGCATACTGACATTCAACGGTCCACTGAAAATTATTATTTTTAGCTCCCTTTAATATTTTAAAGAATGGCAAGTATCTATCCCCAAAACGGGCTAGGAAGCGGGATAACGCAGCAATTCATCCATTCAAACGTTGAACTTTCTTAATATTCTTCGGAGGAGTCATATTTTTGAGAGCTTTAATTTTCTCGGGGTTGGCTTCTATCCCACGGTGGGTTACCATAAATCCAAGAAATTTTCCCAACGTAACCCCAAAAGCACATTTGGTCGGGTTAAGTCGCATGTTATAACGTCGAAGAAGGTTAAAATATATTTCTAAGTCAGTAATATGTTGTGATTCTTCCAAGCTTTTCACTAACATGTCATCCACATATACCTCCATTATCTAATAGGTCTTTAAAACCTTATTCATAAGTCGTGATAAATAGCACGGTATTTTTTAATCCAAATGGCATGACTTGTAGCGTATAAACCTTTATATGTTTGAAATGCGTAGCTTCTTCATCCATTGGGTCCATTTTATTTGGTTGTAACGAGTAAGCATCTAAAAAATTGAGCATTGGATGTCCATATGTAGCATCAACCAATTGATCAATTCGAGGAAGAGGAAAACTATCTTTCAAGCCTTGTTAAGGTCAGTGTAATCAATACACATTCTCCATGTTCCGTTTGTTTTCTTAACCATGACAACATTTGCTAGCCATGAAGGGTAATGTACCTCTTGAATCTTAGAAGCTTATTAACTTCTTGCTCAATAGCACGGAAGCGTCGGTGCAAAACTTCTTCGGATGATTGGTTTGAATGTTGGATCAATCTTGAGGAGTGCATGATCACATTGGTTCGACCCCATATCCGTCGGACTCCAAGAAGATGTCTTGATTTTCGCAAAAGTCTATGTATTTTTCCCTTTGTTCTTCGAGAGCATGGATCCCACTTGCCGCTTGGTGGTGGTTGGTCATCGATAATAGAGCAAGTCTTCTACGCAAAGCTTTGTACTTCTTCATCTCGAAAATTAAAATCTTGATCTTTGAAGGTCACAAAAGGGCATGATTGAGCTTGTCTGAGATAACATGATTGTGCTATCTGTTGATTTCCATAGACCACTCCAACTCCAACGGGGGTTAGAAATTTCATCTTAAAATGAGATACTGAAGTGACTGCACCGAAAATTGATTGAAGGGGCCTTCCAAAGATAGCGTTATATGCTGAATCTGACTTGACCACCATGAATTGGATTAAATGAGCCACTTGTCGAGAAAATTCACCAAGGACAACAGGAAGGGTGATTGTCCCCTCTACTCGCACAGGGCGATTATCAAACCCGTATAATGGTCCTGCAGCGGGTTGGAGCTTTTCTCTAACCAGGCCCATGTTAAGAAATGTGGAGTAAAATAAGACATCAACAGAACTCCCATTGTCAATCAAAATTCTCTTAACATTATAGCATGGGTCACCTATTCCTGCGCTGATGACAAGTGGATCTTGATGAGGAACATGTACTCCTTCTAAATCTGAGTCATTAAAAGTGATGGAATGATCGGTACGAGACTTCTTTAACTCCGGCTCTTCAGAGATGATAATAAGAACTTGATTAGATAGTGTTGGTCCTCCTGCGATTGTTTCAATTTCTCCAACTGTTTGATGATTATTTTGTTGTTTCTGTGATGATTGTCCTGGTTGCCCCCCCAGTTGGAGATATGTTTGTTTGAGTCGATTGATTCTTCACAAATCGGTATCCTTCTGAGAATCTCTGTTCTTCTTTGAGTTGTTTGCATGCCTCAGTATGTCCCGACTTCGATGGAAGTGACAATATTACTCCTGATTTCCTGAATTTGGTTTTAGTGGATGCGGCCACTTGATATTTTATTTATCTCGAATAGCCATTAGGAGGTTAACACGAGATGTGTTCAGCGGTGTGTATTCCCTTTCGGGTCGTGGTTCACGTCGTTGAAATGGAGGTCGTGGAGGGAGATCACGACTGCCCTGCTGCTTCTTTTGATAGGACTGTCGGTCCGCATTCCCTGGGATGCTTTTATGTTTTCCTGTAGATTGCTCAAATTATTTGCGATGGGCAGTAATAGCCTCATCAGCAGAGATTTGTGCTTCCACACGATGAACCAAGTCGGCATATGAGCGGACCGTGTCTCGCATTAATGACAAGTAAAAAGGCCCTGGACGAGTCCTCCAAGGAAAACTCCTCTTAATAGTTAGGGTCTACTGGTATTTGGCTTCTAAGGAGAACCTCTGGAAGTATTCCTTAAGTGATTCGCCCTCGTTTTGACGAATGCCAGAGAGATGGGAGGAATCTTTAATGATCCTTCGGTTTGCAATGAGCTGTTCTACAAAAATCTTGGCGAGTTCGTCAAAGGTATGGATGGATTCCCTTGGAAGGAAGTAGAACCAAGTGCGAGCTTGTCCCTTGAGGGTAACTGGAAAGACCTGACAAAGCAGTGTGTCAGGAGCTCGTTGGATATGCATGATAGTCCTGTAATAGTCGATGTGTTAATGTGGGTCAGTCGCCCTATCATAGGAATCAATGTTCGGAAGCTTGAAACCCACGGGAATAAGATGTTGAAGAATAGCTTCAGCTAAAGGTGAGGATTCCTCATAGCCGCGGTGAGGGGGAAAACGATTTTTACCTTGGAGGTGAAATTCGTCTTGCATTAAGCGTCGTAATTCTGCCCATATAACGTGATGAGTGGGGTCAACAGGGGCGAAAGAATAAGCCGATATAATGGATTAGCATCGGTTGGTACGCATGATGGATGAGTAGAACTAGCGGTGTCGAGGAGATCGATATCACGGTCTTCTAGAGGAACTTCGGCGTCAAAATTAGCATTTTGACCTCTTCCGCTAACGATCTTGGGGAGATGTGTTTTCCGTAGTGGCTGTTGTGTTCCAAAGTTGGATCATCTCATTTTGAGACTCTTCCATTCGGCGCAATCTTCTAAAGAGATTTCACTTCACGGCGCGCTACCGGGGAAGTGAGGTAGAAGGTTGATCCTTGGTTCAAGGATTGGTTTTGAGTCGGAGTTGGAGGAGGCTCGTTATTACAGTGTTGCGCTATTATAACGAGGTTGTTCAAGGAATTGTGATTGAAGGGTTTTCATCCCACACGGCCAAACTATTGTCTAACCAACGGTAGAGTAAAAGTTTCTTAGCTTTGGGGAGTCCAAAGACACACAGTATTTAAAGAGAAAACTAAAACTCGAAATTTTACGTGGAAAATCTCAAAAGAGGGAAAACCACGGGTATAGCCCAATAAAAGCTTCCACTATGTATCTGTTTGAGTACACGATCTTCCCAAATAATTACAATTGTATATGAAATGGACAATGCTAGTAATAGACAATGTTGATGACGATGTTGACGCCCGGTTGACGACGATGTTGGCCGAAGTTGACGGCGATGTTGGCGGCGAGGATGGCGGTGATGGCGGTGAGGTGGTTGGCCCGCCGTCGAGTGCGACGATTATGCTTGGAAGATCTTTAGAGCTCTCTCCTCTCTCTTGCTTCCCTTCTCCACTTTTCTCATATGAGGAATGAGGCTATTTATGGATCAAGTGGCGTCTCGTAAATACATGCAAAACCCATACCACTCCACTTCATCTGGACGGCTCAAAATGATCCCTTGATCATATGATGTATTTTGCATTTGAATGCTCAAATGAAGTCGAATTGTAAGATCTTTGGCTTGTTGGAACCGGCTCGTCGAGGCTCGATTTGACTATAAACACTTTATATTTGAGAGCTATTTAGGATTTAACCGATATCTCAAAGTTTCCAAGATATTTTAAGAGCTTGATCTCGATAGTTCTGGATCGCTTTTAACATTAAGATTCATGCTTCGACTAAAAATATTTTAAGTGTCATATCAGTTATTATAATATCGTGTTTAACGAGTGTCTGTACTCATATATTTTTAAAAATAAAAATATCTCATATCTACATTATATCGTGTATGTATATTCGTATTCATATATGTGCATCATTTTGATCTATATTCGAGCGCACATGCATGCATTTATTTTATCTAGCTTAAATCCTCCCAAAGGAGGGAAGAAATAAGAGATAAGGGAAAAAACGAGGGTTAGAGGAATTTAATAATCCATCAATAACAATAATTAAATCCAAGGTCAATGTCTCCCGCGTTGCATATATATAGAGAGAGAGAGAGACTTTGTAATACTTCGTAAAAATCAACTTAAATAAGAAAATTTAATAGAACGAGAAATTACAATAAAATATAAGGCTAATAATGCTGCGATAAAATCAATGCTAAGGCAAGGTCAATGTCGCCAGCCGCCATCACCGTCGTGTCGGTCGCCGACGACCGCCACGTGTGCGTCGATGTCAGCCATTCTTTACATTATATTTTCTCAACCAAATAAAAAAAAAATAAAGTCATGAATTTGTAAAGCTCTCAACCAAATAATTATAAAATAATCATTTTACATTATATTCTTTTTATACTGTATTTTATATTGCATTTTAAATACAAGCAATCAAAGAGGCTCTAAGTTGGTGTTGCATGTAGATTGATACATGTATATCTTTTATGTTATCTTATGAGATAGATAATCAATCACGTAGAAAATTATAAATGTTAAATCAAAACTAGCTAATTGAAAAGGCAATTTGGGATCATTTTTATTTTTATTTTTTTAAATATTTTATTTTTTAATTGAAAATAAATTATATTTGATATCTTTTAAAAAATATTATTTTTATTTTTATATGATGATGATAATAGCAAAAGTAATTGACGTTGCTAATGACTTCGAGTGCTTGCTTTGGTGGTGTTGGCCGTAAGTCATGAGTGGTACTAATAAGTGATAGTAATGATAGTTATTTTTAAAAATATTTAAAATATTTAAAAATTAATTTAAATATATTTTTAAAATTTTGTGATTTAGTTTTAAAAATAAAAATAAATAAATTTATATCACATTAATATATTTCCTAAAATAACATAAAAAATTAAACAAAGATATAGAGTAAAATTGACCACAAATAAGTCCTTGACAATGCAACGAATACACGTCTCTTGGAAAAAAAAAAGTGACATGTTTGTCAAGAATTCCGCTTAAAAAAATTTAAAAAAATTTTAAAATCAATTTACGTAATAGTTTTCTAATAACAATTTTATGATATTCCTTAAAAAAGTAGAAGCCTAACCAACTCTGCTCCTCATATTCTTAGTATAAAAATAAATAATATAAAAACATCAAATAAATGTCTTTAACTCGCATGATTATTATTATTATTTTTTTGATTGATAACAAATTTGGTTATACATAAATATGTCCGGACTTTAATCTTTTTCTAGTTCAATTGCCCTAGATATTATTATAGAGTCTAATTGTGTCGAACAATCAATGATGTACCATAAGTGAGAGTGATCATAGGGGGGCAGTGTTCTATGTTGAGTTAGGGGGTGAGAGGTGCTATTAAACAAAGGATTTGCTTTAGAGACAGAGAAATCAGTACTTTAATGCTATGAGGTCAACATATTGGCGCTAAAATTTGTGGGAATTCATTAGAAAGACCCAATAGCAGACACATTAGCACTAAGGTACTCACATCATTGCGGCGTTAGAACTAGTGTAGAAGAGTCGGACTGAGAGGGGCAACCACCTAAACACTATTTTTGAAACACCATAATGCTATGAAGTGGCAGAGTCTATTTTAAATTAGTTTTATGCAATTTTAAGTGATATTTTATGCATTGACTCTTTAGTATAAGTGAAGTGTGAGTGCTCTAGATTGAGTGAGGCATGAAAATTACTATAAAGACTTGAGTGAATAATGATTTGTACAATTATCTTCAAATTGTCTTCATTGTGGTTTCTTGATGTGATTGGCTCCATGGTTTTATCTTTTTTGAATTTTTCACATTAATTCTTGTGATCTTCTTTTTCTTTTGATTTTATTTGTTTCATTCTGAGTTTGCTCTAATTTTCTCAATTCTTCTGCTAACACTAGCAAGAATTATCAAAGCTAATAATTTGATTGAGATTGAATAGATGTAGTTAATTTGTAGTTTTCATAGATCAATTTTGGCTCATTTTGCTATGATTGTATTAAATTTAAAAGCAGGTGACTTTTATGATGGATCAATGCATTTAGGTGGACTCTTTATGTATGAAAGTTGATGTTGTTTCAATTTGAAAATGAGTGATGAACAATGCAAAATGCTCTCTCAATGATTGAGGAATTACTAGAGACAGATGATAATATTGAAGGTAATCTTACATGAGAAAGTTGAAAAATATATAGGCATAAATATACCAAGTTATTAATTTTCATTAATAAGCTTAAGTTTTTGAACTCAAAATAAATTAAGCTGCTAATATATTTATAGGCAAATTGATATGAATTGGATGGTTGGATTTACATCATGAACCTTGAGGTAGGTGTCAATAGGATGTTCTTCATCATCTCTTTTAGTGAGGAGACACAAATCTCAACTTGATTAAGGGTCTGTTTCAGGCAGCTGCAGTTGTATGAAAAAGATGTGGTGGAGCTGTTATAAAAAATTGTTGTCTAAGAAGCTGTGATGAGTACTATAATTTTTTTTATTTTCAAAAAATCATTTTCTAACGCCACCGATTTGACTAAGAAAAAACATATTTTTGTTGATTCATCAAAACAGAGCCGCCAAATTTGTATTAACCGCACGTGTGAACCGAAGTCTTAGTGATGTTTGAGTTAGAAAAATCATAATTTCCTCGAGTCTCTTTATGAGAATTTTTTTAACATGAATCCTAATATATTTCATTAAATAACTGAATTAATTATGAGCTACATTTAAAATCTACATCAGTACTTCCTGCATGATACTAATCTCAATCTATTCACTTTACTATTATCATGATTTGATAATTTAAAATTTGAGAAAAAAAAAAGATTAAATATGTTTCTTGCTATACAAGCACAAAAAAGATTATATTTTTATAAGAGATCAGTCTCTTTTAAAATAATGCAATTTGCTCCATTGTAGCTGCTTAAACATTAGAATAATCAGCAAACCGCGTAATTAGATGGTTTTTCATAAGAAGATTAACACATGTCGTGGATTTGATCTGACTAGGAATGGGTTAATAACTAGAGCCAAATTAAAGTTTATAAAATGTAGGAAAGTCACCACCCATAACCATGCAATCACATCCCATTATGACTCGAAAATGGTTTTTTGAAAATAAAAACAAAAAATAAAATCAAAATCAATTGCCTTATAAAATAGAATTTTCATTAGACAATAAAAGGACAAACCTTATAAATATACATTCCTTTCATCGTTTTCTTTGAGAAAAAAGCTTAAGTAAAGACGAAGGCATTGCCCTCATAGTGCATATGACTTGGCTTTCAATGATTAATTTATAATTATTTATAATGTTTTATTTGAGGTTCCGAATTTTTTTCTCATGCAAAATATGTTTGGAACGTTGGACTCTAAGAATTCTTTTAAGACTGTTTTGTAAAGCGAAGCAATTGTTTGAAACTGTGCTGATAACTTCGTTGAATTGGTCGCAACATATGTATAATGTGATCCTGATTAGCAATGAGATTAGAACAAAATTTTATTAATATGAAGAAATATATCCCAATTAAATAGAACTCTAGTGTTATTAATTTTTACCTTGCAAAATTTCAAATATATATATATATATATATATTATTATTATATCTAATTAAAAAATTATGTTATATATATCTTCTCATGCATGTTATGACATACCTAATCTGCCTGTCATGCATGTTGAAATAATAATAATAATGTCAGAAATTTCTAATGTAAATTTGTGTAAATAATTAAACATTTAAGCAAGAACATAAAAGTATAATTTTTTAAGACAAAATATTAAGATCTTGAGTGTTACTTTATAGTTCGAAGCTAGAAGAAAATGGTGAAGAATAAATGATATTTAAATATAAATAGTAATATATAAACGTTCGGAAAAGAATAGTCTCTAGTGTTATTTTTTTTTTTAAATGTCTTTTATTTTTAATGATTATTAGAATATAAATAAAATTTTAATAAGATAATAATAAATTTTAGAAGACATGGAGGAGAATTCATATGATTTGGTAAGATATACATATATTCATGATACTACATAAATTTAAAACAAATGTATTAAACTTTAAAAGTGGTATATATATATATTTATATATATATATCTTCTATATATATATATATATATATATAAAGATATATGTACGTACATTTAGAGGCTCCAACAACCTACAGATTTTATACTTAATTTGCTCGAACTATACTCTTCCAGAGGGTTTCTCCTCAGTTTAGTCAACTTTCTATAATTATATTCGAAACTGTGAACTAAGCTTTTTGGCTTATCTGTGCCCTTAGCCTAAACCCTAAATAAAATGATAAAAGATATTATCAGAAAGTGAACGAAAATTTTCATGAAGCTTCTCATTTACTTCCTTTTTAGAATGATGTACAAAGCATCCGTAAGTCAAATATCTGAAATGGTCTTGCTGATTTGTAGGCCACTTTATATATTTTTTTTCTTTTATATTGGAAGAAAATATATATATGCAGAAGTGCTAAGCAGCTGAACGTAAAACTCTCTTCGTAAAGCTCACAATACCTTATTCTCTCCTTACATAAAGAAACTGATTATAATAAATCACATAAAAAAAACCATATTAAGTAGCTGTATTAATTAATTCCTGTAAAATACTGGTTAATGGCCAAGTGGCTCCGTCAGGGCTTCAGCAAGCATGCGAGCAAGTCTACGCCTTACTGGTTCTTCCTCGCGGTAGTTGCAATAGAGTTTTGAAGTCATTTAAACTAAAAAAAAGTAGCCTTTCAAACTTACGATGTAAGCATCATCTCATGACATTAATAGAGAGATTCAAGATACAAAATTTGGATTTGGCAAGTGGAAAAGCGTGTTAAATATTAGGTCATGTCACCTAGAAAAATAATAATCAGGATATCATAACTAATGTTTGAACTTAATTTTGACCTAATATTATACCCAGTAGGCCTTAAATATGTCTTTTAATATTTACATAATATATATATATATACATATATATATGTATTATATATATCTATATATATATATATATATATATATATATATAATATCCCAATCTTCAATATCATATCAAAAATATCATCATCACTCACTTTTTTTAAAAGTAAAATGCACCTTTCTAAGCATAAAAAAGTATTAGATAAGCAAATATCTAACTTTAGTTGTTAGTCTATTAGATATGTAAATATATAAAAAATGTGTGGCATGTATATAAATTTTTTTTTTTTTTAGTTGGTTGATTAATAGTGTGTTTGGTTGTATTTATATAAGAAAGAAGAAAGAGAAAAAGGTTGAAGAGTCTCCTCAGGATGCTGAGTACATGTTTATAATATTTAATCTTATATTTATTGTTTTAGTAAGAATGCACTAATTTGCATAATTACATTTATAATTACATTTATAATTACATTTATGCTCATGAGATAATAAGTTTGTTATTTTCTTATTTGATTCTTCTATATTTATATTCGATTTAAAGATCTTACAAAATGATGAAGATTCATATGACAAATAATCGAATGCCAGTTTGCCTTAGTTGACTGCCCATGTATGTATTTGACTTTAATTAGAATCTTCTTAGGAATATTTTTAAGGAACATGATTTCGCCTTTTGAGGGGTTAAAATTTTAAAATAAGCATATTTAAAATCTTAATTAGTGGATTAGGCTTAAAAAAATTTAAATAGGCACAGTCGCCTGTTTAACGAGCGATTGACCCTGAATATGTTTTTTTAAAAATAATTTTAACCAGCTGCGGTATTTTGATCATACCAGAGCCATCCGTTGTCTGAATTCAACGAGTTTGGTATCATTGGAATCGGCACGAAATTCCCCACGCTTTCATGTTGACCAAAAAATGCGATTGTGTCTCCTTGCATAGCAGATTTCGTATTTTCTACTGAAAAGCTGTGGCATAATTTTGAATATTGTGACCAGCCGAGGTATTATGGACGTATCAGAGTCATCTGTTATTAGAATTTAGTGAGCTTGGTATCGTTGGAATCTGCGTGAAATTCTCCACGACTTTTATGTTGGCCCAAAAATGTGATTGTGGCTCCTTGCATAGCATATTTCGCCAAAGTTTGAAAAATCTGTGATGCAGTTTTGAATAGTGCGACCACCAATGATATTTTTGCTCGAGCCATCGTGTCGAATTTAGTGAGTATCGTTGGAATTGAAACGAAATTTCCCACGACTTTTATGTTGACACAGAGATGTGATTTGGACCATTGCGTAGCAGTTTTTGTGGAAAAGTATGGATTCAAAATAGCAACAGTGGATAGATCATTACATAATTTGCAAAAAAAAATTAACTAATAAACTGAAGGCAACACAGAGATGTCTGAACTCGTTGCTCTAGGCATTGTTTTATAGCCGTCATCTTCGGTTTATAGAGGAGGCACCTGATCGCTACGATATTCACCTATACTTGCAGAAGTCGAGGCAATATGATGAACATGCATAGGAGATGCAGATACATCTCCATCATCAGTGCTGCACATTTGAATATAGTGTGTAAGACTAAAATGAGAAATAAAATGAGAAATATTACTCAGATAATCAGTTTAAGGAACTTATCAATGATATGCTTCAATTAGTTGAAATTCAGCTTCAGTATAATTATGAAGTTCGGTATCATCCATTAGTTTCAACTCAATTTTGATGTATACAACTACAGGTTGTACATCCGCTGCATTAATGATTGGCTCACATACTGCTATTTAATGGGTGTATGAAACCACCAACAAGAAAGCATATGAGATTAATCCTAAACTATGTCGAATCAACTTTTAGCCGCATGATTTGATTACGATCGCTAAAACCCGTGAAATTAATATAGACGATTCTTTCCAAGATAATGAGAAGAAATCGTCACTAACATTAAGTTGGCCGTCATAATACATTACAACGCATACAGTGTCATTTGAATCAAATATGTGTATCGAAGGTAGGAATGCTGAAGAGCATACCTGTTTAAATTAGCTACATTCATGAGTACTACATGAATTGGTTAGAATGATGAAAATAATTACGTGAGTAATCTAGATAGTGGTACCGATGAAAAAAGAATATCATATTTAGGTCCTCAACAAATATCATATTTAGGTCCTCCTATACTATTCCATCAAATCTTTTAACAAATGTAACAAATGTAGTAAGAAAATCCATAACATAAAGCAAAAAAGATAAAGGCTTAAAACCAATCCTTGATGTAATCCATTAGCATATTTCTCATTTTACAGAAAAAAGTCAAAAAACACAAAAAATACTTACATCACCTAAAATACCTAAAATCCACATTACACTTGCCTAATAACATCATAAAATGCAACAAATACAAATCATATTCACATATTATTCATTTATTTTTAAAATACAAAAAAAAGCAAAAAATCTTAAACACATACACATTACTTAAAATACCTAAAATATCTAAAAAAATACCTAAAATACCTAAAATCCACATTACATTTGCCAATAACATCATAAAATATAATAAATACAAATCACATTCACATATTATTCATTAATTTAAAAAAAAACAACAAAAAAAACTTACTTTTCATCGTGGTCGATCCACCGGAGCCTGGCTAGGCTGGACGCTTTTCGCGGCGATAATGGCGAGGAGAGATCCGGAAGTTCGAGCCAGTGGTAATATAGAAAGAGATCTAATGTCAATCTCGGTTCATAGCTTTTTTTAAAAAAATTCAGCCCATTTAACGAGCTTTATTTTAAATTTTTTTTATGCCTATTTCGCTAATTAAAGTTTAAAATGATTATTTTAAAAATTTAGCCCCTTTTGAAGCTATTTTTTAATAAATTATACGATATTTATATTCATGTTTCTAAACACCTCTTTATTATCTATTAAGAGAATATCTCTAATTAATTTAATTTCTTCCATTTAAAACATTAAATAACACCTACAATCAATACAATATCACGAAAACAAAACAACATCTTACATCCTAGATTACATTTAAAGAGTTAAATATATTGAGAGCTAAGCTTTTTCCATGAGCATGTACGATTTTCAGAAGCTTCGCAATATCTGTGAGAATATTCTGAGACATAATCGAAATAAACTTTAGAATCATTGATTTATATAATATATAATTTAATAATTATAATTTATATTAAATTTATCTTAAAATAACCCAGTTATGATGAAATCATTTTATGCTAATTTAAATAAGAAAATCATCTCAGTTTTCTTTCAAAAGTATACATAAAATATTACACAACTGATATTATCCAAATTACAAAGCATTCAAATTTTTACACAAGAATAAAGCGAGACATTCTCCCCTTAAGAATCAATGAATTTTGAACAAACACAATACACAATACATATATATATATATATATATATATATATATATATATATATATATATATATATAATAGCCCTCTTTACAATATCTAACAATAATACAATAATAATTTAAAATTTTAACAACAGTAACGGCCGCCGTTATTTTCAAATGACCATCAGCTGCGGAAAACCCAGCTGCGGGTGGGGAGACAGTGGAGAGAGCGGCGGCAAGTTGAAGAACTCCTTCACGTCAGTCCCGTCCCAAATCGCCGACCACATCGACGGCGTCAACGGTTCTTCAGCTGGAATATTAAACACAGAGTGCTCCAATCTCTCCTTCTTCACAGCCCACCCTTCTTCGTTCCCTCTCGTCTCCTCTCTGGCCCTCTTCTCCGGCTGCATTGGAAGTGCTACCGACGGCTGCGGCGGGGGAAGAGGCGGTTGAACCCAATCCGCCGAGCTGCCGACCTCATTCGGAAAGTTTAGAATCGCCTTGCTTCCTCGCATCTTGAACGCGGCGCGGTCATACGCCCGCGCGGCCTCCACCGCGGTATCAAACGTTCCAAGCCAAACTCGAGATCCCCGGCGTTTCGGATCGCGGATCTCCGCCGCGTACTTCCCCCATGGCCTCTGCCTCACGCCGCGGTACCGGTTACCGTCGAATACGTCCGGCGCCCGTACATCACAGACGGCGGCGCCGTCTATCCACTCAACCTTCGGGGCAGCGGCGTGAGGGACATTGAGCTTGAGGCCAACCTCGAAACGGTCGCCGCCGAATCGGATCATCTTCTGCGCGGGCTCCCGGAATCTGAACCCGGCGTCCTGCTGATCGCTATCGTTATCTTGAAGGTAATCAGAGATGCTGAGGTCGCCGGGAATGGGAGTGAATTCAGCCTCCGCAGCTGGCAGCGGCGGCGTGAGCGACTCAAATCCGGTTAGGATGTCGGCAGCGTCGCCGAAGAGGTGTTCGCGGATGAGATCAAGGGCAGAGGTGGCCAGGCTCGCCATGGAGTTCAAAGAGTCGATGATTCGATGAAGGAAGAGAAACCTTGAGGTGTCTATTTATGTTATGAGAGAGATGGGAATTAGATGGGATGTGGTTACCTCCGTTGGTGTTCGTGGCGCTTCCTTGAAGGTAAAGAAGCTAAAATTTGAGAATTTTAATGACTATGGGCTCTATCGCTTGGCAAAAGATACTGTCAAAATATTGCGAAGAGAGAGAGAGAGAGAGAGAGAGAGAGAGAGGTGACGTGATATTTGGGTTGGAGAAGTGGTCGTTGTCGTAGACACTGAAATTGTTTCGACTTTTTGTGCATCCAAGTTATTCGATATAATGGCTGAAAGGAGAGTTTATCTGCCAGGAAGGAGAGAGTGCTGACGATGGCGCTCGGAATTGGCACAAGTGCATGGAATTGGGCTCCGTCTGCGCGGACAAGTAGCCATCGAGGAATAAGCTGGCCGCTGCAACTGGTGGTGATAGACAGCGAGCTTTCATGGTTAGATCGGCCAAGCACTTATAGCCGTTAGAAGTTTTTATTTTGCCATCAAATATTTAATGTTGATTACGGCATATATTTCGCGCAGCGAAATTCTAAAAATTCATTTCTTTTTTTTTAGTATCAACAATGTGTAAAAAAAAACATTTTAAAATTAAAAAACAGTCGAATACCCAGTTAATAACATGCGATTGGACTTGCCACATCAGCAAATCTTGCCGACGTGATAGAGCCAATTGTCGTTAAAGGGTAACTGGCCCTTTTTTTATTTTTTTATTTTTTATTTTTTATGAAAATAAAAAAGAGCATCGATTGAATAATATGCACCTATCTATATTAGAGAAAAGAAATCTTCAAATATAAGTCCCTAGACAAATAACCTTTGAAGTACTTAAATGATAAATTTAAGATCTCTTGAGTATTGATATGATTCAAAATTCCTCGAAGACGAATCTTAATACCGAAAGCATTAATAATCAAACCTACGAATCAAGACCTAAAATATCATTAAACTTCAGACATCGCTAAATTTCTAAAAGTGTTTATAATAAATCGAAGGCCTCGACGGCCCAACAAGAAAGATCTTACAATTGACTTTATTTGAGCATTCAAATACACAAAATACATCATATGATCAAGTAATCATCGAGTCGTCCATGGAGAGGAGCTTCGATTTTGCATGTATTTACGACGCCACCTCCAATCTATAAATACCCTCTCATTCTTCATAGAGTGTGAAGAGAAAGAAGAGAGCTCTAAAGATTCCTCCGCGCATACCACTGACGGCTGTCAACCACCGACGCCGCCGCCGCCATCACCGCCATCATTGATCTCGCCATCATCGACCACCATCGTTGCCATTATCATCACCACTCATATCGCTGACATCATCGCCAACATCGCAACATTGTTGCCAACATCATCGCCAACATCGTCCAACATTATTCAGCTAAAGAATCGTTGCCTTCTTTCTCATATAATCTGATCTCCAGGAACATATATAAAGCTTTTATTTTTCCCTCTTTTGAGGTTTTCCACGAAAATTGAGTTTTATTGTTCGCTTTTAAATACAGGGATTTCCCAACGCGCTAAAATTTACTCTACGCGAACCGATTTTCAAGCTTATGCCGCCAGGATGTCGATTCCTATTATTTCATCTTGTATGATGACCAAGTTTCCCAACAAGATCAAAACCACCATCGAGGTGAATCATTTCAAGCTTTTAAAGTGCGCAAGCGAAGAATGAAGATTCATCAAACTTTGTTCCTTCAGATTCTGTCAGGAACTGGGGGGCAACTCTCAATCTTAGAAGATCACCCATGTTAAGCATCTAATTGATTACCATCCCAAGAAACAAGTCAAAGTTGGAGGATATTTCAACATTGAGAAGAGATATAGCTTTGCAAATTATGATTTTCCAATCATACTCATGAAAAAAGGCCAGGTTAAGGAGCAACTTTGCTACAACCAAAATGGATATTTTAATTGGCCCATACAGGTTAGCGTCGAGCAAACACTCGACAAACACCAGGATAGGTCAAAAGGTCCTTAGTGGACATGACCTCTTCCATACAGGTTAACGTCATTGGGTAACACTCTGACAAACAATCGGATGGGTCAAAATCCTCGGATTCAATTCAATCTCTTCCTCAGTTAACGTCGTGACGACTTCGACCAACACAAGGATGGGTAAAAGGTCTTGGTGGACTTACGACCTCTTTCATGCAGGTTAACATCTGGGTAACACCGACAAACAATCTCGGATAGGTCAAAATCCACCGGATTTAATTGACCTCTTCCATGCAGTTGCGTCGTGACAAAACTCAACAAACAACCCGGATAGGTCAAAAATTCTCGGATTCAATTCAACCTCTTCCATATGCAGTTAACGTCAGACTCGACAAACAACCTCCGGATGGGTGAAATCTCGGATTGATTCAACCTCTTCCAGGTTAACGTCGCGGTAACACTCGACAAAACCCTCGGATGGCTCAAAATCTTTAGCGGATTTCAACCTCTTCCACAAGTTAACATCATCGCCGAGCACTCGACAAACACCTGGATAGGTTAAAATCCTCAGATTCGATTGACCTCTTTCACACGAGTTAGCGTCATGAGCGACTGGAAAACAACCGGATAGGCCAAAATCTGCCGGTTAATTCAACCTCTTCCATACGAGTTAGCGTCGTGAGCAAAGACTTTGATAAACAACCTCGGATAGGTCAAAATCGCCGGATTGATTCCAACCTCTTGCGTCGCCGAGCAAAGACTCGGAAAACAATCTCCGGATAGGTCAAAATTCCGGATTCAATTCAACCTCTTCCATAGTTAACGTCATCGGTAAATACTCGACAAACAACCTCCGATAGGTCAAAATCCTCGGATTCAATTCAACCTCTTCCATACGGGTTAGCGTCGTGAATCACACTCGACAAACAACCGGATAGCTCAAAAATCGCATATTCAATTCCCTCTTCCATACAGTTAACTTCATCGGTAACACCGGACAAACAACCTCGGATGGGTGAAATCCTCGGCGGATTCAATTCTCTTCGCAGTTAGCGTCGCCATCTTCACGACAAACAACCTCGATGGGTCAAAATTCTCAGCCAGTTGATTCAACCTCTTCCACGAGTTAGCGTCATGGGTTAACATCATCGAGTAACACTCGGACAAATAACCTCGGATGGGTAAATCACCGATTCAATTCAACCTCTTCCGCGTTGCGTCGCCAGAGTCACACTCGGCAAACAACCCGGATAGGTCAAAATCATCATTGTGCCGGTCATCCCGTGACTACGACGCCGTCACGGCCGTCAGAGTCGCCGATTCTGCTGACCACGTGTCGCCGCCACTATAGCCGGTCGCAGCGCCATTCTCGTTGCGCTGCCGTAGACGCCAGCGACAATCTCCATCGATCATCTCCGGCAACCTCTGCGGTCCACCATCGTCGTCGATCGCCAGCCAATGCGGTCCTGCCCGTCGACAATCGTTGCGATTGCTGACCACCCGTCGGCCGCCAATATGGCGTCATGGCTACCGTCGTAGGTCCTGTTACCATTAGGCAATCTTAGATGCGTCGTCATCCATTGTCGCGGTCATCCGCGCCAACTAGCGTCGATCCGCCCGTCAGCCGTCGCCGATTCGCGGCAACCCTTCGGCGCGCCACCCATGTAGGTCAGCGCCGCGGCGATCACCGGTCCTGCGTTGACCATCGCCGGCAATCTTCACTCGGCGTCGGATACCGTCGGCTGCAGTCGGTTGTCGTTCGCACACCGTTGTGCCACCGCATCGCCGGTCCGCCGACCATCGTCGGCAATCTCGCGGTCACCACCATCGTCGGCGTTATCTCGACCACGCTGCCCCGCCATCATCGAGCATTGTCGTCCAACCGATTCGGTTGTCGTCGCGATCGCCTCGCTGGTCGGTCCGACGAGGATAGTTGCGCCTCTTTCGAGAGAAAACCGGAGCCTCGCCGTATGAACTACGGGTCTTGATCGCCTCCAAACCCGGTCGGTTTGACAAGATGATCAGCGCCTCTTCGAGAGAAAATCGAGCCTGCAGGTATGAACTCTGCGTCGCCTCAAAGCGACCTTTCTCAAGAAGAAGGTCTTCTCCCTGCCTGGGGTTTTATAGACCCAGGTAAAGGGTAAAAAACCACCAAAACACGGACTGAAAAAGCATTCGCCCTGTGGCCTCTGCCTACCCATGGTATCCAAGCAACCCCGTATCTTACCAGCGCCCGTATGCCTGCCAGCCGCAGCACCATCTGCTGGCCAACACCATCGGCATGCACATGCGTGTTTCTGTGCCGACCAGCAGGCCAGCTACTCGGTTCATGAGTATGACCGGCCAGCAGCAATACCATAACCAGCCCTTTGCCGTAGACTTCAGCAGCGCCCACTCGTACCAGCTCCGTAGTTCCGTGGCGACAGATCTTCAGGGACCCGATCCAGGCAGCTCGACCAGCATCAGGCGTTCGACCCGATCTGGCCAGCCATTCCGACCCAGAGGATTCTTCAGCCATCCGAGCCGCGCGACCCCCACGTGCCATGGCAGTGCCGCCGGCGACCCATGTCTTGGCGTCTTGTGCGTGCACCCATTGGCGCATCGTGACTCCAGGCATCCGGACGGGTTCATTAACCTCAAATCTCGCGCCGCATACCTGCGCGTTCGCGTGCATCGACTTCGTAGTCATAATCTTCATGAAGATTTGTTCTCTCAAAATGTGTAGTTAATGGATCCTCAATTTTTTTTTGAAGAACTGCTATTTTTAAGTATTTGATATATATTTTTGGATGATTGAGATAATGTCATCCAAAAATAGAGGAAACCGATATGACTGAAAATTTCTCTAGTGAACGAATCTTGATCAGCAAATCGAATTGAAGCGGTGAGATCATGCTTAAAATATCATTAGAAACTTTGAGACATCAGTTAAATTTTTAAAAGCTCTCAAATATGGAGTGTTTATAATAATAGTCAAATCGGCGTCTCGGCGGTTCAAGCCAAAGATCTTATAATTCGACTTTATTTAAGCATTCAAATACACAAAATACATCATATAATCAAGGGAATCATCATGGTCAGATGGAGAGTGGTTGGATTTTGCATGTATTCTGAGAGAGCTCATCTATCTCATAAATTCATTCCTCATATGAGGGGAGTGAAAGAAGGAGAAGGAGGAGGCCAAAGAGAGAGAAATAAAGATCCTCAGCAATCGTGCCACCACTTCAACGGTTGTCACCACGGCGACGCCGCATCGCATCGGTATCCGTGATCGCCGTCGACCCTTGCCGGTCATCATCAGACCACTATCGCTCGTTGACATCATCATCAACATCGTCGTCAATATTATCGTCATCGTCGTCACAACATTATTCGCGTTATGCATTCTTTGTTCTCTCTATCTGATTCTGTAATCCGTGAAGATCTTGTACTCACGAAGCAGATACATAGTGGAAGTTTTCTTGGGCTAGGCCGTGGTTTTCCCTCTTTTGAGATTTTTCACTTAAAATTCGGAGTTTTATTGTTCTCTTTAAATACGCGTATTGTCTTTGGATTTCCCAAGCTAAGGAGAAAACTTTTACTCTACCGCAACTGGTTTTCTAGCACGCAACAAGTATGATTTATTAATAATCATAATTAATTTGATGTGTTATTATCCTTGATATATTCCTCTAAAATTTATAAATTAAGCATTGATTTCAAGTTAAAACATATATTCAATCAAATTCAACAACTCAATAAGATGAGTCCAATAATATTAGAATCGGGTCAAATCGAGCCCAAATGAGCGCAAAATCAAACTCAAAAGTCACATATGAAATTTCGAGACACTGATTGTTTAACCAAATGACTTTCAAATTTGACGTGCTTATAGTCGAATCGAGCGGTTTGACGAGACGAATCTAACGAGTCTAAGATCACTCAAATCAAAGATAGTTTGGACGGTCAAATCACCAAAAAATTATCTATAATCAAATGAATCAATATACACCGTCTGATGGAATGTTTTGAGATTTTGGCTATAATGACCAAAATGCCCCTCTCAGAATCCTATAAATAAGACCCCATTCTTGTCATGAAAAGGGAGAACGAGCTAGAAGTGAACTTGGAAGAAAGGCGGAGAGAATATAAGTTCAAGTTGTCATCATCACATTATCGCCGTATGCTTGCCATCATTTATCCACAACAATCCCATATCATTGCATATTGTAACTTGATTTTGGAATTCCCATTATCAAGATTTCTCACATGCAACCTTGTAATCCCGCTGTCGGGAAGATTTAAACTCTGTACTCCAAAGCAAATATATAGTGAAGCATTTTTACTAGGCTAGGCCTCATGATTTTTTTCCCTATTTCTGGGGTTTTTCTACGTAAAAATTCTAGAGTTTCTTATTCTCTTTTCAACTATCTGTGTACGTGTTAGATTTTTATATAAAGTTAAGGCGTGAAGGTTTATTCTACCGTTACAAGTTTTTTGGCACGCAACAGTTTGATGCCATGGGAAAGAGATTTCATTATATTATCATGTCAGACAATCAAGTTTCTCAACAAGATCAAAACCACGAGCCAGGTGGAGCACTTCATACTTTTGAGGAGTGCATGTGAAGAATGGAGGAATATCAAGCTCAGATCCTTTAGCTCTTACTAGGAGCTAAACAATCGAGAATGCCACCACAAACTGAAATCGACCCTATCAACAACATGATAGAGTTAATGAAGAACCCTCTCATGATCATAGGGAAATTCCTTCCGCACATCATCCTGATATGAACCATGATTATACTGTCAGCTCAACTCATCCTACTCGTATTGCTCGACCAACTTTGAATCCCCCTACCTCTTTGATGGGATTGAATCACCCCCATTTCATGGAAATAACTCGTGAAGTTATTCGAGATGAAATACAACGCCTTGTTCAAGATGAATTTTCATTAAGAGATAAACAGTTCATCCCTCGTCATAGTATTCAAGAATCTTCTCCTTTGCATGATATGATTCTTCAACAATCGATTCCAGCGGGGTTTAAACTACCTAACATTGAACCTAATGATGGAACCTCTGATCCTTATGAGTATATCGATCATTACAGAACTATTATGCATATTCAACAAGCTCCCGATGCTTTGCTCTACCAAGTTTTTCCTATCACTCTTAAAGGGCAAGCTCATGGTTTTATTCCCCAAGGGACCATTCTCAACTTTTGCTCATTTGGCTAAACTCTTTGTCGAACAATTTATCTCAAATCGAGAATCATCAAATACTCTTTCTCATCTTCTGAACCAAAATGAAGGAGAAACCCTCAAAGAATACTTTGAAGATTCTCTTCAAGCACAAATTAGGAGTATATCCGAGCTACTACTCAGGCGTCTTCCTTGGAGGACTTCTACTCTTCTACGAGATACAATGCGATCTTATACTAATCTTATTCATCGAGTAGAGGCACAAATTACTGTTGATGAAGTTATTACTGCTCATAGAAGATAATTTGAGAATAACTCTAAGCGTACCGTGAAGATCTTCACAAGATCTCAAACAAAAAAGAAAAATATTCAAAAGATTCAGATTACACTTCTGAGATATACTCACTAAATAATGCTCGAATCATAATATAGATTCATAATTCTGAATATCTCAAATGACCAAACCTATTGAGAAATCCAAATGATGAAAATCAATCACAATATTGTCACTTTCACCGTTCGAAAGAGCATTCAACTGAATGCTCATCTAAAGGAAGAAATTGAACGTTTAATGCGACAAGGACATCTGGGACGCTACTTGTTAGAACAACGAATAGATCATCAAAAAAAGATCAGAGAATCATGATAAAGAAATCATTAGAATTATTGAGTAAGAAATATCACAAATACTTATCTAAGGAAAGATCTCACTAAGTCAAGTGACTAAAGAAAGTTAAGTTTCTTCTTTACTTTATTGAAAAGTTTATAAGATTTTATTTTCCAAATTAATTTTTTTTATCAATGGAATCTTCCTTTATTGCATTCAATAAAATCCCTTAAAAGACATACCCATGAGAAGGCCTATATGGGAAGTTGATACTGGATAATGTACTCATTAGAAAGACCTCAAGAAGGCAAGTGGTAGACAAAGTCTCCACTAATAACCCATGGAAGGCACGCCTCTGAGGAAGCCTCGATGGGAAGCTAGTAGTTGACAAGGTTCTCACTGGAAAAACTCTAAGAGAGCAAGTGATTTATAGGATCTCCACTCATCAAAATCTCAAGGCAAAAAGTATATAATGGAAAAAAGCTGAAAAAAGTGAATATATATAAACCCGGAAAAAAGCTCAGAAGGTGCATACCAAAAAATCTCAAGAGGCAAAATCTAAAGATGGAGACATCAAAATCAGAGTAAAATCTCAAACTGAATGCAAAATCTCATGGCAAAAGCCTCAAAGGTGCAGTACAAAAAATCTCGATGAAAGGGAAGAAGTACATCAAAATCTCGGAAAATCTTTAGAAAGATCATATCAAAATCCAAGAAAAGCTTGAAAGGTATAGCAACAACGAGGAGGATAAGCTTTGCGATCTTTTATGAGGAATAGCCACCAAATCATTTAGAAAATGAAATTTCTTCCGTAAGATTATCAAAATATCACTTTTGATACGTTATCATCGGATCTGAAGTCTCTTGTTGTCAACTATTGAATTATCATTAGAGTTTCAAGAAAATTAATTTTCATAAACTCGGCCTTGATCCAAACCCGATCGGTCAGAGATAGTGGCGCCTCTTTGAGAGGAAAATGAGTCAGATGAGTATGAGCTATTTGACGCCTCAAACCCACGGACAGACGCTCTCTCGAGGGAAAAGCGGAGCCCCATATGAACCACCTCCAAACCTTCCTCATCCCACAGTGAAGGAATCTGAGCCTCCAGGAAAATTGATCCAAACCAGTCGGTCCACGAGACACGCCTCGAGAAAATGGAGTATATGAACTAGAGCCTCGGCCCAAACTCTCGATCCGGATGACATTCTTTACAGGTGAGAAATTGGGGCTCACAGATCGCCTCCAAATAAGACACCGAAAAGAAATTGATGAATCCAGCTCTCAAACCTGAGTCGTGGAAAGAATGACGCCTCTGCGAGGAAAAATCGAGCCTCGTATGAACTACGGGCCTTCATCGCCCAAACCCGGAGAGTTTTCTTTCTGAGGAAACCTGATAAAATCTACACGTGCCTCGCCTCCAAACCCATTCGGTCCATGAGGGCATTGACACATCTCGAGAAAATCGAGCCTCTAGATGAACTACCACGGCCTTGAGCCTCCAAAACCTCCGCTTCTCAGGGATGGCCTCTTTTGAGGAAAACGAGCCTCGCCTTGAACTGGGGCGTTGACGCCCAAACTCGCTTGATCCCGAGAGGTTGGCCTCTTCTGAGAGAAAACCGGAGCCACATGAACTATGACCTCCAAATGAATCCCTGATGCTTTGACTCTCGGGAAAACCTGTATGAACATCTGATCAAACTTTCCTTACCCTTTTATTATTATAAAAAAAAAAATGACTCTTCAAATTCTTTTAAAAAATAAAATAAAAATAAAAAAATGAAGAAAACTCTTCATATATTTCATTAAAAAATAAAAATAAAAACTTTTCAACTTCCTACAAAAAAGAGAAAGTTATTCATATTTTAAATAAAAAAGCTCTTAGCATTTCTCATTAAAAAATTTTTTCATCTTCTTAAAAAGAGATAGAGAAGAGAAAATTATTAATATTTTAAATTAAAAAAAACCCTTTGTATTCCTCATTTAAAATAAAAAATCTCATTAAAAAAAGAGAAAAATTCTTCACATTACTAAAAAAAAACTCTTTATATTCTTCATAAATAAAATAAATAAAAAACAAAAAAATGGATGTCCTTCAAATAAAATAGCACAAAAAATTGATAAAATAATTTATATATTATTATTTTATACATAAAAATAAAATAAATAAATATTAATAACTAATTACTAAATAAATAAATAAATTTGATACACATAATATATATATCATATATCCTAATAATTTTTATTTAAAGTGATTTTATATATTTTTGAATGAAATGAGTTTTTTCATCCAAAAATAAGGGGGCAAATGATATATTCTTCTAAAATTTATAAATCAAACATGGATTTCAAGTTAAAACATATATTCAATCAAATTCAACAACTCAATAAGATGAGTCCAATAATATTAGAATTGAGCCAAATCGAGCCCAAATGAGCTCAAATCAAGCTCAAAAGTCACATGAAATTGATGATCAAATGACTTAAATTTGACGCCATAAATGAATCGATGAGATGAATTGAGAAGAGCCTAAGATCACTCAAAATCAAGATCATTTGGATGGTCAAATCACCAAAAACTATCTATGATCAAAATCAATAATATACACCGTCAGATGGAGTGTTTTTTAAGATTTTAGCTAAAATGCCTCTCAAAATCCTATAAATAGGACCCCTTGTCAAAAAGGAGAATGAGCTGGGGCTTGGAACGAAGAAAGAGGAAGTTTGAAGTTTGTCATACACCACCGCGTTATCAACAACGTTACACACCAAACTACCTCGTATACCAGAACCCGATCTGTGGAATTTTCATTATTAATCTTGTAATTCATCGAAGATTTAAATTACTCTAAAGCAAATATATAGTATTTTATCCAGTTGATTTTTTTCCCTATTTCACATAAAAATTCTTATTTTCTTCTTCAACTATCAAGCAAGTAAGTTTATTCTTAAAGTTATTGGCAAAGTTTTTCCCATAATATATTGGTCACTCATATTTGATAATGAACTGAAATTAGTGAAGTCTTTGATTGTGTGTGCCAAAATTGAACACACTTAATATGAAGAGAGAGTTTTGGATAGCATTGCACTACAACCAACATATGCATATTACTGATCAATTCATAGAAATATCTTAGAGGTGTTACACAATTGATAGGGAATGCTTTGTATTTCAGTTAATACTAAGTAATTCTATAGTTTTTTATTCACATTTTTATGGTTATTCTATGAGAGTGATACTGGTCTATTTATGATTACAAGACCATGTAGTTCCTTATTGATCCCTTCTGGATAAGCAACTCAATGCAACTTTGCCATGGCATCAAGAGTTCTTATATGCTCATGCTCTTTGTTCAAATTTCAATTCACATTTGACAATCATTAGTTACGAGTTTAAAATGACAATTAATCCATTTAAAGCCGAGTTTAATGATAGTGATGATGAACATGAATAAGTAATTAAGAAATGGAACCCTAATATCAAATTCTTAGGGCATTTATAAGATGATATTCCATTATATGTACCAATATAAATATATGATTTATAATGAATGATTATGTGTACATATTTATTAGATGATGAAGGAATGAGTTGAGGAAGTTTTTTTATAAGCCATTTGATAATATCTCACTTTTTTAGAAAACTCTATTTGATGGTATGTCTTTCCCCAAAAAAGAAAGAGCTACAATTTGGATTGAATAAATAATTTATTATTAGTAATACAGAGCTTAAGTTCTTCTCCTTCAATAAGAAGAAATTAATTATAACATTGTTGTGGGCTCCAAAAATTCACCACCGACCTCTCCATTAAGAGAGCTTGATTTGATGTCAGTGAAATTTTCAGAAGGCAGATGAAACAGTACATAAGACACTACCAGAGATTTCACCCTCATTTTGTGAGGACTTTAGATCTGGTTCCAGGTTTCTTCTAAGCGTAAGTACCTATAGTTAATTACCCTTCCCAATACTAAGAGAGAACTTTCGATTAAGGCTAGTCATTAGATTGCTAAATGCGTAGCGTATAGTAGCGGCATGTGGAGTTTTTAAATTTGGATTTATGAAATTCATCATTCTTTAACTTGAAGCAGTTTGCTGGGGGAACGATGACGCGCCCGATCAAGATCCCATGGTTCCTTCATCCCGGTCATGGTCCTACCTTTAGAGGAGGTAGTCAACCCAACTCGAAGGATCCTGGCCATGAGTGAGTTGCATCGTCCAAAAGAACCTTGTAAACTTAGGGTAGTGTTTGTTTAAGAAGACAATTTACCACTATGAGTATTTTTTTATCTCAATATATGGTTCTCATCTCGCGTGAGCCATTGGGAACATCTAAACAATCACCATAATATAATGGTGTCATTTGGCAACAATCACCCGATCAGAGGACTCTGGTCGTAACTACATCATATGCGGAGCCTACTGGCCAAACCACATAGTAAGAGTACACGGGTCACGTCCTCGCTGACATGAGATTGATTAAGAGTGAATATAGAAATACACTTGATTTGACTTTGGATTCTTTGTGAGTTAGAGTTTTCTTAATTTGCCACCTTTAACAAATAATTACGAAAAATGGGTGAATTGAATTTTGCTTTAATTTTTTTTAAAAAAATTGAATTTCATTTAGACATTTATAGCTTAATGACATATTAGATTTTGCAACTGAGTTGACATTTGATTTAAGTTAATTTTATCTGAGCTTATGAATACATTTTGATAAAAAATATCCTCTAGTTGAAATCTCCATTCAATATATCCATCATTGAGACATATAAGTTTACTTGATCATTTAGTTTATTGATTGAGATGCTATCGACTTTATTAATTTAATAATAGAGGATCAGATTTAGATTTATATTTTGAGAATTTTGAATTTGAGAATATTGAATATAAATGTCTTAGATATTTTGATAATAATGACCCCTCAGGTTGATATCTTCAATCAGCTCAGCCATCATTGGAGAATAAAAGTTTGCTATTCCAGATCCTGTCATTAATTTAATAATAGAGGATCAGATCTATTGTCATATGACAAAATTAGCTTCTCAGATATTTTAATAAGTTGAGATTCTTATAATATTATTATTGGATTTTTTAGATTTTGTTAACCGGGATCTCTCCGATTTCAACCCACCGCATCATCCTTACAGTTTAAGCAAAGTAATGTATATGGGTTGTTTAATTCAATATTGATTTAACTTTTGGGGATTTGAATAATGTTACTTATTTTGATTGAGTTTCATTGCAAGTTTAAGATTTTAAATAAAATTTTAATAACATTTTGAAAGATCGCCCCGACATACAATGAGCCCCATCATGCCAAGAAAGATATGTATGAGTGGTGTAAACACCACAGCCAAATGCGTTATCCCACAATACCAAGAAAGACATGTATGTGTCTCTAAAGCACCTACATATAAAACAAATATCTCCATCACGCCAAGAAAGACGTGTACATGTACTTATATACTTGTAATGTCAATTTAAACATCAATTTTAGGTTTACAGTTGATTTTATATTAAGATGCTTAGCCTCATTGTAGAAATTTGGTGTGATTTTGCAAAGATCCGACGTCCTGCAGTGAGGGCTTATGTTTGAGCCTTCCCACCATGTTAAGAAAGGCATGTATGGGTGGTATAAATACCACCGCCGAATGCGTCATCCCACCATGCCAAGAAAGGCATGTATTGGGCTCTGAAGTACTTGTATATAACACAAATTTCTCCGCTACACCAAGAAAGTACTTATACACCTACAATATCAGTTTAAATAATAATTTTATATTGTGACATGGCTTTATGTCAAGTTGTTTAGGTCTCCTGGCGTGATTTTGGTAGCATGTCGATCCCTATGACGTCCCTAGAGGGTTGCTCTGGGCATCTTTGGCCCGCCTACCATGGCAAGAAAGGCGTGTATGGGTGGTATAAATCACGGCCTGAATGCACTATCTCACAATGCCAAGAAAGACATGTATGTGGCTCTAAGGTACTTGCTGAAACACATATTTCCCGCTAAGCCAAGAAAGGCGTGTACGGGTATTTATATACTTGCAAACAAGCACAGCTTTACTCACGACGTCAAGAAAGACGCATACACGTACTTATAAAAACAAACTCGATCGTCGGTGAGCACAGGGCACACCTGGGGAGTTAGAAGAGGCAGCGAAGCTGAGGAGCTGGTCTGAACAGAGGCGTGAGAGCGTCACCCGTTCGTGTAGCTGGAGTCACGAGACTGAGGATGAACGGCGTTGGAGGATGGGTTGTCTGGGGAGAGGGAATAATTGACATTGAGAGGATGGGAGGATGAGCCGGAGAGAGGAGTTAGATTAGGGTTTTGTATAAGTGGATATTTATAAGATTTTCTTATTTAAGTAAAAATTAACCATGATTGAGATTTTTGTGCTGACATTATTACATAGGTAATATATGTCAAATGAAATGTATTCGATGTTCAATGCAACGATAGTCCGCTTTTGGAGCGTTTCAAGTTGGCTCGAATCAAATTTCATTCAAATTTGCACATCGTCGCTTCCGATCATTCGACATTCGCACAGATTCATCTGAATTGAGTGTGGATAGTCTCATTTGAAAAGTTTCGACGTTTTGACTCTAATGGTTGTTCAATTTTATAAATGGAGGTCGCTTCTCATGATCTTTGATAATGCGTTTTGATGACCCTCCTTCTTGATCACAATCGCCAAATTGCAATATGTATATTCAGATCAATTTCGACGTTTTGAACGTGATGACGAAATCCGTTCATCGATTGTAGGTCATTTTGACCAATTTCAGTGATGCATAGTGCATTTTAGCTCCGATTTGCACACTGTTGCATTCGAAATCCGTTGAATTTGTCTTGTAGGCTCGACTCGACTTATGTGGCATGGAGGCCAACAATTGTACAATACAATCATTCTTCTAAAACTTTTATATGATGCTTTCATGCAGGTTATAACAAGTATTTAGGTGGGAATTATATAATATTAATTTTAGTTGGGTTGTAAACAGATACTCACCCTATGAGTTATTGAACATCATTAGCGCAATTTTAAGTTTATTAGCTACTTCATGTTATCTATGATTTAATAGTAAATTGCTTTAAAACTAAGAAAAATTATAAATCATATTGAAGTCAAATTTAATAATAGGGCCTCTTATATGAAGGCCTATGGTAGTAGACTTAAAGGCAATCAAAGCTATATTTAGCGACTGAGAGGAATCATATTGTTCACTCAATAGATCAAAGGAGGCCATATGTTTAGGTATAAAAGGATTAGTTTATATGACATAATTAAGTGAGTCCAATCATTTTTAATACATTTGGTGAGTACTTAGACATTTTGTAGTGGGTTAGAGATTTTGTTATCCGGTTGTAAGCATGAATGCAATACTTTGGGTAAGTACAAATGAACATTACAAACTACTATTGAAATTGATAAAAAAAAAGAGAGTTATGAATGTAATTTCTTGATTCTCTAAATCAATTGATTCAAGTATTTCCATTTAGATGAGATTTATGTATCATTTCAAATAAGTATGGAGGTTTATTTTGCAAATTGTATGATATCTATTTTTACTTTTTATTTTCTCTCATCTAATCTATTTTGTCCTCCAAAATAAGAATAGTAGTGAGGAGGCCCATAAGCATCCTAAAGGATGGCATTGAAGGCATGCCAATCTAGATGATGTTAGTTGTGGCCACACTCTATAGAGGTTCCTTCTAGAATTACTTGCTTGCATGGCTCACATTGAGTCATGCATAGTCACAAGGAAAGTACACACATTTCATCTTACTTCTTTAATATTAAATTAAAAAATCAATCTTCATTGTAAGAATTTTTTTTTTAGAAGGGAACTATCTTAGAAGATGCCTCTCACTTGCATATGGTGAGGGAGTGATAAATGAATGTTCATGACCTATGCATGGATTGTGAATGATAGATATTGAATTAGCTAATTTTAGTGGGTTAAATTTGATCATCATTTATTAATTGCTTTATCTAGTGATGGCCACCACATAATAATACTTTATTTTATCTATGAGAGAGATGACTATCACACTTCAAATGTTGGGAAGATTTTAAAATTTAAAGTAAATAAGATTCCTTTGATTGGGCATGTTTTTGTAGGAGAGAGCAAAGGTGGCATACAAGATCAAATTATTACGATGACCTCCTTAGGCAACTTCTTAATCATGATATTATGTATCACACAACTTTAATAATCTAGTTACTCACACACACATGTTCAAGAGATGCCCCTTTCTAAGTAAAACTATATAGAGAGAGATTGATAATTTATTGCATAATTAGATAGAGTGTGCTATCACATCTTTATGAACGTTCTTTGTATTGCGGGTTATTTGAGAATCTTATGATAGTTATGTATATCTCCTTCATTGATTTGGTGATTAAAAAAAAACTATATTGTATAGTCTAATAATTTTCTAAATATTTTTTATAAGTTTAACTCATTAATTTATAACTATCATCAAGATAATCATTATGATTATATGGAGTGTTTTCTACATAGAGTTAGATATATAAGTGCAATTAAATGAATAGTAAAGCAAATATATCATGAAGATGAATATCTAAGGTTGTGCCTTAGTGTTTTTGAGGTAATTTTAATTTTGATGCATTGATTGAAAATAAACATTTATAAAACCTCAAAATAATACATACTAAGTTTAAAATAATAAATTAACTCACAAACATTAGCAATAAAAAAATTAGTATATTTACTCTATTTGGACTCAAATAATCCAATATGCTTAATCTCAATTCAAGCAATAAAAAATTCCCCAAATTTTGTTTTTATTTATTAAATGATATTTAAATTGTATGTGCGAAATTTTTGCAAAAAAAAAAAAAACGGATTTTAATTTCAATATATCTTCAATATTCTATATTTAATTAAATTTAATTAAAATTTTATTTTATTTTATTTATCTAGGATTATAACCCATTTATATATACATTATTTCAAACTTTGATTTAAGCTTCGTTGAATTTGAAAGCCAGAATCATGTATTAATTTATAATTTTATGATAAATCCATTCCAACTTATTGGCATATTATAACATTGCTTTATTTCCTTTAATTCCTAAAACCTCAAATTACTATTGCATCGCTGCTCATAGTGCTGAAAATTCTGTTCACCCGTAATTCATTGCTCAAACAGAAGCAATTCTACAACCATTAATCTGACGCACTTTTTTGGGACATTTGATCAAATCTAATCATTGAAAAATTAAAGGATTGTTTGAGATTAATTTTATTTTATATTTTTATATTATTTTTTAAAATATATTTATTTAGCGTGCTTTTAAAGTGTTTTAATTTTTTATTTTTAAAAATATTCAAAATAATTTTTATATATTTTAAATATTTTAAAAATAATAATTACCATCAAATATATTTTAATTTGACATAAAATATAAATAAAATAAAATAAAATTATTAAAAAAAAGGAATTAAAAATAATCCCAAATGATCTCGAAATTATCAGCCGCTAGAATAAGAGATTCTGATTTAGAATGAGATAAAGAAAAAAAAAAAAATGAATAAAATGAATTCGAATACTTTATTGTTTTCAGAAATAAATACAAACTATTTTTTACGTTTGGTTGGAAATGTAACGTAAATATTTGATACGAATATTTTATTATATGTAAATTAATTATAGAATTTATTCACTAATTAAAGTATTCAATTAAAAAATAAATATAATCAAATAAAATATAAATAAAATTTTTTCTTGACTAAAAATAAATAAAATCAAATACAAATAAAATATTTAATTATTAGTAATTAATTTACAAATTTTCTAAGATATTAATTATTAGTATTACAAATAAATAAAATTTAATATTATCATTTTATATTAAATAAATTAATCGTCAAGATTTAATATTTATTTATTTAATATTTTTTCTTTAATAAATAGTTTACTCATTAAATTTTTTTACTAAATAAACTAAAATTTAATAATTATTTTAATTTTTTTGATTTATCGTGAATTATTTATCATCAATTTAAATAAACATAATTATATTTATTAAATCTTAATTAAGCTATAATAATATTTATTTTAATTAAAGTTAAAATTAACATTACGGATTCAGCAAATTTGAAAAAAAAAAATAATTTGTTTTTCCAAGCTATCGCTCCGCGCTCTGAAAAAGAAAAAAAAAAAAATTTTCTCTCTCAGGCGTAAACAAAATACGCTTTTCATATTTTGGCTTACTTACTGAAAAGGAAAACGAAATACCTCAAAATTTTTTACGTGGTAATTACATTTACTCGGAACCAAACACGGAAAAAAAAGAATTGTGCGTATTTGAATTACATTACACTCATTTTATTCAACCAAATAGCCCCTAAGATGACGTGCATTTAACTGAATTACTTAACAACCGCAATTCTTACCATGCTGTGCCCATTACTTCCTATATCCCCATTAAGCCACCAGCCAAACCCGTTAGTATAGCAAATCACAGAGCAAGCTCTAATGTGAAAACCACAACTGTGTATCGGATCATGAAGTCTCTTAATACCTTTTTCTCTTTTTCAAATAGAGGTGGATTCAAGCATAATTGAGAGGGTGGGGGAGTAATTACCCCTTAAATTTCATAATTTTTCTTATCTGAGATATCAAATTAGTCATTTATCTCTTTTTTTTTCTTTACTTTTATTCTAATATATAAATTTGTCCATCCTAAAAATTAAAACTGATTCTGCCCCTATTTCCAAAGCTTTCCAAACCATCTAAGGGCTATAGATCTTTCCAAAACAATTCAAACGGTTTGAGGCAAAAAATCTAAAGCATTTTCTGTTCTTACAGAAGGAATGCTTCTTTCAAACGCCTGAGAGCAGCTCTCCAACTGTCAAAACCTCTCTTTGAAAAATTTGGGAGCAAAGGAGCAAGTTTCTTTGCGCAAATCAATTCCTCCCAAGTAATTTCTTGCAATGTCATAGCAAAATCCTACCTACTCGTCTCTTATTATTATTATTTTTTTTTCTGAAAGACCTGAAAATGAAGAAACTTAACAGTAGTATTTCTTCACCATAAATCCATCTTCTTGGATAGAAACTTCGAAGCAATAAAGCATCATATCTCGGGAGGAAAGCAGGTGAGCAAAACGCTCAATTACAACACCTCTGTTCTCAACTTCTCAAAATCAGTTGGGCTTAGACTCTTTCAAGTTTGAAATCTCTGAGCCAGATATCAGTTTCTTATAAAAAAGCATTGAGCTCAAAATAATTTTTTCTGAAGATTGCTAAATTTGCATTTGTAGATTTCTAAATCTGTTTTCATTAAGTATTCAAAACACAGTTTTACAAGTTTAAAATCTATTTTTGCAATATTATTATAAGAAAAACAACTAAATTAATCATTTCACATTTTTTTCATTGAGGTTTAAATCATAAACCGAAAATATTATTATCTCAACTCAATCATTAGAAGACTTTATATAGTGCCATTACTTTTTTGCTTGTATTTATTTTTAAGAGAAAGGGCATTAAATATATACATCAATCTTAAAAAGTGAGAGAATATGAGCATAATAGAAGGCAATTTTTCTAATTATCTCCAAAGTTTGAAAAAAAAAAAAAACATAAGTTAGAAAAAAGTGAAGAAACAAGAATTACCTAAGCTTGTGTATGATTAGGTGTTTGGGTTGTACTCATTTGATGTAAGAGAGCACATTAAGTTGCACTCACCCAAAAGAGGAGTGTATTAGTGTAGGGATTCTCAACCATAATGAAAGAGGTTCTTTATGATAGATAATGGGATCTTAGCCCAGGTGTTGAATAGGTGAGAATATAGGCCTTGGAGGGTTGACTCATGTTAAGATTGATTGTACCCTAATTGAATAGGTGAGAATATAGGCCTTGGAGGGTTGACTCATGTTAAGATTGATTGTACTCCTAATTATATATAGAATTACATTTCATGCACTTTATTTTTCTATTTTCATATACTGATTAGATTCATTGCTTAGTAATGAATAATACCCATATTCATGAGCTTATTCTTATAGAGTTGCATTTTATATAAGTACTAGTTTTATCACTATACATCACAATTACTTGTCACTTGTCTTTGTATACTTGGTATAAAGTGATTTAATTGACATAACTCATACGTTGTTATATAAACTCATTTTGATTAAGCTAGCAGGTTACATCGCATATATACATTTTGCTTATTCATAAAATCATGCACCTAAGTAACCTTATAGAGTATATCGCTGCCACTTAAATCTTCTCATTAACTTCACTTAGCTTTAGTTTGTATAAATATATGAAATTTGAATTAAAAATTTTGAAAAAAAAGGTTTAAGTGCACATTACATAACCAATTTATTTCTCCCTCTTGATGTGCTTTCACCTCACCTTAGAAAAAATTAGATTAGACTATGAGTTGCAGATACATGCCTAAGCAGAAGGTGGAAGAAGTGGAGTGCAATGATAGATGCATGTTAATGGCATGACGTTTCAATGAAAGATAATGCGTGCATTATAACATCAATGGCATCTCAAGATATATCCATTGTAGGTACCAAACTCTCTACTAATGTAGATCTTAGCCCTTCCATATACCCATACACCAAAATAACACTTGATTTATTCAACAAAGCTGTCATGATATGACATCAATAGTGACTTATATTTGACTTACATTGGCTGAATCAGAGAGGAGATAGAAATCAACAGCTGTACACCAATCACAACATCACTTAATTTTATTCTTGTTCCTTAATAGAATTTTTAATGTTGATATGTATGACATCTCCCTATTTAAATCAAAAAGCTAGCATTGGAAAGCTTATCCTCAATCATGTACCATTCTCATAATGTGACAACTCTAGTGTGTAAAACATTAAAGATTATTTGTACTTTCTTCTCCCTAATGTAGATCAAAGTCATATTCAAGTAATGACATTTCAATAAATCTATAAATATAGCTTATTTCTATACATCTTAAATAGAGTTTTCATAAATAAAGTTCATTTGCATAGAAATATAAAGCTTCAATTATTATTTAGAATGCCAACTAATTGTCTTTAGTGTTTACTTATCCAAATTTCTCCATTGTTGACACCCAATATCCTCTCTTTTCAAGCAACAATGGCGTTAATTGCTATTGTTCACTCAATGCATATTATCGCTAACCGTACTCCAATTCCTATGCCCACCATTAACAAATATTTATTACTTGTAGTCAACCAATATTTGATGTTGATCATCAGTTGACGCTCTCAATTTGCTAAAATCATCCAACATCATCCATCCACTTAAATATCCTCAATACTACCTCTTCTATTGCTAGAGGATGTTCATAGTTCAATTCTTATACATTGCATCATACCTTCTACAACTGTGAAAAATGGTGAGTATTATAATATTATATACTATGGACTATATTTAATGAAATCATTTCAATTAAGCTATTCTTATGATTATTTTTTATCAGTTTTTTACAAGAAATAATTATGTCTATTCTTTGCTACTCTCAAATTATTTAATCATGTGTGGTGTATATATATATATATACCTAAAACAAGAAATCTTCTCTCTAACATCTGCCAAAAATTTTTCATACTAGCCTAGAAAAAATCATAGAGTACGCCTTGGTTAATAAATGATAAAGTAACTATAGGAAAAAAAAAATTTTGTACATAAATCTCCCGAAGCTTCAGTTTACTATACATATCAAGTTCATTTCCTATGAACATCCCGACTCAGCAGATCTCAAGAGGATGTTGACAGGTAATTAGTATTTGAAGGTGATCGGTTGACGGCGTCAGTGGTGGAGGCCGGCATGGCAGAACACGGCATCACTTTTAAGATGAATTTAGATCAAAAAAAAAATTTGAAATTACATTACATTGAAAATTTACTTTCAAGCCAAACAAAAAAAAGTTAAATATTTACTTTTACAGATTCCAAATTTTTCCAACCAAATAGCCCCTTAAAGAATTTCGAAGACACTTGTAGAATTTAACAACCAACCAAATTGGTTCAAATAACAGAATTTAGAAACAAATTGACGATTCATATGGTAATAATAATATATAAAAGGAATTTAAATTATTTCAGCTAACATCTAAAAATTGAATTATTTCAAAATGCATCTGCAAAGTAGGCTGCATATCAGCAAAATAAAATCGCTCAAATACCTGCAATCTTCCACCATATAGATGGGTGGCATCTTGAAGCAACTGAAGAAGCAGGTCTTTTTCTTTACAGATCCATGGACGATTGCGATCAAACCACTGCCTAGGTGTTCCATGAAATCCGATGCACAAACTCGAATTGCTAATTATCAAATTCTGTGCAACTTTCTTGATCACATTTTTATCAGTCAAATAAGCTCCATGACAGTTCAGGCCGACATCAACATAATGCAACTCAGAGATGCTGTGGAGAAAATTGCCATAAGTAGTAAAGATGCCATCTTTTGCTTCTAAAGTTTGAGAATCTGTCTTAACCATGTTGATTGCATTCAGGTGAGCGAATTCAGTAACAATTTGGTTTATTACAGTCCCGCCCTTACTAAATCCAAACACAGCGGTTTTTGGCGAAGCTATTTGTGATACTAGCAATTCATCTTTGTTGCCCAAGATAGCGGTTTTGATCTGATCATAAACAAGAGGACAAATGCAGGATAACCATTTAGCTAATAAAAATATTATGCTACAGAGATTGCGATAAAAGTGACACATAGAGATCAAGAATGTGATTTATGCATGTTTAAAGCTTCTGATCTATTTAATAAAAAAAATTACTGACACTTTTAAATCAAACATCTCAAATATATGCCCTATAATTAGGGATCTAAATGAGTCGATTAGAGCTTAATTCACCCTCTATTTGAGCATGAACTTAATTAATTAATCAAATTGAGTTTGAATTTTACTGTGCAAGTTCTAATTAGCCCATGGGCTGGCACATTTAATATGAAAGAGAGAAAATAATTCTCATTCTAGTAATTGTTATAATAAAATTAAAAAAAGAATAATACATTAGAATAAAAAATAGTAAAAATTTGCTTCCTATTTGAAAATGAAATATAATTTTTAAATATTTCTAATAACTTTGAAAATAAACTATTAAATTCGGATATATTTTCAGTGAATTAATATTAATATTTTTTAAACAAATCGATTTGCAAACTAATGAGTTGAGTTAGGACTAGCTGAATCTTAGCTTGTTAGCTTATCAAGCTAGACTTACGAACCATTAATCGAACCTAACTAGAGTTGGTTTACAAGTCGGCTTGACCCACTTATAGCCTTAACTGCAGTTATATATAACAAGTCCATTTTTTCAAACTTCAAACTTGTCTCTAACCAAAATAGTACATGAACTCCAAGTTCTTGCCGATTCAAGCATACATCATCTTGCATGATCTCTGCAAGTCCTGAAAAAGCTCACTTGCTCGTACATAAAGATACAATATCTTGATTGAAGTTCCTTATTAGCAGTTCGTGTTACCTCGCAGTTGAGGATGTCGCTCTTTCTCTATCTCTGAAATATCCAATTTCACAAATCACACTTTACAAGTAACTCAAATGGTAGAGCCATCTCAAGTTGAGTCCACCGAATCCCATCATTTGAGGCCACATTTAATTGATATAATGCATGTCAACAATGTAAAATAATGTGCTATGTTTCATAATATAGCATAGTGCATTTTTTGCACCATTTATATAGCAAGACGTAGGAAAGCAAAATAATGTGCGCACTATAATGCATAATGCACATAATGTGTACTATTTTATTAATAACACAAGTGTGTTCTCTTTTCTATACATCAAAAAATTATTTATGATCTTTTATTCTTACAATTTTCAAGCATTTTCTTTGTCTATTAGGCTTAGATATATTTTTTTTTTGATTGCTTGTTAGCAATATTATGCACTATATTATTGCTTTGAGTCAGCATGATTATTGCTTATTATATTATTCAACTAGCAAAACTAACATCTTATTGTAAGCCATATTGCTACATTCATTAGTAAGAATTAATAGACAAATGTCAAAATTAGGTCAACCTTCTTGGAAAGATTTAGCATGGAAATATTGTGCCTTCCACTAACATCTTAATCTTTATTAAATCAATAGCATATTCTATTTACATGGCATTAATAGTATATTTGTATTATGATAATTTCTCTTATAATATTGAATTATTAATAAATCATTCATGATGGCTCCACATAATCCATGGTGTCACTATTGACAAGTATGATTGACACATAACGACAACCATTATAAAAAGTTATATATTAAATTACAATAAGCATAATAATAATAATAATAATCTTATAAAAAATTTTCTCTTATCTAGCAAGACAACAATCATGAGCCTTTATCTCACTACATGGGGTCGGCTACATGAATCTTTTTTCTCCCTTTATCATATTAAGTGTCATATTCTCATTTCTAATAAAAAAAGATCATTTTTTATACTTTCTAACTATGTCATTTTAGGCTCATCTTTACTTTTCTTAACATAAACCGAATCTAATACATCTAGTCTCCTAACTAAGTCATTGATGGCAAATATTTTATGTGACCAAACTATCTCACGCAACTCTCTTTAATCTTATCTATCATTGGAGCTACTCGAACCATTTCACATACATATTTATTTCACATTTTTGTCTCTGTGTAGAAGCACTTATCCAGCTGAGCATTCTCATCTCTGCAACACTTAATTTTACGTTTCTCTTCTGATGGTCAACATTCTGTGCGAAAAAGTATTGCATGTCTCACCACCATCTTATAAAATTTTTCCTTAAGTCTAAGTGATACTTTTCTATCACACAACAGGCCTGATGCATTCCACCACTTCAACCATCCAACTTGAATTCTACTAATAACATCCCATCTATTTCACCATCACTTTAAACAATAGACATGAGATATCCAAAACGTTCATTCTTTTTAATGACTTGATCACCCATTGTTACAACCCAACCACTAGATTTTCTACAACTAAAATTACACTCAATATATTTGGTTTTAGATCTACTCAAATGAAAGACTTCAAACTCTAAGGTTGACCTCCATAATTTAAGTTTTTCTTGAACTCTCTCTCTACTCTTATCAACATGAAAAATAAATTTAATTTTGAAATTGAATCTCATTGGTTATGAGACTTGCATGCATTTGTTTTTCTATTTAGCAAACATCAATCCAAATTTCAAACAACATTAAACATTCCATTATTGCCGACCCCACTTAGTGGGATAAAGGCTTGTTGTTATTGTATTAAACATTCCATTGTTACTATAAATTTTTTTATCTAAATAAGATACTAAATCAACCATATTTTTTTCCCAAAAAATTCAATAAAATTTAAACTTTAGGGGATCTTTGTCTATAAGTAGGATTAAATTCAAGCAGGATTAATCTACCCTCCAGACATTAAATCTCATAAATTATGCATTATGATAGATATTAAATATGATTAAATCCTAATAAATTATTGGGGGTTTACATACATAGCACTCAAAATTATATTATTTACATATCTAACAATGAAACTCACCTTGCAAGACCTAAAACCTAAATGCTCTAAAAAATATCACTCTCCGTTAACTCCATTTCCCAACTTCTCGAGAACATGGAACGTGGATCACTGAGCGACTCATGGTGCCTCGAGAAGACGAACTCTATCTCATCAAATACTTGTGAGAAATTCCAATCGAGAGACAATGAGGTTGAGAAAGCCGTTGCAGTAGCTTTCTCATCTCCTCCTTTTCCATTCATTCTACATATAGACATCCAGTAAAAATGACGGCTAGATGCCTTCTTAGGATCACTATTCCAACGATGGAGTTCATAGACAGTGCTGCTTCTCACTTCTTAGTCACAAAATCTTAATGGCTAGAGCATGGCGATAGAGATAGAGAGAGAGAGAGAGAGAGAGAGAGAGGGTGTAAAAGGTTTTGGAATGGGGGAGAGGATTGATATGATGGAGAAGAAAATTAATCTTTCATTTGCATTATGCCTGAGCTCCAGAAAGATGCTCCAATTCGTAAAGCTAGCCTCCAGGTATTACATATATATATATATATATATATATATATATATATATATATATATATATATATATATATATATATATATATATATATAACTAAAACGATGAATTAATCTTTCATTCACATTTACAAATTGGAGCATCTTTCTGGAGCTTAGAAAAATGCAGAATCAAATAAAAGATTAATTTTCTTCTCCGTCATATCAATCCCTATAAGCTCTCACCCATTCCAAAACCCTTAACCTCTCTCTCTCTCTCCACGCTCTAGGCATTAAGATTTTTTGACTGAGTGAGAGGCAGCGCCGTCTGTGAACTCCATCGTTGGAATAGTGATCTCGAGAGGACTTCGATTTTTGATGCATCAATCTATCTTTTTGGCAGACGTTTTACCATATTTCTAAATGAAGAAATAATGGAAAGGGAGGAGGCGGCATCACGGACTCTCAAATTGAAATTCTCACAAGTATTTGATGAGATGAAGTTCGTCTTCTCCAGGCTACCGCGAGTCGCCCAGTGATCGGCACCGAGAAGCTAGGAAACGGAGTTAACGGAGCGTGGCATTTTTTTTAGAGTATTTAGGTTTTAGGTGATGGAAATGTATATAGGAGAGTTTAGGTGAGTGATGTATGTAAATCCCCCTGAATTGTTTTCCCAGACATTTTTAAGATTTAGACCTTAAAAAATAAAAACAATTTAAATGAAAGAGAAGAAGATGCATAGAAAGTTGCATAAATAATTCAAGATATTATATAAATCGTTTAAATCTTACTTTCTTCAGATTTATTAATTTCAGGATTTAGCCTAAAGTTAAAACAAAATGAGATTCAAGAAGATATGGTTAAAAATATTTGATAAAAATTAGCATGTCCTGGCTAAATCTTTCCACCAAACAGCCCTTTACCATATTTTTTTTAAAATTCTACACAGACTAGACAATCCCCAGAAAAGCAGAGCCCTAGCAGATGCAACGACCAACTCATACCTGATCAATACTCTTCGATAAGATCGTCACGATGCATCTCGAGGCTGGGAAGCCATCCGGATCGTAGTATTTCGGCTCTCCACGGGAATTAACGTTCGGAACGAATTCCCTGAAAACGGCAAAGGGCCCAATGAAGGTGGAAGCCTCAATCACCCACGCGTTGGCGGAACTGCCGAGCTTCGATACCAGAATCTCGGCAATGTTCTTCGATTCCGACAGCCGCTCTATCACCGGATTCCCGGTGCCGTCAATCCGGTCCCCCTTGAAGAAGATAGCATTAACGGACGGTACCTGATGAAAAGAACAATTAACTATTAGGGTTTAGAGGTGGAGAGTAAAAAATAGGGCAGGATGCTCACGGCTAGAGTCTTGGAGAATGGGCAGAGAAGAACTGAAGCCGCGACTTTGAAGAAAGGACCGCCATTGCCAGGATTAAGGTGGACCTTCAGAATTCCCGTCCACCGCTCCATGGGAGCCATCCGGCTCATACTGATGAATCCCTGTTACTCTCAGAGAGCGGATGACAAATGGGGTGGTTTCGGTTGGTTTTTCCAATTCTTCAAATTAGGGGCTGTTTGGATCACTTTCTATTTTTTTTGTTTTTTATATTTACTTTCAATTTTTTTTGTTTTTATTTTATTTTTGTTTTACGTGAAAATAAAAATATATTTGATATATTTATGATTTTTTTATTTTTAAAAAATATGTTTAGTTATTTTTTAAAATTTTTAATAAAAAAAATAAATTAATAAAATTAATTATTACTCGGGGCTGCTTGGGACCACCTTATATTTTATAATTTTTAAAATAAAATTAAAATATATTTTATATTTTTTTATTTTAATATAAAATAAAAAAATATTTAGGAACATAAAAATAATGATGGACGTTGACCTACGTATCTGTTATATTACTCAAATTGAATCAAATGTAATTGAATTGATGATCGATGATCGATGAAAGTGTGTGTACTAATTAGATTTGAATTATTATCGAAACAACTTGAATATTACTCGTTCATAAAAATGTTCACTTAGAAAAATTAAAAATAGAAAAATTTATCAAATAAAAATTTTCATAGTTGATTCAATTGCACATAATAAAATCATCAAGTTATAAATACGACATCAACACTACCATTGCCGGCCCAAGTCCGGATGCAAAAAGTGGAGGGTTGCGTTAGGTACCAATAACGCAAAATTTGTCAAAATAATCATGACTCCTTTAAATCATATATTGGCGCCCCCGGAAGTTTAGTAGATGGCTGAATACGTTGAAAAATGTGCAGTCCCGCACGGCGAGTGTTAAATAAGCAAGGGTTCCCACATTTTGGACCGACGGCAAAGAAGTTAGTCCATGAAACTAAAATTAGGTTAGGATCTTGGAATATAGTACTCTTCTGTGTAAATTAATGGAATTAATAGATATTATGATTTATAGAAAGATAAATATTTTATGTGTTCAAGAAACTAAATGGGTTGGTGAGAAGGCCAAGGAGATTGATAGTTTAGGTTTTAAACTTTGGTATTCAGGTAAAAGTCGAACTAAAAATGGTGTAGATGTGATTATAGATAAAAGTTTGAAGGATAATGTTATAAGTATTAATGTGGAGATAGAATTATAGCTTTAAAGATTATTGTTGATACTAAGATTATCAATGTTATAAGTGTCTATGCTCCTCAAGTAGGTTTGGAGGTAAAAAAGAAAATTTTGAATGAATTAGAGGATTAATACAAATAGATACCTCTTGAAAAAAAAAGTATTTATTGGAGGAGATTTAAATGGACATGTTGGTAGAGTAGTAAAGATTTTAAAAGTATTCATGGTGGTTATGGATTTGGGACTAATGAAGAAGGTAAGACTATATTAGATTTTGCTTTAGTTGATAATACTTTTTTTTAAGAAAAGAGATGAACATATTATTACTTATAAAAATGGATCTAGAAAACACGATTGATTATTTTGATAAGAAAAATATATCGCTTAAATTGTAAAGATTGTAAGGTCATACCAAGTGAAATTTTAAGTACCCAACATCGACTATTAGTTTTAGATTTTAAGATGAAAGATTGTAAGAGAAAAATAAACTAAATTATTGTCCTAGGATTAGATGGGGACACTTAAAGAACACAAATAAAAAATATTTTAAGAGCAAGCTACAAGATATTAGAATTTGGGGTGTTCATAAAGAAGCTAACGTTATGTGGGAAAAATATCAAGTGAAATTAAGTTGCTAAAGATGTGCTTGAGAATCAAAAGGAAAGTGCTTTTTAATAAGAATAGTTGGTGGTGGAGTCAGAGTGTGCAAGAAAAGATAAGAAATAAGAAGCATTGTTATAAAACTTGGTTTAGATGTAAAAACTCAAAGAATTGCGAAAAATATAAAATAACATGTAGAGATTCTAAGAAAATAATATATGATGCAAAAAATTTAGCTTTTAGTGATTTATACAATAGATTAGATATCAAAGAAGGTGAAAAATGTACGTATAAGTTAACTAACCAACGAGATAGGAGAAGTAAACATAGTTCAAGTGAGGTATTAAGGATGAAAATAATAAAGTGCTTTTCTTAGAAAAGATATTGAAAATAGGTGGATGAGATATTTTGATAAACTTTTCAATGAAGGATCTGAAAGTACGATTGATTTTAGCAACCTTAATACCTAAACAAAATAGAAATTTCATTTTATCATTGTATTAGTAAATCGAAGTTAGTGAAGCTTTAAAGAAAATGAAATGTGGAAAAGCGGTAGGGCGGATAATATTCCAATAGATGTGTGGAAATGTTTAGGAGATCAAGGAATTTCTTGGCTTACAAATCTTTTTAATGTTATTTTAAAGACTAAAAGATGCGGATGAGTGGAGAAAGAGTTTGGTTCTATATTTAAGAATAAAGGTGATGCACAAGAGTGTACAAATTATAGAGGAATTAAGTTAATGTGCCATACATTAAAATTATGGGAGAGAGTAATTGAGCATAGGTTACGATGTGATACTGAAGTTTCTCTGTCAGTTTGGTTTCATGCCGGGTAGATCTACTATGGATGCTATACATTTGTTAAGAGGTTTGATAGAAGCATAGAGAAAGTAAGAAGGATCTACATATGATATTTATTGATTTAGAAAGCTTATGATAAAGTCTCGAGATGTTCTTTGGAGAGTTCTAGAACGAGAAAGGAGTTAATATTGGTTATATTCAAGTCATTAAGGATATGTATACTAGAGCATTACTTGTGTCCAAACACAAGGAGGATTGACAAAATATTTTCCTATTTGTTGGATTACATCAAGGATCAACATTAAGCCCTTATCTTTTTACTTTAGTTATGGATGTTCTTACGAGGCATTTACAAGAAGATGTACCTTGGTGTATGCTTTTCTGACATTCTTCTTGTTGATAAGACTAGAGAGTCCAACGAAACTTGAATTATGGAGGTCAACTTTAGAGTCTAAAGGTTTTCATTTAAGTAGATCTAAAAGCGAATATATGGAGTGTAATTTTAGTTGTAGAAGTTTTAGTGATAGTGTTGTGACTTTAGGTGATCAAGTCATTAATAAGAGTGAGATTGAGATTTAGGCTCTATTGTTCAAAATGATGGTGAAATAGATGGAGATGTTATTAGTAGAATTCAAGTTGGATGGTTGAAGTGGAGGAATGCATCCGCCTATTATGTGATAGAAAAGTTCCACTTAAACTTAAGAGAAAATTTTATAAGATGGTGGTAAGACCCAATGACTTATGGTGCGAATGAATAAAAGAAGCATAAGACTAAGTTAAGTTAAGAGAGGATGATGCTTAGTCGATGAGTGGCTTTACTCGAGAGATAGAATGCAAAATGAGTATGTTCGGGAAAAAGTTGGAGTAGCTCAGGTGGTAGATAAGATTAGGGAGAGCCTTAGATTTGGCCACACATAAAGCGTCCGTCATGACCATTAGGAGAGTAGATGCATTAGATTTGCCTTATGTTAAGAAAGGTAGGTAGACCTAAAAGACTTGGTTAAGAGGTAAAAAATGATCTTAGTATACTTGAATTAGATGAGAATTTGACACATAATAGGACACAATGGAGACGAAGGATTCATGTAGCCGACCCCACCTAGTGGGATTAAGGCTTGTTGTTGTTGTTGTTGTTGTTATATAAATACGACATCACGTGATTTAAGCAATATTATTGTGATCATCACCGATGCTACTTTAAAAATATATGTTTGCAAGATAAACTACACCGATATATTTGAAACGTTGAAAATACAAAAGAAAGATACTAATTTATAAAAGTTGATGCATAAACATCAAATTTAAAATATATATGCGCTTATTTAAATTCTATGAGAAAGATAAAATTTATGAAAAGATATAAATATATTTTGAAAAATAATTATTGATGAAGTAAGTTAAATTATTATTATTATTATTATATAATCAAGTTAATTTTAATTAGAATCAATCAACAATTAATATATAAATTCAATATATATATATATATATATATATATATATATATATATATATATATATATATATATATATATATATATATATTAAAAATAATTTACTATTATCTACATTGAAAATAAATCTTGTTGGATTAAATTAATTAAAATTAATAATATTATATAATCTAATTTAAAAAAATAAAAAAATAATATCTAAATTTTTAAAAATCTGAAAAGTATGATTGGGTGTTTTAAAAATAATGAAAAATATGTTTTATATATTTTTAGTATTTTTGAAAATAAAAAATAAATTTGTTTAAAAATAGAAAAATAAAAATAATAAAATAAATAAACAAACATATTTTTTATTTTTATTTTTCTGTTTCTTAAAAATAAAAATTGATTTCAAATATGGCCTTTCTAAACGGTTTGCCGTCTAGGAGTCCACAGGAAAAGTTCCGGGTCAATCTTCAACACAAATTTTATATATATTTGAGTTAATTTAATGATATATATATATATATATATATATATATATTAAATTCAAAAAAAATTTTATCAAAAGTCTAAGCTCTCAACTAAAAAAAAAATTATATTTTAAATATGAATTTGAAAAATCTTATAACCAATGAATCATTATTTTTTTTGAAATATTTATAAATTAATCATTTAAAATAGATGCATATATAATTTAACCAGTCATGTTTTGAACTATATGACATATATTCATACATATCACAATCAAATCATTAGGAACTTTATAAAAATTAAAAATATAGATTAGTCTTTTATTATAAATTTTAATATTTGAATATCAATTTAAAATTTTGATGTTGAAAATAATTAATTTATAAATATATAAAAATAGTGTGATATTGTACGTAAAAATTCCTTCTTTTTTTAGAATAAAAACTATTCTAACTTATTTTTAGATCCTGATGAAATATTATTTTTGGTCTGGTTTCTTTTATTTCAAAATAAAAATTTACACCCCACTCTATTATATATTTATTGATTTCATTTAATCCAAATAAGAATATTTAAAAGGCTTCGAAGCTAAGAATGCAATCTAGATTGAAACTATAAGCACCTAAGAAATAAGAAAAATAAAAAAATTGAATGTGAAGATTGCATTGATTAAATGAAATGAAAAAAAAATTTGCAAAGAAGTGATATGTTGAATAATACATGATTAAAAACTCCCAATTAACTAATGCTAAGGATTCAATTTAAGATAATTTTTATTATTTTATTTTTTAGAAAAATTGCTAAAAGCAAATATGTCATCTATTAAACAACTGTTTGATTAATATCGTAGCATTACTTCAAGACTTTATAGCTTCTGAAACAGTGTTTTTTCATGACTAATAATGCAATCTAGTATGATAAAGCCACCAAACATACTGTTAATCACAATATTGCCTTTCTCTTTCTAGCAAGTGCTCAACAATCATCGAAATTGACAAAAAAAGGCCTGTTCTTTGGTGTGACTTCTAAAATTCAATGAATCTATTGTGTATGCAATAGCACGTGTGCATAAATTGTAGCATTCAATAGATTAAATTTTTATTGGCCGGATATGTTTAAAATTATTTAATGTGAGATTACTCACTGTATAATTAATATCATCTATATTATTAATTTTTTTTCTAATTATTGAAGACTGACTTTATGAATCTTAATTATATATTTTTGTTAATGAAGTTTGTGATATCAGTTGTGTATCTTTTACCTTGTCTAATTTGTTCATGATATCAAGAAGAGGAAAGGGAGTTAATGGAGAGAGATGTTTTATTTTTTATTTAGAGTATTTAGGTTTTAAGTGTTGAAAATATAAGGCCTCCTCGCACATATTTTTAAGATTTAGAACTTAAATGAAAAAAAAAAGAATTTAAATGAAAAAGAATAAGATGCATAGAAAGTTGTATAAACCATTCAAGATATTATATAAATTATTTAAATTTTAGAATACGTTTGGAACAACTTTTATCTTATTTTTTCAAAAAATAGTAGAAAGAAAGTAATTTTATTTAGCTATCAGCTTTTTTGACTATTTTTCAGAAAATTTTGTAATAAAAAAATTATTTTGAGAATTATTCTCTAGAGTGTGATGACTATCAAAAAATAATTTTTTTAAATTTTTTTCAAAAAAGAAAATTCTAATAAACATATAATTTTGTCAAAAAATTATTTTCATCATAATAATTTTACAATTAATTTTTTAAAAACTTATAATTGCTCAAATAGGCCTTTAGTTTCTTCAATTTTTTTATTTTTGAGAAATATTTGACAACAACCAGCCATTCCTGATTATTTAAAAAAAGAAGAAGATAACGCGTGGTTCCCACAATTCCACCAGGGAAAGTTCTCGGAGGAGCTTACAAATTAGAACTCCCAAGCTTTCATTTTCATGTCAGATTCCTCCATTAATCTCCCACCCTTTCCACTTTCCTTCACCAATCTTACTTCGGTGAGCCAAACAACATTCTATACACAGCTCCCGTAATTAGTCTCCAGAAAAAAAAAAAAGAATTATTGCGTACAATAAGATTCGGGTCGATAGAATAGGAGAATTGATAGTTACACAAAAAAGCCAAGACACATAAGAAAAGTTTGAGAGACGCAAGATTTTAAAAAACTCAAAAGGAAAATCCTACACTGGAATAATTTTACTATATTCATAATTATTACCCTTTCTCCAAACCAAGAAGATAATAAGAATAAGTTTTGTGACAAGCTTCACGGATTAACGACGCCCGAGTGGTGATAATCACGAAAACTAAAGATAATGACTTTTGCGGCGCAATGGCTATGGCCGGCCGACAATAACCGGCTGACGTGATCGGCGGGTCAGATGGCCCAGGCCGGTCACGGAGGACGGCGGCCAGTGACCGGTCGGTCGACGACGGTGAGCGGTGACCGACGGTGAATGCGCGCAGTGGGTCGACAATGGCGGTGATGACGGCGGCGGCCTACGCATGGCCGATGATCAATGGTGGCTAACGACGGCGGGCTGATGATCGCACTACGGTCGGTGATGATCCAATGACGGTAACATTCTTCGAGTCTCAGAGCTCTCTCATCTCTTTAACTTGGGCTCCCCTCATATGAAGAATGAGAGACTATTTATATATTATAGGAGTGACATCTCTCTAAATACAAAATCTAAACCACTCCATCAGACGACTCAAAATGATTCCTTGAACATCTAATGTATTTTAAGTATTTGAATGCTCAAATGAAATTAGAATCATGAGATCTTAGGCTTGTCATATCCGGCTCGTCAAAACGCTCGATTTGACTATAAACACTCTATATTTATGAGCTATTTAGAGATTCGATTGATATCCCAAAGTTTGCAATATTTTTAAGTTTGATCCTATACTCGACTAATCGACATTACTGTCAAGATTCGTGCTTCAATTAGTAGATTTTTCAGTGACATATCAGTTGCCCCCCTCCCATTTTTGGATGATATTATCTCTATCATCCAAAAATACATATCAAATAATTGAAAATAACAACTCTTCAATGTTAATGAAATTTGCGAGCTCATTAACATTCGCGTCACATATAGTTTGAGAGAATTGATCTTCATGGGTGCACAAGACTATGACGATGACGGAATGCGCAGCGTAGGGTCGTCATGTCGCAATCCGCACCGTGACACGTGCTAATGAGCGCAAATGATGGAAATTTTGAGTTCTTTTTATTTTTTATTTTTGTATATTTTCTCTGATTTTTTTTCTTCATTCTTTTCACTCTTATAAAAAGAAAGATATATTTGAATGCAGAAATTTCTAAATTTATTTAAATATTTATAAATTTTTTCCAAAATTTATTCCCTTTTTTTCCTTATCGTGGATCTATAAAAATCTCTCCTTGGAGTCAAGTAAGGAGACACAGTTTTCTCCCATATGCTCTAATATTCTTCTGCGTTGAATGATAAATTATTCAGAAGTTCATGGGTTAAGGGTAATAATTTTTTTATTTTGTCAGCGAGGCTCTGACTTTCTTCTAAAAAGAAGGTTATTTGTTTTGTTGATTAAGACTCGTAGTTCATACGGTGAGGCTCATTTTTCTCGAGAGAGGCATCAACTGTCCTCGTCGGACCGACCAGATTTTGGAGGCGGTCAAGGCATGTAGTTCAACAACAAGGGTACAGTTTTCCTTCGGAAGAGGCGTCAACTATCCTCATCGACGATCGGGTTTCAGCATCAAGGCAGAATTCATACTCTGAGAGGCCGGTTTTCCCTAGAAAGAGGCCAATTGTTCTCGCCGACCAAGGTTTGGGTGACTGACCAAGTAGTTCATATGACGATGCTCCAGTTTTCTCCCAAAAGAGGCGTCAACTATTATCATCGGACCGACCAGGTTTAGAGGTTATCAAAGCTCATAGTTCATACAACGAGGCTTTGATTTTTCCTTGAAAGTGGCAAGCCCACGACCACCTGATTTAGACGATCAAGCCCGTAGTTCATATGGCGGCTCCATTTTCCTCAAAGAGGCGCCAAGCCCGAACTAGCGATGCTTCAACTTTTTACTGATAATTTTAGCCCATCCAAGGTTGTTCATCATAATATTTACTCGATATAAATCATGCTGAAAGAAACTCATCTTGAATTTTTGACTTATCCGAGATTATTTGTCATGATGACGTTAACATGTATAGAACATGTCAGAAGAAACCTGTGAAGGGTTTTTGACACATCCAAAGTTATTTGTCAAAGAGTAATGATGACATTGACTTATATTGAGGGGGTCGAATCGAATTCACCAAAGATTTTCGATCCATCTAAGGTTATTTGTCAAAGTGTTACTTGATGACATTAACCTGTGTGGAAGGGGTCGAATCGAATCCGCTGAGGATTTTTGACCAATCCAGGTTGTCAAGAGTTACTTGATGACATTAACCTATATTAAGAGGGACGAATTGAATTCGTCAAGAATTTTTGACCCATCCGAGATTGTTTGTCAAAGTATTACTTGATGACATTAACTAGTGTGGAAGGGGTCGAATCGAATCTGTTGAGAATTTTTGACCCATCCAAGGTTGTTTGTCAAAGTGTTACTTGATGACATTAACCTGTATGGAAGGGGTTAAATCAAATCCATTGAGAATTTTGACCTCTGTTTTTGTCAAGTTACTGATGACATTAACTGTATGGAAGAGGTCAATCCAAGGATTTTGATCCATCGGGTTATTTGTCAAAGTGTTACTTAATGACATTAACTTATATGGTAGGGGTCGAATTGAATCTGCGAATGATTTTTGACCCATCCGAGGTTATTTGTCAAAGTGTCACTTGATGGCATTAACTTGTATGGAAAAGGGTCAAATTGAATCTATGAAATATTTTTGACCCATCCGAGATTGTTTGTCAAAGTGTTACTTGATGATATTAGCCTGTATGGAAGGTGTCGAACCGAATCCGCTAAGAATTTTTGACCCATCTGAGGTTGTTTGTCATCATGCTAGTTGATGACGTTAACCTGTATAGAATATGTCGAAAGAAATTCACCAAAGATTTTTTACCCATTCGAGGTTATTTGTCAAAGCGTTACTTGATAATATTAACCCGTATATAAGGGATCGAATCAAATCCCCCTAGGGATTGATTATACTCTGATTGGAATGAGGTGATTTGCCACGTGTATCTGAATCAAAGATAAAATTTAGTTTGTATTTAGACCGTTACTACACTTAGATTAGAATTATAGTCTCGCCCAATGAGTAAAAGTCTAGTTGAAGATTGTATGAAGAATTTTAATCTTGCCCAAGAGTATCTTATAACATCTTTCATATTTGTAGAAAAGCCTCTTCATATTGCCTTACTCATCATAAATCTAATATATAAAATTAGATGATAGAAGAAATGAGCTTTGTAATCATAATTATGCCAGAATATCATCATTTGAATGTTGCAATCAAAATTGCTCTCAAATCTTGACTTATTTATCATAGGACTGGTAATCAAGTGGGTTGCCCCTAGTCCATGATTGTTCCTCATATATTATTGAAATTGTTTTCGATGTGCATTGATAACATCATTAGCAAAAAATTATGCTTCCACACAATGAACCAAGTTGGCATATGAGCATCGTTCATGCATTAGTGACGAGTAGAAAGACCCAAGATAGAGTCCTCCAAGAAAAACTTTTCTTAGTAATTCAGGGTCCACCCATGGTATCTAGTGAGCTTCTAAAGAGAATCTCTGGAAGTACTCCTTAAGTGATTCACCTTCATTTTGATGAATTCCTGAGAGATGAGAGCAATCTTTAATGATCCTCCAGTTTGTAATAAACTGTTCTACAAAAATCTCGGTGAGTTCGTCAAAGGTATGGATATATCCCCTTGGAAGGGAGTAGAACCAAGTGCGAGCTTGATTCTTGAGGGTGACTGGAAAGACTAGATAAAGCAGTGTGTCAGGAGCTCATTGGATGCATGATAGTTCTGTAATGGTCAATGTCATCATATGAGTCGATTGCCCCATCATAAGATTCAATGCTTGGAAGCTTGAAACCTACATTAATAGGATGTTGAAGAATTGCTTCAGCTAAAGGTGAAGGCTCAATAGCCACGGTGAGAGGGAAGATGATTTCTATCTTTAAGGTGGAAATTCTTCTTGCATTAAGTGTTGTAATTCCACATGTATAACATGATAGGTGGAGTCAACAGGGCAAGAACATTCCAAGCCATTGGAAATAATTCATGGGTTAGTAATAGGTTGAGCCATAAGTGATGGATGAGTAGAACTAATTGTGTCAAGGAGGTTATCATCACGGTCTGGAAGTGGAAGAACTTCGGCCTGATGGCGAGATGGCTCTATGTCAGCATGTTGACCTCCTCTAGCTAATGATCGATCTTGGGGGAGATGCGTTTGTCGTAGTAGTGGATGTCGTGTTTCTCGTAAAAGTTGAATTATCTTATTTTAAAACTCTTCCATTCGATGAACATAATATTCTAGAGAGGTTCCTATTGCACCTTCACCGATAGGGTCATGCCTATCAGGGGAAAGTGAGGCAGGAGCTTGGCATCATTGGTTTAAGAATTCATTTTGGGAGTGATGGGAGTTGGAGCGGGAGGCTCTGCTGTTGGGAGTATTATGTCTGTTGGCCATAATGCAGGTGTTCACGAAGATTGCAATTGTGGGATTCCTTTCCCACATACGGTGCTAAATTATTGCGTGCAGAAAGATTCAGGTCGGTAGAGTTGGAGAATTCGATATCTTAGCGTTGCATAAAAGTTTCGCACACACAACAAAAATTTTGAGAGACCTCATGACTTTTACATGGAAAACCAAAAAAGGGAAAAATATCGGGGCCTAGCACACTTAGAAATAATTTCACTATATCAGCTTTTGTTACAAATGTTACCCTTTCTCCAAAGTAGAGAATGATAGCTTACAAGAGTAAGTTTTGTAACAAACTTTGATGGATCAACGACGAAGGCCTTGCTTGAGGTGGTAGTCTGATGATCTAATGAAAAGAAATAAAAGATATTCCTTCGGACATCATGGTGATTCCCGCGGTGACCAATGGTCCGGCGGTGGCGACATGATCCGGACTATCAGGTGATGACCATATCATGTGGTGATGGTATCAAGGTGACCCTAATCGATGATACCGGCTTTGGCATGGATGACGATTATCGGTGGTTGTGGCCTCATGCGGTGGTTGGTGATGATTCAGATGATCGGGTGTGATTATGCTTTGAGATTCTTCAGTCTGAGCTCTCTCTCTCTTTGGGCTCCCCTCATGTGAATAATGAGGGACTATTTATAGATTATGAGAGTGATATCTTTGTAAATACAGACAAAATCCAAACCACTCCATCGGATGGCTCTGAATGGTTTCTTTGATTATCTAATGTATTTTAAATATTTGAATTCTCAAATGAAGTTAGAATTATGAGATTTTATGCTTGTTAGATCCGGCTCATCAAGACATTCGATTTGACTATAAAAACTCTATATTTAAGAGCTATTTAGGGATTTGACTGATATCCCAAAGTTTTCAATGATATTTTAAGTGTTTGATTTGGGCTAGTCTCTACTCAGAATCAAATTGCTTTGATGTCAAGATTCGTGCTTCAATTAGTAGAGTTTTTAGTGATTGTGGTGAAAAATATTCTTATACATTTTTTGCCTTCATCTATCCCCTCTCCCTTCGAAAAAGAGGATAAATGAAAACATAAATATATTAAAATATGCCTTGTTGAGATGCCACGTAGATCCGCAGATATTCTTATTAAGGTGATCAAATGCATTGTAGGTACTATCTCGAGAGATAGAAGTCACCACCTACAATGGACCTAATCACCAATAAGGACTCCCAGGACAATGGGTGCATATGTACCAAGATTCTTCCCCTACTTTACATGGAAAAGTAAAGTAGGTTTATTTTAAAGCGTTCATTAAGTTCCTAGGGGCAAGCCCTCATAGTTAATTACATCTTAAGGGAGGAGATCCCTTAGGAATACTCTCGATTAAGGTAAATGATCATTGTCTTCAAAGATTTCAATAGGGTAGGACTATCAATCAATCATTTTATTTTGGAAGATTAAATGAGATTGATCAAGGAGAGGGAGTTGTTATTGAAGCCAAAAGGATAATGAGTAGGAGATGCCCACAATGCTAGGAAATCCAGCGAGCATCTCAAACTATCCTATGGTTGGGCTTTATATTTTTAAAATTGATTTAATTTATTTAAGTTGAATTTTTCATTAGAAATTTAGGACTTATGATTCCATAACACAAGATTAAGGAAATGCCTAAGAGGTGAGGATTTATGCTTATGGCCAATGAATGGGAAAAACAACCTCAGAACCTAAATCTAGGGAGCTTTGGTAAGAGCCGAAAGCACAACCTAAATCTAAGGCAAAAATGTGTATTTGGTTGTGTCAACTAACTTCTCTAATATTTTAAATTCATGTAGGCAAGCCATATGTTTTATGCAAGATAGCTAGACTATTATTTATTTAGAAAGAGACTAAGTTCTTAAACTTACTCCCTAAAGAGACTAGATTATGTAAGGACATGCTTCAAATGACCTAAATCTAATGCAATTCAGATTTTATTTTATTTTTATTTTTTTGGACAATCATTTTGACTAAGGCTAATAGGATTCATATGCCTAATGCATGAGAAATGAGATTATTGAAAAAAATCAGCGAGAAGGGATGAGGTGTGTTTCCACCATGGCTCTCAGAGGTTAAGCCAAGTTTCTCTTGCAAATGTGAAAGCCTTTTTAATCAAGAGTAAAAATAATATGTATTTGTGCATGATGTTATAAAAGAAATACTCATCCAGCTAAGGGGTTGTTAATTCTTTTATCTTGATTTTTAACTAAGCTTTTAGTGAGATGAGTCCTTTATTTTAGTTTTAAATTGTTAAATTTGATAAAATTTATTTTCTCTAAGAGCCTCCACATCCAGCCATACATAAAGCAAGAAGAAACTAGGAAAAGGATGTCACTTAATGCACAAGCTAAATAAATCATCAATCAATTTATAAAGCTAATCATAAGAATAAGAGGCCATTGTGGTTATACCACAAAATAAATTGGGTAGAGCTCTACCCTTATACAACCCATATTACAAATGAATTAAATACAATTAAGCAAGAATTCATTATTATGGGGTCAGCTTCATTTCTTCATTCTTCTTTTCTTTTTTTTCTTCTTTCTTCTTTTGTTCCTCCTTTTGGATGGTTGGAAGGTGGATGCTCCAAAGGCTTCACATGGTGCATAAGATAAGATCTTATGATTAATGCTCATCCTAATCCTCATAACAATCATTCCAAAATCTTAATTATAAAAATTACATGAAAAGAAAAAGTAAATCTAACCAACACCTGCAAAATAATGGTTAGCCAAACAAACCACACAAAATTCCAAGCATGTATATTGGACTTATTACCCCACACATGTGTGACTAAGTCCACCTGGTCTATTGATTAGGTATAAGCACGCAAAAGCATTTATATTTTATTTATTATAGCCCCTTAAGCACAATCCCCTGCAGAAAATAATGGTTAGACTAAGATCGCCCTACCATTCATTCTACACACATACATCATAATATACAGTCTAAAATATACATCACAAAATAAAAGTAAACATCAAATCATGCACCGCCCTAACCTAAAGCTAGAAGTGGTGACTTAGTTAATGTGTGCTTTAGGTTTGTGTGGTATGCTTAGCTATGACTTTAAGTTAGAATTTTCTAAGTTTGAAGCATGTTCAACTTAGAGGAGGGTTTCATTTAAGTGATTTAGTTAATTTGGGTTGATTTTATTTTAGGTTTTGATTATGTTCAAGTGAATCCTACAATTAATTATTTAGTATAAAGAAAGGGAAAGAGAAGAGAGCTCTCCTTCCCTAACTTAAGTAATTTCTAAAGTGTATTCATATTTTAGTTTTGTTTAGTGAATATTTTGATTAGGTGTTTTAATTAATTTTAAGTTTAGACGAACTCTAAATAAAACTATTCAAAAGAAAGGCATTTTAAGATTAAATAAAATGGACTAAATTCACAAAACATACATCACTTCATTTCTTTCCCAACATTTATAACATGCATATGAGTCCTAAGCATATCTATACAAAATAATGCACACTTTATGATACATGCTAATTAATTAATTTAAGGACATTTGAAAGTTAATGATGCATGATTTTCATTAAGTAGAAAAGGGTTTCTTATACAATCTTCACATGCACACATGAAGGTATGAAAGGCATAAGTGAGTCATGTCATTGTTAAAGAGGTGTAAGGTATAAGACCTAGGGCTACTTAAAGTCTCACAACTGTTGTGTAAATATACCACTTTCCTTAAATACAAACATGTATACAAAAGAAATGAATGGAAAAGAAAGAATGCAAAAATTTATATTGGTTGATTTATTTTTGTTTATGCTATTTACATGTGCAAGCATAGGTATCCTTCTTAAGTGATAGTATAGGAATGAATAGGATATGTAATTAGGCAAGTGTTAGGTTCTTCTCAAATGAATCACACACCTTGTTAAATCCTATTCAAAGCTATACTAAAAGAGAAGAGAAGTAAAACTTACACTAAGCACATCATTATATTTTACTCACATGCAAACTTATAATTAAGATATAAGTAACACACTTTCAGTTTGGATAATTGATTCATATATTTTAAAAATAATTTGGATTTAATAGTGATAATAGCCACTCATATTTTTTACTTTAGCCAACACATGAAATTTGATATAAAGTAAACAATTTCATTTTAAATTTGATTTTTGAAAAGCATGGATGCATGAAGCCACATGACATACATATTTAACATGTTGGGGAAGAACTAAAGCAATGAAATCATGTAAACACATTCACTTTAATTAAATCCTAAAGATAATCTTATGAAATAAGAAAGCTTAAAATAAATCAAAGTTTATTTTAGTATGATTTTTGTTTGATTTTGAATTTGATTTAATTTTGAAAATGTGAGTTGAGTTTGCTATTCCTAACCCATTCCCACATGTGTTTGACATTTTTGTTTAATTTTAGATGATTAGATTTATTTTAGATTTTGATTAGGTTAAGGTATGAATTAAACATGTTAATTAACCCTTACTTACACCACCTTAGCATAGTTAACCAAGTAATTATGAGCCAATGAGATGACATAAAATCTCACAAGAAATTTAAATTTGCAATGCACCTAGGAAGAAAAGGGGCCTAATGCAATTTGGCTCATGATTAATGGTTAATTAAGCTAAGGGGTTTAACTTAAGTAATTTCAAAACACCCCCATATATGAGTTGAGTTTTGATTTTCTTAATTGAACTTAGGCTCTCGAACACCTAAGCATCTACCCAAAGTAGATTAATTAAGTTATGAAAGTTTTAGAAATTTTAAAATTAATTAAGAAGGTAATTAGTGAATTAGCCCTTAATTAAGAAAAGATTAGAAAGGAAAAGGGGGTTTAGGAGAATAGCTTAGGGGAAATGCCACAAAATTATTCCCTAAACCTCCTATTCACTAGATCAAATCTTAATCAACTTCAATAAGAGATTAAAACACTAATCAAACCTTAATTAAATTACATTAAAAGGGGGTAATTAGAATGAATTAGCAATTCCCCAATTAAGCCACCATAAATCTCAAGAAAATTAGAGGAGTCATCTCCCAAAATATACCCAAGAAGTTTGAGATTAATCAGTGGATTAATTAAAAAATAATTAGCAAATTAGGATTTCTAATAAAACCCAAAATCAGAGAAAGATACAATTCAAAATCCATTAAAACCAATTTTAAAATATTCTTGATTGAATTATCTTTCAATGGCAATTTACCTCATATTTTTTTATTTTTCTTTAGAGATATGAATTTTTGAAGTTTAGAGGTTAATTAAAATTATTTAAAACCTAAATAATCCCTTAATCCAACATCGCACCACAGGCAGAGTCGTGCACTTTACACACACATCCAATGGCTACTTAAACATCATGCATATAGCGTGGCGGTGGCGCTATGCGATTTGGTATCCGCCTTTCAATCAAGGATCGAAGAATTAATTAACGGTTAAGGATGAAATAGGATATAAAATGTGCATTTAATCTCGGCCGTCCATCCAAAATGTGCAGATGGATGGCCAAAGATCTTTCTAAACTGGAATGAGGGATGTCCATATTTTAGGCTTTGATCCGAGCTCGATTGAGCTCAAATTAGGATGAAACTTTGCACGCACCATCTAACCCTAATGACAATCACATATAACAGTTGAAATTTCATGTCATTAAACTTTTTTTTTACAAAGGACCAACACACATGAAGTTTAGTGGTCGAAAAATGTCTAACCTCTCCGAAGGTGATCACCTACGCTCGATTTCCTTGGAGGAGCTTCGTCTGGTTGGGACAAAGCTATGGTGAAAGTATTAGCTCTTGAGGTTGAGTAGATTGCTCTAAGGACCAACCCCTCCTTAGCTCCCTTGCAGCTTTGATGGAATTAGACCTCCCCTTGCCTTTGGAACTTGAGAGAGAGCTTAGGCAAGCTCAATTTGGCCCTCTGGTAGAGTGTGCAAAGATAATTTGGTGAAGTTTGAGTGTAGAGGAAGTTTGCCAATCAATGGAGGTCCCCTATTTTTACTTAAGGGAAAATCGAGAATGGAAATTTCAAATCCCTTATAGAGAGCTTAAGATCACTCAAGAATGGTTCCTATGACTCTCTCTTAGTCAATCGATAGTGAGGAAGTTTGAATTGATGTAAATTAGGGGGAGTATATCTCCTCCTATGGCAATTGGACGGTCGAAGCTATGTTTTCCGTTTTGATCCAATTGCCAAGATTGAAAAGGTTGTTTGAGCTGTTAGAAGTTGGTTTGGGTTAAGGAGTGGAGTGGTAACCTCCCATGTGCTTCAAATTGAGTGGAGGGAAGTTTTCCATATGGCCAATTTGAGCCATGTGCTTGGTTTTGCCTTGGGTTAATTTGGGTTGATCCAAACCCATTGGGTTGGGTGCACCACCCTCCATAGGGTTTACTTGACCTATTAGGAAGGTATCAAGTAGGTATGAAGAGGACTTGACCAAATTCCCCATGGATTTGACCAAAATTTATTCTATGGACTAGGGGTATAATGGTCATTTGGCTAATTTTTAAATTTGGATATGTTGAGAAAATAGGTTTAGCCAAGTTTCATTGAATTTGGAGTTCATTTGAATTGGTTTGGCTCATGTTGACCTATTGAGGTCAAAATGGGCCAACTTGGGTCAAGTTGACCAATTGGTCAAATTGGGTCAAACCAAGGGTTGGGTCAAGTTCATATGACCATTTGAAATATTTTGGTGGCTTTGGTTTGATTCAATTTGGTTTAGTTTTGAGATTGGCTCATATGACTTCATTTAGGTCAAATGGGTCAAGTTGACCAATTTGACTCATTTGACCTATTTGAGCTAGGTCATGGGTAGGTTTAGATTTGGTTAGTCATATGAAGTGGATTGGTATCTTTTTTCCAATCAATTTTGGTTAAGTTTGAATTTGGCTCAACATGACCCTTTAGGTCAAGTTGGGTTCAAGGTCAATTGGGCTAGGTTAGGTCTAGTTGGCCAATTGAGGCTTTGGTCAAGTTCAACAAGTGATTTGGAATGAACTTGATCCATTGGTTTCAATCAATTTGGCTTAGATCAAGTTTTGACACATTTTTTAGGTCAAGTTGGGTCAACTTGGGTCAAGTGGCTAATTGGGCTTGGTTAGGCTCAAATGTTGACTTGGTCAAGTTCAAACATAGTTCATTAATGAACTTAGATCAATGGTTTCAATCAATTTGGCCTATGGTAGAATTTAAATATATTAGATTTCATTTTGGCTAAGTGTTGACTTAGTCAACCCTTAGGTTTGACTTGGTTTGACCAAATTTGATTGATTGATCATCTCATGATGATTGTTGATCATGATGAGAGGCATAGGTGAGTTAGATTCAATTCCATTTGGTTAGGATTAGAATTTGGCTCATAAGGGTACTTTAGGTCACTTTGGGTCAAGTGAGCCTAAGTGGGTCAAATGGCTTGGTCAAAGCTTGATTTGAGTTTGATTGAACTTGTATATGGACTTATGATTGAAATATAAATCTATTTGCAAGTGGTTTGAAGTCAAATGAGTTTTAATTTATTTGACAATTTCATATTCAAAGGGAAGAATATGAATGAATTTGGGGTTTGATTTTTTAGTTGGATTTTGGTTAAGTGATTGAAGCTTGTATTTATATTTGGATTCATGATTGTAGGGTTGATTGAATCATGAAGAAACATCAAGAGTTTGGCTTGATTTGACTAAGTTCAAGATTTTGACTTGAAAGGCTTAGGTTGAATTTTGAATGAGTTATGAGAAAATCTCATGAATTTGAATTGATTTGATCATGATTTAGGCTGTCTTTTAAGAGGAAATTTAAAAGGACTTAGAAAATTTTGGAGTTTAGAGCTTGAATGTTGGATTTAGTTTGATTGATTTATATTTATATTTCATTTATATATGTGAATATATATGAGAATATAAATGAGTTATGAGAAAATCCCATGAATTTGAATTGATTTGAAGATGATTTAGTAAGTCCAGAGGAAATTAAGGACTTAAGAAGGATTTTAAATTTAGAATTTAATTTTTTTGGATTTGATTTGATTGATTTGTATTTATATTTTTATTTATATATGTGAATATAAATGAAAATATAAATGAGTTATGAAAATCCATGAGTTTGAATTGATTTAGATTTGATTTTGGATAAGTCCTTAAGGAAATTAAGGACTTAGAAATTTCATGAATTGATTTTGAATTTTGAGTTTAGTTTGATTGGTTTGAATTTATATTTCATATATATATATATATATATATATATATATATATATATATATATATATATATATATATATATATATATATATATATATATATATATATATATATATATATATATATATATATATATATATATATATATATATATATATATATATATATATATAAATATAAATAAAATATAAATGAATTATGAGAAAATCTCATGAGTTTGAATTGTTTGATCATGATTTTGGATAAGTCCTTAAGAGGGAAATTACGGGACTTAGAAGATTTTTTGGAGTTTGAAATTTCATTCATCGATTTCAATCATGGATTTCAATTATGGATTTCAATCACAGATTTCAATCATGTGGCATCGATTTGAATTTGGAAAAAATCAAATAAGATTGATTTGGAGTTTGACTTGAAGGAAGGTGAGGAGTGGTTCAAGCTAAGTAGGCAAATTTTAACACCCAGGCATGACCTATTCCTATAGCTAACTCTTTTTAAGTCTCTAGGTTGAGTGTCCACCTTATCACTAGATGTGTCTTAAAATTAAGGAACTCTTAAAGTTTAAGAGAAGTCCTATATCTAAGATGGAGGGGTTGAGAGCTCATTCTAAAAAAGAGGTCAACAGTGACATATCAAGAATGCTTGGTAGCCTTGAACTAAAGTCAATCATGTATCACCTCTTCGACAAAAAAAAGCTTCCATCCTCTACGATAATTAGAAGCCAACCTCAATTTTGAGGGTGGGCAAACTTGTTATAGAAATAAATTAATTTAAATACAATAAATGAATAAAAAGCAAAGGCACACCATTAAGCAATTTTTTTTAAAAAAAGCACACTAATAAGTATTTTTCAAAATAAAAGCTCACAATTAGTTATTTTTTAAAATAAAATATTATTCATCATCATATCTTAACTAGTTTTTTCTTAAATTACTATCAATCTCCAATTTGTGGTAAATTTTTAAAGAAGAAGAATAATTTTGTAAGAAATAAAAATATAAGTTATTAAATACTTGCGAGAATCATCACTATATGGACTAATTTTTTTATTCTTGCAACAAGATGATGATAATCTCCATCTAATTAAATTTTAATAATATGGCTTTCAAGCAAGATCATAATTATCCATTATATCTAATATCATTAGCACTAGAAGCATGTAGGATTTCAAAAACTTTAAAAACTTTAAAAACTTTAATGATCAATTAGATAAATTAAAAAATTCATAATAGATGGCTCTAATAACATGATAAGATAATTGAGATCTCAGTTTAGAAATCCTTACAAATGACTTGGAATCAAATACTTGACTTCTTTGATAATTTTAATTAATAAAATACATAAATGAACCATAACTTTTAATAGACTTGTAATATGTAATATCCTCACCATTGTATTTGTCACATGCTTAGAGACCGTATGAGATTAGTTTAGTTATATATTTTTTATTTCTATTTTTATGTTATTTTTAATAATATGTTTATTTAGTGTAACTTTTTAAGTCTTTTTATTTTCAAAAATAAATTACATTATTTTAAAAACACTCAACAATTTTTAATGCTTTGAGTATTTTTAAAAATAAGAGTCACTAGCAAACTTTTTTTATTTTGAATTAAAACTAAAACAAAATGAAATTATATATATATATATATATATATATATATATATATATAATTGAATTTCATTAATGTTGTGATGTAAATAAATATTTTATGTCAATTTCATTTATCATTTCATCTCCAATTAATTACGCTTAATAAAAATTTTATGAAAATCATTTTATACATAGGAGATTCAAACCAAATAATTTGGAGAATGTGAACTTATATAATGTATTATTGAGACTGAGAACTATCAATAGGAGGTTGTAGTAAACAAAATTTGTAATTTTTTTAAAGGGAAAAATAGCTTGCAGACTTTAGCCAAAAAGATAAAATTTAAATTTGAGAGTGGGCAATTGCCCAACCTGAGTTGACCGTGGGTCCGCCCTGGCCACCGCCAATATACCTTCGGAGCTCCACTTCTGCGGCATAGTCGCTGACCATTCGAGTGATCACCCCTTCCATCTCGATGACTTTAACAACATGATCATCTACTTCAAGAAATTATAATGTTTTTTTAAGCAAACCTATTGCCAGTTGTGGGCTCCCAAAATTCACCATCGACCTCTCACATTGAAGAAGAGTATGATCTATGTGTCGGTGTAATTTTCAGAAGGTAGATGGAATAGTAGATAAGATATTACCCAGAGATTTTGCTGTCATTTTGCGAGAACTTTAGATCTGGTTCTAAGTTTCCTATAAAGCAAGAACCTATATAATTAATTACCTCTCAATCTTTGTGAGAGAACTTTCGATTTAGTTGTTACATTGCTTATAGTAACAACATGTGTTTGATTTTTAGATTTATGAAATTCATCAGTATTAGCTTAAGGAGTATGGTTGGGGGAATGATGACGTGCCCGATCTAGATCCCATAGTTTTGACATCACGCTGCCGTCCTAATCTACTTAGTCGGAGGAGGTAAATCTAACTTGACCGAAGATCCTTATCATTACATGGGTTACATCGTCAAAATCTTGTAGACTGGGGTGGTGTTTGTCTAAGGAGACATGCTTAAGTCTAGCTTAGATGATAGAGGGATTTTTGCCCTATCAAGTATACCCTATGATTCACAACTCAAAAGAGAAAGCCATTGGAGAGCATACAGGCTATAGTCGTGATCATAATATAATGATGTCATTTTGTGGCAACCACTCGATCACATGACTCTAGCTATAACTACATCATATGTGGAGCCTACTGGCCAAGCCACACAGTCGAGGATATGAGCTACGTCCTTACTAACGTGAGATTGATTAAGAGTGAACATAGTAGAACACTTGATTTGACATTGGCTCTTTTGTGAGCTAGAATTTTCTTAATTTGTCACCTTCGATTTGTGGAAGGTGGATTAAATTTTAGCTTTAAGTTTTAAAGATTGAATTTTATTGAAGTATTTTTAGATTGATACTTAATTTGAGTTAATTTGATTTGAAATTAGAATCACACTTTGATAGAAATATTCCCTCTGGTTGAAATCTTCATTCAACACAACCATCATCAGAGTGGATGTATTATTTGATTATTTAATTTATTGATTCAGATCCCTTTGACTCTATTAGTTTAATAATAGAGGATCAGATCTACTGTCATATGACAGAATTAGCTTATCAGATATTCCAATAAGTTGAAATCTTTATAATAATTAGATTTTTAGATTTTGTTAACGACCCGGTCAGACCAAATAGGAAGCAACGGCGTCCTCGGAACAAGTTTAAGCATTCGGCATAGTGTCAGGGCCCATGAGGATATTTAGGAATTTAGATAACTTTATGTTTAAATTATAAGATTGATTTTATATTTTTATTTAATTCTAGCTTAGCCTACACAACTTTTTCATACATTAAAATTTGCACTTTAAATCTCCATGTCCGAGCACATGTAGGCATTTATAGCTTAGATAATTTTATCTAATTAATGAAATCATTGATTTTAAAAATCATAATTAAAATAAAATTCCTTAATTTTTGGATTGAAAAAAGCTCCGTAATTCATAAAGAATTTAATTTAGCATCGCTTCTGTCTGCTTATATGAAGAATTGCAGATCCGGATGTGAAAAGTGGAGGATTGCGATAGGTAGTCAACAACCAACGTAAAACTTGTCAAAATAATCATGACATGAATCTTTTAAATCATTGTGTTAATGCTAGGGTGTCCCGAAGCGGCCACGTAAGATGGTCAATACAAAAAAAAATGTGCTGGGCTACATCAGCTCCCAGCTAATTAAATACAAGGGTTCTCACATTATGGGCGGATGAGGAAAAGAAGTTAGTCCATGGAACCAGAATTAGGTTAGAATCTTGGAATATAGGTACTATTATAGGTGTGAATTAATGGAATTAAGGATATTATAGTTCATAAGAAAGATAAATATTTTATGTGTTCAAGAAACTAAATGGGTTGGGAGAAGGCCAAAGAGATTGATAGTTTAGGTTTTAAACTTTGGTATTCGTAAGTCAAACTAGAAATGGTGTAGGATTATAGATAAAAGTTTGAAGGATAATGTTATAAATATTAATGATGTGAGATAGAATTATAACTTTAAAGATTATTATCGATACTAAGATTATCAATGTTATAAGTGTTTATGCTCCCTCAAGTAGGTTTGGATGTAAGCTCAAAAGAAAAATTTTGGAATGAATTAGAGGATTAATACAAAAGATACCTCGAAAAAAATTATTTATTGGAGGAGATTTAAATACACAGTGGTAGAAGATTTTAAAAGTATTCATGGTTATGGATTTGGTGATTAATGAAGAAGGTAGACTATATTATATTTTACCTTTAGCTTATGATTTTGTAGTTGCTAATACTTTATTTAAGAAAAGAGATGAACATATTATTACTTATAAAAATGGATCTAGTAAAACATTGATTGATTATTTTCGATAATAAAAATAGATCATTAGATTGAAAAGATTGTGGTCATTCCAAGTGAAAATTTACCCAACATCGATTGTTAGTTTTAGATTTTATGAAAGATTGTAAGAGAAAAATAAATCAAATTATTGGCCTAGATTAGATGGGGACACTTAAAGAACACAAATAAAAATATTTTAAGAGCAAGCTACAAGAGATTAGAATTTGGGATGTTCATAAAACTAATGTTAGGAGAAAAAGTAGCAAGTGAAATTAAGCAAGTTTCTAAAGATGCTTGGAGAATCAAAAGAAAAGCTTCTTTAATAAGAATAGTTGGTGGTGGAGTCGAGTGCAAGAAAAGATAAGAAATAAGAAGCATTGTTATAAAACTTTTTAGATGTAAAACTCGAGAATTGGGAAAGATATAAAATGGTTAGAGATTCTAAGAAAGCAATATAGATGCAAAAAAATTTAGCTTTTAGTGATTTATACAATAGATTAGATACCAAAGAAGGTGAAAGATGTATGTATAAGTTAGCCAACCAAAGAGATAGGAGAAGTAAAGACATAGTTCAAGTGAGGTGTATTAAGGATGAAAATAATAAAGCTTTTCTTAGAAAGATAAAAATAGGTGGATGAGGTATTTTGATAAACTTTTCAATGAAGGATCTGAAAGTATGATTGATTTTAGCAACCTTAATACCAAAAAAAAATAAAAGAATTTATTTTATCATCAGATTAGTAAATCAAGAGAAGCTTTAAAGAAAATGAAATGTGAAATAAGGACCTGATAATATTCCAATAAGTGTGTGGAAATGTTTAGAGATCAAGGAATTTCTTGGCTACAAATCTTTTAATGTTATTTTAAAGACTAAAAAGATGCTAGAGTGGAGAAAGAGTTTGTTGGTTCCTATATTTAAGAATAAAGGTGATGCACAAGAGTGTGCAAATTATGAGGAATTAAGTTAATGTGTCATACATTAAAATTATGGGAGAGAGTAATTGAGCATAGTTACGATGTGATACAAAAGTTTCTCACAATCGCTTTCATGTAGATCTACTATGATGCTATACATTTGTTAAGAGGTTTGATGGAGAAGCATAGAGAAAGAAAAGGAGGATCTACATATGATATTTATTGATTTAGAAAGCTTATGATAAAGTTTCAAGAGATGTTCTTTGGAGAGTTCTAGAAAAAAAAGGAGTTAATATTGGTTATATTCAAGTCATTAAGGATATGTATACTAGAGCTACTTGTGTCCAAACACAAGGAGGATTGACAAAATATTTTCTATTTCTTGGATTACATCAAGGATCGCCTTAAGCCTTATCTTTTACTTTTAGTTATGGATGTTCTTACTAGGCATTTAAAGGAAGATGTACCTTGGTGTATGCTTTTGTCGATGACATTCTTCTTGTTGATAAGACTAGAGAGGAGTCCAAGAAAAACTTGAATTATGGAGGTCAACTTGAAGTCTAAAGGTTTTCATTTAAGTAGATCTAAAACTGAATATATGGAGTGTAATTTTAGTCAGTAGAAGTTCTAGTGCAGTGACATTGTGTGAACAAGTCATTAATAAGAGCAATACGTAACTGAACGAAGTACATCAGTAGTAGAATTGGATGGTTGAAGTGGAGGAAAATCTGCTTGTGATAAAAAAATTCCACTTAAAGGAAATATAATAAAATCTGAATGACTTATGTATGTTGGCCATAAAATAAGGTATTAAATAATTCAAGATAGATGATGCTTAGATAAAATAATTATTTAAAATGAAATATTTGAAATAGTTAAAATGTAGGAATAAAATTGATGCGAAATTTAAAAAGGAGATTTAAGATGTATAAAAATGACTTTTATCTTGAATTAAATGAGAATTTGACATAATGGACACATGAGCGAAGGATTCATGTAGAAAACAGTAGGATTAAGGCTTTGTGTATTGTTGTATCGTCTTACATCTTCTTGTAAAATTAAAAATTGGCGTTGAAGGCGTTTAAATTATTCAAAGAAATACTAGATCCCTTGAAATTTTAATTACTTTCTTTTATTCAAAGTTGATTAATCTTTGAATGTTGATACTGTTTATATATATTGACAATTCTCAAACTCATTATAAACTATATTCAATTTTCTTTGATCCAATTTGAGTATTTAATAAGATGAATAATATGTTTCAAATATTTTCCAAGAATTTCTTGATTATGCTTATTAGCAATCATTTAATTTCAATAAGAATCTCTTATGAATTCCTTGAATTTCTTTAATTTACTTGGAGTGAATTATATTTAAAACTATATCTTAATTCTAAAGGGATCTCTTGTGCTTTGGTTAGATATTCAATCATATCATCCTTCACATCGATGGAAATGACATATTGAAGTGCTAAACTTATGTTTATCACCAAAATATTCAACTCCTTTTAATTATTTCATGATCGAATATCTGAATATATTTCCAGACATTGCATATTTCAATCTTAAAAATGATTAAAATTTTCTTTTAATTATCTCAATGTGAAATCCAAAATAATTCAAATATTGAGTGAGGGATGTTTATTCATTTGAGAGCACTTGGCTAATTCTTGATTTTAATTGGATTCAAATTTTGAAAATTTGTTTTACTTCAAATTTTAGCAAATTCAAATTAAATTTTAAAATTAGCTTAGAATTATTTTTAATTTAAACTAATTTATTTGAGTTTTTGTCAATGTAAAATTTGGCAATTTCAACAAGATTTTTAAATTCGTCATCCCGATAATACTAACTATTTTGGCTATTCGTCGAGCCCGGAATGACGGTTGGTTAACTTGCAATTTGATCTAATTCTGTGATGAGCATCGAGGCTTTAATCACGTCGTAAAATAAATATATATGCAATTTCTACACATTCAAATCTTCTCCCCCTTTTATTCAAGTATAAAATTTAATCAAAATTTCAGTAACATTTCGATATGGGGGTGCCAAATCTACAAATTTTTTTTTGACCACCCTCTCGATAATGACGATTGATGTTTTAACACAATTCTCATCCTCGATTAGCATGATAAGATTTTCAAACCTATAAAAGGAAGTATATATATATATATATATATATATATATATATATATATATATATATATATATATATATATATATAATTTTCACATATTCAAATATTTAAGTTTTTATTCTTTTTTATTAACAATGCAATAATGCAATATATTTCACTATTTTCTCTTTACTTCTTTTCTTCTTTCTCATTCTTTTTCCTTTTTTTACATATTTTTTTAAGCCATACAAAGAGATAGAGAGAGAGAGAGGGAAGATGTCGGGTAGTTGGAAGGAAAGAAAGAAAATAAATATTTTTTATTCTGTAAAACCAGAGAGAGAGAGAGAGAGAGAGGCGTGAAGGAGGGCTCGAACGAAGACGAGGATTACCTTCGTGACATCACCTTTTTTTCTTTTTAGGGCAGCAGCGAAGTAGAAGGAGTCAAATGGGAGAGGGAGAAACGAATACGGGTTCGCGGTTCTTCGGTTGTTATAACCAAACAGACGGGAAGGGAAGGAAATAGAGGGAGATGATTCCTTGCAGTTTTGAAGAGAAACCGAATAAAGAGAGAGGAAAAAGGAGGGAACGGTTGCTCGCGGTTTTTTTTTTCTTTTTTTTTAGAAATAATATCAGGGGTCAACACCAGTTCTTTGCCAATTTTTTAGAACAACTCAGTAGCTTCTTAATTTGATTTTAAGTGGATGATTAATCCATCATCAAAGAAATAATGCACTATATAATTCTCTTATTGTGCCCTATATAAAAATCCATTGATGAGTTGGGTTCTTCACTGAAAAATAAAATAAAGTTCATTTTGAAATGTCTTGTATCCCACCAAAATCACAACAAACCTTATTTCAGCAAGCTACACATCAGCCAACGATTCTCCGATTTCTCTTCCCTGCCTTCTTCTCGTTTAATAGTTATACAATTTTCCTCCGAATTTCCATTATGTACTGCCTTCCAACCTTCGTTTGTTTACCTGAATGTCACTGAGCTCAAGCCCGAACTGTGCGGACTGTAACTGAGCCGACAAGTGAAGTTGAACCGGAACCGGAACCGTCGAAGGAAAGGGGGAGATGGCCACCGGCGAAGTTGGAGATCTGTCTTCCGATGCCTCACATCTCTTCCTCCTCTTTGGCGACGCCGTTGATTGCGAAAGTTGAGTTGACGAGGAGGAGCAGCAGGACGAGGAAGCAGAGGGCCCCGGCGAGGCCCGTTTCGCCAGCGACGAGCCCTTATCGGCGCAGATTCGAAGAGGAAAATTGAGGAGAGCGCGAGATCCGCGCATCCTATATGCGGCGCGATCGTATGCGACTGCAGCCTCCTCCGCCGTCTCGAAAGTCCCCAGCCAAACCCTAACCCCGTTCTTAGCCGGATCCCTGATCTCCGCCGCGAACTTTCCCCAAGGTCGCTGCCTGACGCCGCGGTAGTGGTTTCCTTTCGATGGAGAATCCGCTGGAACTGGGGGCAGCAGTGATGGCGGCTCTGGCTTGGCAACGGTGGCAGTGCTTCCGTCCGGGAGCCAGCCGTTGCTGAATGCGTCGTGGAGAGTGAAGTAGACGACCATGTCGTCAGAGTCATCGAGATGGAAGGGTGGTCGCTCCAATGGTCAGCGACTATGCTTCCGAAGCTGGAGCTCCGGCTGTAGATTGGCGGTGGCGGTGAGATTGTCGCAGACGATGGAAGCTCTTTTTCGTCGAGCAGGTGATGCCTGACTGACTTTAGTTCAAGGCAGCCAAACATTCTATTCATTCAGGATTTTGATTACCGGGGCTTTGTATAAAATGTCGTTTGGCTCACCGGAATGAGATTGGTGAAGGAAAGTGTGAAGGGAGTGATTTATGGAGATGGATGAGATGAAAATGAATAGCTTGGGGCTTCAAATTTGTAGTCTCCTCCCTGAAATTTCCTTCGTATGAAATAGTGGAAATCATGTATTTTTTTACTTTTTTATTTATTATAAATTTCTGAGGTGAGGCCGGGAGCTCTAGATTGACGTCAATCATGAAGTCGTCAGCACCAACCACTATGCGCGTATGTGATATATATATATATATATATATATATATATATATATATATATATATATATATATATATATATATATATATATATATATATATATATATAAAATATATAAATATATATAAAAATTTTATGATTTTTTTATAAATTTTTTCTCTTTAATAGTCACAATTAGAATACACAAGAACTAAATAAGCCTAATAAAGTGTATAGAATTAGAATAATCTCTCTTTCAATACATGATCTTATCATTTAAATGATTCATGAATATTTAATCATGTGAATATTTTAGTAAAGAGTTTAGTCATAAAGGAGCAGTAGCTATCACAATCGCCTAAAAGGTTGTTTTTTCGAGGTAACTAAATTGAGAAAAATAAGAGAATCCCCAGTAAGAAGACTTGAGTTTAGAGTCTAGGGGTGGAGTAATGAGAAATAGAAGTTGCACCTGAGAAGTTTCTTATGTCCATCCTCTTTTGTCTACAACCTTAAAATCATTTTAAATCAACTTTGTGATTTTTTTCTTAACTATTTTGAAGATTAAGTGAAAATTCTCAAATAAAAATTGATGCCTCAGCTGAAGAGATTTCAAACAAAGATGATTATGGAGCCCAACTCTTTAATCATTTCAATAGCATTTAACAACTCAAGGCTTAAAGATATTGGGAGAAATCCAAAGCCAAGAGTAATTTTTAGCGTATTAGTTTTAGTATTTTAAATATTTATTAATCTTCAAACCCTACTTTTTTTATTTAAATTAAAGTGAGTCGATAGTGTTGTGACGTGTTTCATAAGTTGCATCACCTTTCTGTTATGCGGTATTTTTGATGCGCTAGAATATCACATCGATCTTTGTAAGAAATTATCAACTAATATGATGTTCATCGAGAATTTAACTCGAGCTCCACAATAATCGTCGGTGAAGTACCTAAGTTGATGATGGATATTATTTGAAAATATTTTGATGCATGACATTATCTAGTTTTGTGTTCTTGATTACAATCTTTTATGCTTTAGAGTCCCAAGATGACTCTCTTTAACTTAACAGACACACCAAGATGTTTAGGATTTAGCTAGGGATTTTCTCTTTGGACTATTTGTATCTCTAAGCAATAGTCTTGAGTTAATTCGAGGACCTTGTAATCATTGGTGTAGATAAATATGTGCAATAAATATATTTTGCATGCACCTCTCGAGTACATCGTTTATTACCTTTTGATTTATTTAGCGATTCTAGAAATAATGTTCATTACATTAGGGCAATTTGAAAATTGGATGATTTGTTTTTTATCAGTACTGTATCTCTTTGGAGGTTCAGATTGTTTAGTCTTTTCATTTATTTTACTATTGTGACTATATTTAGGGCATTCAGTGGGCAATTTGATGTTGGATGATTTATGTGAGCTTTTTTTTATTACTCTCTGTACCTCTTTAGAAATTAGCATTTTCTTTTCCAATTTATTTGTTTCTTGAGATAATGTTCATTACATTACAATTAGAGTAGGTACTTGGATGATTTGGTGGGTATTTTCATCATACTCTCATACCTCTTTGGAGTTAGAATATTTTGGGACTTCTTTTGGGTTTATTTTGCCTACTTCTTTTATGTTCATAAATGATCATGCTCCAAAGAGTAGAGATCTTAATCATCATCAAATACTCAAATGCTTCCATTGGAATGAAAATAATCACAAAGAAGTAGGCAAAATCGCTAAAAGTCCTTAAATTTTATCCTCAAAGATGCAGTCTGATGCAAAATACCCAACCATCCAAACGACCTCAAATGCTTCCCTTGAATTAAATATAATCAAAAGAAGTAGGCAAAATAAGCCAAAAAAAGTCCATAAATGATATCTTCCAAAGAGAGATCAGAGATGCAATATAAATCTCCCAAATCATCTAATGACCTCAAATACTTATTGGAATGCAAAACATGTCGTAGTAGGCAAAATAAACTTGCAAAGGAAAAATGATATTCCAAAGGGAATGCAGTACAGTAAAATACCCACTAGAAACCATCAAACGACCTCCAAATGCTTTCATTGGAATGCTAAACATAATCAGAAGTAGGCAAAATAAATTGGCAAAGAACTCTTAAATGCTGTACCCTCAAAGTGCAGGAAATGAGAATGCAAAATACAGAAACCATCCAAGACTCCAAATGCTTCCATTGGAATACATAATCAAAGGTAGCACTGGGAAAAGAGTTATGATGATACCTCTAAAGATCTGAGAGTACAAATACAAATACCCCCCGAAACCATCCAAGCGACTTTCAAATTACTTCCATTATAATGTAATGAATATTATCTCAATAAACAAATATAAATGATCGTACCCTCAAAGAGTGCAGTCTGATGGAAAAATACTCAATCATCCAAGCCATCAAATTCTTCCATTGGAATCACTAATCTCAGAAGGCAAGATAAAGCGAAAATGTAGGCTAAATGATATGTACCCTCAAGAGACAGAGTATAGATGCCATAAAACCCTTGAAACCATCCAAACAACCTAAATTGCTTACATTTGTCTATGAACATAATCTCAAGAAAGCTAAAGAAACTCAAAAAACCCTAAATGCTATGTACCCTCGAGAGAGAGAAAGTGAAAATAACATATAAAAATAATAATCTTTCGGGCGTGAGAAGAAACAGTAAACCTAAATTCATTCAAGTTGGGAATATATGTGTAAATACCTCATGTAGTATAATATCTCAATTTTGATTTCTATATCATTGGCGAAGGCGAGCGCGTCTGATCTAGAACATGAGCTAAGGCGAGAAAAATCCTTCATCGAAAGCACTAAAGCATACGTGGCGAGGAATGTCGAGCGGCGATCATCTCGTTCTTCTCCGGTTTTGAACCTACCGGGTCGGAAGTGTAGGCGTCGTGAATCGCCATCCCTTTACACTCCGTCGTTATGTTCGCTCGTTAAGCTAAAGCGGAGAAAAAATTGGACGCGCGTCGTATGGATTGAGTCCGCGCATTAAAGCTACGTCGACTGGAATATATTTTCTTGTGAAGGAGGGCTCGAGCGAAGCGAGGATTACCTTAGGTGACATCACCTTTTTCTTTTTAGAGGCGGCGAAGTAGAAGAGTCAAATGGGAGAGGGAGAAAGCGAATACGGGTTAGGGTTCTTGGTTATTATAACCAAAGCAGGCGGAAGGGAAGGAAAGCAGAGGAGATGATTCCTGAGTTTGAAGAAAGCAGAATAAAGAGAGGAAAAAGGAGAACGGTTGCTGTTTTTTTTCTTTTTTTTTAGAAATAATATCAGGGTCAACACCGGTTCTTTGCCAATTTTTTTTAGAACTCGTAGCTTCTTAATTTGATTTTAAGTGGATGATTAATCCATCATCAAAGAAATAATGCACTATATAATTCTCTTATTGTGCCCTATATAAAAATCCATTGATGAGTTGGGTTCTTTACTGAAAAATAAAAGGCAAAATTTTTAAACTAAGCATCATTAAAATGTTAATTAGCAAAATAAGCAGTTTTTTTCAAAAATTTAAAAATAAACGCGATCGCCGTTTAAGCAGGCGGCTTAATGTAATCGGTCGGCGCCCGGTCGCCCTTGCGGCAACATCGAAAAAAAACCCGATCCAGAGATCGGGATCCGATCTCTCTTCTCTAGGTCATTCTCGCTCGCCGAACGATCGGCGTCGGCGGCTTCCTTCGCGCCGCTCTTCTGTAGCCCGACCACGCGATCCGCCGACGCTTCGATTCAGCGCCACTTGAATCTGCCCGTAGGTGGATCCGTGAAGTTTGGCGGAAAAGGTATTTTTTTTGTTTTTGTTTTTTTCAAAATAAGCAGTGATATAATATACATTTGTGATATGTATTTTAGTATATTTAGGTATATATATTGTGGATCTAACTAATTTTGTGTATCTCGTTTAGGGTAATAGGTGTTTGTTCTTGTTTGGTTGGTATTTTTTATTTTTTGTTGTTGTTTAGGTTATAAATTTGTCATTTAATTTTATTGTCCAATTTGTTTATGTTACTTTTCCTTTTCGATTACTACGTTGATGTGTGTGTGTTATCATAAGATTTGAGTGAGGGGTTTAATATTTCATAATATCGTTGGGTGGGGTGGAATATTTCTTCATACTTTTCTTTGTTTTGGAATCTTGGTTTACCATTAAGCTGATTCTAATTTATAATTGTTTGTTGGATATATTATGTAGTTGCCTTTTTTGGATAACTTTTTTTATTCTTTTTTTAAAGGCGTGATATGAGCTTAATTGCGATTGGCACCGATCAAAATTACGCCCTCTTTTGGATTTTGTGTTTTATGGTTTTAAGTTTGTGTTTTGTTATTATTTTAGGATGTTCCTTGTGTGTGTGTTATTTTATTTTATTTTTTGGTTCCATAAGATTTGAAATGATACTTTATTTAAAGGCTGTTCTTCTTTAATGTTGTCCATCCATAGGCCTTGTGATAATGCGACCTTCAATGTCTATCTTTTGTTTTGTGTCTAGGCTATCAAAACTTTGAGATGTGATAGAACACGCTACATTAAGTTATCAGCAAAAAAAAAAACAACTCTTCCATTTTCATGAGAAGTGTACATTAGAAAAATAAAATTAGGTTCTGTATTTTGTTTAAGATAGTTATAGTGGCTTATGATAATTGAAAAACTAAGATTGAAATACTAGGAATAAATGAATTTTATGGAAGGCTGAATGTTGTTTTTTTGTATTTCACTTAATCCCTTTCACTTTTAGGCATTGAGTTGTTACAAAATTCTAGATTAAAACTATGACAAGTTTCTTTTGTATTCTCATAAAATCTTTTATCTATAATGATTAAATTGTGTATCGAAATAGTGGTTGATGAAGAGATATATCCATTCTAGAGTTTCATTTATAGTTTCTTCATGTAATTCACCATAATAGAGGACATGGAGTTGGTACAAATATTTGATGTCATTTGTATTTTACAAGATAACTATTAATTTAGCTAACTAGAACAAATGCATTCCATTTCCACTTGGTATAAATATTTGATTCAAAATGAGTTCAAGCGGTATATGCAGGTCTTTGTATTATGGTGGCGAACTTCGGTGATGATTTTTTCCCTATCTTGGAGGGAAAATGCGTCCCATATTAATTTCTGGGCTAATTTTAACAATGTTCAAGATCGAATCATGCGGTCATTGAACATTGATTCACGATTGAGGATCAATCTCATTATCAGTTTCACATGGGTAGCGATTTCATTGCTACAAAATTATCGATGTGAAGTCTGCAGATGATCATCAATCGACAGCTGCGCTTTTGTTGTATATGTTGAAAGTGAATTGCTACAAATTATCGATCTGAGAAGCGCATGATTATCTTTGTAGATGAATTCGACAATTGGAACTTACGAACACCACTTACGACCACGAGGACACATCATAGGTAATTTGTTGAGCGCTTGTTTATCTTCAAACATTCACATTAACTAGAACACTATATTTATCGTGCATTTGTGAAGATGTAGACATATACCGGCACCTCTATCCCTCTATTGCTTCAACTTCAAGGTAAACATGGATGAGTACCATTCGATGAGGTGGCTCCTCGGCGGGGATGAGGATCTGAAACAATGCCCGGTAGCAGTTGAATCTGAGATGATAGTGAGGGTGAGATAGGTGAAGAAAATTATCCAAATCTTTATGACGGTCGAGATATTAAGAGAATATTCTAACAAAAGCGGCACGTGAGGAACACATGTTTCTAACTGCTTGAATATGTCCATTGTCAATCAACTCAACAATGGGATGAAGAACTAAACTTTGATGGTCTCCAATCAAATTCTATTTTCTGAAGATAACTTTATTCCAACAGACCTACTTGAGGGAATGTGTTTCCATAAGGGACACCTCAAATTTACGCATGGTCAATCGTAAATAGCACCCAATATGTGACATGTGATTCTAATAAGTCGAGATACGCTGCATTCATAGCAATCCTAACAGCATGTTTGTATGCCTGCTTCGCAAGCAAGAGGCTTGGTTTGGGTAATTTCAACTTTGTCGTACACACACATGTTCAATTGTTTGAGCACCGAGTAATGCACCTCCCAATTTATTATTACCAAATCTATCGATGTCGCTTGGACTTGAAACCCTGGAAATCATTGGTCGAATAGAATCATAGATTAGAGTTTCATATATGAAAGCATGGGATGCACGCAGAAGGCCATACAAAGTATATTTGGTAGTTGGGAAGAGTGATTGCTCGCTAGATCGCTTTATGGTTGTCTTATGTTCGCCATCCCCGCACGTTAAAATGACATTCGCCAAGCAATGTGATTTCAACCGCATTTCTGCTGCAATGCCAACTGTATCGGCTTAATAATGGTTTGTTTCCTTTAGCATTTGCGACATGGAAGCGAATGCAATGATTCTTGAACTGGTTTATTATGACCAGAGACTTGGTTCCAATTATATGTTCGCGACGACTACATCGACGATTCGATTGCGCGTGCATGCCGGTGAGATTCTTCAATGGCACATCGACACTATTTGCGCCATCTCAAAATTTTAAGACATGCGTACTGGGCATTCGATGAGAGTTCATGTGTCAAAATGTATGTCGAATGGATATCCATATTTACACACGCTATAGATACATCAAGAACATTAAACCGAAGCTGAGTGGTTACCACAGAGATGTGGCAAAGTGGACATGGCCGACGCAGGGGTTCGATGGTAGACACAACAACGCCAGGGTTCATGTTAAAGAGGAGACGGGTTACAATCAAGCTGATGGTTCCAATCTGCGGGATGAAAGAGCCGACACCGTCCGACTATCCGCAAATTATTATTTTTTAAGATTTCATACATGACCTTAAATTTATTAAATGACTACTGTAGGTGATATGGGAACCTTATGGCGTGAGATCCGCACTAGAGTGATGTATGTTTGGGTCGTGAGATATGGCTACCGGGTTCCATTGATCTGGAAGCGCATCGAGTGGTATCTCCGATCGCGCGACACTCGCTATCACCCGAGTTGATCGATCCTATTGATCCTTCATTTCAGAGTCGATGGACGGGAAAGGCGATGTTGACCGTCTGCTTTACCACCCCTTACATATTACGTGGGAGGCCGACGATGCCATTGTTGATGTGGGTGCGCCACTCTACGGCTGAAGTGAGTCCAGATATGAGGTGGTATCGATCGGCCTCCTTATACATGCTCGTGGCTCTACCATACCGCCGACTACCTACTACCCTCGCGTTCGGAGAGAGACTGATGGTAAGTGTTAAATGAAATTTATGTTATTCATAAATTTATATGTTTAATATACAACATTATTTTTTTTTTCTATAGGAACATATCTCACGGATATATTCTCGCTTATTTTGGGAGAGATATGGACTCGATTTCCAAAGATTCGATCAATACTTACGAGAATTATGCAGAAACTTAATAAGGACATGCACATATCGGAGGTATAGAGATGAAAGCTAGTTTTGCTAAGGCTGCAGTTTCACAAGATTTTCACCCATGCATTTCAGCGAAGGCATGTTCCCATTTCCCCGGGGGTGCTCTTCCATGTATCCTCACCCATCCGTATATATGCCACGATGCATCCTACATAGTACTTTTCAAAGCCATCGCAGAGATATCGATGTTACACCTCTGGGATGACACCAGCGCACCACCGACCAGTCAAGATGCGAAGATCGAGATCACTGCGCTGACCGCCCCGGCATCACCGCAGATTACACACGTGAAGTGATGACTTCCACCACGGACACCGCCGCCATTAGATGTACTCTAAAGATACTGTAGTTGTAGATTATATGTTACCTTGATGTACATTGTTCTAGTCACATTTCTTTATTTAATAAATTTATGTGATCAATAGTATCTTATATGTGATTTTAATTTTTTTACATTTTTTATTTTTAAAAAATAGTCCAAATATTTACATATCATTAAGATAACAACAAGCACATCAAAGTTAAAAAAAATTGCAAAAAAAATATAAAATTAAAAATAAGCATTCAACACATTTATTTTTCTATTTTTAATATGATCAAAGTCTACTAATCAAACAAATAATTTATTATCGACATCAAAAGAAAAAATACTCATATAAAAAAATTAATATAGTCATTATGTAAAATTCGAGAGAATCATAAATTATCCTTTAAGTTTTCTTTTATTTTACAAATATAGCTTATATGTAAGGCTCCTTTTGTGCATGTCATATGTATATAAATTTAAATCATAAATGCAACTAAATTAAGATACATCAAAATTTCTTATGTAAGACGTCACAATCTCAATTCCGGGTTAACATGAAAGTCGTGGACAATTTCATGCCGATTCAAACGATACTATGAATTCGATAACAAACGACATGATATGATCAAAACAGCAGGTGTGTCAAAATTTTTTTATTTAATAAAAAAGCGGGCGGCATAATCGGTCGGTAGATTAACGAGGCGGTAACTGCTGATCGGCGTACGTTTAAGCGGCGACGTCTATATTTAAATTTTGAAAAAAATCGTTAATTAACGTTTTAATGATGCTTAGTTTAAAAATTTTGCCAAAATAAAATAAAGTTCATCTTGAAATGTCTTGTATCCCACCAAAATCACAACAAACCTTATTCCAGCAAGCTACACATCAGCCAACGATTCTCCGATTTCTCTTCCCTGCCTTCTTCTCGTTTAATAGTTTTACAATTTTCCTCCGAATTTCCATTATGTATTGCCTTCTAACCTTCGTTTGTTTACCTGAATGTCACTGAGCCCAAGCCCGAACTGTGCGGACTGTAACTGAGCCGACAAGTGAAGTTGAACCGGAACCGGAACCGTCGAAGGAAAGGGGGAGATGGCCACCGGCGAGGTCGGAGATCTGTCTTCCGATGCCTCACATCTCTTCCTCCTCTTTGGCGACGCCGTTGATTGCGAAAGTTGAGTTGACGAGGAGGAGCAGGACGAGGAAGCAGAGGGCCCCGGCGAGGCCGTTTCGCCAGCGACGAGCCCTCATCGGCGCAGATTCGAAGAGGAAAATTGAGGAGAGCGCGAGATCCGCGCATCCTATATGCGCGATCGTATGCGACTGCAGCCTCCTCCGCCGTCTCGAAAGTCCCCAGCCAAACCCTTACCCCGTTCTTAGCCGGATCCCTGATCTCCGCCGCGAATTTTCCCCAAGGTCGCTGCCTGACGCCGCGGTAGTGGTTTCCTTTCGATGGAGAATCCGCTGGAGCTGGGGGCAGCAGTGATGGCGACTCTGGCAACGGTGGCAGTGCTTCCGTCCGGGAGCCAGCCGTTGCTGAATGCGTCGTGGAGAGTGAAGTAGACGACCATGTCGTCAGAGTCATCGAGATGGAAGGGTGGTCGCTCCAATGGTCAGCGACTATGCTTCCGAAGCTGGAGCTCCGGCTGTAGATTGGCGGTGGCGGTGAGATTGTCGCAGACGATGGAAGCTCTTTTCGTCGAGCAGGTGATGCCTGTGGCTGACGTTCAAGGCTGCCAAACATTCTATTCATTCAGGATTTTGATTACCGGGGCTTTGTATAAAATGTCGTTTGGCTCACCGGAATGAGATTGGTGAAGGAAAGTGTGAAGGGAGAGATTTATGCAGATGGATGAGATGAAAATGAAAAGCTTGGGACTTCAAATTTGTAGTCTCCTCCCTGAAATTTCCTTCGTATGAAATAGTGGAAATCATGTATTTTTTTTATTTTTTATTTTTATAAATTTCTGAGGTGAGGGAGCTCTAGATTGACGTCAATCATGAATTCAGCACCAACCACTATGTGCGTGTGTGATATATATATATATATATATATATATATATATATATATATATATATATATATATATATATATATATATATATATATATATATATATATATATATATATATATATAGATATTAAATATATAAATATATAAAAATTCTATAATTTTTTTATAAATTTTTTCTCTTTAATAGTCACAATTAGAATACACAAGAACTAAATAAGCCTAATAAAGTGTATCAGAATTAGAATAATCTCTCTTTCAATACATGATCTTATCATTTAAATGATTCATGAATATTTAATCATATGAGTATTTTAGTAATGAGTTTAGTCAAAATTTAATTCTAATCAAGCAAAGGAGCAGCAGCTATCACAATCGCCTAAAAAGGTTGTTTTTTCGAGGTAACCAAATTGAGAAAAATAAGAGAAGCCCCTGTAAGAAGATTTGAGTCTGGAGTCTATGAGAGGAGTAATGAAAAATAGAAGTTGCACCTGAGAAGATTCTTATGTCCATCCTCTTTTGTCTACAAGCATAAAATCATTTTAGATCAACTTTGTGATTTTTTTCTTAACTATTTTGAAGATTAAGTGAAAATTCTCAAATAAAAATTGATGCCTCAGCTGAAGAGATTTCAAACAAAGATGATTATGGAGCCCAACTCTTTAATCATTTCAATAGCATTTAACTTAGTTGATGTCAAAAAAAATCTCAATAACAAAAAAAAAAGGTTTTAGCTCAATAAAGTTCCCATCACCTATGGGAAATATAACATCATTGGCGTAAATCACATGACCAATCTATGTCCATTAATAAAATATGATTTTTTACTTTATAGCGATGTGTTGATGTCATTAATGTTATTGAACTTTCTACAACAGAGACAGTTTGAATGCAAGAAATTTAAAAGCATATATAAATGGATTTATTGAATAATATGATTTTTTTTTGGATGAAAATTTCGAAGAGAAACAAAAAAAATCTTTCAATTTTTTTGGGATTTGCTTTAATGAATTTGAAAGTTATAAGGATATGCGACCAATTTAGCGGATGATGTCTTTATAAATATCGGTAATTTTTTCCCACTTTATATATCAATTTTTTTTGAAACAGTTAGTGATATTCTCTGAAATTATTTTATGTAATATATATTTTTTACACTGTTTGAAGTTCTTTGCAAGAGAACTTTGATTTATTTTTCATGTATATTACCTCATAAATACATCCTTTTTCAATTTTTTTTTAAGCGTGGGGCTTTACATATATTTTGTAAATTTTATTATTGTTTGGGTTTAGTCTTTTTTGATGTTTTCTATATGTACTATTTGTACTCTCATTAGAATACACCTCATTTTTTCAATTTTTTTTTAAACTGAGGCTTGTCATATGTTTAGTACATTCTATTGTAAGTTATTTGGAGATATTTCTTGAAGAATTTGAGGATTTTTGGAGCTATTTTTCATGTGTACTCTATGTACTCTCATGAGAGTACATCCCATTTTTTCAAATTTTTTCAACTGTGGGGCTTGTCATATATTCAGTACATTATGTTGTAAGCTTGTGGTGTTTATTTTTGGGATGTGGGACACCACGCAGATCTTATGAGGTACTTATTCAAGTGATCGGATATGACATTAAGGAATGATGTACTATCTTGAAAGATAGAAATCACCACCCTATAATGGACCTAATCACCTAATAAGGACTCCTAAGGCATGATGGGTCCTGAATATACAGGAGATGAAAAATAAAGTAGGGTTTATTTTAAGCGGGTTTTTGTTGAGTTCCATGAGGCAAGCCCCATAGTTAATTACATAAGAATGTGAATTCCTTAAGAATACTCTCGATCAAAGTAGACAATTAGGGTCTCCAAAGAATTCAAGGTTAAGACTATCAAAGGATTGACTGTTTTAGAAAATCAATGGGATAGATCAAGGAGAAGACTTATTTTTGGAATCCAAATGGAGAAAATAGGGAATGCTCTTGATACTACGAAGTCTAGTGAGTATTCCAATCTATTCTGTAGTTGGGCTTTATATTTTTAAAATTTGAAGAGAGTTAATTATTTGAGTTAACATTTTATTAGATTGTTAGGGCTTAAAATTTCATAGCATAAGATTGTGAAAATGCCTAAGAGGTAAAGATTTATGCTTATAGCTCGCAAAGGGAAACAACCTCATATCCTAAATCTAGGGAGCTTTGACGAGGGCAAAAGCACGACCTAAATCTAAGGCAAAAATGTGTATATGGTTTACCTCCACAAGCGAGAATAAACTGCCCGACTGCTTGGACTTACAACCACCTAGAGTGGCAGCTAGCTAACTCCTCCTATGCTTTAAATCCATATAGGCAAGTCATATGCTTTTGCAAGTTAGAAAGGAAACTAAATCCTTAAACTCACTCCCTAATAGACTAGAGCATGAGTTGTATGAAATCATGACTTAATCTAATACAAATTTTATCAAATTTATTTTATTCTTTTGAACTCTTTGTTTTGACATAGGCTATGAGATTTTGTATGCTTAAATGCATGAGAACTTGATTATGGGCCAAATCAAGAGAGAAAGGGGTGTTCTTCCACCAAAGGCTCTCAGAGGTTAAGCCTTCATTCTAGCAAGATGGAAGCCCCTCTAACAAGAGTGGAATAATATGACATGCTTGATATTATACATTCATTCATCCATTAAGGGTTGCTAAAATTTTATTATCTTGATTTAATTCCTAGGCTTTTATGTGAGGTTATGAGTTATTTTAAAATTTTAGTTATGAGTTGTTAATTGGGGTAAAAAAATTTCATCCTAAGAGTCTACCATCAGACACACATTCAAGCATCAATCATAAAGAAACTATGAAAAGCATGGTTCTAATGCAATCTAAACACAACATCAAAAATTTTATAGACTATCATAAAATAAAAGGCCAGTCTTGGTCGGGTTTTCAGTACACCCAAAAGAGAAAAAGATGGGTAGCTGAGCTCTACCCTTATACAACCCAGATTACAAAAAAAAATAACACATGCTATGGGGGTCTTCATTTCTTCATTTCTTCCTTCTCTTTCTTTTGGTTTGATTTGCTCTAAAGATTTCACAGGGCACCCCAAGGACTAAGCTTTCTAGCCACTGCTCATCCTAATCCCCCATAATACTAATCCTAATTCCTAATAGAAAATTATCAAAAATAAAAAGTAAATCTAGCTACACACACACCAAAATAAATGTTAGCTAAACACACCATATAACAGTTATATGAATAATTTGGACTTAGCACACACATGGGTAACCAAGCCCACTTGCTAATGTGAGTTATGCTTAGGGCTAAGCAATAAATGCATTTATATTTTTTTTATTATAGCGACCCTTAAGCACAACCCTATGAGAAAATATGATATAATTACTAATCTATTCTAACATCCAGGTTTAAAATATTACATCATAAAATAAAATACAACATCATACATATAATGCCCTAACTTAGCACTAGAAGTGGTGACTTAGTATTCTAATGTGTGTGCTTAAGGCTTGTGTAACAAGACTTTACTAGTCGTCTTTAGTTTAAATTTTAATTTGGAATTTGAATTTGTTTAAATTTTAACTTTGGGTGATTTCAATTTAAATGATTTAATGATTTATTTTATATTTCACTTTTATTTGGTTAAATGATATTTAGGTTTTCAAGAATGAAGAGTAGAATGAATTCCATTTAGAGAACTTATTCTACACCCACACTAAAGAATCTAGGTCTTAAGTATCTTAAAAAGCCCATTTGAGTTTGTGTAATTCATTTGATTTGATTTATTTGATTAATTTAGAATTTAGAATTTGAGTTTGTTTAAGTATTTGATTGATTGATTTTGGATTAGATGTTTTTTAATTGCATCTTGATAATTCAATATCCATATATCTAATGAAGTTTAAGTTTGTTTAAGTTCATGTGTTTTGATTAATTAATTTTAGGTTAGATGTTTTGGTTTAATTAAATCTTGATAATTATATCCCAAATTAATATTCTAATTCTTTTCTTTGATTATGGTTATGTGATTTAATTTTATGTTTATTTAATTTGATTGTAGTTCATTTGTTTGTAGTTTGATCAGATTAGATTAATTGAGATTTTATATTGATTTTAATTAGGTTTGATTCTTTGTAATTAGGATTTTATCTTTAATCACATCCATTTGTCATGTTTATCAAAGTTTGATTTGTATTTTGATTTCATACATCGGATAGTTGATTGGTTTATTTTATTTAAGTAGGTTGAATGATATTTGATTTGATTGCATATTAAATTGATGAGAGTCTTTCTTAATTTAATTTAATTTGATTTAATTTGATTTGATTAGCTTTATTTGTCTATGGGTTTGCTTAGGTTCAATGTGATTAGTTTAATTAAGAAGTGTATTTATGTTAATTATAAAAGGTTTGTTTAATTTTCAATTTGATTTTGTATTTGTTTAGACTAATGATGATTAACTTAATAATTTAGGTTTTGATTAGTATTTAATTACATTTATGTTTGATTAAGCTTAGGTTTAATATGATTAATTTAATTAACTTAATTAGTTTATTTAAGAGGTATAATTAATTATTAAATTAAATAAATATTTGTTTAATTTTTAATTTGATTTCATATTTATTTGGGTTAATGATGTAATGAATGAGTTAATGATTTAAGTTTAAATTAGGATTTGATTAGCATTTAATTGCATTTTATGTTTGATTAAGCTTAAGTTTAATATGATTAATTTAATTAACTTTAGTTTATTTAATAGTGTGATTAAATTATAGTAGATTAATTAAGTGTTTGATTTGAATTAATTTTAATTTTATAAAGTTAATTTGGTTTATTAAGATGATGGATTAATTCATTAGGTTTGCATTAATTAGGTGTTTATTCAAATTAGCTTAAGGGTAATTTGTTTAATTAAGTGTGTTTAAGTTAATTTTTGATTAAATAAAATTTATTTAATTCTTAATGATGTAATTAATAACTTAATGATTTAATTTGGGTTTTGATTAGTATTTAATTGTATTTTGATTATGTTTGATTAAGCTTAGGTTTAATATGATTAATTTGATTAACTTAATTAGTTTACTTGAGGGTGTGATTATTAAATTTAATTGTTTGATTTAAGCTTAATTTTAGAGTTAGCTTTAATGTAACTTATTTAAATTAATTTGATTAATTAAGATGATGGATTAATTCATTAAGTTTGCATTAATTAGATGTTTGATTAATTAAGTTTGATTAAGGGTAATTAAAATTTTAAATTATTAGATTAATTAAGGGTTTGTTTAATTAGAGATTAATGACTTAATTTTTCACATGTGAGTGATTTGATTTAGTTAAGTATTTTCCTTAAGTTTCATTTGATTAAAGGATTATTGTTATTACCATCATTATTATTAAGTGAATTAATTGTTTATTTCATTTCAATTAAGTTTGATTATTTATGATTAGAGTTTTGTTGATTTGATTCACTTATTATATTTGTTTGATTTCATTAACATGTTTGATTTAGTTATTAGGTTGAAATATTTAATAGTTAATTAATTATCTTATTCCAAATGGAAGCGATTTAATCATATGTTAATTAAGTTTACTTCAATTTTATTTGATTTAATTGATTAGTATTAAATGATTATGTTGGTTTTGAATTTTTAGTTTATTTAATGATTAATTACTTTTAGTTTATTTATACTCATTAAGGGATTTCATATGATTAAGATTCCATACTTAGTGTAGGTTTAGTTATATTAGTTTGACCCATGTTAAAGTTTCCTAGATTTGTTTAATTTTAAGTTTGATTTAAGATTTATCATTTAATTGAGTTTTATTAGCTTAAATAGGTTTAATCATATTTAATTTAATTTCTTTTAAGAATGATATTTTTCTGATTTGAAATTTGATTAATGATTGCTTAAGTTCTATTTCATTTTTTTGATTTTGGATTTGATATTTAAATTATCTTTAGATTATGTTTTAATTAACTCTTAATTGATTAAACTCTACTCTTAAGTGTTTGTTTGGGGTTCATTAAGATTCAAAAGATCACATTATTCTCTTAAGAGTCCTAGATGTCAATTAAAGTGATTTAAGCTTTTTCGAAGATTTTTGCAAATTTCTGAATTTTTATTTGATTTATTTTATTAAAATGAATAATCTGAACTTCAAAATTTAATTTCTCCTAATCTAAAAGTTCTTTTCAATTGAAATTTTTAAGGTGAGTGTATTTTAACTGTAGTTTCAATCCCTAAAAATTTCAACTTAATATGATTTATATTTTTGATTTAATTAATAAAATTTAATTTTCACTAAGAATCAAATTAAGCTCAAAATACTGAGTAAAATTTCGGGATTTTGAGTTTGTTGGATTCTCTCGAAAAACAAATCCAATGAGCCATTGTTTGTAATTTTTGGTTAAGTATTTTATTTTATATGAAATTTTGAAGTTTCGGGTTATTTAAATTAATTTTTTTTATAAAAGAAATCTGCATTGGCGTGACCATTGGGAGGAAGGGAAAGCTGCGGCTCGCTCTGACTGATCCGGATCGGTCGATGAATCGCCGATCGAGGCATCGCGATCAGCTTCGATAGCCATCAAATTCGTGAAGCACGTCGGGCGATCGGTGCATGATATGCGTGATCGCCATCCGTCGCTCAAAGCGGATGATTGGACTATCGGATCTCATTAAGTGATCGAAAGCCCGGTCGCGCATGATCCATATGATCAAGCCATCGATCCGTGAGCTGCGGATCGAATGGTGGCTAGCATGGACGGTGAAACAATATTTTCAGGCTTTTAAAAGGAAAAATGAGAGTTTTTAAACCAAAACTTGTCCAAATGGACCCGTTTTGCATCGATTCTCATCGAAAAAATTCTATTTTCTAATTGGGATGATTTAAAGTATAAATGCGGGATTATCTAGGAGAAATTCCTAAAATCACAAAAAAATTAACACAAAATGCGCGAAATCCTAAGGCCGGCTACGGTTTGGCAAAATTTATCTTGCCGGGGATGATTTTCAATGGTGATGAAGATCCAAGTGAACTCCTAGGTATATGAGGAAGCTTTGAAATGATTTTTTTGACACTTTTCAAACATCATTTCTCGATGTTTCACGCCTCACCGGAAAAAGCAAATATTTATTTTGATCTCAAAAATGGCTCAAAGAGTGGGATGGGTTCCTTTTTTTGCTTTTAGCTTTGGGGCTGAATGGTGGTGGGAGCAAGATCAAGTCTCATCTCCCTCCTTTTATAATGGTGAAAATCCATTATTTTTTTAAATTTTTTGGCTCAAATTGGTTGTCATCTTTTTTGGGATGGTTGGGATGATAGATTGATTGAGGACTTTGAATTTTTTCTCCAAAGTCCTCTCTTCCCATATGATGATTTATTCAATGCAAATGTTGGGGAGGAGTTAAGTGCATGTGATGGGGAGAATTAAATGAGGTTTGGTGGAATCCTATGTGGGGGAGGACCCATGAGGAATTTAAATCGATTGGGTTGGTTTTGGGCTGATCCCAAATGGGTTTGAGTTGGGTTTGACGAGCCCCCAATGGGTCTTGGCTTGGTTTCAAGGGATTTGACCCAATTTGGGTCATATGGGTTATATTAGGTCAAATTAACCCATTTGACCAAAATTGACCAAATTAGCTTGGGTTATGGGTTGATTCATATTCAATTGGCTAATTGAAGATGAATGTGATTTTTGGTTTGAATTAATTTGGATTTAATTTAGATTTAGGCCAAATTGACTCTTTAAGCCAATTTAGGTTAGGTTGGAACAAGTTGACCAATTGTGCTTGATTGATCAAATTGGGTTTAATTATGGCTTTGGTCAAGTTTAATATTCAATTTAGAATGAACTTGAGCCATTGGTTGCAATCTGTTTATGTTAGATTATGATTTGACCCGATTTGGTCCTTTAGGCCAATTTGGGTCAATTTAGATCAAATGGCCAATTGAGATTAGTTTGGCCCAATTGATTATAATTAATCATTCAAGAGTGATCAATAATCATGGTGGAAGATTTTGGTTAGCTTGGTTCAATCCAATTTGGGTTGGATTAGAAGTTGGCTCAAATGGGTCCTTTGGGTTACTTTAGCTCAAGTAGACCTAAGTGGGTCAATTGGTTTGGTTTTGGTTTGATTCGAGTTTAGTTGAACTTATATATGAGCCCTAGATTGAAATATAGTTCAACGATAATCAATTTGGAGTCTAATAGGTTTTGGCTCAATTGAAAGTTTTAAGTCAAAAGGGCAAAGTTAGGCTTGACTTGGGTTGACTTGAATTTGGTTTGATGATTGTAGGTTTTATTTATATTTGAATAAATAATCAAATGAATGATTGATTGAGAGAAAATCTATTGACTTGATTTGGATATAATTTGGCTAAGTCCAACGAATTGACTTAAAGGGCTTAGATTGAGTTTGGATTTGATTTTTGATATAGTTTTGGTTATTTGAATTTGAATTTCATTTATATTTATAAATATAAATGAAGGAATAATTGATTCATAAATAGATCAATTGAGTTTGATTTGATCTAAGAGAGTTCTGGCTAAGCTTACGAATGTGGTTCATATGACTTAGAAAGGGTTTTAGGATTTGAATTTGATTTTGGGTTTCAATCATTTGGAGTCAAATTTGAAATTAGATTCGGAATTTGAATTTGAATTTGAATTTGAGATTTGGTTTGAGAATTGAGTCAGGTTTGATTTGAAAGTGTATCTAGGTGGGCTTTATGGGATGGGTAATTTCTTTAAGCTCAGGCATAGCTAATCTTATGAGATTAACACTTCTAAGTCTCTAAGCTTAGGTTAAGTGTTCACTTAATCACTAGAAGTATCTTATGACTAAGGAGTTCTTAGTGTCTAGAAAAGTCCTAAGTCTAAGAAGAGTCCTAAGTCTAAGAAGAGAAGGTTAAGAGCTCACTCCAAAAGTGAGGTCAACAAAGCTGTTTAAAGATATTTTTTAAAGAATTTGGGAGATTTTTAGAGCTATTTTTCATGTGTACTCTCTGTACTCTCATGAGCGTACACCCCATTTTTTAAATTTTTTTTCAACTGTGGGGCTTGTCATTTATTTAATACATTTTATTGTAAGTTGTTTGAAGATGTTTCATGAAAAATTTGAGAGTTTTTGGAGCTATTTTTCATGTGTACTTTTTGTACTCTCATGAGGGTACACCTTATTTTTTTAATTTTTTTTCAACTATGGGCTTATCATATGTTTAGTGCATTTTATTGTAAGCTATTTGGAGATATTTTTTGAAGAATTTTGTTTGAGCTATTTCATGTATACTACAGTACTCTCATGAGGGTTTTTTCAATTTTTTTTTTCAATAGTGGGGTTTATCATATGTTTAATACATTATATTATAAGCCATTTGGAGATGTTTCCTGAAGAATTTGGGAGGGTTTTTGGAGCAATTTTCAATATGTACTCTTTGTACTTTCATGAGGGTACACCCTATTTTTTTTGAAGGCTTGTTTGTTTAGTACATTCTATTATAGCTATTTGAAGATGTTTCTTGAAGAATTTTTTGGGCATTTTCATATGTACTCTGTACTCTTATGAGGATACATATTTTTTAATTTTTTTAATTATGAGGCTTATCATATGTTTAGTATATTCTATTATAAGTTGTTTGGAGATATTTCTAAATAATTTGGGGGTGGGGTTGCTATTTTTCATATACAGTACTCTCATGAGGGTACACCTCATTTTCAATTTTTTCAATAATTATCATATGTTTAGTACATCTTATTGTAAGTGTTTGGAGATATTTCAAGAATTTAGCTATTTTTTATGTGTGTGCTCGTACTCTCATGAGGGTACATCCTATTTTTTCAATTTTTTTAACTATGGGGCTTGTCATATGTTTAATGCATTCTATTGTAAGCTATTTGGAGATGTTTCCTGAATAATTTGGGAGATTTTTGGATCTATTTTTTATGTGCACTCTTTATACTCTCATGAGGGTACACCCCATTTTTTTAATTTTTTTCAACTTTTAGGCTTGTCCTATGTTTAGTACATTCTATTGTAAGCTGTTTGGAGATATTTTCTAAAAATTTTTGGGGGGTGGGTTTAGAGCTATTTTTTATGTGTACTCTCTATACTATTATGAGGGTACACCCCATTTCTTTAAAATTTTCAACTGTGGGGCTTGTCATATGTTCAGTACATTATATTGTAAGCTATTTGGAGATATTTCTTAAAGAATTTGGGAGATTTTTGAGCTATTTTTTATGTGTACTCTTTATACTCTCATGAGGGTATATCTCATTTTTTTCAATTTTTTTTCAAGTGTGGGGTTTGTCATATGTTTAGTACATCCTATTGTAAGCTATTTGGAGATATTTTTTTGAAGAATTTAGGAGCTTTGGAACTATTTTTTATGTGTACTATTTGTACTCTCACGAGGATTTTCAATTTTCAATTTTTCCTTGTAGCTTATGTTTGTGCATCTGTTAAGATGTTTCATGAAGAATTTGGTGAGTTTTGGAACTATTTTTCATGTATTACTCATTTACTCTAAAACATATTTGTGCGTGGGGAATGAGGTTAATCATTAAAAATAAAATTATGTCTCATGAACCAATTGTGGGCAAACTCCTTGGCACCACTGTTCATAATGAAAAGGAGGCATATGGAATGTACTATAATTATACACGTCAAACTGGATTCAGTGTTAGGAAGGATCATACTAGTTATTGGCCAAACTCGAAGAATTTAAAATTAAATGATTTTTTATGTGTAAAAGCAGGTTTGAAGAAAGGTGTCAATCTAAACTGCTCAGTCAAATTTTAGAAAGCAAATATGAGAAGTGATTGTCCAGCTATGATTAGATTTTCTAGTGATTTAGATGGGAATTGGAAGGTTAAAAATATATAGAAAGTCATAGGCAAGGCATACTTCTTTTTTCAGATCATCGGCATGATGAAAGGCGGTTGTGTTGAAGTCAATGACGAGTCGAATTAGAACAAAAGGTATCTTATTAAGGAAGTTGGCAGCATGAAGAATATTGGCTTTACAAAAAGAGATGCTTTTAATTACATACAAAAAGAAAGAAGATCAATGATTGCGAATGGTGATAGTAATGCATTAATAAAACTATTCAAGGAAAGGAAAGCGGATGATAGAATGTTTGCAAGAGATGTCCAAGTTGATGAGTCGATGGTCATTTTTTATGACATGTCAAGATATAATATGATTTTTTTGGATGTCATAATTTGATACAAGTTATCGACCAATAAATATAATCTTATTTGTACCTTTGTTTGAGTGAATCATCGCAAAATATCTTATTTAGTAGCCTTTATCATATGAGATAATTGAGTCATTCATGGCTATTCAAAATATTTCTCAGTTAATGAATGGGGCATCTATAATAATATTCTTGATTAAGATGGACAATGGCGAGAAATAGACATTACTAAGAATATTGTATCATGGCATTTTCTAAGAAAGCTCATTGGTACATTGCTTAGTAATAAGATATAAAGTTTCTTTTATACATGCATGAGTAAGTGTGATTCAGGAAGAGTTTGAACAAATTACCATAATAGAAGAAGAAAATTTGCATGATCATAATGGTTGTCATATAAAATTAGATGCAAGTGGTCCATCGTATTCTGCAAAAACTCATTATGTATGAGTATTTTATCAACACAACGTAGTGAGTCCACGAATAATGTATCATATTGTTAAAATCAGTCTAATTTTGAAACAAGCTACTATATTTTACACAAGAAAGCTTTATCTAATATTTGAAGAAGAATTTTTGCATAGAGTTGGTGGATTAACAACAAATGTATCAGATGACAATCCCATGTAGTATTTGGTAAGAAATTTAGAGAATAAGTATTCTTCAAAAACATGGACTATCCATTTTGATAAGACATGCACGAATATAACTTGTAGTATAAAAATTTGAAATGATGGGGTGCTTTGGCTTGCATTAATTCAGTTAGGAAGATATTGTATTCAGAAGTATCTTCTCTTGCGATGGTCAACGAGCAAGGGATATATACTTTGGATCTTTACAACTTAAAAGATGATAAGGTAATGATGGAATTGAAACTAATATTATTTTTTGGAACTACATCAGTCGATATGCATATCAAATAAGCACTAGGGCATAAGATAATAAGAAAGCTGAGGAGTATATGTTGGATTCCTTCAAGAAACTATCTGATAATGTTGATTCTATATTATGTGAGAATTCACCTCCAATTGAAAAAATATCTAAGAAGAAGAAGTCTATTGTAACAAATAAATGAACTAATTTAGTAAATGATCAAGTTAAGAAATGGCCAAAGGGTGTTTCTAATGCAAGGCTGAAAGGATATTGGGAGAGAAACAAGAAAGCCAAGAGTAATTTTCTACCTGTCTCTAAATTTATGGTCTCTAAATATTGCTATTAAACTTTAAACCATTATGTCTTTAATGTTACAGAGACGAAAGAACAAGCTGCGAGAAGTGGAGAACATAAAGGGTCACCTATTACAACACCTTTTTCTATTATGCTAGAGTGCTTTTTAAAGGTATGCAGGAATAACACTTCATTCCTGCTATTACATATCATCAACTGATACAATGTTCTTCTATCTTAGGAATTTAACTCAAGCTCAACAATCACTCAGTCGGCTAAAGGATACACCAAGCTGATGATGGATATCATTATAGGAAAATATTATAATGCATGATATCATTTAATTGTCATGTGTTCTTTGAATGTATGTACTTTAATATCAATTTGATTGAAAGTGTGTCAATCAGTAGTTACTATGTTATACTTTAAAGGTAAACTTTGTACTTTGGCTTATGATGCTTATATTTTTAATATACTATTGATATTTTGTACTTTAAATCATTGAAAATTCCTCTTAATAGAATCTCGATTATTACACAAAAATTTACTAAACATTTTATCTTCAAACAGGGTAGAATAGTTGAAAGAATTTGAAAAAGTGAGGTGTACCCTTATGGGAGTATAGAGAGTACAAATAGAAAACAGTTCCAAAAACTCAGACACCTCTAAATAGCTTAGAATAGCATCTACTAAACATATAATTGAAAATAGTGTAGAATAGCTAAAAAAATTGAAAAAAAATGAGGTGTACCCTCATGAGAGTACACATTGAAAATTGATCCAAAAACCCACCAAGAAGCCTCCAAATAGCTTAGAATGACATGTATTAAACATTTTATCTATAAACATGGTAGAATAGTTGAAAGAATTTGAAAAAGTGAGGTGTACCCTCATGAGGTATAGAGAGTACACATAAAAATAGCTCCAAAAATCCACTCAGATGTCTCCAAACAGCTTAGAATAATATTTACTAAACATATAATTGAAAAATAGTGTAGAATTGTTAAAAAAATTGAAACAATGGGGTGTACCCTCATGAGAGTACAGAGAGTACACATTCAAAACTGATCTAACAATCCATCAAGAAGCCTCCAAACAGCTTAAAATGGCATATACTAATATTTTATCTTCAAACAGGGTAGAATAGTTAAAAGAATTTAAAAAAGTGGGGTGTACTCTCGTGAGAGTATAGAGAGTACACATGAAAAATAACTCTAAAAATTCATCCAGACACTTCCAAATAGCTTAGAATATCTTCTACTAAACAAATAAAGAAAAATAGTAGAATAATAGAAAAAATTTGAACAAATGGGGTGTATCTTCATGAAAGTACAGGAGTACACATTCAAAACTAATCCAAAAACCCATCAAGAAGCCTCCAAACAACTTAGAATAACATCTACTAAACATTTTATCTTCAAACATGATAGAATAGTTGAAAGAATTTGAAAATTTTGGGTGTAATCTCATGAGAGTACAGAAAATATATATAAAAAATAGCTCCAAAAATCCATCCAAATGCTTCCAAATAGTTTAGAATAACATCTACTAAACATATAAATGAAAATTGTAGATTAGAAAAAATTTGAACAAATGTGGTGTTCCCTTATGAGAGTATAGAGAGTACACATTCAAAACTGATCCAAAAATCCACCAAAAAGCCTCTAAATAGCTTAGAATGACATCTACTAATTATTTTATCTTCAAACAGGATAGAATAGTTAAAAGAATTTGAAAAAAATGAGGTGTACCTTCATGAAAATACATAAAATACACATTAAAATGCCTCCAAAAATCCACCCAGGCAAAAAGACAATTTAAATTTGAGGGTGGGCAATTGCCCCACAGTTCCGTCCTTGTAGCCACCACCAATCTCCGTCAGACTTTGCGGCATAGTGTGACCGAGTGATCACCCCTTTCATCTTGATGACTCTAACAACATGATCGTCTACTTCAAGAAATTATAATATTTCTTCAAGCAAGCCTATTGCCAGTTCTTTGCCAATTTTTTAGAACAACTCAGTATCTTCTTAATTTGATTTTAAGTGGATGATTAATCCATCATCAAAGAAATAATGCACTATATAATTCTCTTATTTTTCCCTATATAAAAATCCATTGATGAGTTGGGTTCTTCACTAAAAAATAAAATAAAGTTCATCTTGAAATGTCTTGTATACCACCAAAATCACAACAAATCCTATTCCGACAATACATCATAGATTCTTGATTTACATCCCCCGCCCTTTTTAATAGTTTTACAATTTTCCTCCAAATTTCCATTATGTATTGCCTTTAAGCTTAGTTTGTTTGACTATCACCCAAGCCCAAAATGGATGGGAGCGATAAGTGAAGTTGGCGGGAATTGAAATTGATAGAACTGATTGGATCAAACCGTCGATCAAGTGATTTGGCCGCTTCTCGAGCGTTGATCAAGTGTGATGACCACGCTATTTGAATCGTTAGATGGTGGTTTAACGGCTCTTGTCTGAACTTCGAATTGTGGATGGGGATCGTCTAAAGTGTGATTAGCTTTTCTTTACCATCGTTTAATGTAGCTTCTCGGGGAAGGAATGGGTTAAGGGTTATTTGTGTGGTTTCAGTTCTTCGAGCGGCAGAAGAGGCTCTAGAGAGGAAAGAGGCGTGGGAGAAAGAGGGAGAAACCTAGGGTTTGATCGGCAGAGAAGGTTTCCGGCGAGGAAAATAGGAGGAAAAGGGTGAGTAGAAGAAGGAGAAGAAGGAAGAGGTCGAAAAAGATAAGTTTTCTTTATGAAAATATTCCTTACCCCACTGTTTGTCTTTCATACTCTATTTATACTCTTTGTCTAGCCTAGATCTATGCTTTCTTTACATTAGTAACTAGTTTTATTACATTTGGAGGATTTCTTTAGTTTTCTTGCTTCGGCTTTTACGGAATATTAGTTAGTTAAGTTAGTTGTAACTATCCACGATCTTCTTGATTTCTTGATTTCTGGTCTTTTTCTACTTTTCTATTACATTATATTTGTCATGAGCGATATCTTGTTAGTTATTTTTTGAGTTTGAGTTCTGATATAATTTTTATTATGGATTACTGCTACAGGAATTGCTCTAAAACTATCTATGTTTAGTTCTTCCTTACGTGATATTGTTAATTTATTATTCTTTGTATCGATGTTATCATCCAATCTAGTATCTGTTGTTGCTAGAATGCTATCTTTGGATGTGTTTATTTGTATCGTAATATATTTATTTTTTTCATTAATATACTTGTAGTTTATCTTCTCTTGTTATCATAGTTTACCTCTGTCATTTTGTTCTCTGCAATTTATGGTTGTATTTGTCCCTCCTTAATGTCCTGAGTAATTACTTATATTATTTTGTGAAATCCTTTAGCCAATTTGAAATTCTTGTCCCTTTTTTCCTCGTTGTCTATTTGAGGATATGGAGTCATATCATTACTCCCCCCCCCCCTCCCACACACACATTGACTTTGTCCTCAAGGTCAAAGTCGAGAAATGTTCTCACATCTCCTCCATTGATACCAGGAAGCCTCTATTGCTAGCATACCATCCCATTGCACTAATACTTTTATAATTGATTTATTTGTTTATAATATTGTTCTCTGATCTAAAATTTTGATGGTTACGGGGTGCCCTTGAATTGAGTAGGCAATATTCTTTGGATGAATTTAGAATCTTGTCGAATTACTAAGTCTAGAGATATGAAAACATTGTGGATCCTTCTTTGTATGCGGAAGGTCACTTTATATCCTTATTTATTGTAGAACTTTAAAGGGACCATATCTTATCTTTGTAGCTTTGTATAAGGGTTCTTTTAAGGCGAGTCATATATGGTAGTTTAACTAACACTAGATCATTTATATTGAACTGCAGCTCTCTTCTATGTTTGTTTGCCATTTGTTGCATTCTATTTTGAGCTTCTTGTAAATTATTCTTCAGTTGTTGTAAGACCTTGTCCCTCTGCTGTAGTAGTATTTCTACTTCTGTGTTTGTAGCTGTAGTACCCTTATAAGGTATCACTGTAGGTGGTAGTCTTCCATACACTATTTGGAAAGGAGTCATTTTTGTGAAAGTGTTAATGGATGTATTGTAGGAAAATTCTGCCCATGGGAGGAATTGTAACCAATTTTTGGGTGTCTCTAATACAAAACTCCTTAGGTATTATTCTAGTGTTTTGTTTGTGACTTCTGTTTGGCCATCAAATTGAGGATGATAAGCACTGCTATGGCTTAATGTTGTTCCACTTAATTTGAATAGTTCTTGCCAAAAATTGCTCATGAAGATAGGGTCTCTGTCTGAAACTATTGCTTGTGGAATTCCATGTAGTTTAGCCATGTCTAAAATGAAAATTTGAGCTATATAGGTGGCTGGAAAACTCGTTAGAAGGACTGAAAAATGAGCATACTTTGAAAGTCTATCTACCACTACTAGTATAGCAGTTTTGTTATGAGATTTGGGCATACCTATGATAAAATCCATTGATACTTCCTCTCAAATGGCTGTTGGAATAGGTAGGGATAATAACCCCTGAGTATCATGTTTGACCTGTTGACATACAGGACATGTGGCTATGAAGTGTTTTATATCTTGTTTCATTTTTTTCCAATAGAATTGTTGAGTAATTCTGGCCAATGTTTTCTTAATTCTCTAATGGCCTCCTACTGGTGTTGAATGTAGCTCTCTTGTAAGCATATTTCTTATTTCAGAGTCTTTAGAAATGACTATTCTGTCCTTGTAATATAGCAGTCCATTAGTACATCTGTGTTTAGGAAACAAACCTGGATTGTCTGATATTTGCTTATGTATTTGTTATAATTCAGGGCTAGAGAGTGTTTCCTCTTTGATTTGTTATATTACAGAATTGAATTATTGAGTATAAGCATATAAGCTTCGGGTCATAGGTAGTTACTAGTTTTGTAGCTATCTTACGAAATAATTTTCTGGACAAAGCATCAGTTGCTTTATTTGAAACCCCTGGCTTATATTCAATAGCATAGTCAAATCCAAGGAGTTTGATTAAAAATATTTGCTATTCAAGAGTGTAAAATGTTTGTTGCATAAGTTCTCTAATGCTTTTTTGATCTGTTCTTATAGTGAACTTATTGCCTAATAGATATTGCCTCCATCTTCCTACTGCTTCTGTTATAGCATAAAGTTCTCTAGCATATGTTGATGTTTTTTATAATGTGGGAGATAATTTCTTGCTGAAATAAGCAAGAGGATGATTGTTTTGAACTAATACTACTCCTATTGCAGTACCTGAGGCATCTATTTCTAGAATAAAAGGTATAGAAAAATTTGGAAATGCTAAAACTGGTAAAGATACCATAACCTGTTTCAGTTGTGTGAATGCTGCTTTTGATTCTTTTGTCCACTAAAATTATTGTTTAGCTAGCATTGATGTTAATGGGGAGGCAATTGTTGCATAGTTTTTAACAAACCTTGTAATACCTATAAGCCCAAAAAAACCCCTTAATTTTTTGGGACTTTGGCATAGTCCGAGATTACCTTTGCTTGAATTTTCTTGGGATCCACTTCTATCCCTTGTGTAGATAAGATATGGCCTAAATACTCTATTCTATCTTGAATGAATGAACATTTGGATGATTTGATAAATAGGGTGTGTTGCTTTAGTTATTCCAAAATAGTTTGTAGATGGCTTTGGTGTAGTTCCAAGGTTTGGCTATATATGAGTATATCATCAAAAAATACTAAGACAAATTTCCTTAAGAATGGCTTAAGCACTGAATTCATTAGTGCTTGGAATGTTGATGGTGCATTTGTTAATCCAAATGGCATTGCTATAAATTCACAGTGTCCTTCATGTGTTTTGAAGGCTATTTTGTAGATGTCTTCCTCTTCTATTCTTATATGATGATATCCAGAACGCAAATCTAGTTTAGAAAACACAGTGGCTCCATATAATTTATCCATTAATTCTTGTGGAGTTGGAATGGGGAACCTATCAGGTATAGTCACTTTGTTTAAAGCCCTGTAGTCAACACAGAATCTCCAAGTGCAGTCTTTTTTTTTTATTAGTAAGGCTGGAGATGAAAAAGGGCTATTACTTTCCCTTATGATTCCTGTATCCATCATTTCTTTAACTAACTTTTCTATTTCTATTTTCTGAAAGTGTGGATATCTATAATTTTTAACTTTGACTGGTTGAGTTCCAGGTGGCAGGTGAATCTGGTGGTTTATATCTCTCTTTGGAGGTAAGCTTGCTGGAACTTGAAATAACTCTTGGTACTTGGATATTACCTGTTGTATCCCTTCAGGTAGATAGCTGAATTCTTTTGTAGGAAATTCTGTTTCCTATGTTATTTCTCTAATCTGTAAGTAGGAGACTATTTCTTTCTTGTGTTGCAATTTGGTGAATTGATGGAAGGTAATGCCGTCTACCTTGGATGATGTATCCCATTGTAATTGCACTAATCTGTCATTATAATAAAATTTCATAGTGAGCTTTTTATAATCAGTTGTACATTCACCCAATTGTTCTAGCCATTGAACACCTAAAATAACATCTGCTCCTTGCATTGGCATCAGATAACAATCAGTGATGAAAGTATATCCTTGTAGTTGTATAGGAATATTAGAGCAGATTCCTGAACATTTTAAGGTTTCTCCATTTCCTACTAACACTTTAAAAATTGATGCAGGTGTTATTGTATGGTCTATAAACTTGGCTAGTTTAGACTAAATAAAATTATGGGTTGAACCACTATCAATAAGTACTTGTACCTTTTATTTTCAATCATTCCTTGTAACCTTAATGTCTTAGGATTGGACTGACCTGTGAAAGCATTGAAGCTGATTTCTGGAATATCTTCCTGGACTAACTCATTGTCTTGCCAGGTGTCTTGCTGCAGATTGTAGTCTTGTTCATCATTGACTACCATAAGAGCAAAAAGTTTTGATTTACACACATGGCCTCTATAAAACTTCTCATCACAATTAAAGCATAAGCCTTTTCTTTTTCTGTCTTCTAATTGTGTTGCTGTTAATCTTTGAATAGGAATCTGTGATTTGTTCTGATTATTGCTGGTATTATTTGACATGATTGGTGTAGGAAGTAGTGGTGGCTGTTGTTTCATTACTATAGGGGGAGTAAATTTTGAGGTTCTTGCTTTGCATAAACTCCATCACGCTAATCACCTCCATTAATTTTGCTAATTGGAAGGCTTGTTGCAAGAATTTGGTACTGCCACGACTTCTCTTTTATGTCATGTCTCAATCAGTTCAAAAAAATAACTTTGTAGGAATTCTTGAAATCGATTAGTTAATTCTTCAAATTCATTGTAGAAATCTTGTATTCTTTATTTTACATTTGTAGTTTGGCTAATTCTCCTCTTAGATCTCGTAGGGAAGGTCCAAACCTCAATGACGATCTTTAAATTGATGCCATGAATGCAATTGTTTATTTAAATGCATCCATTGATACCAACTTAGTGTGCCATCCATATAAGCGAAGCTATTATAAACTTGATCTTGACAGTTGAGTATTGAAAAAGCGCGTTGAATAACCGACCTCTTGGATTTTCACCATTAAATCTTGGCATGTCTACTTTAAGCGGTCAGTATTTTGTATTTGTGTTACATTAGGATGATTAAATTGAGGGTATGAATTACATACATGGGATTGTTGTTTGTTCTTGAGAAGATTTGTCCAGTTTATCCTTTATAGCAGTCTTCTTGATACTTCATTCAATACTAGAGTAATAGATGACATTTGTTCATCATTTTTGTTCAATCTTCCAACACATTCTCTAGGGTTTTTTGTTGTGTGTCTTGTTCATACGCCATTGATGTTGCGGAAATCAACCAATGATAGGCAGGATTGGATCGAAAGATTGATCAAGTGGTGACTTCTATCGGTTTGATCAAGTGTGATGATGACGCTATCTGACAGATTAGATCGTGGTTTGCAGCTCTTGATCTGCGGAACTCAAATTATGGATAAGGATGGCAGGTCTAAAGTCTGATTAGCTTTTCTTTACCATCATTTGATGTAGCTTCTCGGGGAAGGAATGGGTTAAGGGCTATTTGTGTGGTTTTAGTTCTTGACGTGAAGAGGCTCCAGAGGAAAGGCGTGAGAGAGAGAGAGGAGAAACCCTAGGGTTTTCGGAGAAGAGGAGGTTTAGATGAGGAAACAGAGGAAAAAAATGGAGGAAGAAGAGAAGGAGAAGGCCGAACAAGATAAGTTTTCTTTATGAAAATATTCATTACCTCACTGTTTATCTTTCATACTCTATTTATACTCTTTGTCTAGCCTAGATCTGTGCTTTGTTTACATTAGTAACTATCTTATGTTACATTTGGAGGATTTCTTTAGGTTTTCTTGCTTGCTGGCTTTCTGGAATATTAGTTAGTTAAGCTGTTAGTTGTAACTATCCATGATCTTCTTGATTTCTTGATTTCCTGGTCTTTTCTGCTGCTTTTTCTATTCTGTTACAGCTGTTCTGGTAAACTGATATCTTGTTAGTTATTTCTTGAGTTTGAGTTTTGATATAGTTTCTGTTATGGATTCTTCTGCAGAATTGCTCAGGATCTATGTTAGTTCTTATGTCCTTAATTGTGGTTTTATTGTTGTGTTGTCGATGTTATCATCCAATCTTGTTATTGTTGCTAGAATGCTATCTTTGGATGTGTTTATTTGTAATATATTTGTATTTATTTTCTCTAAATTAATATACTTGTAGTTTATCTTCTCTGTTGTTATCATAGTTTGCCTCTGTCATTTTGTTCTCTGTAATTTATGGCTATATTTATCCCTCCTAAATGTCCTGAGTAATTACTTATGTTATTTTGTGAAATTCTTCTATCCCTTTTGCCTCTGTTGTCTATTTGAGGATATGGAGTCATATCAGAAACCGTCAAAGGAAAGGGGGAGATCACCGCCGGTGAAGTCGGAGATCTATCTTCCGATGCCTCACCTCTCTTCCTCCTCTTTGGCGATTCCGTTGATTGCAAAAATTGAGTTGACGAGGAGGAGCGGCGGAAAGGAAGCGAGGGCCGTGAGGCCCGTTTGCGAGGGGAGCCGTCAGCCTTGATTGAAGAGGAAAAGGGGGAGAGTCTTGAGATCCGTGCATCCTATATGCGGCATTATCGTATGTGAGCCTCCTCCGGTCTCGAAGTCCCGAAACCATAACCGTTCTCAGGATCCACGATCTACCGTGAACTTTCCCAATTCGCGACATGTAGTGGTTTCCTTTCGATGGAGAATCCGATGGAGCTAGGGGAAGCGGTGATGGCGGCTCGGCACAGCGATGGCGGTCAGAGCCTGCCTCAATCGTCGTGGAGAGTGAAGTAGATGACCATGTCATGAGTCATTGAGATGGAAGTGGTCTCCAATGATCGGCCATGCTTATGAAGGCTAGCTCCGTAGATTGGCGGTGGCGGTGAGATTGTCCAGAGGATGGAAGCTCTTTTTCATTGAGCGGTGACGACTTACTTGAGTTCAAGGCGCCAAACATTCTATTCGTCGAGATTTTGATTCTGGAGCTTTGTATAGAATGTCGTTTGGCTCACCGGAATGAGATTGGTGAAGGAAAGTGTGAAGGGAGAGATTTATGGAGATGGATGAGATGAAAATGAAAAGCTTGGGACTTCAAATTTGTAGTCTCCTCCCTCGAAATTTCCTTGGTATGAAATAGTGGAAATCATGTGTTTTTTTTCCTTTTTTATTTATTATAAATTTCGGAGGTGAGGCTGGGAGCTCTAGATTGACGTCAATCATGAAGTCGTCAGCACCAACTAATATATATATTGATATGACCCTGAAAACTCTACTAATCGATGCACGAATCTTGATGCTAAAAGTAGTCCGAAGTTGGAGGTGGGTCGAGCACTTAAACTATTCTTGGAAACTTTGGGATATCAGTTAAATCTCTAAATAGCTTTCAAACATGAAGTGTTTATAGTCAAATTGAGCGTCTTGATGAGCCGAATCAAACAAGCCCAAGATCTCATAATTCTGACATCATTTGGGCATTCAAATACACAAAATACCTCATATGATCAAGGGAATCATCATGAACCGTCCGATGGAGAGGAGTGGTTCGGATTTTGCATATATTTTTTTCAATGGAAAAGTCAAGCAATAACATCTTAGAAAAAAAGATAAATGGACTACAATAGTTGTATGACAATGCTATCATAGTCATTTATGTTGGTCAATGAGGATTACTAGTGATTGCAAGTTCAAAATTAGCTTTCAACTCAATCACTTCTTCCAAGGTCTTAACAACTTAATCTCAACAATAAGGGCCTATTCATAGTATTTTAGGGTGGGGGCATTCGAGTAAATTTTGTCAAAATATCAAAATATTATATCAAATAGTTTGTATCAATTTCTTTAAAAACAAATCATTCTTTCAACATTTAAGGGCCTTAATGGTCTTAATAATTTCTAATTTAATTGTTCTTAAGCTCATTAAATTCCTCTCATTGAGCTATTCAAGTTGACTATAAGTAGATTGGATTCAAAGATCATTTAAACATTTAATTAATACCATAAAGCTTCTAATCATGCTTCCGTGACTTTATTTAAGCATATTTGGATTCAGATATAATCATTATTAGTGCTGATAGGTCCATCTTATTGAGATGTTTAATTCAACTTTAAGTTTCTTAAATTTGATGTTTGGATCATCTTAAAATTAATTCTAGATATTTTGACACCTATATTGACTTGAGATTCATGCCCAATCTGACAATTTTTTGTGATATATCATTGCCTTGGATTTTATGCTCTCTTCATTTAAAAATATATTAAATTGATGTCAAATTAAAACTCTAAATTACAATGTGCGATTACTCATGAGACGTCAACATGGACCTTCCTTCAAGATTATAAACCAAGTTAATAATTTGTAATCATAATTTCAACTTTTAAAGAAGTTGGTATGTCAATCAATGAAAAAAATTCATGAAAATTTTAGCATTAAATTTGTCAATTTTGCTCAAAATTAATTGTAAAGGCTCCATGTAGCTCTAAAATATTTAAATTTAGTTCAAAATGTCAAATAATCATCTTGAGAATCACCACTTTGTCTGATTTGACTTCTTCGTGATTGAGATTAGACCCAGATTGAGTCGGGCCAGATGGATGGCCACTAGAGGGGACATTCAAGCTCACAGTTGCTGGTGACAACGAGAGTATTGCCAATGCGATTTGTTTATTATTAAAACCCTAACGCATTCTATTCAACCACTACTAATTTCATAGTGTTAATAATAAAATTATTATTTAATAGTTTTAAAATATAGAGACTAAGAAGGAATAATTTATAGATTGCTTTTGATTGCAAGTTTTTTTATCATCAATATTTTATCTTTTCATATTAAAACTCCAATGTAATTTTTTTTTAAACCATCAATGTCAAAATCAAGGAAGAAAAAGTTAAAGATATTTTTTAATTTGATAATTTATGCTTCATTTTAAAAAAAATTCTAACTCTATTGTTGTTGTAAATCCTTATATAAATCCAAAATAGAATTTGGTATGTAGGAGTCCTTGTTAATCAAAGAATTGAGCCGAGTTGAGCTGAGCATGCACTTGTTTGAGTTCAAGCTTATTTAGTGTGGGCTCCGAAAACTCTCCACTAACCTCTCGACAATTGAAGAGAGTGATTTATGAATTTAAGTGTCGGTGTAATTTTAATAAGGCAGATAAGATAGTAGATAAGACACTACCCATAGATTTTACCCTCGTTTTGCGAGGACTTTAGATCTAGTTCCAAGTTTCTTATAGGCGCAAGCCCCTATAGTTAATTACCCCTTAATGCAGGGCATCATTGTCACCGTCATTGACGTCATCATCATAAAGCTTAAATCCATGATTGGGCCTTTTGTTATAATTTAAGTTATGTATTATTGGCCTTTTATATTTTCTATGTCTTGAACTTATATGTATTGGGCTATTCTTATATCATGGCCCATGAGTTATTATAATAGGTATGACACTTTGGGTGTATTATTGGGCTTTTATATTTTGTATGTCTTGAGCTTATATGTATTGGACTATTCTTATGTCATGGCCCATGAGTCATTGTAGTAGGTATAACACTTTGGGTAGGTATGGAATGAGTGGTAGGTTTGATAATGGTGGTAGGTTTGGTAGTAGGTGTTGGAGGTGTAGTTATGATGGTGTTAGGTTTGACTTTGGAGTTAGATTTGAGTATTCTTAACTCTCTCTTTCAATCCTATAGATAGAGAGACTCTTGTAATGCTTTACTTGAATTTGGAATAAAAGTTACCTTCTTAAATTTTTTTACTATTCTTGTGTCTTTCCTCTTGGTGGACTACTTGAGTGTGTGAGCTCACCCTTAGAAGAACTTCTAAGGAAGGAGCGATCTCCATAACATGACTATTTGTAGAGGTTGACTTCAACTTATCTCGCACTAGTTATTTTAAATCTGCTACGTTAGATCGGTTCATAACTTTTGCACTTATAAGATTTAGATCTCTAGTGTGGTTAACATAACTTTAATCAAAATCTTTTCAACTTCACTAAATTCATAATATTGTGAATGTGCTCAATAGTAGTGTGCATTTATCATTACTCATTCATGAGGATTTAAGAATTATCGGTGTAATAATAACATATCATAAAAGCACCGTGTCTACATCATATTTGGTATCGAGCAGTATGTTTCTTTGGGAACATCTTGTTTAGTATTGAGTTTTATTTTTGCATTAGAGTAATCTTGCATTCATTGTTAAAAAAATCATACAAAATTTTATCTAATTAGAGCATTTACTTACTTTTAATCGTGTCTTTGATTTCATTACATTGTATTTTTTAAAAAATAATAATTAAGTATTTGCTTATATTAATTTTTTAAAAGAATATCATCATGTCAACTCATAGTGGTCTTAGATATCAAGATCAATCCTTAGATGAAAATATGATTCTATGAATTTTACTAGAAAATAAAAAAAAACTTACCCTTATGCACTAACAAACCTTTAATGAATTTCAAAAAAATTTGAAGCCTTAGAACAAAAGTTGGTAGGCTTACAACACATTCACCTAACCCAATCTTAGAACACCAACTTGAAGAGAGAAGGTCATCATGTTGATCCGTTCCTCTTCCTCTCGCCTCTTCCACATTCTCCTATTAGACCATGCCTAGGAATAACTTTAATGAATATCCCAGTTTGATGAGGTACTTCTTTATCACCCACCTCATTGAATAGGAAGACAATTAAGATGAGATGAAGGTTATGCTCATTGAACTCCTTATGAGCATTATCCTCGACATTATGAAGAAGAGCCATTATCTAATTTTTTTGCCCCGCGATGTACACTTAGAGAACTTGATGATGATGTTATTCGTAGGGTTAAAATTGATCCACCTACTTTTGATGGTGGATTTCTTAGATTGGTTAGTATACATGGACCAATATTTTAATTGGATGCCCATGTCAGAAGAAAGACAAGTTCATTTTTCCTGCATGAAACTAACTAGTCATGATAAGACTTATTGGGTTAATCTCACATAAAAATATCAACGATTAGGACAACCACCTATTGCTTCTTGGGATGAGATGAAAGAAATTTTAAAGTAAAAATATGTACCATTAAATTTTCATGATCAACTTATGGATGAAATGACTACGCTTAAACAAGGATCTTTAATTTGTTGAGTATATGACATGGTTTGATGAATTGATGACCCGTTGTGATGTTAGAGAGGATCACGCAACAATCTCTAGATTTAGATCAGGTTACAAACTCATATTTAATGAAATGATAACAGAAATTTATTCTCTTGAGGATGCATTTCAGTGGCGACTCAAATTGAACAATATCTTAGATCACAACCTTATAAGCGATTCATAACATCTACAAAATAACTCTCAATCGTTAACCCTCCTACTTTAGTAGTTCTTAAAGGACCTAGTGAAACAAAAGGAAAAGCTTTAGTGGGAACATCCGCTCTAAGACTTCTAGCATTACTTATATGTGGTAAAATTGGTCACTATGAAAGTACTTGTCCTCGTCGAAACTTACACTTAGATTATGAAAATGAGGATCAACAAAATGAAAATAATGATAATCAAATTGCGTTGACCCTTGTGAAGAAGCTAGTGATGCGAAGAAGCATTAGATGAGTCTCATATACATTATGCATTGTGTGTGTTAGCCATGAGCTAATATTGATTGGAGGCGCACATCAATTTTCCACACTTATTTTAAGAGTGGTGAAAAGACGTGTAAGTTAATCATTGATAGTGGTAGTTGTATGAATGTTATTGCTACCTCTGCTTTAGCTAGGATGAAGCTCACCCTAGAGACCCACCCACAGCCTTATAAGGTTGCTTGGGTAGATAAGACCTCTATCTCTATATCTCAATGTTTTCTTGTACCCATTCAATTAGGAGAATATAATGATAAAATTTGGTGTGATGTTCTTCCGATGGATGTTGCTCATATACTTTTAGGTAGACCTTGGCTTTTGATATGATGTCACAAATTATGGGTGATCTATAATATGCTTTTAATTTTCAAGGTAAGAGAATTGTCTCTTTAAGCTAAAGAGATCACTCCACTTCAACCCCAAAATTCTTCTCCACCCATAGAAAAGAAATCCCTACATATTATTAATAAACGTCAATTTCAACAAGAGATTAATGGGAATATCATTTTTTGCATTAGTTGTCCAACCTCAAAATCAACCTTGTGTTAAATCATTCTCTCATCACGTGAACTTTTATTGGAATATCAAGATATTTATCCCGAAGAACTTCCTAGTGAGCTTCCCCCATTAAGAAGTATCCAACATGCCATAGAGCTAATTCCTTGATCATCACTCCCAAATTTGCCACATTATCGTATGAACCCAAATGAACATGCATAGCTAAAACAATAAGTTGATGATTTATTATCAAAAGGGTTTATTAGGGAAAGTTTATCTCCATCATGATGCTCTTCTTACTCAAAGAAAGATGGTACTTGGCGTGTGTAGATAGTCGTCTTTAAATAAAATCATTAAGTATATGTTTCCCATACCTAGACTTGATGACATGTCGATATGATGGTTGGATCAATAGTTTTCTCTAAAATTGATCTTAGAAGTGGATCTCATCAAATTCATATGAGAGAAGGTGATGAATGGAAAATTGCATTCAAGACAAAAGATAGTTTGTATGAATGGCTAGTAATGCCTTTTGGATTGCTAATGCTCCAAGTACATTTATGAGTGATGACTCATATCTTACGGCCATTCATTGGAAAATTTTTAGTTGTGTACTTTGATGATATTTTAATTTTTAGTCAAACTAAGAGCGATCATGAGAAACATTTACGACAAGTCTTTGAAGTGCTTCATAAAGAAAGACTATATGTTCACTTAAAAAAAATGCTCATTTATGATGTCTTCAGTAATCTTCTTAGGATTCATTGTTTCTTGTGATGGCATCTCTGCTAATCCCGAAAAAATTAGGGCTATTCAAGAGTGGCCTACCCCAACCACAATTCATGATGTACATAGTTTTCATGGGTTAGCCATAATTTATCGAAGGTTTATTTGTGGATTTAGCACTATTATGTCCCTGATAACTCAATGTCTTAAAAAAGGAGACTTTGTTTGGACAAAGGCATTCTTGATGCATTCTCTAAAATTAAAAAACTTTTAACAAGTCCATCGATATTACAATTGCCAAATTTTGACAAAGTATTTGAGGTATCATGTGATACTTCTGGAGTTGGTATTGGAGGTGTTCTTAAACAAGAAGGTCATCCTATTGCTTTCTTTAGTGAAAAATTAAATGAAGCGCATCAACGATATTCCACATATGATCGTGAGCTGTATGCTGTCATCCAAACTTTATGTTATTGGCGATATTATCTTCTTTCATGATAATTTATACTTTATTATGATCACAAAGCACGTAAATATCTAAACACCCAAAAGAAACTTAGTTCTCATCATGCGAAATGGGTTCAATTTCTTTAATAATATACGTTTGTTCTTAAACATAAATGCGTGAGAACAAAATGCCTTAAGTAGAATAAGTACATTATTAAATACCATGAGTGTGAAGGTTACTAGATTCAAAAGGTTAAAGATGATTATCCTAATTGTAAGATTTTCAATAAATTTTTGAATCTTTGAAATTTGATGTTTCAATTAATAGTCCAATCTCAGATACCTATCTTTTGGCACACAACTATGTATCCCTGATTCATCACTTTGAAATTTTTTTATTGAGGAAATTCATTCATGAGGTGTATATGGTCATTTTGGTCCTGATAAGACAATAGTTATGATGGAGGATAGGTTCTTTTGGCCTAGTCTTAAGAAAGATGTTGCTTGTATCATTGCCCAATGTCGTACTTTCCAAGTAGCAAAAAGTGGAAAACAAAATTATGGTACACACTCCAAATCCCCCCCCCACGGAAGATCTTAGTATGGACTTCATCTTAAGATTACCTCGCATTGTACAATATTTTGACTCTATCCTAGTAGTTGTTGAGATTCTCTGGCACACTTCATTCATCCATGTTATAAGACATCAGATGCCTCACATATAAATAATTTTCTTTGTGAGATAGTTGCTTACATGGACTACCTAAGACAATTGTGTAATGGATGTAAGGTTTATGAGCTATTTTTTGAAAACTTTATGGAAAAAGCTTGGCACAAAACTCTTATTTTCTACTTACCACCCTCAAACGATGGACAAACTAAAGTTAATAAGAAGCTTAGGAAATTTACTTAGTGGTGTCATCATACTACTAGTTGGGACCTAGTTCATCCTCTGAGTTTGCTTATACAGTTCAATTAATAGGTCAAGCGGTGAGTCCTATTCATAGCGGTTATGATCCAAGAAAACCAATTGATCTTGTTGAATTGTATAACATATAGGTCTAGTGCACTTGCATCTTCATTTGCACAAAGCATGCATGATTTTCATCATAAAATTCAACAAAAACTTACTATGAGTTATGATAAATATAAAGTTAATGTTGATGCACATAGACGATATATAAAATTTAATGAGGGAGATTTGGTTCTTGTTAAAGTTAGACCTGAGAGATTTCCAACTGGAACTCTTAAGAAATTAACTCTCAAGAGATCGGTCCTTATAAAGTTGTAGGAAGATAAATGATAATGCTTATGAAATAGATCTTCTGAATGGAATTTCTCCAATATTTAATGTGTATCAAATTTAACGTTGTACCATGGGCAAATCCATAACATTATTCCCTCAAAAATAATCTTGTAGGTTCATACTTCATCACCGACTCCTATACCATCTCGCCACTTAAGATCACATCGTCCAGATCAAATTTTAGAAGACCAGATTATCATCACATCTAATGGAGGCACTCAAAGGTTTCGCTCGTTGGAAAGGTCTTTCTCCACTTGAAGATTCATGGCTTACATTTGATGAGTTATCATAGACTCACAATTATTACAAGAATACTTGGATTTTTTATTCTCCGGAGAGAATCCTTTAAAGTCGAGTCTTGCAGGCATCATCGTCATCGACATCATCATTATAAATCTTGAATCCATGACTGGGCCTTTTGTTATAATTTAAGTTATTTATTATTGGGCTTTTATATTTTCTATATCTTGAACTTATATGTATTAGGATATTCTTATATCATGGCCCATGAGTCATTATAGTAGGTATGACACTTTGGGTGTATTATTGAGCTTTTATATCTTGTATGTCTTGAGCTTATAATTATTGGGCTATTCTTATGTCATGACCGACGAGTCATTGTAGTAGGTATGACACTTTGGGTAGGTATGGAATGAGTGGAAATAATGGTGATAGGTTTGGTAGTAGGTGGTGGTAGGTTTAGTTATGATGGTGTTAGGCTTGAGTTTGGAGTTAGGTTTGAGTATTCTTAACTCTCTCTTTCAATCCTATAAATAGGTAGACTCTTGTAATGCTTGGTACTTGAATTTGAAATAAAAGTTACCTTCTTAAATTTCTTTTACTATTCTTCTATGTGTTTTCCTCTTGAGTGATGGACTACTTGAGTGTATGAGCTCACAACCCTTAGAGAAGGACTTCTAAGGAAGGAACCGATCTCCACTGATACGAGAATGTTTGTAGAATTGAATTATTCTTGCTTCCGTTATTTTTTTTTTTGCTGGGTTAGATCGTTCATAACTTTTCAGTTATATCTTTGCACTTATAAGATTTAGATCTCTAGTGTGGTTAACATAACTTTAATCAAAATCTTTTCAACTTCACTAAATTCATAATATTGTGAATGTGTTCAATAGTAGTGTGCATTTATCATTACTCTTTCATGAGGATTTAAGAATTACCGGTGTAATAAATAACATATCAAATGACATTGGCTCCTTTGTGAGCTAGAATTTTTCTTAATTAGTCACCTCCAACAAACAATTGTGGAAAGTGGATAGATTGAGTTTTGCTTTAAGTTTTTAATGATTGAATTTTATTTGAACAATTTTTAAATTGATACTCAATTTGAGTTAATTTGTTTTGAAATTAGAATCACATTTTGATGGAAGTATCCCCTCCTGTTGAAATCACCATTCAACACAGCCATCATCAGGATAGTTACTTGATTAATTTGAATATATTTAAGAGCTTTATATCTATCAACTCTATTTAGCTCATAATAGAATCAGATCTACTTTGATATATACATAATTCGAGATATTTCAATAAATTAAAATTATAATAATTAAATTTTTAGGTTTTGTTAACGACCTAAAACCAAATGGAAGTAACACATCCTCGGACACTAAGTTTAAGCATTCGCAGTTAGCCATGTGTGTATTTAACAATACCTTAATTAATGCTTTTTGTTCATTTGTATGATGTGTTATGAATCCAGTGGCGTCGAAGGTGTTGTAAATTGATCTAATATTTTATTAGATCTTTTGGATTAATATTGAATTACTTTCTTTTATTCCAAGTTGATTAGTCTTTGAATATTTAATAGACTCTTGACAATTCTCAAATTCATCACCACTATACTCAATTTCTCCTTGATCTAATTTGAGTATTTAATAAGGTGTTCACACATTTTCCAAGGATTCATTCTAATGCTTATTAGCAGTCATTCGATCTCAAGAAAAATCTCTAATGAATTCTTTAATTTTCTTCAATTTATTTGAGTATATTTGAAGAGTATATCTTAATTCCAAGAGACTCTCTTATGCTTTGATTTGATGTTCAATCAAAATTCCTACTACTTTTGATAAGCCTTATTGTTAGTTTTTATGATTATTTGATGAATTTAATACTTTGAGTATTCAATAAGAGGCTCTATTCACATAAACAAACATCAACTCCAATATCCCTAACTCCACATCAGACTTCATATTTAGTGAATAACTGGATTTTAAATTTATTATAAGTCTCTTATAAGTTTGATATCAGCCTCTCCAAGTTTCAACTAAAGCTTGTTTAGTTTTGTGAAGTTTGAAGAAAAGAGAACCCATTTTATTGCTTCAATTTAAACAATTGAGGATTACAATTAAAGTTTGTAAGTTTAGTATCATCCATCAAACCCCATCATCACACATGATTATTAAATTTAGATAAGGATGGGTTCCATATTGTTTCCTCCAATTCCTATAAATAAGGCTAAGAGGGGGCCTTCCATTTCATTCCACTTGTTTGAGGAGTTGGAGTGCTTGAAAGAGAGGGGATAATTTTTTAGTTCAAATTTTTGGTGGGCTTTCAACTTTACCCAGATAAATCTTGTAAGTGCTTTTTTACTTCTTTTCTCTTTGATTTGTTTTACTTTTGTATTCATTATTATTGACCTCTCTTTTGGAGTGAGCTCTAAACTTCTATAGGCATAAGACTCCTCTAAACACTCTTCCTAGTCTTAAGACACTTAAGTAAACACTTAACCTATCTCAAGAGACTTAGAAAAGTTAGTCATAGGAATAAGTTATGCCTTAAGAGTTTAAGAGGACTTGCCTATCCTATAGCTTGAATCCAATACTTGCTTCCTTCTTTCAAACCAAACTTCAAATTCAAATCATAATTCAAATCTCAAATGTTCCAAATCCAAAATCAATTACAAATCCAACTCCAATTCCACATGATTGAAATCCAAAGTAAATTCCAAAAAAAACCTTGCTAAGCCTGATGAATCACATCCATATGCTTAGCCAAATACTTCAAATTAACCCAAAGCCAAGTGATTTATTTATAAATCACTTATTCCATCATTTGTAGTCACAACCATAAATGAAATTGGCATCCAATCATCCAAATCAAATGAATATAAATCAAACCAAATCAAAATCTCTTTTCTAAACTTTTGACCTACTTTAGCCAAATTCACAATCAAATCACTCCTAATTCACATGATTCTTTCATGGTCATTTATATTCTCCTTTATATTCACAAATATAGATGAGATATAAATTCAAATGGCCAAAATCAAATCAATATAAATTCAAAACACAAATCCAAATCCAATTTATATTTTTCCAGATCTTTGAACCTAAATCATTCTCAAATCAATCCAAACCCTTGGATTTTCTCTTCAAACAATCACTCCTTCAATCATGCCCAAATATAAATATAAAATTATCCAAGCCAAAATTGAACTAACCCAATTCAAACCCTTGTTCACCCTTGAAATTGTCAAATGAACCAAAATTCATTTGACTCCAAATCACTTTGGATTTATATTTCAATCATAAGTCCATATGTGAATTCAACCAAACTTGAATCAAGCATTGATTAAGCCAATTGACCCATTTAGGCCCACTTGACCCAAAGTGACCTAACACTCCTTTTTAAGCTAAATTTTAATCCAACCTAAATTGGATTGAACTAAGCCTATATAAGCCTCACATTGTTAGCAACAATCATCCTAGAATGATCAATCATTCAAATTGGGTGAAACCAAGTTAAATTTAGCCTTTAACCAAGTCAACATTATGAAACCCAAACTAGCCAAAATCCATCATATACCAAATTGATTAAAATCATTGACTCAAACTCATTCATAATCAATGATTGAACAAGACCAAGTCATTAATTGAGTCAAACCAAACCTAATTGGCCACTTGACCTAACTTGACCCATTGACCTAAAAAGCTAAAATGGGTCAAATCTTGATCTAAGCTAAATTGATGACAACCAATGGATCAAATTCATTCCAGACCACTTGTTGAACTTGACTAAAGCTTCAATTGACCAATTAGACCTAACCTAGCCCAATTGACCATGAACCCAACTTGACCTAAATGGCCAAATCAACTTGAAATCAAACCAAATAAAAATTGATTGAAATTAAAGCTTGAAATACATTTGAAATGATCAACCAAGCCTAAACCAACCCATGACCTAACCCAAATTGGTCAACTTGGGTCAAATTGGTCAACTTGACCCATTTGATCTAAATGAACCTAAATGAACCAAAACCAAATCTAAACCAAATTGAACTAAACCAATGATACCCATAGGCTCCAAATGATCATTTGAACTTGGCCTAATTCATGGTTTGACCCAATTTGTCCAATTAGTCAACCTAACCCAATTTGATCAAACATGACCTAAATGGGTCAAATCAAACTAATTCAAATCAAATGAACTCCAAATCACTTGAAACAAATCATTTCAAATCTTTCCAAATCAAAATCATGGTTAAATGACCACTTTGCCCTTAGGTCAAATGGTATACAATGACCAATTCACTTAGAATTTGGCTATTTCTTTCCCAATGCCACTTGGCATCCTTCTAGTGGTCCACACGGGCACCAAGAAGGGTGGTGAACATAACCCAATGAGCTTAGGTTGGCCATGACCCAAGCCAAGGCCAAATTGACCTCCCCAATCATATTTGAGCACTTGGATCATCAAATGCACTCACCTAGCACATGGACATCCACTCTCCTTCACTCCACTACCCAAAATGACACATGTGGGGTGTTTTGTAGCTCAAATCGTGCCTCCAATCCAAGCCATTGATCAAAAAATAGCAATTCAACCTCTGACCATCCAATCCAAGGAGGGGAAGATATACTCCCCCTCATTCCCACTCAAACCAGAAGCAATCATTTCCTTAGAGCTAGAGAGGTTGAATCGAAACCTCTTTAAGATTTTCATGCCATTCCCGAGCTCCCCATTTCCCATTTTCAGTTTTACTCAAAGCCGATACCGGGGAGTTCAATTCTAAATCCAACTCATCCAATTCTCAACCAAAATCAAATTAACCTTGCACACACCATCCTTGGACCTCATTGAGCTTAAGAAAATCATTTCCCAAGTCTCCAAGCCATGGGAAGCATCACTTCTATCATGGCCGACCACAATTGAAGGGGTGCTTGGTCAACCGAGCAAACTACTTCAAATCAAGGCTTGATTCCTTCAACAGGGCTTCATCTCTATTAGATGAAGCTACCTCCCTCTTGGTGATAGCCTCAGGCGAGATAATTACTTGAAATTGTAGCTATAGGAAATTTTGTTTGGTCTTTTTCGAAGCGATTTATAATCCCATGTAATCTTGACCATTGAATGTGCATCCCCCCTCCTTCTGAAGGTATGGGATCATTTTGATCCCAATCTAAGCTCGTGAGCTCAAATTGAACGAGGAGGTGTTCATCTCTCATCGCTCATGAAGGAGAAGGATCATACACCATCCATTCTGCGTGATTGGAAAGGATGACTGTGATCAGATCACGCTAGATCCCTTTTGATTCATTCCTAAACTGCAGGATTGATCTCGGCCATCCGATCTTAGATCGGATGGCTCGTAGAGAAAGTGCATCCACCGAATTGTGATAACTTAAATAACCTATCCTATCCCTGAAAAGCTCGTATTGCGTCCATCATCCATATGGTCCGCGGGATTAGGGGTTTAATTATGCTTAGTTAATCCTATTTTAATGAGGAAACTTCCTAAAATCATAACTAATTATAGAAAAATCCAAAAAAATACAAATAAATACTCATTTTAAAGATAATTCATAGGAGAATAATATTAAATTAAAATCAATTAAGTTTGAATAATAATTTTCACTCAATTTGGGCTTTATTAAAAATGTAATTAAGTTAATTACTCCTTAATTACTTCAGCAATTAATTCCAAACTTTTTGAGATTGATTAGTGGGATGACCTCTACCTCTGATGATTTTTCTTGGAATTTATTGCTTGATTAATTAAGAGAATTACTTATTTCATTCTTAATCATTCTCTTAACTAATTAAATGATTAATTAACATGTTAAACAATAATAAATTCATTAATTAAACTTACTAATCATTATGAAATACTGAATGGACATAGGGAATGAGATTAGAATATCTTTTCCAATCTTTTCCCCTAAGTTTATTTTATTTTGATAACACTTAATCAATTTGTGATTAATTAATGACTTAATCACTTTATTAAATAATTTAATTAATCAAATTCAAAATCAAAATCATTCTAATAATCATTCAATTCAATTCTTGGGTAGATTCTTAGGTGTTCAATAACCTAAGAGAATTCTAAAGGAAATTATCATCAAACTACATGTGTAGGACGGTCATAAAAGTACTTAATTAAACCCTTTAGTTTAATTAATAAATAATTGTGAACTAATTGCATTAGGCCCCTTAATTTCTTAGGTGCATAGATAATTTAATTTCCATGTGGTTGCATATGATATGTTGGCTCATAATTACTTGAATAATTATGTTAAAGTGGTATAGGTAAAGGGGTAATTAATGGATTTAATTCACACCTTAACCTAATCAAAATATAAAATCAACCTAATTGTCCTAAATTAAACCAAATCAATTCTCACATAGGGGAATGGGTTAAGACTAGCAAACTCTTCTCATATTTCCTAAGTCAAATCAAATTCAAAGATAAAAATCTCCTTAAAGAATTTTGATTCATTTTAAATAATCATTTTTATATGATTGTCCTTAGGAATTAATTAGGGTGAATGAAATCATGTGCTTACATCCCTTTATTTCTTTCCAATCATGCTAAATATTATTTTCCATATAAAATCATGCATCCATATCTTTTGGAACTCAATTAATAAAATGTTTCCTTTTATGTCAAATTGCATGTGTTGGCTAAAACTAAGTATATGAGTGGCTATTATCACTATTAAATCAAAAATTATTTTTAAAACTTATAAACCAAAGATTATAAAATGAAGTGATGATAGTTATAAATATTTATAAGCTTGCATATGATGATAGCATAATATGTGTATTATAAAGTCCTCTTTCCTTCTCTTAATATGGATTCACATAGGATTTGCAAAGTGTATAGTTCATTTGAAAAGAATATAACACTTTCCTAAATCTATTCCTATGCATCTCCATATTAGGACTTAGAAAGAATCTTCATGTTACACATGTAAATCATACAACCAAATAAATGAAACATAATTTTTTGCATGGGTTTTCTCATCCTTGTAGTTTTTGTACATCTACATGTATTTAAGAAAATTAGTATATTAGTCTGGATATCCCGGGGCTGTGAGGCTTTAAGTAGCCATAAGTAGGTCTTGTACTTTACGCCCATGGTGTAGAAAATAATGGTGTTGTACTCACTTATAACTTTTATACATGTGAATGTGTGTTTAGTTAATGGATGAAAAATCCCTCTTTTATACATAATAAAGATAAGCATTAATGATCAAATTAATAAATGGAATATCAAAATTTTTAAACCACATCTCTTTGCATTCATCATCAAAGTGTGTTAAGACTTGCATTACATATATATGTATGCTTACGATTATTCATATGCATGGTATACATGGTGGAAAAAAATGAATGGTAGTGTGTTATGTGATAGTAATTCACCCTAATTAATCCTAAGATGCCTTTCTTATTAAATAGGGCTATTTAGAGCAAATCTAAACTTAGGGTTAATTAAAACACATAATAAACCATTCACTAAAATAAATTCATTAATGAATCTATCTTAGAAATGCTTTAAGGTAGGGATAAAAGAGAAGTTCTCTTCTCTTTTCTTCTCTTTATAACATTTAGTCATTAAGTGTAGGTTCATTCAAACCAACTCAAATCACTAATTAAAATTGATAAGTCAACTAAATCACTTAAAATGAAACCACCCTCTAAATTGGATCTTTCACACTTAGAAAATTTCAATCTTAAAGCCAAGCTAAGACATGCCACACAAATCTTAAATAGCATACACATTAGATTAAGTCGCCATTTCTAGCATTAGGTTAGGGCGGTGCATGGTTTGATGAATGTTTTATTTTTGTAATGTATTATTTTAGATTGGATGTTATGGTGTACGTGCGTAGACTAGTTGATAGGACAATCTTAGCCTAATCATATTTTTCTACAGGGAGTTGTGCTTAAGGGGCGTTGTAATAAAAATATAAACACTTTTTACTGTGCAGGTTGCTTATACCCCTAAGCATAACCCAAATTAGGACAAGTAGACTTGGTTATCCATATGTGGGGTGTTATGTTCAAATTATTCATATAACTGCTTAAGTTGTGTGGTACGTTTAGCTAGCCTTTATTTTGCAGGTTTAGCTAGATTCACCTTTTCCATTTTGATGTAAATTTTACAATTAAGATTTGGAATGAATGTTATGAGGGATTAAGGTGAATATTGGTTATAAGACTATGTCCTATATACCATGTGAAGCCTTGGAGCAAACTACATCCTAAGTCAAGCCAAAAGGAAGAAAGAAAAGAAGCAAATAAAAAAAATGAAGAAATGGAGAAATGAAGAATGAAGACCCCCATAATATGAATTACTTTTAATTGTAATCATTCATTTGTAATCAGGGTTGTATAAGGGTAGAGCTCGGCTACTTATATTTCTTTTCAGGTTGTATGACTGTACCCAACCGCACCGACCTCTTATTCTTTTGTGCTAATTTTATAAATTGATTGATGTTATGTTTATGATTTCATAATTAGGATGACATGATTTTTCTAGTTTCTTAATTTTTTGATGGTTGTTGAATGGCCTGGATGCGATTAGACTCTTAAAAAAAATAAATTTTTTACTCAATTAATCAACTCAAAATTAAACTAAACAATTCATACCATCACCTAAAGCCTAGGACATAAATCAAGATAATAAAAGATTTAGCAACCCCTTAGTTGAATGTTGTATGTCTCATATCATGCATAAATCATATTATCTCACTATTGTCAATGGAGGCCTTCCACCTTTGCTGGAGAAAGTGGCTTGACCTTCGAGGGCCATGATGGAAACACACCTCCTTCTTTTTGATTTTGGCTCATGACTAATTTTCTCATGCATTAGGCATATAAAATCCTATAGCCTATGTGAAAGCAAAAGTCCAAAAAAAAAAATTTAACAAAATTTACATTAGATTTAGGTCATCATTAATGCCCTTCATGATTTAGTCTCTTAGGGAGTGAGTTTAAGGACTTAGTCCCCTTTCTAAATAAAAAATAGCCTAACCATCTTGCAAAGCATAAGACTTGCCCACATGTATTTAAAATAGTTGGGGGAGTTTGTTGTCAGTCACCCTAGGCAGTTGTAAGTCCAACAGTCGGGTGGTTTGCTCTCTCCTGTGGAGGTAAATCATATACCCATCTTTTGTCTTAGATTTAGGTCATGTTTTGGCCCGCACCAAAGCTCCCTAGATTTATGATATGAGGTTGTTATTTTTCTTTGGGGCTACAAGCATAAATCCTCACTTATTAGACATTTCTATAATTTTGTATTGTGAAATTAAGCCCTAGATTTCTAGAATGAAAATTCAACTCAAATATATAATTCTCCTCCATTTCAAAATATAAAGCCCAACTATTGATAGTTTGGGATGCTCACTAGGCTTCCTAGTATCATGAGCATCCCCTACTCATCTCCCTTTGGTTTCAATAATAACTCTCTTCTTTTGAGCAATCCCACTTGATTTTCTAAAAATAACCAGTTAATTAATAGTCTTATCTTTTAAATCTTTAGAGACCGCAATCATTTACCTTAATTGAGAGTAATCCTAAGGATTCTCATTCCTTAGAATGTAACTAACTATGGGGGCTTACCTCCATAAGGAACTTAACGAACCCAATTTAAACAAACCCTACTTTACTTTTTCATGTAAAGTAGGGGAAAGATCTCTGGTACATTCAAAGACCTATCATGCCTTAGGAGTCCTCATTAGATGATTAGGTCCATTATAAGATAGTGACTTCTATATCTTGAGATAGTACACTATTCTTTAATTTCATATCTGATCATCCTAATGGGTACATCTACGGATCTGCGTGGTGTCCCCTCATATAAACAAACACATAACAATCACATCCCAAAGAAATAAACACAACAATTATATGTTCTTTTCTCTTATTTTTTATTTGATTTTAATTTTAAAATATTTCCATTTGAATTTATCTAAGTTTTGAATTTTAATATAAATTTTGGCAGCATTTCGGCATAGGGGTGCACATCTAACATATGTTGGCTTACTCGATATGTCTAATAGGCGATGCGATGTCTTATGACAAGCGTTTTCATCTCGCCTAATGAGCATGACGAGGCTTTTGAACCTACATAAAAAAGCATGTATACATATTTCCACATTCATTTCTTTACGTATACACATTCAACCATAATAATAAATCGAATTGATGGTTATAGTTGTTGCATCTTCAAGAGTCTTAGTGTAATCTTAGCACAATCAACAACTATGTATCCATTAACTTTTAATCTTCCTATATCCTCATCAATCACACACTCAATGATGGATAACTCATATCCTTAAGCTCTTCAAATTGGATAACATCTAAGCCTGCCTCTTCTTTTGAGCATCGAGAGGGAGAAGGTGTAATTGGGTCTGAGCTGAGTGCTAAAGGAGGGAATAGAGGAGAGGAGAAGGTGTAGTCGGGTCTGAGCCAAGTGCCAAAGCATGGAACAAAGGAGAGGAGAAGGTGTAGTCAGGTCTGAGTTGAATGCTAAATGAAGGAACAGAGGAGGGGTCTATTTTTCTAAGCGGAGCGGTGTCATATTATAATCATGATGGATGGGTGATTGGATACATGTAAATCAGATGAAGGTTAAGGGGCAGGGCTTGATGCTTACTGTAATGGAAGGAGACTAGCAAGTGCTTAAGTAGAAAATTAGGAGAATCAGCAGAACACAAATAGGGCAGTCTTGCCGCTTCACCCGTAATGGAGGGAGGAGAGATTGAACCTGAGAGAGTGGGAGGATTCTTGCAATTTTGATAGGAAGATCATGCGAAGGATAAAACTATTTCTTGTGGAAGGATTAAGCGTCGCAGAAGCGATTATTCCTTCAGTCGGCGTAAGTCCGGAAGAAGAGTGAACATACGACTTAGCGTATGCTCGAGATTGGGTTGGACGAGAGGAAGAGGTGGCTTCACTCGGGTCAGTGTTAGGGTTAGATAGGGCTGGTTAGGATTAAATGATAAATTATTAATTTTTTAAGTGTCAAATCAATTTTAATATGATTTTTTGACATCACTACATATATATATATATATATATATATATATATATATATATATATATATATATATATATATATATATATATATATATATATATATATAAATCTTGGGTTATTAGATGTTACGAATGACGTAATCCGTTTCTGTGAGGCTTTTTTGTTCAAGTTGGTGTCAAATCAAGCCAATTTTAGTTCAAAAATGTGCATTATCACTTTTGACCACTCGACATTCACGTAGACTCATCCGAATCGATTGCAGATAGTCTCATTTGATAGGTTTTGATATTTCAAAGCTAATGATGTAATTAATTTCATAAAAGGAGATCATTTGGTTTAATTTGGCACCTCCTAATCTCTATATATATGTCGGCATGTTGATAGCTTGATCGCTTGATAGATTGATTTATATATTTTGTAATATTTATATTCTGATCAATTTTGATATTTTGAACATAATGGGAAGTCCGCTTTATCGTAGATTTGCGGTTTTGGACAGGTACTTCAACCTCTTACTGTCACTTTTGATCATTCAACATTCATAGATATTCATCCGATTGAGTGTGGACTATCTCATTTGGTAGGTTTTGATGTTTTGACACTAATGACAATCAATTTTATGAACAGTAGTCATTTGGACCCATTCGACTTCTAATATGCATAAGCTCTCGATTGTGCAATATTTATATTCCAATAAATTTTGATATTATGAATGCAATGGTGAAGTCCATTCATCGATTGGGTGTCATTTCGTAGCCTCCACTGGATATATGATTGATTGATCATTGGGATTATTTTATATATTAATTTTGACATTGTGAATACAATGGCAGAGTCTATTCATCAATCAGAGATCATTTCGACTAAATATTTGCATCATCGAGTGTATTTCAGCTCTGATTTAAGTATTATTATATCCGAAGTTGATTGAATTCATCTCATAAGCTCGATTCGACTCATGTGGCATATATGAAGGTCAACAAATGCCCCCCAACAAATGTGATTCATGCATGAAGCGAGTCATATTTATTTAAAACTAATTGACCTTATTGATTTTCTCTTTCCATTTTTTTGTTCCCTTTTTTTTACTGCTTCTTAATATAGCTCTTTTCCCGTTTATGCTTTATTATGCTATCACTTGGATTCTTATGTGTTTTTTTGTTTGATCACTTGATAGGAAGATGTTTAGCTAAAGAAGACCTGATGACCTGTTAGCTACTGAGCTTGGCGAGGAGGCTATTTGGTCAGAGATTAACAGACAATATCCTTGTGGAGATGCTGATATCAGAGATTGGATTAAGCAGCACACCGATATGTTGAGAGGACATGATCTTTACAGTGGTTTCTTTGCATGATCCTCCATACTTCCTGACTGTACTTCAGACTCTTTTGCTTCTGAGGATCCCATAGATTTGGTGGCTACCATTAGGTTAAAATACGGGGACTACAATCCTATAGATAGTTCAGTAGCTTAGGGCTCCATACATTGTGATATTTTGCTATTTTCTTTTGACAACATTGACTAGACGAGATAGTCTAGACTTCTGAGTCATCGTCAACTATAGTTGAGCTCGTCATACTTGCTTCAAGATTCATCTATTGGCAGGATCCTTATTCTTCCACATGGATAGGTCACATAGGCTAGGTACATCTTGTAGGCTCATAGAGACACTTACGGACAACTGACATTTATGAGGCAGTATATGTGTCTTTGTCTGATTTTTGAGGTATGCCTTCTTCTTGGATTTGTGGAGTGATAGAGTTTTGGGATACTAGTAGTAACACTTGTTGGGTTGGCCTAGAGGAGTTAACAATTACACTCTGGGATCTATAGGCTATGTTAGGCCTTTCGGTGTTTGGTTACTATTATGAGGAGTGTGTTCTGCCTGATGAGGAGTTATTCTGTAGACAGCCTTCAGATGATAGTGATCAATGAGGTAGGTTATCCATGCCTCCTATCTATATTGATCTTTTGAGATATTATCACCAGACTTTTAGGGCATTATGATCATCTTGATGATCACAGGCTACATTGCCTGTAAGTGCATGAATTCAGAGCTTCATACTTGATTATGCTCTATATGAGGAGACTGTAGCATTACATGATTCTTTTTGATTGGGTGTGTTTGATGGCAATTATTTATTCGAGGAGAGTGTGAAGCCTACTTTACCAATAGGGATGACTTCTCTAGCTATACAGGATTGAGTGAGGATTTGTTCTTAGCAGGATTTATAGTGACATGGCTCTGCATTTTTATACTCCCCATTACAGAGGGATCAGTTTGCCCAGGTGCTTTATTAACAGCCAGCAGGATCTCTCGAGGTGAGCGAGTTTCTCTGGCCCCAACAGTGTTAGCCAAGATTTACAGGATATTATGGGTGATTTCTGGGGAAGATTCTCTAGAGTTATGAGATGTGAATCTACCTTGATAGTACTTGTATGCTTGGGTTCACCTTCACATACATGGTGCCTTTGCTTATTTCGAGTATCCAACATTCTTTTTAGAGTGAGAATATTCTATGATTTTGTAGTTATATCGAGCATCGTCTACTTTGGAGATGGAGCCAATTCACATGTTCTTCTTTTCTCCTTATTTGGTCAGAGATTGATTTTTGTCAGTTCACCAGCCAGACATATTTTTTCTACCATCTAACTTGATGGAGGTTGATCTCATTGACAGTCTTGATGAGAGTGGTAGATATTCATTGCTTCATGGCCAATGGACATTGAGAGTAGCTGAGTATTTTTTTAGTATACGTCCAGGATGATTATCTTATTAATTTTGTCAGTTGATTGTTATAAAGGGTTATCAACCCAATCGAGTTGCACGATAGTTTGGTTTCTTCCAGTTGACTGCTCATGATGGTAGGCAATTCATCTCTGGTGTTATGGACATTAGGAAGATTAGGATAATTCCCCTTGAGACATGTTACTTTACTGCTTCTATTTACCAAGGCTTGGTACTAGCTCTCACTTTCGGATAGCTCCTCCACAGAGTCACACAGGGCTTAGTTATACCCACCTCACCTGGGTACGACTGTCTTTTGGTCCTTTCCTAAAGTGTGGTGCTAGAAGATATGAACGGAGGGTGAGATCTTTAGGAGTTCCTTGAGGTTAGAAGCATCGTCAGTCACCACCTATAGGAGATAGCATCGCTAGAGGTATAATCACTTTCTTTCTCTTTTTCAATGCTTTTGTTATCTCTCTTTGTTATATCATTAAGATATATTCAATGTATCTGATATTTAAATTAATTCGTGATAGATGCCCCAATTGACGAGCAGGTCAAGGCTGAGGACACCACTCCTCATAGCAGAGTTAGAGCTAGGGATTCTGCTCCTAACTACACTGAGATTTCTTCGCTAGCTCATAGATGTAGGTGTATTCAACCTGTAAAGCCTGTTCGAGCTTCAGTTGACTATTCCATGAGTCCACTTTCATAATGACTGTTGACTCCTGACGAGGTACCACGGGTGTCGGACTGGATATCTCTTGAGGACTTTGAGTTGGATTGAGTGTGCTTGCCTTTGATACTACCGCCTCAGATTTTGATACTCCTTATGTGGAGCCACTTTTCTCTATTGAGCATCACTCTATCCATTCACTTGGGGAGACTTTTGAGGTGAGAGACCTCGATTTTAGTGGGGCTTCTGCTGAGCCAGCATATAGCTCTAGAGCTTATCAGATGGTGAAGGTTGGCGAGAACTATGCCACTTATGACACACCAGTTTAGTCAGATTCATCATGTTCAGGTACTTTCTCCCTCTCTTTGTTTTTTAGTTACACTTCTTTATATTTACTGCTCTGCTTTATGCTGATTATTTTCATTTATTTTTTGCAGTACTTGAGGTGAATTACGAGTCTGAGATCTACCCTCGATATCCCTCTACACCAGATCCACACATCAGGGGCATGCAAGATTATGTCTTGGTGTTTCTGAGAGATGTGGTTTCTCGGCTTACTTTGGACTCACCAAAGTCACTAAACAGCTTCACATCATATACGAACATCATCCTGAATCTTCTAGCTCACACTGGCTTAGAGGGGTAGGTTCTCAGGTACTTGGAGACTCTCTGTAGAGACGTAGAGTATTTGATCCACTAGATGAGGTCACTTAGCATCACCCGCTCCCATGCTTCATTGGAAAAGCTTCAGGAGTAGGTCAGGCTTAACAGGGTGGCAGCTAACATAGTACATGATGAGTTTGAGAAGAATGTTGAGACCTGCGCCACTACCTTCAGATTTTGATGGATGCCACTTCTGAGTTAGATAGATTGACTACCAGGATCAGGGAGTTGTAGGTTGAGCAGGATAAAAGAGCTCGAGCTATGGAGCAGGAGCAGCACCATTACTAGATACGCCACCAAGTTATGGTAGATGTTGAGGTTGCTCTTAGCAGAGCTATGGAGGCTTTACAGTTTGCTGAGAGTGAGCATTAGTCTTTAGCAGTTTATTCAGCACAACTTCAGAAGCTATAATCTAGGATCCTATGATGTAATTTTTTCTCCCTTTTTTTATCATTCATGTATTATCTTATTATATTAGTGGAAAATCAGCATTCTTCTATTACCCTTGTATCTTTTATTTTGGTGGATTTGACAAGAAAGTTGGCTTTAATCTATGCTTTGGGCCTAATTACACCATCAGAAATAGATTATAACATCACTTTGTAGACAATATATAGATTGTTTTGAGGCAGCCCTGAATTAAGAGTTTTCCTCATATTATCTTAGCCTATCAATCAAATAGAAATATCTCTTGGATTCTAGTTGCTTATAGTCATTAAGATGAATCTAGTTTGAGATTGAACAGTTATCATCATTAGATTGATGAGCAGGGGCTCTTTCACTACGGCCTTTTCTTACGGCTTATTGAGTGAAGAGAGCATCAGCAACTCGACCATTTACAGGCTTATTGATTTTAACCTTTAGAACCTACTTGAGTCTTTGACTTAAGCATTGATGGGTTGGTGGTTTTGTTATTGGATTAACGAACGGGGGCTCTTCCACTGTGGCCTTTTCTTTCAACTTGTTGAGTGAGGAGAGCATCAAAAACTCGACCATTTATATGCTTATTGAGTTCAACCTTCAGAACCCATCTGTATCCTAGAATTGAAGATGTAGAGGTTGATGTTTTTCCAACTTAGTTGATTGAAGCTTCCGAAATTGGGAGTTCTTCTAACTTGATCTTCGACATTTGACGAATCTTGGAGAAAAACTTTTAATATTTAGGGCTATCTTTCCATGCTTAGAAATATAATCTTTTTGTTCTTTACAAGAGCCTGCAACTTTAATAAAAATAATTATAGATATATTTAGGGATCTCGACATAAAGCTTGATGTCAACTTGAATGTATATACAAGAAGGTCTCCTATTTCACAGGAAAGGGTTGAAGAGCTTTGATTATAAAATTAAAAAAAATGCCCCTTGTGTAATAAGGGAATTTTCAAGGAAAATTTTTTTATCTTGAGTAAGTATATTTATTTAGGGATCATAACATGAAGTACTGTGTCGACCTAGATAGATATACTAAAAAAATACCCCTTATTTGATAGGGGGATGTTTGCTTTATTTCAGAAATACATTCTTGTGTTACGAGAGAAATTCCAAGCAAAACTTATACAGGTAATGAAGGTGAGGAATAATTGGTACTCTCAACACCAGAATCAATTCTCCTTCTTGATAAGTTTGAGGACACATCGTATGATCAAATGCTTTAGACATCCTCACTCGATATGCTTCTAAATTTTATTGAGCTTGGAGCCAAACTTTTTTAAGCGCATCGAGCTCTTCCATCCGTAGACAAATATTCACATCTTGAGTGAGATTGTATTGAATGGCTACTCGGTGTAAATGTAGTTTAACTTCAAGTGGCAAGAATACTTCAGGTCCAAATAGTAGCGCATTAAAGAGTAAATTTTATGGGAATACAGTTAGATGTCATGTCGTTGTCTTTCTTTAAGGTAGTTTCACTTCGAGGCTCTGGCATCCAAATTTGCTTACCTTTTTTCCATCGGGACCTTTCGACAACAGATTCCTGGACATGCGATCTAGGTGTCACACCTCGATACTCACCGTGCGGGACTTAAATTGGTTGACATCTTGCCGGGGTTGTAGGAGGAAGCCTCCTTAGAGGAGAAACCCTAGCCTCCCTAATGATAGGACTTTGATATTTTATTTTCATCAGTCCTTTCTCCTTAGCAACTTTGAGGACCTAATGCACTCTTGCATATACAGTTTCATGTTTTCTCATTGGAGAAGTTGGAAACTGACATTGTCGGGTCTAGAAGGATTGTTTGATTTGACCAGTAGAACTATTTCGCTTTACCCATCTTAAGCTGTCAAACTTGTTATGGGTTAGAACACTGACTTCTAGTTCCACAGCTAGTTGTACAATTTTCTACTTGAATAATGGCTATTGAGCGCACAGTTTAGCATTTCTCTTTCTTCGTAGTCTAGGTTAGCATGCTTCTAAGTGAAGAAGCTTCCGTCGCTACTTCTTCTCGAGGCTCTGACCTCCATATTTATTTTTCTTTCTACCAAAGCCTTTCGGTAGCGGATTCCTGAACATGTGGTTCAAGTGTCATGCCCCAATGTTTACCATGTATGAATTGCTTAGGATGATCTTGAGCATTACCCACTAAGAGTTGCCTTTTATTAAAGCTTTCTCATTTTATCTAATAATTAGGCATTGATACTTTTTCTTCATAAGACCCTTCTCCTTGATAACTTTCTACACCATGTGCACTTTAGAGGACAAAGTCTTGGGAGGCCTCCTTTATGAAGTTATAGCTTGGTGTCGTTGTCCCTAGAATAATTATTTGATATCACTAGTAGTCTGTTCCTTTTCACCCACTTGAGATTTTCAAACTTGCTATGAATAAGAACACTCGCTTCTGGCATCATGTCTGGTCACCTGGCTAGTGATTTGGGCAGGAACTATTGAGCTCATAGTTTAGCATTTCTTCTTCTTTTCCTTGTACTCAATTTTCCTTCAAAAGAGAAAGCTTCAGCATTATGCCTTCCTAGTGCGAAAGGTTCAACTAGCAAAGTTGTGTCATTTTGGAGAACTAAAGTAACAGTTCTCTAAGTAACTTTAAACTTTAATTTCATTATATTCTACTACTATTATAAGCTTAGATTTGACTAGCCAAAGATGGAAAGAGAAACCTATCCCCAGCGGAGTCACCAGAAATATGTGGGCTCCAAAAATTTGCCACCGACCTTTCAATAATTGAAGAGAGTGATTTATGAATTTAAGTGTTGGTGTAATTTTCAAAAGGCGGATGACATAGTGATAAGATACTACCTAAAGATTTCGCCCTCATTTTGCAGACCTTAGATATGGTTCCAAGTTTCTTATAGGCACAAGCCCCTATAGTTAATAACCCCTCCAAATAAGTGAGAGAAAAGTTTTGATTAAGGCTAGTCATTGTATTGCTAAATGCATAGCGTATAATAGTAGCATATGGAGTTTTGAAAGATGGAATTTATGAAATTCATCATTTTTAGCTTAAAGTGGATGGTTGGGGGAATGATGACATGCCCGATCTTGATCCCATGGTCCCATCATCCCGGGCTGTCGTCCCTAGTCTACTTAGTCAGAGGTGGTAGTCAACCTAACTTGACTGAAGGATCCTTATCAACAACGCATGGGTTATGTCGTCCAAGAAATCCTTGTAGACTTGGGGTGGTGTTTGTCTAAGGAGACAATCTTAAGGCTACCTTAGTTGACTGAAGACTTTTTTGTCCTATCAAGTATACCCTATGATTCACAACTCAAAGTGTAGAGCCATTGGGGAGCATACAGGCTACAATCGTGATCGTAATATAATGGAGCCTTATTGGCCAAACCACCTGATCAAAGTCTCTAGTTGTAACTACATCATCTGTAGAGCCTACCAGCCAAGCCACACGGTCAGAGGACATGGGCCACATCCTTACTTGCATGAAATTAATTGAGAGTGAACACAGTAGAACACTTAATTTAACATTGGCTCCTTTGTGAAATAGAGATTTCCTTAATTTGTCCACCTTCGATAAATAATTGTGGAAGGTTGATAGATTAAGTTTTGCTTTAAGTTTTTAATGATTGAATTTCATTTAATGCAATTTTAGATTGATACTCAATTTAAGTTAATTTGATTTCAAATTAGAATCACATTTTGATGGAAGTATCCCCTCCGGTTGAAATCACCATTCAACACAGCCATCATTGGGGTAGTTACTTGATTAATTTGAATATATTTAAGAGCTTTATATCCTATCAACTCTGTTTAGCTCCTAACAGAGGATCAAATCTACTATCACATGGCAGAATTAGCTTCTCAGATATTTCAATAAGCTAAAATTCTTATAATAATTGAATTTTTTGAGTTTTATTAACCCGGACCTGGTCTTGAGACCAAATCGAGAAGTAACCCACTCAGCATCCTCAGACACTAAGTTTAAGCATTCAGCGTAGTGTAGGGGCCCATGCAGGTATATTTAAGAATGCCTTAATTAACGTCTTCTATTCTCTTGTTTGATGTGTTGCGAATCTGGTGGCGTCGAAGGTGTTATAAATTGATATAATGTCTTATTAGATCTTTCAGATTAACATTGAATTACTTTCTTTTATTCCAAGTGATGAAATTTTATATTTTATTTCTTAGAAGTGTACTTCCATCTTCAATCTATGTGGAATAAAATGAAGATAGAAATATACTCTTTTATGCACTTTTGGACACCGTGTAGATCCACAGATGTTCTTATTGAGGGTAACCGGGAGTGACATTAAAGAGAGGTATATTATCTCGAAAGATAGAAGTCACCACCATACAATGGACCTAATCACCTCAATAAGGACTCCTAAAGATAATGGGTCTGCATATGTACCAGAGATTCTTTCTTTACTTTACATGAAAAAGTAAAGTATGATTTATTTTAAATCAAGCTCATTAAGTTTCTAATGGAGGCAAGCCCCCATAGTTAATTACATCCTAAAGAAGGGGATTCCTTAGAATACTCTTGATTAAGGTAAATGATCATTGTCTCCAAAGATTTCAATAAGCGGGATTATAAATCGATTAGTTTAGTTTTAGCAAATCAAGTGAGATCGATCAAGAGGAAGGAGTTCTTATCAAAATCAAATGGAAATGAGTAGAGGATGCTAAATATAGATACCAGAAAGCCTAGTAAACATCCCAAACTATTCTATGGTTGGGCTTTACAATTTTGAAATTGAATTATTTATTTGAGTTAAAATTTTATTAGAAATTTAAGGCTCATAATTCCATAATACAAGGTTATAGAAATGCCTAAGAGATGAGGATTTATGCTTATGTCCCATAGAAGGAAGAAGCAATCTCAAAACCTAAATCTAGGGAGCTTTGGCGAGGGCCAAAAGTATGTCCTAAATTTAAGGCTAAATGGGTATTTAGTTTGCCTCGATAAGAGAGGAAAAACCACCCGATTGCTTAGACTTACAATCGCCTTGTGGTGGCTGCCAACTAACTCCTCTTACGATTTTAAATTTATGTAGGCAAGCCATATGCTTTATGCAAGATAGTTAGGCTATTATTTATTTTAGAAAGATACCAAGTCCTTAAACTCACTCCCTAAGAGACTAGATTATGTGAGGACATGAGAAATGACCTAGATCTAATGCAAAACATATTACATTTTACTTCTATTTTTGGATAATCATTTTGACTCAGGCTTATAGGATTCATATGCCTAATGCATGAGAAAAAAAAAGATTATGGGCCAAAATCAACAAGAAAGGAATGTGTGTTTCCACCATGGCTCTCAAAGGTCAAGCCAAGTTCTCTGAATGGGTGGAAACCCTCCAATCAGAAGTGAAACAATATATTTTTATGCATGATGTTAGAAAAGAAATACTCATCCAGCTAAAGGGTTGCTAATTCTTCTATCTTGATTTTAACGTAGGCTTTAAATGAGGTTATGAGTTGTTTATATTTAATTTTGAGTTATTTAATTTGGTAGAAATTTTTTTTTAAGAGCCTAATCATCATCCAGGCCATAAATCAAAGCAATGAAGAAATTAGAAAAATATGTCATCTTAATGCACAATAAAACATCAAACATTTTATAAAGTTAGTACAAAAGAATAAAAGGCCATTTATGCTCAGGCACCACCGCACAAACCCGAAAATAAATTGGGTAGCCGAGCTCTACCCTTATACAACCCGGATTATAAATGAATTAATTTACAATCAAGTAAGAAAATTCATATTATGGGGGTCTTCATTTCTTCTTTTCTTCTTTCTTCTTTCTTCTTTCTTCTTTTGGTTCCTTCTTTTAGATGGTTGGAAGGTGGTTGCTCCAAAGGCTTCACATGATATATAAGATGTAATCTTATGACCAATGCTCATCTTAATCCCCCATAACATTCATTCAAAAATTCTAATTGCAAAAATACATGAAAAGAAAAAGTAAATCTAACTAACACCTGCAAAATAGAGATTAGCTAAACAAATCATACAAATTTTAAGCACGTATATTGGACTTAGCACCCTACACATGTGTAACCAAGTCCACTTGGTCTATTAGATTATGCTTTGGGTATAATCACTTGCCCATCAAAAGCATTTATATTTTCATTACAACGCCCCTTAAGCACAAGCCCCTGCAAAAAATAATGATTAAACTAAATCATCTTACCATTCATTCTACGCACATTCATCCTAACATCCAGACTACAAACAATACATCATGAAATAAAAACAAATATCAAGCCATGCACCACCCTAACCTAAAGCTAGAAGTGGTGACTTAACCTAATGTGTGTGATTTAAAAGGTTTGTGTGGTATGCTTAGCTATGTCTTTAAGGCTTAGATTTTCTAAGTATGAAGATGTTCAACTTAGATGGATGGTTTCATTTAAGTTGTTTAGTTAATTTTGGTTGATTTTATTTTGTATTTTGGTTTGGTTTTAAGTTTGAGTGAACCTATAATTAATTAATAAGTTGTAAAGAGAGGGAAAAGAGAAGAAAACTTCTCTTTCCTTCCCTACCTTAAGTAATTTCTAAAGTAGATTCATATTTCATGTTTTGTTTAGTGAATATTTTATTATGTGTTTAACTCACTTCCCTAAACAAACCTACTCAAAAGAAAGACATTTTAAGATTAAGTAAAGTGAACTAATATGACAAAACACATTACTTCATTTCATTTCTTTCCCAACATGTACAACATACATATGAATGAATCCTAAGCATATCTATACATACAAATGAAAATGTTTAGAACACTTTATGATGAATGCTAAGAAATGTTACTTAAGAAAATTGGAATGCTTTATGATGCATGATTTTCATTAAGTAGAAATGAGGGGTTTCTTTTATCCATTATTCACATGCACATGTATATGTATAAATGGCATAAGTGAGTACAATGCCATTATTAGCACTAGGGGTGTAAGGTAGAAGACCTACTTAGGGCTACTTAAAGCCTCGCAATCCCGGGGTTGTCTAGACTAATATATCACTTTCCTTAAATACAAACATATGTACAAAAGAAATGAATGGAAAAGAAAGATGCAAAATGTTTGTATTTATTTATTTATTTTGTTTATGCAATTTATATGTACAAGTGTGGATGTACTTCTTAGGTAATAACATAGGAATGGATAGGAATGGGGTTAGACAAGTGTTATGTTCTTTTCAAATGAACTATACACTTTGCCAAATCCTATTCAAAACTATGATAAAATAAAAGCAAAGGAAAGCTACACTATGCACATCTTCATACTTATATCCACATGCAAGCTTATAAATAATTATAAGTAGCACACTTTTAGTTTTAAGTGTTTGATTTATACATTTTCAAAATAGTTCTGGATTTAGTAGTGATAATAGCCATTCATATATTTTTTTTACTTTAGCCAAAACATGCAATTTGACATAAAGAAAACATTTTCATTTTCAATTTGATTTTTGAAAAGCATGAATGCATGAAATTCATATGACATACACATTTAGCATGTTAGGGAAGAACTAAAGTGATGAAAGCATGTAAACACATTCACCCTAATTAATTTCTAAAGACAATCTTATGAAATAAGAAAGTTTAAAGCAAATCAAGTTATTTTTAAGAAAGGTTTGATTTTATTTTGAGTTTGATTTAATTTGAAAAATATGAGATGAGTTTGCTGCTCCAAAACCCATTTCCACATATGTTTGTTGATTTAGTTTATTCTTAGGATTATTAGATGATTTTTATATGTTGCTTAGGTTAAGGTATGAATTAAGTGTGTTAATTACCCCTTACCTACACCACCTTAGCATAGTTAATCAAATAATTATGAGCCAATGATATGACATAAAACCACACAAGAATTTAAATCAGCAATGCACCTAGGAAAGAAAGGTACCTAATGCAATTGGCTCATGATTAAAGATTAATTAAGCTAAGGGGTTTATTTTAAGTAATTTCATAACACCTCTCACACATGTGAGTTGAATTTTGATTTTCTTAATTGTACTTAGGCTCTTGAACACCTAACCATCTATCCAAGATAGATTAATTGAGTTCTGAAAAGTTTTAGAATTTTATGAAATTAATTAAGTGGATAATTAGTGAATTAATCCATATTTAAGGTTGTATTAAGGAAGAAAGGGGGTTTAAGGAATATCTTAAGGAAAGTATCCCAAAATTATTCCCTAAACCTCATATTCACTTAAGTGAAACTTAATTGACTCAATTAGAGGGTTGTACCACTAATTATACCCTTAATTAAGCATAATTAAATTAAGGGAGTGATTATGGAATGAACTTGCAATTCTTTTAATTAAACCACCAATAAATCTCAAGAAAGTTAGTGGAGGTAGGAGTCATCCCACTAATTATGCACAAGATGTTTGGGATTAATTAGTGGAATAATTAGAAGTTAATTGACAAAAATAACATTCCCAATAAAACCCAAATCCAGAGAAAAGCACTGCTTAAAATCCATTGAAATCATTTTTAGAATATTTTATGTTCAATTATCTATCCAATGCAATTTATTTCTTTTTTTTTATTTTTTTAGGCCTAGATATGAATTTAGAAGTTTCCATGATTAATTAGGTAATTTAATATCCTAATTAAATGTTTAATCTTGTCAGCGCCACATGGATTGCTAACGCGGCATGCGCTTTCCACGTGGCATGGCGAGATTTGATATTTAAGTTATCACATCATAGCGTCGCGTCAGCGGCGGTGCTACGCTCTTTCTCCTCACCCGGCCAAGGTTAGATCCGCAGATTCTAAAGGGATAATCCATGGGATCTATGTGTCTTTGATCATGGTTGTCCATCCAAAATACACGGATGGACGGCCCATGATCCTCTATATTTTCCTACGGGAGAGGACATCAGTCCATCTTCTAGGGCATGATCCAAGCTCGGTTGAACTCGGATTAGTCCCAAATTCAGACCACACCATCAACATGTAAGGGAGATCACATCTAATGACTAGAATCTCATGGGATGAGAATCCACTTAACAAAGCTCCAAACAAAATTAAAATTATGCTCGATTTAATGGCTTTCCTCACTGGAGGTGATCACTGATGCTCGATTCCCTTGGAGAAGCTTCGTCTAGTGGAGATGAAGCTTTGTAGAGAGTTTGAAGTCTTGAGATTGGATGGGTCCTTCTAGAGGCCAAGCTCCTTCAAGTAGGTCTTGATCAAGAGCACCTCCCTTGCCTTTGGAGCTTGGAGCTTGGGTGAGTTTGATCGAGCTCCCTGATGAAGCATGCAAAGTGAATTGGCTTGGTATTGAGTGCGGAGTAGGTTTGAATTTCAACAGCTCCCCTATTTTCGGTTTGAGAAAATCCAAAAAATGGAGAAGTTGAAATCACTCTAGGAAGCTTGGGATCACTTGGCAATGGCTCATCTAGCTTCCCTTAGCTCAATCGAATATGAGCTGTGAAGATTGAATGGAATTATGGGGCGTATATCTCCCCCTTGAAGGATCGGACGGTCGTGAATGAGCTTGCCATTTTGATCCAATTGACCCTATTCAATGGGTTGTTTGAGCTATTTAAAGTGGCATGGCATTCAGTTTTGGCCAGAGGAGGAGTGAGTGAGGTGGCCATGTGCTCAAACAAGGTGGAGGGAGGATTCCATGTGCTTAATTTCAAGTGAGGTGGTCAGTTTTAACCTTAGGCTAGGTTAGGTTGACCAAAACCCATTGGGCTTAGTGCACCACACTCCCTAGTGCCCATTTGGTCCACTAAGAGAGTGTCAAGTGGTCATGAAGAGGATTTGACCAAAATTTACCCTATGGCCTAGGGGTAAAATTATCATTTGGCTTGGGTTTCAATTTGAATATGTTTGATATGTTTGAAAAATAAGTTAGGCCAAGTTTCATTGAATTTGGAGTTGGTTTGATATGATTTGGCTCATGTTGACTCATTTAAGTCAAAATGGGTCAACTTGATCAAGTTGATTATTGGTCAAAATGGGTCAAACTAAGGGTTGGGTCAAGTTCATATGACCATTTGAAATATTTTGGTCTTTGGTTTGATTCAATTTGGTTTATATTTGGTTTTAGTTTAATTGAGTTCATTTAGGTCAGTTGAAGTTGAAATTAACCCATTTGACCTATTTAGGTTAGGTCATGGGTTGGTTCATGTTTGGTTGGTCATATAAAATGGATTGATATCTTTCCAATCAATTTTGGTTTATATTTGAGTTTGGCTCAATTTGACCTTTTTTAGGTCAAGTTAAGTTCATTCAATTGGGCTAGGTTAGTCTAGTTGGCCAATTGAGGCTTTGGTCAAGTTCATTATCATTTTGGAATGAACTTGATGACCCATTGGTTTCAATCAATTTGGCTTAGATCAAGTTTTGACACATTTTGACTTTTTTAGGTCAAGTTGGGTCAACTTGGGTCAAGTGGTCTAGGTTAGGCTCAAATGTTGACTTGGTCAAGTTCAAACATTGATCATGAATGAGTTTTGATCAATGGTTTCAATCAATTTGGCCTATGGTGGATTTTGGCTAGTTTAGGTTTCATTTTGGCTAAGTGTTGACTTAGTCAACCCTTAGGTTTGACTTGGTTTGACCCAATGTGAGTGATTGATCTCATGATGATTGTTGATCATGATGAGAGGCTTAGGCGGGCTTAGTTCAATCTAATTTGGTTAGGATTTGAATTTGGCTCATAAGGGTACTTTTGGTCACTTTAGGTCAAGTGAGCCTAAGTGGGTCAAATGGCTTGGTTAAAGCTTGATTTGAGTTTGATTGAACTCACATATAGACTTATGATTGAAATATAAATCCATTTGCAAGTAGTTTGAAGTCAAATGGGTTTTGATTCATTTGACAATTTCAAGTTCAAGAGGTGAACATGAGTTTGATTTGGGTTTGATTTTTGAATTTAATTTTGGTTTGATGATTGAAGTTTGTATTTATATTTGAATTCATGATTCAAGGATTGATTGAATCATGAAGAAAAAAAATCAAGAGTTTGGCTTGATTTGAAATTGATTTGGCTAAGTTCAAGATTTTGACTTGAAAGGCTTAGGTTATATTTTGATTGAATTTGAGTTTGATTTTTGGAGTTAGTTTTGATTGTTTGAAATTATATTTCATTTATATATGTGAATATAAGTGAAAATATAAATAGGTTATGACAAAATTTCAAGGATTTGAAGTGGTTTGAACTTGATTTAGGCTAAGTCCTTAAGGGGGAATCAAAGACTTAGGAAAGATTTTTTATTTAGATTTGAATTTTGGATTTAGTTTCATTGATTTGAATTTATATTTCATTTATATATGTGAATATAAATGGGTTATGAGAAAATTTCATGAATTTGAATTGATTTGAACATGATTTAGGCTAAGTATTTAGGAGGGAATTAAAGGAATTAGGAAAGATTTTGAACTTGGAATTTCAATCATAAGCTTCAATTATAAGTTTCAATCATGGGTTTCAATCATTTGGCATTGATTTGGGTTTGGAGAAAATCAATTAAGCTGAAATTGATTTAGGTTTGATGTTGATTTGATTTGGAGTTTGGCTTGAAGGAAGGAAGTGAGGAATGTAGTTCAAGTTAAAGGGTAGGAAAATTTTCCTAACACCCTAAGGCATGACCTATTCCTATGGCTAACTCTTCTAAGTCTCTAGGGCTAGGTTGAGTGTCCACATAATCACTAGATGTGTCTTAAGACTAGGATCTCTTAAGAGGAGTCCTATGTCTAAGATGGAAGGGTTGAGAGCTCATCCAAAATGAGGTCAACAAAGGGGCAATAGGTGTGGTGTGAGACAAGGAACAGCGTATTGTGTTGATGATCAACAACAAGTATCACAAGCACTAATAGAAATGATCTACTCCTAACCCTAGGTGTAGAAGGAATCTGGAACTTAGTGCAATGTGGCTCTACTTATGTTGAGGACATAAGAGAGGGAAGGAGGAATCCACTAGATGAGTATGTGAACCTTCCACTGGGAAAGTAGGTTCAAGTCATCCACAAGGGATGAAGTTTGATTTGATTTGAGTCTCAGGAGAGAAATTTGATTTGTTTAATTAAGTTCTCGGGAAAAGGGTTGAATTTATTTTATTTGTTATTTAATTGTGTTTGTTTTGACTCACCGGGATAGACAAGTGAACTCTCTCCAGGAGCAAGTTCAAGTCATCCATAAGGGAGGAAAGGTTATGAAATCCATTGAGGGATTAGAATTTTAGATCCATTAGGGAACTAGAAAGATTTTCATCTTACTGAGGAGAAGCAAAAGATTTAATTTGGAATGATTGATTATTTTTGTTTGTTTCAAATTTTTAATTTTGGATTTTGAAATGACCATTGGTTTGATGGATTGATAGAGCCATGGAGCCAGACTAATTTAATCCAAAGGGGTAGTCTACTAAACACATAGTAGCCAACCAAGGAATGCCTTTTGTGTGCAGTACTAGGAAAGAAAGCATATCATCCTCAAAGTAGGGACCAGTTGCTGGGGTGATCTATTGGCAAGGTAATAGATTGAACCCAACCTAGGGATGACTATTGAGTGAATGTTCTTGGGTGACTTAGACCAACTCGAAGACAGTCAAGATTAATTTCATTTTTTAATTTATTTTGATGGGTCCCGTTAGTTTTGATGATGAGTAGGGCCATGGAGGCTAGACCTAACTTTTACAATCCAAAGGGAGTAGTCTACCAACCATGGTAGACTATCCAACCAAAGGGATGCCTTTGGTTTGCAATGGTCTCTTAAGAAAGCGTGGGGACTCATATCTTCTAGAAATAAGAAACCAGGGGTGATCGGTTTATTTGGGCACAAATGACCTAGAGGCACTATTGAGTGAATGCCACTGGGGACTTAAATCCAAAGATAGTCAAAGATTAATTTATTTTTAGTTTATTTTGATGGATTTTGTTGGTTTGTGATGGATCATAGAAGGAGCTTATATCGCCTAGACTATCTCATATTCTTGAACCAAAGGAGTAGCTTCCTCGATGGGAGAACTATCCAACCAAAGGAGTGCCTTTCGGTTTTCAATGATCAATTTAAGGAAGAAAGCTGGGACTCATATCTTCCACTACAAAGACCACTTGGGGTGATCGTTGCTTTGGGAATGAACCAGGCCGTCATTTGGTGATCATGCTAGAAAGAATGCATCATAGTCTTACATCTTCCAAAGCGAGAATGATGTGGGTAACTTTATGGAAAAATAGATTGAACGACCTAAGGTGACTTCTGAGTGAGCAGACCAGTTATCAACTCGGTGGTCAAGCAATTCTATAGGGAGTTCACACGCCTAAAGATAGGATGTGCGCAGGAAAGAAGCCCTTTGGAGCTTGAATTAATCCAATGAATTAATTAATTGTTTGTTTAGTTGTTTATCATGGACCTGTTAGTTTGGGATCAACGAAGAGCTTATATCATCTAGACATCAGATTCTTGAACTAAGGAGAATCTGTGCATCTGAACAAATTCTCCAACCACGGGGTGGCTACTTGGAAGAGGGGCTCAATCCAAAGTAACTGGGTAGTGTCTAAATGGGGTTGTAAAGGATGTGATCCAAATAGAATGCCCAAGGAGAGGGGCCTAAGGCTTAATCCAAAACCACGAGAAGATGACATGGCTAGTCATATATCAAATAGGTATTGATGGCCAACTCAAGGAGAAAGCTGGGACTCACATCGCCAAGAGTGGTGTATCCAGGTGAGTCCTTGTAGCATAAAACATCAACCAACCTAAGGTGCCCATCGTTTGTGCTAGGAAGAAAGCGGACTCACATCCTCAAGTGCCTTCAACTCAATAGGTGTCATCCGACCTAGGGCGACTACTTAATGAATGCCACTAGGGGACTTATATCAATTCAAATGTAGTCAAGAGGAAAGGAGCCTCTGGGGGACTTATCTAAACCTCAAATATACTCGACTAGTTAGATCATGGTGATTAGTTCAAGAAGAAAGCTCGAGGACTCACATCTTCTTAAACAAAATTAACATGAGGTAGCTTACTGGTTGGGCAGTGAAGTCCACTATACTAACAAGGTGCTGTTGGTTTACACTGCTCAAGTTAAGAAGAAAGCATGGGGACTCACATCTTCCAAATAAATGACCATTGGGGTAACATACTAGCGAGGTAGTATGTAGACCCGACTTGGAGCAGCTAATGAGTGAGTGCCACAAGGGGCTTGCTCCCACATCAAAGTAGCCTGAGATAAAAGATATGTGTTTGCTTTTTGTGCTTGTGTTAAAAGGAATTAGATGCCTCTTGGGTTCTCTCTCACCTACCTTAAACACACTTGGGGATTTTGATGAAATGGTGCCATGGGTGGCAAATGGAACTTCCCACTAAGAAAGGATGTCGCTCGGGTTCTCTTACACCTAACTTAGTTGTGCTAGTAAAAATAGGATGCCTCTTGGGTTCTCTTACACCTATTCTAGTAGCGCTAGGAAATGTGTTTGATTGTGTTTATTTTTGTGTTGTGAAAGAGGGATAGGATGCTGGGGACTCTTACACCTACCCTAAACACGTCATGGCGGATTCGCAAGACAAGCAAACAATGCTTCGAAAGAAGAGAAGATTTTGATGAAATGGAATCAAGTTTTTTTTATTGATAGAATTATTTTCAAACATGATTTTTTTTATGGGTAATATTTCTTCAAATAGAGCCCATTAATTGAAAGCATCGGGTGTTCCCCTTTATAATCAATAAGCTGATAAAGTCCTCCTTGGTAGGCCTTCTCTATGACATAGGGCCTTCCCAAGTGGGTTCAAACTTGCCTCCCATCTTTGAAGGGCAACAATTGGTCTCCTTGAGACACAAGTTCTCCTACTCAAAAGACCTAGGGTGTAGCTTGTTGTGAGCTTGAATCATTTTGGCCTTGTACAACTCGAGGTTAGCGCCAGCGACTCTCCTCCAAACCTTTGAGCTCTTAACCAACTTTGCATTACGGTTTGTATTGATCTTATCCTTAGTGATGGGAGTTGAACTTCTAAAGGTAGAATGGTTTGACCATACACTAAGGAAAATGGGTAGATTGAGTTGAGTTAGTATGTGTGCGGTAGGCCCAAGGCTTCAAGCTTCCACTATCACTTATTATTGTCAAGAGTCTTCTTTAGTATTTGGATGAGAGTTTTGTTGAATGCTTCTACTAAGACATTTGCTCTGGGTAGTAGATGGTGGAGTATCTCCAATCTATACCATGTCTTCTAGAGAAGCTGTTAAACTTGGTGCTTTTGAATGCAATACCATTCTCGGATATAATTTGTCGAGTCATCATGAACCTATATATGATATGGTTCTAAAAATTGAAGCACATGATGACCTCTATAGTGGGATTGCCTCCGCCCACTTGGAAAAGTAGTGGTGGCTAAGATGAACCGATGATCCTTGGAAGAAGGAGGATCGATCGGACCCACAATGTCGGTACCCCAACACTCAAATGGCCATGAGGCCAATGTAGGGTGTAGAATGTTGGGTGGTTGGTGGAGGAGACAACACTGACGATGGCATCTCTTACCTACATCCATGCAATATGTAATCATCGAAGGCCAGTAGTATCCTAGTCTCTTGATCTTCATCTTCATCTTTGAACCGGATTGATGTGCTCCGCATATACCTGAATGTACCTCAATTATAATGCCATGGGCTTCATGTTTATCTAAACAACGTAACCATATTTGGTCAAAGAACCATTGGTACAGGGTGCCATCAACGAGAGCATAGGAGAGAGCTCTCTATTTCACCTGATGGGCTTGTGACTTTTCTTGAGGTAGTTTGCTAGTGTTCAAATAGTCTATGAACGGTTGCCTCCAATCTAGCTCCTTGTCCTTATAGGCAACGATAACCTCCCCTTCAAGAGAAAGTCTCTCGATGAGTTTAACATCAATAAGGGATAGGACTTGTCTATTTTGGACCTTATTGGAATGGACTCATCTTGGACATGTCAATTCTTTGTCAAGTTTGGCCAAAGCATCTCATTCTCTACTGGGAACCTTGTAGATGGTGACTTGAATTTGGGCCAACAACTTCATGGTATACTTGTGGTAATGATGAAGCTTGGGTTTGAGAACCTTAGGACAACAATCGGTTGATGACCAATAGAATCCCAAAGATGTTGATGCTCTTGACATGATAGCTAACTCGGTGACAATCAAAGCCTCATACTTGCTTCATTGTTGGTGCGGGTTGGAAAGATAGTATGAGAATCTCATCACATAGAGTTAGAGAACTATTCCTACCCCTGCCTTTCCTGGAAGAGTAGATCATGGTGTTTTCCGTTTATAAAAGGAAGCTGCACCATCAAAATACATCTCCCATTGGTGGTTGTCACCTCCCATAAATTCATGATTTGTTCATCAGGTAGATCATCACTAAGCAGAGAATCAACAGAAAGTGGGTGTGCTACTAACAAATTTGCTAGTGCTTGTTCTTTTACTGCACGGAGGGATATGAATGTGATATTAAATTGCGATAGAATCATGGACCATCATGCAAACCGTCTAGATAGCATTGTCCATGTCATGAGATACTGCAGTGGATTAATTCTGGAAATCAAGTTCACCTTATAAGAAAGCATATAATGTCATAGCTTTTGGGAGGCAAAGATCAAAGCTAGGCAATATTTCTTAATAGATGGATAGTTTGCTTCAAGAATCGGATGAGAGGTAGTAGAGCTCTTCCTTCATCATTGGCTTGGGCCAATAGAGAGAGTCATCCAATGTGAGTGTAGAGGATGAGTGACCACGGGATAGGGCTTAGCGGCTTCAAATATTGCTTGATATCTTCAAAGGCATCGCACTTGTCATCCCACTTGAACTTGGCATCCTTTTTGATAAGTGCTAAGAATGGCTTGCATCTCCTTGATAGGTTAGAAATAAAGCTTCTTAGATACGCCAACCTTCCTTGGAAAGATCTTAGTTGATTTAAACTCTTAGGAGGTGGCATTTCTAAGATAGCTTTGATCTTTTTGATCTATTTTTATTTGTCGACAACAAACCCGATTTCCGAAGCTACTCAATGCACACTTGAGATTCATTTTAGGTTATATTATCATCTTAATTCAAAACTACTCTCAAGTCAAAGAGATGGTCTTCCTTTTCTCACTGACTACTAGATCATCAACATAACACTCAACGATGATGGATGAGTTCATTGAAGATCCGAGTCATGGCCATGTAGTAACCACATTTTAAGGCGAAAGGCATGACCCTATAACAAAGATTCTGGTTTTGAAAAGTAGTGTTTCTTTCATCTTAGGAGACATCTTGATTTGGTTATAGGATGACCCATCCATGAAAAGAAAAGCATGAGATGAGGGATGTCCACCATTAATTCTGGTATAGGAAGAGAAAACTCATCATTAGGGCATGCCTTATTTAAGTCCCTGAAATCGATGTATATGCAAATTTGGCCATTCATCTTCTTGACTAGGACAACACTGGCAACCAGGTAGGATATTTTTTCTTCCTTGATGAAACCAGCATCGATCAATTTCTTGACTTTAGAAATGACCTGTTGTTTGATTTTTAATCACATGCATCTTGAAGCTTGCTTGATAGAGTCAGCACTAGGATCTATTGCTAGTTTGTGGACTACTACATCAGGAGATAATCTGGGCATCTCTTCATAACTCCATGCAAAGCATTCCTTAAACTTAGTCAATAACCTAACTAAGTCATTGGTTTCTTCTTCATTCAGCAACAAACTGATGTATGTTGGGCATGGATTTTCTTCTATCCCGAGGTTGATTTCTTTAAGCTTGTCAATTATTGAATGGATCTCCTCTTCAAATTTTGGAGGTGCATCTTTGATTTGAAGATCATCTGAATCATCTGAAGTTTCTAAACACACATCCTCATAAGAGTTGGTGTTGTGTGAAAAGAACCTATCAGACTCCAAATGGTTGGTAACAACTAAGCAGTAATCTTCATCATCGATTGGACCCACTGTACCAAATCCTAGTCCTGCTCTTGATTGTGCTTCCCTCATGTATTGTTCTACAGCTTCTCAAAATACTCTGACTTGTGCCTGGACCATGTATGAGGAACCAAACCTTTATATAAGATTATGAACACAAGGAGTAAAATCAAAGGATAATTCCATTAATTCTTTGTATGAATTTTCTCAAGTTCTACATCAACTTAGACTTGAGGAGGATGATCCAAAAGAATCTCTTGACTTCATATCCTTTGGAAGACTTAGGGGCTTCCTTACTAAACCTTCAACTTTTTTGGGGTGAAAGTGAGGTTAAAGCTAAGGTTCTCTTGTTAATAGTTTTACATGCATCATTGAATACTTTGCTTTGTTTGGAGGCTCGATCTTCATTTGTCATCAGTGTCACCTCCAATGAAACCTAAGAGGGTTGGTATGCTAATCACATTAGACTCATCCTCCCAGTCCAAGTCTATGTGAATAGTAGGGGTACTCTATGAACTGGAACATAACTCTATTGGTGATGGCCAACCGGTCTTCCACCTCACGCCTCTATTTACGCCTCTACCTCTGTGGAGGTTGAGTCATCTACCCACATGTCCATATGATGGAATGAACGTGGGTGGAATGTGATATCATCTATTTCTTCTTCAATTCCCTCTTTCTTGTTCACTTGGATTTTTTACTTTTCTTTTCTTTTTCTTTTTCTTTTTCTTTTATTCTTTTTCTCTTTTTTTTTGAATTTGAGTTTTGTCCAAGTTCACGAGAAAGGGTATTTTGAGGAAGATAGTAGGTCACATCCTCATATATCTCAATCTCTCTAACAAAAAATAGCTTTTCATCTCCTTTGACATAGTATTCAATCACATCCTTCCTGAACTTGATGCACTAATGGAGGGAGGATGGAATTATCTTATTTTGATGTATCCAAGGCCTATCGAAGAAAGCAGTGAACGAAGTATTCAAATCAATGATGTAAAACTTGGCTTTAGTCTTCTAGTCACCTATCTCCAAAGGTAACACTATGGAACTAAAGCCCGCTCACCTTATTCATTGAATCCTCTCAACATCATCTGATCTCCTTGGAGTGTGGAGATGTTGATCCTCAAATAGGCAAGGTCTTTAGACTCATAATGTTCATCGATGCACCTGGATCGATGAGAACTCTGGCTAGTCTGAATCTTCCCATGTCAACTGCAATGTAGAGGGGACGGTTGTGCTCCATGTCCCCCAGAAGAAGGTCTTCATCTGAAAGTGATCCCAGCTTATGAAAAAATGTGCCTCCTCAATAGTGGTCAAGCTAAGCTAAGCATATCGATCAGGAGAGCCTTGATTAATGATTCCCTCATCTCTTTGGATAAGACAAGGGCATCATATGCTTAGCTTAGATGCAACTTTCTTAGATGAGAGAGGACATTGTAGTCCACCTTGGGTCCTCCACAAACATATCCAAGGGTGGAGCATCCATGGAGGGCTTCGATCATACCAATGACTTGTTTCCCTATCTTGAGGTGCGCCTAGGAGGTAGAACCTTGCCACTATGGAGGTTGACTTGATGATCTCTTGTGGCGGGTAATGGAAGGTTCTACACACGCAGCTCACCTATAGCTTCTCCTATGGGACCCTTGAAATCGATGATTCCAAGTCTATCTCAAGAGTGAACCAGCATTGAGGAAAATCCAACTCAATGAAAGAGGAAAGATATTAATTATATTGTTTAGACAAGAGTTATTAGGAATAATTTAGAATAACCCATTGGTGACATATGTAAAGCTAGCTTTATTCTTTCTTGGATTTGATAGGAGGTACAAAGTAAATCAAGTAAAGTAGAGGGTGAGGGATTTGATGCTCTCCGATACAAGATGTCTACTAGAAGAAGAACTAGCTGAAGTAGGTAGAATCTTGATATGACTCCCTCTTTCCCTTGGCAACTTGCAAACTTTCCTTGAGCGTTCGAGGCACCTACAAAGTCTCTTGATTTTTTGAACAATCTTTTTAGAGGTTTTTAGGAGATATCCCAACCTTCTTTGGTTTTGGAAGGATCATAGTATCCCCAAGGATTACCTAATAATGGATGGTTGTTCCACAAGGTATTCCTTCGGGGTAACTATAGCACCAATATTGAAGCTATGTTCAAGCCAGTCTTTAAATGTGAAGCAATCTTCTAAAACATGACCTAGTATACGGTGGTAGGGGCAAAAGTTAGGATCATGGATTTTGCCCACTTCCTCTCCTAGGTTGGTAGCTAAAAATCTTTTAAGATTCTTAAAGATCTTCCTCATTACCTCCCTCTTAAATGAATAAGCTTGTTGAGTTTATCCAAAAGAGTAGGTGGACCATAGCTACTGCGGTGAGGGTTTGTGTCTGCATGTTGAATGATGTGAGGAGGTGAGTGGCATGGAGGCTTGTTGTGGCGGCCGGTAGGGCTACCTCGATGGTGGTAGAGGAGGTGGAAGCGAAATTGAGCAGGTCTCAAACTACTCTCTGCTTTCCCTTATCCCTATCACTACTTTCGTATCTTTCTATAGCTTTGGCTTTGTTGGTACATCTAGAAGGTAATTGTTTGGCTTCTCTCTTTAGCCACCTTGTTGATTAATTTCTCAAAAGTTTTGATGGTGAAACCCTTAAGCATGAAGGTAGCCATGGATATTCTTTAGAAGAATCTCAATGGCATGCTATTGACTAGATTTGCATTTCATACTCGTTATGCCATCAGAAATCAACAAGGGACTCACAGGTGTTGTTGTTGTGTCTGAGATCAACGTGACCCTTTTTGAGCTGACATCTTGATAAGAGTTGCTCAACTCGGAAAGTCTTTCTTGAACTATTGGGAAGTTCAACATACCAATCAAAAGCTATACCTAGTTCTTGAGAGAGAAGAGTAAAGCATCACCCCACCAATATTGTAAAGCCACATATGTGATGTCGCCTCGGGTTCCCACTGCCATCAAAACTCTTGAAGGAAGGTGGCACGAAACCCTTAGGATATTGGATTGCATCAAATTCCTGGTAGGGTCTACCCTTTGGGCGATGATCCTCCTCGGGGATTGAGCCAATGCTTCTTTCACCTACTACTCAACCATGGACTTGATATCTATTTCCTATATGGAGGTACTATCCACTACCTTCTTATACATGTTGGTGCTACCTTGCTCTGCTGGAGGTAAAGTCTTGGCTGGGTCCAAGACATGCACCAACTTTCCTAATCGGTATGATAAGATGAACTGGAGGCTTGGTTGTAATTCTAAGATATGCTAGCAGTCTTTGAGCCTCTTATCTATCTATCTTTTCCTTAATTTGTGCTAGGATTGGGTGAGAGTGGGTTGTGTCTTGTTGCTCATCCTCAACACCTTCCATAGTATGATGCTCTCTAAGGAGAGATCTCCTGGTATCTACCATGCAAACCCCTGCTGAGTCTCCCAATAAATCATCTTCATTGGGATCAAAGCTAATTTTCTCCTTATTAGACCAATCATATCCTAGGATCTCCTTCTTATTCATGAAATAATGAGCCACTATGCCATCAAGATAACAATTTGTCAAAATTGGCACAAATGATTTTGGTATGGTGGGATCTATTATGTTATTGAGGCACCAAACCTCCCCATTGGTTCAACCCATGAGGTTGTACTCGAAGATATACTCTCACTCACGTATGGGGTGACACTCTAGGAGGTTCTATCATCATAGGTGCAACTAGGTTGCCTTCTTCTCCCTCTACATCTGTCGTAACCATCTCTAGATCTTACTGCGGTGGTGATGGTGAAGGCACGACCACTATGCTTGAGTGCCATTCCTTCCCACCACAACGCAGAAGGTTGTAGAGAGTGACCTGCTTGTAGTAGGAATGTAGATAGGATGGGATCCCTTCAGTTTATCAGAATCCTGGATATACCTTCAATGTATAGATAGAATGGAGCTCTCTCAGGCGTGGGTAGTCCCATGGAGAGTCATGCATTGTGATGCGGGTAGCAGCCGATGAAAATCAATGAGTGAAGGCGCCGACTAAACCTCGCTCTCTAGTGATATGAGCGTGGTATGGGCCTCCGGCCCTCTCTAGATGCTTCCCACATGAGGGGATAACACATCTCAAATCAAATTGAGCTCCAGACTCAGATCGTCCGTAGGCTCCACCATCCTGGTGTAGAACTAAATGGAGGCCATATGACCTCCTACTCTGACTAACTGGGGGCTAAAATTGAACCGTTGGTGGAGGTGAAGTAGGGATCCTCCTGTCATCCTCTCTGTCAGACCTAGAGAGAGATGGAATGAGTTCGCTGTAACCAGCGAGGAAGTCAAAGTGGACAACTCCTCAACAACTTATCATGTAGCTGCCTCCATTCCCTAGCGATGCGTGTATGGTATGGCTTTATCATGCGGTTTTTGTTCCTCCTCTGAGTCTTGGTGGGGAGTAAGAGTTACCAACCTCAAAAAGGGGAGACAATCCACGGGATGAGCCTTCCTTGAAGGTGCTAATGAGTGGGTGCTAGCCCTCACTGGACTGCAGGCGTAGCACTATCACGGCATTGAATGCGATGTGCCTTTGTAGAACCACCACGCCTTCCTCTTGTGAGGGGAATATCAGTCGATGGCATATCTCAATGACCGGCTTCTACGGTCCTTGCCACTAATAGTGATGAGGGGAGTGCCCTCATAAGTAATCCTCACCCCCTCAAAACCTCATCCAAAATGAATGAGGTGGGCGTGTCATGGGAAGGCTAGCGATCCAAGCCAAGTCCATCCCATGGGAAAGTAAAAAACATATTTCTGCACCATTTCAAGCAAAAAATTGAGCGAACCTCATTGAGTCAATGTTGAAAATAAACTTGAATCAAATTTCTATTGACTTTGAATTTTTTTAATTTAGAATTTGAACCCATACTCAAAATTTTGAAAATGTTAAGTCGAGCTCAAATGATTTGGAATAGATTTTGAGATTTAATTGGAAAGAGGAATTTATTGGATATAGAATCCACTTTCAACAAATTTGGATATGTTGAAAATGGGTTCAAATATTTTTTTTGAAGAGATGCTTCCATAGGTTCATATTTGAATTTTAATTTTGATTTTGAGGACCCTTTATTTAACAAATTTGGGTATGTTAAAGTAAAGGGTCAATTTGTTTTTATTTTGGATTTGAGATTTTTGGAATTTATTCACTTCAAATTTGGGTATGCTAAGTGAGATGTTTGAAAATAATTTCTTCTTTTTTGTTTCTTTCTTTGCTTTATTTTGTGAATCACTTTGTGATTTGAAAATGGAATTCTTATTTAGCAAATTTGGTATGCTAAATGAGAAAATCAAGTGTGTTTATTTTGAAATTTTTGAAAATAGGATTCTTAGCAAATTTGAGTATGCTAAGAAAATCCTAATGTGTTTCTTTTGATTTTAATTTGATTTTGAAAAGTAGGATCCTTAGCAAATTTAAGTAACCTAATGTGTTTCTTTTGATTTTGATTTGATTTTGAAAAGTAGGATCCTTAAAAATTTAAGTATGCTAAGAATCTAATGTGTTTCTTTTGATTTTAATTTGATTTTGAAAGTGGATCCTTAGCAAATTTAAGTATGCTAAGAATCTAATGTGTGTTTCTTTTTTTGATTGATTTTGAAAATGGATCCTTAGCAAATTTAAGTATGCTAAGGGATTCCTAATGTGTTTCTTTTGATTTTGATTTTATTTTGATTGAAAATGGAGACCTTACTTTTAGCAAAATAAGGCATGCTAAAATGAGTTCCAAAAGTGTTTTTAAAAATTTTGTGAAATAGAAATTTCACTTAGCAAATTTGAGTATGTTAAATTAAATTCCAAAAAGGTGTTTAAAAAAATTTTGTGTTTTGATTTTATTTTAAAAATGGAGACTTCACTTTAGCAAATATGGTATGCTAAAATGAAGTTCAAAAGTGTTTTGAAAATTTTGAAATGAAAATTTCACTTAGCAAATTTGAGTATGCTAAATGAAATTCCAAAAAGTGTGTTTCAAATTTTTGTTTTGATTTTAGGGAGACTTCACTTTAGCAAATGGGGTATGCTAAATTGAAGTTCCAAATATGTTTTGAAAATTTTTGTGGAATGTAAATTTCAACAAATTTGTATGCTAAATGAAATTCAAAAAATGTGTTTCAAATTTTTTATTTTTTTGAAAAGGAGACTTCATTTAACAAATTGGATATTAGAATAAAGTTCAAATGTGTTTGAAAATTTTGTTTTTTATTTTGAAAAGAGATTTCCATTTAACAAATTTGGGTATGTAAGATGAAATCAATTATATTTCATTTTCAAAGATGTATATTTTGTGTGATTATTGCTTTTTGAAAGGAAATCCCAACCTAATCATATATGAAATATGTTAAGTGGCATTTCAAAATAATATTACTTTATTTGAAAATGAAATTTCCATTCAATAAATTTGGGCATATTGAATGAAGATATTCATATGTGCCTTTTGAAAGTTTATTTTTTATTTTGTTTTAAAATGAAACCAACATTCAATAAATGTGGGTATATTGAATGGAGAGGTTCCATATGTGCTTTTTTGAAAATGTGAAAGTTCCAACCTAACACATGTGGAATGTGTTAAGTGGAATTTCAAAGTTGTGATTTTGCTTGAAGATGTAATATCTATTCAACACATTTGGATGTATTGAATGGAAAGGCCCATCTTCAAATTTTATGCTTTTGAAAATACGATTGTGGAATTTTATTTTTGAAAATGAGGTCTTCACCAAAATGAATTAAGTGAATAAGCTCATTTGTGATTTTTTAGAAGATATGATTGTTGAAATTTTATTTTTGCAAAGATGATCCTATATATAACCATCATAAAGGTTGTTAGATGAAGATGATTTAGAAAATTTTGCAAAATTTTTTTATGTGTATTTTGAAAGTGTTTTTGAAAAGCAAGATTTTTATGAAGGATTTATTTTATCTTTATTATTTTAGAATGAACCTTTCCTTAACATAAAATGGTAAGGAGGAAGTCTTTAATTATTTTTTTATTAATCTTTTATTTTTTACCCATTGGGGGAATGGGGTTTTAAGACCAACACGGGTGAGGTCCTAAAACCTAAAGATGTTGGCTAACAGCAAAAGGATGAAATAAGCTAAGTGCCAATGGAAGAAAGATAGTCTTGGATTCATACCAAAGTACAAACACTATCGATACTTGGGGACAATGATCATTTACCAATGGAGAGGAGAGACCTTCCCGATGGAGTCGAGAAAATGTGGTAAAATTTTATATTTCATTTAAGAAGTATACTTCCATCTTTAATCTATGTGGAATAAAATGAAGATAGAAATATACTCTTTTATGCATTTTTGGACACCATGTAGATCCGTAGATGTTCTTATTAAGGGTGATCGGGTGCGACATTGAGGAGAGGTGTACTATCTCAAAGATAGAAGTCACCACCCTACAATGGACCTAATCACCTCAATAAGGACTCCTAAGGATAATGGGTCTGCATATGTACTAGAGATTCTTCCCTACTTTACATGGAAAAGTAAAGTAGGGTTTATTTTAAACGGGTTCATTAAGTTCTGAGCAAGCCCCATAGTTAATTACATCTAAGGGGATTCCTTATGAATACTCTTGATTAATGTAAATGATCGTTGTCTCCAAAGATTTCAATAGGTAGGACTATTAATCAATTAGTTTATTTTTAGCAAATCAAGTGGGATTGATCAAGAGGAAGGAGTTCTTATCGAAGCCAAATGGAAATGAGTAGGGGATGCTAAAAATACTAGGAAGCCTAGTAAACATCCCAAACTATCCTATGGTTGGGCTTTATATTTTGAAATTGAATTATTTATTTGAATTGAATTTTTATTAGAAGTTTAGGGCTTATAATTCCATAATATAAGGTTATGAAAATGCCTAAGAGGTGAGGATTTATACTTATATGGCCCATAAAGAGAGAAGCAACCATGAACCTAAATCTAGGGAGCTTTGGCGAGGCAAAGCAACCTAAATCTAAGGTGAAAATGGGTATTTGGTTTTCCTCCACAAGAGGGATAAAACCACTTGGACTTACCTTTGGGGTGGCTACCAACTAACTCCTCCTATGATTTTAAATTCATATAGGCAAGTTATATGTTTTATGCGAGATAGCTAGGCTGTTAGTTATTTTAGAAAGAGACTAAGTTCTTAAACTCACTCCCTAAGAGACTAGATCATGTAAGGGCATGAGAAATGACATAAATCTAATGCAAAATATATTACATTTTACTTCCATTTTTGGACAAACATTTTGACTTAGGCATATAGGATTCATATGCCTAATGCATGAGAAATAAGATTATGGGCCAAAATCAGAGAAGGGAATGTGTGTTTTCACCATGGCTTTCAAAGGTCAAGCCAAGTTCTCTAGCAAAGGTGGAAGCCCTCCAATCAAGAGTGAAATAATATGCTTTTATGCATGATGTTAGAAAAGAAATACTCATCTAGCTAAGGGGTTGCTAATTCTTTTATCTTGATTTTAACTTAGGCTTTAAATGAGGTTATGAGTTATTTATATTTAATTTTGAGTTATTTAATTTGGTAGAAGATTTATTTTTTCTTGAGAGCCTAATTGTCATCCAGGCCATACATCAAAATAAGGAAGAAACTAAGAAAATATGTCATCTTAATGCACAAGCTAAACAAAATATCAAATATTTTATAAAGCTAACGCAAAAGAATAAAAGACCATTTATGGTGCACCACCATATAAACGAAATAAATTAGAGCGAGCTCTACCCTTATACAACCCGGATTACAAATGAATTAATTTACAATCAAGTAAGGAAATTCATATTATGGGGGCTTTCATTTCTTCTTTTCTTCTTTCTTCTTTCTTCTTTCTTCTTTCTTCTTTTGGTTCTTTATTTTGAATGGTTGAAAGGTGGTTGTTCCAAAGGTTTCACATGATACATAAGATGTCTTATGACCAATGCTCATCCTAATCCCCATAACATTCAAAATCCTAATTATAAAATTACATGAAAAGGAAAAGTAAATCTAACTAACACAAATAGAGATTAGCTAAACAAACCATATAAATCCAAGCATGTATATTGGACTTAGCACCCCACACATGGGTAACCAAGTCCACGGCCTATTGGATTATGCTTAGGGGTATAAGCACACCAAAAGCATTTATATTTTTATTATACATAGAAACACAATCCCTACATAAAATAATGATTAGACTAAATCATCTACCATTCATTCTATGCACATTCACTAACATCCATACTAAAAATAAATATCAAAAAAAAATAAATAAATATCAAACCATGCACCCTAACCTAAAGCTAGAAGTGGTGACTTAACTAATGTGTGTGCTTTAAAGGTTTGTGTGGTATGCTTAGCTATGGCTTTAAGGCTTAGATTTTCTAAGTGTGAAGATGTTCACCTTAGATAGATGGTTTTATTTAAGTTATTTAGTTGATTTAGGTTGTTTTATTTTGTATTTTGGTTTGGTTTAAGTTTGAATGAACCTACAATTAATTACTAAGTTGTAAAGAGAGGGAAAAGAGAAGATAACTTCTCTTTCCTTCCCTACCTTAAGTAATTTCTAAAGTAGATTCATATTTAATTTTTTATTAGTGAATGTTTTATTATGTGTTTTAATTAATCTTAAGTTTATATCTCCCCTAAACAAACCTACTCAAAACAAAGGTATTTTAAGATTAATTAAAGTGAACTAATATCACAAAATACACATTACTTCATTTCTTTCCCAACATGAACAATATGCATATGAATGAATCCTAAGCATATCAATACATATAAATGGAAATATTTAACACACTTTATAATGAATGCTAAGAAATGTTACTTAAGAAAATTGGAATGCTTTATGATGCATGATTTTCATTAAGTAGAAATGAGGGGTTTCTTTTATCTATTATTCACATGCACATGTATATGTATAAAAGGCATAAGTGAGTACGGTGTCATTGTTAGCACTAGGGGTGTAAGGTACAAGACCTACTTAGGGTATGAAAGCTTAATCATGGTTGTCCAGACTAATATACCACTTTCCTTAAAATACAAACATATGTACAAAAGAAATGAATGGAAAAGATGCAAAAAGTTTGTATTTGTTTACTTATTTTGTTTATGCAATTTATATGTACAAGTGTAGATGTCCTTCTTAGGTAATAGCATACGAATGGGTAGGAATGAAGTTAGGCTAGTGTTATTTTCTTTTCAAATGAACTATACACTTTGTCAAATCCTATTCAAAACTATGATAAAAGAAAAGAGAAGGAAAGCTACACTATGCACATCTTCATATTTATATCCATTATGCAAGCTTATAAATAATTATAAGTAGCAAACTTTCAGTTTTAGGTATTTGATTTATGGATTTTAAAAATAATTTTGGATTTAGAAGTGATAATAGCCATTCATATTTTTAATTTAGCCAAAATACAATTTGACATAAAGAAAATATTTCATTTTCAATTTAATTTTTGAAAAGCATGAATGCATGAAATTCATATGACATACACATTTAACATGTTAGAAAAGAACTAAAGTGATGAAAGCATGTAAGAATATTCACCCTAATTAATTCCTAAAGACAATATTATGAAATAAGAAAGCTCAAAATAAATCAAGTTATTTTTAAGGAAGGTTTGATTTTGTTTTGAGTTTGATTTAATTTGAGAAATATGAGATGAGTTTGCTGCTCCTAAACCCATTCCCACATATGTTTGTTGATTTGGTTTGTTCTTGGGATTATTAGATGATTTTTATATGTTGCTTAGGTTAAGGTATGAATTAAGTGTGTTAATTACCCCTTACCTACACCACCTTAGCATAATTATTCAAACAATTATGAGCCAATGATATGACATAAAATCACACAAGGAATTTAAATCAGTAATGCACCTAGGAAAGAAAGATGCATAATGTAATTGGCTCATGATTAAGGATTAATTTTGCTAAATAGTTTATTTTAAGCAATTTCATAACACCTCTCACACATGTGAGTTGAATTTTGATTTCCTTATATACTTGAACACCTAAGCATCTACCCAAGATAGATTAATTGAGTTGGAAAGTTTTAGAATTTTATGAAATTAATTAAGGGGGTAATTAATTAAAATTAAGGTTGAATTAAGGAAGAAAGAGTGTTTAAGGAACATCTTATAGAAAGTATCCCAAAATTATTTTCTAAATCTCATATTCACTTAAGTAAAACTTAATTGACTCAATCAGAGGGTTAGACTACTAATTATACCCTTAATTTAGCTTAATTACATTAAGAGAGTGATTAAGGAATAAATTAGCAATTCCTCTAATTAAACCACCAATAAATCCCAAGAAAATTAGAGGAGGTAGGAGTCATCTCACTAATTATGTACAGAAGTTTGGGATTAATCAATGTAGTAATTTGAGGGTAATTGGCTAAATAACATTCCCATAAAACCCAAATTTAGAGAAAAGCACTATTCAAAATGCATTGAAATCATTTTTAGAATATTCTATGTTCAATTATCTATCAAATGCAATTTATTTCATATTTTTTTAATTTTTTTAGGCTTAGATATGAATTTAGAAAGTTTCCATGATTAATTAGGTGATCTAATAGCCTAATTAAATGTTTAATCCCGTCGACACCACAAGGACCGCTGATGCAGCATGCGCTTTCCATGTGGCATGATGGGATTCAATATTTAAGTTGTCACATCATTGCGTGCATGGCGATGGTACCTTCTCATCGTCGAGATTGACGATGAAGATCATGATTTCTAAAGGGATAATCCTTGGGATCTACGTGTCTTTGATCATGGCTATCCATCCAAAATGCGCGAATGAATGGCCCATGATCTGTCTCTATATTTCCCTGTAGGAGAGGACATCTGTCCATCTTCTAGGGTATGATCCGAGCATGATTGAGCTCGAATTGATCCCAAATTCAAACCACGCCATCAACATGCAAGGGAGATCACATCTAATGGCTAGAATCTCATGGGATGAAAATCCACTTAACAAAGCTCCAAACAAAATTGAAATTATGCTCGGTTTAATGGCTTTCCTCGCCGAAGGTGATCATCGATGCTCGATTCCCTTGGAGAAACTTCGTCTAGTGGAGATGAATCTTTGTTGAGAGTTTGAAGTTTTGAGATTGGATGGATCCTTCTAAAGGCCAAGCTCCCCTTCAAGTAGGCTCGCTCTTAATCAAAAGTAGCCCTCCCTTGCCTTTGGAGCTTATGTGAAGGCTTGGGTGGGTTCGATCGAACTCCCTGATGAAGCTTGCAAAGTGAGTTGGCTTGGTATTGAGTGTGGAGTAGGTTTGAATTTCAATGGAGCTCCCCTATTTTTGATTTGAAAAAATTTGAAAATGGAGAAGTTGAAATCACTCTAGGAAGCTTAGGTTCACTTGGCAATGGCTCCTTCAGCTTCCCTTAGCTCAATCGAGTATGAGGCTGAAGATTGAATGGAATTAGGGAGTATATCTCCCCAGGAAGATCAGTCATGAAGGAGCTTATCATTTTGATCCAATTGACCATATTCAATGGGTTGTTTGAGCTGTTTAGAGTGGCATGCCATTCAGTTTTGGCTAGAGGAGGAGTGGGTGAGGTGGCCATGTGCTTAAATAAGGTGGAGGGAGGATTCCATGTGCTTAATTTTGAGTGTGGTGGTTAATTTTGACCTTAGGCTAGGTTGGGCTAATCCAAACCCATTGAGCTAGGTTCACCACACTCCTTAGTGTCCACTTGGTCTACTAAGAGAGTGTCAAGTGGTCATGAAGAGGATTTGACCAAATTCTAAGTGGATTTGGCCAAAATTTATCCTATGGCTTAGGGGTAAAATGGTCATTTGGCTTGGGTTTCAATTTTAATATGTTTGATATGTTTGAAAAATAGGTTAGGCCAAGTTTCATTTAATTTGGAGTTGGTTTGATATGATTTGGCTCATGTTGACCCATTTAGGTCAAATTGGGTCAAACCAAGGGTTGGGTCAAGTTCATATGACCATTTGAAATATTTTGGTGGCTTTGGTTTGATTCAATTTGGTTTATATTTGGTTTTGGTTCAATTGAGTTCATTTAGGTCAAATGGGTCAAGTTGAAATTGACCCATTTGACCTATCTGAGTTATGTCATGGGTTGGATCATGTTTGGTTGGTTATATGAAATGGATTGGTATCTTTGTTTCCAATCAATTTGGTTTATATTTGAGTTTGGCTCAATTTAACATTTTAGGTCAAGTTGGGTTCATGGTCAATTGGGCTAGGTTATGTATAGTTGGCCAATTGAGGCTTTGGTCAAGTTCAATAATCATTTTAGAATGAACTTGACCCATTGGTTTTAATCAATTTGGCTTAGATCAAGTTTTGACATATTTTGACTTTTTAGGTCAAGTTGGGTCAACTTAGGTCAAGTGGATAATTAGCTAGGCTCTCAAATGTTGACTTGGTCAAGTTCAAACATTGATCATGAATGAGTTTTGATCAATGGTTTCAATCAATTTGGCCTATGGTAGAATTTGGCTAGTTTAGGTTTTATTTTGGCTAAGTGTTGACTTGGACAACCCTTAGGTCTGACTTGGTTTGACCTAATGTGAATGATTAATCATCTCATGATGATTGTTGATCATGATGAGAGGCTTAGGTGAGCTTAGTTCAATCCAATTTGGTTAGGATTAGAATTTGGATCATAAGAGTACTTTAGCTCACTTTGGGTCAAGTGAGCCTAAGTGGATCAAATGGCTTGGTCAAAGCTTGATTTGAGTTAGATTGAACTCACATATGAACTTATGATTGAAATATAAATCCATTTGCAAGTGGTTTGACGTCAAATGGGTTTTGATTCATTTGACAATTTCAAGTTCAAGAGGTGAACATGAGTTTGATTTGGGTTTGATTTTTGAATTGAGTTTTGGTTTGATGATTGAAGTTTATGTTTATATTTGAATTCATGATTGAAGGATTGACTGAATCATGAAGAAAAAAAATCAAGAGTTTGGCTTGATATGAAATTGGTTTAGCTAAGTTCAAGATTTTGACTTGAAAGGCTTAGGTTGATTTTGATTGAATTTGAGTTTGCTTTTTGGAGTTGGTTTTGGTTGTTTGAATTTATATTTCATTTATATATATATATATATATATATGAATATAAGTGAAAATATAAATGGGTTATGAGAAAATTTCATGGATTTGAAGTGGTTTGAACTTGATTTAGGCTAAATCCTTAAGAGGGAATCAAAGGACTTAAGGAAGATTTTTTATTTAGATTTGAATTTTGGATTTAGTTTCATTGATTTGAATTTATATTTCATTTATATATGTGAATATAAATGAGAATGTAAATGGGTTGTGATAAATTTTCATGAATTTGAATTGATTTGAACGTGATTTAGGCTTAGGAGGGAATTAAAGGACTTAGGAAAGATTTTAAACTTGGAATTTCAATCATAAGCTTCAATCATAAGTTTCAATCATGGGTTTCAATCATTTTGCATTGATTTGGGTTTGGAGAAAATCTATTAAGCTGGAATTGATTTAGGTTTGATGTTAATTTGATTTGGAGTTTGGCTTGAAGGAAGGATTATTTAATATGGCGACGAATATGCTTCACACATTTTCCATGGATTCATTGCTTAAGCTTATTGGCAGTCATTCGATCTCATGAAAAATCTCTGATGAATTCTTTAATTTTCTTCAATTTATTTGAGTATATTTGAAGAGTATATCTTAATTCCAAGAGGCTCTCTTATGCTTTCATTTGATGTTCAATCAAGATTCTTATTTTCGATCTCATTTAATTTCAATTGTTCAATTAGTTTTATGATTATTTGTTTGTGAATTTAATACTTTGGGTATTCAATAAGGGCTCTATTCACATAAAGCATCACTCTAATATCCCTAACTCCACATCGACATATTTAGTGAATTTTCAAATTTATTATAAGTCTCTTATAAGTTTGATATCAACCCAAGTTTTAAGCTTTTTTTTAGTTTTGTGAAATTTAAAGAAAAGAACCCATTTTTCTTTGATTTAAATCAATTATAATTAAAGTTTGTGAATTTAAAGCATCAAATAATGGTGTCATCACACCTAATTATTAAATTTAGATAAGGATGGCTTTCACATTGTTTCCTCCAATTCCTATAAATAAGGCTAAGAGGTGGCCTTCCATTTCACTCCAAGAGTTAGAGTGCTTAAAAGAGAGGGGATAATTTTTTAGTTCAAATTTTGGGTCGGCTTTCAACTTTACTTAGATAAATCTTATTAGTGTTTTTTACTTCTTTTCTCTTTGATTTGATTATTCATTATATGTTCTTTTCTCTTCTTTTTTTTAATTTGATTTCAATTTAAAAGATTTCCATTTAAATTTATCTAAGTTCCGAATTTTAGTTTAAATTTGACATTCGATATAGGGGTGTGCAACAGATATTGAACTGCTATATGAAATGAAGCATGACAATGGGTGTCTTTGGATCTTTTAATTTAATCCTAAGGCATCTTGAGCATTGAACCTACATAAAAAGCATGTATACATATTTCCATTTTCATTTATTTACATATACACATTCAACCATAACAATAAACCGAACTTAATGGTTATATTTGTTGCATCTTCAAGAGTCTTAGTGTAATCTTGGCACAATCAGAAGCTATGTATCCATTAACTTTTAATCTTCCTATATCCTCATCAATCACACAGCTCTTGAATGATGGATAACTCAAATCCTTAAGCTTTTCAAATTGAACAGCCTCCGTCAAGCCCTGTGGTTTATTGCAGTTTGAGCAAGATCGAGCGAGAGAAGGTGTAATTGGGTCTCAGCCGAGTGCCAAGGGAGGGAACAGAGGAGAGGAGAAGGTGTAGTTGGGTCTGAGCCGAGTGCCAAGGAAGGAACATACTGTTTTGCTAGGCAGCGAACAGTGAGGGCTGCTCGTCCGTATTGCAGTCACGGCGGACGGGTCAATGGATACATGTAAATCAGATGAAGGTAAAGGGGCAGGGCATGATGCTTATAGTAATGAAGGGAGACTAGCAAGTGCTTGAGAGGAAAATCGGGAGAATCAGCCAAACCCAAATAGGGCAGTCTTGCTGCTTCACCCGTAATGGAGGGAGGAGGGATTGAACCCGAGAGAGTGGGAGGCTTCTTGCGATTTTGACAGGAAGATCGTGCGAAGGAGGGAACGGTTGCTTGTGGAAGGATCGGCGTGCGGTTGAGTGGAAGCGGGAGCAGTTCCGTTCCTTCAGATTGAACAGAAGTGGGGAAGAACGGAAGAGAGGTGAACCTTACAGCTTCGCGTGCGCTCGAGATCGGGTGTGCTCGGGATCGGGTCGGTTAGGGTTAGATAGGCTGGTTAGGATTAAATGATAAATTATTAATTTTTTAAGTGTCAAATCGATTTTAATATGAATTTTATGCTAACATCACTACATGGTTAATATATATGTTAATCTTGGATTATTCCGATGTTTGGACACCGTCCGTTTAGATCGAATGTCGTTTGGTTGGTGGCGTTCAAGCAATTTTGGTTAAAAAAATAAAATCGTGAATAGTTTCATTTAATAGATTTCAATATTTCAAATCTAACGGCGTAATTAATTCTGTGAACGAAAGTCGTTGCAACGGATATCGCGCATGCGTTACCTTGATCTTGATGATAGGTTGATGATTTTATTTTGTAATATTTATATTCTGATCAATTTGGCATTCGACGTACAAAGTCCATTTTTGACGGAGATCGTTTGGTAGTTTTAGCGATGTTGATAATATTTCAGATCGATTTGCGTGTTGTCGATTCGATTTCGACATTCGCAGAGATTTGTCCGAATTGAATGTGAACTGTCTCATTGGTAGGTTTCGATGTTTTGATGCTAATGACATAATTAATTTTATTAACGGAGGTCGTTTGGACATCGTCGCAGCTTCCCAACTCGATATGCGTAGCGCGTGATAGCTTCGATACGATGGATTGTCGATATTTATATTCCGATCAATTTCGACATTCTGAACCCAATGGCGGAGTCCATTCGTCGATCGGAAGTTATTTCAACTGACTTTTTGCATCGTCGAGCGTATTTCAGCTCCGATTTAAGTACTATTGTATCCGAAGTCGATCGAATTCATCTCATAAGCTCGATTCGACTCATGTGGCATATATGAAGGTCAACATTTAGCTAAACCTTGGTGTGAGTTTTAAGATAATGTTCAAGCTTGAACTCATTTAAAAAAGCTTGTTCAAACTCGGCTCGATTTTGTTCACAAGCTCAATTCAAATTGGGATTATCGGACCAATTAATGAGAAGCTCAGTTATTGAAATAAATGAACTTTAATCAAATCTTAATCAAGCTTGTTCTTGAGCATCTTGTTGAGAGATACACGAGCTATATCAATCAAAGCTTTGTAAGCCTACAACAACAACAATAAGCCTTTATCCCACTATGTGGGGTCGCTACATGAATCATTCTTCTCCATTGTGTCCTATTAAGTGTAATTTATCAATTAATTCTAATAAACTAAGATCATTTTTTATACATCATAACAATTTCTTTTTAGGTCTACCTCTACATTTTTTTAACATAAAGTAAATCTAAAACATCTACTCTCCTAACTGGATCATTGGACGCTGACATTTTATGTGACCAAACCATCTAAAGCGACTCTCTAATCTTATCTACCACTAGAGCTACTCCAATCTTTTCACGTATATATTCATTCGCATTTTATCTCTAAAAGTAATGTCATTCATCCCCCTGAGCATCTTCATCTCCACAACACTAAACTTAATTGTTCATGAGCAAACCTTAACTGAGCCATAATTAAGTTGTAATTGAGTTTCTTAACAAGTTTGTTCACAAGCTTAAAATGATATTGTTCATGAACATAAATGAATCGAATGACATGTTGTTCAAGCTTGTTCATTTAGCAATTAAGTATTTACAAAAATGTTCAAGCTCTTTTGATTAGTTAATCAAATGATTTTGAAAGAGATCTAATTGAGTAGAGTTACAAGTAGCTTGTCCCATACTCGGTTTATTTGTAGCCTTAGCTCACTCCTATTTTAGGTCCTTTAACATGAACAATGGAGTTAACTTGTAATTTTTTGGATTATTTTAGTGCTTAATGATATTGCAATTAAGGGAAGTTGTGCTCATTAGATTCTTCTTATTAAGACATGCATTTTGACAAAAGCAGATAAAAATTAGGGATCATTTGATCAATCAAATATTGTGTCATAAAATTTTTAAACTACACTTTAAGTACTTGGTCTGGAATTTGATATAAAAAATTTTAGTATTTTCAAATTAAACATTCATTTCAACTACAGATTTAAAGAAATAAAGATTCAGATAATCTTAAATATAATTTTAAATTCTTTTATATTAAACATTACATTAAAATTCATACTTAATTGTTGTATTTTAATGATACATTAACGCTTAATAATCACCAAGTAATTTTATTTCAAAATGAATCATGATTTTAAAACTTTTACTACTAAAAAATGACTCAGCACAAATCTATGAGGGAAAAAAAACTCTCACAACAAATTTAAGATTAAACATTTAAACTTATTTTAAAGCTCTAAATATCAAATTTAATATAAAATAAGAATGAAGGATAAAGCCTACTTGATATGAGTCCATATCCCCAAATCAACAATAGAAACAAAAGGGATAGAAGAAGGCCAAGTTGGCTAAAAGATTTTACAAATATACAAAAATATAACATGGTAGTAAATTAAATCCAAAGAGAATAAAAGTACAATTACAAGACAAATATAACATTTTTAACAGACATGGGATAAACACTTCACAACCAAAAGGACAACTTTACTTACTGATATAAGCAGTTCAGCAAGATCAGCGAAGCACCATTTAGCTCTTTTAATATAATAACAGGCCGAAATTAAAAGTCCATGGAAATAGCATATAGAAACAAGTACTTAATATCCAAAACGGCGAAGCAAGCAATGCATGTAGAAATTAATTACAACAAAGCATAGCGCAGATCTAGAAGAGCATAAAAGGGTATAAATAGATATCGGAAGAGCAAAAGAGAGGATGAAATCTTTCAAAATCTCCTCCTTCCTTATCTTGATTATCTCTCCTTCCTCTATTTATGGTGAACTTTGAGAATAGCCATTAATTGGGAGCAGCGCCATCTTCTCTGAACCTCCTCCTCTCGAAATTCCACCGAGTCCAACACTCGAATGATTGAATAACGCTGAAGACCAACTCCTTTCCAATTAGCAAGCTTCTGCAAGATTCATCAAGCACTCCACTTGGATCTTGACAAATCAAGCGGCCATCAAACTCAGAGCATCAAGTCCTCAGGTGTGACACACAATCCACTGACAAATGACGGAAATCAATCCATCTCTTGAAGCAGATCCAAGGCGGAATCCCACAAATCGGCCCCAGAAAAAACACAATGCAGTCTTTGATCCACGCCAAGAGGAATAGAATCCAGCGGTCAAGCACCCATAATTTATAATTCTCTCTATTCATTCCACTCATTTCACTCAAATAATTGGGCTTGGGTCTTATTTTCAATCCAAGAAATTGGATATCACTTCTTGCTAAAGTAGGAGAATTACTTTAGAGGTGTTATCTATATTATTGATCCAAACAGGTGGAATCCCACCAAATATGGCTCTAATCAACCCCAAAAAATGCGAGTGCTAGATCCAGCGGCCAGAGGAATCGATCCAGCGGTAAAAGCACCGATAATTATAAGCTACTCCACTCTTCATTCCACTGGGTAGTTCACTCAAGAATTATTGGGCTTGGGTCAGACTCAATTATTGAATTGGATTCAATCCAAGAAATTGGATACATATCACTACTGCTAAAGTATTAGGAGAGATTACTTAGTGCAGAGGCTGAATTATCTATATTATTGTGTATTGATTATGCAATATTGTGTACATAAACTGCTAATACATGGTAGAACAATCCAAACTATGCACATATAATATCTCAAGCATTGGTAAATAAATCCAACTATAAAGACCATCGGGCTACATCGCCACGAATTACAAATTTAAGTGTAGCAATATTTTGTAATCCGCCGTAAGCAGCAGCATAATATTGCAGAGTTAACAGTCGCTAGTGAAAAGTAAAATAGGAACCTTCTCAACAAATAGAATTATAATGGAGTTATAGATCCACAGCAGCAAATGCGGTAAACCTCCGGAGCGGCGCATCGCCAGTCGGGAGGTCGTGGGGCCATGCATGGAGAAAAAGATGAGGTCGCAACTCTAACAATTTAGATCAAGAATTTTTTCTGATATCTTAAATATTAATTATTTTTTAATATAACATAGAATTTATATTTAGTTTCTCAAATATGGCTTTTTTTGATGTAGGTGGTGTTGATCAAGCGACTCAGAATAGGGGTTTGTTGTAGTGACAACAAATGATTAGTCTCATACTTTTCATTTTAGAAATAATAAAAAAATTCATCATTATTGTCAACTATCACTACCTATTGTCTCCTACTATATATATATAGAACCTGATTGTATCAATCAATTAGAGATATATTGTCAAGTCAACTCTTACTTCATTAGTCGAGCTAGGCAGTGAGCTTACTAGGAGGGGTGCGCAAAAGTAAATCTTATTTTAATTACTTTTTGAGCATTTTGCTTTGAATCTCTAAAACTTGGTCTATTCAATTTTAAGTAAATTAATTTCTCAACATCATCAATCACCACTTACCACTATAACTTGGCCATCATCATATGAATGTTTTGACTTAAATTTTGTACAATAGAATTTAAAGGCACATTTTAAACTTTGTCTCCATCTTCTAGTTAAAAAGAAAAAAAGGAACTTCGTAATTTCAAATTTATAGTGTATTATTCTAATTGGAGTAGACTATGTAATTTTTTTCTCTTTTTAGAAACTTTCATACAAAAATTTTTTTGTGTTTTTAACTGCATGTGTGCTAGATATTCTTATTGAACTAAAATTTAACTTATATATTCTACCATAAATCTATTTGCATGCAATATTAAACTAATAAAAATATTTAAGAAGTGTTTGAAAATTATTTTAAATATTTTTAAAATAATTTAATTTATTTCAAAAATAAAAAGTAACATCTATTCTAAGTAGAACCTTATTTGGGATTGAACATGATTTCTGCTGCTAACAAAAAAGAGAATCCAATAATATAATATAAAATAATAGTTCATTATTCTTATTAGTATTGTTGGGTGCTATAAAACTCGTATTAGTAGAGTAAAGTTCTATATCTTAACTTTATATGAAACTCCAGTATACACACAAATAGTTGAAAAGAAAATAAAAAAACTCCATAATTTTTATGTGAAAAAACTCCTAAAATTAGGGAAAATTTTATGGGGCATAGCCCACTTAAAATATTCTAGTATATGTGTTTGAGTTATAAAATTTTAACTTTTCCGATAACAAGATTACAAGACTGTATAGGAGAAATCAAAATGGTGAAAGTTTCAAAATCAGGTTACAATAGTTATGCGGGGACGACGGTTGGCGATGATAGTGGAGATAACAAACTTTAAGCTTTTAGCACTCTCTCAACTTTCTCCCAAACTCACTCCTAGCTTCTTTCCCCCTCGGGGTCCTATTTGTAGGATTTTGAGAGGGGTTTGTTAGTCATTATAGTCAAAATTCTAAAATACTTCATCGGACGGTTCATATCTATTTATTTGATCGTATATAGTTTTTTGATGATTTCATAAAGATCTTGATTTAGTGATCTTAGCCTTGTCTCGTTGGTTTTCAATCGATTATAAGTTCAATTTTGATCATTTGATCATCCAATTAATTTGATGTAATCCTTATATATGCTTTGTAGATTTAATTTGACCTTATTTGAACTAGATTTGACTTAATTTTGGTGTTGATGAACTTGTCTCACTGAGTCATTTAATTTGATTATATAAATATATTTCCTTGAGATTCATACTTGTTCATAAATTTTAAAGGAATATATCAATTATTATGAACTCTCATAAATTTTAGGTTAACATAAATATCATATATTTTTTATTTATTTATAAATCTAATATTTAAAATTTAATATGTACATATTCAATATTCATGTTTGAAAAAATATAATCAATTTTAAAAATAATAATTCTAATATTTTTAAATTGTGATGTTAAAAATATAAGTGGTATTCACATAAATATTTAAATATGATGATATGTATACAAATACCTCAATTTTATAAAAAGAAAATATTAAACATACAATCAACATAATCTAAATAAAATATTTAATATATATATATAGGGGATTTATTAACTATCATATTTGCTCATATGCGTAGCAAAGGCTAACTGAATATGATATATAATAAAAATAAACATTTTAATTTAATTATTAAAAACTAGTACATTTTAACAACAACAACAAATTTATTATTGGTTTTTGTCTCTCTTCCCTATTCTCCTTCGCACGGTACAGCAGATCCTGGCCAACCTCGCTCGTATCGATTCCAACCCCATCCCCAGGCTATCCAAAAACCCACCGCCAGCACGCGGCACTCAGCCTACCCCCCATGCAGACACCACATTATCTCCCCAGCACGTGCCACCCCACGTGTCCTCCTTCCCCCATCCCTTCCCTATTTCTACCCACCACCTTCCCTCGCTCCACTTTCCATCCCACCATCCCGACAACCCGTTCGAAGCAATTCCCCAACCAAACCCATAGACTCCCTAATCCAATGGCAGATTACAGCCGAGTAGGAGATCGCGGACAACACCAACAACAGCATCACCATCAAAAACAGCAATCTACCGTGCAACAATTAGTGAAAGGCGTCACGGCCGTCGCCACAGGAGGCTCATTGCTGGCCATGTCCGGGCTGACGATGGCGGGGACAGTAATCGTGCTGACAATCGCGACACCGCTGCTGGTGATATTCAGCCCAGTGCTAGTGCCGGCGGCGATCGTCATCGCTCTGATCGGAAGCGGGTTCCTGGCTTCGGGGGGGCTCGGGGTAGCGGCGCTCTCTGTGTTGGCGTGGATGTATAAGTATGCGACAGGGAAACATCCCGTGGGGGCGGATCAGATCGACCAAGCGCGCGCAAGGATAGCGGCTAAGGCGAGGGATATAAAGGAGTCGGCTCAGCAGAAGGTCGAGCAGGCTACCTCTTGATTGGGCCGTCGATGCTTTATTTTGTTCTGTTACTTTATTTTGTTCAGTTTCTATGTCTTGTGGTCGAAGAGTGGGTTTTGTGGTAGTTTGTTTGTGGAGGGATCCATGAGTACGTAGTTTGTATTTTCCTCGGTGTTTTTTTTCATGTCGCATGCTGTTTCACGTCGTGCTTCGAATAAACGTTTTTATTATTTCAAAAATATTTTAGATGTGTATTTTGGCAACTGAATTTTGCGAAATGAAACACCAATATGTCTTTCGTTCAATTAATAAATGTGAGATATATTGTGAAGAAATCATTTTGAAGGGCAACTTAGCTAACTTGGTTTTTGAGTGGGGAGCTTAATTTCTTTCAGTTATGTTAGATTTGAAATTGATTTTCAATAGTGATTATCTAATTCAAATTTTAGTTATATTTAATAATTTAAAATTAGTTTTCACCAATTTTAACATTTATTTTTATTTATTCTTTAAGATTATAGTAAGTTAACTCCGCCGTATGATTTAACTATTTAATGAAAAAATCAACTATTTCATAAATCCACAAAAAATAAGAAAAAGAGAAGGGTGGTATCGTCTAAAACAAATATCAAGTGCTTGTAAAAATCCCTTAGCTATTTACTACAGCTAAGAGCTCTTAACTTGTTTGAACAAAGAATATCAATATATTTTGTTGAAGAAGTCAAGAAACTCTGTTGTTAGTACTTAGTAAATGTTTTTTTAGGATTTACATGCATATCACATAATTCTTATGTATTTATATATCTAATATCAAAATTTTAATTTATATATATATATACTATCCCAATTTTTAATATAACATCAAAAATATTATCATTACTCACATTTAAAAAAAATGCATCTTTTTAAAACATAAAAAATATTAGATAAATAAATATCTAAATCAATAAAAATTGTATGGTATATGTAAATCTTCCTCATTTTTTTAGATGATGCCCCTCTCATATCTTTGATTTGTTTTGTGTATTTATTAAATAATGGATTTTTTTTTCAAGTAATAGTTAAATTGGCTGAATAGAAATAGTTCTTTGAAATTAATCGCATAATTTTTAATGCTTTTATTTATAATTATTTTATGATTCATCATCATTGCTCGTGAACTAAAGCATAATTTTGATTAGTCCTTTATAAAAATTGATTTTATTACTTTGCGTATTAGAAAATTAGTTGTGGTAGAGTGAAAGTTTCCGTTTTAGCCTTGTTATGAAATCCAACACACACATGTATTTAAAGAGTGAATAAGAAAATTCCAGAATTTTAACGCATTGAAAAATCTCGAAAAAGGGAAAATCATAGCGTAAAATCAACCACTATGTATATCTGTTTAGTACAAAATCTTCCCGATAATGGGATTATAGAATTGTATATGAGAAAGGAACAACAACTATGTAGTGATGGTCAGGTTGTAACAGTTGCTAGTGGTAGTAGATGATGGTGAGCGAGGACGGCCCGGCGATGAAGATCGTCATGATGGAAGCAGACGAGGACACGGCGCGAGGATCGTGGCGGTGGTTGACGTGGTGGTCACGATTGTGGAGGATCTTCAAGCTTTAGAGCTCTCCTCCCTCTTACTTTTGCTCATATGAGGAATGAGCTATTTATAGATTGGAGGAGTGACGTGTAAATACATGCAAAATCCGAACCACTCCTCTCCATCGGATGGCTCATGATAATTCCTTTGATCATATGATGTATTTTGTGTATTTGAATGCTCAAATGAAGTCGGAATTATGAGATCTTGGGCTTGTTAAATTCGGCTCGTCGAGACACTCGATTTGACTATAAACACTCCATATTTGAGAGCTTTTTAGGAATTTAACTGATGTCCCAAAATTTCCAATGATATTTTAAGTGCTTGATCTCGACCAGTTTAAATTTCTAATTAGCTTGCTTTTAGCATCAGGATTCGTGCTTCGACTAGTAGTATATTAAGTGTCATATCAGTTGTCCCCCTATTTTTGGATGAAATTATCTCAATCATCCAAAAATATATATGTCAAATACCTAAAAATAGCAAATTCTTCAAAGAAATTTGAGAGTCCATTAACCACACATTTTGAAGAGCAGTCTTCATGGGAGCACAAGATTATGACTATGAAAGCGAATCTGGGGCGGATGTGTGTAAGTATCATGGTGGAGATTCTGGACCATCAGGAGCATCTGCTTCGTGAGTGCTTGCGGTAGCTGGGCGCTTCGCAGCGCCAGCGCCTGTAGCCATGATTCAGTGGCAGCGCTGTTGGCCATGCCATCTGGTCGGTAGCGAACGAACGGAGTCCACGGCGGGTCAGCGAATTCATGAACGGACCACCGCCGAAGTCGCAGTGCCGGCAGGCTGAACCACTCAAATGATTTTGGCGATTTTGGCGGTTTGGGCAATTTTGATGATTTTACCTTTTACTATAGATTCTATAAAACCCTAAGGAAAGGAAGACACCTTCTCTTCTTCTTGAGAGAAGGTCGTTGAGATGATCAAAGTAGTTCATATGGCAAGCTCTAATTTTCCCTCGAAAGAGGTGTTAACTAACTCGTCCAGGGTTTGGAGGTGATCAAGACTCGTAGTTCATACTGCAGTGAGGCTCTAATTTTCCTTGAAAGAGGTGTTAATGACCTCGTCGGACCACCGGTTGAAGGCAATCAAGACCCGTGGTTCATGCACGAGCTCAGTTTTCCCTTGAAAGAGGTGTTAACTGACCTCATCGGACCGACCGGGTTGGGCGATCAAGACCCGTAGTTCATAATGAGCTCAGTTTTCCATTGAAAGAGTGTCAGTGACCTCTCGGCCGGGTTGAGCGATCAAGACCGTAGTTCTCTGGAGACTCGATTTTCCCTCGGCATCAACTACCCTTATCGACAAGCGTGATGGCGATAACCGAGCGGTGGCAATGACGGTGATGGCGTCGATATCGGAAGGATACCGGCACATGGATAATACGGCGGCATGGTCCGGCGGAGATACGAGAGTGGAATGGACGAGATTCGGTGGTAGCCGCGGCAGTGGCGGCGACCAGCAGTATCTGAGATAGCCGGCAGCGATATGGTAGCCGGTGGAAATTAGATGATAATTGGGTGCCATTGCATGGTTCGGACAGGGTGGTCAGCGGCCAACAACTGCGGCGATAAACCGGCAGTGTACGTCTAGTGGATGGCAATGCCGGCGGCAGTGGCCGTGATAGTGGTCAGCAGTCGCGCGATGTGATTTTTATCAGGTTGTTTGTCGGTGACTTCGATGGCGTTGCTATGGAAGAGGTTGAATTAATCTTGAAATTTTGATCCAGGTTGTTTGTCGAGTGTGGATGAGTTATATATGAAAGAACGAATCCGAGATTTTGACCTATCCGAGGTTGTTTGTCGAGTGTGACTCGATGTTAACTTATGGAAGAGGTGATTGAATCGTTGAGATTTTGACCTCTGGTTGTTTGTCGAGTGTTCGATGGCATTAACTGTATGGAAGAGATTGTGGGATGTCCATCAAGGACCTTTTGACTATCCCATTGTCACAAAGTGTTACTTGACTTCTTACTTGTATGGAAGAGGTCCGATCAAGTCCCCTTGGGATTGATCATGACCGATTGAGATACAACGTGAGTTATATATTTCTCAAGTGGGAGGATTAAATGAAGAAGAAATAAACTTATAAGAAAAAGCCATAAACTCATTACTTTGATAATGTTGGTGATACAATATTGTCACAAGTTAACTTAACAAAAGGGATGAGATACATTTTTAGAGAAAGTTAACAAAAGACAAGAGGTGGAGAGGAAAAGATAAATGGGATAAATTAAAGACTATAATATTTATACACCAAGAATTACATATAACACTTTTTAGAGACCCTCCATGTTCCAAGTTCTAGAGATGATTTTTTCCTGGATCTTTAGTTATAAGCACGGTTGGTCATCGATAAGAAGTGGGGAGCGGTCTTTACAGGTAAAACCCTCGTACTTCTTTATCTTGAAGATTAAAATTCTCGATGTTGAAGGCCACCGAAGGGCATGGTTGAGCTTGTTTGAGGTAACATGATTGTGTTATTTGTTGATTTCCATAGACCACTCCAACCCTAATGAGAGTTTGAAATTTTATCTTAAGATGAGATGCGGTGATAGCATGAAGATTGATTGGAGGGTCTTCCAAATATAGCATTGTATGTTGAATTTGACTTGACCACTATGAATTGACAGTGACTTGTTGAAATTCTCCAGAACAACGGGAAGGTGATTGTCCCCTCCACTATGCAGGCGATTATCAAACCCATATAATGGTGCGGTGGGTTGAAGTTTTTCCTTAACGGACCCATGCTAAGAAAGGTGGAGTAAAATAAAATATCAGAACTCCCATTATAATCAAAATTCTCTTAACAACATAACAGGTCACCCTTGCCCGATGATAAGAGGATCTTGATGTGGAACTTGACTCCTTCCAAGTTTGAGTTATTAAAAGTGATGGGATGATTAATACAAGATTTTTTTAACTCTGGCTCTTCAAAGGCGGTGATGAAGACTTGATTAGATAGTAATGGCCCACTTGTAATTGTTTCAATTTCTCCAACTATTTGGTGACTATTATGTTGTTTGTGATGATTGTCCGGTTGCCCCGTTGGAGCTATGTTTGCTTGAGTTGGTTGGTTTTGCACAAATTGGCGTAGATATCTCGTTGAATAAGCCTCTCAATCTCTTCTTTAAGTTGTTTACGCCTAGTATGTCCACGACTTGATGGAAGTGACAATATTGCTCTAATTTTCAAGTTGGTTTTGTGGATGTGGCCACTTAATGGTCTCTTCATCTCGAATGGTCATCGGGGCGTTAACACGAGATGTGTTGTGGCGTGTATTCCAATCGTTGATGTGAGCCATGGGGAAATCACGACGCCTTGCTTCTTCCGATGGGATTGTCTGTGTTTCCTAGAGCATTCTTACATTTTCCTGTGGATCGTTCAAATTATTTTTGGTGGGCATTAATAACTCATCGGCAAAAATTTGCTTCCACGGTGAACAAGTTGGCATATGAGTGGACCGTATCTCGCGTTGTAGAAAGGTCCGGAGAGCCCTCAAAAAACACCTCTTGTATTCAAGTATTTGGCGAGCTTCTGAGGAGAATCTCTAGAAGTATTCTTTAAGTGATTCACCATCATTTTGATGAATGCCAGAGAGATGGGAAGAATCTTTAATGATCCTCCGGTTTGCAATGAACTGTTCTACGAAAATCTTGGCGAGTTCGTCAAAGGTATGGATGGATCCCCTTGGAAGCGAATAGAACCAAGTGCGAGCTTGCCCCTTAAGGGTAACAAGGAAGACTTGACAAAGCAGTGTGTCAGGAGCTCGTTGGATATATACATGATGGTCTGTAATGGTCGATGTGTTCATATGGGTGATTGCCCCATCATAGGAATCAATGCTGCTTGAAACTACAGAATAGGATGTTGAAGAATAGCTTTAAAGGTGAGGACTCCTTACGATGAGAGGGAGGATGATTTACTCTTGAAGGTGAAATTATTATTGCATTAAGCGTCATAATTTTGCATTATAACATGGAGTCAACAAGATGAGAATGTGTACCCAATAATTGGTGGATTAGCGGTTGGAACGTGGTGGATGAATAACTAGCAATGTCAAGGAGATCGACATCACGGTCTACGCGGAGGAACTTGTCAAGGAGATTAGCATTTTGACCTCCCTAACGATCAATCTTGGGGAGATATGTTTAGTGGTAGTACTTGTATTCTCAATTGGATCATCTCATTTTGAGACTCTTCCATTCTACGGACACGATCTTCTAAAGAGATTCATGTCGCTCCTTCACCAACATGGTCACGCCTATCAGGGGGGAGTGAGGCAGAAGCTTGGCATCCTCAGTTCAAGGATTGGTTTTGAGTGGCGAGTTGGAGCGAGGCTGGTTGTGACAGTATTGTTCTATTAGCCATAATATGTGTGTTCACAAAAATTATGATTGAGGGGTTCTTTTCTCGATCAAATGCGTCTTGAAAACCATTGTGGTAGAGTAAAAGTTTAGCCTTATGAAATCCAACACACCACGTATTTAAAGAGTGAACAAGAAAACTCAATTTTAACGTGGAAAACCTCGAAAGAGGGAAAAAACTACGAGTCTCAAAAATCAACTATGTATCTTTTGAGTACAAAATCTTCCTAATGGGATTACAAAATTGTATATGAAGAAACAACAATTATGACGGTCAGTTGTGCAGTTATTAGTGGTAGTAGATGATGGTGAACTGGGAACAACAACGATGAAGGTCGTCATGATGGAGGACATAGATTGGCTGATGAAGATCGGCGGTGACGGCTGGTGGTGGCGATGGTTGGCGATATCAGTGGTGCACGATTGTTGGAGGATCTTCACGCTTTAGAGCTCTCTCCTCCTCTTGCTTTTGCTCCTCATATGAAATGAGGAGTTATTTATAGATTGGAGGTGTCGTCTCATAAATACATGCAAAATCTCACCTCTCCATCTGACTCATGATGACTCCTTTGATCATATGATGTATTTTGTGTATTTGAATGCTCAAATGAAATTGAATTATGAGATCTTGGGCTTGTTAGATCCATTTCAGACGCTTCGATTTGACTATAAACACTCCATATTTGAAAGCCTTTTAGGAATTTAACGATGTGAAGTTTCCAATGATATTTTAAGTGCTTGATCTCGACCAATTTCAATTTCTGATCAGCTTGCTTTTAGCATCAAAATTCTTGCTTCGACTAGTAGTATTTTAAGTGTCATATCAATTACAATTAAGTTAGGCCCATCTTTAGAAATTTTAATTAAATCTCTACAGAATCAATCTTTGCTCTCTTTGTACTTTTCTTCTGAGTGGTAAATTTACTTTTTTTCCTTTTCTTCTGAGTGGTAAATTTATATAAGACTCTTTTTCTGCTTTTCTTTTGTGTGGTAAATTTATATAAGACTCTTTTTCTGTTTTTCTTCTGAGTGGTAAATTTATATAAGACAAAAGTGATGATTAAAAATAATTTTTAAAAAATTAATGATTAATTTGACTATCTCATATAAAAAAATTACTCAAATATACTTAATTCTGCCCCTCGATATCTCCCAACTTTATTGCCACCCAGACCTGAGCTCTCACCTCTCCTTCCATAACTATTTATTATTTCTACAAAGAAATGCATTATTTTATTAATATTGTAAATGATATCATTTTATTCATGTTGACCTTCATATATATCACATGAGTCGAATTGAACTTATAAGATGAATTCGATCAACTTCGGATGCTTTAAAGCACAATCAGAGCTGAGATGCACCAAACATCACCAAAATTAGTCTAAATATTCTTCGATCGACAAACGGGCTTCACCATTGCGTTCAAAATATCAAAATTAGTCAGAATATAAATATTGCATAATCTAATGATCAATTGATCAAGCGATCGAGCTATCAATGTGCTAACATGCATATCAGAGTCAGGAAGCTATGACAATATCTAAGCGACATTTGTTCATAAAATTGATTGCGTCATTAGCTTTGAAACGTCAAAATCTATCAAGTGAGATTATTCGCACTTAGTTCGGACAAGTCTGCGTGAATGTCGAGCAATTGGAAGCGACGATGTACATTTTTAAGCTGAAATATAACTGATTTAATGTCGGCTTGAAGCAAATGACCTCCGATCATGAAACGGACTACGCCGTTGTATCCGGAATATCAAAATAACCTAGGATTGACATATATATTCACCATTTAATAATGTCGACGTAAAACTCATATTAAATTTGATTGAACACTTAACTTTTTATACCTAATAACCCTAACCTACCCTAACTTAATCCTAACCAACCCTAATCCGACTAAAGGCATGCTCACACGATCCCTCTTCTTCAAACGCATGCTCATTCTGGTTCTCCCCTCTCCCTTCCGATTTCCATGCTCGGTTCTCCTCCGCACGCATGCTCCAAGCTCATTCGACGCTCCTAACACCCCGAACTACTCCCTCTCGGCTCTCCTCCTTCAACCGCACGAACCGTTCCCTCCAATCCTCCTTCCTCCCTAAAAAAATTGTTAGCATCCACCCCTTTCCTCTCCCTATTTTTCCTCCGACACCCCCTGATCCGAAGCTTCCTCTTCATTTGATCGCTCCAGTCGAATGCAAGCCCAATTCCCTTCAGCATTCGACGCTCCCTCATTCACTCAATCACACATCGTAAGTCTTTCACAGATCGGCACGATTTCCTTTCTTCCATTCCTTTAAATTAAGGCTTTTTTATTCCTTCTCTTAAAAAACTCAACCAATTTCTTCCCCTCAGTTTCCCCTTTTGCCCATCCTTAGCAACTCATCGCTCGTTCACTCAATCGGGTTGTTACAACCATGAGTCTCTGACCTCCCTCCCTAGGCAACATTCCCTCTCTCTTCCTTCTTGCTTAGCCGTTTCTGTCAAACTTTTTTTTTCCTGTGCAAACCAAGTCGTTGAACCGAGTACCCAAGGTAAACCTATCCCTCTTCTATTTTCCCTTTTAATAGCCCTTCTCCCTCTCGATCTGCATCCTAAAATAGCAAGCAGATCCTTCTGCCAATTAAGCACACATCCACTGATTTCTTCCTTTCGACCTTTCCTTTTGCTGCAGCCGAAGAGGAACATCGTCATCAGACGGGTTCTTCTCTTGGTTTCTGGCATCTCCCTCATCGTCTCCCTCAAACCAAAAACCATTTATGAGTGTTATGGTTCAGAATAATGGACTTTGGAGAATGTGCAATAGATTTAAGCTTGAATGTGTAAAAGGGGAAATATTATGTGTATAGATTGTATGTTGTGTCTCTTCCCAGGTTTGAAGGCCTCATCATTATCAGGAGCTTGTGAGATGAAAATCGTTAGTGCAAAACACAACCATCATGCTCATCGAGCATGGGAAGACCTCCAAAGCTGTTAGATGCAACCCCATCTTTGAAATCTTTCGCCATTTGAAATTCAAAACTTAAACAAATTCAAACTGAAATCATCTGAGCTTAAATTAAATATGAAAATACATGATAAATGTTAAAACGAACATCAAACCAAAAAAGAAAAAAAAGACAAAAAGCACTTATCAAACATATTTAAGCAAGTTGAAAGTCATCCTAAAGTTCGAACTAAAATCCTTCCCCCTCTTTCTCAAGTACTCTAAACTCAAGTAAGTGCTCTCTCTTAGCCTTATTTATAGGGATTGGAGGAAGCAATGAGGAACTCATTCTTATTTAAAATTAACTTCTTAATAAAGTGAGTTTTCTTTTCTTATAAATTTCTCAAAATTAAACAAGCTTTAATTGAAACTTGGGAAGGCTAATATTAAACCCATAAGCATAACTTGTTGGCTTGTTGATAGTCATGAATGATATATTTTAAGTCTACTTGAATTTGTATTTTAAAACAAAACTAAATCATAAAAAATTTCTTAAGTGTTATGTTTATATATATATAAAAGGGAGGAATCAAATGAAATTTATAAGAGATCTATGAAGAAGTTAAGTAACATACTGGCAAGCATAATTAAAGCTCCTTAATGAATGATTGAAAGATTCATACAAGAGATATTAATAGTTTGCTTTAAACTAATTGGAAGATAAATTCTCAACTATGAAAGAATTCGAACATGCTCATAAATGAATTTGAAAGCTCGGAGAATTGAAAATTTCAACAAGTAAATTATGTATAAGTAATGTTTTAAATTACAGCCTAAATCAAATCACTGCAACTCTTGTATATAAGTAGGCGAGGAAATAAAATTAAATTCATCGAATTATGGAGCTTCCCTCAATCCAAAAAAGTTAAAAGAAATTTTATTCTAATTATGATTTTCAAAATCGATGATTTCATTAATTAGATGAAATTATCTATGCTAAAAACTCTTGTATGTCTTTCATTTAAAACAAATTTTAATATCTAAAAAAGGTCATAAAGTTGGAATTAAATAAAAATATGAAATTAATCTCTTGATTAATAAATAAAATTATCTGAATTATTAAATACCCACATGGGCCCTAGCACTACACTAAATGCTTAAATTTAGTGTCTAAGGATGCTGCACGGGTTGCTTTTATATTTGGTCTTAGGACCGGGTCCGGGTTAACAAAACTTAAAAATCCAATTGTTATAAAAATTTCAAATTACTGAAATATCTAAGAAGTTAATTCTATCATATGATAGTAGACCCGATCCTCTATTATTAAACTAGTAGAGTCTACAGGATCTAAAATAATAAATTAAATGACCAAGCAAACTCCTAAACCCCGATGATGGCTATGTTAAATAGTGATTTCAACCGGAGGGGATACTTCCATTAAAATGTGATTCTAATTTCAAATCAAATTAACTCAAATTAAGTATCAATCTAAAAACACTTAAAGCAAATTCAATCTCTAAAAACTTAAAGCTAAAATTCAATCCACCTTCCGCAATAGTTTGTTGGAGATGATAAATTAAGAAAACTCTAGCTCACAAAGGAGTCAGTATTAAATCAAGTGTTATACTATGTTCTTTATCAATCTCACCAAGTGTTTACTTTGTCGGTAGACTTTATTAAAGAAACCACCTAAGTGCATGGATTTCTTGACATAAACCATGTGTGCTAATAAATCATTCTAGTTGGGTCATTCTTCTTTGTGGTAGGCACCTGACCCATAATGAACCATGGGATCTAGATCGAGCACGTCATCATTCCCCCAACCATCCGCTTTAAGCCAAAATGGTGAATTTCATAAATTCTAAATGAAATTTCAAAACTCCACATGCTGCTTAGAGATCTAATGACTAGCCTTAATCGAAAATTCTCTCTCAGTATTGGGAGGGATAATTAACTATAGGTACTTGCACTTATAGGAAACCTAGAACCAGATCAAAGTTCTCACCAAATGAGGACAAAATCTCTTGGTAGTGTCTTATCTAATATTTCATCTGTCTTCTGAAAATTACACCAATAGTTTAAACCATACTCTCTATATTAGAGGTTGGTGGTGAATTTTGGAGCCAGTTCGGCAACCGGGACGATTCTTTTCCATCTTTGGCTAGTCATATATGTGTTATAGTAGTAACAAAATATTTTAAAATTTAAAAAATGGTGATTTAAATGTGTAATAAATTCAAATTACTAATGTATGAGACTCTATGTCAAATAAATTATTCTGTAAAGTATATCTTTCCTACACTATTATTTTGTTATATAGTATTTCTGCATTTTGAAAGTATGGGATAAAATAGTAATTACTAATTAATAATCCACATCATTTCACTGTTCACCTAGGGCGTGATGTAAACATCTACTTAGCTAATGTCATCATCAACGCATAAGATATTGGAACTATCATTCAATTTGATAGCTTGAATTTCCCAGCTATTATAACTATAACTCCTGAAGTACCCACATGTGGTCCACTCGTCCGAGGTCATGTTGAAGGCCTCAGTTTACTGAAGCTCCTACTAGTCATGCTCGCCAACCAGTTCAGTAACTAACCGTTGTTAAAGAGTTCTCTCGATAGAGAACTTTAGTTTTTGAAAGATTGGGTCGATTCGAAACCCCTATGACGAAGAGAACCATCATTGGGCATATTATATCTTTAATGTCTCATGGTACAACTATTCTGCTGATTGAACCTTTAGTACCAGGAAAGTATGATCATGAAGCTTCCTCATCATAAAGCAAATTACCAAAGGAAAAGAAGAAGAAGAAATCGAGGGGCTCGATCCCATGATGACCTAGCAAGCATACCGCAAGTGAGTATTCCTACCAATAACAACTTTGATAATCTAAAATGGGTAAAAAGGAATAGCTCTACTGGTAAGGTGAAGCAGCCTTTCTGGACTCAACAACGTCAAGCATCACCTCCATAGAGGAGACAGTCTAAAACACTATCCTCTAGAATACATAAAGTTCTTAAAGTAACTAAGAAAAGAGGCTTGATGAAAAGAAAATTTTAAAGGCCCGTGATAATTGAAAATACTGAAGCCATGCCAAGGAGGTTGTCATCTTTTATGACAACTAGTCATCGAGCCAAGCAAGCTTTGCATGGTGAGCATCAGAGTCTGACACTTGGATCACATGCCCAAGAATCCACTGCCAAAATATCCCGGTGAAAGGATAAGCAGGTATGGAGGCCAAGGCCCCATAATGAAATTCTGAAGAAAGAAAGAGGTATGACATCTTATGCACGCATTCAGAAATCCACCTCAAAAATAACTTGCCAGAAGTGGATACCTAAAAGAAGGGATATCACGGATGAAAGACATGATGGTTAACACCTGGAGAATCCTCTAGGGGATCCCATCATCAATCAGATTCACCCTTATAAAAGAAGGTTGAAATTTGATTGCAGTCCTTTAATGGAAGAAGTGTTTGTTTCATACACTAAACCAGAGATCCACTGGAAACGCTGATTAGAAATTCATGTGCAAAAAAAAAGACGATGAAGAGGACACAATATAAGTGAAAGTCGTCTATATGGTCAGAGATATAGATGAACTTTCTGCTCAATATCAGTAGCAACATGGATCTAAGGAACCTGAACCTAAATTCAACGTTTATGAAGAAGAGTATTCACAAAAGCAAGTAGAAGATGGATCTTCAATCTCTACTGCAGAGGAATAAGAAGAAGACCAAAATAAAAAAGAGATCACGGGTGTTGAAGATATTTATATGGTTGAACCAAAAAATGATCAGCCTTGTACACGGTTTTATAATCAGCATCGTCGTTTAGCCCTAGAAATAACTAGCTGTGCAAATGCACAAGGAGAAGGATGATCAAGTTCTTCCCCTGAAGATGAGCAGTGAGCAGAATAGCAATAAGAAATAGAGAAAAAAGAAGAGCATGTTCTTATTGATGTAGTGGCGCTAACTAGAGAGCAAAGACAAATGCAGTGCCAAATGGAAGTAAAAGATAAGGAGATTTCATAGTTAGGTGTGAAGTGAATGATATGATGGCATAGATGAATATCATAATGGATATATTGTGAGAATATCACATCAAATGTAGCACCTATTTCATCACTAATTAACAGGTAGTTACTAATACAACCTCTATACCACCAATCGCTCTAGTACCTCAAGCTCTTACAATACATGCTACACCTGAAGCGATGAATGAAGTTAACCAACTACCTCTTCTGATAATTCAAAATGTGGATAGCACACCTGGAACGGTAATAGCTACTCAGCTAGAAACAATAATTAATGAAAAGATAAAGGCAGATAGAGCTTCAGAATAAGCTAAAAAGTTGGTGAGTAAGGGTCGCCCTTATCCAACTGAATATGATCAAGTGTCGTACCCAAAAGGTTACTAAGTGATGAAATTTAATACTTTTAGTGGGCTTAGTAACCCAAAACAACATCTATCCCAATTTATGGCTACTTGTGGTAACACAAGAGGGAATGATGCGATGCTTTTCCATCAGTTTGTCAGTAGCCTGACCTCAGCTGCTTTCGAGTGTTATGCAGAATTATCGAATGATTCGGTTAAAACTTTTGCTGAGTTAGAGATAATATTCATGAGGAGGTTTGCCAGTGCAACCGAAAAGATAACATTTGCTGACCTTGCATTGCTAAAAAGGAGAAAAGATGAGTCAGTGATAAAATTCATAAGTCATTGGAGTAACCTAAGTATGAAATGTGAGCAACAATCGGAAGAAGAACATGCGATCCAATTGCTAATGGGCAATATGAATGATAAAATGACATCATTTTTATGTATGAAGTCAATTACAATATTCCAAGACTTGCTTGATAAGGTAGCCAAATTTGAAAAGCTGAATCGCCCTAAGTCTGAAATCTATATAGATAAATCAAGGAAAAATAAGCCTTCAAACTCAAGAAGAAATGAAACTCATGCCGCTTCCTATAGCTCAAGTGATGAAATGCTGGTAATCTATAATATAGACAAATGAAAACAGCCAATGTATAATGATGATAAGGGAAAGAAGCTTGTCCATTCTAATCCACAACCAAAATTGGTGTTGGGCGGCAATGATAAACCTCGAACTTTTCCAAGTGGTGGAAAGCTTCCAAAACAAGAAATTATGAGAGAATATGGCCATCTCTTAAGGAAAAGATGAACAAAGAATATTCCTTTAAAAGGGATAATGTAGCTAAATTATTTCGGCAAGCAGTCAAAGATAGTCTACAATTATCATAAATTAAAAGACCTGAAGAAGCTGATCAAGTCAATAATCTAAATTACTATCCCTATCATCGAATGATCAGTCATCCTATCGAAGATTGTTATGTCTTCAAAGATTGACTAGAAATGAAGTATTAACGGGGTGAATTTACATTATATGATAGTGTTCTAGTCAACCCAAAAAGAGAGTCTACAATGATAATTACGTCCTCTTCCGTATCATCCATTAAAGATAAAAAAACTAAAAAATCAATTCATATTGAAGAATGGGAAACGGTAGTCTCTAAGTAGACCGTGAAAATGTTGAAGCAGCTAAAAAGTGTCCCTAGTATTAAGTGAAAATCACCACCTGAACCTATATTGGACTTAAAAGAGATGCCTAAACCAAGTATTTGGGCTTCTCAGCGGCATTTTGATAAGGCTACTTCATCACAGCATGAGGAGTAGTCTACTAAACGTAGGTCTCATAAGTCAAAGAAGAAGGCTAAGAAAAAGAAGAGTGAGAACAGAACCACAATTCAAAATATTATTAACAATTTATAGGAGTATCATGAGCCAACAAGACAATCATTTAGGCTTGCAAATTTAATGCTTAAACTTCGTATTGTTGAATCGGATGAAGAAGATAATAGTGAATCGTGTCCAGTAGAGACATGTTGAATCATTTATGTGATATCAGATGTTCTTCAGCATCAGTTACTCCAAAATGACAAGGGTAAGTGGACAAACTCGATTCTATCTCGGAAACCAGAAGAGCCTGAGGAGCTAACATCTGAATTTTGTTTAATGACTCAACAAAAGATAACAGTTCAGATAAAGATTTATATTTTCCCGACGGAGAAGAGTCAGACTCAGCGATATCATCGCATATGAAATGTATGAAGTTGAAAAATGAGTCTAGCCCTTTTAATCAATTATCTAGAATAAGAAGTGAATTTGAAAAAACTACCTCTTCAGAGGAATCTGAGTAAGATAAGGTGATTTAAATTCAGTTGAGAAGTTGATGGTAAAAACTTACCACCTTCAATCAAAGAAGAAAAATACAAATAAAGACAAAGGTAAACAAATTGAAGTCAACGAAGATATCATTCTTAAGAATCTTAAAATAAATCCTAAATCAAGTGAAAAGATAAATTATAATATTTTATCACATCTGAGAAAGATTATTACACAACTAAGTGTGTATGAGACTCTATTGATGTCAAAAGACCTCTGAGAAACTTTGATACATATTCTCAAAGATCTAGAAAGTTATGAAGCTTATTTTGCCAAAAAAATACATGATGAATCATTACAAACCCAAGATCTCCCAGTAATCATATTTTTTGAAGAAGATCTTATGTTGGAAACAGCGGATCACAACTGTTCTCTATATGTTATCACAGAGAGTGATGGCATCTTGATCAATCAAATACTAATTGATCTGGGTTCTTCTATTAATCTTATGAGTCTAAAAGCATTAATAAGATTATCACTTGATATCCAACATCTTGGGAGAGATAAGTTGATGGTTCATAGTAAAAACCCTGGGTTTCTTTATACTCCCACTCAAGTTTCAGGATTTATATACAGAAGTCAAGTTTCATGTAAATGATGTCGATACATCATTTAGAACTCTCTTGGTCAGGCCATGGCTGCATGAGTATGGCATGATCCCATCAACTATGCATCAATGTATGAAGTACCTAAAAGAGGGGGAAGAGTTCAAAATTCCTAGCAACCTACAATCATTCTTCGTCCATGAAGCAAAGATCTATGAAAATGAAAAATATTTCATCCCTAAAGAGCCTGAGCCAATAGAGCCTCCTGAGGCGGTAGCATCCACTTCAGGAATTAAAAAGCAACTTCATAAGGTGAAGGAGCAGAAGCAAGGAGAAAGAAAGAAGGGAATGTCGACTCTCCCTAAAGCACTCGACTTTACACTTAAATCAAGAAGATCAGTTCCTCACTTGGGAAGTGACACACAAGAAGAAGAAAATATTCCTGTCAAACCTAAGGGAACTTATAAGCTTTCAAGAAAGACAAAGTATGAAATAAGTGATTCTGATTCAGACTATGACTTTAAATCTACTTATGAAAATAGAATTCAGATGGTCACACCAAGAAGGATAACTCACTTGATAGAGTCAGATGACTCCCTCAAAATTATACCCATCCCTCAACAGTACTTCAAAGAAATCACACAATTGGAGGTCCATAACATTGAAGAATTGATAACATTCTATGCGCCACCGTTGAGTGAGAGTGATGGAAGAGGAACTCTATTTTACAAATCTGAAGAGTCTCATCCTCACAATTTCGATCAGCCTGCTCAACATGAAAATTTTGACAAGATAGTGCCAACAAGAATACCAATATACTATCCACAGAAATTACGAAGAATGATGCATAAGCTTGGAATTCATATTGGAACTACTAAACATAAAACTCAAATCTTTAATAATGATGTAGAGCCAAAGAAGTCCTCAAGCATCACGAAAAAGTGATAAGAAGTAAAAGCCAAGGATGATCTCAAAGAAATCAACCTAGGAGCTGAGGATGATCTCCATCCAACCTTCATCAGTGTCATTCTACCTGATGAGAAAGTTAAAGAACTAAAAATGCTACTTTGTGAATTCAAGGATTACTTTTTCTGGTCATATTATGAAATGTCAGGCTTATCCCCTGATGTAGCAATTCATAAACTTGCCATTAAACTAGATGCAATGACTGTTAAGTAAGCTCCTTGATGAATGAGATTAGAGATTAAAGAATAGATAGTTGCAGAAACTAAGAAGCTGATCGAAACATGCTTCATCCGGAGGAGAAGTATGCAGATTGGATAGCCAACATTATCCCAGTTAGGAAGAAGATTGGTCAAATTCGTGTTTGCATTGACTTTCGGGGCCTAAATAAGGTGTGCCCAAAGATGACTTTCTACTTCCAATATCAGAACTACTAGTGGACAATACTTCCAACGATGACATGTTCTCATTTATGGATGGATCATCGAATATAATTAAATAAAGATGGCATCGAAGATGAAAGACATACATTGTTCAAAATACCTATTAACATCTATTGCTACACAGTCATGCCCTTCAGATTGAAAAATACTTGAGCTACATACTAAAGAGCCATGACATATTTTGATTAGTTGATTCACCAAAAGATGGAATGTTATGTTAATGATATGGTGGTGAATAGCTTAAATCATGAAAATCACTTTGAAGATTTCAGAATTGTATTGGAGAGAATCAAAAAATATGATGTCAAGATGAATCCTATAAAATGTGCATTCGAGGTATCCTTGAAAAATTCTTTGGGTATATTGTACGTCACAAAGGAATTAAAATTGATTATGCTAAAATCAAGGCAATTGTGGAGATGCCTTCACCGAAAAGTTTGCGCCAGCTCCATTCTTTACAAGGACAGCTTTCAGTCATCCATCGATTTATATCAAACCTATCAGGATGTTGACAACCATTTGTAAATTGATGAAGAAGGATGCACTATTCAAATGGGACAACTGAGTGCCAAGAAGCCTTCAATAGCATTAAAAGCCACTTGTTAAATCCACCAATCTTTACAGCGCATACTCCTTGGAAGCCCCTCATTCTATACACAGCTGCATTAGAAGAGTCCCTTGGAACTTTATTAGTACAACACAATGAAGAAAGCAAAGAGAATGCTTCTTTATTCAATCGAGGCTAATAGGAGGCAAATGAGATACTCTCAGATGAAAGCTAGCATTGATCTTTATCAAAAGCCGTCATTATATATATCTCATAAGATTACCCTCATCTCAAAGATTGATTTGTTGAAGTACTTGATGACAATACCACCATTGACAGGTCGCTTATCAATATGGGCAGTATTACTTTTACAATTTGATATCACATATGTTCTGTAGAAAGCGATAAAGGGACAAATCTTAGATTTTCTTGTTGCACATCCCATTCATGGACTCTTCCCTTATCGACGATTTGCCGATGATGCTTATGCTCATTCATGAAAGAGAGAAAAATCACAAATTTGGAAAATGTACTTTTTGATGGAGCCTCATCAATCAAAACAAATCAACCTCAAATCTCGAGGGAAAAAAAGCAGTCGACATCATCTTCATTTACACACGAGCGAGGAATGAGGATCATATGGGTTGATCGAAGCCCAATAATGATAATGAAGTCAGTATGAAGCATTGGTAGTGTGTCTTGAAGAAGTTATTTTCATAGGCATTCAAAACTTGTATATTTTGATTCTCTTATTATAAATTAAGTACTTGGCATCTATAAAATCAACAAGCTTGAGTTAGCTTTCTATACAAGCGAGTTCTCGAGCTTATGAAGCAAATACCAAATATCACATTAACTCGAGTCTCTCGATCCGAGAATAGTAAAATTAATTGCTTGGCAAAATTAGCTAAGAAAATGGCAAATATGAATGGTGATTATGTCATGATCAAGATATTTACTCGATGAATTCTAGAACCAGCAAAGTACTAATCCACGCAAGTAGAGGGGTTATCAAATTTGACAAAGCAGGATGTGACTCAAGTTACTCCTCATCATCACTAATATCAACAAGAAGTTATACCAAGAAGAGCTAAGCCTGACATTGCTTCAGAAAAGCAATGTGAAGCCTTTATAGTAGAAAAGACACATGATTGGAGGCAACCCTTCATTGACTACTTTAAAGAAGGTAAACTACCAAGTAATAAATCACTAGCAGCTCAAATCGAGAAGAGAATGTTGCACTATACTCAACAATAGTTTATATCGTAGATCCTTTGAATAAATGTGGCTATGATGCCTAAATGCAGATGAAGCTAGCAAAGTCATGGTTGAAGTTCATGAAGGACTTTGTGGTGCACATCAAGTCCCAAGATGGCAGTAAAGATCAAAATGATGGACTATTATTGGTCATTTATGGTGAGAGACTGCATCAATCATGCTAAGAGATGTCATGAATGTCAAGTATATGGGAATATAATCCATCAACCTCAAAATTCACTACACTTAACAATAACATCTTGGACATTCAAATGCTGGGATATATATGTAATTGGACTAATTGATCCGCCGTCATCAGCCGGTCACCGCTTCATCCTAGCAACAACTGATTATTTCTCTAAGTGGGTTGAAGCTATCCCATTTAAAGAAATTACTATTGATCGAGTGATCAACTTCTTCACGCATAATGTGGTCTATAGATTTGGAGTATCGCGCTGAATAATTTTCGATAATGACACAGCTTTCAAAAATATAAAGATTTATAGAGTCGTCAATCGACACAAAATTAATTGGCGATATTCTTCAATATATAATCCAATGGAAAATAGTTTGGTAGAATCTTTCAACAAAACATTGATCAAACTACTCAGGAAGATTCTCACTAAAAATAAAAGAGAATGTCATACCAAACTGATAGAGGCATTATGGGCATATCGAACTACCTATAAGACGACGACTAAAGTCACTCTTTATTCATTAGTATTTGGAACCGAGGCGGTTCTTTCACTTGAAGTTGAGTTGCCATCACTTCGAATAGCGATCCAATACAACCTAATTGAAGATCAAAATGTTCGTTTAAGAATGGAGGAACTGACGCTTGATGAAGTTATATTGCAAACACATCAAAATATGAAAGTTTATCGAGCAAAGATGTCTAAGGCGTTTGACCATACGGTGAGGCCTCGAACATTCCAAAAAGGGGAAATAGTCTTGATGCTGAGAAGACCAATTATTCTTAATCAAAAATTTGATGGCAAATTTGAGCTTGATTGGGAGGGCCCTTTTATCATTGAAAAAGTGTACTAAGGAGGGGCATACTAATTCATTGCCTTAATTGGTGAAAGACCATCCCACCAATTAATGGTCATTATCGAAAAAATATTATACATGATAAATATTCTCGAGGTACAATAGAAATCCTCCTACAAGACATGGGATATTTTTTTAGTATATCTATTTAGGTCGACATCATATTTCATGTCGAGACCCCTAAATAAATATACTTAAGATGAAAAAAAATTTGTGAAAATTCCTCTGTTACATAGGGGGCATTTTAGATTTCTATACATAGATGAAATCAATGTTACATGTTAAAACTCTCTTAAGATCAAATGTATCAACTCATACATTGATATATTTTCTTAAATTATTTTAGAGCTTTTTCAAAGTACTTTAGAATTTCTCCTGCAAGACAGAAGACATATTTATATATTTATCTAAGTTGAAATCATGTTATAAGACGAGATCCTCGAATATATTATGATTCAGGTTGACATTGAGCTTTATGCCAAAATTTTGAATACATCCATAATTGTTATTGTTAAGTTACAGGTTCTCACAGAAACAAAAAGAATCTATTTCTATGTATGAAAAGATAGCCTTAAATGTCAAAAAATTTCTCTCCAAGATTCGTCAAAAATTGGAGATCAAGTCAGAAGAACTCTAATCTTGGAAGCTTCAACCAACTGAGTTGAAAAAATATCAACATCTACATCCTAAAGTCTAGGACACATATGGGTTCTAAAGGTCGAACTCAACAAGCTCACAAATAGCCAAGTTGCTGACGCTCTCCTCACTCAACAAGCCGTAAGAAAAGGCCGTGGTGAAAGAGCCCCCGTTCATTAGTCTAATGACCAAATCACCAATCCATCATAACTTAAGTCGAAGACTCGAGTTGGTTCTAAAGGTCAAACTCAACAAGTCTATAAATATCCAAGTTGCTGATGCTCTCTTCACTCAACAAGCCGTAAGAAAATGCTGTAGTAAAAGAGCCCCTGCTCGTTAGTCCAATGATGATAGATGTTCAATCTTAGACCAAATACGGCTTAGTGATTACAAGCAACCATAATATAAGAGGTCTTTCTACTTAATATATAGACCAAGACAATCAAAAGAAATTCTCAATTCAGAGCTGCCTCAAATCAATATATATATATATATATATATATATATATATATATATATATATATATATATATATTGTAATGCGTAATATTTCAATATATTCTCAAATGAACTAACCAAGCATAAATCATAGATTAAAGCCAATTTTCTCATCAAATCCACCGAAATATAAAGCACAAGAGTGACAGGGGAATGCTGATTTTCCACTAATATAACAAGATAATACATGACTAATAAAAAAAGAGAGAGAAAGTATATCATAGGAGTCTAGATTGTAGCTCCTAAACTGTGCTGAATAAACTGTTAAAGATTGATGCTTACTCTCAGCAAAATGTAAATCCTCTGCAGCTTTGATCAGAGCAGCCTCAACATCTACCATGACTAGGTGGCATATCTGGTAACGGTGTTGCTCCTGCTCCATAGCTTGAGCTCTCCTATCCTACTCAACATGCATCTCTCTGATCCTAGCAGTCTGTCTGTCCAACTTAGAAGCGGCATCCATCAATCTCTAACAGTCGTGTCATAGAGCTTAGCACTCTCCTCAAACTCATCGTGCCAGTCGCTCCTATGAAGCGACCTACCTCAAGCTCTAGTAAAGTGCCGATACTAAGCGATCTCATCTCGGTGGATCAAAACTCTGTCTCTACTGAGAGTCTCCAAATTGAGAACCCGCTCCTCCAAGCCGCGAAGCTAGAAGATCCATAATGATGTTCGCATATGATGTGAAGATGTCTAGTGACTCTGGTGAGTTCGCAGTAAGCTGAGAAATCACATCCCTCAAAAACACCAAGCCACAATCTTGCATGCCCCTATCACGGATCTGTGGGCAGGGATATCGATGATAGATCTTAGACTCATAATCTATATCAAGTACTACAAGCGACAAATGAAAACAATCAACATAAGGTGGAGCAATAAATTTAAAGAAGGGTAACTAAAGAATAAAGAGAGGAAGAAAGTACCTGAACATGGAAAATCTGACTGAACTGGTGTGTCATAAGTGGCATAGTCCTCACTGACCTTCACTATCTGATAAGCTCCAGAGCTACATGCTAGCTCAGCAGAAGCCCCACTAGGTATGAAGTCTCTCACCTCAGAAGTCTCTCCAGAAGAATGGACAGAGTAAAGACTCGATAGAGAAAAGTGGCTCTACATAAAGAGTAGCAAAATCTTGGGTGGTAATAGTAAAGGCCGGCACACTCGACGACTCAACTCAAAAGTCCTCAGTAGCATATCCAGTACTAGCTGACACTTGTGGAACCTCGTCAGGAGCCAGCACTCGCTGTGGAAGTGGACTCATGGAATAATCAATCGAAGCTCAAATAGGCTCTATAGGATGACTACACCTACGTCTGTGAGTTGGTGATGAAATCTCATTGTAGCTAGGAGTAGAATCTATAGCTCTAACTCTGCTATGAGGAGTGGTGTCTTCAGCCATGACCTGCTCGTCAACTAGTGCATCTGTCATGAATCAAATTAGAGTATCAGATACACTAAATATATTTTAATGATACAACAAAGAAGATGACATAAGGATTGAAAGAGAGTAAGAAATTGATTATACCTATAGCGTTGCTATCTCATGTCGGTGGTGATCGACGATGGGTCCCCTGACCTCAAGGAACTCCCAAAAACCTCACTCTACGCTCATATCTCTTCACGCCATGCTCTAAGAAAGGACCAAAAGATAGTTGTACCCAAGTGAGGTGAGTATAGCTAACCCCTGTATGGATTTGCGGATGAGCTATTCGAAAATGAGAGCCAGTATCAAGTCTCAGTAAATGTAGCCAAACTATAGAGGCAACATAGTAACGTGTCTTCAGAGGCACTATCCTAGTCTTCCTGACATCTATTATCCCTGGGATGAATGATCGGCCATCATGAGTCATACACTGAGAAAAATAGAACTGTCGTGTAACACGATTGGGCTAGTAAAATTCACATCCTCTCAACATATTGGTGTGCTGCTCAATCCTAACCGAGCAAGATCTCCACGAATCACGCTTATCAATCTCCCAAAAATAGCCTCCTCATAGGCTAGATGACAAATCATCAGGTCTTCTCCAGTTAAACATTCTCCTGTCAAGTGATTAGAGAAACAACACATAAGAATCCAAGGGACAGCATAATAAAGCGTGAAACAAAAAAGAGCTATCCTAAGAAGCAGTAAAAAGAAAGGGAACAAAAAAGAGAAGAAAATCAATAAGGTCAACCAGTTTTCAATAAACGCGACTCGCTCCATGCGTGAATCACATTTGTTGGGAGGTATTTGTTGACCTTCATATATACCACATGAGTCGAATCAAGCTTATAAGATGAATTCGATCGACTTCGGATGCTTTAAAGTACAAATCAAAGCTGAGATACACCAAACATCACTAAAATTAGTCCAAATGACCTCTGATCGATGAACGAACTTCGCCATCACGTTTAAAATATCAAAATTGGTTATAATATAAATATTACATAATCTAATGATCAACTAAACAAGCGAACGAGCTATCGACGCTTAACGTGTATAGTAGAGTCAAAAAACTGCGACGATGTCTAAACGACCTCCATTCATCAATTGATTGTGTCGTTAGCTTCGAAACGTCTAAATATATCAAGTGAGACTGTTCGCACTCAATTCGGACAAGTCCTAAGTCGAGCATGATGATGCTTATTTTGCTCAAATCTATCCCATTTAATGTCGAAATTAAACATCCTCCGAAAGTGCAAAACTGACTAGTATCAGATCCGAATATCTAATAACCTGGATTGGTATATATTTACCATATAATGATGTCGACATAAAACTCATATTAAATTTGATTGAACGCTTAAAAAATTAATGAAAAAACCTTTTTATACATAATAACCCTAACCAACCCTAACTTAATCCTAACCAGCCCTAATCCAACTAAAGGCACGCTTTCAGATCCTTTTCAAACGATGCGCTCACTTTCCCTCTCCTTATTTATTTAATGAGCTTCCTCTCCACAAAGCTGTTTTGACGCAATCAGATTACCATTTCCTCGGCTTTCTCAACTGCAGACAACTGTTTCCTCAAGCTCGCTTTAAAATCAGCACTTCCCCATTTATCCTCGACTCTGATTCAAGTTTCATTCGATTACTCCAATAACAGCAGAACTGATTCTCGACATCCGGCTCCTCGTTTTTAATCACACGCCAGAAAGTCTTTCAAGATCGACATGATTTCCTCTCTTCCTTAAGTCGAAGAATTTTTCGATTCTTCTTAGCTAAAATTAACAGATGAACCACATTTTTTTCCTCTTTTCTTCGCCTGTCTATTCTCCATATCAAATCCACTCGCTTTCACTCAATCCAGTTGTTAAATCAAAATCTACTTGACCTCCTCCCTAGGTTGCATTCCTCTCTTATCGCATCAGAAATTTCGGTTCTATCAAACTCTTCGCTCAGGTAAACCAAGTCGTTGAACCGAGTAGCCAAGGTAAACCTATCACTCTTCTTCAATTTTCCCTTTTAATAGCCCTTCTCCCTCTCGATCTGTTTCCTAAAACAACAAGCATATTGTTCTTCTAATTAAGCACACATCCACTGATTTCATCCTTCCGACCTTTCCTACCAAGAGAACATCATTATCGTAGATTCTTCGCTTTTCGATCTCCCTCCGCCTCCTAAAACCAAAAATCATTTATGAGTGTTATGGTTCAGAATAATGGGCTTTGGTGAATGTGCAATAGATTTAACCTTGAATGTGTAAAAGGAGAAATATTATGTGTATAGATTGTATGTTATGTGTCTCTTTGCATGTTTGAAGGACTCGTCAGGCTCATCAAGGTGTGACGAGATGAAAATTAGCCAAGGTGTTGCAAAACACCAACCGTCATGCTCATCAAGGCGTAACGGGAAGGCCTCCAAAATTGTTAGATGCGACTCAATGAAATCAAAAATTTTGACTTAAATTCAGAACTTAAACAAATTCAAACTAAAATCGTCTAAGCTTAAATTAAATAAGAAAATAGACGATAAATGTTAAAACGAAAATCAAACCAAAAAAAGAGAAAAAAAGGAAAAGCACTTATCAAACTTATTTAAGCAAGTTGAAAGCTCTCCCAAAGTTCAAACTAAAATCCTTCCCCATTTATCCTTCAACTCGACCAAGTTTCCTCTTCATTCGATCAATGACGAACTCGATTTTCGACATCCTGCTTCGTTTCGAATCATGTGTAAGTCTTTCACAGATCGACATGATTTCCTCTCTTCCATTCCTTTCGAAGTCGCAAAGCTTCAATTTCTGATTCCTTCTAGTAAAATTAACTAGGGAATAATTGATTTCTTCCTCTCTTTCCTCTTCGCCTGTCTTCTCCACATCAAATCCACTCGCTCGTTCACTCAATCCGAGCAGTAAATCATGAGTCTCACTTGACCTCCCTCCCTAGGTTGCATTCCCTCTCTTCCTACGCATGTAGCCTTCGTTCTATCAAACTTTTTCGTCAGGTAAACCAAGTCGTTGAACCGAGTAGCCAAGGTAAACCTATCACTCTTCTTCTATTTTCCCTTTAATAGCTCCTCCTCTCGATCTGTTTCCTAAAACAGCAAGCATATTCTTCTTCTACTTAAGCACACATCCACTGATTTCATCCTTCCGACCTTTTCCCATACCAAGAGGAACACCATTATCGTAGGTTCTTCTTTGGTTTCAGATCTCCTCTCTCCTCCCTAAAACCAAAATCATTTATGAGTGTTATGGTTCAATAATGGGCTTTGGTGAATGTGCATAGATTTAAGCTTGAATATGTAAAAGGAGAATATTATGTGTATAGATTGTATGTTATGTGTCTCTTTGATTTGAAGGACTCACAGCCCATCAGTGTGACGAGATGAAAATTGGCCAAGGTGTTGCAAAACACCAACCGTCATGCTCATCAAGGCGTGACGGGAAGGCCTCCAAAATTGTTAGATGCGACTCCCCAATGCCGAAATGCTGCTAAAATTTTGACTTAAATTCAGAACTTAAACAAATTCAAACTGAAATCGTCTAAGCTTAAATTAAATAAGAAAATAGACGATAAATGTTAAAACGAAAATCAAACCAAAAAAAGAGAAAAAAAGGAAAAGCACTTATCAAACTTATTTAAGCAAGTTGAAAGCTTTCCCAAAATTCAAACTAAAATCCTTTCCCTAAGTACTCTAAACTCAAGTGCTCTCTACCCTTATTTATAGGATTGGAGAAAGCAATGAGGAACTCATTCTTATTTAAAATTAACTTTAATAAAGAGTTCTCTTTTCAAATTCAAAATTAAACAAGCTTCAATTGAAACTTGAGAAGGCTAATATTAAACCCATAAGCATAACTTGTTGGCTTACTAATTATCATGAATGTTATATTTCAAGTCTACTTGAATTTGTATTTCAATACAAAACTAAATCATAAAAAAATTGTTAAGTGTTATGTTTATATATATATATATAAGAAAAGGGGGAATCAAATGAAATTTATAAGAGATCTATGAAAAAATTAAGAAACATGTTGGCAAGCATAGTTAAAGCTCCTTAATGAATGATTGAAAGATTCATACAAGAGCTGTTAATAGTTTACTTTAAACTAATTGAAAGATAAATTCTCAAATATGAAAGAATTCGAACTTGCTCATAAATGAATTTGAAAATTTGGAGAATTGAAAATTTTAACAAGTAAATTAAGTGTAAGTAATATTTTAAATTACAACCTAAATCAAATCGTCACCAGATCTGTAACTCTTCATACAAGCAGATAGAAGGTGATAATAAATTAAATTCTACACGAATTATGGAGCTTCCCTCAATCCAAAAAAATAAAATAAATTTTATTCTAATTATGATTTGCAAAATTGATGATTTCATTAATTAAATGAAATTATCTATGCTAAAAACTTCTACTTGTGCTCGGATATAGAGATTTAAAATACAAATTTTAATGTTTAAAAAGGCTGCGCATGTTAAGTTAGAATTAAATAAAAATGTGAAATTAATATCTTGATTAATAAATAAAATTATCTGAATTATTAATATTCTGCACCTAACTACTAATGCTTAAATTTAGTGCGAGGATGCTTGTTGCTTCCGGTTTAGTCTTAGGTCCCGTTAATAAACAAAAAAAAAATCCAATTATTATAAAATTTTCAAATTATTGAAATATATGAGAAGCTAATTTGTCATATGACAGATAGATCTGATCCTCTATTATTAAACTAATAGAATCGACAAGATCTAAAATAATAAATTAAATGATCAAGCAAACTCATAAACCCCGATGATGGCTATGTTGAATGGTGATTTCAACAAGGGAGGGGGGATACTTATATCAAAATATGATTCTAATTTCAAATTAAATTAATTCAAATTAAGTATCAATCTGAAAATGCTTAAATGAAATTCAATCTCTAAAAACTTAAAGTTAAAATTTAATCCACTTTTCGTAGCTGTTTGTTGGAGGTGACAAATTAAGAAAACCCTAGCTCACAAAGGAGCCAATGTTAAATCAAGTGTTCTACTATGTTCACTCTCAATCTCATGTCAAGGGATATGTCCGACCGTGTGGTTTGACCAATAAGCTCCACGATGCACGAGCATACCAAAGTCCTCCTCATGTGGTTGTCGCCAAATGGAACCATTATATTACGAATCACCGTAGATGCTCTCCAATACCGCCTTGAGTTGTGAATCATACACCTAATTGGGCAAAAACTCTATCAACTAAGACTTAAAGTCTCACAAACACCACCCCAAGTCTAAAAAGATTTCTTGGACGATGTAACTCATGTGTTGCTGATAAGGATCCTTCGATCAGAATGGGTCGACTACCTCCTTTGACTAAGTAGACTAAGGACCACAACTGGGATGACGGAACCATGGGATCTAGATCGGGCACGTCATCATTCTCCCAACCATCCACTTTAAATTAAAATGGTGAATTTCATAAATTCTAAATGAAATTTCAAAACTCCACATGCTGCTATTATACGTTGTGCATTTAGCGATCTAACGACTAGCCTTAATCGGAAGTTCTCTCTTAGTATTGGGATGTGTAATTAACTATAGGTGCTTATGTTTATAAGAAACCTAGAACCAGATTTAAAGTCCTCACCAAATGAGAACGAAATCACTAAGTAGTGTCTTATCTACCATTCCATCTGCCTTCTGAAAATTACACCGATATTTTAAACTATACTCTCATCATATGTCGAGAGGTCAGTGGCAAATTTTTGGAGTCCACAATTCAGTCTCTTTAAGTAATCACTAATCCTTCTAAACAATTTTAGACACGCCAACATCAGTCATCATTCAATCGAAAAAGTGAAGACTAAAATTCATTCTTGATATGACCCTGAAAATTCCACTAGTCGAAGCATGAATCTTGATGTCAAAGCAATGTGATTCTAATCGCTAATCAGAGGACTTATTTATCAATCGACTTTAAATATGGAGTGTTTATAGTCAAATTGAGCGCCTTGACGAGCATCTAACAAGCCCAAGATCTCATAATTTTTCATTCGAGCATTCAAATACACAAAATACATCAAATGATCAAAGAATCATTTTGAGTCATCCGATGGAGTGGAGTGGTTTTGATGTATTTACAAAATGTCACTAATCAATAAATAGCTTATTCCTCATATGAAGAGCGAAGAGAGAGGAGAGAGCTCTAAAGCTTGAAAATCCTCCGGGCATAATCTCGCCACCACTTGCCGCGACCACCCCTGGTTACCAACCACCATCGCCGCCACGCCCACCATTAATTTGTCGGCCAATCTTCGTTGCGCGTCCGCTACGGCCCTCATCGCCGATCATCACATATCGCCACCGTATCATCATCACCACCGACCGCCATACCGCTTACCACTATCGGGTCACACATCTCGCCGACCATCTTCGCCAGTCACCATCCTGACGACCTTCATCGTCCGCGACGCGTTGTTCACCATTCTTATATGTTGTTGCTGATTTTGGGATTCCATTGTCTTTCTCATGTACAATTTTTTGTAATCCGTTATCGGAAATTTTGTACTCAAACAAATACATATAGTGGAAGATTCTTCTCAGTCGTTTTTTCTCTCTTTTGAGATTTTAGCATAAAGATTATGGAGTTTTTTACTTTACTCTTTAAATATTGTGTGTGTGGATTTCACAAACAAAGCTAAAACTTCTATCTAATCGATTTTCTAGCACGCAAGCTTGGCACCATCGTGGAAGGATTCTCATTATTTCATCTTGTATGTCGACCAAATTTCCCAACATGATCAAAACCACCATCGAGGTGGAGCATCTTAAGCTTTTAAGGAGCGCAAGCGAAGAATGAAGATTCATCAAACTTCGTTTCTTCAGATTTTGTCGAAAACTGGGGGGCAACCTTAATCTCAAAAATTATCCAAATCAATATTCTAGATATCTAATTAATTATTAGTTAGAGAAGCAAGTCAGCAATACCAATGAAAAAGACCAAGGTTAAGGAGCAACTTTGGCTACAACCACAAACGATGTTTTGAATCCTCTTCCATACATGTTAACATCATGTAATACTTTGACAATAACCCTGATAAAAAATCCTCTAATTCAATTCGATCTCTTCCATATAGGTTAATATCATCGAGCAAAGATTCTGACAAACAACCTCGGATAGATCAAAACTTCATCTACTCCACACAGGTTAACGTCATCAAGTAATACTTTGACAAATAACCTCGGATAGGTCAAAATCTCGGATTCAATTGATCTCTTCCATACAAGTTAACGTCATCGAGCAAAGACTCTGACAAATAACCTCGGATAGATCAAAACTTCGCACCTACTCCACACAGGTTAACATCATCGAGCAAAGACTCTGACAAACAACCTAGGATAGATCAAAAGGTCCTTGGTGGATTTCTCATGGCCTCTTCCACATAGGTTAACTTCATTGGATAACACTCTGACAAACAACCTCGGATGGGTCAAAATCCTCAGCGGATTCAATTCAACCTCTTCCACACAGGTTAACGTCATCGGGTAACACTCTGACAAACAACCTCGGATAGGTCATAAAATCATCACCGCCGCCAATCATCGCCACCAATTATCCGCCATCTCCGACAACACCATCACCGCCACCATTGGCCGACTGCCGTTCATCGCTGCCACCATCGCCATCTCGCGGCACCGCGCCATCGCCGCCATCCTCGCCGACTACCGATGCGTTGCGCCGTAACTACCATCGCCGAGATTATCGGTCCGACGAGGTCGGGTTGATGCCTCTTCGAGGGAAAGCGGAGCTTTGCCGTATGAACTAGCGCCTGATCACCTCCAAACCGGCCGACAGGCGGCGCTTGACACTTCTTTCGAGGGAAAACTAGAGCCTTACCGTATGAACTACGGGTCTTGATCGCCTCCAAACCCGGTCGGTCCGACGAGGTCAGTTGACACCTCTTTTGAGGGAAAACTCGAGTCTTGTCGTATGAACTACGGGTCTCGCTAGAACGGCCGTCCGACGTGGTCGGATTGACACCTCTTCGAGAAAACTGAGCATTGCTGCATGAACTACGGATCTTCATCGCCTCAACCCGATTGGTCCGAGGTCACGACACCTCTTCGAGGGAAAAGCCTTACCATATGAACTACTCGATCGACTGAACCCCGGCCACGGGTCACTGACACCTCTTCGAGGAAAAGCGGAGTCTTGCCGTATGAACTACAGTCTTGATCACCTCAACCGGCCGGTCCGAGTCGGTTGGCGCCTCTTTCGAGGGAAACGGAGCCTCCATGAACTTGATCGCCTCAATGATCTCTAAGAAGAGGGACACTCCAAAGATATGAGAAGTGTACATTCTCTTAATCCTGGGGTTTTATAGACTATATGGGAAAATCAAAATCGCTAAAAGCGCCAAAACCGTTCAAAGCGCCAAACGGGCGAACAGTTAAACAGCGAACGGAGCGTTGGCATGCGGATTGCCGTTGCGTCGTTGGCACGGGCTTGTTCGCCTGGGCTTCTCCGCTACGCTCAACCTGTCAGCCACCTGCGCCTGGGCCAGACTCCACCCACCCACGCATTCATGACCGCGTCATTCACTGCACCGCCCACCCATGCGATCCGTTGGCCGCCTGTTGACTGCCCGGCCGCGTCCGAGCCCGAGGAAATCTTCAGCGTTTTTTCGCGACACTTCGACCCGACCCGTTGCACTCCTTCCTTGGCCGTTCGACCTTCAAACCAACTGAAACCAAGCACGTAAATGTTGGATGAGTCCATAACCCAAAACTGCTTTTACGTATATTCCGCATCCGCTTCCGTGATCATAATCCAGTGCTTCTATGAAGATATGTTATCTGAAAATGTATGGTTAATGACTCACAAATTTCATTTAAGAATCTGCTATTTTCAAGTATTCATATATATTTTTGGATGATTGAGATAATATCATCCAAAAATATGGGGCAATCGATATGACCGAAAATTAATTACTAGCATGAATCTTGATGTCGAAAGCAATGTGATTACGAATCAAAACTAACAAAAAACTTATTATCAATAGACTCTTAAACATGGTGTTTATAGTAAATCGAGTATCTTGACTACGGATCTAACAAGCCTCAAGATCTCATTTCATTTGAGCATTCAAATACACAAAATATATCAAATAATCAAAGGAATCATTTTGAGTCGTCCAGTAAGAGTGGTACGGGTTTTGTATGTATGTAAATGTCCTCTCAATCTATAAATAATCCTCATTCCTCATATGAAGAGAGAGCAAGAGAGAGGAGAGAGCTCTAAAGCTTGAAATCCTCCAGGCATAATCGCCACCACTGGTGCCGATCACCCCAGTTAACCACTGCCGGCCGCTGGCCCGCCACCGGCCGATCATTGTCGTTATTATCAATCTCTCGTCGTGGCTGCCATCGCTGCGCCACGGGCTTGTCATCGTCCATTGTCAACCATCATCGCCGGTCATCATCACCGACCACCGACGCCGGTCACCGCCACCAAATACCATCGTCGGTCACCGACGCCGATCCTAGCCGGCCATCGGGCCACCATCCCGACGACTTCATCGCCACGATGTTCACATTTATATATTGTTGTTGCCTGATTTTGGGATTCCATTGTCAATCCTTCTCATGTACAATTTTGTAATCCTGTTATCCGGAAATTTTGTACTCTGAAACAAATACATAGTGAAAGATTCTTGCGCTAGCGCATGATTTTCTCTTTTCGAGATTTTTCAAAGATATTTGAAGTTGTTTACTCTTTAAATATCGTGTCTTTGAATTTCACAAACAAGCTAGATAAACTTTCACTCACCAGATTTTCTAGCATGCAATAATTCTTAAAACCAAAAAAAAAAAAATTATGAGATTGAAACATTTATTATTTTTAGTTTTCACCTTTTATTCATAGAGATATTTATATATGATTATGCTTATAGATTTGCTAAATTATATCGTGATGGTATTCTTTGTCTCACAATTATCCTAATTAGCTATATTCTAATTATTGTTATTACTTTTTTGAATTTGCTTCATGTAGACAGAACGACTTCTACTGAAATGGCTTCTAGTAATTAGCATCGATCAAAATGACAAAAATAAACCAAAAACATGCAGTTTTCAGTCTTGACAAGTCTCTGAACATTTTTAGTGTAGCACTGAAAACTGCATAGGAAACCAAAATGCATTAACATCTCAAAGGAACTATGGATAACTTTAAACATCAAACAGAGACCGGTCCTAAAACACTGCCACGACATACTTCCCATCTCAATTATCTCTAAATCAAAAGGACACAAATTTGAACCACTAAAACTATAGAATATTTGATAAATGTGACTTGCTGTAATAGTAGCGTTTAAAAAATTTATTCTTTTCCATGGTTCAATTATGGGTGAATAGAGTTTGCAGTTATAGAATAGATATACGATGACGAATTGCCATCGTTTCAATCTGGGATTGAAAGGCCTCTTCGATCTGTGAGACCAAGAATACATTTCTAGATATGTGTATGTAGTAAACCTCATAAGAGTCATGGGTCTTAAAAATTAATTTCTCCGCCATAGTAAATCCCCCATTTAACACAGCAAATTATCTATTTTACTCATTTAACACATAAAACTTTACCTAAAAATAATGAACAAGTTCCTCGCACTCTCACTGATTCTAACTGGATCTACGAGAACACCATATTAAAAATCCCTATATCCTTTTCTCGTAAGGTGGTTACAGGGAATAGGTCTCTTGATTCAGGCAATGACCTCTTCTAAGTTGACAAATCATTATGCAGAAACATTCCGTTCAAGGAATCAATACAACTAATTTAACAGTGATGAGAGGAAAGAGTTTTTTAGAAGAACTCAAAGTCCAGATACTTGCCCCCAGACTTCATATCGGCATTCCCTACCATCCTCTTGTTGCTACCCATCCCGTCCGTCGTCCCGAACTTCATTGGTAGCTCGGCTTCCACAGGTCTCGGCACCTCCGGTGGAGTGCTGCATCGTATCAGTGCCCAGTTCACGCCCTCAAAGAAAGGATGCTGCTTGATCTCTGTTGCACCCCTCTTCACCCCGAACCGATGCTGCGGCTCCTTCACAAGCAATCCCCTGATCAGATCTCGGCTTGCGTAGCTTGTCGATGGTGATTCTGGGAACCGAAGCTGCTGCCCGACCACGTTGAACAAAGTTGCTCGGTTGCCGGATCCTTTGAATGGAGTCTTGCCATAGAGAAGCTCATGGAGGAAGATGCCGAAGGTCCACCAGTCAACAGCACTGCCGTGTCCCTCACCCTTAATGATCTCAGGGGCAAGGTACTCATGGGTTCCTACAAAGGACATGGAGCGGGCTGAAGTCGGCTCTGCAACGAGCTCAGGAAGGGTGTTGGATCTGACAACTTGTGCTCCAGGCTCAGCCCTTGTTTTGCTGGTTGTCTTCTTGTTCTTTTGAAGGAAGAGCCTGGGCATGAAGCAAACTGGCTGGATGCACACAGCTGACGGCTCCATGCAGGAAGGTTGAACGCAGAATGCAGAAGCTCCACGCTTCGAATGGTCGAAGTCAAATGAGGTCTTTACCAGTGTTGGTGAAACGACACATCTTAAGGATAGATCGAAGTCTGATAGCATTATGTGGCCATCATCACGAACAAGAACATTTTCAGGCTTTAAATCTCGGTAAACTACTCCAAGCATGTGAAGATACTCAAGAGCCAATAATACTTCTGCTGCATAGAACCTAGCCACAGTAGGAAATTATTAGCTATTTATAGACAAAATCAGATGAAAAAAATTAAATTCCTACACAGAATAAACTTTAGATGCAAAAACATTCTATTAATCAGTTGATAAACTACACTCATGACCCTGAATATAAATTATTGGACTGCTTATGCCAGTTTTTCATGAGGTTTGGTGTTTATAGCAGTCAGCCTGTTCAGAATTTCAGATTTGTCTTTTTTTATCTGATTAATAGTTTCAGTTAACTATATGTAAGCTGGTTTGTCAAGGTTCATAATGTAGCGTATTGGTGACACAATCCCAAACAACAAACACATTTAATCCCATGCTGCGTAATATTCATTGCATGTCCATATAATACATTATACAGAATGAGCTGTAAAGATGTGGATCATAATTTCCTCAAGTCTTTCCTGATCAAATCCCCAAAATTGAATTTCTCGAATTCTTGAATATATTTGGGTGAGATTTGATATCTGATTTGTTTCTAAACTCAAGCCCAATAAATCTAGCCATTATATCAATTATTTCTTCTGCAAATTAATCTATTCCACCACCAATTTGTCTCTCTCTATTGCTAGGTGGCTGGTAGAGGCTTTAGAGTTAGCAACAAGGAAGATTGTGAATCCTGGGCTTCAGATAAAGATTGACAGGCAAACTTCCGGTGGACTGAATCATTGAGGAAATCAACTGACTGTTTGGTAGCCGACGAGGTGAGCTTATTGAAGGTAGGCAGCAGGAGCAATTCAAGGTTGTCAACGATGGATCTGTGTGTTCAGAGGCTCAAAGTTGTTGGGTTCAACCATGGCAAACAATGGGTGACCTTTGGCTTGAAAGATAGGGGAGAGATTCTTATGGCCGGTGTATTTAACCTCTTTATCAGAGAACTATCAGAGGATGATGGCTGGTGGATCTTGGTAAGGGGCTACTGGTGGAGCTCATTAGAGGAAACCAACAGTGAAGGTCTCAAGGAACAGCAGTGGTGAGCCTTTTGGAGGAACGTCGACAGGAGGCTCTCCAAGGCCATGAACTGTCAATTGAGATGTGCATAACATAATTGAGATAAAAACTTCACTCCTGTACATGTGGAAGACATGATTGATACCAGTTTATTAGTGTACAAACTCTTCTAAACTGATTTCATTGGCATTATGTATCTAAGGTCATGAACTGAAAGATTTTTATGATTAATTTGTAAGAAGTGAGAATTACATTAGCTCATTTTTTGGCACCAAATTGTATCTGAAGTTAAAATCTTAAGAGAATTTCAGTAGAATGTGGACCATTTTTTTCTTTGACCTATAAAACCAAGCAATTGCTTTAACTACAGACTCTCCTATAAATTCAAATTAGCTGCTTTTTAGTTATGGTATAGAAAACCTTATTTGAATCATAAACTATATTTTTTTTTTCAGTTTTTGAGCTCTCGTGCGATAACACAACTAATATTCTTGCAAGAATTCATGCACGAATAAGGTTGAGAGATAATAAAGTCTGACCGAAATAGCCAAAACTACCTATGATTAATAGATCATTGCTTTTTTCAATACATTTGAATTGATGGACTAAATTGTTCTACCAAAAAGGGTCAGTGTTTAGTGCAAAAATGGATATTGTAAGAAAAATTATAAAATAGTGTCGTAATACTTCTCACTAGGGATAAGGTAATGGACTATAAGGTTGTATGGTACAGACATTACACAACTCAGATAAAAATCAACAGCTAGGAAGGGAATTGAATAAAAAAGAAAATGAAACTAGTGAAATTTCAGATTTTCACGAGTACTAAATTATTATTTGGAATGAAAAAAGTGTGTGCTGATTTCACATTAAAAATAATTTAGCTTACTAAAATTAAGAGTTGATAATCTATGGATTATGATTTTTATGTGTTTTCATCACCCATCTCATCCTTAGATTGTATAGTAACCCTATATTGTCAATAATTCATCAAATTAATATTAGAGCATATGATTGCATCATCATGGCAACTAAAAATCTCATATATTAATTGAATCAATAAAAATTAATAAAAGATGCAACTTAAATAAAATCAGGCAAGTCACAATTCCAAACAATCACAACATAACTGTCATGAGAATCAAAATTAATTATCTTCCTTCAATGGGTGGTATAACCTAGAGATATTTTTAGAAAGAATATATAATTTAGAAAACTTGAAAAAATACAATTTATTTGATTCTAAACATCTTAAAGTTGTTAAAACAAAACTTTTTGGACATGATTAAACTTATTGGTGTTGTGTTACAAGAAAAATAAAATCAAGGTCTAACATGAGAGATAAATTTAAAGAATAATATTTTATACAATAATGTCAAGACAAATTGAAATATCAACTTAAGGGTTGGTTATAGGCAAAGTAATTCTAGTGTGTCCGTCTATTATGTTAAGTTTAATAATTTATTCCAAGATAACTTTGTTATCATTATGTGTTTTGTTAAAGTTCTAATGTAAGAGATTTGTGGTGTATTATCATATACGTGTATGAGATATATTAGGAACAATATGTAGATAATAACACATTTGTATTTAAAATCCCTGAGGTGAAATATTTGCCTTCTTCTATCAAACCTATAAATTGAGATATAATCATGCATGATCAAATATAACATAAATCATGAACCTGAGTTTCTAAAGGGCCTTTAATCTATATGCTTGAATCTGTAGAAAAAAATCAAGATTATTATAATCAATGGATTTCATGAGCAAATTGTGAAAGTGAATATGAGATATTAAGGATGATAAATCAATTGAAACAAATGGATTTAAAACTTGATGAAAACTAATGGTTTTATTTGGATGTATGGAAGAGGTCTTATTTTTTGTTTGAAAAAAAAACTTTGATGAAAACTATACCAAAGTCAACACTATAAATCGAATTGAACATAATTTTACTTTTGAATCATGATTTCTTTAAGCACAAAATCATGAAGAGGGACTTTTAATAGAAAGTAAAATTAAATCAATCTTTCAATGTATATTTAATGAAGAAAGACATAAAAACCTAAATTTTAGAGTTTGGTTGAATATGAAAATATGTAAATCATCCCCACTAATATTTATGATATTTGAATTAAAATAGTTATCATCAAAATAGGTATTTCATACTTGTATGATTGCATAGTTCCAATTTTCTTTGTTATCTCACCATATAGAACTATGTTATATGTATCCTTTAGGATGCAAATTAAAATTCAAAGGATTTATTTCCAATTTTCTTAAAGCAATAATTGATGCTTTCTAAATACAACCCCAAAAGATTTATTTCCATCCCTAAAATTTTGTGCTAGACAAACTATCTGTTCCAGAGCTCGCATATATCCATTTGAGGTAGGTAGTATGGCATTAATTAAATAAATAATGTATTTACATATGTACTATTGTTCATTAATGTGCTCTGTAGATTTCAACTACATTAATGTTGCCCTTAATAAGATTATTAGCACCTTGTGAGTATTGTACCTTTTTTATGCTAATAATGAGTCACATTGTTCATATTTACAAAAACTGTATATCTATTTATTATCATGTTGGTAACCAGCTGGTCCAATAAAGTGTTAAATTCTTTATGAATATTCTGAAGATGTGCTAGAAATGACAATGAAATACATAAAATGACATCGACTATCATTTGCATAATTGATATGCAAAGCTTGCACGTTTGTTACTATGCTAAGTCAACTATTTGGGTTGACGAATCCAAGAGGAGCTAATGGACATATGATAGAATTAAATGGTGAACTAAGGCACGATGATCTCCTAACTATTGACTTTGGCAAGGCATGTCAGCTAATTATTGTTACTTTGTTTTAATCATATTAGTTTTAATAAATTAATGAAATTGTTGATATGATATTGATTAATCATTAATGAAACTTGCTAGTATTACTATCACTGATGCAGTGAATAAATATCCCACTAACATTTTTTTTGTTGCTCACAAACTCTTCATAACTTCCTATGCCTTAATTTTGAAAATAGTGGACAATGCATCAAGCATAATGAAAAACTTTCCTTATTTACTTCCATTCATAAGTTTTTCACAAGTTTGATGCCAAAAATTAGTATTCAGCCTACATTGTTGTTTTTCAGAGAGGTGTTTCATGGTCAATATTGTAAGGAATCATAAGGACTTGCAACCCAACCCTCTTCATGCCAAATGCATCAATCATCCCGCATCCTGTATTTCCCTACACCTACTTCATCCATACTGACTTTGATTATTGATACAAGGAATTAAGGTTAAGCTTATTTTGTTCTTCCTCCAATGGCAATCTTTCCATGTTTGATTCCACTCTCCTTCAATGATATCCTTCTACTAGAGTTGAGAGACTCCACCTCTCCGTACACCATTGCCGCCATGCATCTTAGCAAACATTATCGACCCAACTCACTGTCACAACCATCCTCACTTTAGATTCTAGCCGCTACAAGCCATATTGTTACTTACATATATGGAGTTAGAATGCCACATCTATAGTAGAACCCAAGGCATTTAAAAAGCATCAATTATTGCTTTAAGAATTCAAATATTATTCAATTCATAAGTGTGTGCTAGTTGGATCTTAATTCAAGTGATTCAGAGATGTTGACAGCTGCTGTCAAGGGCAGCTCCTTGTATATTTCTTTGGATGATTTTGACCTTTGTTCTTGTTTTTAATAATTTTAGTCACTGGTTTGAGCGTGTGATTAGAATTTTTTTTTTCAGGTGTGATACATGATAAATTTCCTTTTCAAAGTAAACTTAATTGTTGCTAAACTTTTATATTCGTTCACCTTTTTTTTTTGGAATTTCAGACTTTGGGGACTATTCAATTAACATTTGGAAAAAAAAAGGTCTCTATTTTTACATTAAAAAGCAATTAATTTTTGCTAAAGTAAGGAATTGATAACCTATATATTGTGATTTTTAAGTGTTTCATAATACATCTCATCCCAGGTCACATTAGTAGCCCTAGACCTTTAATTTCCAGACATAATAATGATATTTAATTAATTCATAAGTTAATATATGCATGTAAATTGATTTAAAAGATCTATGCTTTATTTTTTGAAGAGATTAAAACATCACCTCCACTTTGATTTCAAAGATATCTGCTTGGTGCAAGTACTTGAACTTAACACAAATTTTCAGGAGAGAATAGTTAAAAGGTGAGTTACAAAAATAAATTACAATCATTATATGCAAAAATTGTTTCTTCAAAATCTAGATTGGGTGGGTGTTCGATCAAGCTACTTTCATGAATCCAACGTCTTCCTTCTTCATGGCTTTAGACTAATTTTTTCCTTCAGCTAGATACAATAGAAGACAAAAACCTGTTCTCAACTTGAGTTATAGGAATCTTTTCCATGACAACATTGGGTGAAGCAAAGAACTCCATTTCGCTCTGATGGATTCTTTCTTCAAATGACAATGACATTCTATTCTTATAGGAATGAGCTAAATGACTGGATTGTGCCTTTACATACCTTACCCTTTGATTTCTAGCACCTTCGTTTTTTCTTGAGCATGGGAATAGATAGATGCTAAATACAATAGTGGTCGAGAGAAAGAGTGATTGTCAATAACAAGGAAAAGAACTAGAGAACTAAAAGGAAAATGCATGAATAGATGCAGTTCACGAACACTATAGCAAACAAAAATGACATACAGAAACTATAGAATGAGTTCAAAATATATAATTTGAGAATTTGAACTCAACAAAAACTAGATTGACTAAAAGCTGAATTATGAAAAACTCTTTCTTGAATCACGTGCAATCTCATTGACTGCACAGAGTGCCTCTCCCTTTTATCCACCCATCCCGTACCTCTACTGTAGTCCCAGACCTCTGTCCCTGATCTCTCACCTTTTACCTTCTTTAGTCATTTTCCTACCCACAAAGAAGCTAGTACTCTTTTTTCTTATAGCAAGTACTCTACTAGACTTCAAGACAGCTAGAAAGGAAGTTTCATTAATCAATTTGTTAGTCAATTTAGTAACCTATGCTAAACAACTCAGAAACCTAACTAGCATTAAATGAAAGAAAAGCTGCGATCGCCACTTCTTGTGTTGATGTACAACAAACTTTCTAAAGAGGAAGCAATTGTATGAACTTAGGATAACGCTTGCATTCTACACCTGATTATGCACAAAGAAGCTGGTACTCTTTTTTCTTATAGCAAGTACTCTACTAGACTTCAAGACAGCTAGAAAGCAGTTTCATTATTCAATTTGTTAGTCAATTTAGTAACCTATGCTAAACAACTCAGAAACCTAGCTAGCATTAAATGAAAGAAAAGCTGCCATCGCCACTTCTTGTGTTGATGTACAACAAACTTTCTAAAGAGGAAGCAATTGTATGAACTTAGGATAACGCTTGCATTCTACACCTGATTATACACTCACGTTTGAGAGATGTCCTTTCAGTGCATGCCAAAGCAGCTTTGCCTGGCATTTCCTAGTCAAAACAATATGAGAAAGGAGAGGTTCCAGAACTGACTTCGCTTCGTTGAAATGAGCGAATCTAGGGCTCTAGCTCTAGTGTCCATCTGTAAGCAAAGACACAACTGGTGCTGATGCTTGCTGCTGTCCCCCTGTGAACCGCCATTAGAAAGAGATTTGCTGATATAGAGGAGCTAGGCAGTGCAACTGGCTCCGTTCAACTGTCAATTCTTCCCAGAACATTTTTTCATAATTCTTCCTGACGAAGGCTCTTAACAACTCTGAGAAGACTATATGTACTTTTAGGAAAAACTAAGGCCCATTGTGTGCACACCCAACGATTAATGGCCTGAAAGGCCAATGTTATTCCTTCAGTATTAAAGTTAAAAATAATTAACTAAAAAAGATGGGATTAATCTATAATCATGTAAATAACAACTCCAAAAGTTTTATTTACATCCCTTTAATTTTGTGCTAGACAAACTATCTGTTCCAGAGCTGGCATATATCCATTTGAGGTAGGTAGTATGGCATTAATTATATAAATAATGTATTTACATATGTACTATTGTTCGTCCATGTACTCTGTAGATTTCAACTACATTAATGTTGCCCTTAATAAGATTATTGGCACCTTGTGAGTATTATACCTTTTTTATGCTAATAATGAGTCACATTGTTCATATTTACATAAACTATATATCTATTTATTATCATGTTGGTAACCAACTCTTCCAATAAAGTGTTAAATTCTTTATGAATATTCTAAAGATATGATAGAAATGACATCGACTATCATTTGCATAATTGATATGCAAAGCTTGCACGTTTGTTACTGTGCTAAGTTAACTATTTGGATTGCTGAATCCAAGGGGAGCTAATGGACACATGATAGAATCGAGTGGAAAACTAAGGCACAATGATCTCCTGCCTGCTGACTTCGGCAAGGCATGTCAGCTAATTATTGTTACTTCATTTTAATCATATTAGTTTTAATAAATTAATGAAATTGTTGATATGATATTGATTAATCATTAATGAAATTTGCTAGTATTACTATCACTGATGTAGTGAATAAATATCCCACTAACATTTTATTGCTTACAAATTTCATGTTTAAAAGATGCTCTTCATAACTTCCTATGCTTGAATTTTGTAATTAGTGGACAATGCATCAAGCATAATGAATTAACTTTCCTTGTTTACTTCCATTCATAAGTTTTTCACAAGTTTGACGCCAAAAATTAGTATTCAACCTACATTGTTGTTTTTCAGATAGGTGTTTCATGATCAATATTATAAGGAACCATAAGGACCTGCAACCCAACCCTCTTCATGCCAACTACATCAATCATCCTGCATCCTGTATTTCCCTACACCTACTGCATCCAATATTGAATTTGATTATCGATACAAGGAATTAAGGTTAAGCTTATTTTGTTCTTCCTCCAATGGCAAGCTTTCCATGTTTGATTCCATTCTCCTTCAATGATATCCTTCTGCACCAGAGTTGAGAGACTCCACCTCTCCGTACACCATTGCTTCCATGCATCTTAGCAACATTCTCAACCCAACTCACTATCACAACCATCCTCACTTTAGATTCTACCCGCTACAAGCCATATTGTTACTTACATATAAGGAGTTAGAATGCCACCGCTATAGTACCATTTTATCATAAATTCATATAATTATATTCTATTATTATCCTCTACTCAGTTATATTATTCTAATTTGCTTTATTTTTTTAATTATTATTAATGTAATGTCTTAGGAAGATTTTTTAAGTATCATGCTATTATTACTATTGCAATAGTCAAATAACCTATTGAGTTTTTGCATAGATTAATTTTAAATTATTTGATGATTTGAAGTGATGCATATAATTAATATAATTTTTTTAAATTCGATTATTTAAGTCAAGCCTCACTCAATGTTGACCTCGACTAAGTATTGGACTATTGCACTATACTTATTAAAATAGGTAGTTCTTATTTATTAGAGGATAAAAGTGCCCTTCTTTGTTAAGGGCATTAGCATTGATGCTCATAATAGTGTACTTGAAAATTTAGTGGATATCCCGTCAAACCTTTCATTTCCATTTTTCCTTGAACATTCATGAAAGTTTAAATCTTCATATTGAAATGCTATTTGATATGCAAATAGCCTTGTCATGTTAATTGATGCAAAAATTTGCATCTCTTGAATTTCATATGATGACATAACTTCTTTCACACATATGTCATCCTTTTGTGATACAATTATTAAGATAGATAGCTTTTATTAATTAAAAATCGAAGTGACTTATTTTGTTAGGAGCATCATCCTTGATACTCATGGTAGGTTACTTGAATATTTAGTAGATTTTCAGTAATGGCTTATAATTTATTTTACACATTCATATAAGTCTTAGTGTTCATATTTAATAATTGAAATGCCATATGAAGTGCACTTAGCTTTCATGTTAATTGATGCATAAATTTGAATCTCTTGAAATGTTTCCTATTAAGTAAAATATGTATGCTTATGTAATATGAGTGTAAATGTTAGTAGTATTCTCTTGTCGATATGATTGTCTAGTTGAACTGTAGATCTACAAAGTGATGACTTTCTTGAGGATCATTAGACTCCACTAAGTATGTAAAAAATTTCATTTTCGAGTATTATGGCAAACCAATTATATATAATGGGTATTATAAAAAATGGCTGACAAATTATTCTGGATATATATGAACATGCTTGTTATGGTAGCACATAGACAAGTTAGCATGTAAATGCATTAATTATTGTTTTTATATGAATGACTGTGAGCATTACCATATTATAAATCATCATAAGAAATTTATATTTTTTTTATTGATTTCATGTAATATTGTTATTGGAAGGCCCCTAAGACGATTGTATGACTTGAATACAAAAAAATGTGCAGACGACGGCTACGGTGCGGTTAAATAAGCAAGGGTTCCCACATTATGGATGGATGCGGGCAAAGAAGTGTGAGCTTCGAAAATTCACCACCGACCTCCTCGATGAAAAGAGTGGTTTAAAGTGTCGGTGTAATTTTCGAGCGAATTAAATAGTAGATAAAACACTACCAGATTTTCTCATTTGGTGAGAACTTTAGATCGGGGTTTCTAAAAAGCTCTAAAGTTAATTACCCCTCTCATAAGTGGGAGAGAACTTTCGATTAATTATTGATCGAATCGAGAATAAAGAAGATATATAGAGTTTCAAATTTAGATTATAAAATTTATCATTTCAAAACCGGATGGTTGGGGAATGATGACGTGATCTATCTCATCTCATTATCCATCATGGCCTACTTACTCAATGAGGAGAGTAACAACCCGACGAAGGATCCTCATCGAACACACGGATACGTCGTCCAAGAAATCCTCAGAAACGGTGGAGTTTGTCTGGAGACAGTCTTAAGATACCTCCGACAGAGGGTTGTTTCTTTTATTTTCTATGATTCACAACTCAAAGCTAGCAGAAGCTACCACATGATTGTAATATAATGTGACGCGAAACCACCGTCGGATCGAATCGCTTCATCTCGGAGCCTCTTTGCCATCGCATGCATCGGCCACGCCCTCGGGCAAGAGATTGAGAGTGAATATAGCGAACACTTGATTACATTGGCCTCTTTGTGAGCTAGAATTTTTTAATTTTTCATCGATAAACATGCGAAGGTGGATGAAGTTTTTCTTTTTAATTTAATGTAATTTCGCATTTTTTAGATTCTTACTTAATTTGATTTGTAAAATTGATTAGTTGGCATATGTTTAAGAGCTTTAGATCCGTCACAACTCTTTAGGCTAATGAGGATTAGATCTACCGTCACACAATCGTTCACATATTCAGATTTGAAACTCTTAAGACTTAATCTAATCATAAACTAAGGAGCAACGCAACATCCTCGACACTTGAATTTAAAGATTCATGGCGAAGTACATTAAAAGAATTTAAATATGTTTGAATTGTGAGCTTGATTTGATTTTCATTTAATTCCAACTTAGCCAGCTTTTCGACATCAAAATCACTTAAAATCTCTACGTCAGCACGCAGTAAAGTGTTAATTTCATCTAAATTAAATCATTTGATCGAAAATCATAATTAGAATGAAATTCTTTAATTTTTTGATAAAAGCCCTATAATTTAATTTTATTTTTGTAGATTTTGATTTAGATCTCGTCAGCTTGTATTGTCTGCAGTGATCTGGGTGAAGAATGTGTTTTCATTTAGATTGTAATTTAACACATTACTTGTTACTTTTGAGTTTTGTAATTCTTAATTTGATTAGCAATTTACACTAATTTTAATAAATTGTCCGATTTCAGTTTGTTGCTTAACCCTCACTTATCTTATTATAAAGATAATAATCACCTCATATTGATATAAGAGTTATTAAACCAAATTTTGATTTTTCCTTAGATTTTGAATTTATTGAGTTTGTTATGAGTTTCCTAAGTTAAATCAATTAAAGCACTAATGAAATTTACAAAGAAAGAGAACTCATATTACTTCCCTTTAATAGAGAATAAATTTATTAGTTTGTGAGTTTAATATATCCCAAATTTTACTTAGATTTTAAATAAATATTCTATTCTTTCCAAGATTTGTTTTAAAGGCTCCCCCCTTTTTTATTTGATGTTATAAAATTAGTTGCAGGTTTTCCTATTTAGCGCTCCTAAATTAACCCATTTTATTCTCCCATTTTTCTAAGTCAAAACAACAACAACAACAACAAGCCTTAATCCCACTAGGTGGGGTCGGCTACATGAATCATTTATCTCCATTATGTCCTATTATGTGTCAAATTCTCATTTAAATCAAGATATCTAAGATCATTTTTATACATCTTAACCAAGTCTTTAGCCTACCACTACCTTTCTTAACATAAAGAAATCTAATGCATCTACTCTCTTAAGTCATCTGGACTCGACGCTTTATGTGGCCAAACCATCGCGACTCTCAATCTTATTTACCACTGGAACTCCAACTTTTTCCAATATATACTCATTTTGCATTCTATCTCTAAGAGTAAAGCCACTCATCCACCTAAGCATCCTCATCTCTGTACTTAACTTAGTTTATTTCTCTTTATCCAACATTCTCGCATATAAGTCATCAGAGTCCACCATCTTATTTTTTTCCTTAAATTTAAGTAGAACTTTCTATCACATAACAGCCAAATGCATTCCTCCACTTCAACCATCCAACTTGAATTCTACTAATAACATCTCCATCTATTTCACCATTATTTTAAACAATAGAGCCTAAATATCTGAAATGCTCACTCTTATTAATGACTTGTACACCTAATGTCACAACACTACCACTAATTTCTACAACTAAAATTACACTCCATATATTCGCTTTAGATCTACTTAGAAAAACCTTTAAACTCTAGTTTACTCTCAATAAGTTCATTGGACTCCTCTCGTCTTATCAACAAGAAGAATGTCATCAAAAAGCATACACCAAGGTACATCTTCTTGTAAATGCCGAAGAACATCCATAACTAAAGTAAAAAAGATAAGGGCTTAAAGCGATCCTTGATGTAATCCAACTGAAATAGGAAAATATTTTGTCAATCCTCCTTGTGTTTGGACACAAGTACTAATATACATATCCTTAATGACTTGAATATAATCAATATTAACTTCTCTCAGAACTCTCCAAAGAACATCTCTTAAAACTTTAGCATGCTTTCTAAATCAATAAATATTATATGTAGATCCTCCTTACTTTCTATGCTTCCATCAAACCCTTAACAAATGTATAGCATCCATAGTAGATCTACCGGCATGAAACCAAACTCATTGGAGAAACTGTATCACATGTAACTATGCTCACTATTACTCTCTCCCATAATTTTAATGTAACATTAACTTAATTCTCATAATTATACACTTTTGTTCATCACCTTTATTCTTAAATATAACCAACAAACTCTTTCTCCACTCATCTCGCATCTTTTGGCCTTTAAAATGATATTAAAAGATTTGCCAAGAAATTCGATCTCCTAAACATTTCCACACTTCTTGGAATATTACTGTTTTTATTTCATTTATTTAAAGTTTTCAATAACTTCTTATTTACTAACGATAAAAAAATAAATTTCTATTTTGTTTTGTATTAAGGTTCTAAAATCAATCGTATTTTCATCCTTCCTTTAAAAGTTTATCAAAATACCTCATCCACCTATTTTCAATATCCTTTTAAAAAAGATTTTATTATTTCATCCTTAATATCCACTCCATGTATTTATTTCTCTATCTCTTTATTTTTAACTTATACATACATCTTTCACCTCAGATCTAATCTATCGATAAATCATCAAATTTTTTCGTATATATCGCTTAGAATCTCTGCGCTATTTTATATCTTAATTCTCCAAGTTTTACATCTAAACCAAATTTTAAAATAATACTTATTTTTTATCTTTTCTTAATTGACTCACCACCAACTATTCTTATTATTTTTTCCTTTGATTCTCAAAGACATCTTGAATCTTAATTTCATATTTTTTCTCACATAATATTATAAACATCCCAAATTCTAATCTTGTATCTTAAACTATTTTATTAGATTCTTTAAACGTCTCCTAAAATATATTTTTCTATTCTTCATCTTTAAAATCTAAAACTAACAATCGATAGACTTGATTTTCACTAAACGACTTTAAATCTTACAATCTAAACGATCTATTTTTCTTATCTAAAATAATCAATCATTTTTTCTAGATCCATTTTATAATAATATATTAATCTATTTTTCTAAGTCAAGATAATTTATTTTATCCCCGCATCAGACTCTTTACTTACGCTCTCAAAACTCTTTTTTCTGATATCTTAACTCTTGAAAGATCTTCTGACTGAATACATCAACATATAATTATTCCCTTTTTTTCTAACAAAATAAGAAAAATTTCTAGAAGATTTCATCAGGGACATCTCTAAAAGTCTTTACTTGACTCTTGAAGATAAATGTGTATTGACACCATGTTTTTCATCCCGTCACTTCTCTAAGACAAAAGTTCTTTAACAATTTTATATACATATTTACATTCACAAATCCCACATGTTTCGACTTATTTTCTGCGCAGTCTTCGAAAGCTCGATTAGGATGCATGGTGCGATGTTAAAAATTGAAAGAAGAATTCATCTCGATGTTTTCACCCGATTTCAGATGCGAATGTAGAAGGCTACGGAGAGGCGACGCCGAAATTGAAAGAAGAATTCCTATGACGACGATATTCTTCCGACGCAAAGAAAGGAAAAAAGGTGAGGAATCGACGCCGAAAAGAAGAATTCACCTCTTGACGACGTTTCTTCCGACGGCTAAGGAAGGAAAAAGGTGAGGAATCGACGCCAAAACCAAAAAAAAGAAGCCGACGTTTCTTCCCGATTCTGGGCGACTGAGAATACTGAGAACGCTGAATCGAAAAGAAAGACCTCTTAATGATGTTCTTCCGATTGGCGAAGAAATGAGTGGATTCTGGTGGGATGTGCGAAGAAGTGTGGCGCAGTAAAAGTAAAACAACGGATTCACTAGATTGGATACAAGTCGTAAATTAGGGCAATGGTCAATGGGTCGAACGCAGGCGAAGAACGCAAGGTCTGGTCGCTGGTCGCAGAACGTCGCGATCGTCACCTGAGCTGGGTCTGAGTAATGGGCCTGGTCAGACTGCCCGTTGGGTGTGGCAAGAAGTCGCCAGGTCACTGCCCAGAGGCGGTCGAGCCATGAAGCTGGGTCTGGAACTAGCACACGGGATTAGTCGAACCAGGTCGCAGGCGCAAGACTGGCAGAGGGGGAAGCCGATCAGATCAGTCGGTGACGTGGAATCCAGCAGTCAGCGACGCGGGGAGTTTTGACGAGAAGGGTCAGCGGAAGGTCAAGGCCCGATCATAAGTACGGCAGATCGATGGGGAAGGCAATGGCTGGATCAGCAAAAGGTCCGAGATCTGCAATGAGCTGTCAGGGGAGACGACCGGCTACGGATCTGAGGCAAAATACGACAACAACCGAGAAAAAATATTTTTACTTACCTTTTTCTTTTTGTTTTATGGGAGGGAGCGTGGGAGAGAAATGAGAATCAGCGGGAAGTTGTTGGAAATGGGAAGAGGGAAATGGGAAGAGTGTGCAGAATAGGAGGGATTAGTTTTTTTTTACAGTTTTTTTTTATTTTTTTATTTCTTTTTCAGAAAATTGAAAATAGGGGAAAACGGTCGCGCGGAGGAAATTGGGCAATAAATCGTTAACGCAATCTGGCATCGCGTCAAGTCGACTTGGCTTAATAGTATTACCGAAATGTGCATCGCCGCTTTAATCGCCGATCGGCAAGAGACTAGTGAGTGCAAACAAATTATTTAATAGATTCGACATTTCAAAGTCAATCGATCAATTTAATGAATCGACATTTAAGCGATTCCTCGACTTCAATCGCGTAAAGATGCCGACAATCGGAATGATTATTAAGTTGTGTTATATTTATATCGACCATTCGACGTTCAACGAGCAAGCGGTGAGATTGATCATTTATTTACGACGTAGATTTTGAACCCCGATTTGACCGCCGCTCCGTCGGTCAATTAAACTTGCCTTGTTACGACACATATGTGGAGGTCAGTTAGTCCTGAAACTAATTGAGGATCTTGGAATATGGTACTCTTACAAAATTAATAAATATTATGGTTCATAGAAAAAATATTTTATGTGTTCAAGAACCCAATGGGTCAGAGCGAGATTTGATAGTTTTTTAAAAGATTCAAGTGGTCAACTAAAATCTAGTGTGATTATGATAAAAGTTTGAAAGATAATCTATAAATATTAATATATGTGGATAGAATTATACTTTAAAGATTATGTTGATCTTAAGATTATCGATGTTATAAGTGTTTATCCTCAGAGTTTGGGTTTAAAAGAAAAAAATTTTAGAATGAATTAGAGATTATACAAAGATACCTCAAAGAAAAAGTATTTATTGGAGAAGATTTAAATGGATATGTTGGTAGAGTGGTAGAAGATTTTAAAAGTGTTCATATTATAGATTTGAATGAATTAATGAAGAAAGTGTATATTAGATTTTCTTTTACATGATTTTAGTTCTAATATCTTTATTTAAGAAAAGAGATGAACATATTATTACTTATAAAATGGATCAAGAAAACACGAATTGATTATTTTAATGAGAAAATAGATCGTTTAGATTGAAAGATTGTAAGGTTATTAGTGAAAGTTTAAGACCAACATCGATTGTTAGTTTTAAATTTTAAGATGAAAGATCAGAAGAGGAAAAATAAATCAAATTATCGAATTCGATGACATTAAAAATACAAATAAAAATATTTTTAAGAAAGTTATAAGAGCTTAGAATTTGGGATGTTTATAAAGAGTTTAATATTATAAAAAAAAAAGAAGAAGTGAAATTTGATTAAAAAATGTCTTAGAAAATCAAAAGGAAAAGCTTTTTTAATAAAAATAGTGGAGGAGTGGAAATGAAAGAAAAGATAAGAAGATTGTTATAAAATTTGATTTAGATGTAAAACTTGGAGAATGGGAAAGATATAAAGTAGTAGATTAAAGAAACGATATATGATCTGAAAAAATTTAGCTTTTAGTGATTTATATAATATATTAGATATCAAAAAATTTAGCTTTTAGCTTTTATTAAATTTAGCTTTTTTTAATAAAAATAGTTGGTGATGAGGTCTGAAAAAAGATAAAGAAATAAAAACATCGTTGTTATAAAATTTAGTTTTAAAAACTTGGAGATGAGAAAGATATAAAGCATGTAGAGATTCAAGAACAATATATGATTCAAAAAAATTTAAATTTTATGATGATACAATGATTCATACCAAAGAAGGTGAAAGATGTATGTATACCCAACCAAAGAGAGAAGAAAGACCTGGAAGTGGTATATTAAGGATGAAGATAATAAAATGATTTTTTAGAAAATGATATCAAAAATAGGTGGATGAGATATTTTGATAAACTTTTCAATGAAGGATCTGAATGTACGATTGATTTTAACAACCTTAATACCCTAAATAAAAATAGAGAATTTTATTTTTATCGTCGTAAGAAGTTGAGAAGCTTTAAAGAAAATGAAAAAAATCAAGAGACTGATAATATTCAACAAGTAAATGAGGAGATCAAGAAATTTCGCTTACAAATCTTTTAATGTTATTTTAAAGACTAAAAGATGTCGAGAGTGGAGAAATAGTTTGTTGGTTCTATATTTAAGAATAAAGGTGATGCACAAGAGTGTCAAATTATGAGTAATTAAGTTAATGTGTCATACATTAAAATTATGGGAGAGAGATGAGCAAGTTACAATGTGATACAAAAGTTTCTCAATCAGTTTGATTTCATGCCGTGTAGATCTACTATGGATGTTATACATTTGTTAAGAGGTTTGATGGAAGTATAGAGAAGTAAGAGGATTTACATATGATATTTATTGATTTAGAGAAAGCTTATGATAAAATTTCAAGAGATATTCTTTGGAGAGTTAGAACGAGAAAGAGTTAATATTGATTATATTCAAGTCATTAAGGATATGTATACTAAAGCTGTTACTTATATCCAAACACAAGGAGGATTGACAAAATATTTTCCCATTTCAATTGGATTACATCAAGGACTTTAAGCCCTTATTTGCTTTAGTTATGGATGTTCTTAGGGCATTTACTGAAGATGTACCTTGGTGTATGCTTTTTGTTTCGACATTCTTCTTGTTGATAAGATTAGAGAGGAGTCCAAGAGAAACTTGAATTATGGAGGTCAACATTAGAGTCAAAGGTTTTCGTTTAAGTAGATCTAAACCGAATATATATGGAGTGTAATTTTAGTTGTAGAAGTTAGTGATAATGTGATATTAGGTGAACAAGTCATAAGAACGATTAAGATATTTAGGCTATTGTTCAAAATGATGGTGAAATAGATGGAGATGTTATTAGTAGAATTCAAGTTGGATGGTTGAAGTGGAGGAATGCATCGTTTGTGTGATAGAAAAGTTTCACTCAACTTAAGAAAAATTTTAGAAGATGGTGATAAGAAATGAATTTATATATGTTACCAATGTTAAAAGAGAAGCATAAGACTTAAGTTAAATTTACGAGATGAGGATGTGAATGAGTGGTTTTACTTTAGAGATAAAATGTGAAATGAGTATTTTGGAAAAAGTTGGAGTATTCTGCGATAAGAGAGAGAGTCGCTTAGATGGTTTGGCCACATAAAAGCGTAGTCCAATGACTTAGAGTAGATGCATTAAATTTGCTTATGTTAAGAAAGGTGTAGACCTAAAAGACTTGGTTAAGATGTATAAAAATGACCTTAGATACTTGAATTAAATGAGAATTTGACATATATAACAATAATGAAAGGATTCATATATAACCACCCTTAGTGGGCTTTGTTGTTGTCTTTGTTGATTTCATGTAATATTGTTCAAATCTGATACTATTATGATATTTTTTATACAAATTTGTATTGTAAATCATCATATTTTATTGCTCATATTGCATGTCAATTGTTTTGTCATCTATGTTTTAATAAAAATACATCATATATTGAGTTCACATAAAAGGTATCCTTGAAATCAATTTTTTCTTAATAGATCCTACTAGCTCAATTGCTAAATCATTATCATAAGATCAGGTCGTTCAACAATAGTCTTTTTTATTCAATATTGATTGTTTGTAATAGTTCATTGTTTAGACTTGTGTTGGGTTTTTGATTAGTTATTACAAATGTAATTGATTTCTTCTTCTTTTTTTCCATTAGTTGGTGTTTTAGTTTCCTCTTAATGAAATATTGTCAATAATTTTATTGATTCAATAAAGCTAAGTTCCATATAATTTTTCCATATGAAATTTTTTACATGTATTTGTACATGAGTCTTTTTCCCCTGAATGTAAAATTACGTTTCTAAATCTTAGCTCTTGACTTTATGTCAACAGTTAAAATTGAGTATCTTCATCATGTCTATGTTATTGGCAGTCTTTCAGATATGGGGTGTGAAAAATTTAATGCTAATCTGTTTTTCCTAGAGAAAACATTGATAGAATATCAAATAAGAGCACTCACAGTGCATGTTGCTCCTACTAATCTAGAATTAACAAACAAAAATTTTAAACACAACAATCATAGAATATATAGACAAGGACCAATAAGGTATAGAAACATATAGATGACAGCATATGATCCAAAGGTTACTGTTTTCATATTCTAATTAGTACCTGGCAGCATACTCCGAAAAGTGTTTCCCTGGCTGTCGCTGCCTTAATGTGTGCAAATCACCACCTGGACAGAATTCCATGACCAAACATGAAAACCTGTCAGTGTCAAAATGTGTATATAGAGTTGGAAGGAAGGGGTGATCCAGAAGCTGAAGAATCTCCCTTTCAGTCTGAGCCCTTGTCAGTTTCTTCCGGCTAGCAAGGGAGGCTTTGTCCATTACTTTCATTGCAAAATAGCATCTAGTCCCACTCAACTCAGATAGGTAAACACTACCAATGTCACCGCATCCCAACCGTTTCAGCAGCCTAAAATGGCTCATGCCTAATATGCCATCACGAGACCGAACAGCAAGAATGGCCTTCCATCTTGGATCATTTCCCTTATGAGGCTTATTAGCACTCCCGGTGATATTACTCCAGTTGCTATCATCACTAAGCCCACTGCTGTCACTTGCTCTACTCATACTTGTTTTTTCACTCTCAAGCGAGTCTCCTCTTACACTTGCCTTTGTACTTTCACAATTCCTTTCGACACTAAGCATCCCATCACTAGTAATCCCCTCACTCCTGTAAGTGCTAGTGCAGCTATTTACGACACTCATTGCAGTTACAACACCAGTGCTGTCAATGCTACTATGCGGGCTGACATTGCCACTTGGTGGCAGAGAAGCATCCCATACACATTCCTTCTCTTCTGAATCTTGTGGCAAGTAGGCATTCTCATTACTCTGTGATGCTCGATCAGTGGAGAATGGGGATGACATAGTAGCTGATGTTCTAGCTTCCTCAACCAAGCTCTCTATGGGAGAAAGGGGAGATGCAGGTTTCATTCCAGGAACCCGAATAGAAAGATCTTCTATAAAGGGGCCTTTAACAGATAGGCCTTTCATCAAGCACCCTGTTTGGGGCTTGTTTTCATCAATTGTTACATACACTGTCCTCATAAGATCCATGTCCACAGGTTCCGGTGGATGGCTTGCTCCAGAGAAAGAAGTATTTCCCACTTCTTCGTAAGAGTCACTGCTCTTAGAACTGACTACATCAGGCAACGACTCCTTCGTTTCCTGGAAAGAGCCTTTCCCTTTCCATGCCTTCGTGAGTGTGTTCATCTCAGAAGCCTTATACTTCTGTGAAACATAAGTCCCTTGTCTCTCACTCAAAATGCTTTCATGAATAACTAGAACTTGATCAACAGATAGAGCCTTCTCTGGAGCAGTCTTGGATTCAGGAACCTTCTCCATTTTTAGCTACGCTATTGTATAAACTACATTTAGTGTCAAAGAGTGTTATCTGCACTTCGAACGTCCTCTGTAGTTCATAATTCACAACATCAAATCGGTCAGAATGTACTAGATTTATCTTAAACACGCACTTGTTTGAAGGCTGTCTACAGACTCATGAACAAGATTATCATGCTCATGTATACAAATTCTTCTCTAGAAGTTGAACTGATATAAACCTATAAACTCTCAAATGAAGCGAAATTGACAACAAACTTCACTTTTTCCAAAGAAACCTGAGGAAATGCCAAAATGAACCACTCATCATTAGACAAATGGGAGCTCCTAAGTTCCCGTTTCACAAATAGCCCAGACACAGAAAAATATATTTCATAACAATTGAAAAATCACTTCAATAACAAAAATATTTTCCGGATCTTTAAACTGAAATCGAACATATAGAGCTACCACAAAGGGACACGAACTCAAATAAATGAAAAATAAAAATGCAGGTTCTTCACCTCAAGCCTAGGGTAGTACACTAGAAACAAACTACACAAAACAATCCCGTCATCACAAATAAACACTTGGAATCATCAAATCCAGGATTTAAATCTGGACAAACAAAATTTCTTTCCTTCCACTAGTTACATTTCCAAATTCAAATCCCTCCGATCCAAAAGAGAGATAATTTTTCAAAATCCCCTTGAAGGAAGCCTCCAAAATCAAAACAAGTAAAATTTCGGCGGCCACAAGGACGAAAAGATGCAGCGGAGTCGATTTGAGTAACTCACCTAAAGAATCCGAAGCTCAACTCCGAATATTTTGCGAGCTCAAGATAGGGTTTTTCCTCGGTTCCGCCCACAGCCCTCCCTTTCCCTCTTTCCCTTCTCTTCACTGGAGCGAGTGAAAAGCAAAAGGGCGACGCACAGAGTGGCAGAGGACTGAACAGAGACCAGCTGCAGCGAGAATTCTCTCCTATCGTCTTTTTTTTATATATTTATATTTTATTTTTTTCCGTTATAAGTACTGGGTTGAGCGTTTGCTTTCCATGACGAGCTTTAACGTAATCCTGCTTTAATTATAGTTAAATCGTATTAGTGTGACTGTTGTGGGTAATTACCCGCTGCTGGGCCCCAAAGAGGTTCACGGGTGGTCCCACCATGTGTCCCTTTTACGCTACATAGGCGTACCTTTCGACACCGCTTGAGGCCAGCTACGCGGACCATTTCTAGCTTGTCGGCCGTTTGATGGAGATCAGATGATTGGATCACAACCGTCCACAGTGGCAGTGTTCTTGACCAAGTGGCGAACATTTGACTGTTTTGGAGTTGTTTTAATATATATATATATATATATATATATAGAACTTTATTTACTCCTAGTGCTGTCATAAAGTTTGTGGCTATCAAATAATTCATCTCAAAAATTTATGCTTCATTTGTACCTGAATAAGAGAGTTGAATATTAAAAGAAATTTAATTTTAAATATTCAAATGAGTATTTTTTTTTCACAATCTTATTTTTATTCCAAAAAAAAAATCTTGTTTTAATTAATTCATAATATATATTTAAATTTTATTTAAGTATGATATTCATGTGAAGTGGTCAGAGAATTTATTTTGGCAGGATATACAATTAATTTAATTATTCAAGAAGTACATAATTTAGATATTTATTATAACAAAATTAATATATTTTTACATATTTATTATGTATGAACATTATTGCCTAGAAGAACATTCATGATGATAGAAAGATGATATTTAATGTCTTGATTTTATACAAAGATTCAATACATATAGACAAAATAAAAGTTATAAGAAACACATAAATTTGTATATGAAAAAATATATAATTGAAGAAAAAATCACGGAGCACATCAATCGTATAAGCAATTGCATGCATCATAGTTATAGATAATGGTAAATATTTGAATCAGCAAGTGTCGACCTCCATATATGTGTCATAAGTCAAGCTCATCGCCGACTTTACTTTGGAGCAGCTTAACCTCCTCTTCTGACTTAGGACTCTTCTAGACACTAAGATTTTTTAGTCATAAGACACATCCAGTGATTAGGTAAACACAACCTAAGCTTAGACTTGATAATCATAAGATTAGTCTATGCCTTAGGGTTTAAGAAAATTATCTATCCTATAACCTAAACCTAATCTAGATACACTTTCTCAAATCAGACCTAGACTCAATTCTCAAATCAAATCTCAAATTCGAATTCAAATTTCAAATCTAATTTCAAAATTTGACTCCAAATGATCAAACCCAAAATCAAATCCAAACCTAAAACCCCTTCCAAAGCCATATGAATCATATTCATGTTTAGTCAAAATTTTTTTAAATCAAATCAAACTTAATTGATCTTTTATAAATCAATTATTCCTTCATTTATTCACAAATATAAATGAAATCCAAATTCAAATGACCAAAACTATATCAAAATTAAATCCAAACTCAATCTAAACCCTTTAAGCTAATTCTTTGGACTTAGCCAAATTCTATCCAGATCAAGTCAAAACCAATGAATTATCTCTTAAATCAATCATTCATTCAATTATCCACCCAAATATAAATGAAACCTACAACCATCAAATCAAATCAAAACCAACCCAAGTCAAACCCAAATTTTGACTTGAAAATTTCAAATGAGCCAAAATTTTTAGACTCCAAATTGATTGTCGTTGAACTTATATTTCAATCTAGGCTCATATATAAGTTCAACTAAATTTGAATCAAACCAAAATCAAACTAATTGACTCACTCACTTGACCCAAAGTGACCTAAAGGACCCATTTGAGCCAACTTCTAATCCGACCCAAATTGGATTGAACCAAGCTCACCAAAATCTTATACCATGATTACTAATCACCCTAGGATGATCAATTACAATCAATTGGGCCAAACCAAGCCCAATTGGCCATTTGATCTAAATTGACCCAAATTGGCCTAAAGAACCAAATCGGGTCAAATCATGATCTAACTCAAATTGATTGCAACCAATGGCTTAAGTTCCAAATTGATTATTGAACTTAACCAAAGCCATAATTAAACCTAATTTGATCAATGAATTGGTTTAACTTGACTCAACCTAGCAAATTGGCCTAATCAATTTGGCCTAAATCAAAATTAAATCCAAATTAATTCAAAATAAAGATCACATTCATCTTCAATTAGTCAATTGAACATGAATCAACCCATAACCCAAGTTAATTTGGCCAATTTTGGTCAAATGGGTCAATTTGGCCCAAAATGACCCATATGACCTAAATTGGGCCAAATCCTTTGAAACCAAGCCAAAACCCATTGGGGCTGATCAAATGACCCAAACCCATTTGGGATCAGCCCAAAACAAACCCAACTCATTTTAAATCCTCATGAACCATCCCCACATAGATTCCACCTAACCTCATTTAATTCCCCATCACATGCACTTAACCCTCATGGCCCCAATATTTCAATTAAACAAATCTCATCATATGAAAGAAGAGAGGACTTTGGAGCAAAATCCAAAGTCCTCAATCAATCTAGATCCTAACCACCCCAACAAGATGGCATTCAATTTGGAGCCAAAATAATTCAAAAAAATTTGTGTTTTCATCCATTATAAAAGGAGGGGGAGATGAGACTTGAGCTCTTTTGCTCCCATCATCACCAGCCCCCCAAATCTCTCTAAAGCCAAAAGTAACTCATACCCCACTTCGTTTAGCCACTTTGAGCTCAAATAATACAAGAATTTGCTCTTCCGGTGAGGCAACGATAAATATCGGAGAAAGGCGTTCCGAAGAGAAGGCTAAAGATTACTCTAAAGCTTCCTCATATACATAAGATCTCCCTCGGATCTTCACCGCTACCAGAAATCATCCCCGGTGAGGTAACTTTCGTCAAACCGTAGCCGACCTTAGGATTTTGCATATTTTATATTAAATTTCACACGATCCTAGGAATTTCCTTTAGAAAATCCAGCACTTTTATTTTAAATCATCAAATAGAAATAGAATTTTTTGTGAAGCACGAAAATGGGTCCATTCGATAAGTTTTGGTTTAGAAACTTTTATTTTTCAAAATACTCGAAAACATCGCTCACCACCGATCCACATACCATCCGATCCTCGCTCATGGATCGACGGCCGATCGCGATGGATCGCGCAACCGCCTTCGATCGCGTGATGTGATCGACCGTCCATCGTTCACACGATTGGACGGCTCGACGCATGATCCGAAGCTGAGTGCGATCAGCCACCAAATGATGGACCGTCGATGCGACCGGCGCGATCGCGATAAATCGCTGCGTCGATCGTGATCTGATCAACCGATGTGATTGAACGGTCAGAAAGGCGCTGGTCGCTGTCTTTCCGCCCCAAACCACGCGGTATATATATATATAATAATAATAATAATAAATTTAATCATTAAAACTTCAAAATTCATAAAAAATAAAATACTTAACCAAAATTACAAACAAGGGCTCATTTTATCCAGAGAAATCCAACAAACTCAAAATACTCAAAATTTACTAAGTATTTAATTTAGTTTTAGTGAAAACCATATTTCATTAATTAAGCCAAAAATATAAGTTAGATTAAGTTGAGATTTTCAGATATTGAAATTATTATTATGATACACATAAAATAAAATTTTCAAGTTAAAATAACTTTTGTATTGGTAGATATTAAAATTTTAAATTCAGATTATCAATTTTGATAAAATAAATTAAATAAAAATTCAAAAATTTACAAAAATCTTCATGATGACCTAAATCACTTTAATTGACATCCAAGACTCTTAAGAAAAATGATTTGATTTTCTGAATCTTAAGAAACCCAAATAAACTCTTAAGATTAGAGTTTAAACAATTAAAAAAAATTAATTAAAATATAAAAAAATAACTCAAATATTAAATCAAAATTAGAAATTGAATAGCATTCATTAAATTATTAATTAAACTTTAAATCAAAAAAAATATTATCTTTAAAGGAAATTAAATTAAATATGATTAAATCTATTTAAGTTAATAAAACTCAAAAATGATTAAATCTTAAATCAAACTCAAAAATCAACAAACTTAGAAAATTTTAATAGTTTGATACTAATCAATTAAACTAAATAAAATTAAAGCAAACTTAATTAACCTATGATTAAGTCACATCCATTTGGAAGATAATTAATAACCATTAATATTTCAACCTAATAACTAAATTGAACATGTTAATGAAATCAAACAAACATAATAAATAAATAAAATCAAGTAAAACCCTAATCATAAATAATCAAACTCAATTAGTCAAACATTTAATTAATGAAAATTTAATGAATTAATTCATTATCTTAATTAATCAAATTAATTTAAATAAGTCACATTAAAGCTAACTCTAAAATTAAGCTTAAATCAAACCCATAATTAAATTTAATAATCACACCCTTTAAATAAATTAATTAAGTTAATTAAATTAATCATATGAAACCTAAACTTAATCAAACATAATTAAGATGCAATTAAACACTAATCAAAACTTAAATTAAACATAAATCATTAAGTCATTAATCTTAATCAAACAAACCTTTAATTAATCTAATAATTTAATAATTTAATCAAACTTAATTAATCAAACATCTAATTAATGCAAACTTAATAAATTAATCCATTATCTTAATAAACCAAATTTAACTTTATAAATCAAATTTTAATTCAAATTAAATACTTAATTAATCTACTAATAATTTAATCACACCTATTAAATAAATTAATTAGGTAAATTACATTAATCATATTAAACTTAAGCTAATCAAACATAAAATGCAATTAAATGATAATCAAACCCTAATTTAAACTTCAATCATTAATTTATCAATTACATCATTAACTCAAATAAACATGAAATCAAATTAAAAGTTAAACAAATCTTTATTTAATCACCTCTTAAACAAACTAATTAAGTTAATCAAATTACATTAAACTTAATTAATCAAAAATATTAATCAAAACATAAATTAAACCTAAACCATTAAGTCATTAATTACATCATTTGTCTAAACAAATATGAAACTAAATTAAAAAAAATTAAACAAACCTTTATAATTAACATAAATACACTTATTAATTAAACAAATCACATAATCACATTGAACCTAAGCAAACCCATAGACCAATAAAGCTAATTAAATCAAATTGAATCAAATTAAGTTAAATCAAGAAAGATTCTCATCAATTTAATATAATCATCAAATCTCATTCAACCTACTTAAATAAAATAAACTAATTAACTATCCAATATATGAAATCAAAATGCAAACCAAACTTTGATGAACACGACAAATGGATATGATTAAAAATAAAATCCCAATTACAAAGAATCAAACTCATTTAAAATCAAAGTAAAATTTCAATTAATTTAATCCGATCAAACTATAAATAAATGAACCACAATCAAATTAAATAAACATAAAGTTAAATCACATAACCATGATCAAAGAAAAGAATTAAATATTTAAAAGGATATTGAATTATCAAGATTAATTAAAACCTAATCTAAAATTAATCAACCAAAACACATGAATTTAAACAAACTTAAACTCCATTAGACATTAAGGATATTGAATTATCAAGATGCAATTAAACTAAAACATCTAATCAAAATCAATCAATCAAATACTTAAACAAACTTAATTCTAAATTCTAAATCAAATCAATAAATCAATCAAATGAATTACACAAATTCAAATGGGCTAATCAAGATACTTAAGGATTTTAGTTAGATTCCTGGAATTAGGATGTAATAGGTGAGTCCTCTACGATGGAATTCATCTACTCTTCATTCTTGAGAACCTAAATATCATTTCAACCAAATAAAACCAAAAAATAAAAATGAAAAGCAAATCATTAAATCATTTAGATTGAAATCCCAAAGGTAAAATTTAAATTCAAACTTCAAATTGGAACTTAAACTAAAGAAGCCTAGTAAAGTCTTGCTACACAAGCCTTAAGCACACATTAGAATACTAAGTCACTTTCTAGTGCTAAGTTATGTATGATGTTGTGTTTTGTTTTTGTGATGTAATATTTTAGACTAGATGTTAGGGTGTATGTTTCAGAGACGGATGTTAGCGTTATTAGCCTAATCATATTTTCTACAGGGGGTTGTGCTTAAAGGGCCGCTATAATAAAAAAAATATAAACTTTTGCGTGGTAGTTGCTTATAACCCATAAGGATGTGGGCTTGGTTACCCATGTGTGGGTGCTAAGTCCAAATTATTCATATAATTGCTTGGTTATATGGTGTGTTTTAGCTAACATTTATTTTTATACATTTACTTTTCCTATTTTTGATGTAATTTTGTATTAGAATTAGGATTAGTGCTATGGGGATTAGGATGAGTATAAGGCTTAGTCCCCTGGGCCTGTGATGCCTTTGGAGCAAATCAAATCAAAAGAAAGAAATGAAGAAATGAAGAAAAGAAGACCCCATAGCATATATATTTTTGTAATCTGATTGAGTAAAGGTAGCTCGGCTACCCATCTTTTCTTTTCTCTTTTCAGGGTGTACGGCGGAACCCGACCGCAGTGGCCTTTTATTCTTTTATGATAATCTATAAAATTGTTTGATGTTGTGTTTAGATTATGCATTAGAACAACATACTTTTCATAGTTTTATGATGTTTGAATGTGTGGCTGGATGCGGTAGGCTCATAGGATAAAAATTAATTTTTATACCTCAATTAACAACTTATAACTAAAATTTTAAAATAACTCATAACCTCACATAAAAGCCTAAGAATTAAATCAAGATAATAAAATTTTTAGTAACCCCTTAACTAGATGGATGAATGTATAATATCATGCATATCATATTTTTTCACTCTTGTTAAGAGGGAGCTTCTATCTTTGCCAGAGAATCAAGGCTTAACCTATGAGAGCCTTTGATGGAAAACACACCTTTCTCTCTTGATTTGGCCTATGATCAAATTCTCATGCATTTAGGCATACAAAATCCCATAGCTTGTGTCAAAATAAAAAGTCTAAAAGAATCAAATAAATTTGATAAAATTTCCATTAGTTTAAGTCATGGATTCATACCATTCATGCTCTAGTCTCTTAGGGAGTGAGTCTAAGGACTTAGTTTCCTTTCTAAATGAACAACGGCCTAGCCATCTTGCAAATTATAAGACTTGCCTACATGGATTTAAAGTTTAGGAGGAGTTAGTCGCCACCCAGAATAAGTTCAAAGTTGTGGTTTATTCTCTTGTGGAGGTAAACCATATACCCATTTTCGCCTTAGATTTAGGTTGTGCCTTCATTTTGTACCAAGGCTCCTTAGTTTAGAATCGAATATTTCCTTGGCTATAAGCATAAATCCTCACCTAGGCATTTCCACAATCTTATGTTGTGGAATTATAAGCCCTAATCTAATAAAATGTCAACTCAAATAATCAACTCTCTTCAATTTTAAAAAATATAAAGCCCAACTAGTAGATTGGAATGCTCACTAGGCTTCCTAGTATCATGAGCATTTTATACTTTCTCCCTTTGGATTCCAAAATAAATCTTCTCTTGATCTATCCCATTTGATTTTCTAAAATAGCCAATCTTTGATAGTCTTAACCTTGAAATCTTTGGAGACCCTAATTATCTACTTTAATGAGAGTATTCTTAAGAATTCCCCTTAAGATGTAATTAACTATGGGGCTTGCCTCCATAGGAAACTTAATGAACCTTAAAATAAATCCTACTTTACTTTTTCATAAAAGTGGGGAAAGATCTCATATATTCAAGACCCATCATGCCTTAGAGTCCTTATTAGGTGATTAGGTCTATTATAGGGTGGTGATTTCTATCTTTCTAGATAGTACATCATTCCTTAATGTCATACTCGATCACTTTAATAAGTACCCCCTAAGATCTGCATGGTGTCCCACACCCCAAAAATAAACACCACAGATTTTCCTGGCGACTTCACAGGGGAGGGTTCCTCTCTCCATCTTTAGTAGACAATTATTGTCTCCAAGTATCGATAGTGGACTTATATTTTATATAGGGCCGAGACTATCATTCTTTCCATTGGCACTTAGCTTATTTCATCCTTAAGTAAAGCTCGCCAACATCCTTTAGTTTTAGGACCTCACTGGTCTTAAAATCCTATTGGTTCCCCCAATAGGTGAAAATTAAAATTAATCAAACATGAGATAACCAAAATTAAAAATCTCTTCACCATTCGATGGTGAGGCAAGGTTCATCCCATGAACAATAAGAGAATAAAACTCTTCTACAAAATAACATGTCTTTCCAAAAGTACTTTTTCAAAATCCACATAATAAGGGCTATACACAAAAGTTTATAAGAAATTTTCTCGAAACACATATAACCAAACCTCATTTAACAAATCTGATGATTGTTACAAAGAGGTTCTTTAAAAAAGATAAATCAAAATCAAAATCAAAATCAATAATTTTTAATTTTCAAAAGCACATTTTCTTTGGAAATGGCTATCCCCGTCCCACACACTCAAATTCGTTGGATGGAGATTCTATTTTCAAATAAAACTACGATATAAAAAATTGAAACTCCACTTAGCATACTTCACATGTGCTAATGTTGAAGTTTCCCTCTTTTCAAAAGCAATAAACCATATACACACAAAAAGAGAAGTCAAGACATATTTGAACCCCCGATATAACCAAATTTGTCAAATGGGAGTTCCCCTTTGAGAAGGTAAAAAAAATTATATTTGCATTTGGATAAATTCCTTCATGCCAAAGTCTTGAACTTCAAAACACATTGGGAGCTCATTTGACATGCCCAAGTATATCGAATGAGAACTCCTTTTGAAAATCATAAGTAGTGAACTCCATTTAACATACCTAAGTCGTTAAATAAGTTCATTTTTTTTCAAAAAAAAATCATAAACACATTTGACTTTCACTTAACATACCAAATTTGTTAAGTGAGAGTTTCATCTTCAAAAAAAAAATCATAAACACATTTGACTTTCACTTAATATACCAAATTTATAAAGTGAGAGTTTTATTTTCAAAATCGAGACTTTAAACATACCAAATTTGTTAAGTGAGAGTTTCATTTTCAAACAAACTTGAACTTCCGCTTAATATACCAAATTTGTTAAGTGAGAGTCTCATTCTCAAAGAAAAAAAACATATCTCAAACAAATTTGGGGCTTTCACTTAACATATCAATCTGTATGATCTCATCTTCAAAGAAAAGTAAATTTATCTCACGCTCACATTTAACTTTCACTTAACATACCAAATTTGTTAAGTGAAAGCCTCATCACCAAACACAATATAACATACCAAATCAATACACACAAATCACCTCTTTCTTAGCATACCAAATTTGCTAAGTAGGTCTTTCAAACTATCAATATTTTCAAACAAGATGCACAAAACACAAATATCTTCAAGAAAATCTCTCCTCAAATTTTAGAACCCAACATACCTAAATCTTGAGTATGGGTCTAAATCAAATCAAATGGCAAAGACTCTCCTCAATATCCAAAATCTCTCTTTTTGATGAACCCCACTTAACATCCTTAAGATTGTTTAGTGTGGGTTCAAATTCAAAATCAAATCTTAAAATCAATAATTGAAGGTGAATATCAAGGCAAGTGTCTGACTGAGCTACGTTAACAATGCATGTGCAATCAATTGTTTCCAAGATCTATGGCTCCCAACAAGCTCGTGTTTTCCTTCCCACGCCTAAAGCCTTGGATCAGGCTAGTCTCTCTACCATTGGCTCCACCGAGGTCATCTACTTTGGCTGGTTTTGAGGGAGTGAGGATTTCATGGGATAACCTCACCATTAACAAGGAGGGAGACACCACTCATTTGATTGATATCATCGATTCGAAGCCTCCACTAAAGAGGAAGGCCACTATTGTTCTGCTACCCTTCAGTATCGTGCCCGCCTGGGTCGGCCACTCTCTACTACAGATTACCCCTCCTTGGATTCCCCGGGAAGACATCTAGTCTCCTCCACATTCGAGGTGGGTGCTAGCTCTCGCTCTATCATACCCACATGTTCATAGTGTCGCAACAAGAATTGTAAGATCAAGCAATATCATAAGAGGCAGAGAGAGAAATGGATGTCGCTTCCCATGTGGCTGAGGAGGGATCTCCCTGTGAGACCTCTCCACATTTGAGTGATAGTAGGTTTCACCCCCTTTCAGCCTCAGATGGAGAGGAGAACTACAGGAGGATTGTTGCACTACCTCCACCACCAAAGATATTTCAAAGACACCGGCTAGGGAGCACAGGAAGTTATCTCGTGACGCCACGCCAGTTGTCGAGCTTACTGGACACTCGAGTCCGTATTTGAGGGACTATCCCTAGGAGAGTCAGAAGTCTAATATAGAGGGAGAGAGCCTTGGAGGCTCAAGCGCACAGCAGAGGGAACATGGAGATTTGTCGAGCTGGCCTCGCCTCATGGATTTTCTCGATCGTCACCCTACGTCGATCGTCGCATATCATCCTTACCGCTACTCCAGGAGGAGTAGGCCTATAGGCAGCCGGTGCTACCTCCTCCGCTCACTCACCGCCCACCATCACTCATCCAACTCAGATATCCATCATTCACCAAGATCGAAGCCATCCGGAAAAGACACCATTGGTGATCCGCCATGGCTGGGATCCCACTCCATCTACTCCACCCATTGAGGTGAGGTCAAGCTCTCCTATTCGACCTCCGCCTCAACCACAGAAGAAGAATGGTGAAGGGCCCATGGTAGTCACCACCAGCACAGTTGGTCTCCACCCAGCGATCTGGCAAGGGATGAGGATATGATGTAGTGTCCATGGCAAGATCCTTCCACGACCAACCGGGAAGTGATCAACATATATCTATTCGAGCATCCTCTTAGATAGTAGAAGGGCAAGAATGCCCGATGTATTGCCGAGTATAGCTCTCCACCCACAAGTGGAGTGTTTGTCCTCACGACTAGACGCTCTGATGAGATCGTTCAGATTTCTTCGAGAAGAGGAACTCTACGGGGACGCACGATGAAAAGGATGATAGGGTCGCTTTGATCCAGATGGGATGATCTGAGGACTCAAGTCCATATGGTTGACACTGGGGTTCCCTCCTAGATCAACATAGCGAGAGGTGTTGTAGTTGAGGAAGAAGACACAACTCATTCAACCCAACACCTTCATCCAGTTGAGAGATTAGCATATTAAGATGGAGAAAAGAGTTGAAGATTTATTAGCGATAGTTTTAGCACTTCAAGGCCAAGCTCCATCAGGACAACCTACCCCTGAGGCCCACCCCGGTTGTTGCATGTTTTGGATCGCCCAAGAGTACATCTCCAGAGATCGATATGCATAGAAGGTGGTGGACAACACCTCCATGCAATAAAAAGATATTAAGCGCAAGTGGAGGAAGGAAGAGCATTGGCCTGGCTCATCTGCTCAAAGGGTAGATACCCGGAGGAATTTGATGGTGTCCAATATCCTAAGGGTTTTGTGCCTCATTCCTTCAAAATTTTGATGGTAAGGAACCTCAAGACATAGCACAGTGGTCGATGTCGAATGTTTGAGGCAGTGATGCACTTCTATTCCATCTCTTAGTTTGAGCATCGCATTTGAGGTATGCAACTACCCAATGGTTCTGAAGACTTTTCCGAGTTGGAGCATCTTCATCAAGAGGTTTGCCGGAGCCCAAGGGGTAAATGTGGTGACCGTGGCCCAACAAAATCCAAATGAGTCCCTTATTGATTATATTCTCGGAAACGAGTATGAAATGTGAACCATGCCTAAACAACATATAGAAATTCTTCTCAAGAATATTCCCGGTTGCCTTCATGCTCATACGATCAAAACCTTGAGAAGTTAATCAACAAGGTGCTATCTACAAGGGAAGCCAAGTTATCTTTTCAAGACCAATCATTCATTCAAAAAGTAGCATTTGAGAAGAAAGGGGTAGTAGTGTCAGGACAGAGGGCGAAATAGAGCTCAAGATGAGAGACCTCACAACCTCCATCACCTCCTCTCTACCACCACCCTCAAGATATGACCACCACAGTACCACAGCCGCCATCCCTCCCACAATAATATACTCAACGGTACATATCCACCGCTAGTAGCTATTACCCACCTACTCTTAGATAAATTGAATAAGCCATATTCATTCAAGAGGAGGTAGTTAGGAAGATCTTTAAGAATCTCTTAAAGAAACGACTTTCAGCACTGAGCCCAAGAGGCCTAAGATGTGGGCAAGAGTGATGATCCTAACTATTGCCTCCCACGTATGGTCATGTCTTGGAGGATTGTGTCACCTTTAAGGACCGCTTAGCACTACAAGTCGAGCTATCATCCCAAGGAATACTTGTTAGAACAACCTCTAGTTCTATCAGAGTAATTCTTGGGGATACTTACGATCCTCTTAAGATAAAAGAAGGTTGGGATATTGTCTTATCCCGAACCTCTAAAAAAGTGGTCTAAGATCAAGAAGCTTTCTTTACAGGTGTCTGAAGTAACTCAAACCTCCAACACCAAGGAAGGTTTGCAAGTTGCCAAAGACAACTTGAAGAAGGTGTCACCAAAGAAGAAGTACTTCTGATAGCATAAGAAGACAACCATTCCATCCACTATTTAGCTACTACTTCTTCCTCCACTAGCCTTTTCTACCAATAGAGTTGTATCGACAAGGGAACTATACCCCTTTCTCCTTACTTTATTAGATTTCTATCATGTACCTCCATCTAAGATGAAATCAATGAAGAAAGCTTTCACTTATATCTTGTCCACTACTCTAGATTTTATTCCTCTAAAAACTCTTCAAGTCTACAAAATAATGATGACTCTAGTTCATCATTCCACCTTTGATTTAGAAATGGATTTTCCATTCTCAATCATTCTGTTCACCCATTGAGATTGATTTGGAGTCATCGACTGAATGATCCCATAAGAGAAGTGGTTACGATGAGAAGGTAGAAATTTCTACAAATTCATCATTCCAAGAGGTCATGAAGTTAACCAGGGCAAAGTTCTACCTCCTAGGTGGCACCTCGTGATAAGGGTAAGCAAATCATTGATTCTAAAGAGCAAATAGCCTCCTCTCCACAAGATGCTCCACCCATGGATATGCTTGTGGAGGATCAAGCCAAGGTTGACTACAATGTTCTAGCACATCTTAGAAAGCTGCCAGCTAAGTTAAGTATATATGACCTCATCTTATCCAAAGAGATGAGGGAATCTCTAATCAAGGCCCTCCTTGATCCAGATATGCTTACCACCGCTATCAAGAGGAGGCTTGTAGTCGAGGACACTCTAGAGTTACATTCAAGATGAAGACTTGCTTAGAATAAGCACAACCGCCTTTACATTACATGGTGGAAGAAAGATGGGATATCGAGTTCTTGTTGACTGCATCGGTGAATATTATGAGTCTAAAACTCGCTTTAAAGATTGACATCTCCAAACTTTCAAAAGAGATGATGTTGAGAGGATTCAATGAACAAGGCAAGAGGGCTGGCTCTATAGTATTGTGGATGATTGGAAGACCGCCAAGTTTCATATACTTTTTTCAATGCTTTACAAGACCGTGGATACATGAGAAGTGGTTCCATCCTCTCTAACGTGCATGAAGTTCATGAGAGGTGGGATTGAATCGCATAAAGTCATTCACGTTCATGAGATCGAATATACAAAGACGAACCTACTATCTCCTCAAAATCAACAAGTCTATTCTGTGAACTTGGTGAAAGTTCAAAATAAGAAAAGAAAAGAAAAATAAAAAAGAAAAAGAAAAAAGAAAAAAGAAAAGAAAAAGAAGAAGAAAAAAGAAAAAGGAAATGAGAAAGAAAATAAAAGGGAATGAGAAATAGAGAAGAAAGTAGCTAACATTAGATTCCACCCATAGTTGCTACTCCATTCAACATATGGGTAGGATGACTCGACCTCCACCAGGCAGAGGAAGAGGTAGATCCGGAGACATGCCTAGAGATGAAAAACCTCCTTATTGGCCATCCAATAAGAGTTATGTCCCTGTTACCAAGACTACACCTACTATCTATATAGACTTAGAATCTAGTTTAGATGATGAGTCATATATGATTAGTACACCCACTTCAACAGATCCTCATGCAAGTGACAATTGAGCTAGACACGATGAAGCTGCTCCTAAGCAAAGCATAAGTGTATCCAAGTCTATATGTGAAATAAGGAAGCATCAATTGGAACTTTAGCTCTAATCACTTTCTTCACAAAAAAGTTGAGGGGTAGTTAAGGAAGCCCTCTTCCACAAATGTAAAGGTGCGTAAGTATTCCACATGCTTGGTCAAAACACAGTCAAATTGCTTTTGAAAGGTTATGGGACAACAAAGGATTACATTCCCAATCAAGACCGTGACTGGGATTAACAATAAGTTCAATTGATGATGTGATGATAATGCTAGTCATCACCAATCATTTGGAATGACATAGGTTCTTTTCAAATCATGCTAACTCATATGAGGTGTGCTTAGAAACTTCAGATGATCCAAATGACTTTAAAGTCAAAGATGCACCGCCGTGAGTTTGAAGAGGAGATCGATCAACTATCGATGAGCTCAAAGAAATCAACCTAGAATCAAGAAGATCCACACCAACATAGTTCTCTATTGAATGAAAAGAAACCAATGATTTAGTGAAGCTATTGATTGAGTTTAAGGATTGCTTTGCATGGAGTTATGAAGAGATGCCCAGTTTATCTCTTGACATAACAGTCCATAAACTAGCAATAGAACCTAATGCTAACCCTATCAAACAGGCTCCTAGACGCATGCGATTAGACATTGAACAACAGGTCACTTTTGAAATTAAGAAACTGATCGATGCTGGCTTTATTAGGGAAGAAAAATATCCTACCGTGCTGTCATCCCGCTTAAGAAAAGAATGGCCAAATTGCATATGTGTTGATTTTAAGGATCTAAAGGCATGTCCTAAGGATGAATTCCTTCCTATACCGTAATTAATGGTGGACATTGCTTCATCTCATGCAGTATTCTCCTTTATGGATGGGTCATCTGGCTACAACCAAATTAAGATGGCCCCAGAGGATGAAAGAAACACTGCCTTTCAAACCCCAATTGAAATATATTGTTATAAGGTCATGCCTTTCAGCCTTAAAATGCCATGCCACATACCGGCCATGACTCAATCTGATGAACTCATTCATCATCAAGTTGAATGCTTGATGATCTCGTTGTCAAAAGTAAAGAAAAGGAAGACCATCTCTTTGACTTGAGAGTAGTTTTGAAGCGGTTAAGACAATACAACCTCAAAATGAACCCCTGAAGTGTGCATTGAGCTTCGGAAAATTTCTTGGGTTTGTTGACACCGGAATTGAAATCGATCGAAAAAAGATCAAAGTAAGAAAATGCCACCCCTAAAAGCCTAACACAACTCATTCATTCCAAGGGTGATTGGTATCTAAGACGCTTCATTTCCAACTTAGAAGATACCAACCATTCTCGCACTTATCAAAAGGATGCCAAGTTCAAATGGGATGACAAGCGATGCTTTCAAGACATCAAGCAATATCTCGATGACACCTCCGCCCTGGCTCCTCCTATGCAAGCCACTCATATTATATCTGCATTAGATGACTCCCTTGCTTTGTTGGCTCAAACCAATGATGAAGGGAATGAGAACTCTCTCTATTACCATCATCTAATCCTGAGGCAAACTATCCACCTATTGAAAAGCCCTAGCTTTAATCTTTGCATCCCAAAAGCTACGGCATGCTTTCATAAGGTGAACTTGATCTCAGAGTCAATCCAAATATCTCATGACAGAATCTTATCGATGTTATATGTTGGTATGATTTTGTCTCATTTGATATAACATGCATCTCTCGTAAAGGACAAGCACTTGTGGATTTCTTGCAACCACTCTCTGGCGATTCTCATCTTAATGATGATCTCCGAACAAATCATGAACTTAGGGGTACTAGTTCGGGAGATGTACTTTGATGGCTTCCTCTCAAAGAGGAGAAGAACCACACTATCCTGGGAAGGCAGTAGGAATAGTTCTCCTAACTATGGATGTAATGAGATTCTCATATCATTTGTCCAATCCACAAACAATGAGGCCAAATATGAGGCTCGATTGGCCTGAGTTAGTCATTACACACGCCCGTAGTATCAACATCTTTGGGATTCTCGCTAGTCATCAACCAAATCACTGGGTCCTACAAAGTTCTAAAGCTAAGCTCCATCATTATCACAGTATGGATTAGGCCCAAATCGAGGTTACCATCTACAAGATTTCTCGAGAGAATAATAGCAGCATTAGCCAAGCTTGCCAAAGAGTTGGCATGTCTAAGATGAGTCCACAAGGGTCCAAAATAGACAAGTCTTATCCCTTATTGATGTTGAACTCATTGAGATATTCTCTCTTGAAGGGAGGTTGCCACTAGTAAGTGATGAGGAGCATTGGAGGCAACCATTCATAGATTATTTAAATGTAGGCAAACTACCTCAAGAGAAATCAGCACAAGTGAAGAGCCCTTTCCTATACTATTGTAGTCTTGTACCAAAAATCTTTCGATCATATGTGGTTACATGCGGACAAACACAAGTCCTAGAATCATGACCGGTACACTTATGGGGTACATCAATCCTCCAAAGATGAAAGCCAAGATCAAGAGACAGGATACTACCGCCTCGATGATGCTGCATCGCATAAGGAGATGCCATCAATGGTTACATGGTGTGGTCTACATCAACCTCCCAACATTCTACATCCTACATTGGCCTCATTCGAGTGTTGGGGCACATTGTGGGATCGATCCTCCTTCTTCCAAGGGTCATCGATTCATTTTAGGCTACTACTACTTTTCCAAATGAGGCAATCCCACTTAGAGGTCTCACCAACATGTGCTCCATTTTCGAACCATATTGTATATAGGTTGGGGTGCCTCGATGAATTATATTCGATAATGGTACATTTAAGAGCACTAAAATCAATTTTTGCTCAAAGACACATAGATAGAGAGATATTTCACCATCTACTATCCAAGAGCAAATGGTTAAGCCTTCAACAAAACCCTCATTCAAATCTCAAGAAGACACTATGATAACAAGACATAAAAGTTGGTTGAAGCTTTATGGGCCTATGCACATATATAGAACTCCAACTCAATCTACCCTTTCTCCGTAGTGTAAGCTTCTACCATTGAAGTCCAACTCCATCTAGGATATGGGTGCAAAATCACAATAACAATGCCAAGTTACGATTGGAAGAGCTAAGGTTTGGGAGGACACCACATCATGCCAAAACCTCGAGTTATACAAAGCCAAGATGATTCAAGCTCAAACAAGTTGGTCCATCCTAAGCTTTTCAAGAGAGAGCTTGTTTTAGTTTTAAGAAGACCAATTGGGTCAAGATGAGATTTTGAACCCAATTGGGAAGGCCATACTATAGAAGGCCTACCAAGAGGATCTTACCAACTCATAAATTGAGACAATCAATGGGCTCTACTTAAAGAAATATTATCCATAAATCTTGTTTGAAAATAATTATCAATAAAATCTCTTTTCATCTCAAATTTTATTTCTCGTTAGAAATATCTTTTTGCTTGGAATTCACTGAATATTTAAGGTCCAGGCATCATATTCCTTCATATCAAAAATAAAACACACATATCTTTCTCTCATTATTGATGGGGAGCAAGCCCCATGTGGCACTCAATTATTGAATCTAGTCGGTTCGATGCTTGTCCAAAACAACCGAGTCACTTATTGAGGATGTGAGTCCACGCTTTCTTCCTAATTTTATCATTGAAAATCTTCTTGTTAGTTTGGTAGTCTTCATACTAGTGAACTACCTTGTGTGGCTTTGTTTAGAAGATGTGAGTCCCAACGCTTTCTCTTAAACTAGCCACCATACTCACCAGTCAAGTTTAGGTTTAGAGTCCCAAGTGGCATCCTATTCCTTCATATCAAACATAAATACACATTTCTTTCTTTCAGCTACTTTGATGTGAGCAATCGTGGCACTCACTCATTAGCTTCAGTCGGGGTCACATGCTACCTGCCAAGATGTCACCCTGGATTTTGTCAAAGATGTAAGTTCCCGTGCTTTCTTCCTAATTTGACCATTACAAACCGACGAGCGCCTTATTAGTTTGGTAGTCTTCACTGCCCTACCAGTGAAATACCTTGTGTTGGCTTTGGTTAAGAAGATGTGAGTCTCGGCTTTCTTAAACTAGCCACCATACTAGTCGAGTTTCCCAAGGTTTAAGTGTAAGAGTCCCGGCATCCTATTCCTTCATATCAAACACAAAACAAACATATATTTTTCTGTTTGATGTGGGAGCAAGCCCTGGCACTCACTCATTAGCCTAGGTTTGATTTGTTGCCCAAAGCAACCGATCACCCCTGGGTCATTTATTGGAGGATGTGAGTCCCCACGCTTTCTTCTAATTTGACCATTGCAAACCAAGCACCTTATTAGTTTCATAGTTTTCTACTAGCCTTTTACCTCATGGTTGATTGTTAAGAAGATGAGTCCTGTGCTTTCTTCTTGAACTAATCATCATGACCTAACTAAGTTCAATATATTTAAGGTTTAGGGTAAGTCTCCCAAAGGCTCCTTTCCTCTTGACTACGTTTGAGTTGATATAAGCCCCAAGTGGCATTCACTCAGTAGTCGCTCTAGGTCGGATGACACTTGTCGGACAAACTATCCCGGGTCCGCTTTAGGGAGATATAAACATACACGCTTTCTTTCTAGACTGATTGTTGCAAATCGATGGGCATCATAGGTTGATTGATGTTTGCTATGCTAATAGCGACTCACCCGGTGGGTACACCACTCTTGGAAGATGCAAGTCCCCATGCTTTCTCCATGTGTTGGCCACCGAATACCTATGTGATATATGACTAGCCATGTCATTTTCTCCAAGGTGTTGGATTGAAGCCCCTTTGCGGCCCCTTCCCCTACGGGCATTCTATTTTGATCACGTCCTTTGAGACCCCATTTAGACACTACCCGTTACTTTTGGATTGACGACCCTTTCCTCAGCCATCCTATGGTTGGAGAATTTGTCGGATGCGTGATTCTCCCTTGGTTCAAGAATCAGATAGTCTAGATATATAAGCTCCTTCTCTTGATCCCTCACAAACTAACAGGGTCCACGATAAAACAAATTAAACAAATAAATAAAATATTTGCTTGTGGATTAGGAATTTAAGCCCCCAGAGGCCCCTTTCTCAAGTAGGCCCCTATTTTAAGCAAAAACTCCCTATAGAATTCCTGACTACGAGTTGAGATAAATCCTGTCGATTTCACCGTAGTCGCCTTAGTCGGGTTCAACTTGTTGTGCCACCAACGAGTTACCCCAAATTGCCTTTTGCTTTGAAAGATATAAGTCTATTACGCATTCTTTCCAAAGACGATAAACCAAGGGCCCAGGTTGAATTTGTTGTGCAACCGATCACCTGGATTCTTATTAGGAAGATGAGTCCCCGCTTTCTTCCTAACACCATGAAACCAAAGGCACTTTAGGTTGGTTAGTTCTACCTAACGGTAGACTATCCCTTTGGATTTGTAAACTTAAGATACCAGTTATTAGCTCCTTCTTAGTAGATTTATTGCAAACCCATAGGGTCCATCTAAAATTAAAGTAATTCGACTATTCTCGAATGATATGAGTCCATTGGCATTCGCTCAAATAGTCCCAGTCGATCATTGATGACATCAACATCACCCCAAGCTGATCCTACTTTGGAAGATGTAAGCACGCTTTCTAGTACAATGCAGAAAAAGGCAACCCTTAGGTTGGATAGTCCTACTTTGGCCGGTAGACTACCCTTTGGACTTGTAATGAGATAGTCAAGGTCGACATAGCTCCTCCTCGTGGGTCCAGCCAACATGGTCCACAATATAACACAAAATTAAAGTAAATCAAATCAAATCAAATTAATCATTAGGACTACTCTTAAGTTGAGATAAGACACCGGTGCTCACTCAAGAGCCTTAGTAGGGTCGATGTGTTGCGTCCAATAGATCACCACTTTTTTGCTTTGAAGATGTAAGTCTACTACGCTTTCTTCCTAGCATACGACACCAAAGGAAAACCCCTTAGGTTGGATAGTCCTACCTTATGGCGTGTAAACTCCCCTTAGACTTATAAATCTAAGAGTGCCAAGCCCCGTGTCCCTTCTTAGTAGTCCATCGCAAACCGGTGTTTATAACAAAATAAATTTGAAACCAACCTCCCTGAGTCAAATTAAACATATCAAACAAACCAAATTTCTCTAATGAGAAATCAAATTGGCCTCCCAGTGGGACCTAGATCTAAATTAAATAATTTCATTGAGTGCACATCCCCTGATATGCCCTCAATCCGAACCCTCCTAAGTGGAGCCATAACAAATTAACCAACCTCCCTAGTGGAATCTAATCAAACAAATCAAAGAAATACAAATTCTTATCCCAAGTGGATACACACCCAAACAAATTATATTCATAATCAAACTCAAATCTATATCCCAAGATAACTTGAACCGCTTCCTGTGAAGAAGGTTCATGTACTCAACCCCTGATTCTTCTTGCTTTTATGCTTTGGCATGAAACATTCACTAAGATCGTGATTCTATCTACCTTTTGGGTAGTATAGATCACTTTCATTGTTTGTTGCAATCTTGATGTTGTTGATCGTTGCCAACGCAATACGATGCCTTGTCATACACCACACTGTGGGGTCCTTTGTTGACCTCACTTTTGGAGTGAGCTCTTAACCTCCTCTCTTAGACTTAGGACTCTTCTAGACACTAAATTTTCTTAGTCATAAGACACATCTAGTGATTAGAACACCTAACCTAAGCCTGAGACTTAGAAGTGTTAATCATAAGATTAGGCTATGCCTGTGGTTTAAGGAAATTACATCCTATAGCCTAAACAATCTAGATACACTTTCTCAAATCAAACCTGACTCAATTCTCAAATCAAATCTCAAATTCAAATTCAAATTCCAAATCTAATTTCAAAATTTGACTCCAAATGATTGAAACCAAAATCAAATCAAACCCTAAAACCCTTCCTAAGCCATATGAACCATATTCATAAGCTAAAACTTTCCTTAAATCAAACTCAATTGATCTTTTATAAATCAATTATTCCTTTATTTCTATTCACAAATATAAATAAAATCCAAATTCAAATGACCAAAACTATATCGAAAATCAAATTCAAACTCAATCTAAACCCTTTAAGCCAATTCTTTAAACTTAGCCAAATTATATCCAGATCAAGTCAAAACCAATGAATTATCTCTTGAATCAATCATTCATTCAATTATCCACCCAAATATAAATGAAACCTACAACCATCAAATCAAATCAAAACCAACCCAAGTCAAACCCAACTTAGCCCTTTTGACTTGAAAATTTCAAATGAGCCAAAATCCTTAGACTCTAAATTGATTGCTGTTGAACCTATATTTCAATCTAGGGCTCATATTTGTTCAACTAAATTAGAATCAAACCAAAACCAAACTAATTGACTCACTTAGGTACACTTGACCTAAAGGACTTATTTGAGCCAACTTCTAATCCAACCCAAATTGGATTGAACCAAGCTCACCAAAATCTTACACCATGACTGCTGATCACCCTAGGATGATCAATTGCAATCAATTGGGCCAAACCAAGCCCAATTGGCCATTTGATCCAAATTGACCTAGATTGGCCTAAAGAACCAAATTGGGTCAAATCTTGATCTAACCCAAATTGATTGCAACCAATGGCTCAAGTTTATTCCAAACCAATTATTGAACTTAACCAAAGCCATAATTAAATCCAATTTGATCAATCAAGCCTAATTGGGTCAACTTGACTCAACCTAGCCTAAATTGGCCTAAAGGGTCAATTTGGCCTAAATCAAAATTAAATCCAAATTAATTAAAAATAAAGACCACATTCATCTTCAATTAGTCAAGAATCAACCCATAACCAAGTAATTTTGGTCAAATGGGTCAATTTGGCCCAAAATGACCCATATGACCTAAATTAGGCCAAATCCTGAAACCAAGCCAAAACCCATTAGGTGATCAAACCTGACCCAAACCCATTTGGGATCAGCCCAAAACAAACCCAACCCATTTTAAATCCCTCAACCATCCCCACATAGGATTCCACCCAACCTCATTTAATTCCCCCCATCACATGCACTTAACTCATCATGGCCCCAATATTTCATTAAATAAATCTCATCATGGCGAAAAGAGGACTTTGGAGCAAAATCCAAAGTCCTCAATCAGATCTAGCCAACCACCCCAACAAGATGGCATTCAATTTGGAGCCAAAATAATTCAAAAAAATTTGTATTTTCATCCATTATAAAAGGAGGGGGAGATGAGACTTGAGCTCTTTTGTTCCCATCATCACTCAGCCCCCCAAATCTCTCTAAAGCCAAAAGTAACCCATCCCTCACTTTGTTTAGTCACTTTGAGCTCAAATAATACAAGAATTTACTCTTTCGGTGAGGCGACGGTAAATAGGCTGAAGAGAAGCTAAAGATTACCTAAAGCTTCCTCACACACCTGGATCTCCCTGGATCTTCACCACTACCAAAATCATCCCCGGTGTAGGTAACTTCAAACCGTACCTTAGAATTTGCATATTTTGTATTAAATTTTTAGAAATTTTCTTTAGAAATCCAAAGACTTTTATTTTAAATCATCTCAATAGAAATAAAATTTTTCGAATCGCAAAATGAGTCCATTTGGACAAGTTTTGGCTTAAAACTTTTATTTTTCCAAAATACCTCGAAAACATCGTTTCACCGTCGCATGATCCGTCCGATCCCGCATCGCGATCGGACGCTATCGCGCGCGGATCGCGCGATCCGCCTTCGATCACGCGATGCCGACCGTCCGACGATCGCATGGTCGTGATCGCATGATCCGAAGCTGAACATCCGAAGCCAGATCACCAAAATGATCTCGAGGATCGGTGGTTCGATCGACGGCCGACGCGCCGCCGATCGATCCCGCCTCTAGATCGCGTGATGATCAAACCGTCTGATCAAACGCCGAGAATCGCTGGTCGCCGGTCTTCCCCCAAACCGTATATATAAAAAAATAATAATAATAATTTAAATCCAAACTTCAAAATTCATAAAAATGAAAATACTTAACCAAAAATTACAAACAAAGGCTCGTTGGATTCGTCTATCCAAGAGAAATCCAATAAATCCAAAATACTCAAAATTTATTAAGTATTATGAGCGTAATTTAGGTTTTAGTAAAAACAATATTTCATTTATTAAGCCAAAAATATAAATTAGATTAAGTTTAGATTTTCAAATATTGAAATTAATGTTCTAGTACACATAAAATAAAATTTTCAAGTTAAAATAATTTCTGGATTGGTAGATATTAAAATTTTAAATTCAGATTATCAATTTTGATAAAATAAATTAAATAAAAATTCAAAAATTTACAAAAATCTTCAAGATGACCTAAATCACTTTAATTGACATCCAGGACTCTTAAGAAAAAATTTTTTTGAATCTTAAGAAACCCAAATAAACAATTAAGATTAGAGTTTAAACAATTAAAAAGTTAATTAAAATATAATCAAAAATAACTCAAATATTAAATCAAAATCAAAAAATTGAATAGCATTCATTAAATTATTAATTAAACTTTAAATCAGAAAAATATTATCTTTAAATAAAATTAAATTAAATATGATTAAATCTATTTAAGTTAATATAACTCAATTAAATGATTAAATCTTAAATCAAACTCAAAATCCAACAAACATAGAAAATTTTAATAGTTTGATAATCGAATTAAACTAAATAAAATTAAAGCAAACTTAATTAACCTATGATTAAGTCACATCCATTTGGAATGAGATAATTAATAACCATTGAATATTTCAACCTAATAACTAAATTGAACATGTTGATGAAATTAAACAAACATAATAAATAAATCAAATCAAGTAAAACCCTAATCATAAATAATCAAACTCAATTAGTCAAATATTTAATTAATGAAAATTTAATGAATTAATCCATCATCTTAATTAATCAAATTAATTTAAATAAGTCACATTAAAGCTAACTCTAAAATTAAGCTTAAATCAAACCCATAATTAAATTTAATAATCACACCCTTTAAATTAATTAATTAATTAAATTAATCATATGAAACCTAAACTTAATCAAACATAATTAAGATGCAATTAAACACTAATCAAAACTTAAATTAAACTTAAATCATTAAGTCATTAATCTCTAATCAAACAAACCTTTAATTAATCTAATAATTTTAATTGACCCTTAATCAAACTTAATTAATCAAACATCTAATTAATGCAAACTTAATAAATTAATCCATTATCTTAATAAACCAAATTTAATTTTATAAATTAGATTAAAGTTAATTCAAATTAAATACTTAATTAATCTACTAATTTATTTAATCACACCTATTAAATAAATTAATTAGGTAAATTACATATTACAATTAAGCTTAATCAAACATAAAAAATGCAATTAAATGATAATCCTAATTAAACTTCAATCATTAATTTATCAATTACATTAACTCAAATAAACATGAAATCAAATTAAAAGTTAAGCATATCTTTATTTAATCTAATCATACTTAAACAAACTAATTAAGTTAATCAAATTAATACATTAAACTTAATTAATCAAAATGCAAATATTAATCAAAACATAAATTAAACCTAAACCATTAAGTCAATTACATCATTTGTCTAAACAAATATGAAACTAAATTAAAAAATTAAACAAACCTTTATAATTAACATAAATACACTTATTAATTAAACAAATCACATCACACATTGAACCTAAGCAAACCCATAGACCAATAAAGCTAATTAAATCAAATTGAATCAAATTAAGTTAAATCAAGAAAGATTCTCAACAATTTAATATAGAATCAAAATCAAATCTCATTCAACCTACTTAAATAAAATAAACTAATTAACTATCCAATATATGAAATCAAAATACAAACCAAACTTTGATGAACATGACAAATGGAAATGATTAAAAATAAAATCCTAATTACAAAGAATCAAACTCATTTAAAGTCAAAGTAAAATTTCAATTAATTTAATCCGATCAAACTACAAATAAATGAACCACAATCAAATTAAATAAACATAAAGTTAAATCACATAACCATGATCAAAGAAAAGAATTAAATATTTAAAAGGATATTGAATTATCAAGATTCTAAAAATCAAAACACCTAATCTAAAATAAATCAACCAAAAAACACATGAATTTAAACAAACTTAAACTCATTAGATTAAAGGATATTGAATTATCAAGATGCAATTAAACTAAAACATCTAATCTAAAATCAATCAATCAAATACTTAAACAAACTCAAATTCTAAATTCTAAATCAAGTCGAATAAATCGAATCAAATGAATTACATAAATTCAAATGGGCTAATCAAGATACTTAAGGATTTTAGTTAGATTCCTTAGAATTAAGATGTAATAGGGTGAGTCCTCACGATGGAATTCATCCTACTCTTCATTCTTGAGAACCTAAATATCATTTCAACCAAATAAAATGAAATAAAATGAAAAGCAAATCATTAAATCATTTAAAATCACCCAAAGGTAAAATTTAAATTCAAACTTCAAATTGAACTTAAATTAAAGAAGCTTAGTAAAGTCTTGCTACACAATCCTTAAGCACACATTAGAATACTAAGTCACTAGTGGTTAGGTATGTGATGATTGTGTTTTATTTTGTGATGTAATATGGATGTTAGTGTATGTTTATGATAGATGTTATTATCCTAATCATATTTTGGGGTTGTGCTTAAAGGGGTCGTTATAATAAAAAAATATAAATGCTTTTGTCATGTTGCTTAGCCCCTAAGTGTAACCCATGTTAGGACAAGTGGGCTTGGTACCCATGTGTGGGTGGTAAGTCCAAATTATTCATATAATTGCTTGGTGTGTTTAGCTAACATTTATTTTCCATGTAGATTTACTTTTCCTATTTTTGATTGAAAATTAGATTAGGGTTAGATGATGAGCAAGAAGGCTTAGTCCTGGGTGCCCTGATGCCTTTGAGCAAATCAAATCAAAGAAACAAAAATGAAGAAATGAAGAAATGAAGAAAAGAAGATCCCCATAGCATATATATATTATTTTGTAATCCGGTATAAGTGGTAGAGCTCTACCCATCTTTTCTTTTCGGTGTATGAACCCAAGCATGCCTTTTATTCTTTTATGGTAGTCTATAAAATTGTTTGATGTTGTGTTTAGATTGCGCATTAGAACAACATACTTTTCATAGTTTGTTTATGATTGGTGCTTGAATGTGTGGCCTGATGCGGTAGGCTCTTAAGATAAAAATTAATTTTTATACCCCAATTAACAACTCATAATTAAAATTTTAAAATAACTCATAACCTCACATAAAAGCCTAAGAATTAAATCAAGATAATAAAATTTTTAGTAACCCCTTAACTGGATGGATGAATGTATAATATCATGCATATCATATTCTTTCACTCTTATTAAGAGGGCTTCCATCTTTACCAAAGAATCAAGGCTTAACCTATGAGAGCCTTTGGTGGAAGACACCCCTTTCTCTCTTGATTTGGCCTATAATCAAATTCTCATGCATTTAGGCATACAAAATCCCATTCTGTTAAAATAAAAGTACAAAAGAATCAAATAAATTTGATAAAATTTGCATTAGATTAAGTCATGGATTCATACCATTCATGCTCTAGTCTCTTAGGAGTGAGTCTAAGGACTTAGTTTCTCTTTCTAAATGAACAGCCTAGCCATCTTGCAAATCATAAGACTTTCCTACATGGATTTAAAGCATGGAGGAGTTACTCGCCACTCCGGCAATAAGTTCAAGTCGGGTGGTTTATTCTCTCTTGAAAACCATATACCCATTTTCCTTTAGATTTAGGTTGTGCCTTGTTACCAAGGCTTCCTTAGTTTAGAATCGAGGTAGCTATTTTTGGGCTACAAGCATAAATCCTCACCTCTGGCATTTTCCACAATCTTATGTTGTGAAATTATAAGCCTAACAATCTAATAAAATGTCAACTCAAATAATAACTCTCTTCAATTTCAAAAAATATAAAGCCCAACTATATGGTAGATTGAAATGCTCACTAGCTTAGTATTATGAGCATTTCCTACTTTCTCCCTTTGGATTCCAAAATAAATCTTCTCCTTGATCTATCCCATTTGATTTTCTAAAATATAATCTTTAATAGTCTTAACCTTGAAATCTTTGGAGACCCTAATTATCTACTTTAATCGAGTATTCTTAAGGAATTCTCATTCTTAAGATGTAATTAACTATGGGGGCTTGCCTCCATATGAACCCGCTTAAAATAAACCCTACTTTACTTTTCCATGTAAAGTAGGGGAAAGATCGTATATTCATCATGCCTTGAGTCCTTATTAGTCCATTATAGGTGGTATGATTTCTATCTTTGGTAGTACATCATTCCTTAATGCCCGATCACTTCAATAAGTACCCCTTTAGGTGGTGTCCCACACCCCAAAAAATAAACACCACACCCCCAAATCGAATTACGGACTTAAGGATAATCGTCTCAAAATCATTCCATCACCAAAATGATTGAAATGACCTTCGACGAAGAACTTTACGCCGCTATCATAACATGTTGATCATAATATAAATATTGCAAAAATCAACCATCAATATCACATCGACTATTAATATGTCAGCGATATCAAGGGGAAGTCGACAATATTTGAATGATCTCCGTTCATGAAATTGATCACGTCGTTAGCTTCAAAATATCAAAATTTGTCAAATGAGACTGTCCACGCTCAAATCGGATGAGTCTGTGCAAATGTCGAATGATTTGAAGTGGCGATGCAAATCGTAAATAATGCCGCCAAAACCCAAATACCCTTCATCGCGATAAAGCCATCACATTCAAAACATCATGGTCAATATAAAAAAAATTGAATAACGATGATCAATCGATCAACCATCGTAACATATACGCACGATATTGATCACTACAAACAAAACCTCAAAAAATTTCATTAGCTTCAAAATATCAAAATACAAAATAAAACTTATTCACACTCAATTAAATATAATATTTTTTAAAAATATTTTATTTATAATTGACGCATAAATATAATCTAAATCTATGTCATAATATCGAAATAACCTTAAATTGGTTTGGTACAGCCCTAATCCTTATATGCATGACCTTTCTATGCTTCTTCATCGACCAAATGAGGCTTCCTTTACGCAAGAGCCGAATGTCCCTCAACCGGTTGCTCGGCCTGCCTCCTCCACGCACGGAATCGAGCCGCAAGCACTCACACGTGAGTTTTCTCCAACCGCTCCCTCCTCCTTTTCTTCTTCCTTTTCAAATCGAAAGGTCTTCTTCCGCCCCTCATCCAAAAAATTGAAAATGGGTTTTTCTCCCCCTTCCCTCATTCAAACCGAAAAAGGTAATCTCCCTCTCTCGTTTTTCTCTCTCACACACGCCACGGTCGCCCTGGGAAGGATGCTTTGCAGCAGGAAAGTCATGAGCTTCTTCATAAGAAAGGATGTCAGAAGATTTCTGAAGCAAAAGGACAGCGATGGTAGTGAGCGAGGGAAAAGGTTGGAAGATCTTAGAACTTCTCTCTTCAATGATCTACGAACATCTGAAGGTGCAAAGAGACTGTCGCAGAGGATATGTGGTCCTACAGTCACTTTAACATTGAATTTCTGGGTTTCTGTTTATCATTCTGATGAACAAGTTAGTGCTTGAAAAAGTTATTTTCAATTTAATCTTGCTTATTTCATCCACTACAGCCTGAGTTGGTTTTTGATGGCCATTATGAATGCATTCTCCATCCTTCCTGCCTCCCTTCCTGCAAAGTCTTCCCGATTCTTAACCCTGTTAACTCTAAGCATGGTCATGTCTTTCTCTACTGGTCTTGCTAATGTCAGCTTGAAGTACAACAATGTCGGCTTTTATGAGATGACAAATATTGTTGTCACCCCAACTATTGTTCTTGCCGAGTTTTTCTTCTTTGTGGAAACTGTTTCATTTCAGAAGGCCCTGACACTCACAATAGTATCAAATGGAATTGCGGTTGCAACAGTTACTGACCTTGGGTTTCACTTATTTGGAGTATTCATTGCTTTTGAATGGATAATTCCAACTGTTGTTAACAAAATCCTTTAGTCCAATCTTCAACAGCATGAAAACTGGACAACTTTAGCCTTAATGTGGAAGACAACCCCGATGACACTTTTCTTTCGACTTCCGGCATTTCCCTCCTAGCCAAACCTTCCTTCCAATTTTTGCTTCGCCTCAACAGGAGAAGCAACACCATCATTGGTTCATCTTTTTCATGAGACTCAGCATTTTTTCCACTTTACTTCAATCAATCGAGAAGCAACATCATGAGGCGGTTCTTCCCTATTTCACCCTCAACCAAACAACCCTCTTTTCTTTCTTGTAAATTATGAAAACCGAAGCAAGATAGGTTCTTCAGGTTTCTGCTTTCAACTAAACCAAACAACCCCTCTTTCTTCACTTGTAAATGACAAAAATTGAGAAGCAACACCATCATATTTTCTTCTTCGCCGACATTGCCTCCCATTGCCCTTTTCAACCCTCTTCACCATAAAGAGAGAACATCCATGAGAGTTCTTCTTGAGATGCCTAATCCGCTCCTCTTTATCACAAGAAAAAATCAAAACATGTGGGATGCGGGATATATATACATGTTTGTGTTGCGTGTTTCATATCGCCATGTCTCATGAGACCACGATGAAAATTGAGAATGATAGAAGACACCGCTTACACTCATGAGGTGTATCGAAAATAACATCCGGATATCGCCTCCCCAGATGAAATCCGTCAAAATTTTGTCTAATTTCTAAACTGAAAAAATGGAATGAATATATATTGTATCTTCTTCTTCTTTCCTCTGTATCGGGCACAACGAGATAAAAAATCACTGATAAAGACACTCGCTACTCATAAGAGCAGAGAAAGCCAAAACACTCTCGATGCCCCACACGGATGATCGAGAAAAATTTAAACTAAAATTCAAGACTTAAATAAATTTAAATGAAAATTACCTAAATTTAAGTCACACAAAAGGATATATGATAAATATGAAGATAAGTGTAAAATCAAAGAGAAATAGGGGGAGAGCCTTTAAAAAAATTTTGGAAAGAATAAAACACTCATTTAAAATGCAAGTAAAATTTAGGGAGACTAATATTAAACTCACAAACTCTAATTGTAATTCTCTATGGCTTAAATCGAAACGGTAAAGTGAGTTCTCTTTTATTCAAATTCTTCAAAATTAAACAAGCTTTAATTGAAACTTGGGGAGGCAAATGCCAAACTCATAAGAGATTTACAATAAATTTGAAGTCTAATTTTCAAATAAATATGAGGTTTGATGTGAAGTTAAGGAAAAATTCATGTTGGATTTGAACTCTTCTTGTGTGAATAAAGCTTCTCTTTGAAAATTCAAAGTGTTAAATTCATGAACAAGCAATCAATATGAATAATATTAATTGAGCATTTGAACGATCGTATTTGATATCAAATGAAGTAAATATCTCAATTGAGAATTAAATGACAAATAATTGATGGTAAATCTAAATGTCCAACTTCAAATTGAGAATAAAGTTCACAAAATTTGGTAGCTTTCTTATAAGCATAAATTCAATTAGGCAACTCATAATTACTCATGAATGTGGCATTTAAAAGGATCATTGGGATCTTGTGCTTAAAGGCGGGTTTGAAGCACAAGAGATTAGTTAAATGATATTTTCAAGTTAAAGTAAAAAATCAAATGAATTTTAAAAGAGATTTTCACTAAATACGAGCAACCTGTTGGCAAGTATAACTAAAACTCATAAAAGACTACAAGCCAAATAATATCTAAAAATTGAAAATTTCAATAATACATAATGTCACCGGATTCGCAACACATCATACAAGCGAACATAAGGCGTTAATTAAGGCATTCTCAAATACACCCATATGGGCCCTGACACAATGTTGAATGCTTAAATTAAAGTGTCTAAGGATGCTGCACATGTTGCTACCCAATTTAGTCTTAGAACTGGTCTTGATTAACAAAACCTAAAAATCTATTATAAAAATTTCAAATTAGTAAAATATCTAAGAAATTAATTTGTCAGGTGACACTAGATCTAATCCTATGTTAGTAGTTAAATAGAATTTCCAAGATCTAAAGCTCTTAAATATATCCAAATTAATCAAATTAACTCAAATTGAGTGTCAATATAAAAAAACTATTTAAATGAAACTCTTTCATTAAAACCTTAAAGAGAAACTCGATCTATCCACCTTCATTTATCGGGGGTGATAAATTAAGAAAACTCTAGCACACAAAAGAGCTAATGCCAAATTAAGTATTATGCTATGTTCACTCTCAATCAATCTCTTGCTAGTAAGGACATGACTTGTGTCCTCTGACTGCATGGCTTAGCTGGTAGACTCCACAAATGAAGTAGTTACGGCCAGAGTGCTCTGATCGAGTGATTTGGTTAATCATGCTCCATTATATTACGATCATGATCATAGCTCGTATACTCCCCAATGGCTCATCCCTTTGAATTATGAATCATAGGGTATACTTAATAGGGAAAATAGTCATCTGTCAGCTAAGATAGACTTAAGCCAGTCTCCTTAAATAAACACCACCCCGTGTAAGAATTTCTTGGACGTAACTGTGTATTGTTGATAAGGATCCTTCTGTCGTTGTCGACCCTCCTCGACTAAGTAGACTATGGACCACGATGGCTCGGGATGATGAAACCATGGGATCTAGATCGGGCACATCATCGTTCCTCCAACCATTCAGTTTAAGCTAAAATGTTGTTACTATCCATATGCATTATATAAAAGCCTTAATCTCTCTCTTACTTATTGGGAGGTAATTAACCATGGGGTTTCTATAGAAACCCAGAACTGATCTAAAGTCCTCATAAATGAGGATGAAATCTGGTAGTGTCATATCTACTACCATTCGCTTCTAAAATTACACCGACTTTTAAATCACTCTCTTCAAATTCAATATTTTGAGAGGACAATTTTGAGCCAATTTCACACTCTGAGGATATGATTCTCTTTCCATCTTTGGCTAGTCATATATGTGCTATGGTAGCAATAAATTTTTTGAAAATTCAAAACAAAAAATGCTGATTTAAGTGTGTAATAAATTTAGTACGAGACTTAATATAGAATGAATCATTCTATAAAGTATATCTTTATTACACTATTATTTTGTCCTGTAGTGCATCTGCATTTTGAAAGTATGGGGTGAAATAATAATTGCTAATTAATAATCCCCATCTTTCACTTTTGTAGGATGGATCTACAAAGCACTCCTTTCACCGTTCAGCTAGGGCATGGTGCAAACATCTTCCTAACACCATCATCAACACAGAGATAGCTACAATTCAATTTGGTAGCTTGAGTTTCCTGCTATCGTATCTGCAACTCAAGTACCCACCCATGGTACATCGTCCAAGGCCATGCTCCTCATCAAGTTGAAGCTCTACTAGCCATGTTTATCAATCAGCTAATCCCAAGGAGTTCTGACAGAACTTCGTTTCAAAAGACTAGGTCAATCTGAAGTCCCCATGATGAAAAGAACCGTTGGTAGGCAAACTGTGTCTTCAATGCCTCTTGGTACAACTGCTGCGCCGATTGAACCTCTTGTACATAGAAAGCATGATCATGAAGCTTCCTCATCGGAGAGCAAATTAACCAGAAGACACGGAAGAATGAGAAATGCTGAGTTGAGAGCTCAACAGATCCCCTTTGAATGACCTTAATGAGCAAGTGATAATGTCGCCCGAAGCGAGTATCCCTACCCACAAAAACTTTGAAAACTTAAAGTTGGTAAAAAGGAATAGCTCTAGTGGTGAAGTAAAGTAGTCTTTTTGGAAGAACCAACCACATCAAGCTCCACCACCACAGAGGAGATGGCCTGAAACACTGTCTGCCAGGATACATAAGTTCTCAAAATAGCCAAGGACAAAGGCTTAATGAAAAGAAGATTTCAGAGGCCTATGGTGATGGAAAATACTGAAACTCTAGCAAGAAAGTTATCATCTTTCTGTAACTATCGAGCCCAAGAGCCGCATGGTGAGCATTGAGCATGACACTTGGACCACGCGGTCCAAGAAGCCGAAAAGGTCTCAAAGAAAGGGTATGGAGGCCAAGGCCCTGTAATACAATTTTGAATAATGGCAGAGGTGTGACATCTGATACATATACTTAGAAATCCACCTCAAAAATAATTCATCAAAAGTGGATACCCAAAAAAGGGATATCATTGATGAAAGACATGATGGTTGACACCCTGGAGAATCCTCTATGGGATCTCATCATCGATCAGGTTCACCCTCACAAGAGAAGGTTGACTTTGATTGTAGTCCTTTAATAGAAGAAGTATTTATTCTGCACATTGAACCAAAGATCCACTGGAAATGTTGATCAAAATTCATGTGTAAAAAGAAAATAATAAACAGGACACTATGAAAGTGGAAGTTGTCTATATGGTTAGAGATAGGAACTCCACTCAAAGACCATCACAAAGAACATGAATCCAAGGAACCTGAACCTGAATTTGACATTTATGAAGATGAGTCTTCACAAAAGCAAATAGATGATGGATCTTTGATCTTTGTTGAAGATGAAGAAGAAGAAGACCAGAATGAAAAAGAGATCATGGGTGTTGAAGCTATCTATATGGTTGAACCAGAAATGATCAGCATGCACATCGTACAACCCAACAACAATATTTTCTACAAATGCACAAGGAGAAGGATAGCCAAGTTCTTCCCCTGAAAATGAGCAAGGAGTAGATCTGCAACAAAATAAAAAAAGAAGAAGAGCATGTACTGATTGACGTCATGGCGCTAGCTAGAGAGCAAAGAGAAATGCAGCGTCAAATGAAGGTCAAAATAAGAAGATTACACAGCTTGGTACCAAAATGAATGATATAATGGTACAAATGAACATCATGATGGAGATGTTATAGAAGAATATCATATCAAGCACACCTATTTTGTCTGCTAATCAATAGGCAGTTAATAATACAACTTCTATACCATTAGCCACTATGGTACCTCAAGCTCAAAGATTACATGCATGGTGGAAAAGTTAACCACTACCTCTCCAACAATTTAAAATGCTAGCACACCGAATGGTAATAGCTCAGAAATAATAATCAATATAAAGATAAAGCATAATCTCGTAGCAGTCGAAAAGTCGGTTGAGTAAGGGTCGCCTTACCCAAAGAATATGATCAAGTGTCTACCCAAAAGATTACTCAGTGCCAAAATTTAATACTTTTAGTGGGTTTGATAATCCAAAGCAACATCTAGCCCAATTTAAGACTACTTGTGGTAACACGAGGAGGAGACTACTTTTTGTCAATTTGTTCCGACCTCAACTCTTCAATGGTACAAAATTGTCAAATGATTTAGTTAAAATATTTATTGAATTAGAGACTATATTTGTGAAGAGGTTCACTAGTGCAATCGAGAAAATCACAATCGCTGACCTTGCCTTACTGAAAATGAGGAAATATGAGTCGGTGACAAAATTCATAAGTAGTTGGTGCAACTTAAGTATGAAGTGCGAGAAATAATTAGAAGAAGAACATGTGATCCAATTGCTAATGGGCAATATGGATGATAAAATGACACCATTTTTATATATGACGCATCAAACATTCCGTGACTTGCTCGATAGGTGGCTAAATTTGAAATTGAATCGCCCTAAGGAAATCTACGATAAAGCAAAGAGAAACAAACCTTCAGACTCAAGAAGAAATGAAATTTATGCCGCTTCATATAGCTCAAATGGCAAAAGGCGGGTGATATATAATGTCAATAAAGAAAATAGCCGATGTACAATGATGATAAGGGTAAGAAGCATGTCTATTCTAATTCACAGCTAAAATTGGTATTATGAGGTAATGATAAACCTCGAACTTTTTCAAGTGGTGGGGAGCGTCCGAAGCAAGCAATAAGAGATGATGAGCAAATGCATCATCTCTTAAAGAAAAGATGGACAAATATTATTCTTTAGAATGGACAATGGCTAAATTATTTCACAAGCTCAAAGTAGTTTACAATTACTAATTTAAAAGGCAAGAAGTTGATCAAGTCTAATCCAAATTATCCCCTATCATCGGATGATTAGTCACCTTATTGAAGATTGTTATGTCTTCAAGATTGGCTAGAAAGGAAGTATCAGTGAGGTGAATTTACACTATCAGATAGTGTTCTAGTCAACCCAAAAAGTGAGTCTACAAGGGATGATTACGTCCTCTTCCGTATCATCTAGCAAAGACAAAAAGAAGGAGAAATTAGTTCAAACTGAAGAATGAGAAATGATAGTCTCCAAAAAGACCATGAAAATGCTGAAGCAGCTAAAAAACGTCCCTAGTGTTAAGTGAAAATTATCACTTGAATCTATATTAGACTTAAGAGAGATGCCTAAACCAAGTATTTGGGCTTGACATTCTGATAAGGCTACTTCATCACAGCATGAGAAACAACCTACTACACACAAGCCTCATAAATCAAAGAAGCTGACTAAGAAAAAGAATATCAAGAAGAGAACTATAACTCAAAAGATCATTAATAATCTAGAGGAGCATCACCGGAGGCAACCATTTAGGCTTGCAGACTTCATGCCTAAACTTTGCATTACTGAATCAGATGAAGAAGATAATGGTGATCTTATCCAGTAGAGACATGACGAATCATTTGTGTGATGTCAGATGTCCTTCAGCATTAATTACTCCAAAATGACAAGGGAAGTCAACTTCGACCATAGATCAAAATTTTATCGAGAGCAAGAAGAGCCTGAGGAGTTAACGTCTGAATTTTTTTTAATGACCCAACAAGACGATAACAATTTAGATGAAGATCTATGTTTTCCCGACAGAAAAGAGTCAGACTCATCGATATCATCACGCATGAAACGTATGAAGTTAAAAAATGAGTCTAGCCCTTTTGGCAATCTTCCATAATAAGAAGGAAATTTGAAGAAACTACATCTTCAGAAGAATCTGAGCAAGATAAGGTGATTCAAGTTTAATTGAGAAGTGGTAAAGTCTTATCACCTTCATCAAAAAAGAGAAATACAAATAAAGACAAAGGCAAATAAATTAAAGTCAACGAGGATATCATTCACAAAAATCCTAGAGTGAAGCCTAAATCAAGTGAAAAGATAAATTATAATATTCTTTCACATCTGAGAAAGATCTCTGCACAACTGAGTGTGTATGAGTACCTCTTGGTGTTAAAAGACCTCCGAGAGACTTTGATACAAGCTCTCAAAGAGGAGAGTTATGAAACTTATTTTGCTAAAAAATGCATGACTGAAGCATTGCAAACTCAAGATCTCCCAGTAATCACATTTTTTGAAGAAGATCTTATGTTGGGAATAACGGATCACAATCATCTTCTTTATGTTACTATAGAGAGTGATGACATCTCGATCAGACGAATATTGATTGATTTAGGTTCTTCTATCAATCTTATGAGTCTAAAAGTATTAAGAGGATTATCTCTTGATATCCAACATCTTGGGAGAGACAAGTTGATGGTTCATGGTTTCAATGAAAAAGGGCAGAAAACTCTGGGTTCTTTTATTCTCCCGCTCAAGTTTCAAGATTTATATACAGAAGCCAAGTTTCATGTAATCGATTTCGATACATCATTTAGAGTTCTCTTGGGCCAATTGTGTCTACATGAGTATGGCATGGTCCCATCAACTATGCATCAATGTATGAAGTATCTGAAAGATTGAGAATAATTTAGAATTCACGTAACCTACAACCATTCTCTCCAATGAAGCAAAATCTATGAAGATGCAAAATATTTCATTCAAGAGCCTAAGCTATAGAGCCTCTCTTAAGCGGTAGCATCCACTTCATGAACTAAAAAGTAATTTTACAAAGTGAAAGAGTAGAAGCAAAGAGGAAGAAAGAAGAGAATTTTGACTCTCCATAAAGCACTTGATTCTGCACCTAAGTCAAGAAAATCAGTTCCTTATTTGGGAAGTGACATAGAAGAAGAGAAAGATATTTCTATCAAACCTAAGGGAACATATAAGCTTTCAAGAAAGGCAGAGTATGAAATAAGTGATTTTGATTCAGACTGTGATTTTGAATATACTTATAGAAATAGAGTTCAGATGGTTGCATCAAGGAGGATAGCTTACTTTACAGCAGATTACTCACTCAAAACTATACCCATCCCTCACTAGTGTTTCAAAGAAATCAGTCCACTAGAGGTTCATAATATTGAAGAATTAATAACATTCTATATGTCACTGTTGAGTGAGAGTGGTGAAATAGGAACTCTATTTTATAAATCTAAAAAGTCTTAGCCTCAAAATTTTGAGCAGCCTGTTCAATATGAAAATTCTGATGAGATAGTATCAACAAGAATACTAATATACTATCTACAAAAATTTTGAAGAATGATGCATAAGCTTGGAATTCATATTGGAACTACTAAATATAGGACTCAAATCTTTAACAAGATTTGGAGCCAAAGAAGTCCTCACACATCACGAAGAAGTGATAAGTTTATCACTAAAGGTCTTGGGTTCATCCGTAAATCTCATCAAAATAGAGCATGTTATAATATAATAGAAGCTGAGATCGAGATTAATAGTAACGAATGAGATGATTTTCCATGAAATTCTTCTTAAAATAGATGAAGAAGTAGAAACCAAGCCACACCTGAACAACTCAAAGATAGTGGACAAATAACTACTATGGATAAACTTAAAGAAATCAACCTAGGAGCTGAGATGATCCCCGTCCAACTTTCGTCAGTGCCCTTTTGCCTAATGAGAAAGTTGAAGAGTTAAAAATGCTACTTTGTAAATTTAGGGATTGCTTTACCTGGGCATATTCTAAAATGCAGGGCTTATCCCACGATGTAGCGGTTCATAAAACTATTAAACCATGCAACACATTAAGCAAGCTCTAGCGAATGAGATTGGAGATTGAAGAACAAGTAGTTAAAGAAATTAAGAAATTGATCGAAGCAAGCTTCATCCGGGAGGAGAAGTATACATATTAGATAGCCAACATTGTCCCAATTAGGAAGTAGAATGGCCAAATCCGTCTTTGCATTGACTTACGGGACCAAAATAAGGCGTGCCCAAAAGATGACTTTTCGCTTCCAAAATCAGAACTACTAGTGGACAACACCTCCAACTATGACATGTTCTCATTTATGGATGGATCATTGGGATACAACCAAATCAAAATGGCATATGAAGATGAAAAATAAACATCATTTGTAACACCTATTGGCATCTATTACTACACGGTCATGCCCTTTGGCTTGAAAAATGCTAGAACTACATACCAAAGAGCCATGACGCATACTTTTGATGAGTTGATTCACCAAAAGGTGGAATGTTATGTTGATGATTTGGTGGTGAAGAGATTAAACCGTGAAAATTTGAGAATTATATTGAGAATCGAAAATGTGATGTCAAGATTAATCCTCTAAAATGTGCGTAGGGTATCCTCGAAAATTTCAGGCTGGTACATTATCGTCATAGAGTATTGAAATGCGGTAAATTGTGGAGATGCCTCCTATAAAGAGTTTGCGAATTCATTCTTTGAGACAACTTTCATTCTTTCATGATTTATATCAAACATATTGGGATCATCAACTTGCAGGTTGATGAAGAAGGATGCTCCATTCAAATGGGACAAAATTGCAAGAAGCCTTCAATAGCATTAAAGCTACTTGTTACAATCCATCAATCGGCAGCCTATTTTGAGAAGCCCCTCATTCATTTACATGCATTAGAAGAGTCCCTTAGAGCATTATTGGCACAACACAATGAAGAAAATAAAGCTCTTTATTATGTAATCGAAATTGATTGGGCGAGAGTAGATACTCTCAGATAGAAAGCAATATTTAGCATTGATCTTTTGAGTCAAAAGCTTATATATTATCACCAAGATTACACTCATCTCAAGGATCAAATCCCTGAAGTACTTTATGAAAAAAGATTAGCGCAAAACAGTGAAAATTATTATTTTTATAATTTGATATTACATATGTTCCCGCGACTGAAGGGACAAGTCTTAGTAGATTTTTCTAGGCTATATCCACAGCAAATATTCTCTTAATGATAATTTACCTGATAAGCAAATTATACTCATGAAGAGAAAAATCTAGAAATTTGAAAAATGTACTTTGATGGACCTCATCGATCAAACAAGTCAAACCTCCAAATTTCCTAAGGGCAAGAGCAGGAATCGACATCATCTTCATAACACCAGAAGGAGGAATAATGAGACGATCATATGGATTGACTGAGCTGAGAACCAATAACGAAGCCGAGTATGAGGCATTAATGGTATGTCTTAAAGAGCTATTTTATAAGCATTCAAAACTTGCATATTTTCGTGATTCGACTTATTATAAATGTACTTGGCATCTATAAAATCAACAAGCTTAGGTTAGCTTTTTTATCTGGCGGTTCTCGAGCTTATGATACCAATATCATAGTAACTCAAGTCTCTCGATGCGAGAATAACCAAAGCCGACTTCTTAGCAAAATAACTAGAAATACTAAAGAAATGAATGGTAGTTATGTCATAATCATCATATTTACTCGACAAGTCCTAGAGCCAGTAAAGTATTAATCCCCGTAGGTAGAGGGATTATCAAATCTGACATAGCATGATGTGACTCAGGTTGCTCCTCACACTTCTCAAAATCAACAAGCAATTATACCAAGAAGAGCTAAGAATGGCATTGCCTCAGAAAAGCAGTGTGAAACCTTTGTTATAGAAGAGTCGCATGATTAGAGGCAACCCTTCATCGACTATTTTAAAAAAAAAACTGGCTGTGGTGTTGTAAGACACGTAAGCTATCTTTCGTGAGAGTACCAGCAAATCATTAGATGTAAAACTCCCTCTAGGCGAAATGATGCTCGAAAAAAAATTGTTTGAGTGTTTCGATGCGTATTTCGGCTCCTTACACCCTATGTAGGAACATGTGTTTCAAATTACTTTATATAGGGGCAATTAGATACATAACACACTATTAAATTAATAAAATTTTAATAATTTTATATGATGTCATGCATAAATGAATATAACATATAATGAGTGACATGAAAGAGAGAAAAAAAAGTTCTTGTGACTCCGTAAAATCATATTATTTATCTATAATCTATGTACAATATTTAGAAATTAGATCAAAATGAATAAAATTAACATCAAATAAATCACATTCATATTAAAATGATCCAACTCATACTAGCAAGTTACAACCTTCAATCATATACATAAAGTTTCCCTAATTGGGTGTACGAGCTTTTCAAAGGTACAACTATTCCTACTTCCTACTTCTATAGCTTCAACATTTCATAATTATTCTAGCTCATGGATCTGGTTGACCTATTATTATTAATGTTGATGAAAGATCGTCGCTAACATAAGTCCAAAGCATATTTCATCATGTGGTTTTATGACTAACAATCTCTCCTTCATATGCAAATTAGGCCTCCTCATATTCATATCATTTGACTTACATATGGTATACAAATATATTGTGCAACTAATGGTTGATAGACTCTAAATCAGAAGTTTTGAGTCAAGGAATATACACACACTCATGTATATACAATCTCCCCTTCATATGCAAATTAGGCCTCCTCATATTCATATTATTTGACTTACATATGGTCTGCAAATGTATTGTGTAACTTAAGGTTGATAGACTTTAAATCAAAAGCTTTTAGTTAAAGTACACACACAAATATTTATAATGTAAATCTTAATTAAATTTTTATTTACACCAGTCTTAAAATCATAACTTCAAAACATCCATTTCCTCCTTTTTTTTTCCTCCTCGACTATTTAAACCCCTCCCTCTCCACAGACTTGACCACTCCTACTCCATCCCTCAAATCTCTCATTATTTTTTCTCAAATCACAATCATTTCTTCTTCAAATATTTTTCTTCTTATTTTTTAAGTAATCTATTTGGTCTCATTAATAGTACTCCACATCATTTGGTTTATTATTTTAGCCATCAATATGAACTTTCTAATTCTTTGAGAGGGCAATTCTAATTTAGGATTTCTCACTTAATTTTCAAATTTTGATATCACTTTGTAATTATGCTTATTATATTCAATTTATTTTCATATTTTTTAGTCATAGGCTAAACTTTTATTTTCATGTATATTATATACTATATGTTAATAAAAATTATTCAACCATGGCAAGAATGTACTAACTAAATTAATCAAAATAAATAATTTATTAATTTATTAATGTATGATTTAGTAACTTTTGACATTAGAATGCTATTGCAACACTAATATTTAACATAATATTATCATATACAATAATATGCAGAGTGGAAATCACAAAAATTATAGGATTATTTTCATATTTGATGATTTTTTACTAAAATTTATTACTATATATATAATGGTAAGAGAAACAATTTTTATTCAAAATTTAGAGTCAACTTCTCTAGAAGATTTTCAACATAACATTCTTCAAATTTTATATAGTGATGATTTGGCTTGTATAATTGATCTCATCTATTGATATGTAATGAAAAGTGATATTGGTGCAACACATAATATATGATGAAGCTCATAAGATTGTATTATTAGAGGCTAACAACACATTATGATTGTATACATGAAACTTGAATCAACATAAGAGAAATATTAAATGTTTAAGCTTCAACATATATAATTAATTATGTTGTGTTAGGTATTCATTGATCATTGTTACCTCACAAAATTAATTTTATATATATATATATATATATATATATATATATATATATATATATATATATATATATATATATATATATATACCATAAAATCACCAGTAATTTAATTGCAGCATACAAGATTAATTGTATGAACCAAACTATTGTAGTGTAACACTTGAAGAATTCTACATTCAAAATCTTGTAAAGAGATTGATTCTTGAACTTGAATATGATGATTTCCCCAGCCACCCGACATAGGTGTGAAATCCTTCACTACCTTAATTTTTATTATTATTATTATTATATATATATATATATATGTGTGTGTGTGTGTGTGTATGTCTACCATATCTGGCACTGCATGAAAATTAATGTACACAGTAGTGGTAAGTTAAATATAAATGTTGCAACTATACCCAAATGTCAAAAATCTATCATGTTATATAATTGCACATTAATCAAAATTAGTATGTTGATTACTTTATTTAGGCCATCATTACTATTGCTAAATGAATATTTGTTAACTTAAAATCAAATGATGGAGAATAAAAGATCAAAATCTTAAGCAAGTTTATGATGGCCTCCTCCATGAGTGAAAATCTAAAAATTGTGTGATATAAAATATTAATTAATATTGATGCTATGGTTGTAGTTTAAAATTCATATTGATGTCATTGTTGCATTATTTTTGCTTATTATGATAGTTATAAGAGTTGTGTTATCCTATAGTAATTTGAAATCTGAAGTTTTGATTTTTTGAGTTTGGAAATCCATAAATTTAAATTTCAAAAGTGATGTTTATGATATTTAAGGTGATTATGAAGGTGGTGGTGATAATTGTAGAGTGATTGGATTTTTTTTATTTTTGTGTTATAAGTTTGGTTTTATTTAGTTGTTGAATATAATTTGTTAAATAAGAGTAGCCCTACAAAGTATTTCTATAGTTGTATTATTATGAAGTGGATGTCCAATGGTGTTTATATCAAATAGTTAATAATAATTTCACTATAATGGCAACTTAAGAAGCATATTTCACAAAAGGTGGCACGACATCACCCATTTGAAAACATTCATCAACCAACCACCTTTTAATTTTTTTTAATTTTATATGTTGATTAAAATATTATAAACTTGTCATGTAGATAGGGAATGAAATTGATGAAAAAAGAGATGTTGGTTGTGTTAAAAAGGATCTCTAATTTTTAAAATTCTCTCTTTGCGCTTAGCAGTGGAAAAGAACTATAGAAAAATTTCAATGAGAGGCTTGATAACTATCCAATTTTATGATATTCTATCATTCATCTCTCTCTCTCTCTCTCTCTCTCTCTCTCTCATCCATTCTTTTCATCTAGAAAAATTATTATGTGCGGAGTTCGAATGTAGCTTATATATCTAAACTCTAAAAACATAGCTTGTGATCTTGTCAATACATAGTTGTTGTGTATTCATTGTGAAGTGGTGTATTACTGTGTATATTGATGATGTATATTATGGCACAATTAATATTATATCAATACACATTAATTGTCATTTGATTGAGTGTCATATGACGCTATATTATTGGAGTTTGGATATAGTGTTATTAATAATCTCTCTTTCATATAACTCTACATATACAAGTAAATCCATAAAAAATTGCTCTCATTTTTTGGTTCTCTTTTTATTATTTTTTAATTTTCTTATTATATGCCCTTTATCTGTTTGGTTCATTCCAAATTCACTTTTAATTTATTTCAAGCGTTTGGTTCAAAAAGTAAAAATTCGGTGTAATGTAATATAATTCAAATCTCCGGTCAAAAGTATCTTGCATGGCTCATCGCCGCCCGGTCAGCCGCCCTCATGGCCGAGCTATGCGATCAAGCACCGCTCGTTCATCGTAACACCCTTCCCGTCGAGATGTCAAAAGCCTTTCTTAACATTACATTTTGCAAAAAAAAATAAAGTCGTGATTTATAAACTCTTAGCAAATATAAAATAATCCTTTGAATTAAATTTACTTTTTAAATTCCAAATGCAAAAAAAATAATAAGTGAAATAACTCAATTTTCTTCGAGAAGTTGAGTAATTTAGACTATTAGTGGTTAGAGAAATTAGTGCACTTCAATCCCACACCATTCTGAAGAAAATTAGGGCTTCCTATAATAGGGCTACACATTCAAGCACATTTATTTAAAAGGCGTCAATAATTGACTTGAAACAAATTTGTTCAAAAAAATTTAGAATCTAGTTGACCTGATTAACATTAAGGCATGGCTTCAAAAATCGACTCAAACTGACTACTTTGACCATGAATTGGTCCTCCAACTGTTCGGTTCAAATACAAAAATGCCTATGCACAAAACCGACCAGAACCCAAGTTAAATCAATGAATAGGACCGGTTTTCAAAGAACTGGCCAGGTTTAAAATTATTTAATTTTTAGCTTTATATTTTTAATCACATAGCTAAAAATAAATTAAAATAGAAAAAATAATAAAAATAATATATCCTAGAGTTTTATTTTAAGATTATATTCAAGATATTTAAATATAAAGAATCATAAATTAGAATATTATATTTTAAATTGATAAAATATCATTATTAAAGTACTATTGTACCATTTTAATTATATTAAAATAAATTTAATATTTATTATGTCATCTAGTTCAATTCTATTTGAACCATTGAACATTAAACCTCTCATTCTTCTCGTTCAATATCCTCAGTCTTTAAAATATTACTTTCAGGTTAGTTTGAGTCTATGAATCAGACCCGTTTAATTTTTTGGATCAAGTTAGGTTAACCCATAAACACTAGTTTGAGCTATTTTTGGTCCTCCGACTTAAATTTGATTTGATATAATGACAACCCAAATTGGACTTAATTTTGATATATGAATCTAAATTTAACTCAATTTTAACCCAAATTTAATCTAAAATATAGATTCAAATGGGTCACTTAAATCATATTTGAGTTAATCAAGTTGAACACTGATCGGGTTCGGGTTAAATTTTTTTACTTATTCAATAACTTGATCAAGTTCGCATCATATTTATTCAAATCAAGTCAAATTCAAATCTAAACTTGACCCATTGACTTGAATTAATAATCCTAACTTTCTCTCATATATTTATATTTATATTTTTTGCTCGATGCAAATTCTAATTTCTGAATGATCTTGACTCTTTAGTCAATTTTCACATTCCAAGAGAGTGAAGACAAGACTGCTGTCAACATGATGCTTAAGCAAAATGGCCAACATTACAAGTACTTGAAAAACCCCACCAAAATTTTTAGTGCATGTGCTCCAGAATGCTATTGTATTAATTTAATTAAATTGTTACATTCTTTGGGCTAAACCATTAGAGAAAATGCCTAACTTTTGGAATCAAATCATGCCTAATAGTCCAAAGACTCTTTCATTATCTTTAACAAAAGAACATCCGGACAAGATGAACCCACATTAATTATTGGTCAAAGGCAAAAATTAGCAAGCGAGATCCAAGAATCTCTCACATCATATGGATCAGCGAGCTTAGGCTTTTTTTAGAAAATATTTTTTATTGAATATTAAATTATAATTTAATGTAGGTGAAATTTGGTGATGATTATTTTCAAAATTGTTATTAATTAAAGTAGTTGCTACTAATTTTTTTTTTAAAATGGCTCTTAGTAAAAAAATAGTATGTTTGATAATGATTTAAATCATCACTTAAGAAGAAGAGTCGTATTTGATTTCTCTTTAAGGATATTTGAAGCATGATAAATTTAGTGAAGATCTCTTGATATGGTGTATTATTTAACAGAATGATTTATATATATACCACATAATTATTATTAATTTATGTTCTAATATCTAAATTTTAATATTTACATTTATAATACTTAAACCTTCAATGTCACATTAAAAATATAGGTATAAATAACTTTTTCAAATTAAATACACCTTTCATATATAAGCAAGTATTATATATGTAAATTTAAAATTTTAGATATTAGATATGTAAATCCATAAGAATTCAATGGAATGCATGTAAATTTTTCTATTTAATAAACATCCCAATAGTTTGAAGAGAAATTAATAGATGAGCTTAACCTAGATTAGTATTTACTTTGTATATGACTCATATAATCTCATGCATAAAAAATACAATGCTAGCTTATGAGCTTATCTAAAGTTGATATTTTGACATATGCCTCACTTGTTGATATTTTCATAATAATATATTTTATTATAGAATAAAGTTATTGTTATATTTAAACTATGTTGAAGTGATGTACAAATTAGTAACCAAATGTGTTTTTCATATATATAAACTGCTACAAAGGATCTGCATGTATATTTATATTTTTTTATAAATTAAAAATATAATATGATATATTTTTTTTTTTTAAAAAAAAAAAGCAAAATCTATTAAAAAATAATACTAATATGCCTATTTAAAATTATATACAATAAATTAAATTTAATTGTCCAAATCTTAACGTCACATTTATATTTTCATAATCTCCAAATAATATGAGCAAAAAAATAGCCAACCATATTTTGAAATGCTACTAAACCTATAATTAAATTACCTCACAATATATAATAGTCACGCAACTTAATTCAAAAAAATCATATAATAATCATGAGACAACTAAGATCCAACCGTTCAATTCAAATAATTTCTAAAATAATATAAAAATATCCAACATGCTGACTCCAAAATTTGATAACAAGATCTCAAAGCCTAATCCCTCTATCCATCCGTCCACCCAAAGGTCAAAATTATCATACACTAAACTCATAGACAATGTGACTCATTTCTTCTCAAGATTTCAATCAAATAATGTGCCAAAATACCTCAGTTACAGTTATATCTAACACTAATCTCAAAGATGAAATGCCTTATTTATCCACCGTTCATATAGCCAAAAATATTAAACCTCCCTCTTCTCTTATCTATAAGAATACCTTTCTCTAAGAAAGACAAACCAACTTTAGTTGCACAGCATCTACCAGAAAAAAAAAATTTCTTAGAGGCTACTAAATTTTTTTTAATTGCAATTATCAGTATTAATGGCATATTCTAAAAATCCCCATCAATTTTAAATCATTAGAAACACTCAGCAATTAGCAATAGGGGCATGCTCTCTAAACCAAGGGCATAAAGCTTATTGCCGGCTGCACTATCTTGGGAGCACGTGATTCACAAACTAGAATTTCATAGTGATAAAATAATATTGAAAACAATTCCTGGCAATATATTCTTGTCGGCCAAATGCAGCCATATCACATATGTAGTGTGAGCTCTAGAAGAGTTGCTCACAATAAAAATTAGATCTAAGAAATTATTAAGTATGAATGGCATATTAAAAAATCATAAGGGCTATTTGATTTGCTGAGAAAATAATGTAAAGTATTTGAATTGAAGGAGTCTTAAAAATTTTGATGTTGTGTCTGAAGTATTTAGAATACAGTTTTATAATTCAAATTTGATATATTTAAATTTCGTCTTGATATGATACTAGAAATTTCACTAGTCGAAGCGCGAATCTTGATGTTGAAAGCAGTCTGATCCTAAGTCGAAACTAGTCCAGATCAAACACTTAAAATATCATTGAAAACTTTGGGATATCAATTAAATCTCTAAATATTTCTGAAATATGGAGTGTTTATGATTAAATCGAGCGTCTTGACGAGTCGGATCTAACAAGCCCAAGATCTCTTGATTCTGACTTAGTTTGAGCATTCAAATACTTAAAATACATCAGATGATCAAGGGAATTATTTTGAGCCGTCCCATAGAGTCGTTTGGATTTTGCATATATTCTGAAATGTCATCTCTCTAATCATAAATAGCTCTCATTCTTCACATGAGGCAAACTAAAGAAGGGAGAGCTAAAGTTTAAAATCCTCCAAGATAATCGTGCCACCACTCGGACGTAGGCCATGCCGTCGACTTCCAACCACACCGCCGCCGTAACCACGCCGTCGACCACCGGTCCTCCTCGTTGTCAACCATCATCATGTCATCACCGTGGCCACCATCGCCTGCCGTTTAGTCATCGCAGATTAACCACTGACGCCCTGTAGACCCGCGCTTATCGATCGTTTCGTTAACCACGTGGTTATCGCGTCGACCATCGTCGCTAATCACTTCTGACTGACCACCATTGGTCGATTATTGCGCGACCATCGCCGGCCGTCAGCCACCACCACCATCGATCGATCGTTCTGTCCGATGTCGATCGCATGCATTACCGCCAACCATCGTTGCTAGTTATCACCACCGCCGACCATTTTGATCTACGTACCATTCACTATTCTTGGTATGTGCTCTATATCGTAAATTTGTTATTGCGATTACGGGATTCTCGTTGTCAACCTTCTCATATCTGATTATGTAATCCGTTATCGGAAAACTTTCTACTCAAATAGATACATAGTGAAAGATTTTTATTATTTAGTGTTGTGATTTTTCCCCATCTTGATTTTTTTCACGTAAAATTATAGTTTTTCTTCATTCTTTCAAAATCATTATTGTCTGAATTTCATAATAAGACTAAGACATAAATTTTTATTCTATCACAACTGATTTTCTAACATGCAACACACCTAAATTTAGATAAATTTTAAATGAAATATTTGATATAAAATGAGGCGAGCTAATCGCCTCACCGTCAACCCCGATCAATTTTTGTCGTACCAGGTACTAGTCGTTTGTCTACTGCTCCTCGCTTGATGCAGCCCACCAACAATCGGACAGCCCGCAGCCACCACCTGGCCTACTATCAAAACTATATTATTTTACTTTGTATTATATAATTTTATAAAAAAATAAACTTATTTATTTATTAAATTTTCAACCAAACAATTTAAAAGTAATTTAAATATACTGATTTTATTTTAAATTGTAATTTTTATATAATATTTTAAATTCAGCCAATAAAATAACCTCATATTAAAATATGAATGCACTCTTTTATATATGTTGCGTGCTAGAAAACCGATTCGTAGAGTAAAAGTTTTATACTTCGTTGAATCCACACACAGGTATTTGAAGTGAACAAGAAAACTCGAATTTTTTGCGTGAAAACCTCGAAAGAGGGAAAAACCAGGGCTATCCGGTAAAAGCTTCCACTATGTATATGTTTGAGTACAAGATCTTCCGTCTGGGATTACGAGTGTATATGAAATGACAGATTGCTAGTAATACAATGTTAGCGGCGATGTTGTGGCGGATGACGATAGTGGTCGGTGATGATGAAACGCGGCAACAATGGCGGCGGCGCGAGGATCGTGATGGCGGGATGGCGGCGTGGCGGTGGTTGGACGCCGTCGCGCGATTGTGCTTGGAGGATCTTTAGAGCTCTCTCTCTCTTGCCCCTTCTCCTTCATGGCCTCCCCTCATGAGGAATGAGGGGCTATTTATAGGTGGAGGTGGCGTCTCACGTAAATACATGCAAAATCCCACTCCTCTCCATGGACGGCTCATGATGATTCCCTTGATCATATGATGTATTTTGTGTATTTGAATGCTCAAATGAAGTCAGGTGTAAGATCTTTGGCTTGTTGGAACCGTCAAGGCGCTCGATTTGACTATAAACACTCATATTTGAGAGCTTTTAGGAATTTAACGATATCTCAAAGTTTCGATGATATTTTAAGTGCTTGATCTCAACCATTTTCAATTTCGGATCGACTTGCTTTTAACATCAAGATTAGTGCTTGACTAATAGTATTTTAAGTGTCATATCGGTTGCTATTTTTGGATGACATTATCTCAATCATCAAAAATATATGTCAATCTTGAAAATAGCAAATTCTTCAATGAAATTTGAGGATTAACTACACATTTTGAGAGAAACAGATCTTCATGGAGCATAAGATTATTCTGAACGAGGGGCATAAATCGTGTAGGTATCTTGTGGTATGAGATTTGATTCTGGACCCATCCGGTCTGAAACAGGCTTCAGGTGCCGCAGGCGATGTAGCGCTTCTTGGCATCCACATGGGCGGCAGCGGCCTTCCTGAGCGCCAGCGCGATCTTGAGCATTCATGGCGAATTAGCAGATGGAGCCTGGCGGGTCAGCAGAATTTGAAGTGAGGCGAAACAGGCGGATCTTGTGGTCAGCCTTGATTCGTCAGCAGCGGAGTCTGGCGATAGAATCCCATGAGCAGCGAGGCGGGTCGGCCAGTGATGGCAATGTGGTGAGCGATGAAATTTGCTGTAGCCAGACCAGCATGGCCGAGTGAATTGAGCCAATGAGCGGTTGCGCCGTGGGCCGGATTGCGATGAACCGTCTGGCCTTGGCGGCGGTTGTGCCATGAGCCGGGCGCGCAAGTGGGCCGGCGGTTGGCCCGAAGCCAGGCGAGCGAAGCGGATGCGAATGATCGGTTTTGGCGTTTAGCGGTTTAGCGGTTTTGCGATTTTGGGCGGTTTTACCCTTTTGCCTATAAGGGTCTATAAAACCCCACAGGGCGAGGAGAGCACACTTCTTCAACTAGTGCTTCTCTTCTTCTTGAGTGTGGTTCATTTGGTCGTCAAGGCCGCGGTACTTCGTCGTTGTTCGATTTTCCCTCGAAAGAAGCGTCAACCGGCGGGACCGTCGGGTTTGGAAGCGATCAAGACCGGTACTTACGTCATTATTCGGTTTTCCCTCGAAAGCGTCAGCGGCCTCGTCGGACCGTCCGGGTTTGGAAGCGATCAAGACGCGGTACATCGTCGTTGTTCCGATTTTCCCTCGAAAAGCGTCAGCCGACCCGTCGGGGTTTGGAAGCGATCAAGGCCGGTACTACGTCGTTGTTCGATTTTCCCTCGAAAAGCGTCCGCCTCGTCGGACCGTCCGAGTTTGGAGGCGATCAAGGCCCACGGTACATACGTCGTTGTTCCGATTTTCCCTCGAAAGAGGCGTCAATCGGCCTCGTCGGACCGTCCAGGTTTGGAGGCGATCAAGAGATGATATAGGAGGCAGGGTTGTGGCGATGCTCGGCGATGGTGGTCAGTGAGATAACCAGCGACGATGGTGGTGACCGGCGGAGTGCCGGCGATGGTCGGCGGTAAGGATGGCGGCGGTAGTGGCGGCGATGTACTAATGGTTAGTAGCAGCAGGAGTAGTCAACAACAGCAATAGCAACAATGTCAACCGATGCTTGATCTGTCAATGAAAGTGAGATAACCGGAACGATCGTAAGCCGGTGAAATTAGGTAATGGTAGCAGCAGTAACCAGCAGCAATGAAGCAGCGAACCTGATAGTTAGCTAGCAAGAATTAGCCAGCAGCAACAATAGCAGCAAGTGTCAGCAGTGGCAATAACATCAGTAATCAGCGAGATAGCCAGCGAGAAGTAGTGACAGCGAAATTACAGCGATAATTAGCGATGATTAGCAGCCAGTGGCAGCGATAACCAGTCTGATGGTTAGCCAGCCAAGCAAGAATTAATCAGCAGCTGGAAACGATAATCAGCAATTAGTAATATCGTTAGTAGTAGCGAGATAACCAGTGATGTCGTGGTAGCCGGCGAAAATTCAGCGATAGTGTGCGATAACCGGCAAGCAAGTAGTCAGCAGTGGTAACCTTCTGATGGTTAGTAGCCGCAGCGAGTGGTAAGCAACAAGCGAGATAATCAGCAATTGCATATCGTTAAGTCAGCGAGATAACCGGCAACGATAATGGTAACCAGATGCCGGCGATAGTCAGCAGTGAAGTAATGGCGAGTGGTTAATTAGCCGGCAAGTGGTCGACCAGCAACAAAACGATAATCAGCAGTGCGATTAAGCGTCAGTAATCGGCGAGATATCCGGCAACGATAAGTGGTAACCGGAATTACGATGGTCGGCAACAGATAATACGGCAACAGTAATCAGCAAGCGGATGGCCAGCTTCTGATGGTTGGCGGCCGTGAGGTAAGTGGCAACGCAACAATGGCGGTAGTCGGCAGTAGCGCAACTGGCGTCAGTATTAAGCGGAGAATGCCGGTGGCAATGATAGAATAAAGCGAAAATTGCAGCGATAGTGGCGGTAGCCGGCAGCAGTAGTCGGCGAGATAACGATGGCGATGGTAACGCCGTGAAATGCAAGCGATAATGGCGGCGGTAGCCGGTGGCGATGAGGATTTTAACTATCAAGGTTGTTCATGAGTGTTTACTCAATGATATTCTACGATGATGTGCTGTGTGGAAAGAATTAGAATTGAATCAGGATTTTGATTATCAGGTTTATCGAGTGTTACAATGGCAGCGTATGGAAGAGGTCAATTGAATCTGAGATTTTGACTATCAGGGTTGTCGGTGTTACCCGATGGCGTTAACTTGTATGGAAGAGGTATTGAATCTCGAGGATTTTGACCATCCGTTGTTTGTCAGTGTTACCAATGCATTAACTTGTGTGGAAGAGGTTGAAGAATCTGGCGATATTTTGACCCATCCGGTTGTTTGTCGAGTGTTACATGATGTTAACATGTGGAAGAGGTTGAATTGAATGAGGATTTTGACCATAGGTTGTTTGTCGAGTGTTACCAAATGGCGTTAACTGTATGGAAGAATTGATGAATTGAGGATTTTTGACTATCGAGATTGTTTGTCGAGTGTTATCGATGGCGTTAACACGTATAGAAGAGGTCGTGGGAAGTCCACCAAGGACCTTTTGACTATCTTAGGTTGTTTGTCGAGTATTACCGATGGCGTTAACTATATGGAAGAGAATTGAATCCGAGAATTTTGACTATCAGAGTTGTTTGTCGAGTGTTACGATGACATTAACAGTATGGATGGTCGAATTGAATCCGAGAATTTTGACTATCCAGGGTTGTTTATCATGGTGTTACGATGATGTTAACTGTGGAAGAGGGGAAGTCCACCAGGACCTTTTGACCTATCTTAGGTTGTTTGTCGAGTGTTATCCGATGGCGTTAACTTATGGAAGAGGTCGAATTGAATGAGGATTTTTTGACTATCAGGTTGTTGTCGATTGTTACCGATGACATTAACGTATGGATGAGGTCGAATCAAAACATCCGTTTGTGGTTGTAGCCAAAGTTGCTTCTTAACAGTCTTGTTTTCCATGAGTATGATTGGAAAATCATAATTTACAAAGCTATATCTCTTCTCGATGTTGAAATATCCAACTTTGACTTATTTCTTAAGATGGTAATCGATTAGATGCTTAACATGGGGTGATCTTCGAGATTAAGAGTTGCCCCAGTTTTGACAAAATCGAAGAGAAGTTTGATGAATTTTCATTCTTCGTTTGCTCTTAAAAGCTTGAAATCACTCGATGGTGGTTTTGATCTTGTTGGGGAACTTGGTCATAAATCGATATAATGAGTCGGTTTCCACGACTAGCATTGCGTGCTTTGAAAACGATTCTGTAGAGTAAAAGTTTTTGCGCTTCGTTGTGAAATCCCACACACAGGTATTTAAAGAGTGAACAGAAAACTCAAATTTTTTTGCGTGGAAAACCTCGAAAAAGGAAAAAAACGATAAAAACTTTATGTATGTTTGAGTACAAGATCTTCCGTCAGGATTACTGAGTGTATATGAGAAATGATTCTAAATGAACGATTGCTAGTAATAAACAATTGGAGCGATGTTGGCAGCGATGTTACTTGGCAATGTTGGCAACGATGTTAGATGGCCAATGATAGTGGTCGGTGATGATGAAACGGCACAATTCGGCGATAGCGGCGCAGCGGTGGTGATGGCGGGCGTGGCCGGTGGTTGGCACGTCAGTGGCGGCACGATTGTCTTGGAGGATCTTTAGAGCTCTCTCTCTCTCTTACTTGCCCCCCTTCTCCTCACTATATGAGAAATGAGATATTTATGGAGAGTGGCGTCTCTATAATAAATCAACCATCCTCTCCATGGCTCATGATGATTCCCATCATATGATGTATTTTGTGTATTTGAATGCTCAAATGAAGTCGAATTGTAAGATCTTTGGCTTGGAAGCTCGTCGAGGCTTCGATTTATAAACACTCTATATTTTGAGCTTTTAGGAATTTAACGATGTCTCAAAGTTTCAATGATATTTTAAGTCTTGATCTCGACCGGTTCAACTTGGATCAAACTTTTAACATCAAGATTGTCTTGTTAATAGTATTTTAAGTGTCATATCAATATATAATATTCGCACCGAATTATTTCTAAAAGAGAAATCTCAATCAGCTGATCAAATTGCTCTAATACTATGATGAGGCGAAGTATTCAATACTGCTCCTAAGAATGGGGATGTCCCCATAGTGATCAAATGATTGCTGATTTATTTAATTTTTGCCCTAATTGCGAGGTTGATGACTTGGGATTCCCGCCATTCAAACCCCGCATTCTTTCTTTTGGACAAGAGATGGCTACTTAGGATTCATGTGGATATAGCCTTTGAGACTTTGAAAGCATTTGTCATATTGGAAACAGGGAAAGTTACCCTCTGCTCTCTTTCATTATTCTCTCTTCCCTGTCTTTAAGCCTGTCAAAAGACTGTGAGGTGGTGGCTCCCATTATCAGCTCTCTACCTAAAAGGAGAAGCTGTGGCTTGCCATTTTCTTGTGGTGTACTGGTAAACTTTAATAAATTAATTTATATTTAGATTGGGAGAATTTATTATTATTTTTTTGAAGTACTTTTATAAAATAGAGCTCTGTTTGGAGGTGCAAGGCATCTCAGCTTAATATTGAGAGCTTAGATTTTCAAACTGAGAGATCTTAGCTTCACTTTCTTTTACTTAAATATCTTAAAAAGAAATTATTTGGAGAATAAAATCGACATTTTCTTTTATGATTCAAGTAAAATATAAAGAGGAAATTAACATGACAGATTTCAAGTTAATTTTTAAATTTAATCGAGTTAAATATATTAGTTCTATTTAAAAATTACTTTCTGATTTAAAATATTATTTATTTATGTGTTCAAAATATTTTAATAAAATCATATAGAATACAACTGAGCGTATAGAGAATTAAAATAATGTAACTGAATTTTGAATGGAAATTAATAAAATTTTCATTAATCATTGAAGAGTTGTGAATTTCGAGCATAATTATCAGTTTTGTGGGAAGTATCAAAAATAACTAATGTCCATATCTAAGTGAATGATACGATGAATAAAGTCTCATAATTTATTTTTTATAAGAGAAAGTTATAAATAACTGTTTGGTCCTGACAAGAAGAGGAAGCCACAGTTAAGAGTTTCTTTGGGATGCGAATATTTTTGTCATCATTGTTCTCAGTTGGTAGCACAGTTCTTCGAGGATAAAGTTTGAGCAATAGGGTTCTGAGAGGGAGAAGCAGAACAAGAGGTCTAAGTGATAATTGATCTGGATAAATCAAGCAAAAAAAAAAAAGAAGAAGCTATGGGTGTAATTAATTCAAATGGAGTTGTGAGTTGACTTATAGAAGACACAATACATATTTGTGAGTTTAGCTTGATGAGTCAAAATGAGTGAAATTTGAGTTTGATATTATTAAATTTATCGAATTGTGTTGTAAAAATTGTTAAAATATATAAAAATTGGGGGTTTGAAATAAACAGTGGCATGTTGAAAAAATATATATAATGTAAAATAAAAATGATATATTTCGAATATTTCTAGATTTTTTGGTTGAAAATAATAGATGTAGGAGCTTACTTCTTTTGTTTATTAGAAAAAAGTAATACAAGGTTAAATGGTGGTGGTTACTGCGATGGCTGTTAATGGCTAGTAGCTTGGGACTATCAGCATTCATAGTCTCAGTGGAAGCTATTGGTGACAAATAATTAGAGGAGACAACGGTCGGTGAACTATATATAATAAAATCTATTTTATTTGAAATGCAACTAATAAAATATCTTTATTTTCAAAATACAATAATTTATATTATTTTACATCACAAATGAAGTCGACTATATATCTCCAAAGTTATTTAAAACATTTAAATATTATTTCTGTCTCATCTCAGTTGATTTCTTCCCTCTCCTCTCCCAAAAAAAAAAAAAAAAGAGATAAATCTATTAGAAAGTGAGTTTGTAGCCCCAAATAATTTCATGTCACATGGAGCAACTAAACTGGCAGTGATGATCATTAGTATGACCATGAAAGAGATAGAGATAGTGCCTCTATCCAACACTTTAGACGGTCAATAAATAGTCCTTGTGTTGGACCGAAAATGAAAATTGAGAGGTCATTAAAAAAAGTAAAGGGGACAACAAAGAGGGAGATCTGAGAGCTGGTCAAAAAGTGAAAAAGAATAGTGTGAGGTTCCAGCTAACATATTATTAAAAATCTTATAAAATTATTGTCAAATTTTGAGAAATCACTTATAAAATTACTCCAACAGTCAAAATGCTCAAAAAAGAAAAATAAATTTGTTATCACAGATCCTTTTATATTTTATTCTCCCATCAGTCTTCAGCAGAGAGACAGCAAGGACATAAAGGTTATAAACAGGTTATACAGCTGTATGCATGTTTTTAAAAAAAACAAGTTGTATCAATGATACAATTTTATGAAAATAGATCACAATACTAAAACAAATGCTGTTAAAACAGGAATAAATAGGATATGGAAATAAGCCAGTTCTCCATTAAATTTTTTGTTTTTTTTTTTTGTTTATTTTACGCTTCCCTCACTAATATTTTTCTTATACTTTAAGAACTGCATAATTTTTAGTCTTGTATTTATATTTTCATTATCTTACACGTGAATTTTTGAGGAGAGGTACCTCGTATTACATAATCGGCATTTGAGTGCAACTTGGATCAGGCATTTTTCTTGCAGAACATTCATTATGAGAACTGCTTGAAGGGCCAAAGTCTAATAGGTGGTTGGTTAATCATGCAGTAATGAGAAAGATGACGATAATTGATGTCAAAAATACAAAAAAAAAAGTATAAAAAAAAAAAATTATCAGTAGTGATTAATCATAGATTATATTTATCAAAATAATTTTAATAATTAAAAATTCATTATAATTAAATTTGAATCAGTATATCCTAATCCAAATTCCCAATGATATTCCACTAGTCAAGGTTACACATCAACAACCATGCTCATGGCCAGAGGCATTCAATCGCACAGATATTATAATTCAAAAGCATAGCGCAGATCATTTTTGCACGAGCATTAGCAGCAGACTTAGTACAGCAAGTTACATATATATATATATATATATATATATATATATATATATATATATATATATATATATATATATATATATATATATATATATATTTAGGGATCCACAACAGAAATAATAGTCAATGGAAAGAATGGAATTTATAATAGTTCTAAGGAGTAATAAGGTAAAACAATCAGGTAGGAAGGAGACTGGTGTGTCATCATGATTTCAATATGAACTTGAACACTAAGTTTACAGACCAAATATGAACTGTGTAGTAAGTTTAGGATGAACAACAGGAGCTCTTTTGGTTTACAGGTTGTCCACGAATTTGAACTGTTGGTGGCCTTGCGTTGTTCATGGCTGGCTGACTCGCCATCCTGAAACAAAACCAAAGGAAATTAAATTGGAATATTTTATTTGCGCATAGTGGAAATAATGATCAAAGCAAGGCCACGAAAAAATAAAATAAACTCACCTGTTCTTAATATCTGCAGCCATGGCCATGAAAGCCTGCTCAACGTTAGTAGCATTCTTGGCACTGGTCTCCAAGAATGGTATTCCAATCTCATCAGCAAATGCCTAAAATTTAATCAGATAAATAGCACCCTGTTAAACCTTTCTGTAAAAAAAATGGAAAAGGCTAAAGTACAATTTAGATAATTGTGAGCATGTTCGTCTGGCAGATTTGATTATCTTATTTATTTGGCTTTCAGAAATAAGTGCATACAACGTAACTTGCAAATGACAGGAAGCTAATCTAGGAATGAAATGACGCAAATAACTTACAAAGAAGAATATAAAAGGGAGATTTATATACATAGCACACAATTCTTATGCATTTACATATCTAACATCTAAAGTTTAATATTTACAAATATAGCACTTTTTCTATGCACGAAAAGATGCATTTCATTTTAGAAAATTAATGATGATGCTAATTTTGATGTAATATTAAAAATTTGAGTGCTATTTATGTAAATATGAACGTTTAAATGTTAAATAGGTAAATCTATAAGAATTGTGTGCCATGTAAGTAAATGCTCCTCCATAAAATTATAGAGTATCTAACATAAGGAAAAGCCAACATTCTAAAAGAATGTGGATATAATGTCTAAATTTAGGCCTTTAAGGAGTTGGAGCCTTAAAAAGTAAAATTCATTCTCTTATTTCTCATTATCAACTCTGCTAGGAGATTCATCAAAAGTCATTGTATATAAAATTAACGATTTGCCTGGAGTAGGAGCAATCAAAACAGGAGGAAACATCAGATAACACTTCATTTTATCAAGAGCTCCATGGCAACTACTGTCATAAAAATATTTAGAATTCCTAGCATCACCTTTGCAGTCTCGTAAGATACAACTTTATTAGCAGTAAGATCACATTTGTTTCCAACAAGAAGCTTGTTAACGTTTTCACTAGCATAGCGGTCAATTTCATTCAACCATTGCTTGACATTGTTGAAGCTTTCCTGGTCTGTTACATCATAAACGATCTGTAAGGTCCATTAAGAAGGTTTAGTATTATGTTACTAATGGTAACAGATGTAACCAAATACAATAAAGTAAATGAAAGCCAAGATTGCATACGATTATCCCATGAGCACCACGATAGTAGCTACTTGTATTGTCCTGAAACGTTCTTGGCCAGCAGTATCCCACTGTTGCACAATAGTGTGAAACACATCAATTGTAGAAACAGAAAATCAAAATAAAATAACTCATAAAGCTCTCAAACTATGATTCTGCCAGAAGTGTAACTACTGGGTAATATGTTTAGATATGGGTAAAAGAAGCAATCTGCTTTTTCATTAAAAAAAGGGTCTCTACAGAAAAAGTGCTAAAACTAAATAGCTTTGTTCAAAGCTAAAAGGACTGGAAAAAAAAAAGACTTTTCCTATGTAGTAGCATATAAAAGAAACAGGTCTGCGCTTAGAAATTATCCAAATGTTCTGAATCTTCAGTTATGTTGAAAACTCAATTCCACAAACATGAAAGAACAGCTAAATGATAACTCGAGGATTTTGAAAATATTGATCAATCACAACAAATTGACTGTTCTACTATCTTACAGCAGTTGCTTTTTAAATCATAATAATTTCATTGTTTTTTTTTTCTGAGAATTAAAAATTAGTGCAGTTTCAACCAACATTAAAAATCATAGACTAGTGAAATTTAATGCTACTCACAATCTGAAGTTTAATAGTCTTTCCATCTTGCTCGACAGTACGTATTTTCTGCAATACAGAAGCAAGAGCATGATTATTTTCTGAAAAACCTATAATGTCCTACACATCAAAATAATAAATAGACTTACAAAATCGACTCCAATGGTACTGATATAACTCTCCAAATATGAATCATCCTACCATAAAGAAATCAATTAGAACACTATACAAGAAGGATATGTTGTAACACAAAACAGTGATATCGCAATAGACGATTTAGAATAAGGGGTTTGTACTTGAAAGATCAACAAGAATAATAGCCCTACAATGAAGAATGGCTATAACCTATATTTTTAGTTGACAAATGAAAGTGATAACATCAAAGATAGTATCCTCCTATCAATCAAAATTGAAACAATAATTCTAATAAAACATGTCCCCAATAAATGTATCAAATGTGGAAAAAACCAAAAGAAAGTTGCCCAGAATCAAAGTGATTCAATGAACAGATCAGACCTCGACCAATCAAAGACAGACACCAGTAATAAAGTTGCAAACTATTAAAGAATAAAACCGTCCCTGACAAAGTTCATAAAAATTTGATGAATAGTGCTCCACGGCTCAAGTTGGGAAAAATCTGAGTATTTTACGCATACAAGCAAACTTTGAAATTGAGACTTGAAGAAGAAATATGGAGTGCTTACTTAGCTGGGATCATGGCACAGAACAGGAATAAGTAGAGAGAAAAGGCGAATAATAGCCTACAATTTCATTCTACTCGTCCTTCCTTACATAGAATAATTCTAGCTTTCACACAAATGACTTCATCAAATCTAATGAAATCAAATAAAAACAGAATCCATATCATATAAAGAAAGATAAGAATAATTTATATTTTAGGAAGATCTAGTGTGGGTGCTAGCTATAGGTTTGTAGATGAAGATCTTGGAAGTTGGAAGTTAATGCCAATATTCATCCCACCTACATCAAATTTGTGCGATGACCATTCTCAAAAAATAAATAAATAAATTATTTATTTAAGGTAAGAGGCATCAACTTCAAGACTCCCACTTAATACCAATTTCATGAAGACCAAACTTGCTTCTTATAATATCAAGGTGATTCATCAGGACCATCGCAAATTTTTTTGTAAAAGTATCTGTTATTTGGTTCTCGAATAATAATAAAAAGAAAAGCTACTAATCTTACTCTTCGTCTTATAAACCCACGTACGCCAAACTGGAGATAAGTTAATAGAGAAGAAAATCAAGTCCCTAGACTTCTTTAATTCAAGTATCCTTCCAAACACTGATATCCTTAGCCTCATTGGAAGAAGTGGGTGCCAACTTATTAATAATGTAGTAAAATAATAAGTATCTCAGCGGGCTTCCTCTTACGCTTAAAGTTGAGTGAAAGATTATCAAAATAACATATTCACCTTTAACTGCAACTTGTTTACGCTTTGAAGCTAAATAAATGAACATTAGACTTCCAAGGACTTTTGTACAAGAATGAAAGGGATCCAAAGAGTCTTACTACCTTAAGAGAGGAAAAGGAAATGAATTAACTTGAATATCCTATTGCTTCAAAATCAGAAACTCAAACCATAAAAAATCTACCAAAGTATCCATCATGAACTGCACTCATTCAAAACATGATTAGAGATGCATATCTTTATTGTAGTAGGATCAGTACACTTTCAAATTTTTCTAGACTCATAATTGGTAAAAAAAAACATCTACCTGATAGACTTCTTATCATGCATATAGGAAAATCCATCAAAATTCTGCAAAAAATTAACTATAACAACTACTCAAAATGACAAGAATTTGACTTTTACCAGATAACTTCTCAAGAAGTTCTATTCATGAGACAAGCAATAATTTACATGCTATCAACCCAAAAATCCTGCTTAATATTCTTGATATAAAGCTGACATTGAATCATCCCAAAGATACACCAATTTATTTCTTTTAAACTGGCCATTTTACCATAAATACCTCTGCAAGAAAGTTCTTTATGAGTTTTACATTTTGTTGAATTATCTAAAGACTCCTTGAACATAGGTTATCCATTGCCATCAGTTCTCCAAAAAAAAATTTCTTCCAATAATTTCAACATTAAATTCTTGAATTGAAATAATTTTCAAAAAACTTTTGAAAATAAAAATAAAATAAACCCATATATATATATATATATAGACACACACACACACACACATATATATATATATATATATATATATATATATATATATGAAAAATTCACCGATAAAAATAATTGTATATTGCATGGCATTATAAGGTGTGCCGAGCTTCCACAGCACATACGAAGGAATCAACTTCAATGATTAAGTAGATGTAATACTATCTTTGGAAGCAAGCTTATGCATCTTACCATACTGGCATCTCACACACAACTCCACCATTTACCTAATTAAGAAAGACTAAGACTAACATAATTTATAATGTGATAATCTGACAAGACACAAATCAATTATATTATAATTGAGAGTTCTATCAACATAAGAACTCCCATCAGAAATAATATGTAGTGTACTCACTTTACTTTCTTCAATGATAAGCTCACAAGAAATATTAGCATAACAACAGAATATGCTTTATCGATTATTTAAGATACAAAAATTAAAGTCTTTTTCGTACTAGAAATATGATAAAAATTATTAAGAAATGAAGATGACCCTATATATAAAGGAGGAGATAAATCTCCAATATTTTTGACCAGATAAGTGAATCATTTGTAGTAGCAATCACATCACAGCCTAAACAAAGCATGTACGCCATCAACACAATCCTAATGATTTACAAAAGCACATAATAAAAAGCCAAGTAGAATTAATAACTGAAACATGACCGAAAAGAGCCCATCTACCACCATTATCTTTCCCATAATCTCTATTTGATGCAACATTTGACTGGCTACATTTGGCCCTAAATCTTCTTTTTTGTGGCTATGCTGTCCATGTTTATAACAAGTTCAATTAAACTTGCAATTTTTAATCTCACCAAGATTTTTGTCCTTCTCAAATTCATTCAAATTTGATCAACTCTATTATTCTTCTGCTTATTATTTTATTAAAAAAAATTAAGTCTAGTTATTAGAGTTGGAAGTAGTTAATTGCCCATTTGAGAGTTTCCTGATTAACAAGTAAAATTTTTTAACTATTTTAAATTTTGTGCTGTAGCCCAACCAAATAAAGCAATCATATAAGCCAGATATTTTCATTTGAAAGCATGAACTAAAACTTTATGGTGCTCATTTTTAAAAAATTGATAACTCATCAAGAATACCAATATTATAAAACAATATAACTTCAAGAAAAAAATTGCCTAGTTTATGTTGGCATGCTTCAATGATGCAATCTTGTTATCCAAAAATTGAATTTGTACCTTGCTAGTCAAGTGGAAAACCAAAAAGAGATTTAACACCTTAAGTTCCTCGACCACTTGAATTTTTATAAAAGCTTCTCATTAATAGTGACTTTAAGTATAAGCATAGATTCATCAGGTATAATTTGCCACTTTCTTCTTACAGCTATTGTTGGAATTAGTAAAATGATCTCCATGTCAGTAATCACTTTTCATAGATCTTGGTTGATCATTTATGACTTGATGCAAATCTTACAAGCGGCATAGTTATTATTGCTAAACTTAAGAATACCAATATGCGATATGTTAGACATCTCTGAATCTATGATCGCAATTCACAATCACGAATAATATCCACATTTGAACAAAGCAAAAGTTGAAGAACACAAGTAAATCAACACACTAACTAACCCCGTTTTCATACCATATTAAAAAAACTTGAAGAATCAAGTTGTATGAGATCAAAGCATTCCAGATAAGAGATCAAACATTGGCTAATCATAAAAAATGGAGTTCAGAATAATTGTGAAGAAAAATTGTGAAGAAACATCAAAGAAAGAACTGTATTAAATAAAATTGAAGTCTGCGAATTAAAGAAGAGAATCTCTCTCAGCTTAAAATACATGAAAAATTGATTAATAGCACTTCATTTTCAATTTGGAAAAAAGCTAAGAATTTTCCACTACATATAAGCAAATCTTGAAATACAGTGTTGCATAGATATAGTGGTAATGGAAGACGACAGGAATTTGCTGCAAAGAAAATAATTTTTCCTTGTCTTTGGCTTCACTGCATTTTGACTCTACATTCTAGCTTGTCTTGCAAGAAAGCCAAACAAAAAGATTTATTAAATTATAATAAAATCAAATCCAAATCATATAAAACACGATGTGGTTAATAATTATTTTAAAAAAAATATTTACCCTAATACGAGGTGGAAAATCCCTTATTTTAGGGGTAATTAATTTACTTAAATATCATATAGTTATTTTAGGTGTTTATCATTGCATCGATTTCAAGCAAAAGGCAGATCTATAGTATAGTATAGTAAGGGGTGCAATTGCACCCTATGAAATTAAATAAAATTAATATTATGTAAAGTTAAAACTTAAAATTGATAAGCAAAATTAATTTAAGATAATTACCATTAATAAATAAGGAGGGTTAACAAAATTAAGCATTGCCCAAGATTTCCGCTGTCAACTCATATTATTACTCCAAAATTATTTCACTCACTGCTCACAATTCTTATGCCCCATTTGTCTCTCTCTAACAATTGCCCTCTATCCTTCAGCAAAAGAGGCGTCAAAAAAAGATTGATGTTTGCAAACAATTTAGGTTCAATTTGAAAACAGTTTATGTTTGGCTGTTCCATTATACAAACAAGTTTAAAATAACATTTTTCAACTGAACTATTAGATTAGTTAAACATGAACAAAAACATATTTGATTATGCTTGGCTTGCTAAGAGCATATATTTGTGTGTGTGTGTGTGTGTATGGGAGGAAGAATTAACTTTCAATATCATAATATCATACATTGGTATTTGGTGTTTTTTCCAAGTTAACCAAAGTATTGATTAAGCCAAAAGTAAAGTAAATCTACACTATAGTATTGGAGATGCAATTGCACGCCCTATAATTCTACTCTCATTTTCTATCCATTTTTCTTCATTCTTCATCTAATACTTCATTCTTCATCTAATATAAGGGTGCCAAAAAAATCTCAATGTTCAAGAAAAATCCATTATGAACTCCACAACTATCCATGTTTAACTTTTTCATTCAAGAAATAATCTGAGTTTGAATAAGATATTCAACTCATTTACCAAATGAGTTGAATATGAAAAAGACCCTATTTGATTATGCTCAACTAGATAGGAGCTCTCTCTCTCTCTCTCTCTCTCTCATGCTTTATACACACACACACAATTTGCGTGTAATATACATTTAAAGTTCAATTTATTTGTACATCTTATTTCTGAATTATCAAAGAAACTTTAAAAATCATGAAAGATATATTAATACCTAATGACAATTAAAAGGGAATTTTACTATGAAAATCACAAGTCCATGCAATAGCTCCCACCAATTAAAAAAGTCTTGATACATTTGATAGCTATCAATTGGGCTCATTATTCATGTTTAGCTCATAATAGTAAATGATCCAAACATGAACAAGATTTCTCAATTTATTAAAAAAAAAGAAATTTGAAATCATTTGTGCTTGGTTCAACAACCAACAAACCAGGCCCAAAAAAGCCTCATCCATTTAGGTTCTACTCATTTATGCACCTAAGCATAAATCATAACTCCCACATGGCTCTTAACAAGGTACTCTGATGCTACCGTTCTTCAACAAATTTGATTTTCTCATTATCACCCTGAAATCATTCCCCTTTGATCTCCTTCTTGAGTCACAATGTTGCCACACAAACATTAAAAATATAAATATCAATATAATATTTAAGATCTTGATGTTAGGACTAAAAAGATTATAATGTTTTATAGTTTTATTTTAAATAATTATTAATCATATACAAGTATTATTTGCAATCCAGTACAACTTGAGCTGATGTAAACAATAAAGTTTGTGGTCATAAAAATGGTGTGAATTGAGATAATAAATCGAGAACATGATAGATGATTTTATTTTATCCTTAAAGAATGAATTGTGTTATCTAATTTTCTAATTTTTTTAGAACTCCTAATGTAGATATTTGTTTTGCATGGTAACTTCTCCATTTTAGTGGCTCAAAGTCTCAGTTTTGGTTGGCCTTCAATTCTAAATATCTTTTGAAGTGATCTCTTCCATTTTAATAATTTTGATGCTTCTAATGATCATCATGATAACTCCTTAACTTTGACACTGCCTGTGAATCTTGGCTTCTATTATGTGATGTTGCTGTTACTTGATTTTACAGTTCTTTCAACTCAAATAGGCCTTTCAACTTATTTTTTCTAGCCATTCTTGATGCAAGTGAGACTGAAAAGTTTTGACAGAAGTCATCTCCTCATACAAGCACGAGATTTGGTGTGAACATCTGGTGATCTATTAACTTTAGTTTTTCTATTCTTTTATTTTTTGTTAGGGGTTCACACATTGATCAAGTTTTATCAAATTTGGTACAATCCCATTCTATGTTATAACGTTTATAATAGATAGCTATTATATTATCAATCGTGCCAGATTTTTTAAATTTACAATTTTCATCCAAAAAAGAAGAATAATTATGTAAATAGAATTTTTGAACTATGAATTTGAATGTATGCACATTATTTTATCTATTTCATCGTGGGTCACTTCAAAAAATGTTAGAAGAAGACTTGCATAATGAGGCTTTAGCTCTACCAAATATTTTAGGAGATTACAAAGGCAAATCTTTATAATGAAAACATCTAAATAGAATTTAGAAAATATCAATAAATTAATAGTTAATTACTTTGTTTAGCCAAATCAAGTTCATAAGATGAAACTTTATTATATTATAGGTGAGATTTAAACGCAAGGTCTTAGCAACAATATAAAAGACCCTTACTAACTAAACTAATTGGTACCCCCATTGTTAATCAATTACCTTGATAAAGCACATGTGATGTATTAAAGAGGTAACCGAGGTTTAGTGAACACAAGAGAACAGCTTCACTAGAAGCTTCGATAATGGTAATAGGTAGTAAACAATACTTTATATGATTAACAATATATAATATACATAAAACATTAAAAAATTAGTTATCAGTACATAATAAAAAAACAAAAAACATTAAAACAGGATATAGGTGGTCAACAATATATAATAGAGCAAAAAAAAAAAAAAAAGATTCTACTTACTGCAAATCTTAGAAGGATGCATGATTTGCCAACTCCTGAATCTCCAATAAGCAAAAGCTTAAACAGATAATCACTGCAAACATATAAAATAAATATCTTTCTTTAAAATTATTAGCTTTTGATAAATCATTTTCAAAATAATAACACTGAAAGAGAGAGAAGTAAAAAAAAGAATCATTCCAAAACAATTGAGCTTCTATCCCACAAGTATGAAGAGCGTAAGTGTTAAACCATGAATATGCATGACCATGGGTAAAATTTTAATTCAACTACAAGTATGGCTTGCAGAAAAATAAATATTATATGATAAATTTTACAAGTTTCACTCTCTACTTAATTGTGTTAGGGCTTCAACTAAAAGAAACGAATAAAAGTATGGTTTGCATAGAGATATAGATACAAGATAAACCACTTAATGCATATAATTAATTATATAAAATATTGATATGCCCAATGATAAAATTGCCGTTGAGTGATTAAAAATAATGAAAACTACCGTCTACCAAATAAATCTTAAATAGCACTAAAAAGACTCATTGTGGCAATTAAGATTCTATCATCAGGTAAGTGTCTAATTTCATTAGCTATCTTTGATAATAATTTAATCTTAATTTTTTAAGATTGATGATTGTCAACTTAGTTCTTCACATTGCTTTTCCAATATGGTGACTACATAACTCACATTTGATTTTCAATATGGTGGTTATCTAAATCATGCTACAATCATACTTAATCATTCTTACTTATCACCTCACCTCATGATACAACTATAAAAAGGGGAATAAAGCAATGGCTTCATGCATCCCATAATAAGTAGCAAAAAGAAGAGATGAAGGAGAGGAAGAGAGAAGGGTATTATCTGAGAAAGCAAAGAAGTTCTTTCAAATTCTTGCAAGAGAAAATCATCAGTTTCTTCAAGAAGAAAATAATTGTTGTTGTTTCTTGTTTAACTAAAGAAGAAGCTTTTGGTCATAGCAGAAAATAACACTCCTTTGAACGCCAACAATAAAATAAGAAGAGAGTAACAGTAGCAAACAGCAACATCTCATCCTCCACTTCTAACCATCATCTTTACAGCAGGTGATGACATTTTCTCTCAACTAGACAAAGTGGTACCTTTGTCAATATCTCAAACTTTGTATGCAATATAATCTCTTCATAATCTCTTTCGAAGCTGTATGATTTATTTAATCATTGTGCTGCTGGGGACATAGACTTATTTAAGCTGAACCATATAACATTTTGGTGTTCACTTTATTGGTGTTTGATCTCTTTTGCAACTACTATGTGGTTGCCCCTTGATTGAGGGTGCTTTCTTTCTCAATATCATAACCATAATCCCTCTTATCCCAATTATTTAGGATCAATAACAAAATAAAAATCATAAGAAATACTTGGATAGAGACTACTCCAAATTAAGAAGATAATTCATATTCCCAAGATAATTCACACACACACACACACACACAAATATTAAGGCGTAAGTTTGCAGGCCATGGTCACAAATTTTGGGTTCAGCGCAATAATTCTCTATATATAAGTAATGGTTAGTTAAATACATTCTAGATAACCATATCATAGAAATGGAATCTAAAAATCAAAATGTTAACGAGCACAGACTTCTGCAGAAAGTAATGCATAGAGGGACTCTTCCGATGTATGTTTAAAGGGTAAAAAAACAAAAGTTCCAGCACTCTCACCATCTAACACTGCCAAATTCAGACCAAAAAAGTATCCATAGATACAATGTTAAAAGATATGAATGATACTTCCTTAATTTAACAAAATCTTGCAAGCAAAATAGTAAAAAAATCAACCTTTTAACGCCAACAAAACATCCAAGACATAATGGAGCCTAAAAAGGACCCGACACAACAATGGCCATCAATTTATACATGAAATTAAAAATGACTTCCTTTACCAAAAAATATTAATAAAGCTATAACATGAGTAAACATAGGCGAAAGGAATCATAAATTGTAGTACAACCAGGCCACCTAGACCACAAGTTTCAACAAAAATATCATCTAAAGCCCAGATCTGAGAAAAATTATTGGCATAGCACCTTGGAGGTAGGTGTTATCCAGATCTTGACAAACAATCGTTCATAATCTCAATGAACCCAATCCCCCTGGTAATCAAAGCATATCACAATCACCAAATGACTCCCAAAACTAAATCGCTTCAAGCTCATAATAAAAGTTCCATTCTACATCCGGACAGATCTAAACCCACGTAAACATCCAAAGCCTTCCATTTTTTCGACAAAATCAGAAACTTGGACCTGGAATAACTTACTACTCGGTATTCATGATTACAGATCGAAGGGGCCGCCGCTCGAACTACTGCGCTCTCTCCGGCGGGATTCTCGATGGCAAAGCTTTCCCTGAAAATGATTCCGATCAGAAGAGGTCGATCAAATCTATGCGGAAAGAGAAAGAAAGGCCTGCGAAATGGGAAGAGATCGAGGCGTTCGAAATGGGGAAGCGAGGTTAAGATTCGAGAAGGCCGAAACTTCTCAAGTTTTTAAGGGGGGACAGAGCCATCAGCCAGCACACGGTTGGATCTTTAAATTACTAATTTGCCCAAATTTTTGTGAACACTTTATTATTAAAGAAATAATATTTCATTGCCCTTTAAAATGCTATTTCGTATTATTATTATTATACGGACTTTCCCCACACGGGACCTCTACAGGTACTCAAATTTGACTTCGCCGTGTTGTTGGAGGATGTTGCTTCTTACTTTTTATCCCTTTCGTCAAATTTCAGGGGTCTATTACTATGATAATTTTGATTAAAGAAATGTTCCTTCGATCAGTTTTTAAATTTAAAAAAATTAGCCAAGGCTTGAAAATTTAACTCTAAAAATTTAAAATATGTTTATACTTTATATGTCATCTAAAAAATACTTAATCAAACACAAAGTTCTATTTAATATTCAAATTGAAAAATTTTAAATTAAATTATCATTTAAGCATCAATTTTAATAAATTTATTATTAAAATGAATATTTTAAAGAGATCAATTTCAAGATATTGAAAGTAATTAGATTCAATTTTAAATATGCTCAAACAAAACACTTTCAGCATAATTGAAAATTTTATGATATTAATTGAAGGATTATAAAAATCTTTGAATCTTACAGGTTAATAATAAAAATAAGTGTTTCGATGAGAAAAAAATTAATAAAGATAAATTTGAGATCATTAAGTTATTTAAATATTAAAAATTTATACAGGACTAAGAGAATTAGCATAGATAATACGATAAAATATTTTTAAAATTTTAACTAAAATATCAAAATGTTATTTTAAAGATATTATAAATAAATCTCTATGTATTATATGAAAAGAACCTAAATTCAATTTGAATTGAGCTTAAAAATATAAAGAAACTTATAGCATTATTTGACACTTGATGTCGACGATCATTATTAGCAGTCACCATTAACCAACTATCATTGTTTGACTTTTGCTATTTAATCCACTATTATTCAATGATTTTCATTTATTAGTTTTTCATGTAAAAATTAGTGTCCCTTCAATGAATTTCATTTACTTTGTGTGTATAAGATCTTCATATAAGATTAAGTCTCTATTATATGAATATTCTGACGCACAATAATGTTTAAATAAATATGATGCATGAATAATTAAGAAAAGTTTATTTAACTAAAATAAAGTTTGACAGATTAAATTTAAAGTTAGAATATTATAAAGTATTTTTTATTTAAAAACAAGAATAATAATAAATTAATATTATTTATATTTTATTTTGATTAACTAATATTATTATAGACTAAACTTTCATGAAATATTGTTAAACTAATATTATGTAGAACTAAAATTGAATAAAAAGTTTCGTTGCTGCTTGCCGGATGCAAATTGTAATATTTTTTTAATATTTCAAAAATTTTTTTTTTTCAAATGTCACATGTGGACGCGTATTGATTTGGGCTATATATAAGTGAATTAAAGAAGCATATGCTATACATTTAAGCAAATAAATAATCTTTGTTTATATCACAAAAATCTCCATCTGGTCAAGCGTGAATTATGGCACAGAATAAGATTTGTCATGTAAAGTATAAATCCTATAATGCTGAAAAGGAGCTAAATCAACCTTAAATCTCATTTTCAGAAGTTGTTTTAGAGATTAAACAGAGTCTAAATGGTGCAAATTTGCTATTCAAGTATCATGTCTCATCAAGATGATTTCAGCACACTAAAAATGCATAATTTGAGCACATTAAGAGGCAAATTAGTCTACTTAAGCCTTATAGTTTTTGGCCACCTATTGCTCCCTTTTAAATGAGGGAGAATGTTGACCTTCATGCATCCGCTATAAGTCGAGTTGAGCTTACAAGACTGACAACTTCAATCTGACAGTGTAAATTAAAAAATACACCTGACGCCAAAATTAGTCGAAATAATATTCGATCGACGAGATTTTATTGACATTGAGCGTTGAAATTGATCAAAATATGCATATTCTACAAGTTAACGGTAGATGATCGAGATCAAGCAGATATGTGGTAAATAGATATGGTAGCTGCGATGATATCTAAATGACATCCGTTCGTAAAATTGAGTGCGTCATTATCTTCGAAACGCTGAAATCTATTAAATAAGACTGTCCGCGATCGATTCAAACAAGTCTACGCGAACACCGAGCGGTTAGAAGTGATAATACACATTTTTAGTTGAAATTAACTAGATGCGACGCCGACTCAAACCAAATGACTTCTAATTAACTTAAATTTTAAAAGGTTTTTTTTTAAATACATATCACCCGAAACAATACATTTATTTGTTCAACTTAAATATTACATGGACTTTGTTAGTCTCGCTTTGAGTTTGCTAGAATATAGGTTGGAGGTTGACGGAAGTCCAAGTCATTTTATGTAGTTATACCCTTTTAGTCTTATATAAGTAATATTTAAGTTTGGAATATGAAACATATAAATAGACATATTTAAAGTGTTATGTATATAAAAACCCCAATTTTAAAATAAAACTTAAAACCCACTCAATCGGCCTCCCACACTCCTTCGACTCCTCACACGCAGGCTCGATCCGAAGGCTCTACCGTGCGATTCCCTCAAAGAGGCTCTCGTTCGATCTGCCACAATCGTTCCCTCCCACTCTTCCCTCAACCGCAAGCACGATCTCTTCTTTCCCTCGCCCTCAACCGAAACTTCCCCCGCTCACGACTTCCCCCTCTCACGCACGCTCGGCTGGTCCTCACGAAAATCCCATAAACCCTCTCTCGTCGACTCTCTTTCCCGTCGCTCATACAGCCGGAAAGATTCTCCCTCTGCACAGGTGATTCTTGATTCTCTCTCCCTCTTTCTTTCTCTCGACCAGCAAAGCCCCTCCCGATTCGTTTGATCGCAGCAGTTTCCTTCTCCAGCATCTCGGCTTCTAACAGCACCCTGGCCGGCCACAAATCAAGCAAATCTGCCTCAAACACACTAACACTATTTTCCCCAACTCCAACATTGCTTCTGTTCCCAACCAAAAACCCATGTTAATTTTCGCAATGTCTGACTGGCGGATAAGCGTTTTCCCTCGAGATCCAACATGCAGCAGCTGTGCTTCTTTCCGCGATTCTATAAAAGTCTAGCAACCGATATACCTTCGGATCATTTTCTTCTCTAGCTGCTGTATAAGTTTCAAAATTTTATATCTGTATGTCGAATCTTATTTGTTGATCATTATTATCCCCATCATTGGCGCATCGGAGGGAAACAATGGAAGTTGTTGCATCAGCTCCAGGGAAAGTTTTAATCACCGGTGGTTATCTAATCCTGGAGAGACCCAATGCGGGGCTTGTCTTTAGTACGAATGCTTGCTTCTATGCAATAGTGAAACCGCTGCATGAAGAAATTAAGCCTGAGAGCTAGGCGTGGTCTTTGACGGATGTGAAAGTTTCATCCCCCCAACTTTCCAGGGAGGCCACATACAAGCTGTCACTTAAGAAATCAACGCTTCAGTGCACCACCTCAAGGAATTCTGTGAACCCTTTCGTTGAGCATGCAGTGCAATATGCAGTAGCAGCTGCAAGGGGATCCTTTGTTGAAATTGAAAAGAAAAATGTGCTAGAAAAGCTTCTTCTGCAAGGGCTTGATATTACCATCTTAGGAAGCAAGGACTTCTATTCATAGCGTAGGCAGGATTGAAGATCCCGCTATGCTCAACAGAGTGTAGCGGGTCAGCTCACTTGATGATCGTTATCATTGCTCATTTCAAAGATATAACATAAAGAGGCTTATATATGTAAAAATTATATATGTTTGCTACATACAGTTAATCGAAGACCCCACTAATATCCAAAAAGGACTTAGTGGGCATGAAGACTTCGGTTCTTAGTGTTGCGAAGAAAACCACATTCGATAGGAGGAGTAGTTTAAAATTATTAGAGGTATTTTCTTTTATCTTCGAAATTTTGATTAAATTTTAGACTTAAAAAAAGGGGAATAATCAAGATTCATTTAAAAAGAGATCAATCACATCAAAAATAATTAATCTAAAATGAAATATGGATGTAAAAATTGCATATATATTTACTTTTATGCAGATGATCGAAGACATCTTACCAAATGGGTAATATGCATTTGTGTTAATAAATCACGCTGTTATTCATAGATTAAAGCCAAAATTGTTAGATGTAGCTTCCCCTATGTCGAAATGCTATCAAAATTTAAATTAAATTTTGGACTTAAAAAAGACAAAGAATCAAGATTCATTTAAAAAGAAATCATTCACATCAAAAATAAACAATCTAAATGTGGGATCCGAAAATTCATCTCTGAAGAAAGAGTTGTTTAAGTGTGATAATTTGGAGATGAATAGTAGATAAGACACCTAGAGATTTCGTTCTCATTTGGTGAGAACTTTTTATATCCGGTTCTAGGTTTCCCAGCATGCATAGTTAATTATCCAATCTTGAGAGAGCACGATTAATTTGATAGTTAAAGAAGCAGTATATAATTCGGTGAGTGAAGTTTAGAACTTATGAAATTTATTATTTTAACTTAAAACTTTTATGGGGAGCGATGGCGTCGATCTAGATCCCATGGTTAGTCATCATGTGGTCCGTCGGAGGTAGTCGATGACGTAGAAGGATCCTTGTCGAACACATGGGTTACGTCGTCCAAGGTGTCTTGTAGACTGGGGTGGAGTTTGTCAGGGACAAATATAAGTCAACTAGCTAACATAGGGCTTTTGCCCAACCAAATACATTACATTTCACTCAAAGAGCGGGTTGGGAACATGCAGTGCGGACTGGTAATTTAGTGTGGTGTCATGGCCACCGGTCGAGGGTCAGTTATGCCCATTTATGTGGTATATCGGCAAAACCACGGATGAGGACAGTGCGTCACTACGAGCTTTAGGAATATTTGAGTGTGAAGGTAGTTATGTATTTAATTTGACATTTTCTGAGCAAAAAATTTCTTAATTTGTCAAGACAAATTCTGAGAGGGTGGATTTATTTTATTTTATTTTTTAGTTTTAAATTTAAATAATTAATTTCATTTTTTTTATTTATATTTTGTTATTTTCTTTGAATTTTGATCATTTTATGATTGATTTTAGATTTGAATATATGATCATTTATCATTGAAATTTTAATTCATTCTACCGATCTGATAATATCAATTAATAGACCTTATCTACTTTCTGCGATTTTCTGAAGGATCTAAATTCATTATCTCAAGTATAATCCTTCAAAATCTTTGTCACTCTAATTTGAACATAGAGGATCGGGTTTGGGACTTTTCTTCTGAATTTGAAGAAAATGTTGATTCATATATTGTATTATATGACAATTAGCTTGATATTACTAATTTAAAATTCTTATAATATCAAATTTTTTGATTTTGTTAACTTGGGACGGTCAGAAGACCAAACCGGGATTATGTAGCTTCTTTTGTATTTGACTTAATAATTACTTCAACATGCATATGAATATATGTTCTTTTGAAAATTGCATGGACATTAAGATGTTTAATGTTGAAGTTTCGATGTCAAATTTTGATTTTTTAGGTTTTGTTAACGGGACGGTCAGAAACCAGCAGGAAGTATGTATATTCTTTTGTATTTGACTTAGTAATTACTTCAACATGCATGTAAGTATCTGTTCTTTTGAAAATTTTGCATGGACATTAAGATGTCTAAGTTGAAGTTTATATGTCAAATTTTGATTTTTGAGTTTTGTTAACTTGAGACCCAGAAGATGCAAGGGATTATAGCTCTTCTTTTGTATTTGACTTAGTAATTACTCCATATATACGAATATCTTCTTTGGGAATTGTATGGATATTAGAATGTCTAATGGAGTTTATATGTCAATTTTGATTTTGAGTTTTGTTAACTTGACCGTCAGAGGACCAAACCGGGAAGTGTAGCATCTATTCTTTGCTTATATCTAACTATTGTTTGGATATTTCAACATACATACGAGTATATGTTCTTTTAAAATATTGTATGGACATTAAATGTCTAGTTGAAATGTAGGTTCAATTTGTAAGTTTAGGTTTTAATATGACATTTTTGGGTTTTGTTAACTTGGTCAGAAGACCAAAAGGGATGGATAGACACTCTCATTCTTTGAGGATCGGATCTAGATTAATTATTTCAAGATCTATTCTCCAAACCTTGTCAACTAGATTATACTTAGAGGATCGGGTTTGAGACTTTTCTTCTTATGACCTTGAATTTGAGGATACATTAACAATGATGATAGATTTATCTTTGTCATTTAGTAATTAACTTAAGATTTATAATAGCATTAGATTTTTAGGTTTTGTTAACTTGGGACGGTCAAGACGGATGGATAACATCTGTGGATATTAGAATGTCGTTAGAGTTTTGATGTTTGACATGGCATAGATGTATGCATAGACTTTGATACTATTGTAAAACCGGATATAGATATGTCAAATATGAATTTGACCATTTCAAATGTTTATCATATATCAAATAGAGTCTATAAGACTATAAGACACAGTTGACTCTCTCAACTATTTGTCATGAGTATAGATTTATCTATAAGATATGCATTGACACTTTCATGTACTTGCATGTATCAAGTGAGAGTCAGTTATAAAAATATGAATGCACATTCGTAAGTGATTGTCGTTCTGATGATATAGGCTTAGTTCAACCACTTATCATATTCAAAAGTATTATGTTCTTTAACAAATCAAGCATGCATTTTTATAGAATATGAATTTGATTATTTCAAGTATTTGCATGAATCAAATGGTTAAGCAAAAAGAACATTGCTTCATAAGGTCATAGATTTCATTTAACTTGCATATTAAAGACATTCAAATTGAACAAAATAAGATAACACTTTGAATATGCACACTGAATTATTTCACTTAAGCATTTTAGCATGAAGCCCTTGCCATTTATTTCCTAAATGACATATGACATGCACTTGTATCTTTCCATGCATTGAGTGTCACATTTTCATTTCTCACCCACTCATATGGCATAATCACTTAGGCAAAATGAATTTAAACTTTAAATAAGTAATTGTCATATCTTTGAAGATTCGTAACAACTAAGCTAAGCATAGGTAAGCATCTTTGTATCATATGATGAATGAGCTAAGCATGAATAATCATATGCATGTACCTTCCTTCTTCAAACAATTAGACATTTCACATTTTTATTTATCAAAATTTTGGCGACCTCAGCATCATCCCCTAGGCTACTTTGGGGGACTAAGCCTTCCCACTACGCTAAGAAAGGTGTGCATGGTAGGTGTCGTGAGACACCTCGGCCAAAAATTTATTTGCCCACCATGCCAAGAAAGGCGTGCATGGGTTGCACAGCACAATATTTCCTTGTCACGTTGGAACAACGTGAACAAGTACTTATATCATAACAAGTTTTCCTGCCACATTGGAACAACGTGAGCGGTACTTTATAATGATTTCACATTGGAACGTGAGCAGTGCATAGAAATAATTTAACAAATTTACATTCACATGTAAATATAAGTGATACCTTCTATAGCGTCTTTCATCACCATTTCACTGCATTTGGAATACTCAAATAGCAAGCTGTAACATAAGCTTTTAATTGCATGTAAGCACCTCTCCATAAATTTCTAGCATGCTAAGAATCACAAAATCCATAAATGAATTTTGCACATACTTCCCTTTCTTTTTTATTATCTCCTTTTTTATAAAATTTTGGCACCTCCCATCATCCCTACTACTTGGGATAGGCCTTCCCACCACGCCAAGAAGGCGTGCATGGTGGGTGTCTGAGACACCCGACCACAAATTTTGATTGATTGCACCAAGAAAGGCATGCATGGGTTAGCATATATTCAACTTTCCATGTTGGAGAAACATGAGTGGGTATATAATAAATTTAAAGCTCTTTGCATGATAAAAAAAAGAAAAAAGTTGCTTGCATATATTTAATTAAGAGCGTAATAATCAAAATTTATTGACCTCCTCTCCCCACATGTGGGGTTGCCATGAGAGACGCCTCACCAGAGAAAGGGTCGTGGGTCATGACACCCTGGGTGAAATTTTGATAGCATAGCATTTCCTATTAACAAGATATCAAAATGATAGAAACGGACAAATATGCAAGAATGAAACCCATAGGGAATAGTAAGTAATAGCCAATTCCTTTCTTTTCTAATTTGATTTTATTTTCAGATTTCATATTCATTCATATGCAAGAGGAACAAATGAAATCCATAAGAGATAGTATAGTATGACATATCCACTTTTCCATTTAATTTCAGTTTTATTTTGATTTCATTACTCATGTACAAGAGATAAAACAAATGAAATCTATAGGAGATAACAAGTAGCATGGCATAAACTCCTTTGATAAAAATGATTTCAGCATGTATCACATTTCTAGACAACAATTCCATAGATTTCCCCTTAGGTAAAACTATGTCTAGCAAGTGTAGTACTCTTCAAAAGCAAATCTAATTCAATTTTCCCTTAGATAAAAATATTTTCAGCAAATATCATGCCTTTAGAAAAGCAAATCAATAGGTTTCCCCTTAGGTAAAAAAGGTTTCAACAATTCCCCCTTTGATAGAAACAAATTTCAGCAATTCCCCAATTTGTAAACATGATTTAACAATTTCCCCTTAGGTAAAACCAATTTCAGCAATTTCCCCATATCCATAAATTTTTTCAATAAGGGAAACACATAGATGCTCATTAAAAAAAGCAAATAGCACAATATTTGGGCCATACATCATCCCAAAGCATTTTAGCAAGATAAACACCATAAAATCCATAGATAATAGGAAATAAAATAGATTTAGACCATATCATCTAATCTCAAAGAAAACTCTTAGCATCATTTGACCAAAGAAAGGAAACATCCACTTCATTTTATCACAAGAAATGAAATTCTATGTATGTAAAATAAACAGGTTTGAAAGGAAGAGCAACTTAGAATTTTAGGTTGCAAAGGAAAGGAAGAGATAGAGTTCGGTTAGGCTTGAGCTTGGTTGATCTCACTGCTCAACTCACTGAGGACTAAGCACCGAGGGAGAAAATCGATGAGAGTCTTCGACGAGAGCAGAAACGAGAAGGAGTTTTATGAAGAGGAGGATCGGCCAAGCAAACAAAGAATGAGAGAGAGCCATCATAATGGAATCGACGAGGGAGCGCCTACTTCAGCCTGCACGGCAACCTGAAAGGGAGACTGACGCTTTGATCAACCTAGATTTCATGCCTACACCAATCTGACTGATGAGAGGGAAGAACCGAGAGGAGCACGGATGAGAGGAGCACGACGAGAGCAAAGAAAACAAGGAACCGAGGGAAAAATGAGCGTGAATGAGGGTCAACGGCGCGTAGAGATATCCCTTGCCGCCGATAAGCTTGTTTTTTGATTACCTGCTGCAACTAAGGAAATAGCGGCCGGATCTTTCTATTGGAGGCTTAGGTGGTAGGAATTAGGTTAGGGATTAAAAAGACAAGTATTTAATCCCTTTAATTATAATTTAATATTATTTATGATATTAATTTATGCAATAAAACCCCAGCAATATGTCAATCTTAGATGTTTCATGTAACGAACGACGCTGATCGATTTCACAATCGGCGAGCAAAGTCGGCGGCCAGAGTGAAATTAGGTTTAAATTATGCGCGCATTTGATTGCTCGACGCCGCACACTTTGAATCGATCGAAGCGCTTTGATAGGTCTCGATTTCGTGATGACGGCGTGATCAATTTCGCAAACCGACGCCGTTGGACATTCGACTTCTGATGTGCACAATTTCATTAAAAATTGATTTTAATCATTTGATTGGTCATTAATTGATTCATATTTTTCAATTAATTAATTTTAATATTTTCGACGACATGAGGTTGAATTTTCAAATCAATCGAATTTAATCGATTTCGCTGATTAGTATTTTAATTTCCACCATATTTATTTAATTCTAAGTGGCACATAATTGTAGGTCAACACTAAAATGAAATATGGATGTGAAAATTACATATAAATTTATTTTTATGCAGGTGATTAAAGGCCCATTATGCTCACCAGGGCATAATAGGATTGAAATTCGGCCCAGGTGCTTCAAAATATCAACCATCACGGTCATCATTGCATGATGGATAGGCCAAATAGTTCCGTGAAGCACCTACGGATGATCATCGCCAAAATGCTGCCAAAATTTTGTCTAAAATTCATACTTGCAAATATAATTCAAGATAAACAAATAGCGCTGCCTAAGCTCGCTAAAATAAATTGATATCGAATTAAATTTTGAATTATAAATGAGAATGTATTTGAAATAAATTTGAAATATTATATTTCAAATAAAGAAAGATGGACTAAACTCAAACAGATTTATGAATTTGAAAATTTTGGCACTAAATATAAATTTGGCAATATCTCCAATTTTTGGGATGATGACTTGAATCCAATCATTGGTGTTATTTTCGCATGTGTGTATGTGTGTGTATATGGGGGGGACACCATGTAGATATAATGGTGTACTTATTGAGGTGATCGAGTACGACATCAAAGAATAGTTTACTATCTTGAAAGATAGAAATCAATACCCTACGATGGACCTAATCATCTAACAAGGACTCCTAAGGCATGATGGGTCTTCGAATGTACCATAGATTTTTTTCCTACTTTACATGGATGAATAAAGTAGGGTTTATTTAAAATTGATTCTAAAGTTTCCTATGGTGGCAAACCCTCATCGTTAATTATATCCTAAGGAATACTTTCGATTAAAGTAGACAATTATTGTCTCCAAAAAATTCAAAGATAGGACTATCTATAAATTGGCTATATTTGGAAGATTAAATGGGATAAATAAAAAAATGACTTATTATCGAAGCCAAAGGGGATGCTCATGATACTAGGAAACCCAATGAGCATCCCAAACTATCATATAATTGGGCTTTATATATTTAAAATTGAAGATAATTATATATTTGAGTTAAAATTTTCTTTAAAATTTAAGACTTATAATTTCATAATACAAGATTATGGAAATGCCTAAGAGGTGAGGATTTATGCTTATTGCCCTAAAGAGAAATAACAACCTCGGATCCTAAATCTAGGGAGCTTTAGCGAGGGCAAAAACATGACTTAAATCTAAGATAAAAGTGGGTATATTGTTTACCTCCACAAGAGAGAGTAAACCACCCAATTACTAGACTTATAATAGCTTGGAGTGACAGCCAGCTGACTCCTCCTACGATTTAAAATCATGTGGTCAAGTCATATGATTTGCAAAATAAGTAGGCTGTTATTATTTCAAAAATAAACTAAAGTCCTTAAACCCACTTCCTAAGAGACTAGAGCATGAGTGACATGAATAATGGCTTAGTCTAATGCAAATCTTATCAAATTTTATTTGATTTTGGACTCGTTATTTTAACACGAGTTATAGGATTTTATATGCCTAAATATATGATTAAGTTGATTATGGGCTAAATCAAAAGAGAAAGAGGTATTTTTTCCATCACAGACTCTCAAAGGTTATGCCCTATTTTATCTGGCAAAGATGGAAACCCTCTCTTAGCAAGAGTGAAACAAAATAATATGCATGATATTAAGCATACAATATTCAACTAAGGGGTTGCTAAATATTTTATTATCTTGGTTTAATGCCTAGGCTTTATGTTAGGTTATGAGTTTGTTTTAAAATTTTAGTTATGAGTTGTTAATTGGGGTAGAAAAGTTAATTTTTCCTAAGTGCTTAATCGCATCTAGGTCATACAATAATCACCAATCATAAATAAACTACGAAGAGACATGCTTTTTCTAATGTACAAGCTAAACAAAATATCAAATAATTTTATAAAGCTAACACAAAAGAATAAGAGGCCGATACGATCGGGGTATCATCATACAACCCGAAAAAGAAATGGGTAGCCTAGCTCCACCCTTATACAACTCGGTATAATGAAAGAATAATTGTAATTTAATTACAACAAATGAATGGGAGCTATAGCGGATCTTCAAATCTTCAAGGCTCCTTCTTTCCTCCATTTCCTTCTTTCATTTGGTTGGGCAAGCTCCATAGGATCACATGGTACATAAGACTTGGTCTTGTAACCAATGTTTATCCTAAGCCCCCATAGCACTGATCTTAATTCCTAATATAAAATTACATTAAAAATAGAAAAAATAAATCTAACTACACCTGCAAAATAAGTGTTAGCTAAACACACCATACAACCCAAGCAATTATATGAATAATTTGGACTTAGCACCTTATACATGGGTAACCAAGTCTACCTATCCTAATCTAGATTATGCTTAGAGGTTAAGCAACATGCACAACAAAAATATTTATATTATTTTAACCCCTTCATAAATCTTCAGAAAATGTGATTAGCTAATCACCTAACATACGTATGCACATACCATAACATCTAGTCTACAATATTATATCACAAAATAAGCACACATCAAATCATGCACCGCCCTAACATAAAGCTAGAAGGGGTGACTTAATCTAATGTGTGTGTTAAGGCTTGTGTGGTATGTTCTAACTAGGCTTTAGAGTTAAAATTTTCTAAGTATGAAAGACATTTAATTATCATGGGTGTTTTTACTTTAAATGATTAAATTGATTTGCAAATTTTACTTAACATTTTCTTTTGTTTCATTTGACCTACACAACAACTAAGTATTATGAAGAGAAAGGAAAAAAGATGACTACTCTCTTTTATCCCTACTTAAGTCGCATTTAAAGTAAAATAATTAATCAATTCCCTTTAGTGAATGACTAATTACATGTTTTAACTAATCATAAGTTTAGGTTCACTTTAAATAAACTCATTCAATAAGAAAGATATCTTAAGGTTAGTTGGAATGAATTACTATCACATAATACATGTTCGTTCATTTTTTTCCATCATGTATATCATGCATATGATTATATCCTAAGCATAGCTGTACATGCAATTTGTATCTTAGCACACTTAAATGATGAATGTGAGTAAATGTATTTGGAATTAATATTTTATTTGGTTGAATGATTTTGTCATATTAATTTAAAGCTCTATCTAAATTCTTATGCAAAAGCATAAGGAAAGAACTTTAAATCACATGACTACTCAACTCAACCAAATAAACAAAGTATGAATGCATGTATTTTTTAATAGAAAAATAGGATTTTCATTCATTAGCTAAGTACACATCCACATGTATAAAAATTTTAAGCGAATATGTCACCATTGTTCTGCACCAAGGGAACGAGGTAGGAACCTCATCAAACTTAAAGTCGCCCCGGAATGTCCATTAATATATAATTATTCTTAGATACATATATGGATTTATAAACAACTACAAGAATAAAAAATCCATAAAAAATTGTATTAATTGATTGATTTATTTTGTGTAAATGAATTAAAGCTTCTAAATTCTAATGTCCAAATGCATAAGGAAGAAATCAAAAGTGCCATTATTCTACACAAAGGGAACGAGAAAGGAACCTCCTTAGGGCTACTTAAAGCCATGCGTCCTTGGGATGTCCAGACTAATATACCACTAACATTCTTACTTATGCAAATCAACACATGAATATAAGGAATGGACTTCATTTCATACACTAGATTTATATTCACTTGCATTTCCTATGTACATATCTAACTAAATCTACAATATATATGTATATTCAATCATTAGTAAACTTTTTGAAAATATATTTGAGTTTAATAATGATACAAGCCACACATATTTTTAATTTAAATCAACACATGTAATTTGACATAAAGGAAATCATTTTATTTAATTAATTTTTTTAAAGAAGAGATGGATGCATGAATCACATGACATACCATATTTAGCATGATTGGAGAGAAATAAAATAACACAAGCATGTGATTTCATTCAAATTAACTATGTCCTAAGGACAATCAAACTAAATAAGATTATTTAAAACAAACCAAAGTTCTTTAATATCATTTCATTTTTCATGTTTGATTTGATTTAAGAAAATGTGAAAGAGGTTTGCTAATCCTAATCCCATTCCCCATGTGTGAGTTAATTTGATTTAATGAAAGATAATTAGGTTGATTTTATGTCTTAATTAGGTTAGAGTATGAATTAAGTCAATTAATAAACCATTACCTACATCTCTTTAAGTTAATTAACTAATTAATAATGAGCCAATATGATATGCAACCACATGAAAAGTAAATTTGCAATGCTCCTAAGAAATGAGGCCTACAATTGGCTTATTATTAATAGTTAATTAGGCTTAAGGGATCTCACTTAACTACTTTTATAGTTTTCTTGCACATGTGAGCTAACTATAATTTCATTAACTCTCTCTTTAGGTTATTGAACACCCAAGGAGCTACCCAAAGTCGATTAAAGGTGATTAGATGTAAAGCGGATTTTAGATTGAGTTAGTTAAGCTCATTAATCCATTTGGTTAAGCATGAAACATTTTCAATTATTGAAATGGAATTAGCTTAAGGAAAGAGATCAAGAAAGAGGCATTAATCTCAATCCTTAAGTCCCATATTTGGTCACTTAGGCTCTGATTTTATCCTGAGGATTAATTAATTAATTAAGTAATTAATTACCTCATTAATTATTAACTAATCAAATTCCAAAAAGTAAAGAAAACTTAGGAAATGAATTAAGAAAATATCCTAATCACATTCCCTAAGTTGCTTACTATTTAATAGAGGTAATTATATTTAAATAATTAATTAAGTCATTGTTCATTCACTAATTATCACTAATTAAATTAAGAGAATGATTAAGGCTTAATCAATTAATTTTCCTAATTAAGCAACCAATAAAATCCTAAAAAAATAAAGAATGTAGAGGTCATCCTCCTAAACATCCACAAAAAATTTGAGATTAATTGAGTGATTAATTAAGGGGTAATTAAGCTAATTAGCTTTCTAATTAAATCTTAATTAAGCCAAAATTACTATTTAAAATTAATTAATATTAATTTTCCTAGATTCTACTCTGAAATATCTTCAAAATGAGCTCAAGTTTATATTTTTAAAATTTTTCTAGGATTAGTTATGACTTTTAGAAGTTTTAGCCTTAAAAATTAATTAATTAGGCCTAATTAATGCCTTAATCCTGTCGGGCCACGTGGCGGCTGATGTGGCGCGATAGGATTGGCTATTTAAGTTCTCACATTCAAAGGCTGACTTGGATGGCGGTGGATGCGCTAACTCCGTGGACCGTCCTATCTAAAATCGGAAGGCCATGATCAGATATGTGGTTTAGGAAAAGAATCAAGGGATCTAACACGAGATCTAATTAGAGCCATTTGTTCCAATCACGCAGAACAGACTGCTCATGATCTATCCCATTCATGAGCGACAGAAGACCGTTTTCATCCATCTTTTCTCATTCGATTCGAGCTCACTCGAGCTTGGATTGCCTCCAAATTCATCCCACACCTTCGGGGAGGGGAGACGCACACATCCAATGACTAAAAACTCATGATGTTCAAATTTACTTCACAAAAGACCAAGCGATTTTCCATAAAAGGTTCGATTTGTAAAATTATCTCACCAGAGCTAATGTTCGGCGGTGGGATCGATGGAGGTAACTTCGCCTAGTTGAGGTAAGGCCCTGTTGAGAAGCTTCGGGCTTGACTTGAAGTAGGTTGCTCCCAAGGCCAAACTCCTCCTATTTGGCGATTGATCTTGGTCGAACTCCTATCTTCGACGCTCAGGAAGGCTTGGAGATTATTCGTTTGGCTTCGATGAAGTAAGGGGATGGTGTGGGTGCAAGGAATTTGTGTTTGATCAAGTAGAGAGGTGTATTGATTGGGAAGGTGGTGTTCTATTTTGGCTTTCACACACAGAGAGCAATGGCCGATCGAGGGAGGCTTGGGATGCTCTAGGAAGCTCGGGAGTTTCAAAATGGCTTAGGAAACTCAAGAGTGTGCGAATGGTATCATTTTTTGCTTGAATTGAGGAGGTATACCCCTCAATTGCACATGATGGACAGACGAGATTTATTCCTGAAAATCCACTGATTGGCCATCGTCTGAGTCATCAGAGGTGTTGCTGTTAGCTCCACATGGCACACCAAGAGTGTGGGAAGTGGTGGCAGAAGTCTCAACGCTTGATATGGGGAGATTGTGTGGGATTGATGTTGCCTTTTCCCATGGGGTGCTCAACCATGAGAGGGAGTGGCTTGGTTTATTTTTGTGGTCCATGGCAGATACTAGGTGACTTAGGTTGGGCTAAGGTGTCTTAGGAATGCCTTATTTGGCACTTTGATGGCTGCCATGGGGAAGCAAAGTGGACTTTGACATTTGAGGTAATAATCTAATGTAAAGAGAGGGTGTCCATTGGTTAATCCCCTTGGGTTGGATCCCACATGGACTTGAGCTAGTTTGGAGCTGACCTAGGGTCCATTGGGTCGGGTTAGGTCAGCCACCAAGGTTCCAAAAAGTGGTTTTGGGTGATTTGGCTTCATATGATCAAAATAGACTCATTTGGGTTAGGTTGGGTTGGGTTGACCAATTGTCCAAATTGGGTCAAACCAAAGCTTGGGTTAAGTTCATATGATGATTTGAGATGTTTTGGTTCAATTGATTTTGATTAATTTGGCTTAGGTTTGAATTTGACTCATTTGGTTTCAGAAGGATCAAATGGGTCAAGTTGACCAATTTGATCAAATTGGGTTGAGTTAGGTGTTGATTCAAGTTCAATTGGTTAATTAAAAATGATTGTAGGCTTTAGTTTGGTTTAATTTAGATTTAATTTGGATTTTGGCCAATTTGACCCTTTAGGTCAATTTGGGCTAGGTTGGGTCAAGTTGACCAATTGGTCAAATTGGGCTCAATCATGGCTTTGGTCAAGTTTAATAAGTGATTTGGGATGAACTTAAGCCATTGGTTGTAATCAATTTGGATCAAATCATGATTTGACCCATTTTGGCTTTTTAGGCCAATTTGGGTAAACTTAGGTTAAATGACCAATTGGACTTTGTTTGACTCAATTGATGGTTTGGTCATGTTCAATCATTGATTATGAGTGGGTTTGAGTCAATGGTTTTAATCAATTTGATATATGGTAGATTTTGGCTAGTTTGAGTTTCATATGGGCAAAAGTTTGACTTAGTCAACGGGCTAGGTTGACTTTGTTTGACCCAATTCAAGACAATTGATTAACCTAGGATGATTGTTGATCATGATATGCAATTTGGATAGGCTTAGTTCAATCCAATTTAGGTTGAATTAGAACTTGGCTCAAAAAGGTCTTTTAGGTCACTTTGGGTCAAGTGGACCTAAATGGGTCAATTGGCTTAATCATGGCTTGATTCAAGTTTAATTGACCTCACATATGGACTTAGGATAGAGATATAAATCTAGTTGCAAGTGATTTGAAGTTATATGGATTTTGGTTCATCTTACAATTTCAAATCAAAAGAGGTCAACATGGGCTTGACTTGGGTTAACTTAGATTTAGTTTGATAATTATGGTTTATGTTTATATTTGGGTCAATGATTGTAGCCAAGTTCAAGAAATTGGCTAAAATGGATAAAATTAAGAATTTGATTTGAGTTTGGTTTTGATCATTTGGATTTATATTTCATTTATATTTATGAATATAAATAAAGAAATAAATGTTTCATGAGAAAATCACTTGAGTTTGGAGTGATTTGGAAGCAAATTTGACCAAGTTGATGGATGTAGGTCAAAAAGGCTAACTTGGGTTTTGATTTGGTTTGATTTAGTTTGATTTGATTTGAATGGTTTGAATTTAGTTTTCATTTATATTTGTGAATATAAATGAAGGAATGATTGATTAATAAAGAAATCAACCAAATTTGATTTGGATTGAAGGAGGTTTTGGCTAAGCATATGAAGGTCATTCATATGGCTTAAGAAGGGATTTTGGAGTTTGAATTCAATCATGGGTTTCAATCATTTGGAGTTGGATCTGGATTTATGATATGGGTTGGGATTTGATTTGAGATTGAATTTGATATTTGAGAAAATCGATTTGAATTGGAGTTGATTTGAATTTGGTTAAGGCTAAGTCCATAAGATAAAAATCAAAGGGCTTAGGAAAGGATTTGAAATTTGAATTTAATCATGGGTTTCAATCATTTGATTTGGGATTGGATTTATGATCTTGAGAAAATCAATTGAATTTGAGGTTTGATTTGGAAGGAGGAAGTAAGGATTGGGTTTAAGGTTATAGGGTAGGCAAGTCTTCCTAAATCCTTAAGACATAACCTCTTCCTATGGCTAACTCTTCTAAGTCTATAGGCTTAAGTTAAGTGTTCATCTAATCACTAGAAGTGTCTTAAGACTAAAGAACTCTTAGTGTCTACAAGAGTCTTAGATCTATGATGAGAAAGTTGAGAGCTCACTCCCAAAAGTGAGGTCAACAAGCACAAAAGATCTTCTTGGAATTAGAATATAGTTTTCAACTCATAATTCACTCTAATTAGAGAAAAATCAAAGAATTCATAAAAGACTTTTAATGAGATTGAGTGAGTGCTAATAAGTATAAACAATGAATTCTTGGAAGATATTTGAAGCATATCATTCATCTTATTAAATTGCTAAGAACAAATCCTCGCCAATCTAGATAGTTTGGAGAAGTCCTCCAAGTAAAGTAGTTCGCAATCTCCTCGTGATAAATAAGCCATGGACACCCTTAAAAGGATTATGTTACAGCCTCAGATAGAGCATAATCCTATAAGAAGCTCTAAATCCATGCACTCACAAGCAACGTAGTCAGTGATAGTGTAGATCGTCAAAATGCCCTGAAATTCTGGTGATAGTGGCTCAAAAGATCAATATAAATAGAAGGCATGGCTAACTTCCCTCGTTGATCACTATCATCTGAAGGTTGCCTGCATAATAACTTTCATCAGACGGAACACACTCCTCATAATAGTAACCAAACACCGGAAGGCCTGACACAGCTTGTAGATCTCAGAGTGTAACTGTCAATAACTCCGGGCCAACCCAACAAGTGTTACTACTAGTATCCCAGAACTCCGTCACTCCGCGAACCCAAGAAGAAGGCCTACCTTCAAAATCAAATGAAGACACATATACTGCCTCATAAATGCCAGCCATCCGTAAAGTGTCTATGTGAGATTGCAAGACATACCTAGCCCATGTACTTTTTCTACATAAGACCCTTCTCCTTGATAACTTTCAGCACTCTGTGTATTCTGGAGGACAGTCTCAGGATAACTCCTTTGTAGAGTTGGTGCTTGGTACTCCTAGAATGATTATTTGATATCACCAGTAGAGCTGTTCTTTTTCACCCACTTGAGATTTTCAAACTTATTGTGAGTGGGAACACTCCCTTCTGGTATCAAGTCTAGTCACATGGCTAGTGATTCAACGAGTAATTGTTAAGCTCATAGCTCAACATTTCTTCTCCTTTTCCTTCTACTTAATTTTTCTCTAGAAGAGAAGGCTTCAGTATCATAACCTTCATAGTGCGAAAGATTCAACTAACATAGTGGTCACTTTCACAGATATGGCTGAAACTTTCTACTCAGTGATGGTTCTTTCCATGACCGGTACCTCAGAATGACCCAATCTTTTGAATACAAAGGCTCTCTTTCGAGGAACCTTAGTGGCAATAGTGGTCATTCTAGTTGTCCTCCTCCCCTGCACAGGTTGGTGTGTAGAATATGTAGTTGCTTTAGGTAGAGGATTATTTGCAACAACAATGGTTGGGAAGTTTACACTACTAAATTAGATGGTAGCTCCAATATCTTTGATATTGATTATAACATTACAAATAGTCGCCGATGACTGGTCGCATATGATGTGTTCAAGATCCATCGATAGAGAACAAGCAATATAATAGATGATCGATTTAACTTTAATTTCAATTTTAATCATGCTTCACTGCTACTATAGCTTAAATTCGACTAGCCAAAGATGAAAAGAGAAACCGTTCCCAATGGAGTCACCAGAAATCTATAGGCTCCAAAAATTCACCACCAACCTCTCGACAATAAGGAGAGTGTGATTTAGTTCGTAATTGACAGAGGTAGATAAGACACTACCCAAAGATTTCACCCTCATTTTGTGAGGATTCAAAAAAAAAAAAGGAAAAAAAGAGATACCTCACCCACACTCGTCCGTTCCCTCAAAGCTGCAAGTGAAAGCTCCCGTTCATCTTCTTAAAAAGAAAAAATGAAATCCCTCCCCCTTCCTCAATTGTGATCAACCGTTCCCTCCAGTTTCTTCAATCGCAAACAACTGTTCCCTCAACTTTCCTCAACTACAAGCGCACCTCCCTCAATCACTCCCGCTCGTTTGCCTCTACCTAAAATTGAAAGCATCCTTCAATATCTCAGGGGTTTGATTTCTTGAAGAGGATTTCTCTCATGGGCTCGATGATTCCCTTCCAAACCACATTCTCTCTTCCGTTCACTGCCGCACCATTGTCCTCGCTTCTCTTCTCGACATCGCGTAGGCCAATCATGAATCTAAGACCATTAACATCACTACAAATACAGCGATGCTCCGCAACATTCTCGATGTTGTTCTCCCCTCCGCATCCAATCTCCAACATGTTAGCCTCCAAACCGATTGCAAGCATTACCTTGACCTGGAAAGATCGCACAATCAAGAAATCAAATTAAAATATCAGATACATTGAATATATCCTAATGATATAATTAAGAGAGATAATGGAAGCATTGAAAAAGAGAAAGATAGTGATTATACCTGTAGCGATGCTATCTCCTGTCGGTGGTGACTAATGATAAGACTTCTGACCTCGAGGAACTCCTAAAGATCTCACCCTTGGTTTGTAGCACCACGCTTTAAGAAAGGACTAAAAGACAGCCGTACCCAGGTGAGGTGGGTATAACTAACCCCCATGTAACTCCGTGGAGGAGCTATCCGAAAGTGAGAGCAAGTACCAAGCCTCAGTAAATGTAGCCAAACAATAGAAGCAGTAAAGTAATGTGTCTCAAGGGGAATCATCTTGATCTTGCTATTGTCCACTACATCAGGGATGAATGGCCTACAATCATGAGCAGTCGACTGGAAGAAACTAAACTATCGCACAACCCGGTTGGGCTGATAGCCCTCTATAACAATCGACTGACCAAATCGATAACATAATCATCCTGGGCGTATACTGAAAAAGTACTCAGCCACTCTCAATGTCCGTCGACCACTTTGCCAGTTGAATCTTTCGCACTAAGAAGGTTTTGATGTTGAAGCCTTCTCTTCTAGAGAAAAATTGAGTAGAAGGAAAAGGAGAAGAAATGTTGAACTAAGAGCTCAACAATTACTGGTTGAATCATAAACCATGTGACTAGACTTGACACCAAAAGCGAGTGTTCCCACTCACAACAAATTTGAAAATCTCAAGTGGGTGAAAAAGAATAACTCTACTAGTGATATCAAATAATCATTCTAGGAATAGTGACACCAAGCTCCAACTCTACAAAGGAGTTACCCCGAGACTGTCCTCCAAAGTACACAAAGTGCTAAAAGTTGTCAAGGAGAAGGGTCTTATGAAGAAAAAGTATCAAGACCCGATTATTAGAAAAAATGAGAAAGCTTCACTAAAAAGGTTACTCTCAGTGGGTAATGTCCTTATGTGGATCCACTTTTCCCTACTGAGCCTTACTTTGTCCATTCTCTTAGGGAGACTTCTAAGGTGAGAGGCCTCGCACCTAGTGGGGCTTCTGCTAAGCTAGCATATAGCTTTGGAGCTTATCAAATAGTGAAGGTCACTGAGGACTATGTCACTTATGACACATCAGTTCAGTCAAATTCGCTATATTCAGGTACTTTCTTCCTCTCTTTATTTTTTAGTTGCACTTCTTTATATTTACTGCTCTACTTTATACTGATTGTTTTCATTTATTTCTTGTGGTGCTTGAGGTGGGTTACGAGTCTGAGAACTGCCACCGATATTCGTCTTCACCAGATCCACGTGACAGAGTCACGCATGATTACAACTTGATATTTTTTGAGGGATGTGATTTCTAGTCTTACCCGCTCACGAGTATCGCTTCACATCATCAACCTCATTTTGGATATTCTAGCTCGCACTGGTTTGGAGGAGCAGATTCTCAGGTACTTGGAGTCTCTTTGTAGAGATGTAGAGTTTTTGATCCACTAGATGATATCACTCAGTATCGTCCACTTCGACACTTCACTGGAAGAGCTTCAGGAGCAGGTCAGGCTTTGTAGGGAGGCAACTGAGCTAGCACATGATGAGTTTGAGAAGAGTGCCGAGCCTCTACGACATGACCAAGTCGATAGATGCCACTTTTGAGTTAGACAGATAGGCTTCCAAGATCAGGGAGTTGAGGAGGAATCTCACGAGTGCAATATCCTACTAGTAGGACTTGCAGGCTGAGCAGGATGGGAGAGCTCGAGCTATAGAGCAGGAGCAGCACCATTACCAGGTATGCCACAGAGCTATGGTGGATGTTGAGGCTACTTTGACTAGATCTTGGGAGGCTTTACAATTGGCTGAGAGCTTGCATCAGTCTTTAGTAGTTTATTCAGCATAGCTTCAGGAGCTTCAGTCTTGGCTTCCTTGATGTACCTTTTTTATCTCACTTTTTATTAGTCATGTATTGTATTGTTTTCTTAGTGTAGTATTTCTCTCTTCTTTATTTTATACTGCACTTGAGATTCTGTATCTTTTTCTTTGTATATCTTCAAGATATTTTACATAGATGCTATTTTAAAGATAAATCATCTTCTATAACCTCATTCATAGTCTGTTAATCAGTTAAGAGAATTTTTGACTTTGAATGACTTACATGAGTCGAAATGCCTTGAGAATAGCTATTGTCATCGACTAGCAAGCGGCTCTACCACTACTTTCTTCTTACGACTTGTTGAGTAAGAAATGAACGACTTCGACCACATTTGGGCTTGTAAAACTATCTCAAAGCAAGTATGAGCTCAATGAAGCTAATGATACCGATGTCAACTATCTCGCAATGTTAGAAGCTACAAAATATCACAATGTCCGGAGCTGACCTGAGCTACTATGCTATCCAGAGGATTGTAGTCCCCGCATTTCAACTTAATAGTAGCCACCCAATCTACGGGATCCTCAGAAGCAAAAGAGTCTAAAGTACAGTCAGGAAACATGAAGAATCATGTAAAAAACTCGTGTAAAAATCATGTCCTCTCAACATAAATACTTGAATTGGATCAAGGAGAAATTGGATAGAGTTTATGATGAGTTTGATAATTGTCAATATATATAAATGAGAGTCTATTGAACATTCAAAGACTAATCAACTTTGAATAAAAGAAAGTAATTAAATGTTATTCCAAGAGATATAATAGGCTATTATACTAATTTAAAACACCTTCAACGCCACGGGATCTGCAACTCTTCGTACAAGCAGACAGAAGACGATACTAAATTAAATTTTCCATAAATTATGGAGCTTCTTCCAATCCAAAAATTAAGGATTTCATTCTAATTATGATTTTCAAAGTCAATGATTTCATTAATCAGGTAAAATTATCTAAGCTATAAATACTTGCATGTGCTCAGACGTAGAAATTTAGAGTACAAATTTTAATGTCTAAAAAGGCTGCACAGGCTAAGTTGGAATTAAATGAAAATATGAAATTAATCTCATGGTTTAGAAATAAAATTATCTAAATTATTAAATAATGGGTCCCCACTATAATGCTTAATAATATGAGTAGCTTCCCGGGTTGACCATGTCTCAAGTTAACAAAATCTAAAAAATCCAATTATTATAAGAATTTCAACTTATTGAAATACCTGAGAAGCTAATTTTGCCATATAATAGTAGATCTGATCCTCTATTATTAAACTAATAGAATCGATAGGATCTGAAATAATAAATTAAATGATCAAGCAATCAATCTGCCCCGATGATGGTTATGTTGAATGAAGATTTCAACTGGAGGGGATACTTACCATCAAAATGTGCTTGCAAGCTCAAACTGAATTAATCAAAATCAAGTGTCAATATAATATAAAAATTAGATAAATTACTAAGTGTTAAATGCTTAAATGAAATTTAATCTTTAAAAACTTAAAGCAAGATATAACTCAATCCATCTTCCGCAATAGTTTGTTGAAGGTGACAAATTAAGAAAACTTTAGCTCACAAAAGAGCTACTGTCAAATCAAATATAATTTTATATTCACTCTCAATCAATCTCATGACAGTAAGAACGTGAATTGTGTCCTCTGACTATGTGACTTGACCAATAGGCTTTACATATGATGTAGTTATAATCAGAGTCCTCTGATCATGTGTTTGCCACCAAATGACACCATTATATTAAGATCACGACTGTAGCCCGTAGCTCCCCAATGGCTCTATACCTTGAGATGAGAATCATAGGGTACACCTGATAGAGCAAAAAACCCTCTATCAGTTAAGGTAGACTTAAGATTGTCTCCTTAGACAAACACCACCCCAAGTGTATAAGGATTCCTTGGACGATGCAACGCATGGCTGCTGACAAGGATCCTTCATGTCATTATCTCCTCTAACTAAGTAGGCTGACCACAAATGATGATGGAACCATAGGATCTAAATCGGGCACATCATCATCCCCCCAACCATCCATTTTAAGGTAATATAATGAATTTCATAAATATAAATTTTGAAACCCCATACTCTTACTATATTCATTTAGCGACTAACGGCCTTTATCGAAAGTTTTCTCTCAGCATTGGGAGGGGGTAATTAATTATAGGTGCTTACGCCTATAGAAAACCTAGAACCAGATCTAAAGTCCTCACAAGATGAGGACGAAATCTCTTGGTAGTGTCTTATCTACTATTCCATCTACCTTCCAAAAATCACGCCGACACATAAATCATACTCTCTTCAATGTGAGAGGTCGATGGCAAATTTTTGGAGCCCACAGAGAATCATGTGATTAAACTCCCTAAGGGCGATGGCTACTATTGCTTCCTCTCCAATGGGACAGAGAGACATCTGATTGACCCCTAAGTATCTCCTCTCCATGTGCAGCACAAGCATGTTATGTGATCATCCTAATGCATGATTATTTCTCACAATTAATTGGAAGAAATTTAAGCTTTACAGCCTAAAGATGACACCTAAATTGTTCAATTTTGTAAGCTATTTGTGGAGAATGATTGCACTTATATAAATAAGTTTTTTATATAGAAATTTTAATGTATTGTCATCAATTTTTTAGGAGCTCCATATTTATTTCAAGAACATTGTATGAATTTCTATGATCAATTCAACAACATGAATTTCAATCTACCAATCATACTGAATTTGGGGTGTTAAGATATCCATGATGGAATATTTGATAGATAGCAATTGTCACATGACTATTGTTGTTGATCCCATTAATTAGTCAAATCTAGCCTAGCTCGGTCCAAATAGTTGGATTAGATCTACCCTAAGGCAATGTCGTCAAGCCATCTTTTGATCTGAGAAGAGTGTAAATTAATCCATCCATTATTAATGAAAATAGAGAATATTTTAATATAATTTTGAGCAAGGACACGAATGCTCTCTTCTTCTCCCTCTTTCCAAAATTTTAAATATGTCTCAATTCTATTAATTTGCGATATATGAACTTCAAGAAATTTTAGAATCCAAGGAATCTTGGAACTAGGTGATATTTCAAGCTAGGAGCTAGGGGAAATTTTATGTGAAAGCTCTAAGATATTTTTTAAGCCCGAGGGAGTCTAGGGAAAAAGAAAATGTTATGATGATCATCATTAAGATGTTGTAGGATATTTCATGTTTAAGGAGCTTGTAGATAGAGAAACCACACACAATCTTCAACAGGGATATGTGATATTTTTTAAGCTCAAAGGAGCATAAACCTGATAAAAAAATTTACGAGAAGGCATCATTAAGAAGCTATAAAATTTTTTATTTCAAAAATAGTATAATAAGTTGGTGGGAGTTGGATGGCTCTTACAAGAAATAGTTGTTAAGGAGCCATAGGAGTTTCTAATCATGGTTAAACTTAAAGCCAATAAAAATATCTTATTTTAAAAACGAAGATGTTATTGTGTTTGTGACACAATTTTCACTCCTCGAATTCATGTCGTCTTTGCCTCTAAAAAGAGGACCATTTGATTGCTCGAGTTATTCCATGATTTTTATCTACCACCTTGCTTTTTGTCTCTAGATTATATCCTCATTATCTCTAAAATGAGAATTGCCCTAAGTATTGTTACTTACCATCATTATCTTTAAATGCCACCTTGCCCACAAAATTTAGGTCATGCTATCTCTACCGCCAAGAAGGATTGATCCAATCATATTTAATGGTTTCTTCAATTTCTTGAACCATCTCACCCCACTGCTTAAAGGTTATTTCATGTTCACCTCCATAAGAAGGTTCATTCAAACTACTTCCAAACATGTCCGTGACTTTCTTATGTCACCTCATCTGTTGCCTAAGGCTGGACAATGGCCACGAGGCATTGGTGGTTCCTGATGGTGGTTGTTAAACAAAACTCTAGATTTCTTTATAACTCCAAACTTTCTCCCCATCAAAGTCAATTCTCTCTCAAGTATACGATGAGATTCTATTTATAATTTTCAGAATGATATTTTGATTATTCTAATAAAAACTTCAAAATACTTCATCGGATGACTTGTATTTATTTCTTTATCATAAATTATTTATTCAACTTTTAAGTATATTAATATCCTCTCAATTAAATGATTATAGCTAGTTGTATTTTTCTTATCATGATGCTTAATTTTATAACAATCATATAAGAGTCGGAGATCATTTGATCATTCAATTAATATCTCAAAATTTTTAAGTATATTTTTAAGTATTTGATTTGAGTCTATTTGGATTCAAATAAGAGCATTTTGTGGTGTGCTTAGGTTTATTTGTTCGAAATATTCAGTTTGATTATAAATTTATTAAATCATAGAACGAATATTTCTAAATTTTTTTTTAAATTTTTTTAGTTTAACAATTACATCAAAATTCACGTTTAATTGGATGAAATATCAATTTTTATAAAGTTTGACCTCTAATTGTTTCCTCACCATTAAGAATTCCAGAATCAAAATAATCAACATCATCAAATCCATGGATCAAATGACTTCCAAGAGTTAGAGGCTTAGAGCTGTTAAACTTCCCACCAACTTTTCACCTGCTTCATATAAACATTCTGCCTACATAATGCTACTTCCCCAGTAACACACTAAGCCAAAAAAATAAAATCTTCACCAGGGAATTATAAAGTAGGTTAGCTAATTACGCCAGAGGTTTCGCTTATATATATATCTTCACAGGTCTAAAAATTTATTTGTGGAGAGAGCTTTGAATCTCCATTAATGGCGTGCATGTCTATTGTGCTTTCAGTGCTCTCCATTCTTGGTCTTCTTGTCTTGGCTTGCGAGGCCACCACATACACAGTTGGTGATTTGGCCGGCTGGGATACAAGTGCAGATCTCTCTTCATGGCCAGACAACAAGCATTTCTACGTTGGTGATACTTTATGTAAGCTTCTCATCTCTTTCACTTTAATTTAAGGAGATTTGCATACATAACACAGAATTCTTATGCATTTACACATACAATACATTAAATTTGATATTTATAAATATAATATTTTTACTATAAAAAAAAGGTGTACTATTTTTAAAAATTAATGATGATTCTTTTTATATAATATTATAAAAATGTTAATATGATTAAGGTAAATATGAAATTTTAGATATTAAATATTTAAATATATAAGAATTATGTGCTATGTATTTAAATGTCCCTTTAATTTATTAAGTTAAAAATATTTTAAATTTAGTTTCAAAATAATTGAATAATATATTGCTCAATGATTATCAAATGAGTAGATATTTTTCATAGATATATGCATTTGAGTTAAAAAAATAGATTATCAATGATATATTTGATTCAATCTGATTCTGCCTTTTTAAAAATATTTTTATAAGATATTTGAACTAATTTAATCACAAATGCATACATAATATATGTGCAAAGATTTGAACTCAAAATCTCTTAATTAAAGAATAAGCTCTCAATAATTAGACTAAGATATATTGCACTTAGTTTTGATTCAATAAATTTGTTTAGCTTTTGCTATTTTGATCTTTTTTTATCATGATTGAGTAAAATTCAAAAAAGTGGATAAAACTCTCCCAATAAATTTGCGTGATTAAGCACTCTCTTAATATAAATACTTGAGTGGTAGTAGCTGATGAGAAGGGGATTATTAAATCTCATGGGCTATTATTTCTACTTCATTTAAATAATCATATATTAGTTTTTAAAAAATAGCTATTGGACATCTACATGAATTTTCACCAACCGAATAAATTTACAAAAGATTAACACTTCTGCTTGCCTCAGTGTTCCAATATTCTCAGTACCACAACGTCAATCAAGTAGACGAAAATGGCTACAGCAACTGCAACGCTTCAAACGCTATACTAACGAGCTCCAATGGCAACACTTCCGTTCACCTCACCACCGCCGGAGAGAAGTATTTCATATGTGGAGTTCTCTCGCACTGCTTAGGAGGAATGAAGCTTCAAGTCAATGTTTTGAGTAATGCGACTTCAGCACCGCCTCCGTCGAGGCCGCCGGAGCTCTCTCCAGTGACTAACCGTAGTCCGCCGTTGGCGAGCCTGGACGACGGATTCTTTTCTCTGTCAAATGGCTCTTTGCATGGCCTCAGAATGTGTCATATTTTCATGGTTCTCTGTTGCTATATTGGAGGTTTACTTTGGGTTTTATTTTGATCATTCATATTATTGTGTGCTAGAGAATCAGTTGCGGTAGGATAAAAATTTACGTCTTAGTTTTATTGTGTGATCCAGCATACACATAGATGTTTGAAGAATGAACAGGAAAACTCCAAAATTTTTATGTGAAAAAACCCCTGAAGAGGGGGAAAAAATCACGAGAGCTAGCCCAGAAAAAATCTTTCACTATGTATTTATTTCGAAGTACAAAATTTCCCGATAACGGGATTATAAAATTGTATATGAGAAGGGATGACAATATGAATCTAATCGCAAACAATGATTACTACCGTGGTTAAACTTGATTGTTGGTAGAAGTTAATGATGGTGAACAGCGTGGGTCACAAACCGACGGTGATGGTTGATGATGAATGAGCGAATGGCCGGTGATAATTTGGCGAGGCAATTAGCGGCAGTGGCAGCCAGTGAATGTCAGCGGTGATGGCAAACGATGCGGTAATAGCGATGTCGATGGTGGTAATAACCGCGCGCCGCTGCCAGCAGCGGCACCAACAATGGTGGTTGTGGGGGATAACCGGCATGGTTGGCAACGATAGCCGGTGATGGTGGCACGGTGGTTCAGCGGTGATGACCAGCGATAGTGGTTAACGATAGCCGGCAGCAATTGACGCAGTGCGAATGCGTGGTCGTGGTGATGCCGATGGTGGTGCGGCAAATAAGCCGGATGGTGGTCGGCGGTGATGACCGGCAACGGTGGTTGACAACGACGGGGATCGGCAGTGGCCGGCGGTGGTGGATGGCGGCCGACGGCGGTGGTCGGTGACCGTCGAGTGGTGGCATGATTATGCTTGAAGGGTTTTCAAGCTTTAGAGCTCTCTATTCTCTTTAGTTTGGGCTCCCCTCATGTGAACAATGAGAGACTATTTATAGATAAGAGGGAGGACATTTCCATAAATAGATGCAAAATTTAGACCACTCCACCAGATGGCTCAAGATGATTCCCTTGATCATATGATGTATTTTGAGTATTTGAATGCTCAAATAAGGTCAGAATCAAGAGATCTTGGGCTTGTTAAATCCGGCCCGTCATGACACTCAATTTGATCATAAACACTCCATATTTAGGAACTATTTAGGGATTTAGCTGATATCCCAAAGTTTCCAATGATATTTTAAGAGCTTTATCTCGACTAGTTTCGACTTAGGATCAACTTGCTTTTGACATCAAGATTCGTGCTTCGACTAGTATGATTTTTAGTGCCATATCAGTTGCCCCCTATTTTTGGATGACATTATCTCAATCATTCAAAAATATATATGTCAAATAATTGAAAATAGCAAATTATTGAATGAAATTTGCGGGTTCATTAACTATACAGATTTGAGAGAACAGATTTTCATGGGTGCACATGATTATGATCACAGAAGCGGGTGTAGGGCATGTGTGCGGTGCATCTGAGCTTCAAGCTCACGTAGTGCAGGCGGGGCGTGGACCACGACGCCTTGATCGAGTCTGGGGGCGACGCATGAGAGCGCCGCAGCCTTGTGGCTACACTTCGTGCACGTCATAAGCAGCGTGTCGATGAGCATTTTTTTTCATTTTTTCATTTTTATTTATTTATTATGTTTTTACCCCTATAAGGGGTCTATAAAAACCCCCATAGGGTCAAGTGAGGAGACACAATTCCCATTTGCTATAATGTTCCTCTACATTGGATGAGAAATCATCTAACAGAAGTTCAAGGGCTAGGGTAAAAAAAAATATTTTTTTTTCTTTTCTTTTGTTAGCGATGTTCTGATCGTCTTCTTAAGAGAAGGTCATTCGCTTTGCTGATCAAGGCTCGTATTCATATGATGAGGCTCCATTTTTTTCTCGAAAGAGGCGTCAACTGTCCTCGTTAGACCAACCAGGTTTGGAGGCGATCAAGGCCCGTAGTTCATACGGCGAGGCTCCAGTTTTCCCTCGAAAGAGGCGTCAACTGTCCTCGTCGGACCAACTCAGTTTGGAGGCGATCAAGGCCCGTAGTTCATATGGCGAGGCTTCAGTTTTCCTCGAAAGAGGCATCAACTATCCTCGCCAGACCGACCGGGTTTGGAGGTGATCAAGGTCCGTAGTTCATATGGCGAGGCTCCGGTTTTCCCTCGAAAGAGGCGTCAACTTTCCTCGTCGGACCGACTGGGTTTGGAGGTGATCAAGGCCCGTAGTTCATACGATGAGGCTCCAGTTTTTCACTCGAAAGAGGCATCAACTGTCCTCGTGGGACCGACCAGGTTTGGAGGCAGTCAAGGCCCGTAGTTTCTACTTCTTCTTGTAAGAAATTGAATTTCTTGACACTCTAATGGATGGTTTGGAGGCGATCAAGACTCGTAGTTCATACGGTGAGACTCCAGTTTTCCCTTGAAAGAGGCATCAACTGTCCTCGTCGGACCGACCGGGTTTGGAGGCGATCAAGGCCCGTAGTTCATATGGCGAGGCTCCGATTTTCCCTCGAAAGAGGCGTCAACTGTCCTCGTCAGACCGATCGGGTTTGAAGGCGATAAAGATTTGTAGTTCATACAGTGAGGCTCCAGTTTTCCCTTGAAAGAGGCGCCAACTGTCCTCGTCGGACCGACTGGATTTAGAGGTGATCAAGGCCTGTAGTTCATATGGCGAGGCTCCAATTTTTCCTCGAAAGAGGCGTCAACTGTCCTCGTTGGACCGACCGGGTTTGGAGGCGATCAAGACCCATAGTTCATACTACGAGGTTCCAGTTTTCCCTCGAAAGAGGTATCAACTGTCCTCGTCGGATCGACCGGGTTTGGAGGCGATCAAGGCCCATAGTTTCTACTTCTTCTTGTAATAAATTGAATTTCTTGAAACTCCAATGGATGGTTCAACAATTGACAACTGCCAAGATGGAGAGGAAACGTCAATTAGGAACCATCCTTCAAACAACTCAGAAAGTCTGGCAGGTAATTTCAGAGTATCATTCTCCATGATGTTACTTGATGCTGTTAACTTGTATGGAAGGGGTAAAATCAAATTTGTCAAATTTTTTTGACCCATCTAAGGTTGTTTGTCAAAGTGTTACTTGATGACATTAACCTGTATAGAAGAGGTTGAATTGAATCCGCTGAAGATTTTTGACCCATCCAAGTTGTTTGCCAAAGTGTTATTTGGTGGCATTAACTTGTATGGAAGAGGTCGAATTAAATCCGCTGAGGATTTTTGACTTATCCGAGGTTGTTTGTCAGACTGTTACTCGATGACGTTAACCTGTATGGAAGAGGTCGAATTAAATCCACTGAGAATTTTTGACCCATCCGAGGTTGTTTGTAAGAGTGTTACTTGGTGACGTTAACCTGTATGGAAGAGGTCGAATTGAATCCGCTGAGAATTTTTGACTCAACCGAGGTTGTTTGTCAGAGTGTTACTTGATGACGTTAACATGTATGGAAGAGGTTGAATCGAATCCACTGTGGATTTTTGACCAATATGAGGTTATTTATCAAAGTGTTACTTAATGACGTTAACCTGTATGGAAGAGATCGAATTGAATCCTCTGAGAATTTTTGACCTATCCGAGGTTGTTTGTCAGAATGTTACTCGATGATGTTAACCTGTATGGAAGAGGTCGAATTGAATCCGATGAGGATTTTTGACCCATCCGAGGTTGTTTTTCAGAGTGTTACTCGATGATGTTAACATGTATGGAAGAGGTCCGATCAAATCTCCTTGGGATTGATCATATCCCGACTGAGATACAATATGAGTTGTGCATTTCTCAAGTAAGAGGATTAAAATGAAGAAGATCATTTATGTGGAACAAGCTTGTAAGGAAAATCATAAACTCATTACTTTGATAATGTCGGTGATATAATATTGTCATAAGATAACTTAACAAGAGGAATGAGATAAATTTTTAGAGAGAGTTAACAAAAGACAAGAGGTGGAGAGGAAAAGACAAACGAGGTAGATTAAAGGCTGCAATATTTATGCACCAAGAATTACATATAACACTTTCAGAGACCCTCTATGTTCCAAGTTTTAGAGAAGATTTTTTCTTTTGGATCTTTGATCACAGCTTTACGGTTGGTCATCTGATAATGAAACAGGGAGCAAGTCTTTTACAGACAAAGCCCTCTGAGGTACTTCTTCATCTCAAAGATTAAAATCCTCGTCAAGGTCACCAAGGGCGTGGAGCTTGTCCGAGGTAATGATCATGCTTATTTGTTAATTTTCACAGACCACTCCAATCCCAATGGGGGTTTGAAATTTCATCTTAAGATGAGGCACCAAAGTGACATCACCAAAGATTGATTAGAGGGGCCTTCCAAAGATAGCGTTGTATGCTGAATTTGGCTTGATCACTATGAATTGAACTAAGTGAGTGACTTGTTGATGAAATTCTCTGAGAATAATAGGAAGGGTGATTGTTCCCTCCACTCATACAGGGTGATTATCAAACCCATATAACAGTCCTGTAGCGGGTTGAGGTTTTTTCTTAACCTGGCTCATGCTAAGAAAGGTGGAGTAAAATAAAATATCAACGGAACTCCCATTATCAATCAAAATTCTCTTCACATTATAATAGAGGTCACCGATCCCCGCACTAATGACAAGAGGATCTTGATGCAAAATCTTGGACTCCTTCCAAGTCTGAGTTATTAAAAGTGATGGGATGATTAATACAAGATTTTTTTAATTTCGGCTCTTCAAAGGTGGCAATGAAAACTTGATTAGATAGTAGTGGCCCTCCTACAATTGTTTCAATTTCTCCAATTATTTGGCGACTATTGTGTTGTTTCTGTGATGATTGTCCCGATTGCCCCCTAGTTGGAGTTATGTTTGCTTGAGTAGATTGGTTCTGCACAAATTGACGCAGATATCTTTGTTGAATGAGCCTCTCGATCTCTTCTTTAAGTTGCTTATACACCTCTATAGTATGTCCACGACTTCAATGGAAGTGGCAATATTGCTCCTGATTTCTTGAATTTGGCTTCAATGGATGCCACTTAATGGTCTCTTCATCTTAAATGACCATCAAGATGTTAACATGAGTTGTGTTCAGTGGCGTATATTTCTTTTCCAGTCGTGGTTCACGTCGTTGATGTGGGGGCCATGGAGGGAGATCATGACTTCCTTGTTGTTTTGATGAGATTGATGATCTGTGTTTCTTGGGGCACTCTTAAGTTTTCCTGTGAATTGTTCAAATTATTTTCGATGGGCATTAATAGCCTCATCAGCAGAAATTTGTGCTTCCACACTAACTGTGCGATACGGGGCCAGTATCATTAGTGACCAGTAGAAAGGCTGAGGCCTCCAAGGAAAACTCCTCTAGTATTTAAGCTCTACTAGGTAGGAGAGAACCTGGAAGTACTCCTTAAGTGATTCATCTTTATTTTGACGCATGCCTGAGAGATCAGAGGATTCTTTAATGATCCTCTGGATTGCAATGAACTGTTCTACAAAATCTTGGCAAATTTGCCAAAGGTATGGATAGATCCCCTTGGAAAGGAGTAAAACCAAGTGCAGGCCTAACCCTTGAGGGTCTTTGGAAAACCTCGATAAAGCGGTGTCGTGAGCTCACGATATGCATGATGGTTCGTAATGATCGATGTGTTCATATGGGTTAATTGCACATCATAGGAATCGACGCCAAAGCTTGAAACCCACGGAATAGAATGTTGAAGAATAAATAAAGGTGAAGACCTCATAGAGGTGAGGGGAGGATGATTTTTGTCTTTAAGGTGGAATTCTTCTTGCATTAAGCGTTATAATTCTACACGTATACTATGACGAGTGGAATCAACTAGGCGAGAATGTGCCAAGCTACCAGGAATAATCGATGGGTTCGCAATTGGTTGAGCCGCACGTGCTGGATGAGTAGAACTAGCTATGTCAAGAAGGTCAACATCACGGTCTAGAAGCGGAGGAACTTCAGCCTGATGGTGAGAAGGTCCCATATTAGCATTTTGACCTCCCCTAGCTAATGATCGATCTTGGGGGAGATGTGTTTACCATAGTAAGAATGCTTGTGTTCCTCGTGAAAAGTCGACATCTCATTTTTGAGATTCTTCCATTCTACGCATCTTCTGAGAGAGATTCCTCCGATTCACCGATGGGTCATGCTCACTGGAGAAGTGAGGCGTAAGCTTGCATCCTGGTTTATGGATTTGTTTCGAGAGTAACGGGAGTTGGAGCGGGAGGGTCCGTTGTTACAGCATTGCGCCTGTTGGCCATAATACACCTGTTCACAAAGATTGCAATTGTGGGGTTTGATTCCCACAAACGGTGCCAAATTGTTGCGTGCTAGAGAATCAGTTGCAGTAGAATAAAAGTTTACGCCTTAGCGTTGTTGTGGGATCCAACACACACAGAGATGTTTGAAGAATGAATAAAAAACTCCAAAATTTTTATGTGAAAAAACCCCTGAAGATGGGGAAAAAACCACGGGTCCTAGCCTAGTAAAAATCACAGTGGTCGACGATGATGACTGACGATGGTGGTTAATGGCAATGACCGAAGACGGTGATCGGAGACGATGGACGATGACGGTGGTCGGTGGTGATGGCCGGCGGTGGTCAGCGGTGATGGCCGCGAGTGGTCGGCAGTGATGGCAGTGGTTGGCGATACGAGGATCGGCGGTGGCGGTGGCAGTGGTTGGCGGCCGGCGCGTCGATGAATGGTGACACGATTATGCTTGAAGGGTTTTCAAGTTTTAGAGCTCCCTCTTCTCTTTAGCTTGAGGTGAAGAATGAGAGGCTATTTATAGTTTAGAGGGAGGACATTTCTGTAAATAGATGCAAAATTCAAACCACTCAATCGGATGGCTCAAGATGATTCCCTTAGTCATCTGATGTATTTCAAGTATTTGAATGCTCAAATGAGATCAGAATCAAGAGATCTTGGGCCTGTTAAATCAGGCTCGTCAAGACGTTCGATTTGATCATAAATACTTCATATTTAGGAACTATTTATGAATTTAGCTGATATCCCAAAGTTTCCAATGATATTTTAAGTGCTTGATCTCGACTAGTTTCGACTTAGGATCAGCTTGTTTTTGACATCAAGATTCGTGCGTCGACTAGTAGTATTTTTAGTGTCATATTACATATTAAATGTGAAAGTTATGAAACAAGGCATCTTTTTTTAGAATAAATCTTTGCAAACTCATTTTTAATTAGAAGTGATACTTTAACACATGAACAAAATGATTTCAAGGCTTGGAATATTCTTAAGTTAATTTTAATTTTGAATGATAGCTACTTCTGTTATTGTAAGATATTTTTATTAATGTATGCAAATTTACTTTTTATTTGCTTAATGATGATCCAAGTAATTGTTTATTATAACTTATAAGATAAAAACATTTATCTTGTAGAAAAAAGTAATTTTATATTTATTTACACATGAAAGCTGATTCTTAATCCTTCTTATTGAAAATATAAAACTAAAGAATAGTATGACATTATAAAAGGGGTACATGTGAAACACAACTATTTAAGTACAAAAGATCCACAACAAATTATAATGAATGTGCCAGTGAAATAAACCTTTAGATAAGTGTTTAACAAGCCAAAATATAAACATGGTGTCTTGCTCAACTACGTTATGTGAGATATTTTTTCACAATATTTTATTTTATTTTTCAATCAACTTATGATATGTTCATTTAATTACCGTTGTCTTAGTATAATTACCGTGAGTCTTATATCATTTTTAATTTAATTTTATGATATGTTCATTTAAAATTTTATGATATAAGACTCAATTGATTTATAATTTATGATATAAAATTAAATTAAAAATTACAATATAGAAAATGATATCCAAATAATCTTGTTTAATTTCATTGACTTTGATTCAAATTAATTATATAAAAGTGGTACTTCCTCTCAGGGTTACAAGCCATGCGTTTTTTTTAATATAATTTAAGAAGTAATCAAATATTTATTAAAAATATTTCTTAGTAAATTAATCACTATGCAGTTCTTCGATTGAGATCAACACTAACAATCTTTATCTTATATTCAAAGCATGTGAGTGAGTGGATGGCAAGTAGATTTTCAATATTATGATTTTCAAATATAACAACAACAAAATTTTATCCTATTATGTGGAACTATATGAAACCTTTTTCTCCATTGTCATATTAAGTATCAAATTTTTATTTAATTATAATAAAATAAATTATTTTTTATACTTCATAGCTAAGTCTTTTTAAGCCTATTTCTACCTTTCTTAACGTAAGTTGAATCATATACATCTACTCTCCTAGTTTGTTCATTAGACGGTCCATATTTTATGTGACCAGATCATCCAAGATGACTCACTCTAATCTTATCTCTATTGGAGCTACTCCAATCATTTCATGTATATAGTTATTTTGCATTTTACCTCTAATGTAAAGTCATTCGTCCACCTAAGCTCCACATCTCTACAACACTGAAATTTATGCTTCTCTTTTATTAGCCAACATTCTGAGCTAGGATACGCCTATAGAGCCTCTGCTAGCTTGGTATGTCATTCTCCCTTATTTCTAGTAAGAATTTTCTTGAACAGCTTGACTAATGTCTTATTGAATGCTCTATCAAACCATTTGCTCTTGGATTATATATTGAAGAATATCGCCATTTTATAAAATTTTCTCATAAGTCTAAGTGGTACTTTGGTATCACACAATAGGCTTGATGCATTCCTCCACTTCAATCTTCCAACTTAAATTCTACTAATAACATCCTTATCTATTTCACTATCATTTTAAAGATAGACTCGAGTTATCTAAAATATTCACTCTTTTAATGATGACCACTCATTAAAATTATTCATTATATTTAGGAAGATTAGAATTAGTGGCATACGTGCTTTCAAATATTTTAAAATTGTTTTGAATATCAATCAAATGATCTAAAATTTTGTAATGGACACATGTCCTTGAATGGTGCAAATATGGGTGAAATTAGACATTTAAAAAAATGCTTCAACAACCATTAAAATAATTCAATGCATGAAAATTACTATGAACAAGTCATTTATCACTATAGGATGCATACCAAATAATTTTAAAATTTAATGTCATTTAATAATGATGTTAAATTGAATGGGTGGTTTTGATGTTACAGTCTCAGTTCTTGACATCAAAATCTAATAAGCTAAAAAAATTTTATTAGCGGTAATTCGATATTTGGGGTGTGTAATTGAAAAATCAACTAGAGTAATGTTAATATATAAATTTTTTGAATGGAAGATAACCTGTTAAGAGAGATACCCATTGTGGGCTCCGAAAATTCGTCACCGACCTCTCGACAAATTGAATTGAAGAGAGTATGATTTATGTGTCGATATTGTTTTCAGAAGGCAGATGGAATAGTAGATAAAACACTACCTAGAGATTTCATTTCTCAGGTGAGAACTTTAGATCTAGGTTTCCATAGCCTTTATAGATTTCTCTCGATAAGTGAAAGAGAACTTTCAATTAAGGCTAGTCATTAGATCGCTTAATGTGTAGCATATAGTAGCAACATATGGAGTTTTAGAATTTAAGATTATGAAATTCATCATTTTAGCTTAATCTGGATGGTTGGGGGAATGATGACGTCCCCGATCTAGATCTCATTTTGCTATCGTGGTCCCTGTCTACTTAGTCGAGAGGAGATGGTCGATGACGTGAAAGATCCTTGTCAACACACATGGGTTACGTCGTCAAGAACTCCTTGTAGACACGGGGTGATGTTTGTCAGAAGAGGCGGTTTAAGTCCACCTGGGCGGCCGGATGCTTGTTTACCCTATCAAGTATACCCACATGATTCACAACTCAAAGGCGAGCCATTGGAAGCATCTGATACGGTCGTGATCATAATATAATGGAGCTAGCCAGCCAAACCACCCGTCGGAAGGACTATGGTCGTGCGCATCATTTTGTGAAGCTCTTGCGGCTAAACGCATCGGAGGACACGCCATATCCTTACTAGCAAAAGATTGATTGAGAGTGAACATAGTAGAACACTTGATTTGACATTGGCTCCTTTGTAAGCTAGAATTTTCTTAATTTGTCACCCCCGAGAAATAATTGCGGAAGGTGGATAAATTGAGTTTTACTTTAAGCTTTTAATGATAGAGTTTAAACAGTTTTTTTACACTCAATTTGAGTTAATAATTTGGAATTAGAATCACATGTTGATGGAAGTATCCCCTCCGGTTGAAATCACCATTCAGCACAACCATCATTGGTACAGTTAATTGATTGACTCGAATATATTTGAGAACTTTAGATACTGCCAACTCCGTTTAGCTCCTAACAGAGGATCAGATCTACTACCAGATGACAAAATTAGCTTCTCAGATATTTTACTAAGTTAAAATTTTTATAATAGATTTTTAGATTTTGTTAACTCGGACCCAGTCCTAAGATTAAATCGGGAAACAACTTGCGCAGCATCCCCAGACACTTGAATTTAAGCATTCAGCATAGTATCAGGGCCCATGTGGGTGTATTTAAGAATGCCTTAATTAACATCTTTTATTCTCTTATACAAAGTATTTTTGTTAACTCGGACCTCTAAGATTAAATCGGAAACAACTTGCGCGCAGAACTTGAATTTAAGCATTCAAATAGTATGGACGTGTGGGTGTATTTAAGAATGCCTTAATTAATATCTTTTATTCTCTTATACAAAGTATTGCGAATCCGGTGGCGTAGAAGATGTTGTAAATTGATCTAATATCTTATTAGATTTTTCAGATTAATATTTAATTGATTCCAATTTATCTGCATGCCTTTTCAAACATTAAAATTTACACTTTAAATCTCTATGTCAGAGCACATGTAGATTTTTATAGCATAGATAATTTCATCTAATTAATGAAATCACTGACATTAAAAATCATAATTAGAATGAAATTTATTTATTTTTGGATTGAAGGAAAGTTCCTTCATTCGTGCAACATTTAATTTAGTGTCGCCTTCTATCTGCTTGTATAAAGAATTGCAGATCCGGTGGTGTAGAAGACGTTGTAAATTGATCGAATATCTTATTAAATTTTTCAGATTTATATTTAATAGATTCTAAATTAGTCTGTGCAGCCTCTTCAGACATTAAACTTTGCACTTAGTTTACTTGTTGAATTTTTCAATTCTCCTAGCTTGATTATATTCAATTCAAATCACTCTTAAGAAGTTATATCAATTTCAGTGTTTATTGTTTTAGCCATACTTATGCTTCTTAGCTAGCATTGTAATCCGTTCCATATTCATATTAAGAGTTATTAAACCCAATTTAGATTCATCCTTAACTCCATATCAAATTCCATATTTATTTAAAAAATTAGACTTCAAATTTATTGCAAGTCTCTTATGAGTTTAGTATTTACCTCTCCAAGTTTCACTTGCATTTAACTTGAGTATCCTTATTTGTTTGAACATATTAAATAATGAATCAAACACTCATTTAGCAATAAATTAAGTGACTAAATTCACATTCACTTAGTACATTTTCATAGGGTAATAATGTTTATTGAGCACGCCACCCTCTATTATTATTTTAAGGTACACGTGAACTCCGCATTCCCTTTTCATGTTATTTTGTTTCAAGACTTTATGCTTTACCTTTAATTTAATATCCAATTAATTTTAAATTAAAGTCTTAAAATTTGATGAAATTTCGACGACCTCGCGTTATCGTAGAGGCTGCGTGATTTTGCTTTCTGATCTTTCAATGAGTGGTGTCTTTAATGACATGACCTTTTCTGTAGTATATATTAGCGGTCACGAAATAAAAGAAATATAAATATATATATATATATATATATATATATATATATATATATATATATATATATTCATTTCTTTTTTTTAAGTCTAGAATTTTGTAAAATTTGACAAAGATTTCTGGGGAGGTGACATGAGATGTTGGGCTTCGCCATGAAAATGGTGTCTTCATACCGCGACATCTTCGCCACCATTCTATGAGGCATTAGCGGGGTCTTCAAATCAGCGAAAAGAAAGACACAAGCATATATATATATCCACATCACACATTGACCCACATGTTCTGACTCATTTTCTGCTCGTTACAATGATCGGCAAGGAGACGGGATTGGATATGCCGAAAACCAAGAGAGGAACCCGCCTAATGACGATGTTCCTCTTTGGCTATGGCAAGAGGAAAGATCGAAAGGGGACAGAAATGGTGATGCCAGAAACCGAGAGAAGAACTCGCCTAATGACGGTGTTCTTCTCCGATTGCGACGAAGAGAAATTAAAAGGATAATACAAGGGGGGCGATGCCGAAAATCGAAAGAAGAACCTGCCTAATGACGGTGTTCTTCTTCGATTGCAACAAATGAAATAGAAAATTTGGATTTGGAAAAAAGGGGGTATTTTAGTTTTGGAAGAAAAGAGAGAAGAAAATGGAGAAATTCCATTTTGTGGAAATGAGATAAGAAATACATACGCTAGGGCTAGATAGACTATTAGAAAATTCAGTTGTCATTCTGCAAGCAAGGTCATTATTGACTTGATCATCGGTTTGTTGGCTTAAATGGATATGCTTATTCAGGGGTTTATCATGAACATGTTGAGTTTTGGGCTCAATAGTAGAGAGAGATAATGTAGAATTTTCAGGAATTAGGTCTTGAGGAGAAGTGAGAAAATTTTCAGGAAGTTCTGGAGTGAAGGGGGAGGCTTTTGATGAGGATTTACTGGTAGATAAGCTGCATATAAGAACAGGTGATCAAGAACAATGCTGGAGCTCTTGTAATTTTCTTGTAGAATCAAGGTAGTGTACACTTTTATTTGAAGACACATCGCCTGTCTGAGACCCAACTCTGCCATGCAACAAAGTTGAATTCTCACAGACAACATCAAATGCATCGGCACAGGGAGTAGAAGAATGTGAAGTTGTTGGAATCGTGCTGAAAACTCTTGGATATCTAAATTTGGAGTGAAGCTCGACGTTGATTTGGGCTTCCGCAAAACCTTCTGGTTAGTTTGTGAATTTATGGACTATGCGGTTGTTGGCAGGTGTTTCATAAAATAGGTTATCAAAACCATTAAATGAACTTGATGTAGAAGTAACAGGCATTGAGGATACTTGAGGCTTCAGGTTGCGTGTTTGAGATCTTGTACCAATTTGAGATCCCATGGAGAGCAATCCTGAAAGTCGAGGTGAGTATTCTGAAGAAAAATGGCTGTCCTGTCTCTATTCGTAGGCACTATCATGCCATATATTGTTCTTGAAACTAGAGAAGCCCAGAGAAGAAATTGCAGTAACAAATGTTGCATATAGATGAGTGAAGTTCCAGTCTGCGTGATCGTATCCAAGCATCTTCATTCCAAACTGACGAAGAAAATGCTGAGCCTTTTTCGGTTTGGACGAGAGAGGGAGAAGGAAATAGAGAGAAGGAAATGGAAGAAGAGGGAAGGTAGAAAACCCACTTGCCTTTTTTGGTTTTGGATGAGACAGAAATCAGAGAGGCTCTTTTCGGTTTGAAGAGAGGAGGAAACACCTCGGCCTTTTCGGTTGAGGCTTGAATGAATCTGCGAAGTCCTCCTCTACGTGCGATTGAAGAGGGGAAGAAGGGATCGGTTGAGCGGGAGTAGTTGGAGGAATCGTTCGTTCGAGAGGAGAAGACGCGCGAGAGAGGGCCGATGCGTGTGATCTAGTGCATGAAGAGGGAAGGCTCGGCTTGGGTCTTGCATGAAGGCTTAGGGCGATCCGAACGAGTTTGGTCGAATAAGAATAGAGGCTTAGGTTTGATTTAGGGATTTAAATTTATTTTTTAAATTGAGTAATTGACTTTAATGTGAACTTTACATCAACATAATTAGATAATTAATATATATATATAATATTCAGATTATGCGATTCATTTCGCAATCAGGTCGTTATGCCAATCGGCATCAAATTGGGTCAATTTCAACTTAAAATGCTTTGCGCTTTGACCTTCGATATTCATGCTCATCTTGAGTGTGACAATCTTACTTGACTTTTACATTTTAACATTTCATTATAATCAATTTCACGAATGAAGGTCATTTTTTTAAGTCGGCATCGATATTCTCGTGCGACATCGACTTGATCGCTTGATTGGTTAATCATCAAATTATACAATATTTATATTTTGACTAGTTTTGATGTTCTGAACGTGATGGCAAAGTCCGTTCATCGATCGAAGGTCATTTGAGTTAATTTTGGCGACATCCAGTGTATTTCAATCTCGATTTGCGCGCTGCCACTTTTGATTATTCGATATTTGTACAGACTCATCCAAATTAAGCGTGAATAGTCTCATTTGATAGTTTTCAATATTTTAAAACTAACGACGTGATCAATTTTATGAACGGAGGTCATTTGGACATCGTCGTAGCTTCCCAACTCTGATATGTGCATCAACACAGTGATAGCTCGATTGTTTGATCGGTTGATCGTTAGATTGTGCAATATTTATATTCCGATCAATTTCAACTTTTTGAATGTGACGAAAAAGTCCGTTCATTGATTGGAGGTCATTTCGACCATTTTCGGTGACGACAAGTGCATTTTGGGGCTCGATTTGTGCACTGTCACTTCCGAAGTCCGTTGAATTCGACTTGTGGGCTTGACTTGACTTATGACACATATATGAGGGTCAAAAAATGCCTCCCAATAAATGTGATTCCGCGGTGAGTCAAGTTTATTGGCGTTAACCCTTTGGGCTGACCACAAAACTTGGATCATTTCGGCTTCAATTGTAATAGCTTACGGAGCTTTGATAGGATTTGTCATTAGTATGATGCCTTATTTAGGACATGCTAAGTGACGGGATTGACAAATTTGTCAGAATCGACTTGTGAGATAGATAAGAGTTCTTACACCATATACTCTCTACTTCAATCACTTTGCTGAAGACCTCTTTCTTTTATGTCATTGCAGATTTGAGTTTCCTCCAACCCTAGCTTCGTGCTTGATTGGGTTTGTTGGAGGAATTTGTCTGCTTATTTTGATGAAGGACTCCGCTAGGGAATTGGTTTATCTGTGCTTGGTCGGATTTGAAATTACTTCTGTCCTAACTTTATGCTTTACAGACTTGATGAAGGACTGACCTGATTTGTCCATATTGACTTGTCAGAGAGTGTATGTATGCTATGAATCTTATGCTTGTTGCTTTGACAAATTCATTGAAGGGTACATACAGATGACCCAGCCTTCCAGCTTATAGTTGGTCTCTGAGTTATCGATTAGTAATGTGTGCTTTAATAAACTGAATAACTAGAAAATTCCTTTAGTTCGGCCATCAGCTTTGCATGAACTATGAAATTGCTTCCTCAGTCTAGTGCTTTCTGCATTGATGGACTTGATGATGAGATTGGCTTTAATCTGTGCTTTGAGCTTGATAAGATCATTTGAGAATAAATTTGAGATATCACCCCGCGGACAATATATAGATTGATTCGAGGTAGCTCTGAGTTGAGAGTTGTTTCCTGAATTGAATTCATCGATCAGTAGAAAGATCTCTTGGATCCCGGTTGCTTGTAATCACTAAGCTGGATCTAGTTTGGGATTGAACAACTATCATCATTGGACGGACGAGTAGGGACTCTTTCACTGCGTCATTTTCTTATGGCTTGTTGAGTAAGGAAAGCGTCAATAACTTGGCCACATTTGGGCTTATCGAGTTTGACCTTTAGAACCTACTCGAGTCTTTGACTTAAGCTGCGATGGATTGGTAGTTTTGTCATCAGGCTGACGAACAGAGGCTCTTTTACTGTGGCCTTTTCTTGCGGCTTGTTGAGTGAGGAGAGCGTCAGTAACTCGACCATTTGTGGGCTTATTGAGTTCGACCTTTAGCCCATCCATGTCCTAGACTTTAGGATGTATAGGTTGATGTTTCTTTCAACTCAGTTGATTGAAGCTTCCAAAATTGGGAGTTCTTTTGACTTGATCTCCGACATTTGACAAATCTGAAGATAAATTTCTTGACATTTAGGGCTGTCTTTTCATGCATAGAAATATATTCTTTTTTTTCTTGTAAGAACCTGCAACTTAACAATAAAAATTATGGATATATTCTCGATTTTAGCATAAAGCTCAATGTCAACCTGAATTAGAATATATTCGAGGATCTCGTCTTATAACACGATTTCAACTTAGCTAAATACATAAAGATGCCCCTATCTTGCAGGGGAGATTCTAAAACACTTTGAAAAAACTCTAAAATAACATAAGAAAATGTATCAATGTATGCGTTGATACATTTGATCTTTAGAGGGTTTTAACATGTAACATTGATTTCATCTATATATAGAAATTTAAAATGCCCCCCTGTGTAACAAGGGAATTTTCACAGAAAAGTTTTTTCATCTTGAGTAAGTATATCTATTTAGGGATCTCAGCATGAAACACCATGTCAACCTAAATAGATATACTAAAAAAATTCCCCCTGTATTGCAGGAGGGTTTCTATTGTACTTCAAGAATGTGGTCGTCATGTATAATATTTTTTCAAGTAATGATCATCGATTAGTGGCATTGGTCTTTCACCTTTTAAGTCAATGAGTTGATATGCCCCTCTTTGGTACACTTTTTCAATGATAAAAGGGCCTTCCTAATTAGGCTTAAATTTGCCACCAAATATTTGATTAAGAATAATTAGTCTTCTCAGCATAAAGACTAATTCCCCTTTTTGAAATGTTCGAGGCCGCACCGTATGGTCAAAAGTCCTAGACATCTTTGCTCGATAGAGTTCTAGATTTTGATAAGCTTGCAATCTAACTTCATCAAGCACGTTGAGTTCTTCCATTCTCAAATGAGAATTTTGATCTTTAGTTATATTATAGTGGATCGTTATTCAAAGTGATGATAACTCTACTGCAAGCAGAAGAACTGCTTCATTCCCAAATACCAATAAATAAGGAGTGGCTTTAGTCGGCATCTTGTAGGTGGTTCGATAGGCCCATAGTGACTCTATTAGTTTGGTATGCCATTCTCTCTTATTTTTAGTAAGGATCTTCTTGAGCAGCTTGACTAATGTCTTGTTGAAGGCCTCCGCCAAACCATTTGCTCTCGGATTATATATTGAAGAGTATCGCTAATCAATTTTGTGTCGATCGATGAATCTATAAATCTTTGCACTTTGAAGGTTGTGCCATTATCAAAAATTATTCGGCGTGACACTCCAAATCTATAGACCATATTATGCGTGAAGAAGTTGATCACTCAATCAGTAGTAACTTATTTAAATGGAGCAGCTTCAGCCCACATAGAGAAATAGTCAGTCGCTGCTAGGATGAAGCGGTGTCTAGCTGAAGATGGCAGTCGATTGGTCCAATTACATTCGTACTAAGCATTTGAATGGCCAAGATGTTATTGTTGGGTGTAGTGGATTTGGAGGTTAGTGGATTATATTCTCATGTACTTTACATTCATGACACCTCTTAGCATGATTGATACAGTCTCTCACCATAGATGGCCAATAATAGCCCATCCTTTTGATCTTTACTGCCATCTTAGGACCTGATTGATGTGCACCACAAAGTCCTTCATGAACTTTGACCATAACTTTGCTAGCTTCATCTGCATTTAGGCATCTTAGCCATATTTGTTCAAAGGATCTATGATATAGAGTGTTGTTGATGAAAGCATGACACAACATCCTCTTCTCAATCTGAGCTGCCAATGATTTATTATTTGGTAATTTTCCTTCTTTAAAGTAGTCAATGAAGGGTTACCTCCAATCATGTGGCTCTTCTACAATAAAGGCTTTGCACTGCTTTTCTGAAGCAATGTTAGGCTTAGCTCTTATGGGTATAACCCCTTGTTGATTTTGGGGAGTATGAGGAGCAACTTGAGTCGCATCCTGTTGGGTCAAATTTGATAACCCCTCTACCTACGGGGATTGATACTTTGCTAGCTGTAGAACTTGTCGAGTAAATATGTCGATTATGACATAATCTCCATTCATAGTTTCCATTTTCGTAGCTAATTTTGCTAAGCAATTGACTTTGCTATTCTCAGATCGAGAGACTTAAGTTAGTGTGATATTTGGTATTTGCTTCATAAGCTCAAGAACTCTCTTATCATAGAAATCTAACTCAAGCTTGTTGATTTTATAGATGTCAAGTACTTGATTTATAATAAGCTGAGAATCACCAAAAATATGCAAGTTTTGAATGCCTATGAAAATAACATGTTCAAGACTTGCCATTAATGCTTCATATTCAGCCTCATTATTAGTTCTTGGCTCGGTCAATCCATATGATCATCTTATTATTCCTCCTTATGGTGTTATGAAGACGATGCCGATTTCTTACCTTTGGAAAATTTAGAGGTTGGAATTGTTTGATTGATGAGGCTTCATCAAAGTACATTTCCTAAATTTGTGAATTTTTTCTTTCATGAATAAGCATAATTTGCTCATCAGACAAATCATCGTTAAGAGAAGAGTCCACTGGGATGAGATGTGCAGCAAGAAAATCTGCTAAGACTTATCTTTTCACTACTTTCTATGGGATGTATGTGATATCAAATTGTAAAAATAATACTACCAATCTTGGCAAGCGACCTATCAATGCTGGTCTTGTCATCAAGTACTTTAGCTAATCGATCCTTAAGATAAGGGTAATGTTGTGAGATAACATATATTGATAGATTTTTTAGACTGCAAAGATCAATGCCAAACACTGCTTCTCTATCGGAGAATATCTCATTTCTGCTCTATCAACCTCTTACTGATATAATAAAGAGCATTCTCTTTGCTTTCTTCATTGTGTTGTGCCAATAATGCCCTAAGAGACTCTTCTAACACAACTGTATATAGAATGAGGGGCTTCCCAAGAGTAGGCGCTGCAAGGATTGGTGGATTCAACAAGTAGCTTTTAATGCTATTGAAGGTTTCTTGGCACTCCTTTTCCCATATGAATAGAGCATCCTTCTTCATCAACCTTGCAAATGGTTGACAACGTCTTGATAGGTTTGATATAAATCGATTGATGAATGCAAGCTGTCTTTGTAAAGAACGAAGTTGACACAAACTCTTTGGTAGAGGCATCTCCACAATTGCCTTGATCTTAGTAGGATCAATTTCAGTACCTCTGTGATGTACAATGTACCCGAGAAATTTTCCAAAGGATACCTCAAATGCATATTTTAGAGGATTCATCTTGAGATCATATTTTCTATTTCTCTCCAATACAATTCTCAAGTCTTCAAAGTGATTTTCACGATTTAAACTTTTCACCACCAAATCGTCAACATAACATTTCACTTTCTGGTGAATCAACTCATCAAAAATACATGTCATGGCTCTTTGGTATGTAGCTCTAGCATTTTTTAAACCAAAAGGCATAAATATGTAGCAATAGATGCCAATAGCTGTTCTAAATGATGTATATCTTTCATCTTTAGGTGCCATCTTGATTTGATTATATCTCGATGATTCATCCATAAATGAGAACATCTCATAGTTGGAAGTGTTGTCCACGATATTGGAAGTGGAAAGTCATCTTTTGGGCATGCCTTATTTAGGTCCCGAAAATTAATGTAGAGATAGATTTGACCATTCTTCTTCCTAACTAGGATAATGTTGGCTATCCAATCTACATACTTCTCCTCCCAGATGAAGCCTGCTTTGATCAGTTTCTTAATTTATGTAATTACCTATTCTTCAAACTCCAATCTCATTCACCTAGGAGCTTGTTTAACAGGCATTGCATCTCATTTAATTACTAGTTTATGAACTGCTTCATCAGGGGATAAGCCTAGCATTTTAGAATATGTCCAGGCAAAGCAATCCTTGAATTCACAAAGTAGCATTTTTACCTCTTGAACTTTCTCATCAGGCAGAAGGGCACTGACGAAAGTTGGATGGGGATCATCTTCAACTCCTAGGTTGATTTCCTTAAGTTCATCCAAAGTAGTTATTTGTCCACCATCTTCGAGTTCTTTAGGTATCGGCTTGGCTTCTCCTTCTTCATCTTTTATAAAAAGAATTTCATGGGAATCATCTTCTTTGTTACTATTAGTCTCGATCTCAGCTTCTATTATATTATAACCGACTCTATTTTGATGAGATTTATGGATGAACCCAAGACCTTTAGTGATAAACTTATCACTTCTTCACAAGGACTTCTTTAGCTCCACACCTTATTAAAGATTTGAGTTCTATATTTAGTAGTTTCAATATGAATTCCAAGCTTATGCATCATTCTTCGTAATTTCTATGGATAGTATATTGGCATTATCTCATCATAATTTCCATGTTGAGTAGGCTGATCAAAATTATGAGGTTGAGACTCTTCAGATTTGTAGAATAGAGTTCCTATTTCACCATTCTCGCTCAATGGCGGCACGTAGAATGTTATAAATTCTTCAATATTATGAATCTCCATTGGAGTAATTTCTTTGAAATATAGTTGAGGGATGGGTATAATTTTGAGTGAGTCATCTGACTCTGTCAAGTGAGTTATCCTTCTTGATGCGATCATTTGAACTCTATTTTCATAAGCAGATTCAAAATCATATTCTCAATCAGAATCACTTATTTCATACTTTGTCTTTCTTGAAAGCTTATAAGTTCCCTTAAATTTGACAGACATATCTTCTTCTTATTCTTCTTCTTCTTCTTCTATGTCACTTCCCAAATGAGGAATTGGTTTTCTTGATTTAGGTGTTATTGACCTCATTTTTAGGATGAGTTCTCAACCCTTCCATCTTGGACATAGAACTCCTCCAATACTTTAAGAGATCCTTAGTCCTGAGACACATCTAATGATTAGGTGGACACTTAACCTAACCCTAAAGACTTAGAAGAGTTAGCCATAGGAGTAGGTCATGCTTTAGAGGTGTTTGAAAAAAAAAAATCTGCCTACCAAATAGCTTGAATCACTTTCCTTACTTCCTTCCTTCAAATCAAACTCCAAATCAAATCAACATCAAACCTAAATCAATTTTAGCATAATTGATTTTATCCAAACTCAAATCAATGCCATATGATTAAAACCCATGATTGAAATCCATGATTGAAACACATGATTGAAATCCATGATTGAATTCTAAGTTGAAATTCCAAATTCCAAATATTGCTTAAGCCCTTTGATTTCCCTTTATGGACTTAGCCAAAATCATCTTTAAATCAATTCAAATTCAAATTTTCTCATAACTCATTTATATTCTCATTTATATTCACATATATAAATGAACTATAAATTCAAATCAATCAAATTAAAATCCAAAATTCAAATTTCTAATTCAAAATCTTTTCTAAGTCCTTAATTTCCATATTAAGGACTTAGCATAAATCATCTTCAAATCAATTCGAATTCATAAAATTTTCTCACAACCCATTTATATTCTCATTTATATTCACATATATAAAAGAAATATAAATTCAAATCAATCATACTAAATTAAATATTCAAGTTCAATTCACAAAGCTTTCCTAAATCCTTAATTTCTCTCTTAAGGACTTAGCCTAGATCATGTTCAAATCACTTCAAACTCATAAAATTTTCTCAAGGCCCATTTATATTCTCATTTATATTTACATATATAAATGAAATATAAATTCAAATAAATCAAACTAAATCCAAAATTCAAGTTCAAATTCAATCAAAATCTAACCTAAGCCTTTCAAGTCAAAATCATGAACTTAGCCAAATCAATTTAAAATAAAAATAAACCCTTGATTTTCCTTCATGATTCAATAAATCCTTCAATCATGAATCCAAATATAAATACAAACTTCAATCACTTAACCAAAACTCAATTCAAAAAAAAAAAAAAAATCAAGCCAAAATTCATTTCATGTTCACCCTTTGAACTTGAAATTGTCAAATGAATCAAAACCCATTTGACTTCAAACCCAAATAGATTTTATAATTCATAAGTCCGATGTAAGTTCAATCAAACTCAAATCAAGCTTTGACCAAGCCATTTGACCAGGCTCACTTGACCCAAAGTAACCTAAAGTACCCTTATGAGCCAAATTCTAATCCTAATCAAATTGGATTGAATCAAACTCACTTAAGCTCTCATCATGATCAACAATCATCATGAGATGATAAATCACCCAAATTGGGTCAAACCAAGTCAAAGGGTTGATCATGTCAACACTTAGATAAAATGAAACCCAACATAGCCAAAATTCATCATATGCCAAATTGATTGAAACTAATGATCTAAGTTCATTCATGATCAATGTTTGAACTTGACCAAGTCAACATTTCAGAACCCAAACCCAATGGCCAACCATTTGAAATGGCCACATGAAAAACCTTCTCCCACTCAATTGAAGCACATGGGGGAGTTCACCATTCCACTCCCTAGCCAAAATAGAACTCAAGGACACTCCTGACAGCCTAAGAAACCCACCCCTTATGGGAAATTGGATCAAAACGGCAAAGGGAAGCTAGGCCGTCTGATTGCCGAAGGGGGAGATATACTCCCAATAATTCATTTAAATTTTGACTTCCTCCTGTCAATTGAAGCATAGGAACTCAGCTTTAGAGAGTCTTCCTAAGCTTCCTAGGGAGGATTTGAAATCTCCATTCTCAATTTTCATCAATTGAAAACTGGGGAACTCCACTGATTTTACAACGTGCTCTACACATCAAACCAACTTAATTCATTCTTCAAGCATCATCAGAGGACCAAGTTGAGCGTTGGTGATTTTTTAGTTTAATTAGTTAGTTAGTTTAATTTTGAATTTGAACTTGAATTTTGTTAGTTTTATTATTAGTTTTGTTAATTATTAGTTAATTAGTTTAATTTTTTTAGTTTTATTAGTTATTAGTAGTTTTTTTAGTTATTTATTTTTATTTAGTTATTTATTAGTTATTAATTTATTATTAGTTATTAGTTTAGTTATTATTAGTTAGTTGTTATTTTAGTTATTTCCCAAGCTCCCAAGGCAAGGAAGGGTGTGCCAGACCAAAGCCGAGGAGGTCAAGGCCGGGGGGGGGGGGGGGGTTTGTCCATAGAAGCATTTACTCAACCTCAAGAGCTCAAACTTTTAGCATAGCCTCATCTCAACTAGACGAAGCTTCTCCAAGGGAATCGAGCATCGGTGATCACCTCCGGTGAGGTTAGACATTTTTCGAGCTTAAATTTAATGTGGTTTGGAGCTTTATGAAAGAAATTTTCATGGCATAGGAATTTGGTTGTTAGATGTGATCTAGGATGCATGATGAAGGTGTGGGCCTAATTCTAGCCCAATCCAAGCTTAATCGAGCTCGGAACATGGCCTAGAAGATGGACAGATCCCCTTTCCTATGAGGAATTGCAAGGATGGATCTCTGGCCATCCATCTGTACGTTTTGGATAGATTGCCAAAATTAAAACGTACAATATCTTTATTTTTTTCTCAAATCATGGCTTTAATCTTAGCGTCCGATCGGTCCACGAGGAGAAAGCACACCGCCACACCACATTGTGCTTCTGATGGGTTAAATACCCAAACCGATAGTGACACGTTTAAAGCGCATGCCACATCAACGGCATGCGTGGGCTAGTGGGATTAATGATATAATTAGGGATCTAAATAATTTTAATTATTCACCTAAACTTTTAAAATTCATATCTAAACATAGAAAAATCAAAAAAATATGAAATAAATTGATTAGAAAGATAATTGAACATAGAATATTCTAAAATTTATTTTGATTGATTTTGAATTATTATTTTCCCTGAATTTGGGTTTTATTGGGAATATTAATTTGCTAATTACTCTCTAATTAATCCACTAATTAATCCAAAAAATTTTGGGTGTAATTAGCAGGATGACTTCTACCTCCAATAATTTTCTTGGGATTTATTGGTTGCTTAATTAGGAGAATTGCTAGTTCATTCCTTAATCACTCCCTTAATGTAATTAGAGTTAATTAAGGGTATAAATAGTGATTGAACCCTTTAATTGAGCCAATTAAGTTTTGATTAAGTGAATGTGAGGTTTAGGGAATAATTTTGGGATACTCTCCTTAAGATATTCCTTAAACCCCTTTTATTACTTAATCTTACCTTAATAAAAGGTTAATTCACTAATTATCCCCTTAATTAATTTTATTAAAATTCTAAAACTTTCCAAAACTCAATTACTTCTTCTTGGGTTGATGCTTGGGTGTTCAAGAGCTTAAGTACAATTAAGGAAATCAAAATTCAACTCATATGTGTGAGGAGTGTTTTGAAATTACTTAAGTTAAACCCCTTTATTTAATTAATCAATAATCATGAGTCAAATTGCATTAGGCCCTTTTCCTCCTAGGTGCATTTGATTTAAATTCCTTATGTGATTTTACATCATCTCTTGGCTCATAATTATTTGATTAAATATGCTAAGGTGGTGTAGGTAAGCGGTAATTTACATGCTTATTTCATACATTAACCTAATCAAATATAAAATGGATCTAATCACCTAAGAATTGAACAAAAATATCAAACACATGTGGGAATGGGTTAGGAATAGCAAACTTACCTCACATTTTTAGAATTAAATCAAACTCAAAATCAAATAAAACTCACATTAAACAAACTTTGATTTGCTTTAAGCTTTCTTATTTAATAAGATTGTCTTTAGGAATTAATTAAGGTGAATGTGTTTACATCCTTTCATTACTTTAGTTCTTTCTAACATGCTAAATGTGTGTGTCATATGATTTCATATATTCATGCTTTTCAAAAATCAAATTTAAAATAAAAATGTTTCCTTTATGTCAAATTACATATTTTGGCTAAAGTAAAAAATATATGGCTATTATATCTATTAAATCCAAATTATTTTCAAAATATATTAATCAATTATCAAAACTGAAAATGTTACTTATATCTTACTTATAAGCTTGGATGTGAGTAAAATGTAAGGATGTGCTTAGTGTAATTTTCCTTCTCCTCTCTTTTGGTATAGTTTTGAATAAGATTTGACAAAGTGTATAGTTCATTTGAAAAGAACACAACACTTGCCTAATTCCATCTCTTATTAATTCCTATGTTATTACTTAAGAAGGATACCTACACGTGTACATATAAATTGCATAAAAAACATAAATCAACAAACATAAACTTTTTTTCATCCTTTCTTTTCCATTCATTTCATTTGTACACATGCTTGTATTTAAAGAAAGTGGTATATTAGTTTGGACACATCCTTAAAATAAATGTGCTTAAATGTGTAGCCCTATAATAGGAAGCCCTAATTTTCTTCTCAATGGTGTGGGATTGAAGTGCACTAATTTATCTAACCACTAATAGTGTAAATTACTCAACTTATCCAAGAAAATAGAGTAAGTAATAATAGTGTAAATTACTCAACTTATCCAAGAAAATAGAGTAAGTAATATTTCACTTAATAAATAAGCATATAATAAGAAAAATAAAAAACAATAAAAAAGAGAACCAAAAAATGAGAGCAATTTTTTATGGATTTACTTGTATGTGTAGAGTTATATGAAAGAGAGATTATTAATAACACTATGTCCAAACTCCAATAACATAGGGCCATATAACGCTCAATCTGATGTGTATTGATATAACATGAATTGCACGATAATACACATCATCAAAATACATAGTAATACTCCACTTCACAATGAATACACAATAACTATGTATTGATTAAGTGTCACATGAAGCTATGTTCTTAGAGTTCAGACGTAGAAGCTGCATTTGAACTCCACACATAATAAATTTTATAGATGAAGAGAGAGAGAGAGAGAGAGAAATGAATGATAGAATATCATAAAATAAGATAGTTATCAAGCCTCTCATTTCAATAAAAGTCATAAACTTTTATAGTTCTTTTCCTTGTTAAGTGCAGAGAGAATTTTAAAAATTAGAGATCTTTTTTAACACCACCAACATCTCTTTTTTCATCAATTTCATTCTCTATCTACATGACAAGTTTATAATATTTTAATCAACATATAAAATTAAAAAAAAATAAAAATTAAAGGGTGGTTGGTTGATGAATGCTTTCAAATGGGTGGTATCGTGCCTCCTTTTGTGAAATATGCTTCTTAAGTTGCCAATATAGTGGGATTATTATAACTATTTGATATAAACACCATTGGACATCCACTGCATAATAATACAACTATATAAATTCTTTGTAGGGCTACTCTTATTTAACAAGTTGTATTCAACAACTAAATAAACCAAACTAATAACACAAAATAAAAAAAAAATCAATCACTCTACAATTATCACCACCACCTTCATAATCGCCTTAACTATCACTCTTGAAATTTAAATTTATGGATTTACAAACTCAAAAAATCAAAACTTCAGATTTCAAATTACTATAGGATAACACAACTCTTATAACTATCATAACAAGCAAAAATAATACAACAATGACATCAATATGAATTTTAAACTACAACCATAGCATCAATATTAATTAATATTTTATATCACACAATTTTTAGATTTTCACTCATGGAGGAGGCCATCATAAACTTGCTTATGATTTTAATATTTTATTCTCCATCATTTGATTTAAGTTAACAAATATTAATTTAACAATAGTAATTATGGCCTAAATAAATTAATCAACATACTAATTTTGATTAATGTGCAATTATATAACATGATAGATTTTTGACTTACCACTATTATGTACGATAATTTACATGGGAGAAAATCCTAAGAATAGTAAATATGGGCCATGTTTGATATATATATATATTTATAATAATTAAGGGTAGCGAAGGATTTAACACCTATGTTTGTTATATATATATATTGTTGACCTCATTCTTAGAATGAGTTCTCAACCCCTCCATCTTAGACATATGACTCCTCTTAGACTTTAAGAGATCCTTAGTTCTAAGACACGTCTAGTGATTAGGTGGACACTCAACCTAACACTAGAGACTTAGAGGAGTTAGTCATAGGAGTAGATCATGCCTTAGGGGTGTTAGGAAAATTTGCCTACCCTATAGTTTGAACCACTTTCCTTATTTCCTTCAAGTCAAACTCCAAATCAAATCAACATGAAACCTAAATCAATTTTAGCCTAATTGATTTTCTTTTAACTCAAATCAATGCCACATGATTGAAATCCATGATTGAAATATAAGTTGAAATTCCAAATTCAAAATCCTTCTTAGTCCTTAATCCTCTAAGGACTTAGCCTAAATCATCATCTTTGAATCAATGCAAATTCATGAAATTTTCTCACAGCCCATTTATATTCTCATTTATATTTACATATATAAATGAAATATAAATTCAAATCAAATTAAATCCAAAATTCAAATTCCTAATTGAAAATCCTTCTTAAGTCCTTAATCCTCTCTTAAAGACTTAGTCATCTTTGAATCAATTCAAACTCATGAGATTTTCTCATAACTCATTTATATTCTCATTTATATTCACATATATAAATAAAATATAAATCAAATCAATCAAATCAAATCCAAAATTTAGATTCCTAACCCAAAATATTTCTTAAGTCCTTAATCCTCTCTTAAGGACTTGGCCTAAATCATCTTCAAATCACTTCAAATTCACGAAATTTTCTCACAACCCATTTATATTCTCATTTATATTCACATATATAAATGATATATAAATTCAAACAACCAAAAGTAATTCCAAAATGAAACTCAAACTCATTCAAAATCCCTAAGCCTTTCAAGTCAAAATCATGAACTTAGCCAAATTAATTTCAAATCAAGTCAAATTCTTGATTTTCCTTCATGATTCAATCAATACTTCAATCATGAACCCAAATATAAATACAAACTTCAATCACTTAACCAAAACTCAATTCAAAAATCAAGCTAAAATCCATTTCATGTTCACCCTTTGAACTTGAAATTGTCAAATGAATCAAAACTCATTTAACTTCAAATCACTTGCAAATGGATTTATATTTCAATCATAATTCCACGTACAAGTTCAATCAAACTCAAATCAAGCTTTGACCAAACTATTTAACCCACTTAGGCTTGACCCAAAGTGACCTAAAGTACCATTATGAACCAAATTCTAATCTATTGAACCAAAATTCTAATCAACCAAATTGGATTGAATCAAACTCACCTAAGTCATGATCAACAATCATCATGAGATGATCAATCACTCAAATTGGGTCAAACCAAGTCAAACCTAAGGGTTGACCAAGTCAACACTTAGCCAAAATGAAACCCAACATAGCCAAAATCCACCATAGGCCAAATTGATTGAAACCAATGATCTAAGTTTATTCATGATCAGCGTTTGAACTTGAACAAGTCAACATTTGAGTCTAACCTAGCCCATTTGGCCACTTGTCCCAACTTGACGCAACTTGACCTAAAAAGATAAAATGTGTCAAAACTTGTTCTAAGCCAAATTGATTGAAACCAATGAGTCAAGTTCATTCTAAATCACTTGTTGAACTTGACCAAAGCCTCAATTGGTCAACTAGACCTAACTTGACCTTGAACCCAACTTGACCTAAAGGGTCATATTCAACCAAATTCAAACTTAACCAAAATTGATTGGAAACAAATATACCAATCCACTTCATATGACTAAGCAAACCTAAACCTACCCATGACCTAGCTCAAATAGGTCAAATGGTCAAATCAACTTGACCCATTTGACATAAATGAAGTCATATGAACCAAATTCAAATCTAAACCAAATTGTATCAAACCAAAGCCACTAAAACATTTCAAATGGTCATATGAACTTGACCCAACCCTTGGTTTGACCCAATTTGACCAATTGGTCAACTTGACCCAATTTGACCCATTTTGACCTAAATGGGTCAACATGAGCCAAACATACTAAATGAACTTCAAATCCAATGAAACTTGGTCATTTTCTTTCTTAACAAACATACCCAAATTCAAAAATTAGCCAAATGACCATTTTATCTCTATGCCATAGAGTAAATGTTGGCCAATTCCACTTGAAATTTGGTCAAATCCTCTTCATACTCACTTGGCACTCTCTTAGTGGATCAAGTGAACACTAGGGAGGGTGGTACACTCAACCCAATGAGTTTGGGTCAGCCCAACTAGACCCAATGGCCAAACAGAGCACATGCTTTGAAATGGCCACACGAGAATCTTCCTTCACTCAATTTGAGCATATGGCCACTTCACCATTCCACTCCCTAGCAAAAACCAAACTCAAGGACACTCCTAACAGCCAAACCCACTCCTTGTGGGAAATTAGATCAAAATGGCATGGCAAGCTTAGTCCAATTGCCAAAGGGGAGATATAATCCACCTAATTCATTTGAATTGACACTTACACTCTCGATTGAAGCATAGAAAGCAAGAGGAGCCATTTGCAAGTGATCCTAAGCTTCCTAGAGGGAGATTGAAAGTTCATATGCAAGTGATCCCCTATTTTAATGTGGTTGGAGCTTTATGAAAGAAATTTTAATGGCATAGGATTTTGGCTGTTAGATGTGATCTGGGATGCATGATGAAGGTGTGGGCCAAATTCTAGCACTATCTTAGCTCAATTGAGCTCGGATCATGGCCTAGAAGATGTACGGATCCCCTTTCCCGCAGGGAATTGCAGGGATGGACCTCTGGCCATCCATCTGCGCATTTTAGATGGACGGCTGAGATTAAAATGCGTCATATCTTTAGTTTTCTCCCTCAGACCTGCGACTTTAATCTCAGTTGTCCGATCATTGATCGAACGACTGAGGAGAAAGCGCATAGTGCCACCGCATCGTTATGATGTGACGGGTTAAATACCAATCAACCGCATGTAAAGCATGCGTCGGCATCATCGATGGGATTAATGATATAATTAGGGATTTAAGTAATTCTAATTAATCACCTAAACTTCTAAAATTTATATCTCAACATAGAAAAATCAAAAAAATATGAAATAAATTGCATTAGAAAGATAATTAAACATAGAATATTCTATAATTTATTTTATTGAATTTGAATAGTTCTTTTCTCTTAATTTGAGTTTTATTGAGAATGTTAATTTGCTAATTAATCTTTAATTAATCCATTGATTGATCCCAAATTTCTTGGGTGTAATTAGAGGGATGAGTTCTGCCTCCCCTAATTTTTTTTAGAATTTATTGGTGGATTAATTAAAGGAATTGCTAGTTCATTCCTTAATCACTCCCTTAATATAATTAGACTTAATTAATGGTATAATTAGTGATTTAATAATCCTAATTGAGCCAATTAAGTTTTGATTAAGTAAATATAAGGTTTAGGGAATAATTTTAGGATACTCTCCTTAAGATATTCCTTAAACTCTTTTTATTCCTTAATCTTATCTTAATTAAAGGTTAACTCTCTAATTATCACCTTAATTAATTTTCTTAAAATTTAAAACTTTTAAGAACTCAATTAATTCTTCTTGGGTTGATGCTTGGGTGTTCAAGAGCCTAAGTACAATTAAAAAAATAATCAAAATTCAACTCATATGTGTGAGGAGTGTTTTGAAATTACTTAAGTTAAACCCCTTTATTTAATTAATCATTAATCATGAGTCAAATTGCATTATGCCCTTTTCCTCCTAGGTGCATTGCTGATTTAAATTCCTTGTGTGGTTTTTTGTCATCTCATTGGCTCATAATTATTTGATTAAATATGCTAAGGTGGTGTAGGTAAGCGGTAATTTACATGCTTAATTCATACCTTAACCTAATAAAAATATAATATGGATCTAATCACCTAAGAATTGAATAAAAATATCAAACATATGTGGGAATGAGTTAGGAACAACAAACTTACCTCACATTTTCCAAATTAAATCAAGCACAAAATCAAACAAAAATCACATTAAACAAACTTTGATTTCCTTTAAGCTTTCTTATTTAATAAGATTGTCTTTAAGAATTAATTAAGGTGAACGTGTTTACATGCTTTCATTACTTTGGTTCTTTCCTAACATGCTAAATGTGTGTATCATATGATTTCATATATTCATGCTTTTCAAAAATCAAATTTAAAATGAAAATATTTCCTTTATGTCAAATTGCATATTTTGGCTAAAGTAAAAAAATATGAGTGAATATTATCATTATTAAATCCAAATTATTTTCAAAATATATGAATCAATTACCAAAAATGATAGTGTTACTTATATCTTACTTATAAGCACTAAAGAAAACTAAAACATGAGTCCACTTTAGAAATTACTTAGGTTAAGGAAGGTAAGAAAAGTTTTCTTCTCTTTCCCTCTCTTTATAACTTAGTAATTAATTATAGGATTCATTTGAACCCAATCAAAAAATAAAATAAAATCAACCCAAAACAACTAAATAACTTAAATGAAACCCTCCTCTAAGTTAAATATTCTTCACACTTAGAAAATTCTAACTTAAAGCCATAGCTAAGCATACTACACAAACCTCTAAAGCACACATATTAGGCTAAGTCACTACTTCTAGCTTTAGGTTAGGGAAGTGCATGGTTTGATGTTTTCTTTTATTTTATGATATATATTTTAGTCTAGATGTTAGGGTGAATGTGCATAAAATGAATGATAGGATAATTTAGTCTAATCATTATTTTCTGCAGGAGATTGTGCTTAAGGGACACTATAATAAATAAAAATTATAAATGCTTTTACTGTACAGGTGCTTATACCCCTAAGCATAATCCAATAAGCCAGTTGGACTTAGTCACCCATGTGTGGGGTGATAAGTCCAATATACATGCTTGGGATTTGTGTTGTTTATTTAGCTAATCTCTATTTTGTAGGTGTTAGCTAGATTTACTTTTCTTTTTCATGTAATTTTTGCAATTAGGATATTGGAATGATTGTTATGAGGGATTAGGATGAACATTGGTCTTAAGATTTCATCTTATGTACCATGTGAAGCCTTTGGAGCAACCACCTTCCAACCATCTAAAAGAAGGAACAAAAGAAGAAAGAAGAAAAGAAGAATGAAGACCCCCATAATAATGAATTCCTTGCTTAAGTGTACTTAATTTATTTGTAATTCGGGTTGTATAAGGGTAGAGCTTGGCTACCTAATTTATTTTTGGGTTTGTGCGGTGGTGCCCGACCACAAATGACCTTTTATTCTTTTACGTTAACTTTATAAATTGATTGATGATTTGTTTAGCTTGTGCATTAAGATGACATCTTTTTCCTAGTTTCTTCCTTGCTTGATGTATGGTCTGGATGTGGAATAGGCTCTTAGGGAAAAATAAATTTTATACTAAATTTAACAATTAAAAATTAAAAATAAAGAACTCACAACCTCACCTAAAATTTAAGCTAAAATCAAGATAGAAAAATTAACAACCCCTTAGCTGGATGAGTATTTCTTTTGTAACATCATGCACAAATGCATATTATTTTCACTCTTGATTGGAGGGCTTCCACCTTTGCCATAGAAACTTGGCTTGACCTTTAAGAGCCATGGTGGAAATACACCTCCTCCCTTCTCGCTAATTTTGGCCAATAATGTTACTTCTCATGCATTAGGCATATGAATCCTATTAGCTTGAGTCAAAAATGATTGTCCAAAAATAAAAAATAAAATGTAATATGAATTGCATTAGATTTAGGTCATTTGAAGCATACCCTTATATGATCTAGTCTCTTTAGGGAGTGAGTTTAAGGATTTAGTCTCTTTTTAAATAAATAATAACTTGCTATCTTGCATAAAACATATGAATTTCCTAAATGAATTTAAAATCATAGAAGGAGTTAGTTGGCGGCCACCCCCGGCAGTTGTAAGTCCAAGTAGTCGGGTGGTTTGTCCTCTCTTATAGAGGTAAACCAAATACCCATTTTTGCCTTAGATTTAGGTTGTACTTTGGCCCTCGCCAAAGCTCTCTAGATTTAGGTTCTGAGGTTGCTTCTCTCCTTTGTGGGCTATAAGCATAAATCCTCACCCCTTAGATATTTCCATAATCTTGTGTTGTGGAATCATAAGCATTAAATTTTTAATGAAAAATTTAACTCAATCAAATTAAATCAATTTTAAAAATGTAAAGCCCAACCATAGGATAGTTTGAGATGCTCGCTAAGTTTCCTAGAATCATGAGCATCTCCTACTTATCTTCATTTAGCTTCGATAATAACTCTCTCTTTGATCAATCTCATTTGATCTTCTAAAATAAACTAATCGATTGATAGTCCTCCCTATTGAAATCTTTGGAGACAACAATCATTTACCTTAATCGAGAGTATTCCTAAGAGATCTCATTCCTTAGGATATAATTAACTATGGGGGCTTGCCCCTATAGGAAACTTAATGAACTCGGATTAAAATAAATCCTACTTTACTTTTCCATGTAAAGTAGGGGAAGAATATTTGGTACACATGCAGACCCATTGTCCTTAGGAGTCCTTGTTAAGGTGATTAAGTCTATTGTAGGGTGGTGATTTCTATGTTTCGAGATAGTACACCTCTCCTTAATGTCATACCCGATCACCCTCAATAAGAATATTTACAGATATACGTTGTGTTAAAAATGCATAAAAAGAAGAAGTATATTTCGATCTTCATTTTATTCCATATAAAGCAAAGATGGAAGCATATTTATTCTTTAGAAATATAAAATTTCACCACATATTTTTTTGGCGATTCCACTGGGGATGGTTCCTCTCTCCATCTTTGATAAATGATAGTTGTCTCTAAGTATCGATACTGGGTTTGTACTTTGGTATGAATCCAAGACTATCTTTCATTTCGTTGGCACTTAGCTTATTTCATTCTTAGGTTAAGCTAGCCAACATCTTTAAGTTTTAGGACCTCACCCCGTGTTGGTCTTAAAATCCGTTGGGTTCTCCAATGGGTAAAAATAAAAAGATCTAATAAAAAGAAAACATTTAAAGACTTCCTCCTTATCATTTCTATGATAAGGAAAGATTCATTTTAAAATAATAAAGACAAAATTAACCCTTATCAAAAATCATGCTTTTCAAAAAGCACTCTTTCAAAAATGCATTAAAAAATATTTTGCACAAAATTTTCTTAAATCATCTTCATCTAACAATCTTTATAAATGTTATATGTGAGATCATCTTGACAAAAATAAAACTCCAATAATCATATTTTCAAAAGCATAAAATTTGAAGGTTGTCCTTTCTATTCAATACATCTTAATGTGTTGAATGGATATTACCTCTTCCAGCAAAATCATAACTTTGGACTTCCACCTAACACATTCCACATGTGTTAGGTTGGAATTTTCATATTTTCAAAAAGCACATATGAAACCTCTCCATTCAATATACCCATATTTATTGGGTGGAGGTCTCATTTTCAAACAAAATAAAAAAAAAAAAAATTTTCAAAAAGTACATATGAACCTTTCCATTCAACCCACACTTATTGAACATAAGTTTCATTTTCAAACAAAAAAACTAAAATTTTTAAAAGCACATATGAACATCTCCATTCAATATACCCAAATTTATTGAATGAAGATTTCATTCCCAAATAAAAATAACATCATTTGGAAATCCCACTTAAACATATTCCATATATGATTAAGTCGGAATTCCCTCTTTCAAAAAGCAATAATCACACACAAAGAAAAATTTTCACATTGCAAAAATTGAATTGACTTCCATTAATACATACCCAAATTTGTTAGATGGAAGTCTTCTTTTTGAAAATCAAAACTTAACAATCATATTTTAAAAATTTGAAACACATTCGGAACTTCATTTAGCACACTCAAATTTGCTAAGTGAAGTCTCCAAATTAAAAAAAATTTCAAAATACATTTAAAACCTCATTCTAGCATATCCCATTTGCTAAAATGTAGTCTCTCCTTTTCCAAAAGTAAAATTTAAAACACACTTTTGGAAATTTCATTTAGCATACTCAAATTTGCTAAGTAAAATATCCATCCTACAAAAAATTTTCAAAACATATTTGGAACTTCATTCTAGCGTACCCCATTTGCTAAAATGAAGTCTCCCTTTTCAAAAGCTAAAACAAAAATTTGAAACACCTTTGAAATTCCATTTAACATACTCAAATTTGCTAAATGAAATTTTCACTTCACAAAATTTCCAAAAAGCACTTTCTGGACTTCACTCTTTAGCATACGAAATTTGCTAAAGTGAGGCTTCCATTTTAAAAATAAAACAAAAATATAAAAATTTTAAACACATCTTTTGAAATTTTATTTGGCATACTCAATTTTGCTAAGTGAAATTTCAATTTCACAAAATTAAGTTGAACTTCATTGTTAACATACCATATTTGCTAAAGTGAAGTCTCCACTTTCAATCAAAAATAAATCAAAGCCAAAAAGGAAACACATTAAGATTCCCTTACCATACTTAAATTTTCTAAGGATCCTACTTTTGCAAAAATCAAAATATCCAAAATAAATGAAACATTTTAGAATTTCCTTAGCATACTCAAATTTTCTAAGAATCCTATTTTCAAAAATCTTTCAAAAATAAAACACACTTGGATTCCTCACTTAGCATACCTAAATTTGCTAAGTGGGAATTTTGATTTTCAAAATCAACAATAATTTATAAGATAAAACAAACAAAGAAAAAAGAAACAATTATTTTCAAACACCTCACTTTGCATACCCAAATTTGCTAAGTAAGTGAATTCTAAAATACCAAATCAAAAATAAAACCAATTGACCCTTATTTTAACATACTCAAATTTGTTAAAGGAAAGGGTTCTCAAATCAAAATCTAATTTCAAACATGAACCTATGGAAGCATCTTTCTAAAAATATTTGTATCCATTTTTCAACATACCCAAATTTGTTGAAGTTGAATTCATATTCAAAAATTTCTCTTTCCAGTCAAATCTCTAAATCTTCTCTAAATCCATTTGAACCCCACTTAACACATTCAAGATGTTGGATGTGGGTTAAAACTTTAAAATTTAAATTCAAAAATCAACAAAATAGAAATATGATCCAAGCTTATTTCCAACATTGCAGATTCTCAACATCAGTCTCAATTATAGCTACAGTTCAGTTCTTTAGTTTTCAATTGATTGTAAATGCTAAGTTCACAGAAGTTTGTGTTCACTTTCCCTTATGACATGTACTTGGCCTTGGATTAGGCCAACCTCCCTCAAGCTAATCACACCCATCTCATCCATTTTGGCAGAGGTTTTGAGGGGGTGAGGATCACTTATGAGGGAACTCCCCTCACAACTACTAGCAGGACTACGGTGCAGGCATCATTTAGACATTTACCATGATTTTGACATCCCCTCATTAAAGAGGAAAGCGGTGGTCCCAGCTTCTAGCAATGCCGGATAGTGCATACCTGCTTTCCCATCGCCCCAAGGGCTAGCACCCACTCATTGGCACCCCTAAGGGTAAGGCTCCTTTGATCCTGGGAGATTGCCTCCCCCTTTTAAGGTTGGGTTTAGTTCTTACTCCACTCACCCTGACTCGAGGAGAAATAAAACCACATGATTAATCGGTATCACACATATTGCTAGGGAGATGGAGGCTGCTATGCGATTAGCTGTGGAGAAGGTACCCACTCTGATCACCCCGCTGGTTACAACGAACCCATTTCATCCTCTCTCTGGGTCTGATAGAGAGGATGATAGGAGGATCCATACTTCACCTCCACCAGTGGTTCAACACCAACCCCCAGTTAGCCAGAGCAAGAGGTTGTATGCTAGCCTCTGCTTAGTTCAATGCCAGATTAGTGGAGTTTATAGACGTTCTGAGTCTGGAGCTCAATTCAATTTGAGATCTGTCATTGCCCACAGTGTGGGGAAACACTTGCAATAGGAGAGGGCTAGAGAGGCCTGCACTTTAGTACAAATCAGAGAGAGGCGGAGATTTGGTTGGAAATCGCCTCATTAATTCTCGATGCTACCCACATCGATCATACAAATAATATTTTACTTACAGGGATGACCCATCATAGGAAGAGGGTACTTGCCTTGAGAGAGTTGGTGGTGTCTCCACCACACCACTCTACCCCCCCACCCCGTTCGTCATCACCCATTCATGTTGCAGCATCTATAGTTCCATTGAAGGCCATGAAGGCCACATCCGGGGAGAAGCGTACCCCGTTGGTGATTCAGCTATGACCGATGGATCCTATTCCATCTATACCACCTACTGTGATGAGGCTGAGCTCTCCTGCTCGTCCTTCTGCCCCAGTTGTGGTGTGGAGGGAATGATGACCCCGAAGCATAGTGTTCATCCCTTCACCAACACCACCAACTTAGCAGGACATGGAGATGGTGGCAGTTATTGCAGAGGGAGTAGATGTTAGCCCAGTTACACCAATGATAGTAGAACTTCCTAGGAGTGTCACCCATTTCAGAGTTAGTGATAGTCATGAGTGTGTCTCCTATAGTGAGTACAATCCTTATAAGATTGACTCTCCAGTAGCAGGAGATCCGGTGCCTCTTAGTACATGATAGTGATCACACCGGTCAGCAAAATCATTTGTGCCCATTCAGATTGATTTTCTCTTGAGGAGATAGTGACACATTATCTTGTAAAAAAGAAGAAAATTCTGGAGTATGATTGGTCTGATGAGGAGAAGATCATGTTTGATCCCAACAAAGATGATTTATTGGGAGACTCAGCAAGGGTTTGCATGGGAGATTCTTCTAAAGAATATCCATGGCCCAGTTGCCTTCATTCTTAAGGGCTTCACTATCATAACATTTGACAAGCTATTCAATAAGGCAGCTTGTCTATAAGGAGAGGCCAATTAGTTATCTTTTCAAGACCAGTTGCCCAAAGCAAAGCCGTAGAAGGTCTACGTGAAGAAGCCGGGAATAGTGACAATGGTAGATAAGGGGAAACAACTAAGTAGAGATCAGTCTGAGAGACCACGACCTCAGCAGCCTTTGGTTCCACCTCCTTTACCACCATCGAGGTAGCCGTACCGGCCTTCACAACAGCCTCCATAGATAGCACCACCGCCTCCTCAGCCATATCATTAGCAGCAGCGGCACACATACCCGCCACTAGGTAGTTATGGTCCACCTACTCTTTTAGATAAGCTTAACAAACCTTTTTCATTTAAGAGGGAGATAATCAAGAAGATCTTTAAGAATCTCCTAAAGAAGCCTGATTATCAGCCACCCGAGCCTAGGAGACTAGAGGAAGTGGGCAAAAGCCATGATCCTAACTTTTGCCCCTATCACTATATGCTAGGTCATGTTTTGGAGGATTACTTTACATTTAAGAACTGGCTTGAACATAGCTTCAAGGCCGATGCTGTAGTTATCCCGAAGGAATACCTTGTGGAACAACCATCCAGTTCCATTAGGGTAATCCTTGGGGATACTTGTGATCCTTCCAAAATAAAAGAAGGTTGAGATATTTCTTTATCCAAAACCTTTAAAAAGATTGTTCAGAAGATCAAGAAACTTTCCTTACAGGTGCCTAAGTCAGCTCAAACCTCCAACATTAAGGAAGGTTTACAAGTTGCAAATGCCAACTCAGGGAAAGGTGGAGTTCAGCAGCAGCATGTGTCAGCCTGGGATAGCCCTATAGCACAACCACCGATGGAGTCCAGCCTCCAGTCTATCGTTGCAGCTACCACATTGAAAACTTCCTCTACTTCAGCCAGTTCTTCTTCTTCTACTAGCAAAACTCTTGTATCGATGGATAAGGGCATCAAATCCCATACCCCACTCACTTTACTTGATTTCTACTTTGTACCACCTATCAAATCCAAGAATTGAAGAATAAAGCTAGCTTGAATTACATCTGTGTCACTTATGATGTATTATCTACTTCTATTCTTAATGATAACTCTTCATGTCAAAATAACTATAACAATTGCATTCTTCCTCTTTTTGATTCAGAGTTGGACTTCCCTACTCTGAATACTATGGGTTCACCTCTTGAGATAGACTTGGAATCATCCGATTCCAAGCATCCCATAGGAGAAGCAGTAGGTGCGCCTGATGTGCAGGTAGAACCTTCCATTACCCTACCACAAGAGATCACCGAAGTCAACCTCCATGGCGGCAAGGTTCTACCTCTTAGGGTAGAACCTCAAGATAGAGAGAAATAAGTCATTGGTACAGAGGATCGAGAAGCCCCTCCATGGGATGCTTCACCCATGGATATGCTTATGGAGGATCAGTCCAAGGTGACTACAATATCCTTTCTCATTTAAGAAAGTTATCATCTAAGCTAAGCATATACGATGCCCTTGTCTTATCCAAAGAGATGAGGGAATCATTAATCAAGGCTCACTTTGATCTTGAGATATGCTACCGATCAGGTGAGGCACATTACACAAAAGAAGCTCAGGGGATCACCTTCACAGATGAAGACCTTCTTCTAGGGGACTTGGAGCACAACTGTCTCCTCTACATCATAATTGACATGGGTAGATTCAGACTTGCCAGTGTTCTCATTGATCCAGATGCATCAGTGAATATTATGAGTCTAAATACCCTTACCTATTTGAGGATTGACATATTTCACACTTTGAGGAGATCGGATGATGTTGAGAGGATTCAATGAACAAGGTGAGCATGCTTTAGGTTATATAGTGTTACCTTTAGAGATGCGTGACTGTAAGACTGAAGCTAAGTTATACATCATTAATTTCAATACTTTGTTCAATGCTTTGATCAGTAGGCCTTGGATACATCAGAACAAGATAATTCCATCCTCCCTACATCAGTGCATCAAGTTCAAAAAGGATGAGATTGAATACCGTGTCAATGGAGATGAAAAATTCATTTTCAGTTAGAGAGGTTGAGATTTATGAGGATGCGACTTACTATCTTCCTCAAAACACCCTTTCTCGAAACTTGGATAAAATTCAAAATAAAAAGAAAAAAAATGAAGAAAAAGAAAAGAAAAAAGAAAAAGAAAAGAAAAATGAAAATGTGAACAAGAAAGGGGAATTGAAGAAGAAATATATCGCATCACATTCTACCCAGTTCATTCCATCATGGATGGACATGTGGGTAGGATGACTCCACTCCACCAAGCGAGAGAGGGAAATAGAGGCGAGGTGGATGACCCTGGTTGGCCATCAGCCAACATAGGTCATATTCCAGTTCATAGGAGTACCCCTACTATTCACATAGACTTGGTATCTAGCTTGGAGGTTGAGTCTAATGTGATTAGTATACCAGCCAACCCCTCTCAGTGGGTTCCATTGGAGGTGACTTTCGATTTAGACGACAATGAAGATTGGGCCTCTAGACAAAGCAAAGTATTCAAATTAGGTTTATGTAATGAAGGTAGCAGCTGTGAACCGTAGCTCTAACCTCACTTTCATCTCAAGAAGTTGAAGGTTTAATAGTTAAGGAAGCCCCCAAGTCTTCCAGTGATATAAAGCCAAAGAGATTCTTTTTGGGATCATCATCCTCATGTCCTGAAGTTGATGTAGAACTTGAGGTTGATACATTTAAAGAATTAATGGAATTTCCATTTGACTTTTGCTCGCCTTGTGTTCATAATCTTATACAGAAAGGTTTAGTTCCTCATACATGGTCCATACACAGGTCAGAGTACTTTGAAAAGCTATGGAACAATACAGACAGAGAAGCACAATCCAAAGCAAGACTATGATTCGGTATAGTGGGTCTAATCGATGATGATGACTACTGCTTAGTTGTTACCAATCATTTGGAGTCTGATAGGTTCTTTTCACATAACACCAACTCTTATGAAAATGTATGTTTAGAAACCTCAGATGATCTGGATGATCTCCAAATCAAAGATGCACCAGCAAAATCTGAAGAGGAGATCCATTTAATAATTGACAAGCTTAAATAAATCAACCTCGGGATAGAAGAAAATCCACACCTAACATACATCAGTTCATTACTGAATGAAGAAGAAACCAATGACTTAGTTAGGCTATTGACTGAGTTTAAGGACTATTTTACATGGAGTTATGAAGAGATGCCCAGATTATCTCTTAATATAGCAATCCACAAGCTGGTAATAGATCTTAGCGCTAACCATATCAAGCAAGCTCCTAAGCTCATGCGATTGAAAATCGAATAACAGGACATTTCTGAAGTCAAGAAATTGATCGATGCTGGTTTCATCAGGGAAGAAAAATATCCTACCTGGTTATCCTATGTCATACCAGTTAAGAAGACGAATGGCCAAATTCACATATGTGTCGATTTCAGGGACTTAAATAAGGCATCTCCTAAGGATGAGTTTCCTCTTTCTATACCAAAATTAATGGTGGACATCGCCTCATCTCATGTAGTGTTCTCTTTCATGGATGGGTCATCTGGCTACAATCAAATCAAGATGTCTCATGAAGATAAAAGAAACACCACTTTTTGAACCTCGATCAGAATCTTTTATTATAGGGTCATGCCTTTTGGCCTTAAAAATGTTGGTGCTACATACCAACAGGCCATGACTCAGATCTTTAATGAACTCATCCATCATTAGGTTGAGTTCTTCTTAACTTGAGAGAAGTTTTTGAACGATAAAGATAATATAACCTCAAAATGAATCCCTTGAAGTGTGCATTTGGAGTAGCTTCTAGGAAATTCCTTGGATTTGTTGTCCGACACCGGGGAATAGAAATAGATCCTGAAAAGATTAAAGCTATCTTAGAAATTTCACCTCCTAAGAGTTTAACTCAACTCAGATCCTTTCAATGATGGCTAGCATATCTAAGATGCTTTATCTCTAACCTATTAAGGAGATGCAAGCCATTCATAGCACTTGTCAAAAAGGATGCCAAGTTTAAGTGAGATGATAAGTGTCAGCATGCCTTTGAAGATATCAAGCAGTATTTGGTGAAGCCGCCAGTTCTAGTAGCCCCTATCCTAAGTAGGCCTCATCCTCTACACTGCTGCATTGGATGACTCTCTCAATGCTCTGTTGTCCCAAGCCAATGATGAAGGGAAGGAGAGCGCTCTCTACAACCTCGGTTGTCATCTTATTCTCACTGAAGTGAACTATCCACCTATTGAGAAATATTGCTTAGCTTTGATCTTTGCATCTCAGAAGCTACGACACTTCATGCTTTCTCATAAGGTGAACTTGATCTCCATAACCAATCCTTTGTAGTATCTCATGACACGATAGCCTATCTGAGCGTTTTCGATGGTGTGATTCTCTCCGATTTGATATCATATTCATACCCCTCGGTGCAGTGAAAGGACAAGCAGTAGCAGATTTCTTAGCAGCACACCCACTTCTTACTGATTCTCTACTTTGTGACGATCTCCTTGATGAATAAATCATGAACTTAGGGGAGGTTGAAAACCACCGATGGGAGATATATTTTGATGGTGCAGTAAAGCCATTGGTAGGAATAGTTCTCCTAATTCTAGACCGCGATGTGATGAGATTCTCATACTATCTTTCCAACCCTTGCACAAATAATGAAGCCGAGTATGAGGCTTTGATTGCTGGTCGGGAGTTAACCATCACTATCAGTGTCAAGAGCATCAACATCTTTGGGGATTCTCAGCTGGTCATCAATTAGATTGATGGGTCCTACAATTTCTCAAACCCAAGCTTCGTCGTTACCATGAGTATACTATGAAGTTGTTGACCCAGATTTCTAAAGTCACCATCTACAAGGTTCCCCGAGTAGAGAACACAGTAGCAAATGCTTTGGCCAAACTTGCCAAAGAATTGGCATGTCTGGAAGATGAGTCCATTTCAATAAGAATCTAAAATAGACAAGTCTTATCCCTTATTGATGTTGAACTCATTGAGAGACTTTCTTCTGAAGGGGAGGTTGTCATTGCCTATAAGGATATCAGTGGCCCAGTCGCCTTCATTCTTAAGGGCTTCACTATCAAAATATTTGAGAAGCTAATCAATAAGGTGGGTAGTCTATAAGAAGAGACCAAACAGTTATCTTTTCAAGACCAGTTGCCCAAAGCAAAGCCGCAGAAGGTCTACGAGAAGAAGCTGGGAATAGTGACAATGATAGATAAGGGGAAGCAACTAAGTAGAGATCAGTCCGAGAGACCACAACCTTAGCAGCCTTCGCTTCCACCTCCTTTACCATCAGAGCGTTGTCGGCCTCTACAACAACCTCCATAGATAGCACCACCGCCTCCTCAGCCATACCATTAGCGTGACACGTACTTGCCGGTGGTATGATCCACTCTTTTAGATAAGCTTAACAAACCTTTTTCATTTAAGAGGGAGATAATCAAAAAGATCTTTAAGAATCTCCTAAAGAAGCTTAATTTTCACCACCCTGAGCCTAGGAGACCGGAGGAAGTGGGCGAAAGCCATGATCCTAAGTTTTGCCCCTATCACTATATGTTAGGTCATGTTTTGGAGGACTACTTCACATTTATTGACTAGCTTGAACATAGCTTCAAGACCGGTGTTGTAGTTATCCTGAAGGAATACCTTGTGGAATAACCATTTAGTTCTATTAGGGTAATCCTTGGGGATACTTATGATCCTTCCAAAATAAAAGAAGGTTGAGATATTTATTTATCCAAAACCTCTAAAAAGATTTCATAAGATCAAGAAACTTTCCTTGCAGGTTCCTAAGTCAGCTCAAACCTCTCACATCAAGGAAGGTTTGCAAGTTGCCAGTGCTAACTCTGGGAAAGGTGGAGTTCAGCAGCAGCATGTGTCAGCTCGAGATAGCTTAGTAGCACAACCACTAACCAAGTCCAGCCTCCAGTCTACCGTTGTAGCTACCACATCGGTGACTTCCTGTACTTCATCTAGTTCTTCTTTTTCTAATAGTAGAACTCTTATATCGACAGATAAAGGGATCAAATCTCATACCCTACTCACTTTACTTGATTTCTACTTTGTACCACCTATCAAATCCAAGAAATTGAAGAATAAAGCTAGCTTGAATTACATCTATGTCACTTATGATGTGTTGTCTACTTCTCTTAATGATAACTCTTCAAGTGAAAATAACTATAACAATTTCGTTATTCCTCTTTCTGATTTAGAGTTGGACTTCCCTACTCTGAATACTATGGGCTCACCTCTTAAGATAGACTTGGAATCATCCAATTCCAAGGGTCCCATTGGAGAAGCGGTAGGTGAGCCTGATGTGCAGGTAGAACCTTCCATTATCGTGCCACAAGAGATCACTGAAGTCAACCTCTGTAGTGGCAAGGTTCTACCTTCTAGGGTAGAACCTCAAGATAGAGGGAAACAAGTCATTGGTATAGAGGATCAAGAATCCCCTCCATAGGATGCTCTACTCATGGATATGCTTATGGAGGATCAGCCCAAGGTGGACTACAATATCCTTTTTCATATAATAATGTTATCATCTAAGCTAAGCATATACGATGCCCTTATCTTATCCAAAGAGATGAGGGAATCATTAATCAGGGCTCTCCTTGATCCTGAGATATGCTTAGCTCAGTTGGTCGTATAGGTGAGGAGGCACATTACACAAAAGAAGCTCAGGGGATCAACTTCACAGATGAAGACCTTCTTCTGGGGGACTTGGAGCACAATTTTCCCCTCTACGTCATAGTTGACATGGGCAGATTCAGACTTGCTAGAGTTCTCATTAATCCAGGTGCATCGATGAATATTATGAGTCTAAAGATCCTTACATATTTGAGGATCGACACCTACACACTCTAAGGAGATCAGATGATGTTGAGAGGATTCAATGAATAAGGTGAGTAGGCTTTAGGTTCTATAGTGTTACCTTTAGAGATATGTGACTGGAAGACTGAAGCTAAGTTTTATATCATTGATTTGAATACTTCGTTCATTGCTTTAATCAGTAGCCTTGGATACATCATTGATTCGAATACTTCGTTCAAAAAGGATGGGATTGAATATCATGTCAATGGAGATGAAAAGCCATTTTCAGTTAGAGAGATTGAGATTTATGAGAATGAGACCTACTATCTTCCTCAAAACACCCTTTCTCCTGAACTTGGACAAAACTTAAAATCAAAAGAAAAAGAATATGAAGAAAAAGAAAAGACAAAAGAAAATGAAAAGGAAAATGAAAATCCAAGTGAACAAGAATGGGGAATTGAAGAAGAAATTGATCCGCACATCACATTCCACCAACAGTTCATTCCATCAGATGGATATGTGGGTAGGATGACTCAACGTCCACTAGACAGAGGCAGAGGCAGAAACAGAGATAGTTCCAGAGGTGGAAGACACCCTGGTTGGCCATTAGCCAATAGAGGTTATGTTCTAGTACATAGGAGTACCCCTACTATTTGAACACTGGCAAATAATCTCAAGAAAAGTCACAAGCCTATCAGGTGAAACAGAGAGCTCTCTCCTATGCTCTTATTGATGGCACCCTATACCATCCTTTGACCAGATGTGGTTAGGTTATTTAGACAAACATGAAGCCCATGACATTGTAACCAAGGTACATTCAGGTCTTTGCGGAGCACATCAATCCTGTCTGAAGATGAAGATGATGATCAAAAGACTAGGATACTACTGGTCTTCGATGATTACAAATTGCATGGATGTAGCTAAGAGATGCCATTAGTTCAGGTACATGGTGTGGTCCTCCACCAACCACCCAACATTCTACACCCTACATTGTCCTCATGGCCATACAAGTGTTAGGGTACTTGGGTCCGATCGATCCTCCTTCTTCCAAGGGGCATCGGTTCATCTTAGCTGCCACCGACTACTTTTCCAAGTGGGCGGAGGCAATCCCACTCAGAGAGGTCACAACTCAGCATGTGCTTCAGTTTTTTAGGAACCATATCGTATATAGGTTCGGTGCCTTGATAAATTATATCCGATAATGGTACTGCATTCAAAAGCACCAAGATCAAGCTAAAGACACAGCATAGATAGGAGATACTCCACCATATACTACCCCAGAGCAAATGGCTTAGCGAAAGCATTCAACAAAACTCTCATCCAAATATTAAAGAAGACACTTGATGCCAATAAGCAGCAGTGGAATGAGCAGTTGGTTGAAGCCTTGTGGGCCTACCGCAACACATACCGAACTCCAACTCAGTTTACCTCATTTTCCTTAGTGAATGGGTCTGAAGTCATTCTATCTTTAGAAGTTCAACTGTCGTCACTAAGGATAACATTGGGTAGCAAGATCACAATATAACAGAATGCAAAGTTACGGTTAGTAGAGCTTAAAAGTTTGGAGGAGAGTCGCCTACGGGCATGCCAAAACCTCAAGTTGTACAAGGCCAAAATGATTCAAGTCCACAACAAGCTGGTCCACCCTAGGTCTTTCTGAGTAGGAGAACTTGTGTTAGTTCTAAGGAGACCAATTACTGCCTATCGAAAGATGGGATACAAGTTTGAACCCACTTTGGAAGGCCTCTATGTCATAGAGAAGCCCTACTAAAAGGATATTATCAGCTCATTGATTGTAAAGGGGAACATCAATTAATTTCAATTAATGAGCTCTATCTAAAGAAATATTACCCATGAAATAAATCATGATTGAAAATAATTCTATCAATAAAAAAAATCTGATTCCATTTCATCAAAATCTTCTCTTCTTTCAAAGCATTATTTTCTTATCTTGCAAATCCACCGCGACATGTTTAGGGTAGGTGTAAGAGTCCCCCAATGACATCCTATCCCTCTTTCACAATACAAATACAATCTCTCGGTGCTATTAAAATAGGTGTGAGAGAACCCAAATAACATCCTTTCTTAGTGGGAATCCTGGTTGCCATCTGTGGCACCATTTCGTTAAAATCCCCAAGCATGTTTAAGGTAGGTGTAAGAGTCCCCCATAGGCATCCTATTCCTTTGAATACACATACAAAAATAAACACAAATATTTTATCTCAAGCTATTTTGATGTGGGAGCAAGCCCCATGACACTCACTCATTAGTTTCTCTAGGTCAGGTCTACATGCTACCTCATTAGTGTGTCACCTCAGTAGTTACTTGTTTGGAAGATGTGAGTACCTGCGCTTTCTTCCTAACTTGACTGTTGCAAACCAACGAGTGCCTTGTTAGTATAGTATACTTCACTGGCCATCTAGTAAGCTACCTCATGTTGATTTTGTTTGACAGGATATGAGTCCCTGTGCTTTCTTCTTGAACTAATCATCATGATCTAACTAGGTCAAGTATATTTGAGATTTAGGATAAGTCCCCCAAAGGCTCCTTTCCTCTTCACTACATTTGAGTTGATATAAGTTCCCCAAGTGACATTCACTCAAGTGCCTAGGTCGGATAACACGTCGAGAGAGATATCCCAACAATCGGTTACGCTATAGGAGGATGTGAGTCCGAGCTTTCTTCCTAGAGTGATTGTTGCAGCGACACCTTAGGTTGATGTTCTTTTATGCGTGACTCACCCGGTGGATACACCACTCTTGGCAGATGTGAGTCCCCGCACTTTCTCCTTGAGTTGGCCACTAAATACCTATTTGATATATGACTAGCCATGTCATCTTCTCCAGGATTTTAGATTAAGCCCTTAGCAGCCCCTCTCCCTGCGGGCACTATATTTGGATCACATCCTTTGAAACCTCATTTAGACACTACCTAGGTCACTCTTCAATTGGACAATTCTCCTTTCTTAGTAGCCATCCATGTGATTGGAGAATTTGTTCAGCGGATGCACAGATTCTCCCTTGGTTCAATAAATCTTAGATAGGTCTAGGCTTATATAAGCTCTTCCTCAGTTTGATCCCTCGCAAACTAATAGGGTCCACGATAAATAAACTAAATAAATAAATAAAATTAATTCACTTGTGGTTTAAGAATTCAAGCCCCAAAGTGCCCCTTTTTCCAAGCAGACATCCTATCTTTGGGGCAGTGTCAGCAGAACTCCCTATGGGAATTGCCTGACTACCTAAGTTGAGATAAGTCCTTAGGTCGGCACTCACTCCATAGTCACCCTTAGCTCAGGTTCAATCTATTTTGATTAAAAGCATATTACTTAGTCATTCTGCTATGGAAGATGTAAGACTATGATGCATTCTTTCTAGCATGATTGTCACAAATCGACATGAAGCCTTAGGTCGGGTTTGGTTTGTTGCCCAAAGCAATCGATCACCCCAGTGGTCTTTTGTAGTGGAAGATGTGAGTCTGTGAGTTTTCTTTCTTTCAATTGATCATTGCAAACCAAAAGACACACTTTTGGTTGGATAGTTCTCCCATCGGCCTGAAAGCTACTCCCTTTGGTTCAGTAAATCTGAGATAGGTCTAGGCTGATATAAGCTCCTTCTCAGTATGATTCATCGCAAACCAATGAAATCCATCAAAATAAATCTAAAAATAAAATTAATCTTGACTATCTTTGAGTTGATCTAAGTCCCAATAATTCACTTAGGTTGGTTTTAATCTATTTCTTTGCCAATAGATTATCCCTCGGTTTGAATACTTTCTTCCTAGTATAGCTACTGAAAGACATCCCTTTGGTTGGCCAGTCCTACTATGTGTTTAGTAGACTACCCCTTTAGATTGGTAAATTTGAATTATGTCTAGGCCTCTGTGGCTTCTACTCAGTGCAGTCCTTCGCAAACCAACATGGTCCATCTCAAAAATCCAAATCTAACAAATTGAAATAAATTCAACTTTCTACTCTAGTGAAAATTTCTCCTCAACGAGACTCAAATCTAATCAAACCCCTCATCCCTTTGTGGATGACTTGAACATGTTTTGTGGAAGGTTCACTTACTCTATCCCTAGTGGATTCCCCTTTCCCTCTCTTATGTCCTTGACATGAGTAGAGCCACATGCATGAAGTTCTAGATTCCTTCTACACCTTGGGTTAGGAGTAGATTATCTCTGTTAGTGCTTTTGATCATTAGATGTTGTTGATCATATCGGTCAACACAAATACGTGCGGTGTTCCTTGTCAGTCACACCACACCTATTCGACGCCCTTTGTAGACCTCAATTTTAGAATGAGTTCTCAACCCCTCCATCTTAGACATAGGACTCCTCTTAGACTTTAAGAGATTATTAGTCCTAAGACACATCTAGTGATTAGGTGGACACTCAACCTAATCCCAAAGACTTAGAAGAGTTAGTCATAGATGTAGGTCATGCCTTAGGGGTGTTAGGAAAATTTGCCTACCCTATAGCTTGTACCACTTTCCTTACTTACTTCCTTCAAGTCAAACTCCAAATAAATCAACATGAAACCTAAATCAATTCTAGCCTAATTGATTTTCTCCAAACTCAAATCAATTCCACATGAGTGAAATCCAAGATTGAAATCCATGATTGAATTCCAAGTTGAAATTCCAAATTCTAAATCCTTCTTAAGTTCTTAATCCTCTCTTAAGGAGTTTGCCTAAATCATCTTTGAATCAAGGAAAATTCATGAAATTTTCTCACAACCCATTTATATTCTAATTTATATTCACATATATAAATGAAATATAAATTCAAATCAAATCCATAATTCAAATTCCTAATTCAAAATCCTTCTTAAGTCCTTAATCCTCTCTTAAGGACTTAGCCTAAATCATCTTTGAATCAATTCAAATTCATGTAATTTTCTCACAATCCATTTATATTCTCATTTATATTCACATATATAAATGAAATATAAATTCAAATCAATCAAATCAAATCCAAAATTTAAATTCCTAATTCAAAATCCTTCTTATGTCCCTAATCCTCTCTTAAGGACTTAGCCTAAAAATCAACTTCAAATCACTTCAAATTTCTGAAATTTTCTCATTTAACTCACATATAAATGAAATATAAATTCAAACAACGAAAAACAATTCCAAAATCAAACTCAAACTCATTCAAAATCTAACTAAGCCTTTCACGTCAAAATGAACTTAGCCAAATCAATTTTCAAGCCAAACTTGATTTTTTCTTCATGATTCAATCAATCCTTCAATCATGAATCCAAATATAAATACAAACTTCAATCACTTTTTCCAAAACTCAATTCAAAAATCAACCCAAAATCTATTTCATGTTCACCCTTTGAACTTGAAATTATCAAATGAATCAAAACCCATTTGACTTCAAACCACTTGCAAAATGATTTATATTTCAATCATAAGTCCACATATAAGTTCAATCAAACTCAAATCAAGCTTTGACCAAGTCATTTGACTCACTTAGGCTCACTTGACCCAAAGTGACCTAAAGTATCCTTATGAGCCAAATTCTAGTCCTAACGAAATTAGATTGAATTAAACTCACCTAAGCCTCTCATCATGATCAACAATCATCATGAGATGATCAATCACTCAAATTGGGTCAAACTAAGTCAAACCTATGGGTTGACCAAGTCAACACTCGCCAAAATGAAACCCAACATAGCCAAAATCCACCATAGGCCAAATTGATTGAAACCAATGATCTAAGTTCATTCATGATCAATGTTTGAACTTGAACAAGTCAACATTTGAGCCTAACCTAGCCCAATTAGCCACTTGACCCATTTTGAACCCAACTTGATCTAAAAAGTCAAAATATGTCAAAACTTGATCTAAGCCAAATTGATTGAAACTAATGGGTCAAGTTCATTCTAAATCACTTTTTGAACTTGACCAAAGCCACAATTGGCCAACTAGACTTAACCTAGCCCAATTGACCTTGAACCCAACTAGACCTAAAGGTCATGTTGAGCTAAATTCAAACTTAACCAAAATTGATTGGAAATAAAAATACCAATCCACTTCATATGACTAACCAAACCTAAACCTACCCATGACCTAGCTCAAATAGGTCAAATGGGTCAAATTGGTCAACTTGACCCATTTGACCTAAATGAAGTCATATGAACCAAATTCAAATCTAAACCAAATTGGATCAAACCAAAGCCACCAAAATATTTCAAATGATCATATGAACTTGACCCAACCCTTAGTTTGACCCAATTTGATGATCAACTTGACCCAAGTTGACTCATTTTGACCTAAATGGGTCAGCATGAGCCAAACCATACCAAATGAACTCCAAATCCAATGAAACTTGGCCAAGCCTATTTTCTCAACATACCCAATTCAAAAATCAGCCAAACGACCATTTTATTTCTAGGCCATAGAGTAAATTTTTTCCAATTCCACTTGAAATTTGGTCAAATCCTCTTCATACTCACTTGGCACTCTCTTAGTGGATCAAGTGAACACTAGGGAGGGTGGTGCACCCAACCCAATGGATTTGGGTCAACCCAACCTAACCCAATAGACAAACTGAGCACATGCTTTGAAATGGCCACATGGGAATCTCCTTACACTCAATTTGAGCACATGGCCACTTCACCATTCCACTCCCTAGCCAAAATCAAACTCAAGGACACTCCTAACATCCTAACAAACCCACTCCTTATGGGCAATTGAATCAAAATGGTATGGCAAGCTTCAGCCATCCTATTGCCAAAGGGGGAGATATACTCCCCCTAATTCATTTGAGTTGACACTTACACTCTGTCGATTGAAGCATAGGAAGCCAGAAGAGCCATTTCAAGTGATCCAAAGCTTCCTAGAGGGAGATTGAATGTTCATCTTCTCGATTTTCATAAATTAAAATTAGGGGAGCTTAGCTTGATTGTCAACTTGATCTACACTCAATATCAGCCTAATTCCTTTTGTAAGCACTCTTAGGGACCAAGTCGAGCTCACCTAAGTTCTTTCCAAAGCTCCAAAGGAAAAGGAAGGGTGCCCTAGACCAAAGCTAAGCTCAAGTGCAAGGAGGGGTGGTCCATAGAGCCATCAACTCAACCTCAAAAGCTCAAACTTTCAACAAAGCTTTGTCTCAACCATACGAAGCTTTTCCAAGGGAATCGGGCACTGGTGATCACCTCTAACGAGGTTAGCCATTTTTTGAGCTTAAATTTAATGTGGTGTGGATCTTTGAAAGAAATTTTCATGGCATAGGATCTTGATCGTTAGATGTGATCTAGGATGCATGATGATGGTGTGGGCCAAATTCTAGCCCAATCCGAGCTCGGATCATGGCCTAGAAGATGGACAGATCTCCTTTCCCACAGGGAATAAGATGGATCTCTAGCTATCCATCCACGCATTTTGTATGGATGACTAAGATTCAAATGCACAATATATTTATATTTTCTCCCTCAAATCTGTGGATTTAATCTCGTCCGATCCCTTGGGCGGTGAGCTCGCCACACACGCACGATGTGATATTTTAAATATCCAATCAAGCGGTGATGCATGTAAAGCACATGTTGCGTCAACTGCATGTGTGGTGCCAGTAGGATTAGTGATATAATTAGGGATTTATTTAATTCTAATTAATCTCCTAAGCTTCTAAAATTTATATCTCAAAATAGAAAAATCAAAAAAATATGAAATAAATTGCATTAGAAAGATAATTGAATATAGAATATTATAAAATTGATTTTGAATAGTTCTTTTCTCTGAATTTTGGTTTTGTTAGAAATGTTAATTTACTTATTACTCTCTTATTAGTCCACTGATTAATCCCAAATTTCTTGGCTGTAATTAGAGGGATGACTTTTGCCTCTCCTAATATTCTTGGGATTTATTGGTGGCTTAATTAGGGGAATTGCTAGTTCATTCCTTAATCACTCCTTAATGTAATTAGACTTAATTAAGGGTATAATTAGTGATTAACCCTCTGATTGAGTCAATTAAGTTTTGATTAAGTGAATGTTAGGTTTAGGAAATAATTTTGGAATACCCTCCTTAAGATATTCCTTAAACCCCCCTTTATTCCTTAATCTTACCTTAATTAAAGGTTAATTCACTAATTATGCCCTTAATTAATTTTCCTAAAATTTTAAAACTTTTTAAAACTCAATTATTTCTTCTTGGATAGATGCTTGGGTGTTCAAGAGCCAAAGTACAATTAAGAAAATCAAAATTCAACTCATATGTGTGAGGGGTGTTTTGAAATTACTTAAGTTAAACCTTTTTGTTTAATTAATCATTAATCATGAGCTAAATTGCATTAGGCCATTTTTCTCCTAGGTGCATTGCTGATTTAAATTCCTTGTGTGACTTTATGTCATTTCATTGGCTCATAATTATTTGATTGAATATGCTAAGGTGGTGTAGCTAAGGTGTAATTAACATGCTTAATTCATACCTTAATATATTCAAAATATAAAATATAATCACCTAAAAATTGAACAAAAATATCAAACACATGTGGAAATGGATTAGGATAGCAAACTTACCACACAATTTTCAAATTAAATCAAACAAAATCACATTAAACAAACTTTGATTTGCTGTAAGCTTTCTTATTTCATAAGATTATCTTTAAGAATTAATTAAGGTGAATGTGTTTACATGCTTTCATAACTTTAGTTCTTTCCTAACATGCTAAATGTGTGTGTCATATGATTTCATATATTCATGCTTTTCAAAAATAAAATTTAAAATGAAAATGTTTCCTTTATATCAAATTGCATGTTTTGGCTAAAGTAAAAAATATGAGTGGCTATTATCACTATTAAATCCAAATTATTTTCAAAATATATGAATTAATGATTAAAACTAAAAGTGTTACTTATAACTTACTTATAAGCTTGCATGTGAGTAAAATGTAAGGATGTGCTTAGTGTAGTTTTCCTTCTCCTCTCTTTTGGTATAGTTTTGAATAGGATTTGGCAAAGTGTATAGTTCATTTGAAAATAACACAATACTTGCCTAATTCCATCTCCTATTCATTCCTTTGCTTTGACTTAAGAAGGATACCTATACTTGTACATATAAATTGCATAAAAAAATAAATCAACCAACACAAACTTTTTGCATCCTTTCTTTTTCATTAATTTCTTTTGTACACATGCTTGTATTTATGGAAAGTGGTATATTAGTCTGGACAACTCTGGGATTGTGAGGCTTTAAGTAGTAAGTATATCTTGTATCTTACACCCCTGGATAACAATGGCATCGTACTCACTTATGCCTTTCATACATTCATATGTGCACGTGAAAATTGGATAAGAAACCCCTTTGCTAATTAATGAAGATCATGCATCCTAAATATTCAAATTTTCTTAAGTAACTTATTTAGCATGCATCATAAAGTGTGCTAAACATTCCCATTTGGTATGTATAGATAAGCTTAGGATCCATTCATGTGCATGTCATACATATTGGGAAAGAAATAAAGTGATGTGTATTTTGTGAGCTTAACTCACTTTATTTAATCTTAGAATTCCTTTCTTTTTGAATAGGTTTGTTTAGAGTTCATCTAAACTTAGGATTAATTAAAATATGTAATAAAACATTCACTAAATAAAACAAAAACATGAATCCACTTTAGAAATTACTTAGGTTAGGGATGGAAAGAGTAGTTCTCTTCTCTTTCCCTATCTTTATAACTTAGTAATTAATTATATGATTCATTTGAACCCAATAAAAACATAAAATAAAATCAACCCAAAATAACTAAACCACTTAAATGAAACTCTCCTCTAAGTTAAACATTCTTCACACTTAAAAAATTCTAACTTAAAGCCATAGCTAAAGCACACACATTTGGCTGAGTCACCACTTCTAGCTTTAGGTTAGGGTGCATGGTTTGATGTTTGCTTTTGTTTTCTGATAAATATTTTAGTCTGAATGTTAGGGTGAATGTGCATAGAATGAATGATAGGATGATTTAGTCTAATCATTATTTTCTGTAGGGGATTGTGCTTAAGGGGCATTGTAATAAATACAAATTATAAATGCTTTTACTATGCAGGTGTTTATACCCCTAAGCATAATCTAATAAGCTAGGTGGACTTAGTCACCCATGTGTGGGGTGATAAGTTTAATATACATGCTTGGGATTTGTGTGGTTTGTTTAGCTAATCTTTATTTTGTAGGTGTTAGCTAGATTCACTTTTCCTTTTCATGTAATTTTTATAATTAGGACTTTAGAATGATTGTTATGGGGGATTAGGATGAGCATTGATCATAAGATTTCATCTTATATACCATGTGAAGCCTTTGGAGCAACCACCTTACAACCATCTAAAAGAAGGAACAAAAGAAGAAAGAAGAAAAGAAGAAGAAATAAGAAGAGAAGAATGAAGAAATGAAGCTTGAAGAACCCCATAACAATGAATTTCTTGCTTAATTATACTTAATTCATTTGTAGTTATATAATGGTAGAGTTTGGCTACCCAATTTGTTTTTGGGTTTGTGTGGTGGTGCCTGACCATAAATGACCTCTTATTCTTTTGTGTTAACTTTATAAATTGATTGATGATTTGATTAGCTTGTGCATTACGATGACATCTTTTTTCTAGTTTCTTCCTTACTTGATGTATGGTCTAGATGTGGATTAGGATCTTAGGAAAAAATAAATCTTCTACCAAATTTAATAATTCAAAATTAAAAATAAAGAACTCATAACCTCACCTAAAGCTTAAGCTAAAATCAAGATAAAAGAATTAACAACCCTTTAGTTGGATGAGTATTTATTTAGTAATATCAGGCACAAATGCGTATTATTTTCACTATTGATTAGTGGGCTTCCACCTTTGTCAGAGAAACTTGGCTTGACCTTTGAGAGCCATGGTGCAAATACACCTCCTCCCTTCTCGTTGATTTTGTCCAATAATCTTACTTCTCATGCATTAGGCCTATGAATCCTACTAGCTTGAGTCAAAAATGATTATCCAAAAAAAATGTAATATGAATTGCATTAGATTTAGGTCATTTGAAGCATACCCTTACATGATCTAGTCTATTTAGGGAGTGAGTTTAAGGACTTAGTCTTTTTCTAAATAAATAATAACCTAGCTATCATGCATAAAGCATATGACTTGCCTACATTAATTTAAAATTATAGGAGGAGTTAGTTGGTAGCCACCTCCAGGCAGTTGTAAGTCTAAGGGTGATTTGTCCTCTCTTGTGGAAGTAAACCAAATATCCATTTTAGCCTTAGATTTAGGTTGTGGTTTTGGCCCTCACAAAAGCTCCCTAGAGTTAAGTTCTCAGGTTGCTTCTCCCCTTCTTGGGCCATAAGCATAAATCCTCACCTCTGAGGCATTTTCATAATCTTGTGTTGTGGAATCATAAGCCCTAAATTTTTAATGAAAAATTCAACTCTAACAAATTAAATCAATTTCAAAAATGTAAAGCCCAACCATAGGATAGTTTGAGATGCTCGTTAGGTTTCCTAGCATCGTGAGCATCTCTACTTATCTTCATTTGGCTTCGATAATAACTCTCTCTTTGATCAATCCCATTTGATCTTCTGAAACAAACTAATCGATTGATAGTCCTACATATTAAAATCTTTGGAGACAATGATCATTTACCTTAGCCGAGAGTATTCATGAGGGATCTCATTCCTTAGAATGTAATTAACTATGAGGGCTTGCTCCTGTAGGAAACTTAACGAACTCGATTTAAAATAAACCCTACATTACTTTTCCATGTAAAATAGGAGAAGAATCTTTGGTACACATGCAGACCCATTGTCCTTAGGAGTTCTTGTTGAGATGATTAGGTCCATTGTAGGGTGGTGATTTCTATCTTTTGAGATAGTACACCTCTCCTCAATGTCATACCCGATCACCCTCAATAAGAACATCTGCGGATCTACATGGTGTTAAAAATGCATAAAAAGAAGAAGTATATTTCGATCTTCATTTTATTCCGTATAGAGCAAAGATGTAAGCATATTTATTTTTTAGAAATTTTAAATTTCACCACATGGAGGCAAACCAAATACCCATTGTCTCCCTAGATTTAGGTCGTGCTTTCAGCCCTAGCCAAAGCTCCCTTCCATGGGCCTTAAGCATAAGTCCTTACCTCTTAGGCATTTCCATAATTATGTGTTATGGAATCATGAGTCCTAAACTTCAAATAAAAAGTCAACTCAAATGAATAATTTAATTTCAAAACATAAAGCCCAACCATAAGATAGCTTGAGATGCTCGCTAGATTTCCTAGCATCGTGAACATCTCATACTTATTTTTCTTTGGTTTCGACAATAACTCCCTCTCTTTGATCAATCCCTTTTGATCTTCTAAAATAAACTAATCGACTGATAGTCCTACCTATTGAAATCTTTGGAGATAATGATCATTTACCTTAATCAAGAGTATTCCTGAAGGATCTCATTCCTTAGAAAGTAATTAACTATGGGGGCTTGCCCCTGTAGGGAACTTAACGAACCCAGTTTAAAATAAACCCTACTTTACTTTTCCATGTAAAGCAGGGGAAGAATCTTTGGTACACATGCAGACCCATTATCCTTAGGAGCCCTTGTTGAGTTGATTAGGTCCATTGTACAATGGTGACTTTTATTTTTTGAGATAGTACATCTCTCCTCAATGTCGTACCTGATCACATTTAATAAGAACATCTGCGGATCTACGTAGTGTCAAAATTGCATAAAAAGGAGAAGTATATTTTTCTCTTCATTTTATTCCGCATAGAGTGAAGATTAAAAAATATTTATTCTTTAGAAATATAAAATTTCACCACATATTTTTTTGGCGACTTTGCTGGGGATGGTTCCTCTCCATCTTTGGTAAATGATCGTTGTCTCCAAGTATCAATAGTGGGTTTGTACTTTGGTATGAATCCAAGACTATCTTTAGTTCCATTGGCACTTAACTTATTTCATCCTTAAGTTAAGCTAGCCAACATCTTTAGGTTTTAAGATCTCACCCCGTGTTGGTCTTAAAACCCCCGTTGGGTTCTCCAATGGGTAAAAAAAAGATGTAAATAAAAAAGAAAATATTTAAAGACTTCCTCCTTATCATTTCTATGATAAGGAAAGGTTCATTCTAAAATAATAAAGACAAAATAAATTCTTATAAAAAATCATGCTTTTAAAAAAAAAAAGCACTCTTTTAAAAATGCACTTAATAAAATATTTGCACAAAATTTTCCTAAATTATCTTCTTCTAATAATCTTTATGATTATTATATGTGAAGATCATCTTTACAAAAATAAAATCCTAATAATCATATTTTCAAAAGCACAAAATTTGAAGACGGACTTCCCATTCAATACATCTAAATGTATTGAATGGATATTACCTCTTCAAGCAAAATCATAACATTGGACTACCACCAAATACATCCCACATGTGTTAGGTTGGGGTTTTCATATTTTCAAAAAGCACTTATGAACCTCTCCATTCAATATACCCACATTTATTGAATGGAAGTTTCATTTTCAAACAAAACTAAATTTTTTAAAAGCACATATGAACATCTCCATTCAATATACCCAAATTTATTGAAAGAGGATTTCCTTCCAAAATAAAAAAAATAACATCATTTGGAAATCCCAATTAAACATATTCTTTATATGATTAAGTTGGAATTCCCTCTTTCAAAAAGTAATAATCACACACAAAACAAAATTTTCACATTACAAAAATAGGATTGACTTCCATTCCTACATACTCAAATTTGTTAGATGGAAGTCTTCTTGTCGAAAATCAAAACTTAACAATCATATTTTCAAAATTTAAAACACATTTGGAACTTCATTTAGCACACTCAAATTTGCTAAGTAAAATCTCCAAATTTGAAAAAAAAATCAAAATACATTTGAAACTTCATTCTAGCATATCTCATTTGCTAAAATGATGTCTCTCATTTTCCAAAAATAAAATTTGAAACACACTTTAGAAATTTCATTTAGCATATGCAAATTGCTAAGTTAAATATCCACCCACAAAAATTTTGAAAACATATTTGGAATTTCAATTTAGCATACCCCATTCGCTAAAATGAAGTCTCCTTTTCAAAATGCAAAACAAAAATTTGAATCACTTTTGGAATTTCATTTAGCATACTCAAATTTTCTAAATGAAATTTCCACTTCACAAAATTTCCAAAAGCAATTTTTGAACTTTACTCTTTGGTATACCAAATTTGGTAAAGTGAAGCCTCCATTTCAAAATAAAACCAAAACATAAAAATTTTAAACACATCTTTTGGAATTTAATTTATCGTACTCAAATTTGCTATATGAAATATCCATTTCACAAAATTAAGTGGAACTTCATTTTCAGCATACCATCTTTGCTAAAGTGAAGTCTCCACTTTTAATCAAAAACAAATCAAAAGTAAAAAAAAAAACACATTAGGATTCCTTTAGCATACTTAAATTTGCTAAGGATCTAACTATTCAAAAAACAAATCAAAATCAAAAGGAAACACATTAGGATTTCCTTAGCATACTCAAATTTGCTAAGGATCCTACTTTTACAAAAAATAAAAATAAAAAAACATAAATGAACACTTTAGGATTTTTCTTAGCATACTCAATTTTGTTAAGAATCATACTTTCAAAAATCTTTCAAAAACAAAACACACTTGGGTTCTTCACTTAGCATACCTAAATTTGCTAAGTGGGAATTCCAATTTTCAAAAACAACAATAATTCACAAAATAAAACAAACAAAGAAAAAGAAATAATTATTTTTAAACACTTCACTTGGCATAACCAACTTTGCTAAGTGAGTGAATTCCAAAATACCAAATCAAAAATAAAACCTATTGACCCTTACTTTAACATACCCAAATTTAAAGGAAATGGCCCTCAAATCAAAATCTAATTTCAAAATAAATCTATGGAAGCATCTTTTTAAAAATATTTGAATCCATTTTTCAACATACCCAAATTGTTGAAGTTGGAATCATATTCAAAAATTCCTCTTTCCAATCAAATCTCTAAAATCTTCTCTAAATCCATTTGAACCCCACTTAACACTTCCAAGATGTTGGATGTGGGTTTAAATTTTAAATTCAAATTCAAAAATCTGATCCAAACTTGTTGCCAACATTGCAGATTCTCACCATCAGTCTCAGTTACAGCTACAGTTCAATTTTTCAATTTTCAGTTGACTAAAAATGGCAAGTTCATTGAAGTTTGTGTTTACTTTCCCCTATGGCATGGACTTGGTCTTGGATCAGGCCAATCTCCCCTGAGATGATCATGCCCATCGCATCCATTTTGGCAGAGGTTTTGAGGGGGTAAGGATCACTTGTGAGGGTACTCCTCATAACTGTTAGCAGGACTGCAGTGGCTGGGTAGAAGCCGGTCATTCAGATCGATTCACCATCAGATTCTGAAATCCCCTCACTAAAGAGGAAAGCAGTGGTAGTTCCATCAGTTCCAGCAATGCCAGTGAAAGTGATAGTGCCTGCGCGCCCCATGGTTTCTTGTGCTACCCCAGTAAGGGCTAACACCCACTCATTGGCACCCTCTAAGAGTAAGGCTCCTCTGATCCCAGAGATTTCCTACCCAACCTTTGAGGTTGGGTCTAGTTCTTACTCCGCTCACCCTACCAAGACTCAGAGGAGAAATAAAAATTGTATGATTAAACAATATCATACACGTATTGCCAAGGAGATGGAGGCCACTACACGGTCAGTTGTGGAGAAGGTACCCACTCTGATCACCCCGCTGGTTACAGTGAACCCATTTTATCCTCTCTCTGGGTCTGATAAAGAGGATGCTTGGAGAATTCGTACTTCACCTCCACCAGTGGTTCAACACCAGCCCCTAGTTAGCTAGACCAAGAGGTCGTATGTTAGCCTCCGATCAGTTCTACACCAGGTTGGCAGAGCTTACGAATGTTCTAAGTCTGGAGCTCAATTTGATTTGAGATCTGTTATTTCGCACAGTGTGGGGAAACACCAACAATAGGAAAGGGCTAGAGAGGCCCGCACTTCAGTATAGATCACTAGCAAAGAGAGACAGAGGTTTGGTGGCAGTCAGTGGCCTCCACACTCATTGATTTCCCTGATCGGCGCACTACCCGTGTTAATCATACAGATATTATTTTTCTTACGGGAATGACCTATCATAGGAAGAGGGTCCCTGTCCTGAGAGAGTCGCTGGTGTCTCCACAACACCGCTCTACCCTCCGTCTGCCGTCACCTGTTCAATCGCAGCATCTCTAGTTCCATCGAAGGCCATGAAGGCCACATCCGGGGAGAAGCGTACACCATTGGTGATCCGGCTACGGCCAAGGGATTCTATTCCATCTACAACACCTACTGTGGGAGACTGAGCTCTTCAGCTCGACCTTCTACCCCAGTTGTGGTGTGGAGGGAATGGTGACCCCGAAGCATAGTGGTCATCCCTTCACCAAAACCACCAGTTCAGCAGGACACGGGGATGGTGGAAGCTGTTGCAGATGGAGCAGATGATAGCTTAGTTGCACCGATGATAGTAAAACCTCCTAGGAGTGTCACCCCTTTCAGAGTCAGCGACAATCAGGAGTGTGTCTCCTCTAGTGAGTACAGTCCTCATAGGATTAATTCTCCAGCAGTAGGGGAGGTCCGGTGCCTCTCAGTACATGATAGTGATCACACCGGTCAGCCAAAATTGTTTGTGCCCATTCAAATTGATTGTTCTCTTGAGGACATAGTGACACATTATCTTGTAGAAAAAAAAGAAAATTCTAGGGTATGACTGGTCTGATGAGGAGAAGATCAGCTTTGATCCCAACAAAGATGATTTGTTGGGAGACTCAGTCGAGGTTTGCATGGTAGATATTAGGGGATCCCTCCTAAGAGAGCAGCAGGCTATGGAAGGTGATGAGGTTGAGCAGGAAGACACAACCCAATCAGCCCAACACCTTTGATATTAATTAAAGCATAAAGATGAATAAATAGATAGGATAGCGAGGTAGCTTGAGGACCTATTAGTAGCAATCTTAGTACATCAAAAATAAGCCCTAGTAGTTCATCCTACCACAGCTGAGACTAGTCAGCTAGAGTTAGTGCATGTCTTAGACCCAGCCAAGACCTTACCTCCCGTTGAGCAAGGTAGCACTAGAATGTATAGGAAGATAGTGGAAAGTACATCCATATAGGAGAGAGAAATTAGATCTATGGTTGAGTAGCATGTGAAGGAAGCGTTGGATAAAGCCTGAAGAGGATCGTCAGTTCCTAAGGGTAGACCACCAAGAAATTTGATACCATCCAAAATTTTAAGGGTTTCATGCCACCTTCCTTCAAAAGTTTTGATGGAAGTGGAAACCCGAGGCAGCATATTGCACACTTCAGGGTCAGTTATTACAACACCAGTGGCAGTGATGCTTTGCTATTCTACCTCTTCGTCAATAGCCTAACAGGGATAGCTTTTGATTGTTATGCTAAACTTCCCAACAGTTTAGTAAAAATATTTACTGAGTTGGAGCAACTCTTTATCAAGAAGTTTGTTGGAGCTCAGCAAAGGGTAACTGCTGGTGATCTCATTGTAGCACAACAATACCCAGGTGAGTCTCCTGTTGACTATATTCTCAGATGGCATAACTTGAGTATGAAATGTGAGCCGCAGCTGCCTGAGCAACATGCCATTAAAATTTTTCTAAAGAATATCCATGGCGGTTGCCTTCATGCTTAAGGGCTTCACTATCAAAACATTTGCGAAGCTAATAAATAAGGAGACTAGTCTACAAGGAGAGGCTAAATAGTTGCCTTATCAAGACCAGTTGCCCAAAGCAAAGCCATAGAAAGTCTATGAGAAGAAGCAGGGAACAGTAACAGTGGTAGATAAGAGGAAGCAACCAGCTAGAGATCAGTCTGAGAGACCACAACCTCAGCATCCTTCGCTTACACCTTCTTTACCACCACCGAGGCAGCCCTACCGGCCTCCATAATAGCCTCCAAAGCCAGCACCACCGCCTCCTCAGCCATACCATCAAAAGCAGCGACACATATACCCACTGCCATGTAGCTATGGTCCACCTACTCTTTTAGATAAGCTTAATAAATCTTATTCATTTAAGAGGGAGGTAATCAGGAAGATCTTTAAGAATCTCTTAAAGAAGCCTAATTTTTAGCTACCCGAGCCTATGAGACCGAAGGAAGTGGGCAAAAGCCATGTTCCTAACTTTTTCCCCTACCACCGTATGCTAGGTCATATTTTGGAGGATTACTTCACATTTAAGGACTGACTTGAACATAGCTTCAAGACCAGTGCTATAGTTATCCCGAAGGAATATCTTGTGGAACAACCATCCAGTTCTATTAGGGTAATCCTTGGGGATACTTATGATCCTTCCAAAACCAAATAAGGTTGGGATATCTCTCTATCCAAAACCTCTAAAAAGATCATTCAGAAGATCAAGAAACTTTTTTTGCAGGTGCCTGAGTTAGCTCAAATCTCCAACATCAAGGAAGGTTTGCAAGTTGCCAGTGCCAACTCAGGGAAAATGGCAGAAGCAATAGCATGTGTCAGCTAGGGATAGCCCAGTTGCGCAACCACCGACTAAGTCTAGCCTCCAGTCTACCATTGTAGCTACCACATCGGTGACTTCCTCCACTTCAGCTAGTTGTTCTTCTTCTACTAGTTAAATTCTTGTATTGGCAAATAAGGGCATCAAATCCCTTACCCCACTTACTTTACTTAATTTTTACTTTGTATCTCCTATCAAATCCAAGAAATTGAAGAATAAAGTTAGCTTGAATTACATATCTGTCACTTTGTGGTGAAAATATTCCCACATTCATCTATCCTTTTGGAGAGGATAAATGAAAATAAAAATATAGGCCTTTTGGTTGGACACCACGTAGATCCTTAAATATTCTTATTAGGGTGATCAGGTATGATATTGAGGAGGGGTGTACTATCTCGAAAGATGGAAGTTCCTCCCTACAATAAATTTAATTACCTTAATAAGGACTCCTAAGGACAATCGATTTATATATGTACCAGAGATTCTTCCCCTACTTTACATGGAAAAGTAAAGTAGGGTTTATCTTAAACTGGGTTTGTTAAGTTGCCTATGGAGGCAAGCCCTATAGTTAAATTACATCTTAAGGAATGAGATTCTTTAAGAATACACTCGATTAAGATAAATGATCATTGTCTCCAAAGATTTCAATAGGTAGGACTATCAATCGATTAGTTTATTTTTGAAAAATCAAGTGGGATCGATCAAGAGGAGGAGTTCTTATCGAAGCCAAATGGAGGTGAGTAGGGAATGTTTAGGATAATAGGAAGTCTTGTAAACATCCCAAACTATCCTATAGTTGGGCTTTATATTTTTTAAATTGAGGGGAGTTATTTATTTGAGTTAAATTTTTATTAGAAGTTTAGGGCTTATAATTCCATGATGCAAGGTCATGGAAATGCCTAAGAGGTGAGGATTTATGCTTATGGCCCATAGAAGGGAGAAGTAACCTCAGAACTTGAATCTAGGGAACTTTGGCAAGGGACAAAAGCACGACCTAAATCTAAGGCAAAAATGGGCATATGATTTACCTCCACAAGAGACGATAAACCACCCGACTGTTGGACTTACAAATGCCTGGGGGTGGCCACCAACTAACTCCTACGATTTTAAATTCATATAGGCAAGTCTTATGCTTTATGCAAGATAGTTAGGCTATTATTTATTTTAGAAAGAGACTAAGTCCTTAAACTCACTCCCTAAGAGGCTAGATCATGTAAGGGCATGAAAAATGACATAGATCTTATACAAAACATATTACATTTTACTTTTATTTTTGGACAATCATTTGACTCAGGCTTATAGGATTCATATGCTTAATGCATGAGAAATAAGATTATGGGCCAAAATCAGCAAGAAGGGGGAGGTGTGTTTTCACCATGGCTCTCAAAAGTCAAGTCAAGTTTTTCTAGAAAAGGTGGAAGCCCTCTAATCAAGAGTGAAACAAGATGCTTTTGTGCATGATGTTATAGAAGAAATACTCATCCAAATGAGGTTAAGTTATTTAAATTTTTATTTTGAAATGATTAATTGTCATTTTCCTAGGCCATACATCAAAGCAAAGAAGAAACTTGGAAAACATGCCATTTCTAATGCACATGCTAAACAAAACATCAAATATTTTATAAATCTAATGCAAAAGAATAAAAGACCATTTGTGGTCGGGCACCACTGTACAAACTCAAAAATAAATTGGGTAGTTGAGCTCTACCCTTAGACAACCCAGATTAGAAATGAATTAAGTACAATTAAGCAAGGAATTCATGTTATGGGGGTTTCAAGCTTCATTTATTCATTCTTCTTTTCTTCTTTCTTCTTCTTCTCTTCTTTCTTCTAGTTCCTTCTTTTGAATGGTTATAAAGTGGATGCTCCAAAGGCTTCACATGGTACAAAAGGCATGACATTATAACCAATGCTCATCCTAATCCCCATAATAATCATTCCAAAATCTTAATTGTAAAAATACATGAAAAGGAAAAGAAAATCTAACTAACACCTGTAAAATAGAGATTAGTTAAACAAACCAAACATTCCCAAGCATGTATATAAATAAATTGGACTTAGTACCCTGCACATGGGTAACCAAGTCAACTGACCTTTTTTTGGATTATGCTTAAGGGTATAAGCAATCTGCATAGTAAAAGTAGTTGTATTTTTATTACAGCACCCTTAAGCACAATCTCCTACAGAAGATAATGATTAAACTAAATCATCCTACCATTCATTCTACGTACATACACCCTAACATCCAAACAAAAATATCACATCACAAAATAAAAGCAAACATCAAACCATGCACCACCTTAACATGGACTAGACTAATTCTAGCCCAGCTAATGTGTGTCATGTAAAGTTTGTGTGGTATGCTTAGCTAGGCTTTAAGGTTAGGATGGTGGTCTCATTTAAGTGTGAAAGGTTCAACTTAGAATGGTGGTCTCATTTAAGTTGATTATTTGATATGAGTTAATTTTATTTGATGGTTTGATTTAGTTTGAATGAACCTACTTTAAGAGTTTCTTAGTCTTAAGACACATCTAGTGATTAGGTGGACACTCAACCTAGACCTAAAGACTTAGAAGAGTTAGCCATAGGAATAGGTCATGCCATTGGGGTGCTTGGAAAATTTGCACCCTATAGCTTGAACCAACTCCTCACTTCCTTCCTTCTAATGCAAATCAACTCCAAACTCATATCAACTTCAACTCCAAATCAAACCTTGAATTAATTTTAATGGATTTTCTCAAATTATGAATCAATTCCAAATAATCGAAACCCATGATTGAAATCCAAATTCAAATCCAAATCAAAAATCTTTTCAAGGTCTTTTAATTCCCTCTCAAGGACTTAGCACAAATCAAATCCAAATCAACTCAAATTCAAGAAATTTTCTCATAACCCATTTATATTCTCATTTATATTCACAAATATAAATGAATTATAAATTCAAATATCCAAGAATCAATTCAAAAATCAAATCCAAATTCAATAAAAAATCTAACCTATTAGCCAAATAAAAATAAAATCAAGCCAAACTTTTGATTTTTCTTCATGATTTAATCAATCCTTCAATCATGAATCTAAATATAAACATAAACTTCAATCCTCAAACCAAAACTAAATTCAAAAATCAAACCCAAGTCAAACCTATATTCACCCTTTTGACTTGAAATTGTTAAATGAATCAAATCTCATTTGACTTCAAATCTCTTGCAAATGGATTTATATTTCAATTATAAATCTATATGTGAGTTCAACCAAACTTGAATCAAGCCTTGATCAAACCAACTAAACCCAATTGGCTCACTTGACCCAAAGTGGCCAATTTGACCTACATGAATCAAAATCCAATTCAATTGAAATCAAAGTGAGTTTATCCAATCTAAACTTCATGTCATATTTGTTGATCATCATAGATTAATCAATTATCATGTATTGGGTCAAACCAAGTCAACCTAGCCTGTTGACCGTCAACCATTTAACCCACATGAACTAAATTGATTGAAACCAATGGCTCAAGTTCACTCTAAATTGATTATCGAACTTGACCAAAATCCTTACACTAAGTGTGAGTATGACGTCATTGTTAATCAGAGGTGTAAGGTACAAGACCTACTTAGGGCTACTTAAAGCCTCGCAATCCCGGGATTATCCAGACTAATATACAACTTTTCTTTACAAACATATGTACAAAAGAAATGAATGGAAAAGAAAGATGCAAAAGTTTGTACTTATGTTTGAACTTGGTTATGTAATTTATATGTGTAAGTGTAAGGATCTTTCTTAGGTCATAATATTGAAGAGGATAAGAATAGATTTAAGCAAGTGTTATGTTCTTTTAAAAGAATATACACTTTGCAAATCTTATTCAAATCCATGTTAAGAGGAAAGAAAGGAAGCGAACATAAGACACATTTTTTTTATATTCACATGCAAGCTTATAAATAAACTATAAGTAGCACACTTTCAATTTTAGGCATTTGATTTATAGATTTTGAAAAATAGTTTTGAATTTAATAGGTTTAATAGTCACTCATATTTTTACTTTAGCCAAAACATGCAATTTTACATAAAGAAAATACTTCATTTTGAATTTGATTTTAGAAAAGCATGAATGTATGAAACTCATATGATATACACATTTAGCATGCTAGGAAAGAAATAAAGTGATCTAAGCATATAATTTCATTCACTCTAATTAATTCTTAAAGACAATCTTATGAAGTAAGATCATTTAAAGAGAATCAAAAGTTATTTAAAGAGACTTTCATTTATTTTTGAGTTTGATTTGAATTAGGAAAGTATGAGAACGTTTGCTAGTACCCATTCCCACAAGTGTGTATTAATTTAATTTTTAGGTGATTAGATTAATTTTATGCTTTGGTTAGGTTAAGTGTAGTTAAGTTCATTAATTACCCCTTACTTATACCACTTTAACATATTTAATCAAAAAATTATGAGCCAATGTATGACATAAAACCACAATGAATTTAAATCAGCAATGCATCCTAAGAAAGAAAAGTACCTAATGCAATTGGCTCATAATTAATGATTAATTAAGTTAAAGGTTTTAATTTAAGAACTTTCATAACCTTTTCCCACACATGTGAATTATGTATGATTTTCTTAAGTTTACTTAGGTTATTGAACACCTAAGTATCTACCCAAGAAGGAATAGTTTAGGTGATTAAGTTTCTGGATTAATTTTGATTTTTGAGAATTTTATTTGATTAATTAAGTTGATCATTAGTGGATTAACCCTTAATTAGATTTGGATTTAAGGAAGAAAGGGGGTTTAGGGAATAGCTTAAGAAAAATATGCAAAAATTATTCCATAAACCTCCTAATCACTTAAACTAAGTTTAATTATCATAATTAAGGAGTTAAACCACTATTCACATGCTTAATTAACATTAATTATATTAAGAGAGAGATTAGGGGTTCATTAATTAATTTTTTTGATTAACTCATTAATAAATTCCAAGAAAATTAGGGGAGGCACAAGTCATCCCACTAAACATGCCTAAGAAGTTTGGAATTAATTAATAAAGTCATTAGGGAGTAATTAGGGTAATTAAGTTTTCAAATAAACCCTAATTAAAGAATTTATGAATTTATGAAGTTTCAATTGATTTAAGTAATTTTTATGAATTCTGTTAATTTATTTTATTAAAATAAACCATTTGACACTCAAAATTCAATATATTTTAATCCAGAGGTCGTTTTGACTTGAAATTTTTATGATATGTTTATTTTAACTTCAATATAAATCTCTGAAATTTCCATTTTAATCTAACATGTATTTTTGGTTTAATTAAAGAAATTTGAGTTTTACTAAAACTTAAATTAAGCTCACAATACTCAGTGAAACTTGGAGATTTTGTGTTTATTAGATTCCTCTTGGAAAGACAAATCCAACGAGCCATTGTTTATAATATTTTGGTTAAGTATTTTATTTTCTATGAATTTTTGAAGTTTCAGGTGATTTTAATTATCTTTTAAATTGGAAAACTGCGGTCGACGGCAACGCCGAAGTGGTGCCTCGAATGGACAATACGGTGGCACGACTGCCACACGGTGCCATGCAATTGATGATGCCACATCGCGAGGTGAAAGACTGGGTCAACCACGAGAAACGCACCGCCTTTAATCACGATCAAATCATCGCGAAGATCTAAGCCATCCGATCATGCAAATCACATGATCGGATGGTCCATATCACATCAGGCGATCCGAATGCTCGGATCACACGATCCAAGCCGTCCGATCCTACGAACTGCAAAATCAGACGGTGGCTGCTTCGCCGCTAAGGGTGAACAATAAAATCTATTTTTTAAGGAAGAGAAATGAACACTTGGGAAATTATCTTTTCTCATGGAATGCCCTTGATCCAAGGGCAAAGTGGTCATTTGATATTGAATTTGATTTGGGCTGATTTAAAATGAGTCAAAAGTAAGTTGGACCAAATTTCTTGTCATTTGAAGCTCATTTGGTTTAATTTGGATCAATTTGACTCATTTGGGTCAAATTGGGTCAAAATGGGTTAGATTGACTAATTGGTCAAATTGGGTCAAACCAAGAGTTGGGTCAAGTTCAAATGACTATTTGGAGTATATTGGTTTAATTGGTTTCAATTAATTTGGTTTAATTTGGATTAAATTTGGATTTTGGTCAATTTGGGCTAAGTTGACCAATTTGACCCAATTGACCAAATTGGCTTGAATCATGGTTTGCTTGGTTTGGTTTTGATTTGAAATGAATTGTTACCTTTTTTCCAATCAATTTGATTTATATTTGATTTTGGCTTGATTTGACCTTTTAGGTCAAGTTGGGTTCATGGTCAATTGGGCTAGGTTGGGCCTAGTTGGCCAATTGGTTAAATTGGGTTTAATTGAGATTTTGGTCAAGTTCGATAATCAATTTAGAGTGAACTTGAGCCATTGGTTTCAATCAATTAAGTTCATGTGGGTTAAATGGTTGACGGTCAACAGGCTAGGTTGACTTGGTTTGACCCAATACATGACAATTGGATTATCTATGATGATCAACAAATATGACATGAAGTTTAGATTGGATAAACTCACTTTGATTTCAATTGAATTGGATTTTGATTCATGTAGGTCAAATTGGCCACTTTGGGTCAAGTGAGCCAATTTAGTTGGTTTGATCAAGGCTTGATTCAAGTTTGGTTGAACTCACATATGGATTTATGATTGAAATATAAATCCATTTGCAAGAGATTTGAAGTCAAATGGGTTTTGATTCATTTGACAATTTCAAGTCAAAAGGGTGAATATGGGTTTGATTTTGAATTTAGTTTTGGTTTGAGGATTGAAGTTTATGTTTATATTTAGATTCATGATTGGAGGATTGATTAAATCATGAAGAAAATCAAAAGTTTTGATTTTATTTTTATTTGGCTAATAGGTTAGATTTTTTATTGAATTTGGATTTGATTTTTGAATTGATTCTTGGATATTTGAATTTATAATTCATTTATATTTGTGAATATAAATGAGAATATAAATGGGTTATGAGAAAATTTCTTGAATTTGAATTGATTTGGATTTGATTTGTGCTAAGTCCTTGAGAGGGAATTAAAAGACCTTGAAAAGATTTTTGATTTGGATTTGAATTTGGATTTCAATCATGGGTTTCGATTATTTGGAATTGATTCATAATTTGAGAAAATCCATTAAAATTAATTCAAGGTTTGATTTGGAGTTGAAGTTGATATGAGTTTGGAGTTGATTTGCATTAGACTTGAAGGAAGGAAGTGAGGAGTTGGTTCAAGCTATAGGGTAGGCAAATTTTCCAAGCACCCCAATGGCATGACCTATTCCTATGGCTAACTCTTCTAAGTCTTTAGGTCTAGGTTGAGTGTCCACCTAATCACTAGATGTGTCTTAAGACTAAGAAACTCTTAAAGTCTAAGAGAAGTCCTATGTCTAAGATGGAAAGGTTGAGAGGTCATTCCAAAAAAAGTGGTCAACAAAGGGTGCCCAATAGGTGTGGTGTGACTGACAAGGAACAACACACGTATGGTGTTGACCGAAATGATCAACAATATCCAACGATTACAAGAACAAACAGAGACAATCTACTCTGAACCCAGGTGTAGAAGGAATCCAAAGCTTAGTGCAATGTGGCTCTACTTATGTCAAGGACATAAGAGTGGGAAGGAGGAATCCACTAGGGATAGAGTATGTGAACCTTTCATTAGGAAAACAGGTTCAAATCATCCACAAGGGGATAAGAGGTTTGATTTGATTTGAGTATCGGTGGGGAGAAATTTGATTTGATTTTTTAAGTTTCTGGGAAAAGGGTTGAATTTGTTTCAATTTTGACTCCATTGGGGGAGGTTGGTTGATTTGTTTCAGATTTTTAATTTTGGATTTTGAAATGGACCCTGTTGGTATGCGATAGACTGCGCCGAGTAGGAGCCATTGAGGCCTAGACCTAACTCAGATTTAACAATCCAAAGTGGTAGTCTATTAAACACATAGTAGGACCAGCCAACCAAAAGGGATGCCTTTCGGTGTGCAGCAACTATACCAGGAAGAAAGCATAGTAGATTTACATCCTCCAAAGTAGGGACCAGTTGCTAGGGTGATCCATTGAAGAGGCAATAGATTGAACCCAACCTATGGCTGATTATTGAATGAATGCCACTGGGCAACTTAGATCAGCTTGAGGATAGTCAAGAGTAATTTCATTTTTAGTTGTTTTGATGGATCCTATCAGTTTACAATAGACTGTACTGAGTAGGGGTCGTGGTGGCCTTGGGCTAACTCAGATTGACCAATCCAAAGGAAAAAGTCTATCAACCATATGGTAGGACTAACCAACTAGAGGGATGTCTTTCGGTGTGCAATGGTTAAGTTAGGAAGAAAGCACTGGACTCACATCTTCCAAAATAAGGAACTACTAGGTGATCGATTGCTTTGGGCAACAAATTAAACCCGACTTAGGGTTGACGATTGAGTGAATGCCGCTAGGGAGACTTACATCAGCTCAAGGATAGTCAAGATTAATTTTATTTATTAAATTTATTTGTTTTGATGGATTCTGTTAGTTTGTGATGGATCACACTGAGAAGGAACTTATATTAGCCTAGACCTATCTCAGATTTACTGAACCAAAGGGAGTTGCTTCCTGGCCGATGGGAGAACTATCCAACCAAAGGAGTGCCTTTCAATTTGTAATGATCAATTAGAGGGAAGAAAGTCGGGGACTCACATCTTCCACTACAAAAGACCACTGGGGTGATCGGTTGCTTTGGACAACAAATCAAACCTGACCTAAGGTTGTCCGTCGATTTGCGACAGTCATGCTAGGAAGAATTCATTATAGTCTTACATCTTCCAAAGAAGAATGACTATTGGGGTAACCTGCTTGTGGAAAAATAGATTGAACTCGATAAGTGACTACGGAGTGAGTGTCGACCGGGGACTTATCTCAACTCGTAGGGAAATTTATGGGAGTTCACGACACCGCCTCTAAAGTTAGGATAATGGGCCCTTTGGGGTCTTGAATTCCTAATCCACAAGCGAAAAAATTTTGTTTGTTTGTTTAGTTTAGTTTGTTTATCATGGATCCTATAGTTTGCGAGGGATCAAACTGAGAAGGAGCTTATATTAACCTAGACACATCTCAGATTTACAGAACCAAGGGAGAATATGTGCATCCGTTGAACAAATTCTCCAACCACAGGGGTGGTTACTAGGAAAGGGGTAATATCCAATCCAAAAGTAACATGAGTAGTGTCTAAATGGGGTCACAAAGGACTTGGAACAAATAGAATGGCCGCAGGGGATGGGACCGCTAAGGGCTTAATCCAACACCCTCGAGAAGATGACATGGCTAGTCATATACAATAGGTATTTGGTGTCCAACTCAAGGAGAAAGTGTGGGGACTCAGCCAAGAGTGGTGTACCCATCGGGTGAGTCGCTGCCAGCATAGCGAACATCAACCAACCTAAGGTGCCGATTTGCAACAATCAGCCTAGGAAGAAAGCTCAGGGACTCACATCCTCCTATAGTGGAACTGATTGCTAGGATAGTCTATCTTTGGCTCGACAGGTGCTATCCGACCTAGGGCGACTACTGAGTGAATGCCACTAAGAGATTTATATCAACTCAAAAAGTTGTCAGTCTGAAGGACTTATCCTAAACTTCAAATATACTCGACCTAGTTAGAGCATGATGGCTAGTTCAAGAAGCAAGCATGGGGACTCGCATCTTCTTAAGCAAAGTCAACATGAGGTAGCTTACTGGCTGGGCAGTGAAGACTACCATACTAACAAAGAGCTCGTTGGTTTGCAATGGTCAAGTTAAGAAGAAAGTGTGGGGACTCACATTCTCCAAACAAGTGACCACTAGGGTGACCTACTAGCGAGGTAGTATGTAGACCCAACCTAGAGCAGCTAATGAGTGAGTGCCACAGGGGGCTTGCTCCCACATCAAAGTAGCTCGAGACAAAAAAAATTTGTGTTTGTTATTTTGCATGTGTTAAAAGGAATAGGATGCCTCTAGGGGACTCTTCACCTACCTTAAAAACACTAGGGATTTTATGAAATGGTGCCACAGATGGCAAACAGGATTCCCTTTATGAAAGGATGTCACTTGGGTTCTCTCACACGTATCTTAGTTGTGCTAATCGAAATAGGATGCCTCTTGGGTTCTCTTACACCTATTCTAATAGCATCGGGAGATTGTGTTTGTGTTGTGAAAGAGGGATAGGATGCCACTAGGGGACTCTTACACCTACCCTAGACACGTCACGGCGGATTCACAAGACAAGCAAACAACACTTCGAAAGAAGAGAAGATTTGATGAATGGAATCATATTTTTGTTCTTTTTATTAATGAATTATTTTCAAACAAGTTTTATTTCATGGGTAATATTTCTTTAGATAGAGCCCATTAATTGGAAGCATCGGTGTTCCCCTTTACAATCAATAAGCTGATAGGATCCTCCTTGGTAGGCTTTCTCTATGACATAGGGGCCTTCTCAAGTGGGTTCAAACTTGGCTCCCATCTTTCAATGGGCAATAATTGGTCTCCTTAGGACTAACACAAGTTCTCCTACTCGAAAAGACCTAGGGAGGACCAGCTTGTTGTGAGCTTGAATCATTTTGGCCTTATACAACTCGAGGTTCTGGCACACCCCGAGACTTTCTTCCAAACTTTCAAGCTTTTCTAATCATAAATTTGCATTCTGCTCTGTAGTGATCTTGTTACCCAATGCTATCCTTAGTGAAGAGAGTTGAACTTCTAAAAGAAGAATGACTTCAGACCCATACACTAAGAAAAATGAGGTAGACTTAGTTGGAGTTCGGTATGTGGTGTGGTAGACCCACAAAGTTTCAACCAACTACTCGTTCCACTGTCATTTGTTGTCATCAAGAGTCTTCTTTAGTATCTAAATGAGAGTTTTATTGAATGCTTATGCTAATCCATTAACTCTAGGGTAGTAGATGGTGGAGTATCTCTAATCTATATCGTGTATTCTAACAAAGATGTTGATCTTCTTGCTTTTGAATGCAGTACCATTATCTGATATAATTTATTGAGGAATCCCTAACCTATATACGATATGGTTCTAAAAAACTAAAGCACATGGTGAGCTGTGACCTCTCTGAGTGGGATGGCTTCTGGCCACTTGGAAAAATAGTCGATAGTAGCTAAGATGAATCGACGCCCCTTGGAAGAAGGAGGATCGATCAGACCAACAATGTCAGCACCCTAACACTCAAATGGATATGAAGCCAAAGTAGGGTGTAGAATGTTAGGTGGTTACTAGAGGACCACATAGTGTACCTGACACTGATGGCATCTTCTAGCTACGTCCATACAATCTGATCATAGAAGGCCAGTAATATCCAAGTCTTTTGATCTTCGACTTCATCTTCGACTAGATTGATGCGCTCCACATAAACCTGAGTGCACCTCAGTTACAATGCCACAGGCTTTGTGTTTGTCTAAACAACGTAACCACATCTGGTCAAAGGACCGTCGGTACAGGGTGTCATCAATAAGAGCGTAGGAGAGAGCTCTATGTTTCACCTGATGGGCTTGAGATTTCTCTTGAGGTAGTTTGTTGGTGTTCAAGTAATCTATGAACGGTTTCCTCCAATCTAGCTCCTAGTCCATTTTGGCGATGATAACCTCCCCTTCAAGAGAAAGTCTCTCGATGAGTTCTGAATCAATAAGAGATAAGACTTTTCTATTTTTGACCCTTATTGGAATAGACTCATTTTCCAGATATGCCAACTCTTTGGCAAGTTTTTCCAAGGCATCTGCTATTGCGTTCTCTGCTCAGGGAATCTTGTAGATGGTAACTTTGGGAATCTAGGCCAATAGCTTCATAGTATACTCGTAGTAATGACGAAGCTTGAGTTTGAGAACCTGGTAGGATCCGATAATCTGGTTAATCACTAACTAAGAATCCCCAAAGATATTGATGCTCTTGACACTGATAGAGATAGCTAACTCCAAACTGGCAATCAAAGCCTCATACTCAGCTTCGTTGTTGGTGTAGGGGTTGGAAAGATAGTATGAGAATCTCATCACATCACGGTTTGGAGTTAGAAGGACTATTCCTACTCCTACCTTTCTTAGGAGAATAGATCATGGTGCTTCACATTTAAGAAAAAAAGTAGCACCATCAAAATACATCTCCCATCGACGGTTGTCATCCTCCCCTAAGTTCATGATTTATTCATCGGGAGATCTTCACTAAGAGGAGAACCTGCAGGAAGTGGGTGTGCTGCTAAGAAATTGACTAGTGTCTGAACTTTTACCGCGAGGGTACAAATGTGATGTCAAATTGTGAGAGTATCATGGACCAATGAGCCAAACATCCAAAAAGCATTGGCCATGTCATGAGATACTATAGTGGATTGGTTCTTGAGATCAAATTCACCTTGTGAGAATGCATGTAGTGTCATAGCTTCTTAGATGTAAAGATCAAAGCTAGACAATGTTTCTCAATAGGTGGATAGTTTGCTTCAGCAGGTATCAGATGATGGCTAAGGTAGTAGAGTGCGCTTTCCTTCCCCTCATCATTGGCTTGGGCCAATAGAGTGTTGAGAGAGTCATCCAATGTAGTAGTGTAAAGGATCAACAACCTGCCTGGGATAGGGGATGCGAGAACTGGTGACTTCACCAAGTATTCTTTGATATCTTTGAATGCGTGTTGGCACTTGTCATCCCACTTGAACTTAGCATCCCTTTTGATAAGTTTTGAGTAGGGCTTGCATCTCCTTGATAAGTTTGAGATAAAATGTCTTAGATATGTCAGCCGTCCTTGAAAGGATCTAAGTTGAGTTAAACTCTTAGGAGGTGGCATTTCTAAGATAGCTTTAATCTTTTCAAGATCTATTTCTATTCCTCGGTGTTGAACAACAAACCCAAGGAATTTCTCAAGCAACTCCGAATGCACACTTCAGAGGATTCATTTTAAGGCTATATTATCTTAACCATTCAAAAACTACTCTCAAGTCAAAGAGATGGTCTTCCTTTTCTCTACTTTTGATTACTAAATCATCAACATAGCACTCAACCTAATGATGGATGAGTTCGATCTGAGTCATGGCCCGTTGGTATGTAGCACTATCATTTTTAAGGTCGAAAGGCATGACACTATAATAGAAGATTCTGATCAGGGTTCTGAAAGCAGTGTTTCTTTCATCTTCAGGAGACATCTTGATTTGGTTATAGCTAGATGATCCATCCATGAAAGAGAAGACTGCATGAGATGGGGCAATGTCCACCATTAATTCTGGTATAGGAAGAGGAAACTCATCCTTAGGACATGCCTTGTTTAAGTCCCTAAAATCACGCAAATGCAAATTTGGTCATTCTTTTTCTTAATTGGGATGACACTAAAACCGTAGGATATTTTTCTTCCCGATGAAACCACATCATCGGTTTCTTGACTTGAAATGACCTTGTTCAATTTTAATTGCATGCCTAGGAGCTTGCTTAATAGGGTAACGTTATCTATGCTTTATGGACTGCAACATCAGGAGATAATCTGAGCATTTCTTCATAACTCTATGCGAACCAGTCTTTAAACTCAGTCAATAGCCTAACTGAGTAATTGGTTTATTCTTCATTCAACAATGAACTAATGTATGTAGGGCGAGGATTTTCTTCTATCCCGAGGTTGATTTCTTTTATCTTGTCTATTATTGAATGGATTTCTTCTTCAAATTCTGGCAGTGCCTCTTTGACTTGGAGATCATCTGGATCATCTGAAGTTTCTAAACACACATTCTCATAAGAGTTGGGGATGTGTAAGAAGAACCTATCATATCCCAAATGGTTGGTAACAACTAGACAATAATCTTCGTGATCAACTAGACCCACTGTGCTGAATCCTAGTCCTGCTCTTGATTGTGCTTCCCTGCTTGTATTGTTCCATAATTTTTCAAAATATTCTGACCTGTACTTGGACCAAGTGTGAGGAACTAAGCCTTTCTGCACAAGATTTTGAACACAAGGCAAGTGAAAGACAAAAGGTAATTCCATTAATTCTTTAAAAGTATCTTTCTCAAGTCCTATATCGGGCTCTAGACTTGAGGATGATGAACCCAAAAAGAACCTTTTCTGCTTCATGTCACTAGAAGACTTAGGGACTTCCTTAACTATCAAACCTTCAACTTTCTGAGATGTAAGTGAGGTAAGAGCTAAGGTTCCCAACTACTGCCTAATAGTTTCATATAAACCAGATTTGAATACTTTGCTTTGCTTGGAGGCCTGGTCTTCATCTCTGGCTAGATCAAAAGTCACTTCCAATGGAACTCACTGAGAGGGGTTGGCTGGTATACTAATCACATTAGACTCATCCTTCGAACTGGATTCCAACTCTATGTGAATAGTAGGGGTACTCCTATGAACTGGAACATGACCTCTATTGGCTGAAGGCCAACTAGGGGTCTCCCACCTCTAGAACTACCTCTATTTCTGCTTCTGCCTCTACCTGGTGGAGGTTGAGCCATCCTACCCACATATCCATATGATGGAATGAACTATGGGCAGAATGTGATATGTGGATCCACTTTCTTCAATTCCCCTTTCTTTCTCACTTGGACTTTTCTTTTTCTTTTCATTTTCTTTTATCTTTTCTTTTGCTTCATTTTCTTTTGTTTTTGCAATTGCATTTGAATTTTATCCAAGTTCATGAGAAAGGGTGTTTTGAGGAAGATAATAGGTTGCATCCTCATAAATCTCAACCTCTCTAATTGAGAATGGCTTTTCATCCCCATTGACAAAGTACGAAATTCCATCTTTTGAACTTGATGCACTGATGAAGGGAGGATGTAACAATCTTGTTCTGATGTATCACAGGCCTACCAAGCAAAGAAGTGAATGAAGTATTCAAATCAATGATGTAGAACTTGGCTTCAGTCTTTTAGTAATCGATCTCCAATGGTAACACTATAGAGCCTATAGCCCACTCACCTTGATCATTGAATCCTCTCAACATCATCTTATCTCCTCGGAGAGTAAAGATGTCGATCTTAAAATAGGCAAGAGTCTTTAGACTCATAATGTTTATTGATGCACCTGAATCCACAAGAACCCTGACGAGTCTAAACCTATCCATGTCGACTGTAATGTATAGGGGACAGTTGTGCTCCAAGTCCCCTAGTAGAAGGTCTTCATCTGTGAAGGTGATCCCTTGGGCTTCTTTTGCATAGTGTGCTTCCTCACCTATAGCGGTCAGCTAAGCTAAGCATATTTTAGGATCAAGGAGGGCCTTGATTAGTGATTCTCTCATCTCTTTGGATAAGATAAGGGCATCATATATGCTTAGCTTAAATGGTAACTTTCTTAAATGAGAAAGGACGTTGTAGTCCACCTTCAATTGGTCTTCCACAAGCATATCCAAGGGTGGAGCATCCTGTGGAAGGGCTTGATCTGTACCAAATGACTTTTTTCCTCATCTAGAGGTCTGCTAAGAGGTAGAACCTTGCCACTATGGAGGTTGACTTCGGTAATCTCTGGAGGCAAGGTGGTGGCAAGTTCTACTTGCACTTTAGGCTCACCTACAGCTTCTCTTATGAGACTCTCAAAATCGGATGATTCCAAGTCTATCTCAAGGGGTGAACCCATAGTATTTAGAGTTGGGAAGTCCAACTCTGAATCAGAAAGAGGAAGATTAGAATTATTATAGTTTATTAGACTTGAAGAGTTATCGTTAGAAATAGAAGAAGACAACTCATCAGAAGAGACACAGATGTAATTCAAATTAGCTTTTTTCTTTAATTTCTTGGAAGTATTTGGAGGTACAAAGTAAGTCAAGTAGAGTAAGTGGAGTAATGGATTTGATGCCTTTATCCGCTGATACAAGAGTTCTACTAATAGAAGAAATAGAAGAGCTAGTTGAAATGGTAGAAGTCACCGGTGTGGAAGCTACAACTGAAGGATAGAGTCTGCATGGTCGGTAAGCTAAAGGGCTATCCCATCTTACACTTATTCCGAGCTCCAACTTTCCTAGAGTTGGCACTAGAAACTTGCAAACTTTCCTTGGTGTTGGAGGTTTGAGTTGACTCGGGAACCTGGAAGGAAAGCTTCTTGATCTTCTGGATTATTTTCTTAGAGGTTTTAGATAAAGAGATGTACCAACCTTCTTTGGTTTTGGTAGGATCACTTATATCCCCAAATATTATCCTAATGGAACTGAAAGGTTGTTCCACAAGGTATTCCTTTGGGATAATGACATCACCGATCTTGAAACTGTGTTCAAGCCAATATTTGAATGTAAAGTAATCCTCCAAAATATGGCTTAGCATACGGTGGTAAGAGCAAAAGTTTGGATCATGACTTTTGCTTACTTCCTCCGGTCTCTTAGGCTCGGGTAGCTGAAAATCAGGTTTCTTTAGCAGGTTCTTAAAGATTTTTCTGATTACCTTCCTCTTGAAAGAATAAGGTCTATTTAACTTATCTAATATAGTAGGTGGCCATAGCTACCTGGTGGTGGATATGCATGCCACTGCAACTGCTGGTATGACTGGGGTGGTGGCTATCCTAGCCGTGGAGGCTGAGGTGGAGGCCGGTATGGCTACCTTGGTGGTGGAAAAGGAGATGGAGGCTAGTATGCTGCCTCGGTGGTGGCAAAGGAGGTGGAGGCCGAGGTCATCTGACCGACCCGTCGGCTCCTTGTCAACCACTACTACTACTATAGGTTTCTTCTCATAAATCTTTTGGGATTTTGCTTTGGCAACTGATCTGGAAAAGGTAAATTTGACCTCACCTTATAGACTAGCCGTCTTATTGATTAGCTTCTCAAATGTCTTTATGGTGAAGCCCTTAATCATGAAGATGACCGGGCCATGGATATTCTTCAAAAGAATCTCAATGGCATGTTGTTCAGATAGCTGTGGGTCACACTTCATACTTAGGTTACGTCATCGAAGAATATAATCAATAAGTGACTCACCAGAGTGTTGTTGGGCTATAACAAGATCGCCTACAGTAACCTTTTGCTGAGCTACAACAAATCTCTTGATGAAGAGTTGCTCCAACTCAGCAAATGTCCTAACTGAACTGTTGGGCAGTTCAACATACCAATCAAAGGCAATACCCGCTACACTACTAATAAAGAGTCTAAAGAGTAAAGCATCGCTGCCACCTGTGTTGCAACAATTGGCCCTGAAGTGAACTATATGCTGCCTTGGATTCCCACTACCATCAAATATCTTGAAGGAAGGAGGCATGAAACCTTTAGGATACTGGATGGCATCGAATTCCTCTGGGTAGGGTCTACCCTTTGGAGCCGATGATCCTCCCCTGGCTTGAGCCAAGGCTTCCTTCACCTGTTGCTCAACTATGGATTTCATCTTTTTCATGTATGGAGGTACTTTCCACTACCTTCTACTACTAGTGCTACCTTGCTCAATGGGAGGTAGAGTCTTAACCGGATCTAAGACATGCACTAGTTTAGTGATCGAGACATAGGGGATGAACTGGAGGGGCTTGCTTTTGGAGCACTGACACTACTGCTAACAAGTCCTGCAACTGCTATGTCATCCTATCAATTTGTTCATCTTTCTGCCTTAACTGAAGTAAGATGTGATGGGCTGATTCTACAATGTCTCCTTGATCAACCTCATCACCTTCCATGGCCTATTGCTCCCTAAGAAGAGAACCTCTAGTATCGACCATGCATAAGATAGTTGAATCTCCCCATCAAGTCATCTTCATTGAAATCAAAGCTGACTCTTTCATCGGACCATGCATACCCTAAGATCTCCTTTTATCCATAAAATAGTGTGCAACTATCTCATCTAAGGATCGATCTAACTCTGTGGGTACAGACAGCTTGGGCTGACTGGTGTGATCACTATCATGCATTGAGAAGCACCGTACATCACCTAAAGCTAGGGAGTCAATCTTGTGTGAACTATACTCACTAGAAGAATGATAATCTGGACTAACACTAGCTATAATGGGGGTAACAATCCTGAAATGATACTACTGCCATTGAACTGTCATCTGGAATATCCATGATAGTAGTGACCATCTTCGCATCCGGCTAAATGGGTGGAGTTGGTGAAGGAATGACCACGATGCTCTAGGGTCGCCACTCCTTCAGTACCACTACTAGGGCAGAAGGTTGAGCAAGGGAGCTCAGTCCTACCATAATGGGTGGTGTAGGAGGAGTAGGATCCCTTGGCAGTAGACGGAACACCAACGAGGTACGTTTATCCCCGGATGCAGCCTTCATGGCCTTGATGGAATGGGTGATGTTGGAACTTGCATTGGCGATGGAAGACATAAAGTAGAGTGGTGGGGTGGAGACACCATTGACTTTCTCTACGTGAGCTCCCATGATGGTGGTCCCATGAGGAGGATACTATCGAGATGATCGCAGTAGCCGAAAGAAAGTTAACCAAAGTAGGGACCACAACGAACCTCCTGCTCTCTCGCTAGTATGATGTATGGGCCTCACGGGCCCTCTCCTATCGGATCTTCCTCCCTACGCTGTGGGGGATAACATATTGTAAATCAACCGAGACTGACCTGTCATATGCTCACTACCTAGCAGAACGAGCGAAGATACACTGCACTCTAGAAACCGCTGTAGATGTACCACTAGAGGAGGTGATAAATGGATCCTCCTAGCATCCTCTCTATCTGATCCTAAGAAAGAATGAAATTGGTTCTCCGTAACCAGTGGTGATGTGACTATGGGAGACTCATCCACGGCTGACCTAGCTGATGCCTCAAGCACTCTGGCTATCCTAGTATGGAACTGTTTGACCATACAGTTCTTGTTCTTGTGCTGAGTGCGGCTAGATGAGAGTAGTGTGAGCTAGACCCATACTCAAATATCGGGGAGGCAAGCCTTGAAGCCAGGGGAGCCTTACCCTTGGCGGGTATAGATGATAGGGTGCTAGCACGCACCAGTGCAACATGGGCAACTCTAGGATGAACTGCCACTAGGACTGGAACTGTCGGTGCTGAAGGTTGTGGTACTTCCACAGCTTTCCTCTTCAGTGAGGAGATCTCTGAATCTAAGGGTAAGTCTACCCTGATGATCGGGCTCCCACCACCCTCTTCCTGACGGTGAGGGAATGCCCTCACACATGATCCTGGCCCCCTCAAATCCATGGCCAAAGTGGATCAAATGGGTATGATCCAAATGAGGAAAATCAGCGTGATCCAAGGCTAGATCCATCTGAGGGAAGGTAAAGACAAATTTTTGTGATCTTTCCATTGCACTAATTGAAACTAAAATTGAAAACTACACTAATTGAAAGAAATTTTCAATGATAAATGAACTTGCATCAATTTTCTGTCTCCATAAATTTTGAATTTTTGAATTTTAAAAATTTGAACCCACGCCCAACAACTTGGAAGTGTTAAGTGGGGTTCAAAATAGATTTGGAAAGATTGATTGAAAGAGGAATTTGAGTATGAATCCAAACTTCAACAAATCTAGGTATGTTGAAATATGGATTCAAGATTTTTGATAGGATGCTTCCATAGGTTCATTTTGTTTTGATTTTGAATTTTTGTGATTTGGAAATTGGAGGACCCTTTCCTTTAACAAATTTGGGTATGTTAAAGTAAGGGTCAAATTGATTTTGTGTTGTTTGAATGTTTTAGAATTTTCACTTAACAAATTTAAGTATGCTAAAACAATCCTAAGTGTTTCATTTGTTTGAAAAATTTTGATTTTTGAAAAGGGTAGGATCCTTTAGCAAATTTGGTATGATAAAGGGGAAGTCCCACTTGATTTTATGAAATGAAAATTTCACTTAGCAAATTTGAGTATGCTAAATGAAATTCCAAATGGTGTGTTTAAAATTTTGATTTTAATTTTTGAAAATGGAACTCTCCTTAGCAAATATATGCTAAGGAAGAGTTCCAGTTAGTGTGAGAAATTTGTTTTGAGTTTAAACTTACTTAGCAATTCTTGGTATATTAGATGAAGTTCCAAAATGTATTTTGAAAATTTTTGAATTTTTGATTTGGAAACTTTGCTTAACAAATTTAGGTATGTTAAATGAAGTTTCAAATATGTTTGAATTTTTTTTTAAAACTTTGAATTTGGAAGCTTTACTTAACAAATTTGGGTATATTAAATGAAGTTTCAAATGTATTTTAAATTTTGTTTTGAAATTTTGATTTTAGATTTGGAAACTTTACTTAACAAATTTAAGTATGTTAAATGAAGTTCCAAAAATGTGTTTATAATTTTAAAAAATTTTGGATTTTGATTTTAGAAACCTTACTTAACAAATTTGTGTATGTTAAATGAAGTTCCAAAATATGTTTTAAAATTTTTTTTGAAATTTTGATTTTGGATTTGGAAACTTTACTTAACAAATTTAAGTATGTTAAATGAAGTTCCAAAAATGTGTTTAGAATTTTGAAAGTTTTTGAATTTTGATTTTGAACCTTACTTAACAAATTTGTGTATGTTAAATGAAGTTCCAAAATGTGTTTAGAATTTTGAAAAATTTTGGATTTTGATTTTGGAAACCTTACTTAACAAATTTTTGTATGTTAAATGAAGTTCCAAAATGTGTTTAAAAATTTTAAAACTTTTTGGATTTTGATTTTGGATTTGGAAACTTTACTTAACAATTTTAGGTATGTTAAGTGAAGTTCCAAAATGTGTTTAGAATTTTGAAAATTTTTAGATTTTGATCTTGGAAACCTTACTTAACAAATTTGTATATGTTAAATGAAGTTCCAAAATGTGTTTAGAATTTTGAAATTTTTTGGATTTTGATTTTGAAAATCTTACTTAACAAATTTGTGTATGTTAAATGAAGTTCCAAAATGTGTTTAGAGTTTTGAAAAAATTTTCGATTTTGATTTTGGATTTTGAAACTTTACTTAGAAAATTTGATTATGCTAAGTGAAATTTCAAATGTGTGTTTGAAAAATTTTTGAAATATGATTGTTGATTTTAATTTTGAAAAGAGAGCCTCCATTCAACAAATTTAAGTATGTAGAATGGAGATCATTTTATTTTGAAATATGATATTTTTATTTTATGTGTGGTTGTTGCTTTTTTGAAAGAGAGGAATTCCAACTTAAGAAACACATGTGGGATATGCTTAAGTAGGATTTCCTAAAATGATATATTTTTTTAGTTGGGCATGGAATCTTTATTTAATAAACCTAAGTATATTAAATGAAGGTATTCACATGTGCTTTTTAAAATTTTAATTTTTTTTTACAAATGAAATTTCCATTCAATAAGTGTGAATGTATTGAATAGAAAAATTCATGTGTGCTTTTTTGAAAAGTTTTATGATTATGATTATGATTTTTGGAAAATATGATCATTCATTTTATTTTGAAAATGAAATCTTCATCAAAGTGATTTGAAAGAATATATTCATTTGTGCTTTTGGAAAATGTTATTAGTTTTATTTTTAAAAATCCCTACAGTTAACAATTATGTGAATTGTTAAATGAGGGTGAAGAAATTTTGTGGAAAATATTTTATTAAGTGCATTTTTGAAAAAGCAAAGTTCTTTATGGAAGTTTTATCACTTTTTAGGATGAACATTTCCTTATCATGAAGATGATAAGGAGGAAGTCTTTAAGATGTTTCTTTTTATATTTCAGATCTTTTCATTTTACCCATTGGAGAAATCCAATGGGGGTTTTAAGACCAACAAGGAATGTGGTCCTAAAGCCTAACGATGTTGGCAAACTCAACTCAACGATGAAATGAGCTAAGTGCAATGGAAAGAAGGATAGTCTTGGATTCATACCAAAGTACAAACCACTATTCGATACTTAAAGATAACGATCATTTACCAATGATGGAGAGAGGAACCATCCCAGTGAGTGAAAAATCGTGGAGAAAAATTCTATATAGAGTAGTCTTCCAAATCATAGTGAGAAATGAAAGAGGCAACACCATTAGAAATCTCACGAGATCATGATGTACTTATTCAAGTGATCAGGTACATCATCAAGGTACAGTGTACTATCTCGAAAGACAGAAGTCACTACCTTTTAATGGAACCAATCACCTTAATAAGAACTCCTAAGGAACATGGGTCTGCATATGTACTAGAGATTCTTCCCCTACTTTACATAAAAATAAAGCAGGGTTTATTTTAAATCGGGTTCGTTAAGTTCCCTGCATGGGCAAGCCCCCATAGTTAATTACATCCTAAAGGACAGGATCTTTAGGAAAATTCTCGATTAAGGTAAATGATCGTTGTCTCTAAAGATTTCAATAGGAAGGGCTATCAATCATTGGTTTGTATTTGAAGATCAAATGGGATTGATCAAAAGAGGGAGTTATTATCAAAACCAAAAATGGGAATAAGTTGGAGATGTTCACGATGCTAGGAAAACTAGTGAGCATCTCAAACTATCCTAAAATTAGGCTTTATATTTTAGAAATTGATTTAATTTATTTGAGTTAAATTTTTCATTAGAAATTTAAGACTTAAGATTCCTTAACACAAGATTAAGCAAATGCTTAAGAGGGCCGGAAGCATAACCTAAATCTAGGGAGCTTTGGTGAGGGCCGAAAGCATAACCTAAATCTAAGACGAAAATCAATATTTGGTTTGCCTCCGCAAGAGAGAACAAACCACCCAACAACTTGGACTTACAACCACATGGGGGTGGCTGCCAACTAACTCCTCCTATGATTTTAAATACGTGTAAGCATGTCTTTATGCTTATGCAAGATAGCTAGGTTATTTTTATTTAGAAAGAGACTAAGTCCTTAAACTCACTCTAAAGAGATTAGATCATGTAAAGAGACATACTTCAAATGACCTAAATCTAATGCATTTCAAATTTCATTTTATTTCATTTTTGGACAATCATTTTGACTCAGGCTAATAGGACTTTTATGACTAATGCATGAGAAAATAGATTATTGGCCAAAAGCATTAAGTTTAGAGGTGAGTTTCCACCCAACCTCAAAGGTCAAGTTGAGTTCTCAGGAAAGATGGAAGCCCTCCAATCAAGAGTGAAATGCATTATGTATGATAATATTATAAAGAAATTCATCCTAAGGGTTGCTAATTCTTTTATCTTGATTTTAATCCTAAGCTTTCGGTGAGGTTATGAATTGTTTAATTTTAATTTGAATTTTTAAGTTGGGTAAAAGATTTATTTTTCTCTAAAGAGCCTAATTCACATCCAGGCCATACATAAAGCAAGGAAGAAACTAGAAAAAGCATACCACTTAATGCACAAGTTAAACAAACTTCAAATTAATTTATAAAACTTGTGAAAAGAATAAATAGTCATTTGTGGTCGGGCACCACCGCACAAATCCAAAAATATCAAATATAGGTAGCTGAGCTCTACCCTTATATAACCAGGATTACAAATAAATTGAATTACAATTTAAGTAAAGGAATTCATTATTATTGGGGCTTCAAGCTTTATTCTTCTTTCTTCTTTCTTCTTTCTTTCTTTTCTTTTCTTCTTTTCTTCTTTGGATCTTCCTTTGGATGGTTGAATGATAAATGCTCCAAGGCTTCACATGGTGCATAAGATAGAATCTTATGACCAATGTTCATCCTAATCCCCCATAACAAATCTTTCCAAAATCCTAAATATACAAACTTTTATATGAAAAGGAAAAGAGAAATCTAACTAACACCTATAAAATAAAGGTTAGTTAAATCACACCACACAAATCCAAAGCATGTATATTGGAATTATCACCCCACACATGGGTGATTAAGTCCACCTGGCCTATGGATTATGCTTAGGGGTATAAGCACCTACAAGCAATAAGCATTTATATTTTTATTTATGATAGTGCCCCTTTAGCACAATCCCCTACAGAAAAGAATAGTTAGACTAAGCGTCCATTCATTCTACATCACATCCTAAAATATTCATCATAAAACAAAACATAACATCAAGCCATGCACCGACCTAACCTAAAGCTAGATGTGGTGACTTAGGCTAATGTGTGTGCTTTAAAGGTTTATGTGGTATGCTTAGCTTAGGACTTTAGATTTAAATTTTTCTAAGTGTGAAGAACATGTTCAATTTAGAGGAGGGTTTCATTTAAGTTGTTTAAGTGTTTTGAGTTATTTTATTTCATGTTTTAATTTGGTTTGAGTGAAACCTACAATTAATTACTAAGTTATAAAGAGAGGGAAAGAGAAGGGAACTTCTCTTTCCTTCCCTAATCATTAAGTAATTTCAAAAGTAAGTTCACATTTTAATTTCATTTAGGTGAATATTTTGATTAAATCTTTTATTCAGTCCTATGTTTAGATCAACTTTAAACAAACCTGTCCAAAAAGAAAGGCATTTTAAGATTAAGAAAAATGAATCAAAATTCACATAATATACATTACTTCATTTCTTTCCCAACATATATAACATGCATATGGATGGATCCTAAGCATATCTATACATGCAAATGAGAATAGTTAACACACTTTATGATGCATGATAAGTAATCCATTTAAGAAAATTTAGAAGATTTAGATGCATGATTTTTCTTAAGTAGAAAAGGTCTTCCTTATCCAAAATTTCACATAAATGCATGAAAGTAAGAAAGGCATAAGTGAGCACAGTGTCATTGCTAACCAGAGGTGTAAGGTATAAGACCTACTTAGGGCTACTTAAAGTCTCACAACCTCAAGATTGTCCAGACTAATATACCACTTTTCTTAAGTACTAACATGCATATAAAATAAATGAAATGGAAAAGAATATGCAAAAGTTGTTTAATGGTTTTAATTTTGTTCATGCAATTTATTCATGCAAATGTAGGCAATCCTTCTTAGATGATGGCATAGGGATGAATAAGGTATAAAATTAAGTAAGTGTTTGGTTCTTTTCAAATGAACCCTACATCTTACCAACCATTATTCAAAATTATGCTAACATAAGAAATGAAGGAAAGGCTTCACTAAACATGACTTTATAACTCATCACATGCATGCTAATAATTAATATATGAATAGTACACTTTCAGATTTGATATTTCATTTATAGATTTTAAAAATATTTTAGATTTAGTAGTGATAATAGCCACACATATTTTACTGTAGCCAACACATGCACATTTGACATAAAGTAAACAATTTCATTTTAAAACTTTGAAAACATAAAATCATGGATGCATAAATCATATGGCATACAATTTAACATGTTGGAAAAGATCTAAAACAATGAAAGCATGTAAACAAACTCACTTTACTTAAGTCCTAAAGACCTTCTTAAAGAATAAGAAAATTTAGAACAAATCAAAGTGAATTTCAAAAATGATTTTTGTTTGTTTGAAGTTTGATTTAATTTTAAAAGGGTGAGATGAGTTTGATGTGTTCTTAACTCATTCCCACATGTTTTTTTATATTTTGTTTAATTTTCAGATAATTAAATCTATTTTTAAGTGTTGATTTGGTTAAGGTATGCATTAAGTGACTTAATTAACCCTAACCTACACCACCTTAAAATAATTAACTAAATAATTATGAGCTAATGAGATGACATAAAACTCACAAGGTATTTAAATTTACAATGCACTTAATAATGAAAAGGCCTAATGCAATTTGGCTCACAATTAAAAGTTAATTAAGCTAAGGGGTTTAGCTTAAGTACTCTTAAAATACCCTTTCACACTTATGAAAGGGGTTTTAATTTCCTTAATTAGACTTAGGCTATTGAACACCTAATCATCTACCCAAGGTAGATTAATTGAGTTCTAGAAATTTTTAGAATTTTTGAAAATTATTTAAAGGGACAATTAATGAATTAACCCTTAATTAAGAAGGAATTAAGGAAAGGAATAGCTTAGGGGAAATACCCCAAAATTATTCCATAAAACCTCTACTGATTGGATCTAACCTTAATCCAACTTAATCATAGAGAAATTCCACTAATTACATCTTAATTACCCTTAATTACTTGAAGGGGTAATTAGGGAATGAGCTAGCAATTTTCCTAATCAAGCCTCAATAAATCTGAAAATTAGGGGAGGAAAATGTCATCCCCTAAAATGAATCCTAAAAGTTTGAGATTATTCAGTGACTTAATTAAGGAATAATTAGCTAATTAACATTCCCAAAGAAACCTAAATTCAGAGAAAAAAGGAAATCAAAATACATTGAAAATATTTTTAAAATATTCTAGATGGAATTATCTATCCGTGGAATTTTCCTTATATTTTTCTAATTTTTATTGAATGAGTTATGATTTTTTGAAGGTTTATGAATTAATTAAGAATTAAAAATAATCCCTAACTAATCTCAGGCTAATACCCACTCACGACACGACTCGTGGTGGCGGCAGTCAGCGTGCTTTACATGCGTCGCGCCATGAGCCCCTTACTTAACTTATCAAATGAAGGGGATGGCGGTGGCTCACGCGCTTTTATCCTTAGCTGTTCGATCAAAGATCAGATGGCTGAGGATACACCCGTGGTTTATAAAATGGATAAGGGATTTAAAAAATGTGGGAATAATCTCGGTCATCTATCCAAATAGCGCAGATGGAGGGCCAGAGATTCATCTCTGCCAATGCTTAGGAAGAATGAGATCCGTCCACCTTCTAAGCTTTGATCCGAGCTCGATACAGCTTGGATTAGGCTAAAATTTAGCCCACGCCTTCATCATGCAATAACTAACAAACCTAATGGCTAAGATCCAATGAGATTGAAGTTCACTTCACAAAGGACCAACACCTATGAGAATTAAGCTCAGAAAATCACTAACCTCACCGGAGGTGATCAGCGACGCTCAATTTCCTTGGAGCGGCTTCGTCTAGCTGAGACAAAGCTTTGCTGAAGTTTTGAGCACTTGAGGTTGAGTGTAGAGCTCTATGGACTAACTCCTCTTCACTCCCTTTACAGCTTTGATGGAATTGAACTCTCCCTTGCCTCTGGAACTTCAGAGAAGGCTTGGACAGACTCGACTTAGCTCCTAGATCGAGTGTGCAAGAGGAATTGGAAGGACATTAAGTGTGGAGAAAATTCACTATTGGTTCGAGCTCGCCTATCTTGCAATGTGCAAAACCAAAGAAAGAATGATTCAAAACCTCTTTAAAGACCTTAGGAAAGCTCTGAGGTGATTGCGAAGGCTTTTTAGGTTTCAATCGAGTGTGAATGAATTCAAATTTTAGTGGATTAGGGGGACTATATCCCCCCCCCCCCTTTATGGCAATGGGCTTGTCATTTTGATCTAATTTATCATATGGGATGAGTTGTTTAGGTTGTTAGAGGTGTGCACATGGTTAGTTTAGCCAGAGGAGTGGAAGGCTAACTCCCATGTGGATCCAATTGAGCTTTGGGGGGACTTTGAAATTTCAATTTCAAGGCTATGGGTCGGGTTTGATCCATGGGCCAAATGGGTTGACCCAAACCCATTGAGTTTGGTGCACCAATCATCATTAGGTCCCCTAGAGGTTTTAGGAAAGCCTCAAGTGATTGTGATGAGTGTATGGCCAAAATACTCATGGGTTAGACCAAAATTTATTCTATGGCCTAGGGGTATAATGGTCATTTTGCTATTTTTTTTTCAATTTGGGTATGTTTTGTATATTGATAAAATAGGTTGGGCCAAGTTTCAATGGATTTGGAATTCATTTGATAAGGTTTGGCTCATGTTGACCCATTTAGGTCAAAATGGGTCAACTTGGGTCAAGTTGACCAATAAGTCAAATTGGGTCAAACCAAGGGTTGGGTCAAGTTCATATTACCATTTGAATTGTTTTGGTCCCTTTGGTTTGGTTCAATTTGGTATAGATCTAGTTTTGGCTCATATGACTCTTTTAGGTCAAATGGGTCAAGTTGACCCATTTGACCCCATTTGACCTATTTGAGGTAGGTCAAGGGTAGGTTTAGGTTTGGTTAGTCATATGGAGGGGATTGGTATCTTTGTTTCCAATCAATTTTTGTTAGGTTCAATTTTGGCTCAACATGACCCCTTTAGGTCATGTTGGGTCTAAGGTCAATTGGGCTAAGTTGGGTCTAGTTGGCCAATTGAGGCATTGGTCAAGTTCCACAAGTGATTTGGGATGGACTTGACCCATTGGTTTCAATCAATTTATCTTAGATCAAGTTTTTACACATTTTGTCCATTTAAGTTAAAATGGGTCAACTTGGGTCAAGTGGGCCAATTAGGCTAGGTTAGGCTCAAATGTTGACTTGGTCAAGTTCAAACATAGTTCATGAGTGAACTTAAATCAATGGTTTTAATCAATTTGGCCTAGTGGAATTTGGCTATGTTAGGTTTCATTTTAGGTTAAGTGTTGACTTGGTCAACCCATAGGTTTGACTTGGTTTGACCCAATTGATTAATTGATCATCCCATGATGATTGTTGATCATGATGAGAAGCAAATATGAGGTTGGTTCAATCCAATTTGGTAAGGATCAAAAGTTGGCTCATAAGGGTACTTTAGGTCACTTTGGGTCAAGTGAGCCTAAGTGGGTCAAATGGCTTGGTCAAAGATTGATTTGAAGTTGATTGATCTTGTATATAGACTTATGATTGAAATATAAATCCATTTACAAGTGGTTTGAAGCCAAATGGATTTTGATCCATTTAAAAATTTCATATTCAAAGGAAGAATATGAAGGGGTTTTGAGTTTGATTTTTGAGTTGGATTTTGATTGAAGGATTGAGGTTTGGATTTATATATGAGCTCATAATTGTAAGATTGAATGAACCATGAGAGAAAATCAAGGGTTTGGCTTGATTTGAATTGATTTTAACTAAGTTCAAGATTTTGACTTGGAAGGCTTAGATTTAATTTTTGATTTGATTTGAGTTTGAGTTTTGGAGTTGGTTTTGATTGTTTGAATTTATATTTCATTTATATATGTGAATATAAATTGATCACAAGAAAATTTCAAGGATTTGAAAGAGTTTAATCATGATTTAGGTTAAATCCATTAAAGGGAATTTAAAGAAATTAATAGAATTTTTTTAAATTTGAAATTTAATTTTTTGAATTGGATTTGATTTATTTATATTTATATTTCATTTATATATGAGAATGTAAATAAGAATACAAATATACTTTGAGAAAATCTCATGAGTTTGAATTGATTTGATCAAAGTTTGGGTTAAATCCATTAATGAAAAATTAAGGGATTTAGGGGAATTTTAACCATTTTAATTTTGGAATTTAATTTGAGGGTTTGATTTGATTGAGTTATATTTATATTTCATTTATATATGAGAATATAAATGAGAATACAAATAAATTTTGAGAAAATTCCAAGAATTTGAATTGATTTGATTGAGGTTTAGAGTTGATTTTGGCTAAGTCCTTTAATGAAAAATTAAAGGAATTTAGGAAAATTTTCATAAATTGATTTTAAATTTTGAATTTGATTGGATTGATTTAAATTATTATTTAATTTAAATATGGGAATATAAATGAGAATATAAATGGATTATGAGGTAGTCTCAAAGATTTGAATAGGTTTGAATCATGATTTTGGCTAAGTCCTTAGAAAGGGTTAAGGACTTAGGAAATTTGGACTTAGGAATTTTTGATGGATTTTGATCATAGCTTTCAATCATGGATCTCAATCATTGAATTGAATCATGGAATTGATTAAGTTAGGAGAAAATAAAATAGAATTGATTTGGAGTTTGACTTGAAAGAAGGAAAGTGAGAAAAGTTTTAAGCTAAAGCGTAGGAGATTTTCCTAACACCCCTAAGGCATGACCTACTCCTATGGATAACTCTTCTAAGTCTTCTAAGACTAGGGGAGAGTGTCCACCTAATCACTAGATGTATCTTAAGACAAAGGAACCCTTAAAGTCTAAGAGGAATCCTAAGCCTAAGATGGAGGTGTTGAGAGCTCATTCTAACAATGAGGTCAACAAAGAGACACTCCTGACTATCACTAGCTATGAGAGGGGTGACATTCCTAAGAGGTTCCACTATCATTGGTACAGCTAGGCTATCATCTGCTACTTATGCAATAACTGCTACCATCTCCATGTCCTGATGAACTGGTGGAGTTGGTGAAGGGACGACCACTATGCTTCGGGGTCGCCACTCCCACCACACCACCATTGGGGTAGAAGGTCGGCAGAGAGCTCGCCTCACGACAAGCAGTGTAGATGGAGTAGGATCCTCAGTGGCCGATCACCAACGTGCAGCTTCTCCCGGATATGGCCTTCATGGACTTTGATGGAATTGGAGATGTTGTGACTTGGACTGGTGATGGCGGGCGAGGGGTAGAACGGTGGGGTGAAGACACCACCAACTCTCTATGAACAGGAGATGCCCAACTGTGATGACTAGTCCTAGTAAGTAGGATGCTGTCAGCATGGTCGGTGCGGGTAGCACGCAAAGCTGGAAAATCAATAAGTGCGGAAGCTACCGACTTGCGACTGAACCTCCACCTCTCCCTACTAGTGATGTGAGTTGTATGGGCCTCTCGGGCCCTCTCCTGGAGAATATGCTTCCCACTATAAATTATGGATGAGGTCGAGCTCCGGGACTGAACATCCGTAAGCTCCACCTACCGGCGAGATAGATCGAGGAGGCCGATTAATGCACCTATTGCTCCTGTCGATGGCATCTTTGCTGGGTGGAGGTGATGAGCGGATCCTCCTAACATCTACTATGTCTGACCCAGAGAGAGGATGGAACTAGTTTGATGTAACCAGTGGTAAAGTGATAATAGGGAACTCCTCAACAGCTGAGCGGGTTGCTGCCTCCATCTCCTTAGCGATCCTGGTATGGTAACGCTTGATCATGTGGTTCTTGTTCCTACGTTGTGTCCTGGTAGGATGGGAGGAGTGAGAGCTAGACCCATACTCAAAAGTAGGGGAGGCAAACCCTAGGACCAGGGGAGCCTTACCCTTTAAGGGAAGAGATGAGAGGGTGCTAGCCCTCACTAGGGCAGCCTGAGAAACCATGAGGCATACTAAATCGGGAATAACACTGTTGGTACTGTTGGTACTATCACAACTGAAGCTGTGAGATTGCCACTACTTTCCTCTTCAATGAGGAGACATCAAAGTTGGAAGGTAGATCAATCTGGATGATGGCTTCTACCCGGTCACCATGGTCCTACTGACTGTAGTGAGGGGAGTGCCCTGACATGTAATCCTCGCTCCCTCGAATCCCCTACCAAAGTGGATCAGATGTGTATGGTCCAGTCGGGGGAAGTTGGCTTGGTCCAAAGCCAAATCCATACTATGGGGGAAAGTGAAATAAACTTCTATGAACTGGCCATCTTAGAACAAGTGTAACATACTGAAAATTGAACTGTCACTGTATTGCAACTGACTGTAAGAATCTGCAATCGAAAATGAGTTTATATCAGATCTCTGTCTTTATAGATTTTTGAATTTGAATTAAAAATTTGAACCCACATCCAACAACTTGGAAGTGTTAAGTGGGGTTCAAATGGATTTGAGAATTTTTGATTGAAAGAGGAATTTTGAATATGAATCCAACTTCAACAAATTTAGGTATTTTGAAAGATGGATTCAAGTATTTTGAGAAGGATGCTTCCATAGGTTCATGTTTGTTTGAATTTGAGTTTTTTGATTTGAGGACCCATTACTTTAATAAATTTGGGTATGTTAAAGTAAGGGTCAATTCATTTTGTTCTTGTTTGGTGATTTTGGAATTTCACTTACTTAGCAAATTTAGGTATGCTAAGTGAAGTGTTTGAAAATGGTTGTTTCTTTTTTGTGATTTGTTGTTTGATTTTTGAAAATTTAGAATTCCTACTTAGAAAATTTAGGTATGCTAAGTGAAGAACCCAAGTGTAATTTGTTTGATTTTTGAAAATAGGATTTTTAGTAAATTTAAGTATGCTAAGAAAATCCTAAGTGTTTCATTTATTTTTTGGATGTTTGATTTTTGAAAAAGTAGGATCCTTAGCAAATTTAAGTATGCTAAGGAAATCCTAAGTGTTTCATTTTTTTTTATTTGTTTGAAACTAGAGACTTTACTTTAGCAAATATGGTATGCTAAGGTTGAAGTCCCACTTAGTTTTGTGAATGGGAATTTCACTTAGCAAATTTGGGTGTGCTAAATGAAATTCCAAAAGATGTATTCAAAATTTTTTATTTAGTTTGGTTTTGAAAATGGAAACTTCTCTTTAGTAAATTTGGTATGCTAAAGAATAGAGTTTCAAAGGTGCTTGAAAATTTTTGGTTTTGAATTTGGATACTTCACTTAGCAAATTTGAGTATGTTAAATGAAGTTCCAAATATGTTTGAAATTTTTTTTGATTTTGGACTTGGAGACTTCACTTAGCAAATTTGAGTATGCTAAATAAAGTTTCAAAGTTGTTTGAAAATTTTTTATTTTGGATTTGGAGACTTCAATTAGCAATTTTGAGTATGCTAAATGAAGTTCCAAATGTATTTGAAAATTTTTTATTTTGGATTTGGAGACTTTAATTAGCAAATTTGAGTATGATAAATGAAGTTCCAAATGTGTTTGAAATTTTTTGATTTTGGGTTTGAAGACTTCACTTAGCACATTTGAGTATGCTAAGATGAAGTTTCAAATATGTTTTGAAATTTTTGATTTTGGATTTGGAGACTTCACTTAACAAATTTGACTATGCTAAATGAAGTTCCAAATGTGTTTTGAAATTTTTTGAAAATATGATTGTTAAGTTTTTGAAAAGAAGACTTCCATTCAACAAATTTGGGTATGTGGAATGGGAATCAATCTTATTTTTGAAATGTAAAAATTTTGTTTTATGTGTTATTATTACTTTTTGAAAGAGGGAAATCCAAGTTAATCATATGTGAGATATGTTTAAGTGGGATTTCTAAATGATGTTTTTTTTTTAGTTGGAAATGAAATCTTTATTTAATAAATTTGAGTATATTAAATGAAGGTGTTCATATGTGCTTTTGAAAGATATAATTTTGTTTGAAAATGAAACTTCCATTCAATAGGTATGAGTGTATTGAATGGCGTATTGAATGGAAAGGTTCATGTGTGCTTTTTGAAAACTTTATTTTTTATTTTGATTTTGACTTTTGGAAAAATAATTGTTCATTTTATTTTGTGAAAATGAAATCTTCATCAAAATGAATTGAAAGAAGAAGTTCATTTGTGCTTTGGAAAAGATTATTAGTTTTATTTTTGAAAATTTTCTACATAGAACAATTATGAGAATTATTAAATGAGGGTGATAAAATTTTTTGGAAAATATTTTATTAAGTGTATTTTTGAAAAGGGTGCTTTTTGAAAAGAAAGATTTTTATGAAAAAATTATTTTGTCTTTATTATTTTAGAATGAACCTTTCCTTATCATAAAAATGATAAGGAGGAAGTCTTTAAATGTTTTCTTTTTATTTAGATCTTTTTATTTTTACCCATTGGAGAACCCAACGGGAGTTTTAAGACCAACACGGAGTGAGGTCCTAAAACCTACGGATGTTGGCTAACTCAACTTAGGAATGAAATAAGCTAAGTGCCAACGAAAAAAAAGATAGTCTCAAATTCATACTAAAGTACAAATCCACTATCGATACTTGAAGACAACGATCATTTACCAAAGATGGAGAGAGGAAGGAACCATCCCGGAGTCCGAAAAATTGGAAAATATTCCCTTCATCTATCATTTTGGAGAGGATAAATGAAAAGCAATATCTGGACATCATGTAGATCAGATTGGTGATGGTTCTTTATTCTCAATAAGAACCTCACAATAGGTCACCATACAATGGCTTCCTCCACTTTACATGGTAGTAAATTTTATTGGGTTATTAAGTTTATAAAGCCTCCATAATTACATCTTAAGAAATGAGATTCCTTAAGAATACTCTCATTCATAATCATTTGATTTCAATAGTGACTATCTATTGATTAGTTTATTTTTGGCAAATCAAGTGGGATCGATCAAGAGGAAGGAGTTCTTATCGAAGCAAAATGGAGGTGAGTAGAGGATGTTTAGGAAACTAGGAAGCTAGTAAACATCCCAAACTATCCTATGATTGGATTTTACATTTTTGAAATTGAGGGGAATTAATTGTTTGAGTTGAATTTTTATTAAAAGTTTAAGGCTTATAATTCCATGATGCAAGGTTATGAAAATGCCTAAGGGGTAAGGATTTATGCTTATGTCTCATAGAAGGAAGAAGCAACCTCAAAACTTAAATCTAAGAAGCTCTGGCAGAGCCAAAAGCATGACCTAAATCTAAGGTGAAAATGAGCATATGATTTACCTCCACAAGAGAGGATAAACCACCCAACTGTTGGACTTACAATCGCCTTGGGGTGGCTGCCAACTAACTCCTCATACGATTTTAAATTCATGTAGGCAAGTCATATGCTTTATGAAAAATAGCTAAGTTGTTATTTATTTTAGAAAGAGACTAAGTCCTTAAACTTACTCCCTAAGAGATTAGATCATGTAAGGGCATGAAAAATGACCTAGATCTAATGCAAAATATATTACACTTTACTTTTATTTTTGGACAATCATTTGATTCAGGCTTATAGGATTCATATGTCTAATGCATGAGAAATAAGATTATGGGCTAAAATTAGCAAAAAGGGGGAGGTGTGTTTCCACCATGACTCTCAAAGGTCAAGCCAAGTTTCTCTGAAAAAAGTGAAAGCCCTCTAATCAAGAGTGAAATAAGAAGCTTTTATACATGATGTTATAAAAGAAATACTCATCCAGCTAACGGGGTTGCTAATTCTTTTATCTTGATTTTTAACTTAGGCTTTAAATGAGATTTTGAGTTATTTATTTTAATTTTGAATTAATTAATTTAGTAGAAGATTTATTTTTTCACTAAGAGCCTAATCGTCATCCAGATCATACATTAAAGTAAAGAAGAAACTAGAAAAATATGTCATTTCTAATGCACAAGCTAAACAAAATATCAAATATTTTATAAAGCTAACGATAAAGGCCATTTGTGGTTGGGCCTGAGAACAAATTGGGTAGCTCTACCCTTATACAACCTGAATTACAAATGAATTTAGTACAATTAAGCAAGGAATTCATGTTATGGGGATCTTCAAGCTTCATTTCTTTATTCTTCTTCTTCTCTTCTTTCTTCTTTGGTTCTTTCTTTTGAATGGTTGGAAGGTGGATGCTCCAAAGGCTTCACATGGTACATAAGGCATGGCCTTATAACTAATGCTCATCCTAATCCCCATAACAATCATTCCAAAATCCTAATTATAAAAATACATGAAAAAGAAAAGTAAATCTAACTTAACACCTGCAAAATAGAGATTAGTTAAACAAACCAAACATTCCCAAGCATGTATATAAATAAATTGGACTTAGCACCCCACACATGGGTAACCAAGTCCACTGGCCTTTTTCTGAATTATGCTTAAGGGTATAAGCAACCTGCACAGCAAAAGCAATTATACTTTTATTACAGTACCCCTTAAGCACAATCCCCTACAGAAGATAATGATTAGACTAAATCATCCTACCATTCATTCTACGCGCATACACCCTAACATCCAGACTAAAATATTACATCACAAAATAAAAATAAACATCAAACCATGCACTACCATAACATAGGACTATAAGTTGTGACTTAGCCTAATGCGTGTGCCATGTAAGATTTATGTTCTATGCATAGCTAGGCTTTAAGGTTAGGATTTTTTTTAAGTGTGAAAATGTTCAACTTAGACGGGTGGTCTCATTTAAGTTGCTTAGTTGATATGGGTTAATTTTATTTGATGATTTGATTTAGTTTAATGAACCTACTTAATTAATAAAGGTTGTAAAGAAGAAAAGAGAAGAGAACTTCTCTTTCCTCAAGGTAGATTCAATAATTTTTATTTAGTGAATATTTTATTATGTATTTTAATTAACCCTAAGTTTAGATTTTCTCTAAACAAACCTATTCAAAAAGAAAGACATTTTAAGATTAAGTAAAGTGAATTATTATCACAAAACACATAACATTTTATTTCTTTCTCACATGTGTATAACATTCATATGAATGGATCCTAAGAATATCTATACATACAAATGGGGATGTTTAGCATACTTTATGATGAATGCTAAGTGAGGTTACTTAAAGAAATTTAGAATGTTTCATGTATGCATGATTTTGTTAAGTAGAAGAGAGTGATTCTTTTATCCATTTTTCATATGCACATTTACAAGTATAAAAGACATAAGTGAGTATGACGTCATTGTTAACTATGGGTGTAAGATACAAGACCTACTTAGTGCTACTTAAAGCCTATGCACCAGGGTTGTCAAATAATATACCACTTTTCTTAAATACATGTGTATGTACAAACAGAAATGCATGGAAAGAGAATGCTAAGTGAGTTACTTAAGAAAATTTGAATGCTTTATGATGCATGATTTTCATTAAGTAAAAAATAGGTTTTCTTATCCACTTTTCACATACACACATGTATGTATGAAAATAAGTGAGTCTGACACCATTGTTAACAGGGAGTAAGTCTGACACTTAGAATTTACTTAAAGCCTCTGAACCGGGATTGTGCTAATATACCACTTTCCTTAAATACAAGCATATATATAAAAAAATGAATGGAAAAGAAAGATGCAAAAGTTTGTACTTATGTTTGAACTTGGTTACGTAATTTATATGTGTAAGTGTAAGGATCTTTCTTAAGTCATGACATGGAAGAGAATAAGAATAGATTTAAGCAAGTGTTATGTTCTTTTAAAATTACTATACACTTTGCAAATCTTATTTAAATCCATATTAAGAGGAAAGAAAGGAAGCAAATATAAGACACATTTTTTTATATTCACATGCAAGTTTATAAATAAACTATAAGTAGCACACTTTCAATTTCAAGCATTTATAGATTTTGAAAAATATTTTTGAATTTAATAGTGATAATAGTCACTCATATTTTTACTTTAGCCAAAACATGCAATTTGACATAAAGAAAACACTTCATTTTGAATTTGATTTTAGAAAAGCATGAATGATTGAAACTCATATGACATACACATTTAGCATGCTAGGTAAAATGATGTAAGCATGTAATTTCATTCACTCTAATTAATTTTTAAAAACAATCTTATGAAGTAAGACCATTTAAAGAGAATTAAAAGTTATTTAAAGAGACTTTCATTTTGTTTTTGAGTTTGATTTGAATTAGGGAAGTGTGAGAACATTTGCCGGTTCTTACCCATTCCCACATGTGTATTATTTTAATTTAATTTTTAGGTGATTAGATTAACTTTATGCTTTGTTTAGGTTAAGGTGTAGATTAAGTTCGTTAATTGCCCTTTACCTATACTAATTTAACATATTTAATCAAATAATTATGAGCCAATGTATGACATAAAATCACAAGGAATTTAAATCAGCAATGCATCCTAGGAAAGGAAGGTATCTAATGCAATTGGCTCATAATTAATGATTAATTAAGCTATAGGGTTTAATTTAAGTACTTTCATAACTTTTTTCCCACACATGTGGATTAGGTATGATTTCCTTAAGTTTACTTAGGTTATTGAACACCTAAGTATCTACCCAAGAAGGATTAGTTTAGGCGATTAAGTTTTTGGATTAATTTTGATTTTTGAGAATCTGATTTGATTAATTAAGTAGATCATTAGTGGATTAATCCTTAATTAGATTTAGATTTAAGGAAGAAAGGGGGTTGAGAGAATAGCTTAAGGAAAATATCCCAAAATTATTCCATAAACCTCCTAATCACTTTAACAAAGTTTAATTATCTTAATAAAGGAGTTAAACTATTGTTCATATGCTTAATTAATCTTAATTCATTAAGAGAGTAATTAGGAGTTCATTAATTAATTTTCTTGATTAACTCATTAATAAATTCCTAGAAAATTAGGGGAGGCATAAGTCATCACACTAAACATGCCTGAGAAGTTTGAAATTAATTAATGAAGTCATTAAGGAGTAATTAGGGTTATTAAATTTTTAAATAAATCCTAATTAAGTAAATATACTATTGAAATTCAATTAGTAATAATTTTATTAGATTGTCCTCTAAATTATCTTTAAAATGAATTGAAGTTTGTATTTTTTGGATTTTTTTACAATTAGTTATGAATTTATGAAGTTTTAATTGATTTAAGTGATTTTTATGAATTATGTTAATTTATTTTATTAAAATAAACTATTTGACACTCAAAATTCAATATCTTTTAATCCAGATGTCATTTTGACTTGAAATATTTTTTGTATGTATATTTTAACATCAATTTTAATCTCTGAAATTTTCAACTTAATCCAACATGTATTTGTTGGCTTAATTAAAGAAATTAATTTTTACTAAAACTCGAATTAAGCTCAAAATACTCAATAAAATTTGGGGATTTTGAGTTTGTTAGATTCTTCTCGGAAAGACGAATCCGACAAGTCATTGTATTTGCAATTTTTGGTTTAGTATTTTTTTTCTGGATTTTTAAAGTTTTAGGTGGTTTTAATTAATTTTTAAATCGGAAAATCCGTACGATGCTGACGTGGCAACACAACGCCACGTGGCGCCGGGTGGGCGAGGCACGCCACATCACCGCGATTCGTGGTGCACGTCAAGGTTAAGCGGGAAACCGTCAACCCACGGAAGCGGCGCGGCTCACTCGACCATCCGTTTCGGTCGGTCACATCGATCACGCGATCAAAGACCGATCGTGCCTGCAAACCGAGCCATCCGTTTGCGCGGCTGCGCGTCGGATGGTCCAGTCATCGAGCGTCCGGATCAGCGTGATCCTGCGCAATCCATCCGATCTGCACCGCGGATCGACGGTGGCTTCTTCGCCGCCGACGGTGAACAGTAAAATTTATTTTTTTTTAAGGAAAAAATGGGATTTATAAGTGAAAACTTGTCCAAAAGGATTCGTTTTCGCGTCGATTCACACCTGAAAAATTCTATTTTCTAATTGGGATGATTTAAAGTAAAAATGCGAGATTATCTAAGGTAGATTCCTAAAAATCGCACAAAAGCCATCACAAAATGAAAGATCCTAAGGCCAACTACGATTTTTGAAGGTTACATTACTGGGGATGATTTCTGGCGGTGGTGGTGACTCGAGCGCGTTGTCGAGTGAGGGAAGAAGCCTTGGACTGAGCTTAGATCCTCGCCTTCACGTCGAAATGAAGTTTCCTCTGGTGATCGTCATTTCCTCGTCGAAATCCCTTTAGTTTTGGAGTATTTCACTCCAAAATGAAGTGGATGATGGCTAATGACTTTTGGGGGCTCTAGGAGGAGGAGAATGAGAGGAATGAGGATTTCCTTCAGCCGCTAAAACCTTAGAATGAAAAGTGAAAATCCAATGAACTAAACTCCACTTTTTGTTTATAATTTTGGCTCCAAACTCATGTCACTTGGCTTGGGGTGGTTGGGAATGGAAGAGAATCATCTTAGGTGGCTCCCTATGGTTGGCTAAGGCATGAAAAGTGGCTACCATGAAGGACAAGTGGGTGTCCTAGCCAAGAGGAGGTGAGTATCCTTCATGCCAAGTGTTCCAATGGGAGAGGTGAGGTGATTTCACCTCCCCATGAGTCATTGCTACCACTCCTTAGGTCAAAAAATCAGTATCCTTGGTGCCTATGTGGACTAATAGATGAGTGTCAAGTGGCCAACGAAGAGAAATGACCACTTGGGAAGTATCTTTTCTCATAGAATGCCCTTGACCCAAAGGCAAAGTGATCATTTGACATTAAATTTGATTTGGGCAGATTTGAAATGAGTCAAAACTATGTTGGGCCAAATTTCATGTCATTTGAAGTTCATTTAGTTTAATTTGGGTTAATTTGACCCATTTGGATCAAATCGGGTCAAAACGAGTTAGGTTGGCCAATTGGTCAAATTGGGTCAAACTAAGAGTTGGGTCAAGTTCAAATGACTATTTGGAGTATACTGATTCAATTGGTTTCAATTAATTTGGTTTAATTTGAATTTTGGCCAATTTGATCATTTAGGTCAATTTGGGCTAAGTTGATCAATTTGACCCAATTGACCAAATTGGCTTGCATCATGGCTTGGTTTAGGTTTGGTTGAACTTTTGAAATGGATTGGTATCTTTGTTTCCAATCAATTTGGTTTATATTTGATTTTGGCTTGATTTAACCTTTTAGATCAAGTTGGGTTCATGGTCAATTGGGCTAAGTTGGGCCTAGATGGCCAATTGGTAAAATTGGATTTAACTGAGGCTTTGGTCAAGTTCGATAATCAATTTGGAGTGAACTTGAGCCATTGGTTGTAATCAATTTAATTTAGGTTGCAATTTAGCTAGTTTGGATTCATATGGGTTAAAGGGTTGACTTGATCAACAGACTAGGTTGACTTGGTTTGACTTAATTCATGACAATTGATTAACCTATGACGATAAACAAATATGACATGAAGTTTAGATTGGATTAACTCACTTTGATTTTAATTGAATTAGATTTTGATTCATGTAGGTCAAATTGACCACTTTGGGTCAAGTGAGCTAATTGGGTTTAGTTGGTTTGATCAAATGCTTGATTCAAGTTTGGTTGAACTCACATATGGATTTATGATTGAAATATAAATCCATTTGCAAGAGATTTGAAGTCAAATGGGTTTTAATTCATTTGACAATTTCAAGTCAAAAGGGTGAATATGTGTTTGACTTGGGTTTGATATTTGAATTTAAATTTAGTTTGAGGATTGAAGTTTATGTTTATATTTGGATTCATGATTGAAGAATTGATTAAATCATGAAGAAAAATCAAGAGTTTGGCTTGATTTGATTTTGATTTGGTTAAGTTCAAGATTTTAAATTCATTTATATTTCTGAAAATAAATGAGAATATAAATGGGTTATGAGAAAATTTCTTGAATTTGAATTAATTTAGATTGATTTGAGCTAGGTCCTTGAGAGAAAATTAAAAGACCTAGAAAAAATTTTTGATTTGGATTTGAATTTGGATTTCAATCATGGGTTTCGATTATTTGGAATTGATTCATAATTTGAGAAAATCCATTGAAATTGATTCAAGGTTTGATTTGGAGTTGAAGTTGGTATGAGTTTGGAGTTGATTTGAATTTGATTTGAAGGAAGGAAATGAGGAGTTGGTTCAAGCTTATAGGGTAGGCAAATTTTCCTAGCATCCCTATGGCATGACCTATTCCTATGGCTAACTCTTTAAGTCTCTAGGGCTAAGTTGAGTGTCCACCTAATCACTAAGGAACTCTTAAAGTCTAAGATAAGTCCTATGTCTAAGATGAAAATGTTGAGAGCTCATTTCAAAAATGAGATCAACACACTTATGATGAGTTGTCTACTTCTATTTTTAAAGATAACTCTTCAAGTCAAAATAACTATAATAATTCTGATCTTCCTCTTTCTAATTTAGAGTTGGACTTTCCTACTCTGAAAGCTATGGGTTCACCTCTTGAGATAGACTTGGAATCATCCGATTCTGAGGGTCCCATAAGATAAGTTGTAGGTGAGCTTGATGTGCAGGTAGAACCTTCCATTAGCCTGCGCAAGAGATCACCGAAGTCAACCTTCGTAGTGGCAATGTTCTACCTCCAAGGGCAGCACCTCAAGATAGAGGGAAACAAGTCATTGGTACAAAGGATCGAGAAGCCCCTCCACAGGATGCTCCACCCTTGGATATGCTTGTGGAGGATAAGCTCAAAGTGGACTACAATGTCCTTTTTCATCTAAGAAATTTATCATCTAAGCTAAGCAGATATGATGCCCTTGTCTTATCCAAAGAGATGAGAAAATCACTAATCAAGGTTCTCCTTGATCCTGAGATATGCTTAGCTCAGCTGGCCGCTATAGGTGAGGAGGCAAATTACACAAAAGAATCCCAGGAGATCACCTTCACAGATGAAGATCTTCTGGGGAACTTGAAGCACAACCATCCCCTCTACATCACAGTTGACTTGGGCAGATTCAGACTGGCCAGAGTTCTAGTCAATCCAGGTGCATCGGTGAACATTATGAGTCTAAAGACCCTTTCCTATTTGAGGATCGACATCTCAACACTCTGAGGAGATCGGATGATGTTAAGAGGATTCAATGAACAAGGTGAGCGGGCTTTAGGTTCCATAGTGTTACCTTTGGAGATAGGTGACTGGAAGACTGAAGCCAAGTTTTACATCATTAATTCAAATACTTCGTTCACTGCTTTGCTTGGTAGGCCTTGGATACATCAGAATAAGATAATTCCATCCTCCCTCCATCAATGCATCAAGTTTAGAAAGGATGGAATTGAATACCATGTCAATGAGATGAAAAATTATTTTTAGTTAGAGAGATTGAGATTTATGAGGATGTGACCTACTATCTTCCTCAAAACACCATTTCTCGTGAACTTGTATAAAATTCAAATTCAAAAGAAAAAGAAGATGAAGAAAAAAAGGCAAAAGAAAAAGAAAAGAAAAATGAAAATTCAAGTGAACAAGAGAGGAAATTGAAGAAGAAATAAATCCGCATATCACATTCTGCACGTCGTTCATTCCATCATATGGACATATGGGTAGGATGGCTCAACCTCCACCGGGTAGAGGCAGAGGCAGTTCCAAAGGTGGAAGACCCCCTGGTTGGCCATCAGCAAACAAAGGTCATGTTCCAGTTCATAGGAGTACCCCACTATTCACATAGACTTGGAATCCAGCTCGGAGGATGAGTATAATGTGATTACTATACCCAACCCTCTCAGCGGGTTCCATTGAAGATGACTTTTGATCCAGACGACAACGAAGACTGGGCCTCCAGACAAAGCAAAGTATTCTAATCAGGTTTATGTGAAACTATCAGGTAGTAGTTGGGAACCTTAGCTCTAACCTCACTTTCATCTCAAAAAATTGAAGGTTTAGTAGTTAAGGAAGCCCCTAAGTCTTCTAGTGATATGAAGCTGAAGAGATTCTTTTTGAGATCATCATCCTCAAGTCCTGAAGTTGATGTAGAACTTGAGGATGATACATTTAAGGAATTAATGGAATTATCATTTTACTTTTACTTGCCTTGTGTTCATAATCTTATACAGAAAGGTTTAGTTCCTCATCCATTGTCCAGGCATAGATCAGAGTACTTTGAAAAGCTATGAAACAATACAGGCAGGTAAGCACAATCCAGAGCAGGACTAGAATTTGGCACAGTGGGTCCAGTCGATGATGATGACTACTTCCTAGTTGTTACCAATTATTTGGAGTCTGATAAGTTCTTTTCACACAACACCAACTCTTATGAGAATGTATGTTTAGAAACCTCAGATGATCCAGATGATCTCCAAATCAAAGAGGCACCGCCAGAATTTGAAAAGGAGATCCATTCAATAATTAACAAGCTTGAAGAAATCAACCTCAGGATAGAAAAAAAAATGCACATACATCGTTCATTCTTGAATGAAGAAATCAATGACTTAGTTAGGCTATTGATTGAGTTTAAAGACTTCTTGCATAGAGTTATGAAGAGATGCGATTATCTCGGCGTGACGTAGATCTAATGCTACCCCTATTAAGCAAGCTCCTAGACGCATGCGATTAGAAATTGAATAACAGGTCATTTTTGAAGTCAAGAAATTGATCAATGCTAGTTTCATCAGGGAAGAAAAATATCCTACCTAGTTAGCCAGTGTCGTACCAGTTAAGAAGAAGAATGGTTAAATTCTCATATGCGTCAATTTCAAGGACTTAAACAAGGCATGTCCTAAGGATGAGTTTCCTCTTCCTATATCAGAACTAATGGTGGACATCACCTCATCTCATGCAGTCTTCTCTTTCATGGATAAGTCATCTGGCTACAACCAAATCAAGATATCTCCTAAGATGAAAGAAACACTGCTTTCCGAACAACGATCAGAATCTTTTGTTATAAGGTCATGCTTATCGGCCTTAAAAATGCTAGTGCTATATACTAACAAGCCATGACTCAGATCTTCAACGAACTCATCCATCATCAGGTTGAGTGCTACGTTGATGATCTAGTAGTCAAGAGCAGAGAAAAGAAAAATCATCTCTTTGACTTGAGAGTAGTTTTCGAACGGTTAAGATAATATAACCTCAAAATGAATCTTCTGAAGTGCGCATTGAGTAGCTTCAAGAAAATTCCTTGGGTTTGTTGTCTGACACCGGGGAATAGAAATAGATCCAGAAAAGATTAAAGCTATCTTAGAAATGCCACCTCTCAAGAGTTTAACTCAACTCATCTTTCCAGAGACGACTGGCATATCTAAGACACTTTATCTCCAACCTATCGGGGAGATGCAAACCATTCTCAGCACTTGTCAAAAAGGACGCCAAGTTCAAGTGGGATGACAAATGTTAGCATGCCTTTGAAGACATCAAGCAATATTTTGTGAAGCCGCTAGTTCTAATAGCCCCTATCTCGGGCAGGCCACTCATCCTCTACATTGCTGCATTGGACAACTCTCTCGATGCTCTGTTGGCCCAAGCCAACCACGAAGGGAAGGAGAACGCTTTCTACTACCTCAGCCGACATCTTATTCCTGCTGAAGCAAACTATCCACCTATTGAGAAACATTGCCTAGCTTTGATCTTTGTATCTCAGAAGCTACGACACTACATGCTTTCTCATAAGGTGAACTTGATCTCCAGAACAAATCCACTACAGTACCTCATAACACGGCCAATCATATCCGGACGTTTGGCACGATGGTCCATGATTCTCTCGTAGTTTGATATCACATTCGTATCCCTCCGGGCGGTAAAAGGACAAACAATAGTGGATTTCTTAGCAGCACACCCACTTCCTATTGGTTCTCCGCTTAGTGATGATTTTTCTGATGAACAAATCATGAACTTAGGTGAGGTTGACAACTGTCGATGGGTGATATATTTTGATAGTGCCTACTTCGATCAGCTTCTTAGTTTCTACAATTACATGTTCTTTAATCTCCAATCTCATTTTCCTATGAGCTTGCTTAACAGGCATCGCATCTGATTTAATAGTAAATTTATGAACTGCTACATCAAGGGATAAGCCTGACATTTCAGAATATGTCCAAACAAAGCAATCCCTGAATTCACAAAATAGTATTTTTAGCTCTTCAACTTTCTCCTCAGATAGAATGGCACTGATGAAAGTTGGACGAGGATCATCCTCAGCTCCTATGTTGATTTCTTTGAGTTCATCCATAGTAGTTGTTTGTCCACCATCTTCGAGTTCTTCAGACGCAGGCTTCGCTTCTACTTCTTCATCGTTTGTAAGAAGGATTTCATAGAGATCATCTCCTTCATCACTATTAGTTTAGATCTCAACTTCTATTATATTATATCAAGTTTTATTTTGATGAGATTTGGGGATGAATCCAAGACCCTTAATAATAAACTTGTCACTTCTTCATGATACTTAAGGACTTCTTTGGCTCCACATCATGTTAAAGATTTGAGTTCTATGTTTAATAGTTCCAATATGAATTCCAAGCTTATGCATCATTCTTCGCAATTTCTATGGATAGTATATTGGTATTCATGTTGGCACTATCTTATCAGAATTTTTATGTTGAGTAGGCCGATCAAAATTGTGAGATTGAAACTCTTCAGATTTGTAAAATAAATTCCTGTTCCGCCACTCTCACTCAATGACGGCACATTGAATGTTATCAATTCTTCAATGTTATGAACCTCCAGTGGAGTGATTTCTTTGAAGTACTGTTGATGGATGGGTATAATTTTGAGGGAGTCATCTGACTCTGCCAAGTGAGCTATCTTTCTTGATGCGACCTTCTGAACCCTATTTCTATAAGTAAATTCAAAATCATAGTCTGAATCAAAATCACTTATTTTATACTTTGCCTTCCTTGAAAGCTTATAAGTTCCCTTAAGTTTGATAGAAATATTTTCTTCTTCTTGTGTATCACTTCTCAAATGAGGAACTGATTTTCTTGATTTATGTGTAAAATTAAATGCTTTAGGGAGAGTCAGCATTGTCTTCTTTTTTCCTCTTTGCTTCTGTTCTTTTACCTTATGAAGTTGCTTTTTAATCCGTGAAGTGGATGCTACCGCCTCAAGAGGCTCTGTTAACTTAGACTCTTAAGGGATGAAATATTGCTTCATGGATGGAGAATGGTTGTAGATTGCCAGGAATTTTGAACTCTTCTCCATCTTTTAGGTACTTCATACACTGATGCATAGTTAATGGGACCATGTCATACTCATGCAGCCATGGCCGACCCAAGAGAGCTCTAAACGATGTATCGTCGTCGATTACATGAAACTTGGCTTCTGTATATAAATCTCGAAACTTGAGCGGGAGAATAAAAGAACCCAGAGTGTTTTGTCCATTCTCATTGAAATCATGAACTATCAATTTATCTCTCCCAAGATGTTGGGTATCAAGTGATAATCCTCTTAATGCTTTTAGACTCATAAGATTAATAGAAGAACTTGGATCAATCAGTATTAGGTTGATCAGGATGTCATCACTCTCTGCGGTAACATATAGAGAATGGTTGTGATCTACTATTCTCAACATAAGATCTTCTTCAGAAAATGTGATTATTAAAAAATCTTGAGTTTGCGATGATTTAGTCATACATACTTCGGCAAAGTAAGCTTCATAACTCTCCGGATCTTTAAGAGCCTGTATCAAAGTTTCTCAGAGATTTTTTGACATTCTTTGTCCTATTTGAAAGGAGGATCCTTTTACATCAACTTCTTCCACTAGGATGCGAATCTCTAATCTACACCTCCAATAAACTTCTGGCTCAGAGTGTGGAGTATGTATTTCTTCAATCGGAGAACTACGATCGAAGTTGACCTCCTCTTGAAGATATGGAACTGGTAGGTGACGAAATCCATTGAATGACTTTCCAAGGTGTCGACTGTCAGAAATCTCATTACATATGACCTTTTTCTTAGGTACACATTCTTGATGACTTTCATTTGAGGCAGATCTCTGGGAGTACAGTCTAGATGTCACGTCGTTGTCTTTCTGTAAGGCAATTTCACTTCGAGGCTTTAGCCCCCAAATTTGCTTACCTTTTATGACCATTCGATGACAAATTCTTGGACATGTGGTCCAAGTGTCACGCATTAATGCTCACCGTGGGGGACTTGAATTGGTTGACATCTTGTCGGGATTGTAGGAGGAGATCTCCTTGGAGGAGCAACTCTAGCCACCGTGATAACATGACCTTGATATTTTCTTTTCATCAGTCGTTTCTCCTTAGCAACTTTGAGGACCCAATGCACTCTTGCATATACTGTTTTGAGTTTCCTCACTAGAGAAGCTGGAACCTGACGTTATCAGGTCCAGAAGGACTGTTTAATTTGACCAATAGGGATGTTCCGCTTTACCCATCTTAGGCTGTCAAACCTATTATGAGTTATAACACTCGCTTCCAGTTCCACAACTGGTTGTATAATTTTCTACTTGAATAATGATTGTTGAGCATGCAATTTAGATTTCTCTTTCTCTGCTGCCTCTGGGTTATCTTGTTTCCAGATGAAGAAGCTTTTGCATAACTACTTTTTCTCAGGGCATCAACCTTCATATTTATTTTCCTTTTTTGTTGGGACCTTTCAGATTCCCGAAAATGCGATTCAGCTGACACGCCCCGATATTCACCATGTAGGACTTGCTTAGGGCGGACGGTCTTAAGCATTACCCACTATGAGTAGTCTCTTTTGTGAAGATTTCTAATTTTCTCTGATAATCGGGCATTGATACTTTTTCTTCATAAGACACTTCTCCTTGACAACTTTCAGCACCTTGTGCACTCTGGAGAACAGAGACTCGGGATACTTCCTTCGCAAGGTTAGAGCTTGGTACCGCTGCTCCTAGAATGATTGCTTAATATCACCAATTGAGCTATTCCTTTTCACCCATTTCAGATTTTTTTGAATTTATTATGAGTAGGAATACTCGTTTCTAGTTGTAAGACTAATTTTATAATAGATGGCCCAAGTGAGAGCTATTGAGCTTGCAGCTCAGCATTCATTCTTCTCCTCTGCCTTCTAATTAGTTTTCCTCCATATGAAAGCAAGCTCAAAGTTTCAACGGAGTAGTCTCATTCATAAGCATGGTGAGACTTCACCTTGATGATTCTTTTCATGGTGAATGACCCAATCTTTCGAATACAGAGGCTCTCTTTCGAGGAACTTTGATAGTAGTAGCGACCATTCCAGTCGTTCTCCTCCCCTGCATAGGTTGGTGTGCACAATATACAGGTGCTTCAAGTGGAGGGTTATTTGCAGCAATGATAGTTGGGAAGTTTACACTACCAAATTGAATAGTAGCTCCAACATCTCAAGTATTGATTACAGCATTAGTCAAATGGTTATTGGCTCCACGACCTAGCTGCATGATGAACGGTGTGTTCTGAAGATCCATCAGCACAAATGAAAGATGAGAATTAATAATCAGTAATTGATGTATCACCTCACACTTTCATAATGTAGAGAAGCAATAGAATGAACATAAAAAAAAAAACTTTAAATGAAATCTTATATATTTAAGGCCTCATTTAGAAAGTATTTTATTTTAAGATTCATTTAAAATTTTTAATTTCATTTTTATTTCCATTTATAATTCCTTTTAATTTTGTATACTCCACTACAACTATAGCTTTAGTTCGACTGGTCAAAGATGGAAAGAGAAACATGTCCCGAGTGGAATCGCCAGAAATCTGTGGGGTTCGAAAATTTGCCACCGACCTCTCACATTGAAGAGAGTATGATTTAAGCATCGGTGAGATTTTCAGAAGGTAGATGGTAATAGTAGATAAGACACTACCCAGAGATTTCGCTCTCATTTGGTGAATACTTTAGATCTAGTTCTCGGTTTTCTATAGACGCAAGCACTTATAATTAAAGAGAGAACTTTCAATTAAGGCTAAGTCGTTAGATTATTAAATGCATAATATATAGTAGCATGTGGAGTTTTGAAATATAAAATTTATGAAATTCATCATTTTAACTTAAAGTAGATGGTTGGGGGAACGATGACGTGCCCGATCTACATCTCATGGTTCCATCATCTCAGGTTGTCGTGGTCCCTAATCTACTTAGTCAGAGGATGTAGTCGACCCAACCTGACCGAAGGATCCTTATCAACAGCCATGAGTTGCGTCGTCCATGTAATGCTTGTAGACCTGGGGTAGTGTTTATCTAATAAGACAATCTTAAGTCTACCTTAGTTGATAGAGGACTTTTTTCCCTATCAGGTATACCGTATGATTCACATTTCAAGGTACAGAGCCATTGGGGAGCATACGGGCTACAATCGTGATTGTAATATAATGGTATCATTTGGACAACCGTCGAGAAGACTACGGTCGTACTATCATATGTGAAGTCTAAGCCCTATTCGGAGGACCGTTGGTGTCCTTATCATGCGTGAATTGATTGAGAATGACATGTAACACTTTATTTTATTTTGGCTCCTTTGTAAGCTAGAATTTTCTTAATTTATCACATTTAACAAACAATTGCAGAAAATGAATTGAATGGAGTTTGCTTTAAGCTTTTAAGGATTGAATTTCATTTAACCATTAATAGCTTAAATTTATTCGATTTTATATTTGTATTGATACTTGATTTTGATTAATTCAATTTGAGCTTGCAAGCACATTTTGATAATAAGTATCCCCTTCAGTTGAAATCTTCATTCAACACAACCATAATCAGGGTGGTGAATTTGTTTGATCATTCAATTCATTGTTTTCATTAATCTATTAGTTTAATATCAATCATCGTATATAATTAACTTCTCAAATATTTTAATAAGTTAAAATTCTTATAATAATTGATTTTAGGTTTTGTTAACCCGGTCTAAGAACAAACCCTAGGAAGATTCATCTCAACACAAGTTTAAGCATTTAGTATGGGGCCAAGTGTTTAATAATTCAGATAATTTTATTTCTAAATCATGAGATTAATTTTATATTTTCAGTTAATCTCAACTTAGCATGCACAACCTTTTCAGACATTAAAATTTGCAGTTTGAATCTCTATGTTCGAACACATGCATATATTTATAGCTCATATAATTTCATCTAATTAATGAAATCATTGTTTTTTGAAAATCGTAATTAGAATATCCTTAATTTCAATTAAAGGAAGTCCTATGAATTTTGTTAAATTTAATTTAGTATCGCCTTCAGTCTGCTTGTACAAAGAGTTGCAGATCCGGTGGCATATTTTTCAACTTTATATTTTCGATTCAAAGTATTATAACTTTGCTTATACTTAATTTGTTTATTGCATTTTTCAAATATCAACTTATGGTCGTTAACAAGCTTTTAAATATTTATCAAATCGTCATATTTTATTTGAATTTCTTTCTTAAACTAAGCACTTAATAAATCCCTTGTGCTTTGGTTTCGTGTCCATTTATAACCTTCTTCAATTCATTTTAAAATAGACATTGCAATGTAAGAATTAAATAAGAAGGTTTTGCTCCTTATGAACTTTATTATAAAGCTTGATTTGAGCTTCATCTTATTTGAAGAAATGACCTTCTAGCTTCATGTAACCTCTACATAAGTATGACATGAATTCAAAGTTATATTTGTATTTAGTATTCTCTTTTAATCATTTTCATGCATGATATAACGTAAGCTACGAAGTCCAATTAGTTCTTCTTAGCCAACTAACTATTCTTATAGCATGTAGTGAGTTATTTAATTTTGTGTTACTCAATTATTATCATATTTCAATATCATATTTAACCTATATATTTTTATTCATAATCATTCTCACTTAGCTCATTCTTGTTTAATATTAATATTCATTGAGCTCGTTTAGATTCAATCTTCGTGAATTTATTTTGTTTTATGCCTTTATGTTTCACCATTAATTTAATATCTAATTAATTTTAAATTTAAGTCTAAAAAATTTAACGAAATTTCGATAATATTTTGATAGATTCACCTCATCTCATGTCAGCTGTTTTGACTACTTTCGGTATCTTGCATTGAGCTTCGACGCTAAGAGTCTTCATTCTCACTAAGTTCTATTGACCATTAGTGGAGTCTTCAAACCTACTATGTCCTATTAAGCTTAGTAGGATCTTTAATCACCTCACCCTAGATGCAATGACAGCTTTATGCACCTTCAGTCCATAATATCTTTTACCCCCAAAGGCTGGTAGAAGAGAAGGATGATTATTCAATGTAAATCTCGGAAATGCCTGAACTAATTCAATAGGAATCAATTTCAAGAACCCAGCCAGGAGAATAAACTAGGTCTTCCATTTCCTTAAGGAAATTAGAAGGCCAATTGACGATAAGCCCTCAAGAGAATCTTTATGCTTTGGGAATTAGATAACAGGAATGTTGTGATCTCTTGCATATTCAGCACCACAAGCAGGCCTATCAGTGACAACAACCACAACATCTCCGTGAATTAATCCATTAACAGAAGCATTGTGAATGAAACGAAAATTTGATCCTCCATATTCGAAGGCTTAACATCAATTATGTTAAAACCTCTGATTGCTAATTTCCAAATTCCAAAGATTTATCCGCAAATCATCTGCGGATATGAATGTCTTTACATCACTATTCTTGGAAATAGAGTTGATGTGATAATCATGAGCACGAGCATATACTCTACGACATCAAGCACTAAGGCCTATCTCTACGCTAGCTACCACAGGAAGGCGCAGAGCTGGAAACCTGCCAGGAGGAAACTCGAAATCATTGCTCAGATAATTTCAGAACCTTTTGAGAAGCACGCTCTGGGGCTAGACGATCATGAGCTAGGAATGTTAATCATTTGCAGAAGCTTGTGAAGGATTAACATTAATCTCAGGAACTCTCTTCACTGTCTTCAATTGTACCTTCCAAAACTTGATTGTCTTATCATTAGTTGACAAAAGAAATAATGCACCATTTGAAGTTTTGGCACCATCTGATCTTGTTGATTTTCTCTTTTATTTCCAAGCTTTTGAGGTAGTCAAATTCAGGTTCATGACTTTGAAATTCTATTTTGTAAAGAAATTCAAGATGCCTGTTGATCGAATAGACTTGCTTCTCCAAATTTCGCCTAGAATCATGCTCTTAGCATATGTCCGTTCAAATAAAAACCACACCACCCCCTCTGCCTCCAGTGGCAAGGTGGTTGCCAGATTTGTCAAATTCAATAGCGGAAATAATGTTTTATGCGTCTTTGAAATTTTATTCGTAGATCGAGATCTTCGTCGTACAAAATTATCCACACAAGGATATGAGCAGGGTTATCATTGAAAACCCGTTAAGGAAAAAAAAATCGCTCTCTGGTTTTTTGAAGAATCTGATCGCTCTCTTAGTTGGAGAAGAAGGTATTCTGAGGAAATCTTAGAGTGTAGAAAATCTGATCTCGAAACTCGAGGAGAAGTTTCTCAAAAGCGGAACTTCAGGGAACTCTTGATCTTGAGGGAGAAAGAGCGTGGCCTGCTTTTGTCCCCAGGAGTGATCTCAGGCGACTCGATCTCTTCTTGGATGCGGTGGGCGGTGGTGATAGATGTCGGCGTCGAGGTGTGGTGTTCTCGGCTGCATTTAATCGGTCCGTCCCTCAGGTGAGAATGAAGCTCATTTATAGATTTTTTGAGTGCAGAATTGGAAAACTCAACCACTCCCATGACGACGAGTCACGATCCCCTCGATCACGATGTATTTTGATGATCGGGTGCCTAATAGCGTCGATTGGGTGATCTTGGATTCGTTGATGCGTCTTGACGATCCCTATAAATATGTCGTTTTTGTGGCCATTTGGCGGATCGGATCCATTTCGTCCTGATTGCGAGTGATTATCATCGGATGCTGATGTTGTTATGTTAATCCGTGAGGCTCAGTAGCTAGTTTGAAATCGGTGATTAGATCAAGATTTACAAATCGAGATTCTTGATCGTTAATTTTAGAGATGTATCAAACTTCCTCTTGGATTTCCTCTCCGGCGGTCTGCTCACTAAATACTTGTGAGAATTTCCAATCGAGAGGGCGGTGACATTGAGGAAGTCGATGAAGCAGCTTCCTCGCCTCGTCCCTTTCGCATCCAAAATCGAAGTCCTCTCAAGATAGCTATTCCTGCAATGGAGATCACAGACGGCGCTGCATCCCACTTGCTTGTCGGAAAATCTTACCCGGGTAGACCATGGAGGAGGGAGAGAGAGATAGGAGGGCGGGTTAAAGTTTTCGGAATGGAGAGAGCTGACAGGAACTGATAGGACAGAGAAAGAGCCGATGGGGTCTCGTTCGGACGTATGGAATGTGCAGAGAAGTGGATGTGCGGCACTCAAATAGGGTTTCCATGTAGAGGATCGCACGGGAGGGAAGGTGGAACCGAGAGCCGAACGAAGAGGGGGAAGTCGCGAGCGAGAGAGGTTTCTTACGGTTGAGGGAGATCGTGCGTGCTGCAGTTTTGTTTTGTTTTTTTTTTTCGGTTTCAGGAAATCGTGCGTTGCCCGAGCTTTTTTTTTTTTTTTTTATATTTTTTTTCAAGGAGGGAACGATAGCTAAAGTCGAAGGCTTGCGACTCCAAGCGGGACGGGAGCGGAAGAGCTTGAGTGCGTGAGAGCCAAGTGAGGGTCAACAGAAATATTATAAATTAGATGATGTTGGATGATCAGGTGGTTCTCCTAAAAAGAAGGCTGAGCAGCTAGGAAGATAGGTGTTAAATGTTTGACATTAATAAGCTATGAACAATAATGGATGAATGTCAAAGAACGGGTAATATATGATGGTATACTCAATAAATTTCCTATTAAAACGAGACATTAATCAACCATTTGAATGAGCCAAATGGTGAATGGCCATCAGATGCCAAGTAATAGTTGATAAGGAATATCAAAGTGAGCTTGATCAATCTCTTCATAAAAAGAAGATCAACCAATCGAGAAGATAGATGTGCAATTTTAATAGTTGATGAAGATGTTCGATAAGTGTCAAACAACAATTGATGACAATGAAAGCTGGGTACTAGTGGGAAATTGGCTGAGTTATGCATCTAATAAAAGTTAATCATTAGTAGGTATCAAACAACAATCAATGAGAAACATCAAAAGTCCAATTATAAGCTAAACTTGATGGTTCTCTACATAAAAAAGAAAGAGTAGTCAACTAAGAAGATAGATAACAAATACGGTGGCTAACAAACATTGAAGGTCAATTATTGATAAACATTGAAAAAAAATTAGCTCCATTATTCTCCAAATATGAGGAGAAATCATATATTTGGAAAAGCAAACATGAAACTTCAATAGTGGAAGCAAGCTTTATCGTTTATCTATAGGCAATGCAGATGTTAATGTTGGCCAACAATGTCATGCAAAGTTCTAAAATTCTCTTAATTTCAAAATTCTCCAGCAAAAATTTCCCATGAATTTGTTAAAAGATGACGTGTTTATAAATTTATGGAGAATATATTATTATTATTTTTGTCAAAAATCAAACAACACTACCATATATAAAATCTCTCCACCAAAATCTGTTCAGAATTGCATTCACATGATCTCAAAATGAATTATTTAATCTAAGTATTCACTTAACTGAAATATAAAAATTTTATTAAAATTCACACTTAGTTCAGAAAATTTTTGACATATCAATTACATTCTTCTATACAATAAATGCAAAATTATTAGATGCAGATAGTGTTGGATATTTAAATAATATTAATAGATCATGAGAAACGATTAGGACAGTGAGCATACACAAATTGGAACAGCCTAAAAGACCGCAATCCAGTATTCTTATGAAGAACACTATTGCTGATCCCTGTAAATTCAAATAACAACTCACAATGCCATGGTTCTTTTATGAGCATGTTTTATAGGTGAAGCTAGCTATACACCTCTTTTCCAAAATGAGAAGGCTCTTACTGAATTTAATATTGCAGGAGTAGCCTGAAATGAGCCGATCTAGTCAAATGGATCAATCCTGGGATCGTGCTCGCTTGCCATTGCCATTCCTGTGCAGAGGCATGTAGGACACATTACCTGCAAAGATTCAGCGAGAACTTAATGAAATATCAAGTTTCACTTCTCTTTAAGAATGTAAGAGCACTGGTTAAAAAAAAACTCAATACTGCTTCAAGATACAATTGAGATAAACAGGCACATCAGCTTCCTGAAAATTCTCTCGATGACCTGCTCCTAGTTCAAATTAAGTGAATAAGTTGAGCTTGAGCTTTAGTAAACCAAGGTTTGATGTGACCATAGCTCAAACTCAGCGAACAAGGCTGATCAGTTTACAAAACAATTTACTTGAAAACATATGTAACTACAATTAGGGGTGAGCAGTCAGTCAGTTTGGACGGATCGGTTTTAAAATTTATTAAATCATTTGGTTTTAAATCTAGAATCTGAAATAACTGATCCGTTTAATCAATAACATAAACCAAACCAATCCAAACCAAAAAAATTTTCAGATTTTCGGTTCGGTTTTTTTGAAAATATAAATTATTATAATAATTATTTATCAAAGAATTACATTAATTACATCACTTCACCAAATCATTTCATACAAAATCAAATAACTCTTTAACAAATGAAACCAATAATATGCAAATTTATCATTTATATTGTTTTTTTGAGAGGAATTTTCTAAAAAAAATTTTAAAAAATCGATTTTTTAGCTAATTTCGGTTTAATCTGTTTAATCGGTTTAAGATGATACAAAACCGATCCAAAACCAAAACTGAATATTACCAAATCTAAAACCGAAATCAAAAAAAAAATTTATAAAATCGATCCGAATTCAAAAATTCGGTTTGGATTTTCAATTTTAATCAAAAAATGCACACCCTAACTACAATCTGTTAGTGGCAGTCGAACACAAAATATAACTAATCAAAACCTAACCTTCTGCCCACCAGTTAGTTTTGTTTTAACCTTCTTCTCCTTACCAATCATTCTGCTGCTATTTATTTTTCTTCTTGGTGTACGCTGCAAACTGGTGATCCACCACATCCATGGCACTTCTGCTTCGTATCAACTTCCAAAAAATGTTTCTATCTCCTCTTTTCAAGATTAGGAACTGCTTTGCTAGCCAACTAAGAGCCCAAAAAGAAGCCATCAGCATCATTTGATAGATGACACATAAACATATGAATGTCATGTGTATCAAACCAACAACCAAAAAATTTCTTCTGGGCTCCATTTTGAGCACCATAGCATCAGTTTTCAGGATCTTCACCTCCCCACCCCACCTGCCAGCCTACCTAGCTCCCAGTGTCGAGCAAGCGAATCGGATGTCGTGTGATTTTAGCTAAAATTGCCTCGATTAATGTCGAAATCATTCAAACAACGTCCAATTGCAAAATGGACTATATCGTTGTGCTCGGTACATCGGAATTACCCAGAATAGACATACATATCGCTCGGGGTTATTGCACAAAGAGTTTTGTCAATATTGGAACATATTTCAAGGTGAATTTTGTGAAAATCGAGGTGTAACAGCTGCTTACTCATTTTAGCTCACGTTGTCCCATCTCATCACCGGCATGCAGCCCATGCCTCCACATTCCCATGCCTTAATTCCCACTCCTCCCCAGTCAAAGCCAATCTTGCCTCCATCTCTCCCGACTACTCTCTCTCCTCGTCCATCCATCCCTCGCAATCCCATGCTCCAATTTGTAGTAGCCTGCCTATGACGAGCAGCCAACCCCGACTACTCTCTCTCCTAATCACCTCTCCTCATGTGAGCTTGTCTCTCGCAATCTCCCCAAAGACGAATGTCCAGCACCTTCCCGTCCTGCCATTCTCGATTCCACACCAAGCCGATGACGACCAAGCTTTGCAGCCTACCTTGTCGAACCAAGAAGCCCACACCACCTCCTATGTCACTCGATCTTGCAACTCAAGGAATCTATTTCCTTCAAAACCCGCCTCCCTTCACTTCCTCCAGATTTCAATTCACACCCCGTACCCAATTTTCGTCTCCCCTCTTCACGCACACTAGGCTGAATGGTTTCCTGTCTCCGCACATGTCCATCGACCCCAGCAACGCAAAGCCCCCATTCCTCTCTCTATCTCATCACGCCGAAATCCTCATCTTCACCTCTTCCACCACTAGGCCAACCCTCTCCCTTTCTCCCTGCCACTCTCTCACTCCCTCTCTCTCTTACTTATATCTCTCTCTAAAGAGAGAGACAGAGAGAGAATTGAATCTCTCCCCACTCAATCTCTCTCTAATAGAGAGAAACTTCACTCTTCCTCTCTCTCTCTCTAAATCTCTCTCAACCTATATCTCTCTATTTCTCTCTCTAGCTTTTTCCTTGACTTGCTCTCACTAGAAACTAATCAACCAAACAAAAAGTAGAGAGAAAATCTCCCTCTACCTTGAATTTCCTCGAAATTCATGCCACAACCCACCTTGAAATCAATGCCAAATGTATAAACATAAAAATATCGAAAATAAGAACTCATACACATCTTTCTATGAAAATTTTTTGATTTTTATACAGATACGAAGACCTATATACACCCTTCTTGGTGCAATGGGATAACACATTTTAGTCATGATATTTGCGCCACTCATACATATTTTTCTTGATATAGAGGGCAGATTCAGCACTCCTAATACAACCCCCTATGTGAAGACATTGGGTGGATGTTGATATGCTACCCGATTTTTCATTAATAAGAGACTCAAAATGAACTAAAATAAAATGAACTTAAAGTATAAAACTAAAACCTAAATTAAAAATCAAGCCATGCAAATACACTTGAAGGCATATGCGTTCTTTTATAAGTGTAGTAGGTTTGAAGACCTAAGGTCGTGATGTCGTGAGATACCAACTATGTATGCTTCTTATAAGCATGATGAACAAGCCCAACAATCCCGATGAATCCTCCTCATATAGGGACGATATCGGGATGCTGCCAAAATTCTGCCAAAACTTAGACTGAAAAATACTTTAATTAATACAAAATAAAATGATATTTGAAATATAAATAAAAAATTAAGTCATTAATTAAATTAAATATAAAATATAAACCCTCAAATGAAGATGAACTCATAAAGATCAGACTGAAATGAATCTATAGTGAATGAGATGACTAACATGACTTTCTTTCAATGAATGCTAGGGTCCTATTGCTCCAAGTGTTGAAATGAACAAAGTATTCAAGTCAAATGTGAGAAAGATTTAAAATTGATATTAAACTCATAAGAGACTCGTAATGAATTAAATAGTTCGTCAATAAGCACATCAAACATTTTACCAAACACTTAAACTCCATTGCTTATTGCATTAAACATATTGAGATAAATCAATATGAAGTTTGGATGAGATTCATGATGAGATGAGAGGTTCATCAATAAGCATAAATGAGTTACTTTCATTAAATATTCTAAAACTTAATAAAGTGAGGATTAAATGCAAGTAATCAAACATTGATGTCACTGGATCCACAAAACATCATGCAAGCAGATAAAAGATATAGATGCGAGCTCTAAATGAAGTCATTGTACGTATTTTGGAATGATATCATACTCTATTCAAGTGCTTTAAAATTTGTGCAAAAACTTGAAAGAAACAAACTCTTATATGAAGCATGGAGTAATTTTCATTTAGCCTGAACACTCCAAAAATTCATAAGTATTCTAAATAACCCGCATGATCCCCGACATAGTGCTGAGAGCCTAAACCTAGTATATGAGGATAATGCATGGGTTAAAACTAAATAGATTCAAAATTTATCTTGCTTCGTTAAATATGTAAATTTATTAAACTACACAAAAATCAATAAAATTGACAATTAATCTGCATGTACTCCAACCGGTATGTTGAATGTTGAATTACATGATCTAACAATGCAACATAGACTAAATTTAGAATTAATCTAAATCCAATCTTACTTCAAGAATTATTATATATGTATTTGATTGATCAATAAGCATTTTTTTTCAAAGTGATACCAAAATCTATTGATCACATATCTTCTTGACCAGGCAGCTTCGCTTATACGCAGAAGTTGTAAGTCTCACTTAACCAATCTAAATCTCGTCCTTATAAGGATTATAGTTGAGATTGGTTGCAACTTAAATGCTCGATCTAAAAAAATTTTGATTTTCACATTTGCATATAACCATCAAAGGACTATTCAAAACTATAGACTCTCCATCTTAAGAACGAAAATACATTCACACCCTCTAATTATAGACTTGATACTTTGTCAGCAAACAAACAAAATTAATAACATTTCGATGATGATCGTGTTGATTATAGATTTTAATCGAAAGGATTATTATCATCAAAGTATATGAAATATTGATGTTAACTCATTTCAAGTCCAAGAAATAAACCTCAGACCTGATCTTTTGCTAGTAAACAAGCAAAATCGACAAGGTTTGAATAGTGAAATAACAATAAATCTAAACACCTTAATGATGGCCGTGCTAAATGAGAATATCAACTAGAAAGGTTATTATAATCAAATATATAAAACATTAATGTTAAATCATCCCTAATTCAAATTCTCATAAACTAGATCCAATCCTCGTATTTAGATTAATTGAGTTGATAAGATTTAGAACAATAACAAGAATGATTAAGCAGATTTAAACACCCTGATGATAGCTATGTTGAATAAAGATTTCAAATGAATGTGATATTACCATCAAAACATATTTATAATTTTAAATTAATTAACCTAAATTAAATATCAATATGAATGCAAAAACTGATGAGTAATTAAGCTCTAAATGCTCCAATGAAACTCATTATCTAAAAGCTTAAAGCAAAATCCATTTAATCCATCTTTTGCAACCGTTTGTCAGAGATGACAAATTAAGAACACTCTAGCACACAAAAGAGTTAATGTCAACTCAAGTATATTATTATATTCACTCTCAAATAATCTCATCTCAATAAGAATATGGTCTGAGTCCTCTGTTCGTTTGCTTAATTATAAGCTCTAGATATAAAATGATTATGACCCAGCCTTCTAACTAGGTAGTTTGTCGCCAAATACAACATTATATTATGATCATGATTGTCAGCTTCTCCAATGATCTTATTTCTTGAGTCGTGAATCATAGGGAACACATAACAGGACAAAAAGCTCTCTGTCAACTAGTATGGATTAAAATGAAACAAATATCAACCCAAGTCTACAATATTCTCTTGGATGAAGAAACTCATGGTTGCTGACAAATATTCTTTGGTTTGATTGGTCGATTACATCCTTTAACAAAGTAGACCAGGGACCATGATATATACTGAGATGATGGAACCATGAGATCTTGATGGGACGCATCATCATTTGCCCCACCATTCGCTTTAAGTCAATAATGATGAATTTTATAAATTATAAATACCAATTACTACTATACACTATGTAACGACTAGCCTTAATTGAAAGTTCTCTCTCAATATTGGGAAAGATAATTAACTATAGGTGCAAACATCTATATAAAACATAGAACTAGATCTAAAGTCCCCATAAATGAGGATGAAATATCTGGGTAATGTCTTATCTAAACATTATCTACCTTTCGAAAATTTGTCTGACAAATCTAAATTCTTTTCATCGAGAGGACGTCCACAAATTTTCAAAACCCACATGTAGGACTTTAAAATGAGATCAAGCCATATTGCACCACCGCATGCATGTAATGATGCATTCAAAGAAAAGATAGATTCAAGAATCCAAATAAAGCAAGGAATAAAAAGGAAATGTGACTAAGGGTACCTCATTTCAAAGTACATATAACCATTGTGAAAAATATAGTTTTTTGAAAAATGTTATGCGTCTTGTAATCATTTCCTATTTTCAAAAAGTCGGACAATAACTTTTATTATGCTCATAAATTTAATTGAAAAAACTGCCACCATAAATGTTTATAAAAGCATAAAAAAAAAAGCTGCAATGAAACATAATAGTAGCTATTGTCTAAAAAAATACAGCTATGAAAAATCTGTCCAACTGGACATTAAAATTGGTCGTGATGGTAGTACTAACTCTACATACAAGTTATATTAGCCTAGTAGTTGAGAGTTTAAGCTTTTAAACAAGAGGTCTTGAGTTCAATGCTTGCATTGTGCATGAGTTTATGATTAAATTTGCTCAAAAAAAAAAAAAAACAAAAAATGTAAGCAGCTAAGACTTCTAAGACCACAATCATCAACCATCTCTACGTTTCTAATCCTAAATACCATTTCCACTTATCCACTGAAAAACATAAAATGATAATTGCCTGTAAATTCAATTGATAATTAAAAGGCCTGGAAGAAAGCTCAATATTTGTGACAGCTCATAATCAGATCAACAATTAATCACTTTCAGCCTGTTGACTTAAAGGGCATTGCATAAAGGGCATTGTACTATAAAAAAAAAAACATAAAATTTTCATGCTATCAGAGCAATCAATTTCAAAAAAATGTTGATGGTTATCAACAAAACTTGATGTTCATGTTTGATTCCTGTTCAGCTTGACAATAAATGAGCAATAAAACTAACTAGATTTTGAACTTGTTAGCAATTTAAGCTAGCTTATTTTTGACAAGATAGTTAACAAATTGAGCTAAACAAGTCCTCATTCATTTATGTTTGTCAGCATACAATCGTAGCTAGAACATGATTTCATCTGGACGGTTAATAATGAATATGGAATAGTTAAAATAATAATGTTCATGGCATTAAGACATAGATGCTAATTAAATTCGAATAATTACTTACTTTTCCAGACCCGGAACAGTTTGAACACCTTGTTGTACTAGGTGGTGATAAATGCTGATCACCAACATTAAATGTAGCAACAGGTTCTACCAAGACTAGAGCACCAATGCCTGAACAGCGAGCACAAGCAAGATAGCCTGCATCAACAGAAAATAGACAAAAAATTTCATAAATATTTTAAATGTGCAGTTTTTAGCAAACATGAACCTCTTAACTCGTCAAGTATGTTAACAAAAGTATTCAATTCGTACTTGGAATGAGAACAAAACAAGAAGAAGCTCAGTGAAGATTAATGATATTCTACCCTTCCTCCAAATAACTTAACAGAGCAGAAACAACTGAATTGGCCAACGAAGAAGCCATTGGAGATGGAAGGTAATTTAAAATATGCCAGATGCCAACTAAATTTGCAAATTCCTTTTCTTTAAACTAGCGGAACCATGATCATTAGGGAAAGTAAGAAACTAATTGTCCAGCAATTATAAACAATAAAGCTATATGTAGATGAAAATAAAAGTAATAGTATTACTGACGTTATTGAGTATCATGGTTTTATCGTATGATATTCCGTATCAGACTTCAAGATAGAAATTTTTTCTGAGTTACCCAGTTGTTAAAAAAAAAAGTGATTACAATACCTGCTTTACACTAAATCAACAGGTCTCTAGAACTTCATCGATAGGTTGGTAACAAGTATAGCAACAACCCAATAAGCTCTATCTTAACCCATATCAGATTAACCTTTATCAACTCAGTTAATTAAAAATAGATACCCCACCCCTTGCCGCAAATAGTGGATACTTATTGGATACCTAATAGCTGATTATACAACTTGATTAATAAGCAATATAATTTTTGGACTAAAAAAATCTCACTAGCATACAAGTAATATTATTAAAAACCATAACAATAAAGCATAATAAAGCAAAATAAAGTAAATAATTTGGCATACATAATCGATTTAAGGTTTTTAATATTTTACTCTCAAGATCATCTATCTTTCATCCATAAATATTATATTTTATTTTATATTCAATAGATTTTACATGTAATATGTGTAAATAATATAAAATAGTTAGATATATTACAAATATTAAATTGCGTTCGGATTTTAGGTTTTATAAAGGTTAGCGCCAAACCCTATTAAATTATAGTGGATACTATTAATTATCAAACTTGAAAAACTACCCTATTGGATCAAAGAATCAAATATCCTATCAAGTTAGGTCAAGTTGATACCCTATCTATAAACCAAAATTGATGTATCTTGTGCTGGATATCAAGGTGAAGCCTAGCCTAGAATCTAGTGAAGGTGTGGCTAGGTTCCTTTACAACATCAAACCGAACTATCAACTCCTTAAATTGGGAATGCAGTCCACATTTGAAAGTGAATCCTATCTTCATGAAATGATCTCATCTAAGAGATGATCCTAATATGTCAATAGAGAGATTTAAATTTAGGGATTTCTCGTATGTTATCCCATGATCCTATAGGTTGTAGGCTAGATCATTGGATCTAATGCTCTTAGTTTATCCATTAAGTTTTGACATGCTCAACCAATTTTGTCTACCCAAACTAGCCTTCTGATCCTCAGATATGAACACCTAATCACAATGCATATCCATATTTTTTAGCCAGTCAGTGAGGAATTTTAGGTCACAATAATGAATGTTTTGATCTTCGCTGTTAGGTAAAGTCATCAAATGGGTCTCACTCTTGACATATAGGGTAAGTGTCTCCTTCAGAGAGGAGGTGTTAAGAAACTAGATAACTTTAGTGTGGTCTATGATGTGAGCGCTTGTGGTCGGAAGTGTTAAAAAGTGACTCAATATGACTACCCAACACAAACATGACTCAAAAAATCTTAGTTTGAGTTGACCTAATTACTATTTAAATTAAGTTCGAGTCAAAATTATAGACTCCATTATTATTCAGGTCAAATTCGAGTTGACCTAAATAATCCAAAATCAACTCAAAATTGACATGATTATTATTATTATTACAATTTTGAAAAGCTAGAAACACATTATTAAAATAGACATGTATATTATTAGATTAAATGGGTCATAATCACATAAACTAGATAGTATTGATCAAAAAAATTATATGATTCATATACTAAACGAGTTATATTGAGTGGTAAGGATGTTAACTCAAGTTTGCAGGTCAATTCGAGTCTAACTCGAAGTTCACACAAATTAAATATGCTTGACTCAACTCAACATGTCTGTCTCATTTATTATATGTATCATACAATTTTTTGAATCAATATAATCCAATCAACTCAAAACCCATTTAACCTAATTAACCCAACCAAAGCCCAAATAGTAATTGGGTCATATTCAAGTCACAACCCAAAGCTAACCTAAATAATAATTGAGTCAAACCCTTCAACTCAAACTAGCCTGGATAATAATGGTCAAGTCAAAACCGAATTATTTGAGTTGAGCTTGGGTCTAATATTTTAACCGATATAATAAATTGGTTGGTGGGTCCGAGTTGAATAGATTCAATTTGGTCAACTTCGAGTTGGATCCAAACTTGACTCATCAATTTGAATTGGCACCCCTACCTATAGTGTGGGTGCATATGAGATAGGTGGGGGTGCATAATAAGGATCATCATTTGTGCATATAAGCAAGATTGTGGTGTAATTAATCAACCTCTAAATCGATCAACATGAGTTGATGCGGGTATTCTCCTCACATGTTAGGGTGAATAAATATTTCGTGCTTGAGATATAATAAGAACGAATGCCCATATGATGAGGGGCACAGTTTGCATCCCCTTAAACTAGTGAATCGAGCTCAAGATGGCCATTACATCATGGTGGATAGGTGACTCTGAGCCTTAGTTTTGATTGCAATGACGTGTATCGACCTAATTTACCCCTCCCCATAATGTCCAATCAATCGTGCAGCTTAGTGAAAATACAACAATGCAGAGCTCTAATGTCATCGAGTTGCTTGTGAAGCCAAAACAAAGCCTAAGTAAATGGGCAATCAAACATGTGACCATAAAATGGGAGACCTGCAGGGTCAAATGATCTAGTGAAATGACATAAGGCAATGAAATGAGATAATGTAACCATATGCAATGAACATTTTTTAATATGCAAATTAGCTCCCAGGCAAATATTGACCTTTGATAGAAAATATGATGTAAGATGGGAACTTCAAAATTAATAGGATCCAAATGAAATTCATAAGAGGTTTTCACTATAACTGAATGGTCTATTAGCAAGTATAGGCAAGGCTTCTTACTAAATAGTTAGCTTGTATTCAAAAGAAGCTTGAATTCAAATAAGTTTACATGGGGAGAACAAAAATTGAATATGATGATTAATAGAGAGTTAAATGTTTGTTAACAAATCAAGCAAAAATACAATACTTTGATGCAAATATAAATCTAATTACGCTTGGATTAACGCGTATTCTGGCGAGCAGAAGGGGTTAATTAGAGCATTCTAAAATACCGGCATGGGCCGAACTATCTTTGAATGTTTAGATTCAAATGTCGAGGATCTTTGTCGGGTTGCTCACGGTTTAGTCTTGGGTGGTAGGTTTAGTCTTAATAAAATATCGAGAAGTATGTCGTATAACATGGATCTAATCTTTAAGAGCTAGAGTTGGATCGAAGTTTCAAAATATATTGATTGATCAATTACGATGATGGTGTTGAATGGTGATTTCAGCGGAGATTCTTAGTCAAAAAATCGATTAATTTGAATCAAATTAACTCAAATTAAGTGTCAATTAAAACTATTTAAATGAAATTCAATCATTAAAACAAAAACAAAACTGATCAATCCACCTTTCGCAATTATTTGCCGGATGTGACAATTAAGAAAACTTAGCGAAATCGATGTCGAAATCGAGTGTTATAACTTATGTATTTCGATCTCGCGTCGGTAAGGGCGTGGTTAGTATCTTACATTTGCGCGAGCGCGATGGGTTCATGAGATGATGTAATTATGACGAGTCCTCATGGGTGATGGCCAAAGCCCATTATATTACAATCACAGTAGTCAGATACTCCCCAATGGCTTTGAATAATCATGTAGATTTGATAGACAAACAATCTGTCAACCAAACTAAATCCTCTGTACAAACACCACCCCAAGTCTATAAGGATTTTTGACACGTAACACATGTGCGATAAGGATCCTTCGTCAGTTGAGTCACTACCTCCTCTCACTAAGTATCAGAGCCGATAAACCCATGATGATAACCATGGGATCTAGACGCACGCCATCATTCCTCAACCATCCGATTTAGAAATGATGAATTTCAATCTTAAATTCTAAACTCCATATATTGCTACTATACAATATTCATTCATGAATGACTAGCTTAATCAGTTCTCTCTCACTTGGGAGGGATAATTAACTATAGGGATGCTATGGAAACTAGAACAAAAGTCTACAAAATGATATCAAATCTCGAAGAATCTTATTTTATCTGCAAATTTCAATACTTTTAAATCATACTCTCTTCATTTATCGAGAGGAAGAATTTTCGATTACAACTGTAGATGGGTGGTTAATTTAGGTATAAAAGGGCTTTAGTTAATTTTTTTTTAAACACCTAATCGATCTTAAAATGAATTTTACACCAATAAAATCATATAATATATATATATATATATAAATCTTAGGTTATTCTAATGTTTGACGATACGGCCACTTCAACCAGCGCCACTTCCATTTGGTAAATCGGCCAATCGGGTAGATTTGAAAAAATGCAAGTCGCCATTTTCAATCGCCGATATTGCACTTGTCTGCGAGCAAATAATCTCACTTGATAGGTTTCGACGTTTTGAAACTAAAAGTGCAATCAATTTCACGAACGGAGATCATTTGGGCATCGAACTTCCAATTCACATACCGTAGCACATCGATTGATATTATGACGTGGGATTGGTGCAATATTTATATTCTGACCAATTTCGATGTTCTGAACGAGATGGCAAAATTTGTTTGTCAATCGGAGATTGTTTTGATTATTTGCACCGTAGTAGATCGAGTAATTATCACTTCCAATCATTACATTCATGTAGCTCCAAATGAGTGTGAATTCACTGATAGTTTCACGTTCAAACTAACGGCACAATCAATTTCAATAACAAAGTCATTTCGCATCACAACTTCCGACTGATATGCGAAAGCGCATTGATATTTCGATAAGATCGATCGTTATTGTAATTTTATACTAACCAATTTCGATGCTAAACGCGTGATGGCAAGTCGTCGTCGAGATTCATAGCCGAGTGATATTTGGCATCTCCATTTCATGCGTCGTTACATCAAAGACCGTCGATTTTGAATTTGATTGAGGGTGTATCATGGAGGTCAACAATTTTGTTAAGCTCTTTTAAACCCAACGAATCTCCGACGATCCTCGACATGCATTTCAATGTTATGGCAAAAAAAATTTAGATATTGATTTAATTTATGGATTTGAATAATGTTTATTTTGACTGAAGTTTCATTGTAGTTAAGGATAGATAAAATTTTGATAAAGATTAATTTTAACGCCATTCCCATATACCTACAACTGGTTACCACCATGCCAAGAAAAGATGATGGGTGTAAACACCACGGCCAAATGCGCCATCCCACCATGCCAAGAAAGACATGTATGGGCCTCTGAAGCACTTACATGTAACACAGATTTCTCCGTCACGCCAAGAAAGGCGTGTACGGGTACTTATACACTTGCAATGTTTCTTTTAATATCAAGTTTATATTTATGGCTGGCTTTATGTCAATGCGAAGCTCCGACAAGATAAATTTGTGATTTGAAGATCCCAACATCGGTGGGTATTCGATATGTTGCCGGCCCATCATGTCAAGAAAGATATGTATGGGTGGTGTAAACACCATGACCGAATGCACCATCTCACATGCCAAAAAAGGCATGTATGAAGCTCTAAGATACCTGCATGAAACACAGATTTCCCTTTCACGCCAAGAAAGACGTATACGGATACTTATATACCTGCTTTCAAACACAACTTTCCCGCCACGTCAAGAAAGACGCGTATGAGTACTTAAGATTTGGCGCTTGCGTCTTCTGCATTCACGACCGATCTGAGTTTACTGCGTAGCCGTCGCCATTTTTCTCGTTACAAAGAGCGTCTTTCCACTGTCGCCAAATGCGCACGGATTTCAGGGACATCCACACTCGAGCATTTTATACATGTCAGAAGAGATTCAAACGAACGGGACATGTGGCTCTTGAGTGGACGACGGCTGAAAACGCAAGGTCGCGGGGAGTGGCGCGCCGGTACGCAGACGCGGCAGCGCTGGGACGCAGCATCGCGGGCATCTTAGCATATGCGAGAGCGCTGACCAGGGCGTGGTAGCACTGGGCACGGGTGTGTGGTCGTCGGCAGCGCACAAGGTGCGTGGTGTGCTGGCTACCTCAGCGCGAAATGCAGCGTCGGTCGATCGCGGTTCGTCGGGGGATGGCCTGAGGAGCCGGGACGGAGGATCTGGAGAAGATCGGAGAGTGGCGCGGTGTAGGAATTAAGGTTGTTAAAAGGTATTTATAGAGGTTTCATTAAGTGTTTAATTAACCCTAATCAATTTTTATACATTGGCGCAATATATATGTCAATCAGTTATTATATTTCAAACAACGCGGTGTCGCGATCGGCCGTTTGTTCAAGCCTAATGGATCAATTTCGCCAAAATTGGTCATTGTCATTATCGATTGCTCGATACCGAGCAAACTCGTCCGAATTGAGCGCAGACAATCTCATTTGATAGGTTTCAACGCTAACGCGCAATTTCGGCGGAGGTCGTCCGTCGGCCTCCGACTCGATATGCGCAGCGCCACCAATTTTCTTCTCATCGAATCACTAATTGCAATATTTATATTCGATCAATTTCGACGCTCAACGCGATGGCAAGTCATTCATGGACGGAGATCTGATTGATTTTAGCGATGCCTCAGTGCATTTTAGCTCCGATTTGCGCAATGTTGTATCACGCCGATATTCACGTACTCGTCCGGAATTGGCGTGGATTATTCATTGATAGGTTTGATTTTCGACACTAACGCAATCAATTTCGCGACGAGATTATCCGTCATCCTCGCACACCTCGATATACGCTTAAGCGCGTCGACGATTTTCTGATCTAATCGGCCGAGGTGCAATATGTATATTATGATCAATTTTGATGTTCTAAACGCGATGACGAAGTACGTTCGTCGATCAGAGATCATTTCGACTAGTTTCGACGATGTCGAATGTATTTCGCCTTTGCGCGAGATTAAGTCACAATTTGTCTGAGTTGACTCGATGGATGTGGAGGTCAGATCCAAAAAACCAAGCACAATAAAAGAGTGACAAAAATTGTAATAGATAGAATGAGGAATGCTGAAATTAGGAAAAAATAGCAAGCTTAGAGAATTTACAACTAGCACAACAAATCTTGGATGTAGTTTAACAAACTAAAAAATATGTGGTAGCACAAATAAAGGAAGATTGTGCTATTTGAAGCATAAAAAATAGGGCTTGCAACAAAAACAGCAAAGAAAAATCAAGTTATAGCAATAAAAGAGATAAGAGATGACACCAAGAAGCTCAAACTAACAATTAGAATGCGATCAACCTTTAAATCATATGCAAGAGGACCAAAACAAGCATAACTATCTTCCTCATGCAATCCCATAAATCTTGGCGCCATGACACTAACCTCTTAGCGCCGAAGCGCTATCCTCTCTATCTCTAAAGCCAATTCCTTCATATCACAGCGCTGAGGTGCTATAGATGCAACGCTGAGATGCTATACACTAGAAAAAATTTGCATTGAAGGTTAAGTCAACAGTACATCCCTGATTGATTGGCACAATCAGACTCCACAAAATAATAGTTACAAAATTTAATATACTTCCGCCTTGTGGTCACCATACTTAACAAACTATGTTACAGTAGAAATCTCAAAAAAAATTTCTAATATAGACCTTATATGTAAATGTTTAATTCATTTAAATAACAATATTGTTGTTTTCAGTCACCCAAAGCTAAAGTTCATACTAAAATGTTCTTGCAATTTACCTGTTCCAATACAGTATTTACATCTCTTCTGCTCCTGTTGCTTGACATTATTGACCTCTACCGCCATCAAGGCAGAAATAACTCCAACAGCACCGCCTGAGAATGATGCTACAATTGGATCAACCTGACTGCATATTTTCAAATAAATTAGTGCATAGACTAACATTGACATTTAAAAAATGTCTATGCAATTCTCAGATAAGCATAGGATAAAATCAATTGCTTTTAATTTATTATTTTCTCACTATGAATATGCTAAACAGTAAAAAAAATGGAGAATTTAACAGATTACATTAGTAATGTGATGAAAAATATTTAATCATGCAAACAAGGAAAAGATTAAGAAATAAATCAAGAAGAAAAGTTAGGAAGACTGAGATTATATTTACACAAGAATGCTACGATTTACCTCAATTGCATTGGCAAATGCATACTGCGGATAAAGTCTGCATAGGATGTGCCACCTAATCCAAGTTTTAGCTCCAGCTAAAAGGAGAAAAAAGTAAGTCAATTACATGCATGGATTTTAAACAAAAGCAGACAAGTAAAAGGTAAATAGAGAAGTTTAATCCAATATCCTACTTTGACTCAATATCTCAAGTGATTTCTATAAACACCTAGCACAAAAACTCATAAGTGTTGTTCACATGGGCTTCAAGCATACAGAAGATATGATTCATACAATTCATCCAAAGTAATTTGATTACAAGGAAAAGATGAAGAGAGGCCTCTGTAAAAAAGTGAAAGTTTTTGGAAAATCTAGGTGTCGCAATAACAAAATGTTAAAGGGTGTATGATAATATCATAAGCTTAAGAAGTTAGACAATTTTTGGAAGTTGATGATGGCAACTGCCAAATCTTAACTATCTGCAGATTTGAAACTTCCCATACTATATAGATGCAGTAAGTATATACGTGTTCACACTAATAAAGTAGCTTACATACTGTAAACCAGCCCAGTGCTTTAGATATTCAGAATCATAAGTTCTACACATTATTAAAAAATATGTAATAAGAAAATCATAGCATGCGCGACAGAATTTCCCAGGAATTCATTGGTCATGCTTGCTTGGAACCATTCTGTTTAAAACTAATCCACCTATGGTATCTAAAGCAGCTATGCAAGCTAGCATTCTCTAGCTTGGTTAATACTGCAGTAATCTCACTTTAGTATAGCAGAGCAGGATGAACTAAGAAAACACCCAAATGTGTCCCTTGCCCTCCAATCCAGAATCTAGATCCACAAAAAATTTCACTAGCAAGTGAAACCTACAAACCAACCTATCCAATTTATCTTGATAATTGTTAATCCTTTTCTACTAGATATATTTAACAAAATCAGTTTATGAAATTTAAACAGGTCAAAATCTACTTATCTAATCAGATTTTTTAGTTGATTTACATCTCAAATTCCCCAAGTCAAATTACAACAGTCAGCAGACGAATTGACCTAAAGAAGAAAGAATCTCCCATGCACCATCAAAAGACCGCAATGTTCATTATAATAGATATTGCTAGCAGTAAAAAGATTGAAAAATAGTAAATGCCATGGTTAAAAAAAGCGCTATATTTTAGTATAAAGCATGCTTGTCCCTTCTAATTAACTCACACTATGTGTAGACCATCTTGTAAAACCTCTCAATATTAAAAGAAACAGTAGTAGTATAGTAAATTGAGATTTTGCCAATAAAAAGACGTTTTACAGCAAGTAAATTGCCATCTTGCATGGTTGAATGATCAGTTCAATAAAAAAACTATGACCTAAGGATGACAACGATCAAACACTTACAGCTGGAGCAAGAAGAGCACCAAAAATAATGATACCGCCAATCAAAGAGAAGCACGTCACGTAGTACATCCTCAAATTTGCAGGCGTCTGTTACTTGCAAAATTGTTAGAAACTCGGTGGAAATTTTGAGCACTTTAAACACTCGAGCTGGGGAAGAACATAACTTAAAGGCTTACCAAAGGAGGCAAAAATGGAATAAAAGATGGAAAATCAGGCAATTCATTTTCATGCTCTTCTTTAAGTATGCCAAGCTCCGTATTCTTTATTCTTTGTTGTATCCTTAACCTGCGAACCTGAAGGCATTAATAAAGAGATAATAATCAAGACACTTGAATCCCATACTACATAACCTTCTTAAAGTTAGAGAAAAAAGAAAGATATGTCAGAGATGGCAGGACTCCTAAAACTGTTCAGTGCTCAAGCAAAGCCTCACGTTGATATGGAAAACCAATAAGGGCAAACCTCTTCCATGTGCAAGAAAATTTTATTTCGACGGCTCCTTATACTATCTTGAATTTCTTGCAATTCCATTTTGTCAAAGTCTTGAACTGTTTCAGGACCTTCTATAATGCAGAAGCTGCAATTGTGTTTAGCAGACAACTATAAGAACCTTAGTTCCAATTTGTGAGGATATAACAGCATATTAATTCTTCAGAAAACATTATAAATGAATATGCTAATCCCATGAATTTCATAAATAAAACTCGAATCATCTTCACAGTAGTATCATGGACCAGGCATGAAACAAAAGTGACGACCATCTTTTGAATTTCTCAACTTTACCTTATTTTAAAACCAGCCAATAAAATTAAACAGGAAAAGGAAAAATAAATAAATTTAGGCTCTCTGAGGAAACATAATCATAAAAAATAAAAATAAAAATCGGCAAAACCATATTTGTAGACACATGTGAACGAAATTGAATTTTCATCGAAAAAATCACTACCCCTGAAAGCAATTGAGCTGAATCGTTTGCGTATGATAGAGAGAGAGAGACAGTACCCGGCAGGGTTTTTGTCGGTGGAGTCAACGGAAGCAGAAGAAGACGAATCGGCATCGCCTGAAGCCAGTACACGCCATCTAATGGCAGGATGACGCTGGGCGATCCTTCGCCTCCAGCTCGAATCACGACCAGCGGGAGCAAGCGAAGATATAAAGATCCGACCAGAGCACATCATCTTACTCTAATTGATCTATTCTAAAAATTAAAAAAATATATATCCAGAAAATTTCAATCTCATAGGCGATACGAGATCGCCGGAGATGGAAATGGAAGTGGCGGCAGCGGCAGCAAAACCTGACCCGAGATATGCGGCATCACTGGAGTGGGATGGGCCGCATGGATTTCCTTGTGCAAGATACTAAAAAAATGCTATAATCTTTAAAAAAATAATAAAAAATAACATCATAGAAACACTTTATTAAATGATCAAATTAAAATTTTTCCAAATACAAGTGCATAAATTCTACTAAACTTCATCACTTATAAAATTATTTTAGGATAAATAATTCCTAAAGATATTATAATTATAAAATTATTATATAATTTACTTTCAAATTATTAATGATATGTATTAATTTTGTATGAAAATTTAACACATTACTAAAAATTTTATATAAAAAATTCAAAAAATATATGAGACCAGTCCTAACAAAGATAATTTATTTATATATATATATAAAACATATATATATATATATATATATATATATATAATAAAAAAGTAATCATTTTTATAATGATATTGTATCATGGAAACCAGGTATGAAGAAAATTTACGCTTTTGAATTTCTCAACTTTATTAAAAACCAGCCAATAAAATTAAAGAAACATGAAAAATTTTAACTAAAAATAAAAAAGAGGGGAAAACCATCAAAAAAAAAAAAATTCCACTATATTTGTAGACAAAAATCTTGAAAGATTCAATTCTATGAGAAAGGGACATGAACAACGACGCTTTATAATAGTTGCGATGTTGAGTCGGTACCGGTGGAAACGGAATTAATCGACGATCGCAGAAGACGATCTTCTCGGGGATCGCTTTAGAGCTTCTTCCTCCAGCGACTTTTCCTCTTCCGACCGGGATCACTTCTCTTCTTCCTGATCTTCTTTCTTATTCCTTCTTCTTCACTGGATATTCTTCTTCTTCCTCACTCCTTGTTCCAGACTTGCAGCCTTCTCCTTCTTCACTTGGATCTTCTTTCTTCCTTGCTCTCTTTTTCTTTTCACTGAGCTTTTTTTTCCAAATACATTTACTCTTTCACTTTACTTCATTTTAGTTAATTATAAGATATTTATAATTATAATTAAAAATAATATTTAATTATATGAATGATTTTGATCATTTGATATTTGAGCATTTATAAAAATTCAATTATGAGATCTTAGGCTCATTAGATCCTTTCGAGATATTATATATATATATATATATATATATATATATATATATATATATATATAAGATATATATATATATATATATATATATATATATATATATATATATATATATATATATATATAAGATTTTATAATTATAATGATATAATATAATATAATTTATTTATATATGCTAAATTAGTAGAAAAATTATTTCGTACTATTTTGATTTAATCCATAATTATTAATCAATCTATTAAAACCTTTCAAAATCTTAAAACCGTAAATTAATATTTAATACCATAAGCTTTTGTTTACCAACTCCTTATCATAATTTAATCAAGCATTAATTAATAAACGTTTTATTAATCATTATAATATCCACTTGCTATTGTGATTAGCAACATACAATTTTCTGAGCTCGTTGTCTTTTCTCCAACCCAAAAATTTAGCTCCCAATATCCACATTCTCACTTGAGGATCGTATCCGTCTTCAAACCACGAAAAATAAAAATAAAAAATATAAATAATAAAAATCACCAAATTGCATGAAAATGGATTCAAATTTTTTTCCTGTTCAAATAATAAGTCAAAAAATCGAGATATGGCATTTACTTGAATTCTATGAGATTTATTATCAGCCATCCACTACTTGTGGCCACACTTCACAACACGCTAACACTCGATTATAAACAGAATAGCGTGAAAGGGACTAGCGATTCATGTACATTGCAATTTAATTTAAATATATATATATATATATTAACAAAGCCTCAAATGAGCTGTTCTTGCCACTCTCCTAATAAGACACTTAGGATCTAAATTGGCAGACAATTAAATTTTTTTTTAAAAGAAAGATATCGAAATTTAATTTAATTTTTATTTTTATTATTTAAAAAATTTATGATATAAAACAGCTTTAAGTTATTGAGCAATTTTATTCAAAAATTGTATTGATCATAATAATTTTCAAAAAAATTATTATTTACATAAATCTGCAGCAATTTTTATAAATAAATACAATCTTTACTATCAAACCTTTAGACGATCTTCTTTGTTTTATTGTCTTTAAAATGGTCACGTACCATTCTCTTATTCTCACACAAATTATGAAACAAGCGTTAAGGAATTTGCCTCAACTAACAGTTACACAGAGTCAAGCCTATTCGTCAATCGATTAAAACTCTATTTGATAAATAGTTGAGCAAATTTAAACCATCTCTTACTCAATTTCTCAACTCAAGAGCCGGTTTATTTAAATAATAATAATATAAAAATACTTAAAATAAATTACAATTCAAGCGGCTAAATATAAAATTATTAAAAATATTCTAAAATTATATTCCACTTCTTAAATTGATATTCAGTGCATACATATCATACAATTTTTATATATTTATATATCTAACACCTAAATTTCAATTTTTACATATATATATATATACAACACCTTAATCTTCAATATCACATCAAAAATATCAATTTATTCACTTTTTAAAAGTAAAATGCACTTTTTTAAGCATAAAAAAGTGTTAGATAAGTAAATATCTAACTTTAAGTATTAGATATGTAAATATATAAGAATTTTGTGATATGTTTGTAAATCTCCTTAAAATTTATTTTCTCTCTAATAAATTAATTCGAGTTCATAAGATTACAATTACATACTAAAATTATGGAAGCACACTCGCTTGGTTTTGTCTGTTCAACGTTTGGGAAAATATTAGATTTTTTTTTTAATTCTCTCAGCTTATAATTAAAGCCTAAAAGAGAGTTGCACATGTTCTAATATAAATAGAAGGGGCTAAAAAGCTCAAATGCAATAAAACTTAAACCGTGCATTTGAAATAATTTTTTTGCTGCAGAAAGCGGCCAGAAAGTAAATCAGACTCATTTGACTATTAACTTTTTGCTATTTGTCAAAAAGTTATGATAAAAAAATTATTTTGAGAATCAAAATTGTTAAAATGAAATGACTATCAGAAAGCTATTTTTTAAATTTTTCAAAAAAAAAAATATTTGTAACATACACAACAATTTTTTTCAAAAAATTAATTTTTCACAACAACTTTACAACCAATTTTTCAAAAAGCTACATCTATTTCAAACATACTCTAAGAATCTAATCAATCAAAAGTTAAAACTATCCATTCTCATAAAAATTATTATTCGGCTAATCATTAAGGCTATCTGACTAAGGGTCCGTTAGGACCGTTGTCTATCCGCGGCACGGTTTATGCCACGTCACACGGATTGTTTGGTTTCCCTTCTGTGGCATAAATTTGTGATTTTGAGCCGAAGCTGCCATGAAGCTACAGCTCTATCTTCCTTCCGCGATCATAGAATTTACTCCTCGTGTGCCCTCGAAACATCTTTTGCCGAAGGAAACGAGGATTTTCCCTAGGGAATCCGCTCACCGCAGTCAATCTCGCCCTCTGAAGCACCCATGTCTCTCCCCACTCTTCATTTAATCGTGGAAGCACCTCGTGATCTAGCATTCTTCAAAGCTTCAAAGCAAGAAGAAGAAAGCACCGAGGCTGGGGCTTTGTCTGATCAAGCAAGGAGGATTGGTTGGCCTTTGAAGGTATCACAGAGTGAATTCCTTTGAGGATGCCAAAGTATTCTTAGGCCGTGAGATCAATGAAGATCGAAGAACAAAATTCAAATGAAAGATAGAAATTAGAACATTGTTAATGATTTGTAAGTGCCTTTTGCAATATAATTAGGAAAATTTTGAATTTTAAGGTCGACTTTTAAGAAAACTAGTGTGAAGAGCAAGGAGGTGAGGAAACATGGAAACTTTCTTCATTTTTCTTTATTTTTAAGCTGTTGTCACACCGGATGACCCCTTATGCTGTCAACTGGAATGTATCGATGAGACACAGATTTCACCACATTCCACTTTCGGAACGAGCAAGTGAAAGGTGTATCTAATCAAATCATCACTAAACTATTTGCAATTCATATACTACTTAACTTAAATATCACAAATAATTTGGAAGCATGAAATCTTTAAATAAATCTGATAAAGACATTTAATTTATGTACAAAAGCCTTTTCCAAAACTATATAATTCAACAAACACTAGCTTCTACCCATTATCTTTTCCAAATTTTCATCGGTATTTAAAGCTAAAAAATGCTAAAACAAGCTCAGTACAAGACAGTAGAGACAAATGTGCATGAACATGTAAATTTGTAAAGCGTAGTAAACAGTAGGTAAATCATCAGAATGTAACATCAGAATCGAACAATATGTCAGTAGTGCCGCAGAAAGTAACAATATAATGAATAATATCAGTAAGTTCATCGTCAATCAATGTCGCGAACGATTTTTCATTCGCTATATCAAATCATTTTCATTTTCTAGAAATGTCATTTACAATTGCTTAGGTTTTGACTTTCATTCATAAGGGTCGTCACCCGCCCGTCGGCCTAAAACAAGCTGTAGGTAAGGTAGGGCTCGAACCATACTCTACATACCTAACTGACACGGACTAACAACCCAACCTCAATGGAGTCGGGATACTAAGATCCCCTAATCACGGCTCATCTCGTCAGAACTTTTACCTATCTGCGCAGATTCCTATCACAATTTTCCTGACATTTTCCTGTTTATCACATTACTGCATTTACAATATATATTAAAACATTTATATATGACAAATGAAATCAATGTCAACTAAATTACATATAAATCATTAATCTATGCACGGTCACGTAATCAACGTTTATATATGCATTCAACATGACAGAAATATCTACATTTTATATATGCATTCATACAATTTATACGAAGTCGTAAAAACAATGGCATACATAAGAATAGAAACAATTTACATTAAGTATGTCTCAGTGTCTAAGTCGTGGATGTGCACCTCGATTCCTCCTCAGTAACCTATATAATGAAATAACTCTTCTAAGCACTTCTATAACATACAACTCATAAATGAAACATAATTAACACCACGAAATAGATTTCTCCTCATAAGCTTTGGAAACACTGGAGTACGACTCCAAAGTAATCTCCAAAGAAATCTCCTAACGTCACTATTAATTACCTGCCTCAATCAATAAACTAAAATTAACAAACATTGACAATCCAAATCCCCCTCAATAATTCTACCACTCACCTAGCAGCCAAAATGGTTCGAAACTCATCAATCACGCATTTCAACGCCAAGGAAGGTCAAGAAGAAAGAAAAGGGATAGGGAAAGAAATTAAGAATGACAAACTTCCCTAAGTTTCCGATCGGCCAGAGAATTCTCTAGGGCCGATCGGTTCACGGAATTTCCCCAAACCGAAAATTACTGACGGTTCAGACTTATATGCGCGGCGGTCCAGACGAAGGAGTAAGCGCAAGCGGCGGTTCCTGTCGAAGCCGACGCCGAGGGAGGGAAACGGGTTCTGCTCGCGGGAGCGGTCCGCCAGCGATCCGAGAAGGGACGTCGCGGCGCGCAGCTCATGGCGCACTCAAAGTCGATGACGGCGGCACGCGGCTCGCTGTCACGGAGCGCCTTCGATTCCGCCGAGAAGGAAAGGAGGAGGAAATCCGTCGATGCCGGCGGAACGGAGCGGTCTCGACCCGCAGTGAAGGAAATGAGGCCGCGGAGGAAGGAAGTGAAATAGGAAGCCGCGGGAGAGATCTAACCGTCCACGCGTCGAGTGGCTTAATCCGGCCGATGCATGCGAAGCACCTAGATGCTACAGTAAACGGGTTAATTAGCTAAAATAAATTAATTAGGAAATAATTTGGATATTACAGCTGTTGACCTCTATATGTGTGTCATAAGTCAAAGTTAAACCTACAAATCGAATTCGACAAACTTCGAAGGTAACAGTGTGCAAATTGAAGCTCAAAATATATTGGACATCACTGAAGATGATCGAAATGATCTCCGATCAGAAACGGACTTCATCATCCCATTCAAAACATCGAAATTGATTGAAATATAAATATTACAAAATATAATGATCAATCGATTAAACGTTCGAGCTATTAATGTGTCGACGCATATCGGAGTCAATAAGCTGCGACGATGTTCGAACGATCTTCATTCATAAAATTGATCAAATGAGACTGTCCGCGCTCAATTTGGACGAGTCTGGGCAAATATCGAATGATTTGAAGTGACGATGCATAAATCGAGGTTGAAATGCACTGGACGTTGCCAAAATCAACCTAAATGATTTGTGATCGACGAACGGACTTTGTCATCGCATTCAGAATGTTGAAACTGGTCTGGAATAAATATTGCATAACTTGATGATCAACTGATCAAGCGCTCGAGTCATCAACGTGCTTGCATGCATATCGAGATCAGGAGACACCGACGTAAGTCAATCGACCTATGTTCATGAAATTGATTGCACCGTTAGCTTTGAAATGTCGAAATCTATTAAATAAAAATGTTCGCACTCAATTGGGAGTCAATGTCAGTGGTCAAAAGCGCAACGCATTTTGAAAATGGACCCAATTTGACGCCGACTTGAACCAAATGGCCGACAGAAAACAGCGCGTATGCGTTGAATATCGAAATAACCTTATATTGATATATATTTTGATTACCTAGCCGTATCGGCATAGAGTGCACATTAAAATCGATTAACTAATTTAAAAACCAATTTCAAAAACCTAAAATCTAATTCTAGCCCAAGTGAGCCGATTCGGCCCTAATTCCTCTTTCTCCCTCATGCGACCGCACGACCGAATGAGCAAGCTCCCTCTCGACTCCTCTTCCGCACGCAAGGCCTCGATCGACCTCCCTCAACGCAATCGGATCTCCCCTCTCATCTTCACGGGTTGAACAACACTACTCTGCTGCCAACGTTTCCTCTCATAACAGTTTTTTTCCATGTAAGAACGGTGGTATCTGTATCCTCCTCTCTAAATTAAAAGGCTTTATTTCCTCTCCTCCAGAAAACCAAAAGGGTGGGATCCTCCTCCTTTCATTTTCTTTTCTATTTTTTCTTCCCCTCACAAATCTGAAAATCATCCTCCCCTTCCTTCAACTTCATTTTGTCTCTCTCATTTTCCTCATTTTTCTCCAAAACCGAAAATCCACCCTTATTTTTCTCTCATTTCTCTCCAAAATTGAAAATCAATTTTCAAATTCCCTCATTTTCCACCAATCCGAAATTTCCCCCATTTCTTTAATCCGAATTTCGTCGCAATCGGAAGAAGCAACACCGTTAAGAGGCGGGTTATTCTTTCGGTTTCTGATATCGTATTCTTTGCATCACCTCTCCAAATTTTGCTTCGTCAAAACTGGAGAAGAACACCGTCAAGAGGCGGGTTCTTCTTTCGATTTCCAGCGTCGCACTCCGCGCATTATCCTTCCAATATTTGTTTCACCGTAAACCGGGAAAGAACGCCATCAAGAGGCGGGTTCTTCTTTCGGTTTCCGACGTCACCCTCCTTGCATCACCCTTCCAATCTTCGCTTCGCCGCAATCGGGAGAAGCAACACCGTTAAGAGGCGGGTTCTTCTTTCAGTTTCCGGCGTCGCATTCCTTACATTACCTCTTCAAATTCCCTTTGCCGCAGCTAGAGAGGCAACACCGTCAAGAGGCGGGTTCTTCTCTTGCATATCAACCCCATCTCTTTGCCGATCTTTGCGGTGTGCAGAAAAATGAGTCAGAACATGTGGGATCTGTGAATGTGGATATATATACATGCTTATGTTTCTTTACAGGTTCGAAGACATCGTCGTGCTCAAAAGGGCGCGATAAGATGAAAAATCAGCTATGGTGTCGCAAGACACCACTCGCTATGCTCATGAGGGTGTATCGAGTAAGCCAACATCCGTTAGATATCGCTCCCCCTAGCCAATATGCTATCGAAATTTCGTCAAAATCTCATGACTTAGAAAAAAAATGAAAAGTAAAAGAATCGGCTTAAGAACTTCACACAATGAAACCTAAAATTAAAATTCAAATTAAAAAACTCCAAACAAAAAGGAAAGAAAATAATATGTGACAAACATAACAAAAAAATAAAACAAAAAGGGGGGAATGAAAAGAACATACGAGATTTATTCAAATAGAGTTGAAAGCCCGCTAAAGTCTCTAACTGCTCCCTTTCAAATGTTCTAACTCCAACCCTTCAAACAAATGGAATAGAATAGTAGACTCTCTCTTGGCCTTATTTATAGAAATTAGAAGAGGTAGTGAATGGTTAGCTTTCAAAAGAAAAGGAGGGGAAAAATGAATGTAGGAGAGTTCAAATTAAAAAGTGGGGGAAAATAAATGTAGGAAAGTTTGAATAAAAAGAGGGGGGAAATGAGAATTACTTCGAGGGGTAAATCTTATTTTAAAATAACAAACTAAATTATCATTTGAACCTGTAGCTTTAAAACAAAAGTTGTCACCGAAACTGTAACTTTAGTACAAGCACACAGAAGGCGATACTAAATCAAAATCTTTAAAATCATAGAGCTTCATTTTATCAAAAATTAAGGGATTTCATTCTAATTATGAATTTTAAAATCAACAAAATCACTGATTAAGTGAAATTATCTAAAATTATAAATTCTTGTATGTGCTCGGACATAGAGATTTCAAGTGCAAATTTTAATCGAAAAGAAGCAGTTAAATTGAAATAAAAAATAAAAATACAAAATCAATCTCATAGTTCAAACATAAAATTACCTAAAATTACTATACACCCGCATGGGCCCCAACACTCTGCTGGATGCTTAAATTCAAGTGTCTGAAGATGCTGTGTAAGTTGCTTCCCGGTTTTTAATATTCAAATTTATTCAATTATTAAATTAAAATTTTTAAATAAACACTTATTAAAACAAAGTCAAACTATTCATCAATGCATTGATTCATGAATAACACTTTATGTGACATAATGAGTACAATGAGTTGGATTCATATATGAGTCAAATTTAACTCGATCTGAATAAATGTGACTCAAATCTGACTCGTTTATTAAATAGATCATAAACTTCAACGCTACCCATACTCGGATTCAACTAGATTAACCCAAAACACATATCGAGTGATTTATTTTGATACATATTTTAGATCAAAATTGAGCTAAATTCAAATTAACAAATCAAAATTAAATTTGAGGTAATCTCAAATTTACAAGTCAAAATTAGGTTAAATTTGAATAGAAAGATTACAAATATATCGGCTAATTTCTTTGACCCGAATACATTCCAAATCTGAATCTAGCAAATCTGAACCTAGTTTTATTTGGGTCAAATTTATGTGAGGTATCATGTCTAGAATTTTTGAAACCTATTAATGAGGCATCTGATCACCATTAATAACTAGACTATTGCCAACAATATCACTGTTAGAGCCAATAAGTTCTCAAACACACCACCTAGTATTGTAAGAAACTACGTAGTTAAGAAAAAATAGAAAAAATAGAAGAAAAAGAAAATAAGAGAAATAATCTAGACTTTTAATAATGAAAAAAATCTCTTAATACGACAACTGAATATCAAGAGTGTTTAACTCCTTTTATAATATTTTCTCTTATTTATAAATTTGAGTAGAAACAAAAAATTTCAATATTTATATTTTTATCATTACGTATATAATAAAACAATACTGTAATAAATACTCTTAAATTCGAACAAATGATTCTAACTCGTCATTGTAAATAGCTTTCACTATGCCAAACTAATGGAGTCCAAATAGGATGCCGATCTCACAAAGGCTGAGTTGAGTTGGATTGAATAATCCTAAATTTGTTGACTTTGATCTCCGTTATACAATGACAACTTTACCAGGAGCTCCTAAAAAAGTTAATTAGAGGTTTAATATATTTTTAGGACTGACTTTCTTTCTACATTTGATGAATTTAAACCTATCAAATCAAGCCCCGTTTGGAGTGACAGTGAGAGTGCGGATACTACATTTAAGTTACATTTTAGCTATAATTTGAAGATTAAAAAAATTATATTTTTAACTTGAATTTATTACTATGATGATTATCAAAAAATTATTATTTTACTTTTATAAATTTTTAAAAGTTATATTTCTACTGTAATTTCTTTTGTAATGCATTCATCATTATTTTTCATATAATTATAACTATCCTAAACAAATTGACAGGCTTCTTGACATCCTCACGAATTAAAAGCGATACATAATAAACGAAGAGTAGCAATCTCCTAACTAACGAGACATGATTTACGTTTTGTGAACCTTAATGAACTGTTTGAGATCAATTTTATTTTTAATTTTATATTATTTTTAAAATAATAAATATCATCAAATTTATTTTATTTTAAAATAAAATATAAAACAAAATAACATAAAAACAAAAGTAAAAAGCTAAAACTAAATTATCACAAAAAGCCCCAAAATAATATAGGCGACAACAAACCGTCGAGAAAAGAGAAAGGGCCAATAAGTGTCGGTGGAACGCAAATACAACAACAACAACGACGACAACGACGACGACAACAACAATAAAGCTTTATCCCACTAAGTGGGGCTGGCTATATGAATCCTTCGTCTCCATTATGTCATAATGTGTCAAATTCTCATTTAATTTAAGTATACTAAGGTCATTTTTTATACATCTTAACCATATCTTTTTAGGTCTACCTCTACCTTTCTTAACATATGACAAAATCTAAAACATCTACTCTTCTAACTGGGTCATTGGACGGCCGAGGCTTTATGTGGCCAAACCATCTAAGGCGACTCTCTCTAATCTTATCTGCCACTAGAGCTACTCCAAATTTTCCCGAACATGCTCATTTCTCATTTTATTTTTAAGAGTAAAGCCACTCATCCACCTGAGCATCCTCATCTCTGTAACACTTAACTTAGTCTCTTTCTTTTATTACAAGATTTTTATAAATATCAAAGTCTTACTACCATCTTATAAAATTTGTCCTTAAGTTTAAACGGTACACTTTTCTATCACACTATTGACCTACAAGTATGTATCATTATTCAAATTAAGCGTATATGACAAAATCTATGAAAATCAATGGCGACGTTGCATAATTGGAGATTAAAACCTTATAATCGCGAGATCAAAATTAATTAAAATATTTCTAAATCAAAAAATTTGATTGCATAATTGCGCTCAAAATATTAAAATTAATCAAATGAAGCTCGATCCATCAATTTATAATTAATCAATCAATCAAAATTAATTTTTAATGGAATTATGCGTGTATTGAGGTGAGGAAGCCCCGATGACATCCGAATGATCTCCGTTCGCGAAATTGGCTACGTTGTTATCGCCGAAACGTTGAAATCTATCATACGACGCCTTCCGGGGTCAATTCGGCAAAGTTTACACAAACGTCGAGCTATTCAAGTGCAACATCGCGTAATTCAAGTTAATTTCACTGACGTCATGTTGTCTAAACGACATCGATTAAATCAATCGTTCAGATTTGCGTATAATAAAATCTTAAAATTGATACTCATATTGATATGATTTATCACGCTAAATAATTTGATAAAATTTTGACACAAAATTATATTAATCTACAATTAAAATGACTAATGACTACTTAATCTATTTTATATCCTCCTAATTTACCTGGTCACCCCAAGTCACTAATTGGAGTAGCCGTCCAATCGTTCCCATTGGGTGCCATTTGAGCAACCACTCAAAGATTGTGATTTGCCCTAATTCTACCCAAAACCGAGCGACTACTATGGTATTCGTGCATAAATTCTTCCGAGCTCTTCCTCTCTCGCGTGATTTCCCTATTCGCACGTCTCTTGCCCTTGGCCGAAACCCCTCTCTCCAAAGCTTCTCCCTCGTACCGTCTCCAGCTCTTAACTGAACGAAAGTACCCACTGTCCGTCTCTCTCTCTCGTTTCGTTCGTGTGAGCTGACCGAAGCTCTCTTTCCCTCCTTCCGCTAGCTCGACTTCTGTCGTTTTACCCATCGGCTCCACTTTGTTCGAGAAGAGACCCAAACGACAAGTTCTAATAAGATCATCAAGCTCCGATGTTGTAACCATTGATTTCAGTTTTCTGAATTTTGGCCAAATTATTCATCTGGTTGTTTCTCTCGATTAATTGTTGTGACTGATAAGTTTATTGAAGCAAGCTTTTACAGCTGCAACGATCAAGTTCCCGAGCGCACTCTTCGGCATGTTATACTTGTTCTCGATTCTGATGGTGCTGGATTCTTTTGCTCCATCTGCCGCCAAGGACGTGATGAACTTCTTTGATCTAGCAACTCTTTTCATACAGAGGTGGTTGCTATTGTTCTACGTACTGTCGGCTCGTTGTAATCACGGTTGTGGTGAGGGACATACCTGTACCTTCAGGCAGGGGCGGAACCCCCTTTTATTTTCAGGGTGGGCAAAAAGTAATTTAAAAAAAAGGTGAATTTAATAATAAATATACCAAAATGATGAATTGTATTACATTATCATCAATCTAATAAAAATATTTACAAACTTAATCTATTTTCATATTCGCATTATCAGATTTGATAGATTCAAAATATTAAATACTTTTCTCAATATAAGATAAAGACAATCATCAGCCAATCATCACTCATTCTACTACTGAATCGATGTTTAACAATCTTCATCAGAAAATGTTCCATCAGAAATGTAAGAATGAGCCAAAAATAATGTCATAAATTAGGATACACACCATCCTTCTTTATTTTGGCAAAGATCGAATACCATTTAAAGATGAGAAATCATCACTACTACGCACATCGATAATATAAGTAGAAGTGCTCACTGGCCACAAGCTCAACCGCGAAAAATCAGGATATAACTCGCAAGTCGAATAAGTTTTTTTATCGTTGAATTAATCACTTGGGTTTAAGCATGCCACACAAAAGAAATAATTGCGTTTGCTTCAAAAAAAATGATTATTCAGCCAAGTCAGATCAATTATAGTGTAGTAACTAACGCAATAGTGATGCAAGTTTGTTTCTTCACCTCCCGTAGTAAGCTTCCGACGAGTTTTAAAGGTAAAACTCATATATGGAATATCAATCTCAAAAATATTACAAAAAAGAGACACTTCATGTAATAAGGAATCTCATCCACTATTTCTCATTATCTGTAATCGTTGCTTGGATATCTGCACTAATTTCATTGCATTTTCAATATCTTGGTCTTTTTTTGCAGAGATTGTGATAATTTATTTGTGATACCTAAAATATCAATCATCAAATGCATAGTAAATACAAAATCAAAAGACTCCATCAGACGATTAAAACACCGCTTCAACTGATTGATGATCATGTACTCATCCTCTTTACTATCTCAAGCACTTGAAAATACATACATCTTCATAAGACTAATTAAACTATGAAAATGTGAACTCCAACGAGTGTCACCAGTAGGTTAATTTCTTGATTCAAACCACGTCCACTAATTAAATCCTCTGTTTGGAGATGTAAAATAATCTTTTCATGTTGAATAGTTTTTAAAATGTGACTTCTCTTACAAGAACTTCCAATTGTGTTTAAAATTCTTGGAGTGATCTCAAAAAGATGCTTCACTTGCCAATATTTTTTGCTACAGCCACTAAACATAATTGAAGCTGATGGGCAAAATAATAAACATAAAATGCCTGAGGATTATCATTAAGAATGAGTGTCTTCAAACCATTAAATTCACCTCGCATATTGGATGCCCCATCATAGCCTTGACCTCGTATCCTATGCAAGCTTAATGAATGCTTAGCCAAGATAAAGAGTGTCTTGAGTGCAATAACTTGTTAAAGAAACATATTTAATGCTAATAAATCTTTCAATAACTTGATATTTTTTATCAACATATCTCACAGCGATAGCTAATTATTTATTTGTTAATACATCACGAGCTTCTTCCTAAACAATAATAGAAAAGTAAGAATCACCGATATCTTTGATGATAGAAGTTAAAGTCTCAGATGATGCCGCTTGACAAAGCTGTTTTTGTACATTTGGTGAAGTCAATTGTAATTTTGTACTAGCATTTTTAAATGTAACTTTTTAAATTTCTTCATTATGATCTGCAAGAAAATGGAATAATTCTAAATAATTTTCTTGGTTAATTGAATTAAAAGATTCATCGTGACCACGGAATGGTAATCCTTGTCGCAAAAGAAATCTAACACAATCAACTGCCGCTGTCAACATTACCCTATACTCTTTTTTGTTTCTCTCATCTTTAGTCAACCACATAGTAGAGATTTTGTGTTGAGTTTAGATCTTCACACTTTTGTCTTGCTTTACATGAGCACTATTGTGTTCACCAACGTGGGCTAAGAACTTTTCTTTTCTTTTCCAATTTTTAAATCCTTCTCTGATAAATGAATCTCCACCTCCTTGATTTATAGTAACTTGTTCTTAAGGATTAAATAAATAGTAATATAAATAATATGCAGCACCTTTCTGTATGCTATATTCTAACCAATATGGATATTCCTCAAACCACTTTGAATTAAATCTGCGTGCAACATTGCCTATCATTGTTTGAGAAAAATTATAACTTTTAGGTTGATGTGGCCCTTTTACCAAATATGCTCTATGTATTCTATCTCTGTCATTAACATCATAACTCCAAATCGGCGGACGAAGCCCAGGATCAGCCGGAAGATTATCGATATCAAGAACAACTCGTTCTTTTCTCTTTAAATAACGATCCATTTAGAAAATCCTAAATATGATAGTAGAATGCAAATAAAAATAAATCAATAAATAATGACACACTTTCAACCTTTTCAAAATAAATTCATAATATCTCAAGAATAACGACACCTTGGCCTTTTAAAATAAAATTAAACCAATAATATTTAAAAAAAGGCACACCTTTTTTTAAAATAAAATTAAACCAATAATATCTTAAAAAAAGTACACCTTCAATTGCTTAAAATTAAAAATGTTATTCACATACCTTAATTGATTGAGAAGAATGTTGCACTGAAAAATATTATTGAATAGCCTAATCCTTCAATATCACCTTCATAAAGCATATAATTAATGATTACTATATGTGATAAAAAATAACTTTGAATGCCCTAATCTAATGATTAATACACAAATTTAAGGATTACTTTTCTTGTAATTACAAATATGTGTTAGACTTGGTAGGATAACAAGCAAGTTTGTCATCAATCATGTGGCATTTGTTAAATAATCTCAAAGGAGAATGAAATTGGATATTGAAAAGAAGGCGATCACGTAAAGCGAAACTTTAGGCATAACACGCCTCTAGATGAAATTCAACTCTAGTATCAACAAAATTAAATGCATTGCATAACAAAATGACTATATCTCATTATGCATGGTCTATCCCAAGAATTTCAAAGAGAATTGGACTTCATACATCAAATACCCATGATTCTCCATTATTATGTAATGAAAAATTAGAGTTTAATTGGGAAGTTCTCTTTATCAAAAGTCATATAAAAGACGCGTGATTTGATCATAATTTGAAAGCAATTCTAATAAATTTATAACAAGTGTTGTAAGATTTAATGACATTCTCGATTTGGGATTTAGAGTACATAAATAATTAAACGTATTTCATTATTAATCTTAAATCAATGATGAATAAAGTCTATGTGAAATTTTAATGTAACTCGAAGACACTCTACAATATTTAGATTTGGAGAAATGCTAGAAAGAGAAAATTCAAGAATTTACAATAGAAAAATCGGACAATAATTGATGGAGGGATGGTTTTATTTATGCTTATAAATAGTATTATACTGAAAATCAAACAATAAGCTCAATCATTCTCAATGGAATTAAAAATAAAAGTTTTAATATATAAAGGAAGGAAGATCACTATAACCTTATCCTCTTTTCCTATGCTTCGCTTTGTCCTTCTCGACCTTCCGCTTCAGCTTCTCCAACTTCTCGGTTCTCCTCTCCATTTTCTATCAAGAAGAAAAAAAATAAAAAAGTAAGTCAAATCGAATGAAATAGTTAGTTATTAGATATTCGATTAAGACACGAATGTAGATCTTCTCAACGCCATCTCTTCACTAAGAATTGACCCTTGCCTTGAAGAACCGGAACTCCTCCGCCTCTTACCACTGCGCCGCCGCTATGGATCGAAAGACGGGTAACACATGAAACACGATTGCCCACCCTCGGGTAAGGGCGGTCCCAGATATGGACGGCGTCGACGATCGAAAATGAGGGAGAATATCCGCTCTTGAGGGTGGGCAAAGTGCGGCGAGAGAGATCTGGATAGCGAGGCTTCAGATTAAGAGGAATCGCCGGGCCGAGGGTTTATTTTGGGGGAGGAGACCGGAGAGTTTAAAGTAAATATATTAAAAGTCTAAAATACTCTCATAATTTTTTTTTTCAGGGTGGGCAATTGCCCACCCTCGGGTAAGGGCAGGTCCGCCCATGCCTTCAGGGCTCAAGATTTGCTTCATTTTAGTGGCAGGTTGGGCAACATCTCTGTGTGTTACGGGATACACTGCCTTAACAATAAGAAAAATAGTGAAGACAAAATGATTCTCGCTAAACCAATGATCAAACCGCTCCCTTATCAACACTTGAAATTTTAGTCGATCCTATCTTTGTTTCTTCATTTTTTCTTGCATTCATTAATCCAACTAGGCACAAGTGCAAGAACTTGTCTTCCTTTTCGCTTCGCATGATGGGCTATGGTTGGCTCCCGGTTTCCATTAATTGTTAAGAAGGTCTTCTATCCAATTGCCTGCTGTGTATTTTCTGCAGATTTGGTAGCAATAGCATAGGGGTATTTCTCCCGGTCCGGATTGAATGTTACTCTAGGAGATGGAGGGAGGAGTGATTGACTTTGCTAGCATTGTCTTTATTTTTCTCTCGTTTGCTATCACTAAGTTAATTAGCCTTTGAAGTACAATCTGAAATGTGGCATTGTGTAAGTTTAAATCTTTCATTTTTGCTATTTAGTTTCATTAAACTTGCATCTTTCCTAGTGCTTGTTCATAATTTACTCACAATCAATTGCCAAGTCTCTATGTTGCATTAAAATAATTATGTATTTGATGTCCATGAGTATTTGGAGGCTGAAATTATGCAAGATATATTGTATTATACCTTTTTTCTTGCTCTTGAATTATGAAAGCATATTGTGATAATGAAATCTTAGTTTCATTAGCTTAAATGTTATCTTTGAAAGCTCAATTTGGTCATTGATATGTTAGCATAGGGGTATTTCTCCCGGTCCGGATTGAATGTTACTCTAGGAGATGGAGGGAGGAGTGATTGACTTTGCTAGCATTGTCTTTATTTTTCTCTCTTTTGCTATCACTAAGTTAATTAGCCTTTGAAGTACAATCTGAAATGTGGCATTGTGTAAGTTTAAATCTTTCATTTTTGCTGTTTAGTTTCATTAAACTTGCATCTTTCCTAGTGCTTGTTCATAATTTACTCACAATCAATTGCCAAGTCTCTATCTTGCATTAAAATAATTCTGTATTTGATGTCCATGAGTATTTGGAGGCTGAAATTATGCAAGATATATTGTATTATACTTTTTTTCTTGCTCTTGAATTATGAAAGCATATTGTGATAATGAAATCTTAGTTTCATTAGCTTAAATGTTATCCTTGAAAGCTTAATTTGGTCATTGATATGTAATGTCTGTTTCTTTCTCTTGATTTGGGGAATGAAAAGAGAGCAAGTGTATTTTTATTATTCATGGGTGTAATCCTATGTTGATGTTTGGCTTGATGTGATAAAGTGAGATTGCAATTCCCAAGAGATCCTTCTCACTTCTATTTGGCCTTTCTCTACCATTTAGAAATGTTTAGAGAATGTATTAGTTAAATCATGTTATCATGCAAGCAAATATTTTTGTTGAATTAAAAATTCAAATTTATATTCATTAAATGAAGTTAGTTGTTTCATCCTATGCAAATCAAGTATTACTTTCAAGCAACTATCATGAGACAAAACATGATTTATATTAGTCTCCTTTCTATTGTATCTTTTATCTTGCATTTATATTAAAATGTTGAGAATTGGAGACATAAGATATGCAAAATCTTCTTTGTGATTATCTATTAGCAAAATATGAAATATATACATATCTCTTGACCTTTAATTACTATATTGCGGGCTTTGAGAAAGATATTTCCTCATTTACATTCGAAGAGAGAAGAATGAAATGGTGCTCACATGTGATCTACAGTTTATGTTACAACTTGCTATTTAAATATTCCAAATACAAAATTCAGGTGAAATGGTGATGAAAATGATGCTATAGCAAGGGGGCATCTGTTATATTTTAATTTCGTGCACATGTAAATGAAAATTTGTAAAAATATGCTCTGATATAAGTACATGTTCACATTATTCCAATGTGGCAGGAAAACCTATGATAAGTACCCGTTCACATTATTCCAATGCGGCGGGAAAACTTGTGATAAGTACATGTTCACGTTGTTCTAACGTGGTAGGAAATCTGCTATGATAAGTACCCGTTCACATTGTTTCAATGTGGCGGGAAAACTTATGATAAGTACATGTTCACGTTGTTCAAACATGACAGAAAAATCTGCTGTAATAAGTACCCGTTCATATTGTTCCAATATGGCGTGAAAACTTGTGATAAGTACCTGTTCACGTTATTCCAACATGACAGAGAAATCTATTCCTATAAGTACCTGTTCACGTTGTTCCAACGTGGTAGAAAAATTTGTTGTGATAAGTATCTGCTCATGTTGTTCCAACGTGGTAGGAAAATTATTTCTTTTTATGATATAAGTACTTGCTCACATTGTTCCAACGTGTCAAGAAAATGTTATGTTATGTTGTATTAACCTTGGCATTGTGGACAAATAAATTTTCGACTACGGTGTCTCACGACACCTACCATGCACACCTTTCTTGGCGTGGTGGAAAGGCTAGTCTCCCAAAATAGCCCCCATATGCGGGGATGACGTCGGAAGGTTACTGAAAATTTTGGTAAAAAAAAAAAATGTATAAATGCCTAAGTTCTTGATTTGGAAAGTATGTGTATATGTTCATTCATGCTTAGCTCATTCATCATACCATATGATAATTACAATATGCTCACTTATGCTTAGTTTAATTGTTACTTGAATCTTCATAGCATATGACAATTACTTGTTTAAAATTTAAACTTTTTTTCCCTAAGTGGTGATTATGCTATATGAACGGGTGAGAAATAGAAATGCGACACTCAATGCATGTTATGATTTAAACTTTACTTCATTGTCAAGTATGTCTTTATATACTACATGAATGAGTTATTTAAAATAAGACATCTTAAGAGACAAAGAAGTAAAGGCCTTCCTTTAGATCTATACTTATATTGTGTGACATTAAGAAAGAATGACAAAGAAGTGTAGATCTCCCCTTAAATCTATGCATATGTTATGAGATATTAAGAGGTAAATGACAAAGAAATAAAGATTTTCCCTCCTTCTTAATGACATTAAAAAAACTATAGAAATTAATGGGATGACACAAATCCCATTTCCATTTTCTTTTTTTTGGCCTCATACTAAGGGGCTAATCATTATAAATAAGAGAGAATTCTTCTCTCATGAAGACTTTACTTTCCAATTTCTCCCTATTTTACTTACAAAATCTATTGTAAGTTTAAGTCTCTTAAGAGAGAGTTCATCTACCCTTCAAAGGAAGAGATCCCCAATACTTAAGCTTGTTCTTCATAGCACATCAACTTATTTTGGCAAAGGAGAAGAAATCATGTCATAATCACATGCTTAGTAATAAGACAAGATGGGCCTGTACAAAACATTACAAATGGGCTTGTACAAAACATTACAAATGGGCTTATACAAAATATCATAAATGGGCTTATACAAATAGGCTTATGAAAATTATGATAAAGATAATGCGTAATGGGATGAACATATGTTTAAGTTGTCATGTTGTCATATTGTCATGAACTAAATGTTGCAAGCTCATGATTACCCTTTCCTTTTGCCTCCCCCTATGGCTTGGTCATTTGCAATTATGAGGATCAATATTCATATAAGAAAAAAATTTTCAGATTCCTTTAACCTTGTATAAGGAAGATTTTAGATTTTTCTTAATCATGAGCTAAGGGAGATAATGAAAGAAAAATTGAATGACTTCATATTTGAGCTAATAAACTTTTAAAATGTCATTTGAAAAGAAGTTTAATGCAATTTTAAGCCCCTTTTAGCTTGCTGATTGGCAACGTTAAAGTGACATTTTACCTAATAAATGTTCATGTTACACCCATAAACAAGTGTCAAACTTATATCTTGCATAAGATAGGACATAATTCTCCAAAATTACTTACTTTATATGAAGCCCAAATGCTAATAGATTCTTATTTAAAAGAATGAGAGAATGAAAGATAAGAAGTAAGTAGGTAGCTTCATTAGCATCATCATTCTTTCCTTTCTATAAATATATGAAAGGGTGTCTTGAAGTAAGAATGAATATTCATTAAGCATGAAGCTCTCTTTTAAATTCAAAGAAGTATCGAATGAAAATTCATATACAAGTCTACATTTGAATTGATCTCTATCCATCCAAATTCTAATATGCATAAAGGAGTTTGGATGTGATGTGCAAACTTATGTGTGATTCATAACATCTCCTCCCTTAAGATAGATATTGCACTCGATGCTTAGCACATGTTTTAAAAGGTTAAATGTATATCCTATAAAGATGTCATATTTGATTCACGATGAGTGGAGAAGGGTTTAAATTCATATCATTAAAGAACAAATGTTCACTTAATGTGAAAGTATATATCTTATCTCTTTCGAACAGATGCATGCTTGATCATCTAGAACATATACTCATTTGATTTGCATTTAAAATGTTGAATTCAAGAACAGATACATGCTTGATCAAGAATATATCATTACTTGTTTTATAACATGTATTAAATATGACAAGTCATATTAAACATAGTCATTTCAACTTTGACATTCAATTATCTGTGCAAAATTTAAAAGAACAGATACTTGTATGTATGTTAAAATGTCTACTAGATCAAATATTTAGGGGAAATATGTAACCCAAATGCAAAGTGAAAGAACAGATAATCGCACTTTTTTTGTCTTAGGACCGGGTCCGGGTTAACAAAGCCCAAAAATGCTACACCAAAATCAAAACTTACAATTTGACATTTACACTTCAACTTAGACATCTTAATGTTCATACAATATTTTAAAAGAATAGATATTTGTATGTGTGTTGAAGTGTTCAAATATTTAGGAAAATATGCAAGTTAGATATAATAAAAATAAACAGATATTGTACTTCCCGGTTTGGTCTTAGGACCAGGTTCGGGTTAACAAAACTTAAAAAAATATCATATTAAAACTTATGCTTGGAATTTGAAACATATGTCATGTCGAATATAATTACTTCAACTCAAACATTTAAATATCTATGTAACATTTTAAAAGAACAGATATTTGTATGTACGTTGAAGTATTCATTAAATCAAACATCTAAAAAAAAGATATGCGAGTTATGTGCAAAATGAAAGAATATATACTACACATCCTGATTTAGTCTTAGGATCAGGTTCGAGTTAACAAAACCTAAAAATTCGATTATGATATTATAAGAATTTTCATTTAATAAAATCTGATATGCTAATTCTGTCATATAATGACAAATGATAAATCTATTAACACTTCTCAAGTTCAAACTTCCAAGAGAAAAGTCTCAAACCCGATCTACGCAAAGTTGACAAGGTTTAGATGATTACAAATATAAGAGCATTGAATTTAGACTCGATCTACAAGAAAACAGATAAAGTTGACAAGGTTTGCTATATTCAAAAGATTATCATTATTATGGTTTAATTAATAAATTATCATATATTCAAATCTAAATCAAGCATAAAATGATCAAAAATTTAAATAAAATAATAAAATATAAATGAAATCAAATTAATTATTTAAATAAAAATTTAAAATCAATCCACCCCTCCACAATTATTTATCTGAGGGTGACAAATTAAGAAGACTTTTGCTCACAAAGAGCCAATGCCAAATCAAATACATAACTATTTTCACACTCAAATAATCTTAAGCTCGTAAAGACGTGGCTCGTGTCCTCTATCTGCATAGTTTTGTCACAAAATGGCACCACATAAATAGCAATTACAACCAGATCCTTCTGACTGAGTGATTCGCCGCGATATGACACCACTAAATTATGGTCACGACCGCAACCCGTATGTTCCCCAACGGCTTTGCACTTTGAGCTGTGAAATATATAATGTATTTAATCGAGCAAAAAGCCCTCTGTTAGCTAATGTTGACTTATATTTATCTTCTTAGACAAACTCCATGCTAAGTCTACAAGGACACCTTGGGTGGCTATGTGTGTCGATAAGGATCCTTCGTTAAGTCTACCTCCTCGACCAAGCTAGGGACCGTGGCGGCGTGATGATGGAACCATGAGATCTAGATTGGGCGCATCATCGTTCCCCCAATAAAAAGTTTTAAATTAAAATGATAAATTTAATAAATCATAAACTTCATTCACTACAATTATATACTCATTATTTAATGATTCATCGACTAGCCTTAATCGAAAGTGCTCTCTCAGTATTGAGAAAGGTAATTAACTATAGGGGCTTGAGCCTATAGGAAATCTCGAACCAGATCTAAAAGTCCTTGCAAAATGAGGACGAAATCTTTGGGTAGTGTGTCTATTATCATTTGTCTTTTGAAATTTACCGACACTTAAAACACTCTTTTCATCCAAAAGTCGATGACAAATTTTCGGATCCCACACACACAATAGGCTAAATGCATTCCTCCACTTCAATCATCCAACTTGAATTCTACTAATAACATCTCCATCTATTTTCACCATCATTTTGAACAATATAGCCTATATATCTGAATCGCTCACTCTTTTCAATGACTTGTTCACCTAATGTCACAAACACTATCACTATAACTTCTACAACTAAAATTATACTTCATATATTCAATTTTAGATCTACTTAAACAAAAAATATTTAAACTCTAAGTTTGACCTCCATAATTCAAGTTTCTCTTAGACTCCCTCTCTAGTCTTATCAATAAGAAGAATGTCATCAACAAAAGGCATACACCAAGGTACATCTTCATGTAAATGCCTAATAAGAACATTCATAATTAAAGAAAACAGATAAGGGCTTAAAGTTGATCCTTGATGTAATCCAACTTAAATAGGAAAATATTTTGTCAATCCTCCTTGTGTTTGGACACAAGTAACAGCTTTAGTATACATATCCTTAATGACTTGAATATAACTAATATTAACTCTTTTCTTTTCTAAAACTCTCCAAAGAACATCTCTTGAAACTTTACCATAAGCTTTCTCTAAATTAATAAATATCATATGTAGATCTTCCTTGCTTTCTCTATACTTCTCCTTCAAACCTCTTAACAAATGTATAACATTCATAGTAGATCTACTTGGCATGAAACCAAACTGATTGTGAGAAACTTTTATATCACATCGTAACCTATGCTCAATTACTCTCCCCCATAATTTTAATGTATGACACATTAACTTAATTCCTCTATAATTTGCACACTCTTGTGCATCACATTTATTCTTAAATATATGAACCAACAAACTCTTTCTCCACTCATATGGTATCATTTTAGTCTTTAAAATAACATTAAAAAGATTTGTAAGCTAAAAAATTCCTTGATCTCCTAAACATTTCCACACTTAATGTAATATCATCAGGTCATCTTGTTTTCCACAATTCATTTTCTTTAAAGCTTCTCTAACTTCAGATTTACTAATACGATGATAAAAACAAATTTCTCTATTTTTGTTTAGGGTATTAAAGTTGCTAAAATCAATCGTATTTTCAGGTCCTTCATTGAAAAGTTTATCAAAATACCTCATCCACATATTTTCAATATCCTTTTCTAAGAAAATTACTTTATGATTTTCATCTTTAATATCACTTTGATCTTTACTTCTCCTATCTCTTTGCTTAGTTAACTTATAGTTACGTCTTTCACATTCTTTAGTATCTAATCTATTGTATAGATCACCAAAAACTAAATTTTTGCATTATATAATTTTCTTAAAATCTCTACATGTTACTTTATATTTTTCCCAATTATCCGAATTTTTACATCTAAACTAAGTTTTATAACAACACTTCTTATTTTTTTATCTTTTCTTGCATTCACCACCAACTATTTTTATTAAAAGAAGCTTTTACTTTTGATTTTCCAAGTATATTTTTAATAATTTGCTTAATTTTAGTTGCTACTTACTCCCATATAACACTAACTTTCTTATGAACATCCCAAATTCTAATCTCTTGTAGCTTGTTCTTAAAAATATTTTTATTAGTGTTCTTTAAGTGCCCTCATTTAATCTTAAGGACAATAATTTGATTTATTTTTCATCTTTCAATCTTTAATCTTAAAATCTAAGACTAATAATCGATGTTGGCTATTTAAACTTTCACTTGGAATGACCTTATAATCTTTACAATCTCAACAATCTATTTTCTTATCAGAAAATAATCAATATGTGTTTTACTAGATCAATTTTTATAAGTAATAAGATACTTATCTCTTTTCTTAAATAAAGTATTAGCAATTACAAAATCATAGGCCAAAGCAAAATCTAATATAATCCTACCTTTTTTATTAATCGCTCCAAATCCATAACCACCATGAATATTTTTAAAATCTTACCACTTTACTAACATATCCATTTAAATCTCCTCCAATAAATATTTTTTCTTCGAGATATCTTTTGTATTAAGCTCTTTAAGTTATTCAAAAAATTTGAAATTTTGTCATCCAAACATACTGAGGAGCGTAAATATTTATAACATTAATAATCTTAATATCAACAATATTTTTAAAATTATAATTTTATCTTTACATCTATTAATATTTATAACATTATCCTTCAATTTTTTATCTATAATCACATATACGTCATTTTTAATTTAACTTCTACCTGAATACCAAAATTTAAAATATAAATTATTAATCTCCTTAACTTTCTCCCAAACCCATTTAGTTTCTTGAACGCATAAAATATTTATCTTCGAACCATAATATCTATTAATTCTATCAATTTACTTATAAGAGTACATATATTTCAAGTTCTTAACTTAATTCTAATTTTATAGACTAACTTCTTTGCCTGCATCTGTTCATAATGTGAGAACCCTTATTAACATTACACCTGGGCATCGATACAACGGCCCTTACACCTTTACACTATATTCAGGCCATACAACGCATCATCTTCAGGGGACGCTCTAGCATTAACACTGCTTTAAATGATTCATGTCATAATTATTTTGACAAATTTTGATTATTTTGATAAATTTTCTACCGATTACTGTACCCTCCATTTTTTAACTCAGGATCGGCAATGATAGTGTTGGAACGCAAATGCAAAATTTAAAAAATAAAACAAACAAAACTTGCTTGATTTCAATTAAAAATAAATTTTAAAATCGCCGCCATCTTACCGCAAATACACGTCCATAAACCTGATAATGTAAAAAAACTGTTTGATATAAATAAATAAATAATAAAACCATCTCTCTTACACCATACAAATAAGTGTGCCCACACACCAATAAGTATCCACTTAAACAAAAATCCTGATATCGGCTTCCAAGGAAACTAATTCTTCTTCACTCACCTTCTTCCAAACACCACCAATTAACAGCCTGCCTTGCATGGGGAAGGGATTCTCCGGTGCAGGCGAACCATCACTTTGTGGTGTCTGCTTCAATTTCTTTACATCATCATTATCATCATCAGAAAATTCGCTGCCATTGCAAACCATTTCAATTTCATCAGCAGCACAAACATTTTCAACGTTAGGGTTAGTTGTTTCAGATTTCTCCGCCTCTCTTTCAACTTCCATGGCGTCAAGAATTGGAAGAACTGCAGTAGAGCTGAAGGAGCAGGGCAACATGCCAATGGGGCATGCTACCCATGATTTGGTGACTGCCCACCTTCTTGTTGGTGCACCAGAGTTGCTGCTTATATGCATTATATCTCTATTTTTACAATTCAGGAGATGCAACTTTATATTCTTCAATCTTTCTTCGGCTTTCTTGATAGATTCCTCCTCTTTTAATAGCATGCATTCATTATAGCTTAGAGTGGCCGCTGAGAGATCCAGGTCTTGGTCCATCAAGGCTAACAAAGGGAGTTTCTTGAGTTTCTCAGTCAGCGATCTGTTTCCACTCATCTCAGAAAGAAGCAGCACTGCCTTTAGCAGATGCTCGTCGCCTGGAACCAGCAGAGTAAGGCATTTATGGAGAAGGTTTGAGAGGAGAATTTTTGGTGCAGTAATATTATCTGTCGAAAGAACTTTATTTTCTTCAACGAGCGTGATTTGCCCGGACTCCTTCAATGCTTTTAGATTTCTTATAAGATGGAGAACCAGTGATCGAAGATGACAAACTTGATTTATCTCAACCTGGTTTTGTGAGGAAAGGAAGTGGTTCCCATCTGCTGATGCAAACAAACGGTGTGATAAGAATAACTAGTTTAAATCTGACTAAATCAACAAAATATATTGACTCAATCAACAAGAAATATAGCGGGAACCAAAAGAAATACCAATTTCAAAGTTCCTGGAACCCTTTTCTTCAATCATCTCAAGGACCACCTTTAGCATGTTAAGAAGCAATCTTGGTTTCTTTTTAGAAAGTTTAGATATTACTGTCTTTAAATCAATCAGGGAGACTGCAACTGGCTTCGAAACACTGCACTCGGAATCATCAGAGTGTTCCATGCTGATGTCATCCGAGACATCGGATGCTTGAGAGGAAAATTTCCAGCAAGAACGACACAACTTCTGATGGATACAAAGAGTAAAGATGAGCAGCTCTTTTGGTAACCTTCATTATTTCTACAGTCGAAACTGCAAATTTCAGCATAAATGACATCAACATCTATCAAATCATTTGAAACTCATTTGCATTTTATTTGTTGGTACGATAGATATAGTGCAACTCAAACAAGTCAGCTTCTAAAATTTTTGTGAAAAATTAGGCTAAATTCCAAAATGATCTCTGATTATTTGCAAGCGACCATTTAATCCCAGAGTATCAAATTTCTTCAATTTAGTCATTAACTATACAAAATTGTCGCTCAAGGACAAAATTGAGATCAATTTGGTATCACTATTTCTTTATGAGAGACCACCATTTTGGATCAATTTTGTATACTCAGAGACTAAATTTGAGAAATATGATATTCCGAGACTAAATTGGTCATATGTAAATAGTTAGGAGATCATATTAGAATTTACTTGGTGAAACAAATAAAGGAATATCATTCTTGCTAAACAACCAAATGACCAACCAATTAAAATTATGATAACAGAAACAATGTGCACTTTTATGTTAGGTGAACTGAAGGAAATTATTTTTTTGCTACCAAATCTGAAGACTCCTGTGATTTACTGAACATTGAACTCTTGAGCCAGTTTAGTCTTTGAAGGCACCTAATGCAAAATATAAAAATATAACATGTCCTGTAGACTCATATAAGCCATACAATCAAGGTGATAGAATAGCCTTCTTGTATTAGTGACATGAATATTACTAAAGCTAAATATTTAGAATTGAAGCAATTAATTACCATCGGATTTAGAAGTCAGCAGCCTTTCGCTTATATTGGAGAGTTTATGGCATGCCGCAAGGATGGTAGTTCTTTTAAAGCCTACACAAAAAGTAAACAATATGTTGAGTAAAGAGGAAGGCGTGATGGATGACAAATTTTTGTTGAGTGATAGGCTAATGTGAGTCCGTAAGTTTAATCGTTAATACTACATTGGTTCGTGCAAAATCTTGGAGTTCAGTCCTTTCTCAAAACCTCCGGGGATAAGAAAGATAAGGTCATGCATTCAAATATTGTTCATTGTAACTGAAAACATAAATAGAAGGTCGAAACAGCTTGTAATTTAATTGATTTTAATTTTCCATTCACTTTATTTGACCAGAAAGTTCTAATTCAACAGCCATTCTGCTATGACATGCCGTGGAAACTTATCAACTAATGCACCCGTAACTCAAAATGAAGGATTTAGGTTTCGCTATTCAAAATACATGCATACTCGAGCGGCCCCAAGTTTGATCATCCATGTTATAAAATTTGGAGTTGACAAGACCTGTGCTAAACACGATATTTAAACTCATATTTTCAATCTGATATAATCAATTCGTCAACAAGGACTGAGAAATAGATGCTCGCTAGTCAATTTCATGGAGTTTATTTGACAACTATTTACATACAACCTTCAAAATCTTCCACAAGAAAAAAAAAAAGCTTCAACATACACTTTAGTATGTTAATAGGTTATAGGACAAGGTCCTAAGACCCATCTCTTGAGGTCCGATCCTCTGTGTCCCAAGGATGTGAGAATTGACAAGACCTCTATATCGAGATAAGTCATTGTAACACTAATTGAAAAAGAGTTTTCCTATCTAGCGAATTTACAGTCAAACAATCAATAGTGAAATCTATAAAATTAAGTTTTGCTTGAACTTAACAAACAACCTTTGAACCCTTTTATCAAGAAAATTCATCTCAAAAATGAAAACCCTTGATGCTATTATGCTTGTAAAGCATAATATTGAGTTTGTCCTATAAACCCAATCCTCTACATATAAAAATAGAGTTGAAAAGTATGTTGTGCGATGAAGTCCTGAGTAAATTTAAACTACAAACAACTTTATGACCCGGTTCTCTGTAGGCAAACAAATAGAGTCCATAGAGTGCAAAGTAAGAAAATGAAATTATTAAAATACCTCAATGATAACTATGTTGATAGAAAATCTCAGCTAGAGGAAATCTCTACTTTCAAAATTTCATAGATTTTGATATATATCACTTTAAATTTAAATCAATATAAAAACAAGAAAAGAAATTTGAAGAAATATGAACTAATCAAATGAAATTCATTACATAAAACTTAAAACAACTTCAATCATCTGAATCAATTTGTCAAGATGACAAATTTATAACCTTAGCTCATAAAGACCAATGTCATATTATCTACTCTTATATTCAATCTCAAATCATCTCAGGTTAATAACGATGAGCTAATGTCCTCTATTCGTATAGTACTGCCACAAAAGTGCACCACAAAAATAGTATTTAAGATCAAAATATTATGATCAAGAGATTTACAACGAAATGACACCATTAAATTATGATCATGACTAAAATCGTATATTCTCCAACAATTTTATCCTATAAGTTATGAATGATAGAAAATATTTGATATGACACAAAACTATCTATTAGTTAAGGTTGATTTGAAATTATCTCTTCAAGCAAACATTCACACTAGATATTTAAGATTTTCTTAAACGACACAACTCATGACTACTATCAAGGACGGTTAATTTGAATTGTCTACCTCATCTAAGTAGACCAAAAATTACAACAACCATGGATGATAAAATCTTGAGATTTTGATCAAGTTTGTTAACATTTCCCCCACCATCCACTTTAAGTTAAACGACGTGGTGAATTTTCTTAGTCTAAAACCTAAACTTCTACTACTATACCATAAGTTCTTGGTGCCTAACAACTAGCCTTAGTCAAAAGTTCTCTTTCATCACCGAGAGATAAAATTAACAATAGGTGCATGTGCAAAAAATGAAATATAGAAGTAGATTTAAAGTCTTCACAAGATGAGGACAAAATGTCTAGGTAGTATTTTATATGCAATTTAATTTGTCTTATAAAAATTTGACCCAGAATAACAAAACTATCATGAGAGCCGGAGGTGAATTTTAAGCTATCATATACAATTTTGAAGCAATGATATGCTTATCACATACAATTTGAAAGAAAAAAATGCCTAGCAAATTATTAGCTCATAATTGGCAGTGACTTGACTTCCAAGCACTTCAATTTAGCAATGAAGACAACAAATTCTCCCAAAAAAGATTTTTTCTCCCTAAAATGAAGACAACAAAAAAATATATATATAGTATAGCTGCCTTTTGAAAGGTATTGGTTATTTCCACATTATTTTATGACTGTTCTCATTCACTTGGCTCTAAATAAATAACCTTCGATTCTTTCATGCTCCATATCATAACCCAAATATAAGTTTTACCGAGCATATTATATTGACAAAAAAAAAATAGAAATTAGTTGGATGTCGTGTACATACACATCATGCATGAAATAGATGATAATATTAAATCCTGCTAACAGAGTGTCAGGCATATGAAAATTAGTTGCAAGGCATTAACAAAACTTTATACATACAACTCGACATTAGGGGCAACATCACACTACACCCCATCTATTTTCACTCCTTTCATCCTTCGTATAAAGATTCCACAGTCATGGCAAAACTTTCTCAAAAATTAGAGCTAATGAAAGAGCAGGCATATTCTTACAAGGAGGAACATTCAAATAGCTGTTCATCTTTGAAAGTGAACTATGAGTAAAAAAATATTGCAATACTCACGGCCACTATTTAAACTTTAACTTATACATTCATGATAGTGAAGCCGATTGAGATAAATAAGGATTAACAAACGCAAGATTTTTAAAGACCGGATTTCCTGAAAATCGCATGAAAGTTAACTATTAAATGGAGTTTCTACGCCCAACAACTTAGATGTTAGAAAGCATATATAATATACTCACATTTTCTTTTGAGCTTTGTAGAACTCTCTCAAAACACGATGGGATGTTACAAGAGATCATCTCACATAATCTAGATTTTACTTTTTTTCTAGGATTATGAATTGCAATTCTCTGAGGTTCCCAGTAATTAGCCTTAAGCCACTCGAGTGCCTAAAATGACAGAAAATATTAAAAAACAAAAACAGCTATTGCAAATACAAAGTAAAGAATACGACATGAGTAAAATGCCTATACTTGTAGTATATATAATCAAATTTAGTAAATAAATTATTTGCAACAATGCTAAACACATAAATTATAGATGAAGAGATTAATTTTTAAAGGCCGATGATTAACAGGTGAGAGAAACAAGGGCAACAAAAGTGCATGCTCGACTACAACATAAAAAAGAAAGAGTACCTTTGCACTAGCCGAACGAGCCAGTTTGAGTGAAGGAAGACAGCGATGAGAACTCTCTAAATGGAAAGGTAAGACAGAGCGTCAAAGTTTAATCACTCGAATAAAGTGAGCAACGCACATGTTGATAAAAATAGAAGAACTAAGTTTCCCCACCGTGACGAATATCAACCAGAGTCCGTGGAATACCAATTGCATCGGCTAAATCAGATATCGAGCGCCCTGTTTCCTTATGTGCAGGCTCAACAAAATCATTGACGAGTCTATTGTGAAAGCTAAGAATTTGTTAGACAGCATTAAAAGATCCATTACTAGAAAATCAAAATTAAATAATTTTTATTAAGGAACTCTATTATGCAATAAAAAAGAACATATTTAAATCAAATGAAAAGATCAGTAGTTTAAGCAAAATAATTGAAAAAAGAATTACGATATTTTGCATGATAGTTGAAGTAATATTCAACAATATAAAATATAAACTATAAAGAATGAACCACTGCAAGCACTTCACAAAAAGTTCTCAATAAAATCATTAAAAAAGAAAAAGGAAGTAGAGACATCAAGACTTATGATCCCAGGACTCATTTGACAAAATAATAAAGAAAACCTTTAGAAAAAGAAAGAAGAAAACAAAATGTAAATGCTTGGATTGAATCGAAAAAATGATCCTTTGTACAAGAACAGGTTGGAAAATCAATAGTAAAAATAACAGAGTGCCTAAATGGTAACTACATGCTTATTAACGTAGGTGCAATTAGGATGCTACACCCCAATACTGCCTTAATAAGAATGAGCAACTGTCTTGAAACCACCAAAGATTGTGCTAGAACTAAAACAACACAATTATCTGTAAGTTGGAATGGGTTAGTCACTTCCACATATATCATCCTACAACCTACCATGCAAAGTCATCACCCAAACGCAGCCTAACACTTCCTTAAAAGGAGGACGTCTAGAAATTTTTCACAAAACAGGACAATAGATTAGTAAAAATACATAATAATGGAGCACGGATTACTTAAAATTATGCAATATATTTTGCGCTTTGAGGCACACAAAATGACTTGAGGCTATAGCCTCACACCCCTCAAACCAGAGAGATGCATAGACATCTTTAAACAAGCTTATGATGACTTTTTTATGAATGGACAACATAGCAAAAAATTAACAAAAGTAACAAAATGTTAATATAGAATTTTATGTAACAGAAATTATAAAAAGCCAATATATTGATTTTTTTTAACAATATTCTTATTAAATTTTAAAGTGCTTGAAATGAAAATGATGATGATTAAGAGGATGTTGATACAAGAAGTTAAATACAATGATGATTCTAAGTAAGACCCACTAAGTGATAGATGAAGAAGTGACTTTAGAAATTGAAATAAAATCCTTAACTCAAAGCTAATTCGTTTTTGGATATGTTTATTTAGTACTTATTTATGTTTACATGTCTGTCTTAGACTTATTGCTTATGATTGATTGCATGTATGACTCTTTATGATGTAATGTTATAATTTAAACCTATTCCTCTTAAATGCTTTATTTTTCATATATTTTATTTATTTAATAGTTTTATTTTGAGGTTTACACCTCGGCTTAAAAAAAAATACAAATTCCATAGCAATCCTCATCACTATTTTGAATCAATTTGTTATGACAATACAATTATATTGAGGTTTCGAGTTGATTCTCAAACACTCTCCCATTCCCTCCACATACCTCCCTCAAGTTACCAAATAGCTCACTTTCTCTCTCCCTACTTACACCACTAATGCACTTTAAAAATCCATTCCTCCCAACCTAGGAGGTTAATGGTTAGATCTAAGAAGGATAAGATATATTTTCCACCGTGTGAAAAAAGTGCATTGTTGATGTCCCCATTTTAAAAAAAGAAAGCAAAAAAAAATGCTTGTTGTAAAGATAGATCCATGACGTTAGCATATCAATGGCACTAAATGATGCCTACACGTCAAAGAAGGGTTGCCAACTTTAAGAGGCAATAGAACTTATCGCTTGAAATAGACAGCAACAATACATCGGTGGCTTTGAGAGTGTATAACTATATACGTGATGGAAAAAAGGTGCATCCATATATTGGTGCAATCATGTACAACCAAGCATGTGATTGCACCTTCTCCATTACAATCTATCACCTCCAACGAGATCCCCTCACACTTCTTTCACATCTTCTTCCTCCTTCACACGTCAATGACCACGTGGATCCCCTTTTGCATCAAAATGCCATCTCAACTTTCTCATATCTTCTTCCTCCACACTAATCCTCTGGATCCCCTTCTCCATAGAGAACCTGTAATGCCATCCTTATCTCGTCTCCAAGATCCAAATGCAGCTATCATAACTTCCTCTTTGTCATCAAGGGTTTCGTTACAAAAATAATGGAGTGTTATATAATGTAAACAAGAAAATTTTAGGTGTTAAATATGTAAATAAGATAGTTTGGAGTGTTACATATATAAATCTCTCATTTTTGTGGATCAACAACAAAGCCTTCACAATTATTATCAAAGTTCAGAAAGAAGTGAGAGAATGTATTTTTTTCAAATCCTTAAAATTGATGTAAATTCAAGATACACATCCTCCTTAAGATCTATATCAATTAATAAGAAGTTCCTTTTAGGAGTCATATACTACAAAATGAAAGCAAACCTACACCAAGAAGATATCCAGGATAAAGATGATGAAATTGTAAAATGTAAAGCAATAAAATAAATTGGTCCCCGAAGCACAAAACATATAACATCTTCAAAAGTGATGCAAACACTTCAAACTCACCTCGTGATGAACATGCAGTACAACATGTTTAGCATTTTTTCAGAGGCCAGAGCATCACCAATGGAACCATGTCCTCTACAAGCACGGAATATAAAAGAAAATTATAAATTGTAAAGCACTGCTACTGTGTTGATGAAATTTTCCAATTTGACAATATTTCACCTAAAAATGGATCTTTCTGGCGAATCTCGATAATCATAGCTGTCAAATCAATTGCAATAGGCAAGCAACCTCTGCTCTCCCAGGCCGATATCTAAACAAAAGCAAGGTTGATAGCAAGCAACAATATTAAATATAAGCAAAAAATTGGGCATGGATTAAATGAAAAATCAGCAATGTTGGCATCTTACTTTTTGAAGGGCTGCAGAGATTAAGTTGGGGGAGGATGAGAAAATTGATCTTCTAACATAGTTCCATTCGTCCCAATTTACCCAAGGGACGAGCTTGTAGCCAAATGACGATAAGATCTTCCCCTCAGAGTCATGCGATTCCATTTTTGCTGACTTAGGGGCTGTTTGGTTGCAGGGTTTGAGCAGGATTTAAGCCAGATTTAACTTAAATCCAGATTAACGGTATTTTTGGACGAGTTAAACCCGCTGCTTTTGTAATCCCGTTAAAGCCGCTTTCGCAAGTTAAATCCAGATTTACTAAATCCCGTTGGTAGGCGGATTTAGAGAAGCATAAGCGCGCGAAGTAGGGTGGGAGGGAAGACGAGGATTAGTGGATTACCTTCGCGACGTCTCCCTTCTCCTTTTAGTTTTAGGGTAGCAGCGAACCGGAAGGAGTACATAAGACGAAGGGTTTCGAACGCGGAAATCCCATCAATCCTGCCCTTTTCTGGTTTATTATTTTAATTTTAATTTATTTTTTAATTTAATTTTATGTTATTTAGATAATGATTAATTAATACATCCTCTCAGATAAATTAAAATTTACTAAATTTAGATGTAATTGATATAGCCTTACTATTTTATGATTAATTAATAGATTTGTAATCAATTCATGAATTATATTATGATAATTATATTTTAATTAATTTACTTATTCTTATATTATTTTTATATAAATAAATTAAATAAAAATTATTATTTATTTCAACTATTAGATATCCTCAATCATAATCTCAACATATATTAGTTATTTAAAAAATATTTAAATGGGCTATTTTTTTAGTTATGATTTTAAATTTCATTCAAGTATTTATCATATATTATTTATTATAATTTCAATTTATATCTAATTTGAATAAAGTCATCTGCATTGTGATTATATTTTTGAGTCTTCTTCACTTATTTATTTAATTAATTTTTTTTGGAAGATTTATATATATACCAAACAATTTTATGTACTTACATATCTAACACATAACCTTAAATTTTTATATATATTATACCTTAATCTTCAATATCACATCAAAAATATCATCATCATTCACTTTTTAAAAATAAAAATATATATATTTTTAAGCATAAGAAAATATTAGATAAATAAATATCTAACTTTAGGTAATAGATATGTAAATATATAAGAATTGTGTATTGTGTATATAAACTTCCTTCTTAATTTTATTATGTGATAAAAATATAATAAAAAATAACTTTTAAATATTTATTATTTAAATATTAAATAAAATAATGAACTTAAATTTTGATATAAATAAACAAATAGTAGTATAGGATTTAACTAGATTTAATTATCAACATACTAAATATTTTTCTAAATTTAATTTTTATAGACTTTATTAAATTCTGAATTAATGAATTTATTAAATCCTACTTGAGTTAAATTCAGTGTGCAGCCAAATAGCTTATTAAATATGTCAAAGTTGAGAACGAAGTGAGTCTTCTTTGCATCGAAAAGGCAAAAGCCTAAAACCATAACAGTGCGGGAAAAACCTAGAACCGCTGTCTTCCAGTCCACAAAAGTGTGATCAAGTTAAATAGAGAGAGGCCCAAACACAAATTAACTATTTTGCAGCATACTTAAAGTCAAGCAAGGGAGTTTCCCCCTCAGATAGCTGGGGCTTCCCCTTACTACTAATTTATTCAAATCTTATCATTCCAATGTCCTCTTAGACGAATTGTATGCTTGGCTAGCTCGATGGAAGACTAAATTCCTTTCTTTTAGGGGCAGATTTCAACTTCTTCGATCCTCAGTCAACAGCTACCTATCCTTTTGGTTCAGATCAATGACTGTTCCAAATGTGTTATTAAAAAATATCTTCCTTCTGTACCAAGTTCTTTTATCATAGTGGTGAACATCACAAAATCCACCTAATTTTCTAAGCAAAACCCACCCTCCGTAGGGATAAGGGAGGTGGAGGAATAGGGCTTTTATCTGCAGGTTCCCTAAATCTTCTTTGCAAATCTAAACTCTTAAAATCCCCACCTTGCTTTTGGTGACTAACAAACGGTTCTCTTTGGAACAAGCTCCAGTGCTTTTTTTCTCTCTCTGGAAGAAACTAAGACACTGTGCTACTAAATTCAAGGACCTCCTCACTTTTAAAATTGGTAATGAGGCCGCTCTCTCTCTCTCTCTCTCTCTCTTTTTTATCCATGGTGCCACATGAACTCTCTCTATGAAATTCTTGGTCCCTCTTGTTTTAACATTTTGGGCAAACCTCCTCTCTCTACTCTTAATTTTGTTCTCCTAAATGGGATTTGGATGCTCCCTGATACATTGAAGCTCTCACATCTCCACTGCTACAATCTCATCAACAACACCACTGTCATATCGGGTAATGACTCCATTCTCTGGAAGGATAGATCTGCTCCAACTAATAATGCTCTTAAAAAGATTCTTTTTGATTGCTATCCGATTCTAGAATGACATAAAGGTATATGGTTTAAGAGATTGGCCATGAATCATGCTATATTTTGTTGGATGATCTTTATTGATGGGCTTAAAACCTCTGATACCCTATGTGCAAGAGGACTTGGTTCAACTCTAAATGTCATATTTGTCATCTCACTGAGGAGACTCACGCTTACCTATTTTTTGAGTGCTCTTATTCCATATGATTTATAAGGAACTTACTACCTCAATGACAATTTTTCTTATTGCCCCATACCCTCCAGCAAACTCACGGAGGCTATAAAAGCATAAGGCTTTAAAAATGCTACACTACCTTATCACAACAATCACTGTATATTGCATTTGGAGAGGAATAAAAGGGTTCATCAATGTGGTGCTCCCCTCCACCAGATCTTGGCATATAATATTAGAACTTTGATTGCTTTTAAACTCAGAAGATGGAAGTTTAAGTCCTCTTAGCCAAATCATGTCAATTATATTGAAACACGGAGGGATGGACCATGTGATTTCATATAGCTCACGACAAGCTTTCTCTGTTTTTCACTAATGTTTTTCTATCCTTTAACAATTCTTTCCCATTTGGTTTTTGTGTTATGGCGGTCTTATTTGCTTTTCTACAACTTTTCCTTTGTTCCCGTCGGCTCCACTCAGATGACTCTCTCACGCCTGGAACTTCAGATGTGCCCTCATATGATCCCTACTACATCTCAAGTTCATGCTCTCTAGAGCTCACAGTTTAAGTTCCACTAGATGGCAGCGAATAGATGGAATCAATCAAGTGTCTGCTGATTTTTGCTTCTCGATGATCATTATTCTGTTATATTATTGAACCCATATGTGCAGGATTTTTATTTTATCTAGTCCAGAGGCATTTTGTTTTTAGTCTAGTTGTCCTTCTAGTTTAGATGTTGTCTCTAATCTGTTTTTCCCCTTAATGGACACAGGTCCTTCTTTATAACTTCTTTCTCTTTGGAATGAAATTGGGTTCTGCGCTTAGCTTTTTCAAAAAAAAAAAAATAAATAAATAAAAATAGAGAGAGGCCAGACCACTCTAGCTATAACTCAACTCTGGCTGCTTTTAAACACTGACAATGAAGACAGAAGAGTGGTGTGTTGCTACAAATTGAGAGTTCCGACTACTCACAGAGCCGATGCGTCACGCCTGCCAACCTGCTGGATGTTTGCGCCTGGCGTCTGCAAGTTTCCTTTCGCGAACTCCCAATCTTTTATTGTGTCCATGTTGAGACCGCACAAAATACGGGACGGAAGATGATACCACGAAGGCTTTATATTTATGTCTCTTATATTTATTAAGGCCCGCACTTGTGAGTTGTGAAATTATAATCATGCTGAAAAGGTTCTGGGAGGTAGGGTTTATATTTTGGGATTTATGTAGGTATGAATGAATTCTTGTTTATTTGTTTAGTATTTATTTATATAATACCTTAATTTTAAAATTATATCAAAATATTATAACTATTAATTTAAATAAAAAAATATATATATTATTTGCTATAATATAGACACAAAGATATTATATAAGTAAATATAAGATGTTGACGCTATATAATTAAATATATAAAAATTTGGTTGTATGTATGTAAATTTATCTTACATTTATTAATGAGCCAATCTTTAATTCAACTTCATATACTATACAAGCTTATATACAAGAATTCAAGCTTTGGACTTTATGAATCTGACTCATAAGCTTCTTTGTGAGTTGAGCTCAAGCCAGATGAGCTCAAGCCAGTTGAGCTCATCTATATAATTTTTTTCAATTATCATCAATTCTTTAGTTTTTTGCATATTAAAATTTGTTCAACTATAGATATAAAATATATTTTGACTTCAAGATCAATCTCATTGATAGTTACTTGAGTGTGTTGAATTATTGACTTCCAAGAATCTTTCAAGTTCAAAACTAAAATAGTCTAATACTTTGTTTTTTTTTTTCATAGAAGATTATTATTTTTCTACGAAGTACAAAAAAACATATTTATATGCCAAAATTTTCTTTATACATTGATTGAAAATATAATTTTTATAATATTGGCTTGATGCTTCCCTAAATGTAATGTTTTCAAGGCATATCCATATCATATATTAGGAATTTTCTTTCATATACATGTTTAAATTTAATAAGTTTAAGGCTAATTTAGTTTTCTACGATGCATATCCCTCATTTAGTTTGATTTTTATAAACATAAATTATCAAGCTATCCCATCAATTTTTTTAAGTTTGAAGTCTCCTAATAGATTGTTTTTCACTTAAGGGACTGTTTGGTTGCATGCACGCTTTTGAATATTTCATGTATTCTGAGTAAAATTAATATTTCAATCTGTAGAAATAGTTCGTGTATTTGAAATTCGCCGATTGGTAATTTCAAATCTACGATAAGTGATGTGGCCACCGCACCATACCATTGCTTGGCCGTACCCTTTCTGACCACTCCATTTGCCTCCGGCCGCGCCACCGAGTCGTTCTGCCCACCAAGTAAAAAAAACCCCTAAATTAACATGGTATTTGAAGACTTGTCATTCCACTTTTTGATTTAAGAAAATACGCTTGAATTATGAGTTATTAGAAGAGATCATGACAATATTAAAAGCCACCTTAATTTTAAGTTAAGAAAAACGTATTTGATCTTGTGCAGGAAGGTGTAGTGCACAGAGTCTAAAGAATAGCATGTAGCATTTTAGCCCATTTATATTTATTATCTTAAATTTTTCCTTTTAAGAAGAGTAAATACTCCTCTTTTTTTTTTTTTTCAATCTATTTGTTAACCTCAGGGTGATGAATAGAGGAATGTCCTAAAATTTTCATTGAATTTTTTTCACTTTCTTTAGCCACTAATTTAACACAACGAACTCTCATTTTGGTGAAGGATTAATGAACTTAAGAGATAAGATCTTTCATCCAAATAGAAGATATTCAAAATGCATGAAATTTCAAGATCAAAATTCTTAATTTTAGTGAAAGCAACTAACTTTGAGGAATGATAACCTTCATTTAGGCAAAGGAAAATATAAGATAGATTTAGTTTGAAAATCACGGTGAAAGTCTATCATTTAGGAGAAGACAATCAACCTAAAAGAATGGGATTATTCTTTAGGTGAATAAAAACTCAAGAAATGACTAGAAGTAAAAAAAAGTATATATTTTTTTATTGTGGAGAAAGGTGCGAAATAAGTGTATAGTATAGAACTCTACAGTGGATATAACTTGCAAAAATTATGACATAAAAGGTAAATCACTGTAAGAAAAAGATGTACGATTTGGAATGCTATATAAATCCAAAGAATTAGATTAATCTATAAATATAACTCAATGAACTACCAATGAATATGAGCTGAATGATTCCAAAGAGTAAAAGATCAAGATTTACACTAAAATGTATCAAGATTTACATTTCTTAGCAATTGTTTTTTTCCATAACATTTCTATAGTTTACCTGGACGAATGAGCCAATTCTGTAGAACGGTGGCAAAGAGTCACAATACAATAACATCGATCATTTCTCAGTTCTGAAAGCTGACCAGGCTTTTCTGCACATCCTTAGTTTTTTTTTTTTTTCTTTCTCAGATAATCTTGTATTGATTTTGATCTGGTCCGCAAAGAATAGGCATCAAACTCGATGATAACTAATCTCTCCTTTTTGCAGGATAGCTCAAGCATGCATCAGAGAGAAGCAGAACCAACGGATCAAAATTTAATTGCTGCAAAAATGTTAAAACTTTCATCAGTGTAAGTTGACTGCCATCACTTCCTGTAACAAACTTAATATTTAATTACATACTACACAAGCCTTATATACTTGCATATCTAGCACCGATATTATAAAATTTACATATATGATATTTAAATCTTTAATATCATATCAAAAATACTATTACTATTTACTTTTTTAAAGGTGAAATACACCTTACATGCATAAGAAAGTGGAATATCTATGTCAATATGAAACTATAGGTGTTAGATATGTAAATACATAAAAATTATGTGATATGTATATAAATATTCCTAAAATTAGTGGTCAAACTCATGAGGTTATGCAGAAAAATCTGTACCATATAATCTTTGTTAAATAAATCATGCAGGCATTGGTACCCAATCCCTGCTTCCGAAATTTTAGTTGTGTAAGAAAATAAACTAAGGGCGGGTAAGTGCTACTTTCCTTATTGCTGCTCATAAGTGGAGGGGCACGGCTGTGGTGCTGGCTACAACAGAAACCAAGATTCATAAAGCCATCATAATATTTCTAGAAATTCTTGACAAGAACTGAAGAAGGTGGACAACAAGTGCGGGCTAGAATTTTGAAGGAAACTATAAGAACAAGATTAAAATGATTCAATTAGTATAGCCGAAGGAAGAACTCTAATGGCAGCCATCTGCAGTTTCTAACGTTTCTGAAAGGTGCCAATTACTTGAAAATCTCTATTCCTAATATACAAATTGATAATGTTTCCAAAAGGAATTTCTTCTCTTTTTTTTGGAAAATCTATGGGCACCAGCTTGTGTTTATATGAGCCTAATGAGAATAGGAAGTGAGCAAGAGGCCAGACATTTACTGTCAGTTAAGGGGACCTAATTCTTGATTAAAACTTATTTTCCATTTTTCGAACTTAAAGAATTTTTCAACCTCCCCCTTCCCCTTCTTGGTAGGTAACACTAAAGCAAGTGAGAGCATTGACTTAGTTTTACTGGACGACTAAAAAATATGTTTGTGTAGAAATATCGCATCCAGGCTAAAGGTTTTAGATTGAGAATGATTTTGAACAACAATATACTGGATAGGTGCAACTTTGACATGCCTTCGATTCTATACTCCCTAACAGGTAGTATCAGTTGATGGTTTGGCTATGAAAAAATGGCTTACGGCTTTATCATGAAGGCACCAACTAGTTTTTGTGGGCCTTGCTGCATAGTATTTACTATCACTAAAAGACCATCATTTGAGGGGAAAATGATGATCAATATGAATAACCCTTATGCGATGGATATATTGACAAGATATATGAAAGTATTATGTTTAATCCTATCTTGAATAAAATAATAATATATTTGCATAAAAATACCAAGTGATTGACCCTTACTCTGTTTTTAAACCAAAAAGTAACTTGAGCACTCGCATATCAAGAACAGAATGCCATTCGATTTCATACTTTTCAGCAAGTAATACCTTGGAGCCAATGCTAGCCTGATAGGTGGGTGAAAGATTCCCCTTCTATATAATTAGTCAAGCAAAAACATTAAATTATACTTATATTTGATGATAAAGAGCAGGGAGACATCATCATCATTATCTATACCCTAGTATTCAGAGCTATATGAATCCTCGTTCTGCAATCCTTCTTATTCAATATTGCTTTAGGATTAAAATTATTTTGTGAAATTTTTTTTCATAAGTAATGTCCATGTTACCTTTGGCCTACTGTTTTTCTTATCCTTATATGTCAATTTTAACTACTTGCTTTACAATTGCATCTTCAACCGTCTATTGTACATATTGAAACCATGTAGATCTATTTACTGAAGCACCTTTCGCCACCCATCTCACCACTCCCCACCCCACCCTGAAAAAAAAAAAACATTCAATGCAAAGCTGGAATTTTTTTTAAATCGACTAATGAGAGATACCAGTGCCTCCTGTGTATTTGTACTACTGTAGATGTCTGCGAATGTATGGGTTTATAGCATTCTAGTTGAATCTTAAATTTCACAATGATGCCATGAGATGATAAGAAGAGACCTCTTGATGCGGGTATGAGATTTGAAGTTCTCATTGGTGTTCGCACAAGAACAGGCATGTTCTCCATTGCATCAACAACAACAACATCAGCCGTAAGGAAGGTCTTTGCAACAGAAGCAGCATGCTTCAAACAGCACCTGACTACCTGCTTACAACGTGTAGAAGAGTTCAGAATAGAAAACACATTTTAAAGTAGAATACTAACAGAACATGAGAGTGATTGCATAGTCTTTGACTGATTGGGGTTTCACCAATTCGAGATATTAACTTATATTGAAAGATAAGAACCTCATAAGTAGTAATAAAGCATATTGTATATGTACTTGTAGTTCAATAAAATGAAATACGAACTATAATTCGCACTAGACTGGTCTAAAAAGATTGGACAGTTTCATGTTACCTGAACAAACTTCACCATGCCTCCTCTCCCGAATCAAACTCGACCCACTTCCCTCCTCACTGCCATTTCCTGTAGTCATGATCAACACCTTGAATCACGCGAGCCTTGACGACTTAGCCTTGAATTCAAACACCCCCACCCCTAGGGAATCTCTCACTTCACTCTTCCCTCCATATCGCCAATAGGATGTCTCTCTTCTTCCTCCTTCAACAACAATAAGTCTCTTTCTTTTCTCCCTACATTTCATATGATTCATCCTTGATTCCGTTGACCTTCACATATGGTTCATAAGTCAAATGAATCATAAAAGTCAAAATAAATATTAACAAGAGGGACATCACATGAATCGGGTTTAACCCCTAATGCGTCGGATTGATCTAACTCTCATCGATTTGAAAATCCGGCCGTGTCGCCTAAAATATTAAAATTAATTAAATAAAAAAATATTGAATCAATTAATGACCAATTAAATAATTAAAATCACTTTTTAATAAAATTATGTGCATATCGAAGTCGGGAAGCCTCGACGACGTCCGAACGACCTCCGTTCGCGAAGTTGATCGCACTGTTGTCACCGAAACGTTGAAACGATCAAACGACGTCTTCCGTGGTCGATTCGGCAAAGTGTAGCGCAAGTCGGCGTGATAATGTCGCGCGAATTTCACCCGTGTGGAGCGTTGTCAACAACCTCCGTCCTTGGTCGATCGTTCGTTGGCAAAGAAATACCCTCGACTCCATATTGCTAGGGTTTATCGCACAGAATAATTTCCTTATATCTGATGCGAAATAATATTAATAAGTAATTAAAATAATTAAGCGGTTGCTTAAAACCTTAATAATTTCCTAAGCTTTATCCTAATCCAGCCCATCTACCCAATTAAAGTAGTCGGCCGCTAATTCTTATTGGAAGCCGTTTAGGCAACCAATCGAATCACGAGGCTAGCCCTAAATCCCGCACAGAATGATCCTATCCTTCATTCACGACATTCTCTTCATTCGACTCTCTCTTCTCACGCAGAGCTCCCTCTCTCGTTCATGTTTGCTAGACGCATGATCCTCTCTTGCGTGATTCTCGGCCGAAGCTCTTTCTCTCGCTCTCGTGCGACTCCCGTTCGCACTCTCTTGCCCTCAGCCGAAACCGAGCGCCTCCTTCTCCCTCTTGCTGCACTTGACCGAACTCACCTGCAGCAGCTCCTCTTTCGTCTCTTGGCTCGAAGCACCGAATCCTAGTCAAGAAAACAGAGGGCTCGATCCTTCCTAATCACCCTTCCAACCGAAACCCCCAGGTTGTTTCGTTTCAATCCTAAGTTATATTTTGCTATGCGGGTCTTTCTTGAAGGGAATGATTTCGGTTTATCCTTATATGTTCTATGGTTGGATTACATTTCTTGTATGCACTTGTAATGAGATGAAGATATAACGTTGGATTTATGGTATAATGTGAGTTGCTTGACTTCCCCTCTATTTCGGCCATTCACTTTGAGCAAACCGAGCAGCCCCTATCCTCTTCTTCCTGATTTGCCGCTTACTTCAAGGGAAAACATTTTTGTTTCCTGTTGATGGAAGAAAGGTATTGAAAAGCACATCCACTAATTCAGCAAACTAGGGAAAACATAGCATGAAAACCGATTCTTTAAACAATCGTGTGATGTTCATTAATGAAACTTCCATATTATATAGATCCTATTACAAACCTTTGAACTGCATCATGGTCATTTAGAGCATCTGGATGGCAATGGAGATTGGGTTTTAACCATATTCACCGTCTTGTCAATGCTTGCTGAAATATAGGATTGAAGCTTGCTGAAATATAGGATTGAAACATGGTATATTGGTGTCTTGTGCTTGATTGGTAACTGTTTAGGCATGGTTATTTTCCTGATTATACATATTGGATGTTGACAAAAATCAGAAATAACTGCAATTACTTATGCTGATTTGGGGAAAGATAAAAAAGGGATTTTGAATTTCAGTTTTGAGGTTATATGGACATTTTACAAAATCTGAAACTTTGCTTGCATGATATCAAATGTAATTTGATTGTTTGCCTTATTTAGTTTATCACTTGGCCATCACTTTAAAAAGAGGATGAAGGGAATGGTTAGCTTTTGATCATGTTCTCACTTGCATACTGCCTCTTTCTATCACTAGTAACCTATTGTCATGCAAATAGCTATTTGTGGTGATGATTTATGACATGATTGCTCGCCTTGCCTTGTCCTCATCCTTTTCTATCATTTGGTTACTTATAATTATGCAAATGAATATCTAGCTAAATGCAAATGAATGTTCAGCTAAAGTAAAATTTTAGATTTTTGCATTTGGCAAAACCTAATATAGTTGTTTGTCCTATGAGGATTGAAGTTTGCTTGAATATTTTACAAGCAATTATTTTAGCTCAATCTGAAATTTCAGGTTCATATATATGAGCTTAGCATATTACTTCCTTGCTAATGAAGGAGAGGATGAAGGGAATGATTGGCTTTTGAGCTTAGTCCTTACTTGCATACTTTCTATTTCTATCAGACATCTTATTATCGATAAATGAAATATGAAATTTCAGATTTGGAAAGATGCTTACATGTAATTACAAACTTATGTTTATTTTGAAAATTCAAATGCAAAATTCGGTGAAATGATGATGAAAATGATCTTGCATAGCGAAAGGGTATCGGTTATATTTTAATTTCATGCAGCGTTGAATCAAATTTGTTAAATTCTTTGTCTTTATAAGATCTTTGCGTTTCCGGCGTGACGAGGAATCTTGTGATAAATCGTTCGCGTTTCTCGGCGTGGCGGGAAAATCTGTTGTGATAAATGCACGTTTCGTTTCTCCGGCGTGGTAGGAAATCTGTTGTATAAGTACACATTCATGTTTCTCCGCGTGGCGGAAACTGTTGCTATAAATCGCCTCGCGTTTTCCGGCGTGGCGGAAACTTCTTATAAGTGCTGTTCATATTTCTCCACGGCGTGGAAATCTGTTATGATATAAATACTTGCTCACGTTTTTCCAATGTGGCAAGGAAATACTATGTTATGTTGTGTTAACCCATGCACGCCTTTCTTGGCGTGATGGGCAAATAAACTTTCGGTCGTGGTATCTCAGACACTTTCTGCACGCTTTGGCGTGGTGGGGCTGTCTCTCGAAGCGATCACTATCAGGGATAATGGGAGGTTAGAAAATTTTGATAAACAAAATGTGTAAAATTCTTAAGTGCTTGAAAAGGAAGGTATGTGCATATGTTTATATCTTGGTTTATTCATCATCGTAAGATTCTGATATCTTTACCCGCTTAGTTTAGTTGTTACCTGAATTTTTATAGTATATGATAATTACTTATTTAAAGTTCAAATTCATTTTGCCTAAGTGGTGATTATGCTATATGAATGGGAGAGAAATGATAATGTGATACTCAATGTATGGTATGATTTAAACTTTACTTTATGGGCAAGTATTTTTTTTATACTATATGAATGAGTTGCTAAAAAAAATGAGACATCTTAAGAGACACAAAAGTAAAAACTCTCTTAGATCCACATTTTTTTATATGACATTAAAGAGAATAACAAAGATCTGACGTGTAATATGTCATTTAGGAAACAAATGGCGAGAAACATCTAAAATCTTTAAGTGAAATGATTGATTAATGCGTATTCAAAGTGTTATCTCATTGATTTGAATGTCTTTAATATCTGAGTTAAATGAAATCTATGATTTATGAAGCGATGTTCTTTTCTTAAATTTGATTCATCTGAATCTTTGAAAGAATCAAATTCTCTCTACAAAATAGATGCATGCTTGATTTGTTAAATAAATCTGTCAGGATAAGTGGTTGAAAGAACCCCTATATATGTAAATAACAACAGCAATGAGTTTGTAATGTGCATTCACATTCTTATAGAACAGACTTTCACGTCATGCAGTATGAAAGAGTCAATACATATCTTTATAGATAAATATCTTGGTGATAAATAGTTGAAAGAGCGACTTGTGTCTTAATAGTTTTGTAGAAACGGCCTTTACTTGATCTATGAAACAGAAATTAATTCATATTTGTGACATCTACATTTGATTTATAATTTTAGGTATCGCTTATGCTTATAATTTGACATCTCATGTTATGTCGACATCAAAACTTAGACGTTTGATGTTATATAATATTTTAAAAGAGAAACGGATATTTATATGTATGTTGAAGTATTGATAAACTTAAATGCTCAAATATATCAGCAATCAAATAAAATGAAAGAAAAGATGTTATCTCTGATTTGGTGCTTGGGATGGATCAGGGTTAACTAAAATGTAATATATATATATATATATAAACAAACAAAAAAGAGACAAACTTGCAAATTGACACTTACATTTCAACCTTGACATTCACATGTCCATACAAATTTTTTAAAAAAATAAATACTCGTATGTGTGTTGAAATATTCAAACATTTAGAAATATATGCAAGTCAGATATAAAGTAAAAGAATAGATGTTATATTTTTCCGGTTTGGTCTTAAGATCGGGTCCGGGTTAACAAAACTCAAAAAAAAAATCAAAACCTATAATTTGACACATAAACTTCAACTTAGATATCTTAATGTCCATGCAATTTTCAAAGAATAGATATTCGTTTGCATGTTGAAGTATTCGATAAGTCAAATATAAATAAACATATCTTTATATCTTCCGATTTGGTCTTGGGGCCGTTAATTAACAAACCTAAAATGTCATATCAAAATCAAACTTGCAAATTGACCTACATTTTCCTTAACATTTATGTGTGTCCTGATGTAAAAGAAAAAAAGAAGAAACGATACTCGTGTGTGTTGAAATGTTGAATTTAGAACATCTGAGTTAGATATAAAACAAAAGAATCTTTATCTTATCGCGGTTTGGTGCTTGGGCCGTCAGGGTTAACAAAACAAAATTTGATATTATAAGAATTTGGTGATAATATCGAGAAAGTAATTACGTCGTATAATTACAAGATATGAATAATTGACATAAAACACGAAGTTCGCTTGAAAAAAGTCTCGTCATACATGTTATTTAGAGTTGTGAGGTTTGAAGGATTATCTTCTTGACGATGAATTTGGGCGATTCTGTAGAGAATCGGTATAAATAAGATTAATCGATATTAGTCACATGATCGAGAAGGGTAATTATTATTAAAATTTCAATGATAAATGATCATATATTAAAATCTAAATCAATCATAAAATAATCAAATTTCAAATAAAATAACAAAATATAAATGAAATAAAATTAGCTATTTAAAATAAAACTTAAAAAAAAAAAATCAATCCACCCTCCATATTTGTTTATGCAGGGGTGATTAAAAAACTTTGGCTCATGGCGTATCGAATCAAATCATATTTATCTTCACACATATTCTAAGCTTGTAGAGCGTGGCGTGTCATACTGCGTGGTTTTCATGAAATGACAGCATAAATGGCATTCTGACCCTCCGTGTGGTTTATGATATGACACCATTAAATTATCCAGCCTGACCCTTATGTTCCCGATGACTTTTTCTTTGAGTTGTGAAATGTAGAATGTATTTGGTTGGACAAGTCTACGTTAAGGAGGTTGACTTATATTTGTCCCTTAGATAAATACGATCTGAGACATCTTGGGCGGCAATATGTATCTTGACAAAATCGTTGTCGGGTTGGGTCGATTACCTCCTACTAAGCGGACCGAGGCACCCCGGGATCGGAACCATGGGATCTAGATCGGGTGCGTCATCGTTCCAGCACCAAAAGGTTTTTTAAGTAAAAAATGATAAATTTCATAAATTATGAACTCCACTCATTGCAATTATATATTCGTTATTTAACGATTCATTCACTAGCCTTGTCGAAAGTGCTTTCTGATTGGGAGGATAGAATACGCTATAAGAAACCTAGAACTAAATATAAAAAATTCTCACCAAATGAGGACAAAATCTCTGGGTAGTGTCTTATCTACTATTCATCTACCTTCTAAAATTTTCACCAATACCAAAACAACTCTTTTCTTTTCCAAAAGAGGTCGGTGACGAATTTTCGGATCCCACAGGTTCTTCATTCTTTGTATTATCGTAGAAGTGTGGTTGCTTGATTCTCCTTGCTCGCAAGGAAAATGATTGATTGGATTAAATTGTAGTAGGGTTCTATGGTTATTTGCAACTTTTAGTGTCTCACCATAATAGATTAAAATGTTGTGTTTATTTATCAATTCTTGCATTTGATTTGAATATAGTTTTATTAAATTTTGACCACTTCTTTTATATTTTAAGACATAAAATTCTGAGCAAACTCCTAATTAATCGAAGGTTGAGTTAACCTCTTACAATGATTATGTCCAGTAAGTCGTTGATTAGTTTCCAATACCTCGAGTTAACATTAAAGATTATTAAGTGTTTGGTAGGTTAGGTCTTAAACTATTTTATGTGTAACTCATGTTATAGTGCATGTATTAATGTAGAGTACTTTTGTGTAAGTGTTCCTAGTTAACTTTTCACTTGATGTAATTATGCGAGATTTGAATTTAGATCGAAGCTTCTCATTGCTTGTTTTGAGGTAAGTAGCTATTATTTATTGAAGGATAAATGTACCCTTCATTGTTATGGGCATAATGTTAATATTTGAACTAGACTCTTAGTTATTTATAGAGTTGTCACTGATATTTCATTTGCTGTTAAGCATATGTTGTTAGGTTTCCTTTTTGTCATAATGAATCAGATGCTTCACATATCATTTTTATCTTAAATCATTGTTGCACATATTCATATATAATTAATTTCTACTTGCAGTGCAATATTCAATTTCATACAAGCCATCCTATTAAATAGTATGAATTTTACTTCTACAAATTCATGTTATTACATATAAATGTTGTTGGTCATATTAGTGATCGCACCTTTACTATCACTTATTGTTGAGATATGACGTGTACTTATTACAACAACAAGAAGCATTTATCCTACTATGCGCGGTCGACTACATGAATCCTTCTTTTTCATTGTCATATTAAGTGTCAAATTTTCATTTAATTCTAATAAACTAAGATCATTTTTTATACAACCAAACCAAGTCTTTTTAAGTCTACCTCTATCTTTCTTAATATAAGGCAAATCTAATACATCTACTATCTTAGCTGGGTCATCGGATAGCCGACACTTAATGTGACCAAGCCATCTATGACGAATCTCTCTAATCTTATCTACCATTGGAGCTACTCTAACCCATTCACAAATATATTCATTTTGCATTTTATCTCTAAGAGTAAAGTCACTCATCCAATAGTACATCCTCATATCTGTAACACCTAACTTAATTTTATGCTTCTCTTTTTATTAGTCAACATTTTGCGCCATAAATCAATGCAAGTTTTATCACCATCTTATAAAATTTTCCCTTAAGGCTAAGTGGTACATTTCTATCAGATAACAAGCTAGATGCATTCCTCCACTTCAACCATCCAACTTGAATTCTACTAATAATATCCCCATCTCAACATCAACAATAGACCCTAATTATCTAAAACGTTTACTCTTTTTAATGGCTTGATCACCCAATGTTACAACACCACCATTAAATCTTCTACAACTAAAATTACACTATATATATTCAATTTTGATCTATTAAAATGAAAACCTTTAGACTCTAAGGTTGAGCTCTATAATTTAAGTTTCTCTTCAACTCCCTCTCTAGTTTTATCAATAAGGAGAATATTATCAGCAAAAAGCATACACCAAGGTACATCCTCCTATAAATGCCTAGTAAGAACATCCATAACTAAATCAAAAAGATATGGGCTTATAGCCAATTCTTGATGCAAGCCAATTGAAATAAGAAAATATTTGGTCAATTCGCCTTGTGTTTGAATACAAGTAATAGCTCTTACATGCATATCCTTAATGACTTGACTATAGCCAATATTAACTTTCTTTTCTAGAACTCTCCAAAGCATTTCGCTTCAAACTTTATCGTATGCTCTCTAAATCAATAAATATCATATTTAAATCCTCCATACTTTCTCTATACTTCTCCATCAAACCTCTCAACAAATATACAACATCTATAGAAGATCTACGCATGAAACCAAACTAGTTTTGAGAAACTTTTGTATTACATTGTAAGCTATGCTTCTCTCATAATTTTAATGTATGACACATTAATTTAATTCCTCTATAATTTGCACATTCTTGTGCATCACCTTTATTCTTAAAAATATGAACCAACCAATTCTTTCTCCATTCATCTGACATCTTTTTAATCTTTAAAATAATAATAAAAAGATTATTAAGTCAAGAAATTTCTTGATCTGCTCAGCATTTCCACACTTCTATTGGAATATCATTAGGTCCTACTGCTTTTTCATACTTCATTTTCTTTAAAGCCTCTCCAACTTCAATTTTATTAATACAACAATAAAAACAAAATTTTTTATTTTTATTTATGGTACTAAGGTTGAGGAAATCAAACATATTCTTACAACCTTCATTGAAAAGTTTATCAGAATATCTTTTCCACCTATGTTCAATATCCTCTTCTAAAAAAACACTTTGAATATTTTGTATCACATATTACTTTCTTAGAATCTCTACGTAACACATTATATTTTTTTCAATTCCCTGAATTTTTACATTCAAACTAAGTTTTATCATAAAACTTTTTATTTTTTATCTTCCCTTGCATAATTTGACTCCAGCAACAACTATTTTTAAAAGAAGATTTTCTTTTTGATTCCCTAAGCACATTTTTTACAATTTATTTAATCTCACTTACTGCTTTTTTCCACATAATATTAGCATTCTCAAGAACATCCCAAATTCTAAAATTTTGTAGTTAATTCTTAAAAATATTTTATTAGAGTTCTTTAAATACCATCATTAATTATGTGTTTTACTAAATCCATTTTTATTGGTAATAATATGCTCATCTCTTTTCTTAAATAAAAATTAGCAACTACAAAATCATAAGCTAAAACAAAATATAATATAACTTTATCTTCTTCATTAGCCACTTGAAATACAAAATCACCATAAATATTTTTAATCTTTTACCACTCTACCAATATGTCATTTAAATCTCCCTTAATAAATATTTTTTTCTTTAAAATGTATTCTTTATATTAATCCCTTTAAATTATTACAAAAATTTTCTTTCGAGCTTACATTCAAACCTACTTGAGGAGCATAGACACTTATAACATTAATAATCTTAGTATCAACAATATTCTTTAAAGCAATAATTCAATCTCCAATCATATTAATATCTATAACATTATTTTTCAAACTTTTATTTAATAATCATACTTACACCATTTCTAGTTCAACTCCTACTTGAATACCAAAGGCTAAAACCTAAACTATCAATCTTCTTCACCATCTCCCCAAAACATAGGATATTTATTTTCTTATAAACCATAATATCTATTAATTTCATTAATTTACCTATAAAAATATTTATATTTGAAGTTCTTAATCTAATTCTAATTTGATTGACTAACTTTTTTGCCCGCATTCGTCCATAATGTGGGAACACTTGCTTATTTAACACTGCACCTGAACATCGATACAACGGCTCTTGCACACTTTTCAATGTATTCAGGCCATATAATGCATCGTTTTTAGGGAATGCCTTAACATTAACACAATGCATTAAAGGATTCATGAATGTGCTAATTAGTATAATTTATGTCAGTATTAAATCTTTTTATTATGACTAGTCAGACTGATGAGTCCTTAGAGAAATTATTGGATTTCAATGGGATTAGTGTCTACTTTTTTTGGTTCAGGGTGTCGTAGAAAATCAACTATATATATATATATATATATATATATATATATATATATATACATAATTGGATATAATCAGATAATAAAAATAAATGATGAGTGAGTGATTTAAAAAATATAATTAAGCATTCCTAGTGTGATGATATTTATTTAGGTAAAAAAATGCATTGTTGTAGATATTCAAGGGATATAAGCATAAATAGATAAGTAGCATCAGTTGCATAAACATATGTGATTTCTTTTACTGATTCACTGATGGTGTAGAAGTAATAATTGAGAACATCAATTTTTTTAATAAAGTGATCATTGAACCCTTTTCAATTGTTTATGTTGCATGCTCCAATCCTTTGTCATTTAGATTTTAATATATAGTGGTTATTTGCTTAGTTTGATTAGTCAAATTCATTTGTTGTGATTTTCCAATAATAAGTTCCGCTGGTGTGGTGGTACGACCTTTACCACATGAGCATATTTTTTACCAGAATTAGTATATTGGATATTTTAAGTTTATGTAGTAGTTCTTCATATTTATATTTTGGATCTAGGTAGATTTATTTTATTTTTATTGTTCTTTCAATTTCCTGTTAAGAGGGTAGTTATATTATTATTAGATGTTGTTATGTTTGTCATTGAAATTTGAACATTGTTCTTCCTTCTTATTGGATAATTTTATGAGCTCTATAAATGAATTGAAATGTTGTTTATTTTTATTTTTATTACTAGAATATTTTTATTATTGTATATATGAATTCTCTCTTGTGAGTATAAAATAGGTTTTTATATAGATTCATCACATCCCATGTAGCCAGGGTATACTGCTTTCAGACCCGGGGTATGACATTAGCAAGTCAAATTGGCAGATATACACAGCACATCTCAAGAAAGTCCACTACGTAACTAATTAATGCAGGAAAAAACAAAAAAAAAAACACTTTCGTTTACGATATCCTTCTCAAATTGTAGCTCAGACAGCTCAGACATGCAATCTTAAACTATAAGACAGTCCTAGACATTTTGCCAGATAAAATTCTGTCTTACATTAGTTATTTGCTAATAATTGCCTTCATTGAGGTCTAAAAAATTAAGAATACAGAGCTTAAAAAAATAAGGATGACTTCCTTTTAATTTGCTTGATTGATAAAGGGAAAAAAGGTTTGCATTACAAGCAGGGCATTTAAAGACGGGAAGAAGATGAAGTTGAACAATGGAGGGGTTTAGAGAGAGAGAGAGAGAGAGAGAGAAGGGGGAAAAAGACAAAAGAGAGAGAAATAGGGATGTGGCTGACCGCCTAAAGAGAAGGGTTGGAGATCACCTTGCTTACAATATTTTTATATTCATAATATTAAAGTTCATTTACAAATATCCTCTATTTATAACGAGAATTTGCATATAAAGAAAGAACAAAAAAAAAAAAAAATCTTATGAAAGCATCTACTTAATAAAGAAACTCTTGATTACACAAGTTATAATATAATAAATCTAAAGAATTGAGGTGCTAGTAAGTCCAATTCGACAATAAGACTTGATAACATGTCAAAACGTTGATATTACATTAGCATTGCTACTGTTTAAGAAAATCACCATTAACAGTAACATTTTTCAGTCTATTAATGGCCAAGATAATAGAACACTAAAATCTTAATCCAAGCACATGAATATGTATAACCATTCTCATATTGTCAAGCATTCCTAAATACATACCTTTGATGGATCTAAAATTCCGGCAGCCATCAGGTCCTCGTAGCAATTTTTAGCAGCATTATAGCCATATCTGGCATCACTGCTGGATAAAATCTGAAAAAATCGAAATGAGAGATAACTAGGATTCAAAGGAGTTTAGTGTAACTTTGTGAATTCATCATAATCAAATTCATGTTTATCACTACTATCATGATTGGTACTGTGATTTCCATAATCTTCTGTTCAATGCTGCTGTATTTTTTGAAGTAAAGTTTAGGTAAATCCTATAAAATGACTTTCAAAAATGGAAGCTTTGGCCAACTATCACACCAGTCTTATATTCCTGGCGTCTTAGTTCTTTTCTCTTCTACACTCGCTCAAACAATCTCGATTTGTGCGATATACAGAAAAGTATAATCTTAATGGAGATCCAAAAGTCAATTATAAAACAAACTTAAGCCTTCTCCACCACAACGTTTCCATTCATGCCAGCATTCTTTGCAATCAATTTTGATGGATAACTTAATACCTGTTTAAAGATATCAGCTCCAACCTGCAAAAAATAATTTCACGTAGATCATTAATAATGATTCATTTAAACAAGGCATTTCTCAAAAAAAAAAAAGGATTAGGAATCTAAAAAACATGATTTCAAAGGGTAGTCAGTTCTTGCAATAAAGATTCAATCAAATATCATTTTTTTAGTATCATTTACTGGCATAGATTCAAAAGTTCCTTGATAAGTCCAGAAAACTATGACATTGCCAGTAAACCACCCAAATCTTTTCCATTTTACTAATTTACTAATTTTTAAACACCATTAATCCATGGATTAGCACTGGTTAGGTTAATCAAATTCGGGAAACTCAGTGGCCATTAATAAAGCAAATATCCTCTTCAACTGGATCCGAATCACCTCTTTCTAAAAAAACAAAAGAAATTGCTGTCAATGAATTTCGTAAGCATAGATAATTACCCGTAGATTTCGCTCTCATTCGAAAACTTTTATTCGTTTAAGCTATATAATTAATTACCCCTCACAATACCGAGAGACTTTCGACAAGCGCTACTAACGAATCGTTAAATAACGAAGAATAGCAGTGGAAGTTTAGAACTTATGAAATTTATTATTTTAACTTAAAACTTTGTGGGAACGATAACATCGATCTAGATCTCATGGTTCCGTGTCATGTCCGCTCCCCTCCGCTGGCTGACCCAACCCGCGATCCTGGCCAAGAATACAAGGTTACACCTCCTTTAGAAAAGTGGAGCGGGACAAATATTCCACCTTAGCTAACATAGAATTTTTGCCAACCAAATACATTCTACATTTCACTCAAAGAGCAAGTTCGCTAGAACATAATGCGGCCGGACCGAATTTAGTTGTCTCATATCGCCGAACCACCCCGGGAGGGCTCCAGAATCCATTTACGCCACTATCAAGGAAAACCACGCAATGGACACGCCAGCCCACGGGCTTTTTAAAATATTCAGGACGGCCGAAGTATGTATTTAATTTGACATCGGCTTTTCATGAAAGTTTTAATTGTCACCGTAAGACAAAACAATTGCTATTTTATTTTTAAGTTTTAATTTAAATGATTAATTTCATTTCATTTTTTTATTTATATTTTTTTGTATTTTCTTTGAATTTTGATTTTATGATAGATGATATATCATCATCATAAATTTTAATTATAATTACCCTCTCGACGTTAATATCAATCGACACTCATTCTACTCGTCCGATTTTCTATGACGCCTAAATTCATTATCTCAAGTATAATCCTTCAAAACCTCTTCACTCTAATACGGAGGATCTGGACTGAGATTTTTCTTTGAATTTCGTGTTTAAGCCTGATTCATATTTTGTCATACGTATATTACATATTCAAATTTTGAAATAATATCGCATTTTAGGTTTTGTTAGACATCTCTCAAGCACCAAACCGGAGATGTGTAAAGTGTCCTTTAGATATTTGACTTAGTAATTACCCAACATATACGGATATCTCGTTTTGGGAATCGATACATTAAATGTCTAATGTCAAGTTTATATGTCAAATTTTAATTTTTTTGAGTTTTGTTAACCGGCCGGTCAGAAGACCAAGCCGATGTATAACGTCTGTCATTTTGTATTTGACTTGATTGTAATCTGATGAGTTTTGATCTGATTTTAGGTTTTGTTATTGGGACCCGTCAGAAGACCAAACCAGAAGTATAACATCTGTCATTTATGTTTTATACTAACTTGCACATGTCACGTAGTTTGAAACAACATACATACTGATATCTGTTATTTTAAAATGTATGCATTAAATGTATAGTTGAAATGTAGGTTCAATTCTGAGTTTAGGTTTTGATATGGCATTTTGGGTTTTGTTAACTTGCGGACGTCAGAAGACAGCGGAAGTGTAGCATATTCTTTGGAAAATATGATATCGTATTATTTTGCCAAAAGCTCCACTTTATATCACAAATCATGGGGTATAGGTGAAATAAATTATTTTGAGCTATTTGATCAAATATAAAGTGATGGATCTAGAATGAATTTAAGAATTTGATTTGGTTTAAAACCCTTTTATGTATGGCAAATCAAAAACATAAAGAAATAATCATTTTGAAGGCATATGATCAAATATAAAGTGATGCTAGAATGAGTTTAGGCATTTGGTTTGGGCTAAAACCTTTCTTTATGTGGCAAATCAGCAAACATAAATAAATGAAATAATCATTTTGAAGGCTCATATGATCAAATATAAAGTGATGGCTAGAATGAATTTAAGCATTTGATTTGAAAAACCTTTTCTTTATGTGATCAAATCTAAAGTGAAATAAATCATTTTGAAGGCTCATATGATCAATCATAGCCATTTTTGATAAGGGGAAGGAGAAGACAAAGATGTGAGTAGGTCATGTGTTTAAGAGAGGAGTGGGTTAATTAAAATCCACATCCTTCATCAAACTCATGGCAAGTGGGGGACAAATCTTCATTAAATTTATTAAGAAGATATGAATGAAGAGTTTATTTTTCTTTCAAAGGAAGTGATAAGGATCTTGAGGGCATGCCACATGTCCATGCATGTGCATGTGATATGACAAATGACATTAAAAGATGATTTCCTGCATGCTTATGGCCGAGAGGCACCGTGTCGATCTTGTAAGAATAGATGATAAGAGGAGAGGTAAAGAGGCTATAAATAGAGGATTTCCTTTTCGTCAAAATCTACATTCTACTCTCCTTTTTCTTATACCACAAGTTTAAGTTCTTTCAATCTTGTAAAGAGGGTTAATTTGTGCCACATATACTTGTGAGTTTCTTTTAACTCAACAATTTTTTTTGATATCTTCTTGATATATATGTCATGTCGTATGGTAGATTTAATTTATTAGTATGTGTTTCTTCAAGTCTTCATTGTATGTCATGTGTAAATCATGGTGGGAATGAGTAAAATAGGGAGATATTTATGTTTGAGCGTATATGTCAATATGTATTTCACATGTCAAGTAGATAGAATCACTTTATGTCATCTTTAAATGGGATAGCTCTCATTATATAGAGATTGAAGTATGAGTATTAAGTATATAACTAAAGCGTTTTAAGCCGATATATCTTTTCTATCTCCTTTTTTTTTAAAGAAAATTTGGTAGCCTCGGCATTATCCCCATGGGGCTTCGAGGTGGCTACGCCAAAGGCGTGGATGGTGATTCGTGAGACCTACCGAAGATTTATTTGCCCACGCCAAAAGGCGTGCATAGGTTCGTTTTCCATTGCGTTCACGTTGGAACGGCGTGAGCATATCATGTTCGCCGTTGGAACAACGTGAACAAAGTATTACAAGTTTCCGTGGAATAATGTGACGGTGCTTATAGCATATTTCCCACGTAATATACTGCGAAATTATAACGATGAATTTTACGAATCCTTATCAAAATTTATCCCAGCCTCGCTCTCCTCGTAGGGTTCATGAGAGGCGAAGCGCATTGCCTTAGCATCTGATTCATTTCATATATGTTTTCTTTGATCACATGTTAGCATATAAAGGGAATTTCTGGCGAATCAATCGTCAGAAATTAAAGTAGAAAGAAAAGATTTTGAATATTGCATGATTGATTGTCACATACTAAGATTCAAGCATTCATTCAAGCATGAATAATCATATATACCTTCCTTTTCAAACACTTGAAATTTTACATTTTGTTTACCAAAATTTTGATACCTCTCTCATCCCATAGAGAGTCGGAGGCCACCGCCAGAAGGCGTGCATGGTAGTGTCGTGAGACACTTCGGCCGAAAATTTATTTTGCACCAAGAAAGGCGTCGTGGGTTCTGATTTGCCACAGAACAAGCGTGAGCAGTCTTATAAGAACAGATTTCCGCCGTTGGAACAACATAACAGTACTTATCACGGGTTTCCCCGCGTTGAACGATGTGAGCGGGTCTATAAGATAAACGATAAATTTGCATTCACATGTATGAAATTAAAGTATAAGAATTTATATATGACACATTTCACCTCTTTTTTAAAAAAAATTTGGCGACCTCAAATCATCCCAGGATAGAGTCCCCACCAGCCATGAAAGCGTCGTGATAGGTGTCAGACACCTCTAGATTTATTTGCACCACCAGAAAGGCGTCGGGTTCATCTTGAGATTTCGCCAGCATTGGGCGCGAGCAATACTTATCATAACGGTTCACGCTTGGAACAAGCGTGAGCAGTCTATCACAAGTTTCGTAGCGGAACAATGTGAGCGACTTATCGCATATTTCCGTTAATATTACAAGAGTATAGCGATGAATTTTACGAATCCTTATCTCGTCTTATCAAAATTTCTCCGCTCCCCCGTCGGGTTCTTATGAGGCAAGCAAGAAAGGCGTGCATGGTGTCATTGAGACCGCTGAAACTTTGATAAGCATAGCAGTTTCCTACCATGTTGGAGGAACATGAGTAACTTATATGAATTTAAAACTTGCATTTGCATAATAAAAGAAGTTACTGTGTATATTTAATTAAGAAGTCAAAATTCTGATACTCTCTCACGTGTGGGGGTTCTGAAATGTGCACTTGCATGCCGAAAGGCATGTGGGTGGATAATGTGAGACAATGAATTTTGATAAGATAAGATTTCCATCGTGTTGGAGAACATGGTAGATACTTATATCACAAATTTCAAGCTTGCGTTGCATATGAATATATTTTCATATATACTTAAACAAGACATTTCTTAAGCATTGCATTTTCATCACTATTTCACTGAATTTTGCATTTGAAACATTCATAAGTTGTAACATAAGCTTTTAATCACGTAAAGCACACTTCCATTCTTCTCATTTTGAATATAAAAGATGACATCTTTCTTAAAGCCCACAAGTAACATAGAATTAAAGGAAGAGATATGCATATATTTCATCTTTTCTGAGATAATCATAAAGAAAACTTTGCATATCCTATATCTTCAATTCTCAACATTTTCATATGTATGCAAGATAAAAGATGCAATAGAAAGGAAATCAATATAAATCATACTTAAAATAAACTTGCTTTTCTTTTCATTCTTCCTCAATCGAGAGAAAGAAACATACATCACATATTAATGACCAAAGTGAGCTTTCAAAGATGAAGTCAGCTTATGAAACTAGATTTCATTATCACAACTTACTCCCATAATTCAAGAGCAAGAAAAAGGCATAGAACAATGTATCTTGCAAGATTCCAACCTCCAAATACTCATGGACAACAAACATATAATTGTGATATCATATAAGAAGAGTTTCAGATTTTGCAAAACATGGGATTTGTAAATGTGATAGCTCCTTTGAGATTTTCAGCTCCTAACTTTACTAGGAAAGATCGCCAATAGAACCTCTCCTCTGTAGGAAAGGCAGAATGAAGGAGAAACAGATAGCAAAGCGACAAGCATGCACTCATCCCTCGGTTCTGCGTCCAACAAGGCGGAATGGGAGAGGAAAGGAGGAAATAAAGAGGATGAGCTCCTCGGAGGAGAAAACAAAACCGAAAGCTTGTAGGATAAATCAAACATCTTAATTTCATACTTTTGCAAATCCAAAAAGAAATCAAAAACGGAAGGAAACCCCTCACATACATTCATAGAATACAAATGGAAACAGAAGCGATTTGTGTTTATGTCATCAAAGTAGAGCCATTTTCACATCTCCATCCAAATGTCGTGCAAACCGAAGTTAGGAAGAAAATAGCTATAGCAATACAACAACCAAGTATAACTACATTCCTTTTCAAAAGACCACTTCTGGATGGGCAACAAAGAGATCTTCAAAGCATACAACCAAAGCAATAGATTTCAACAATCCAAAAGCAATTCAAATCGATGAAATCGTTATATACTCATCACTTCCTTTAGGTAAAACTTAGATAACCCAAAGCAAGAAAAGGAAGAGGTTGAATAGAAACACGAACTTATTGCAGGGAAAGGAAGAGTTCGGTTTTTCTTAATCGATCCCTGGCTCATAGGACTCCTGAGGGAATGAGTCGCACGAGAGGGAGAAAATCGCCGGAGTCTTACCAGAAACTTGAACGAGAAGGGAGAGTCAAGGAGAGAGTCGTCACGAGGAGGAGCGTTAAAAGAATGCTGAGAGACAGAGAAACGGGAACAGAGGGGAGAACTGCTGAGCTTCAATCGAACCGATAGGAAAGAGAATCGCTCGAGAGAGAGAGACCGAGAGCAGAAAACGAGAGGGATCAGAGAGAAATCTGAGTGAAATGACGAGCGAATGGTCAAATGAGAGTAACCCTCGTTCTTGAAACGAAAGAGGGTTAGTAGCTTGATAGGGATTAAGAATTCTAATTAATTATAAATTAATATCATTTCACATTAAATTTTATGGATTTACTTTATGCAATAAACTCTAATAATATGGGTGTTAATTTTAGTTGTTTTACATGTGCAATCTGCGATCGATTGCGATCGGAGGTCGTTTGACAATGTCGACGATGATGGGATGAAATTAGTTTACAATTTGTGCGTCGCATTCAATTGATCGACATTTACACACTTCTTTGCGAAGGCGTCGTTCGATAGGTTTCGACGATTCGGCGACAACGGCGCGATCAATTTCGCGAACAGATGTCGTTTAGACATCGTCGAGGCTTCTCGACTTCGATATGAGTGTAATTTCTTTAAAAAAATAATTTTAATTTTTGGATCGATCATTAATTGATTCAATATTTTCTATTTAATTGATTTTGATGCTTTCGATGCATTACGAAGTCGAATTTTCAAGTCTAAGCGAATTTAATCGATCTCGATCGCGATTAGGGGGTGTTAATTTCCATCATATTTATTTAATTTTAATTGGCACATAGTTGTAGGTCAACATCAACCATCTATAATGAAAGACAAAAGCGGACCTCAATGAAAAGGTCCCAAAGATTTTGGGATACCTAGAGATCACAACAGAATGCTTTCAATTTAGGTTAGAAATTGGAAAACAAACTCTTCAAAGAGAATTGTCATATTGCCGCCTATGTATTTGAAACATTGAAAAAGAGCAATTATATATATATATATATAGAGAGAGAGAGAGAGAGAGAGAGAGAGAGAGGGAGTTTTGGAGAAAAGGAAAATGGGAAATAATAGTGGGCATCAAGGACAAAGGACAAAATGAGAGAATTCGCATGTATACCTTCTTGATTGAAGGAGTCTGGTTATTGCCGAACAGGTGACCAGAAAAAATTGTGTCAAAATCTTTTTTATGTATTTTTCATTAAGAGTGTAGGACAAATGATTAAATCGTGAGAAAATTTGATTAGAAATTACAAGACATTGGTAATAGAACCATAATGCAGTCATTTTGTACTAAATGATACTCAAGCTCTCTATTAAAAAATTGCACTTAATTTTCTGATTAAATCTTCTATTTTGATCATTTGTCTGATCATTCCTAACACAAAACAACATTAGAGATTCTGACAATTTTTTCCGACCTTTCACAATGTTGTTGCACTGCAGTATATAACTTTTTGTAATGGATCTGATTCCACGTGTGAATACTTGATTACTAAATTGTATTTTGTTCACGAGTTAGATGTTTTCAGAGAGTGGCTTTTGTCTTAGAAGGTAATAGTGTAGAGTAAAATATATCGATAATTTTTTATAACTTAATGTTTATGGAGTAATTCAATAACTTCTAGATGCTATATACGTATGTTTTTCTTCTAAAACTTGATAGATTCTAAACATGGTATTACATTAGTAAAAGGAGAAGTTTCTGGAGGCATAACTATTATGGTAAAGCTTTGAATAATTGAAATTTACAATAATATCTTTTTAGTGGTATATTAGTAAATAATCTTTTTCATTATTTAATTGAAGCACAATTACAATGACCCACCAACTCCTAATCATAATTTTCAGCGTAATAACAACATATTTAATCTGTTCTCTCCAAATATCTCCCAAAAGTGTTAATTCCATAAAACATACTCCTTCCAAATTCAAGTTAGGACTCATTAATGGATCCCAGCATCAACTGAAAAATGAAAGGTGTTTATAACTAGTCAGTACATTCTGTTCTTCATTATCCATAAATTCCTTGATGCTATCAACCTTCAGAGATAGCCTTAATAAGCAACATCCACCACCAACAACAACACCTTCCTCAATAGCTGCCTGAAAGATGAGAAGCTAAAACTATACAAAAGAAGTAATATTCAATGAAACTACTTTAAAATGAACCTACCCTTGTTGCCTTAAGAGCATCTTCGACTCTTAGTTTTTTATCCTTGAGCTCAACCACGGTTTGCGCACCAACCTATTATTGAATTTAGATTCAAGAGCACAATTTATTTCCTGGAAAATGAAAACTGAGAAATGTGTTTCTAGCTTTAAGCTTGAAAGGATCTGATGTATTCTTTAAATTCAATAGATCAACACTTACGGTATTGTACCTGAATGATGGCGATCCCATCAGATAATCTAGCGATTCTCTCATTAATTATTTTCATATCAAATTTCTCTTCTGTATTCTGCCAAAAAGTAAGCAGATTTCACATAATATCTTAATAGAAAAGCAATAGTTTAATCAATTTTAGCAAACTATAATTACGATGACATTGCTTTTTTGTGACAGTTAAGGCCCTTGATTTTTTCACATCAAGAATAAGAGAAAGGTTAACCATCAAAAGTTTTTTCAATCTGGATAAATCTATAATATTGAAACAATGGATGACATCAACAAATATGCATGTTCGTTGGAACTCTGGTCGACCTTTTCAAGACTGATTTTTGACATCTCAACAGCCACACAGGTTACTCTGACGTGAAATAATTGTGACTGTATTAAAATTGCTGCCACAATTGTCAACACAATAGACATAACAGGATAAAGTGTCAAATTCTAATTGCATGGCCTAGAAGTAAAGGATGTTTAGATTAGCTTATCGTGCAAGCAGATAGAAAACAAACAGACGGTGAGGGAAAGCACAAAGTTATTCATGAATTTAGGGAAGAGCCACTATATCTGACATGAAAGAGTAAAGTCAAGTTACACCCTAGTTCTTCCTAAACAATTCATCTATGAGAAATACCACAGCAGCTAAGAGTAATAATTACTAGGAAAATCTGCCTTCAAAAAACAAGACATCACTTTGACAAGATATGAAAAAAGTGCTTGGAGTCACAGACAAGAATTACTTTGAAGATGACAAATACGAACTAATAATAATCACAAGCAGACGAAAAATAAGCAGAAGCTATATGTCATCCATGATTATTGTACTTTCGAGAAAGAATGCAATATTGATCATTGGTTAGTATGAAGAAGTATAAACACTAGCACAGTCACAACACATATTGCTGGAAAAAATTTAAACAAATGGAGAAAATTAGATTTGTTGAAATTTGTGACCTAAATTTTGTTGGGTTTAGACTAAAGCTCGTGTGCGACATATACGATGTAGCTTAAATTATGAATTTTTTTTAGGATTTGTAATCGTATATATTTATTTAATTTAGAGTTTGTGACAATATACAATGTAATCCATCACTCTCCACTTGTAATTCTTTCTTTTTGACATAATGAATTATTCTTCTCTGCATGTACTTTTCCCCTTCTAGGGTCCTAAAAGGGTTTTCCACGTAAATATGTGTTTGTGGTTTATCACTTCATTATTATTCTTACAAGCTTTCAAAAATCCCAAAAAGAACCCTTTAAGAGATACTTACAATGAGTACAATATGCCATTAAAGACTACATTTAAGGTGAGCTAAACTACGATTCACACAAAATACCTCCAAGTTGAAGGTTAAAAGGATCAACAACAACAACAACAACAACAACAAGCCTTAATCCCACTAGTGGGGTCTGTGAATCCTTAGTCATTGTGTCCTACTATGTGTCAAATTCTCATTTCAAGTATACTAAGATCATTTTTTATACATCTTAACCAAGTCTTTTTTAGGTCTACCTCTACCTTTCTTAACATAAGGCAAATCTAATGCATCTACTCTCCTAATTGGGTCATCATTGTGGCGCTTTATGTGGCCAAACCATCTAAGGCTCTCCTAATCTTATCTACCACTAGAATTCCAACTTTTTCCCGAACATACTCATTTTGCATTTTATCTCTAAGAGTAAAGCCACTCATCCACATCCTCATCTCAACACTTAATTTAGTCTTATGCTTCTCTTTTATTTGGCCAACACATAAGTCATTGCAAGTCTTACCACCATCTTATAAAATTTTCCTTTAAGTTTAAGTGAAACTTTTTTATCACATAATAGACCAGATGCATTCCTCCACTTCAACCATCCAACTTGAATTCTACTAATAACATCTCTATTTTATCATTTTGAACAATAGAATAAAATATTGCTCACTCTTATTAATGACTTGATCACTAAAGTCACAACACTACCACTAAAACTTTTACAACTAAAATTACACTCCATATATTCAGTTTTAGATCTACTTAACGAAAACCTTTAGACTCTAAGTTGACCTCCATAATTCAAGTTTCGTTGGACTCCTCTCTAGTCTTATCAACAAGAAGAATGTCATCAAAAAACATACACCAAGGTACATCTTCTTGTAAATGCCTAAAAACATCCATAACTAAAGTAAAAGATAAGGGTTTAATGTTGATCCTTGATGTAATCCAATGAAATAGAAAAATATTTTGTCAATCCTCCTTGTGTTTGGACACAAGTACGACTATATACATATCCTAATGAATATAACCAATATTAACTCCTTTACTTCCTAGAAAGAACATCTCTTGAGACTTTATCATAAGCTTTCTCTAAATCAATAAATATCATATGTAGATCCTTCTTACTTTCTATGCTTCTCCATCAAAACTCTTAACAAATGTATAGCATCCACAGTAGATCTACGGCATGAAACCAAATTGATTGTGAAACTTACGTATCATCATAACCTATGCTCATTACTCTCTCCCATAATTTTAATGTATGGCACATTAACTTGATTCCTCATATTTGCACACTCTTGTGCATCACCTTTATTCTTAAATATAGGAACCAACAAACTCTTTCTCATCATCTTTTAGTCTTTAAAATAACATTAAAGATTTATAAGAAAGAAATTCCTTGATCTCTAAACATTTCCACACTTATTGGAATATTATTATTCTCTTGTTTTTCATATTTCATTTTCTTTAAAGCTTAACTTCAAATTTACTAATACGATAAAATGAAATTCTATTTTGTTTAGGATATTAAGGTTCTTAAAATCAATCGTCAAATCCTTCATTGAAAAGTTTATCAAAATACCTCATAAATCCACTATTTTCAATATCTTTTCTAAGACTTTATTATTTTCATCCTTAATACTCTCATTATATCTTTATTTCTCTATCTCTTTGGTTATAACTTATCATACATCTTTCACCTTTTTTTGGTATCTAATCATTATCATCACTAAAGCTAAATTTTCGTATATTCTTTCTTAGAATCTCTGGTATTTTATATCTTTTCCAATTCTCCAGGTTTTACAAACCAAGTTTTATAACAATCTTTTATTTCTTATCTTTTCTCGACTCGACTCCACCTATTCTTATTAAGAAGTTTTTTTTTGATTCTCCAAGCACATCTTTATCTGCTTAATTTCACTGATATTTTTTACATAACGTTACTTCCATGAGCATCCCAAATTCTAATTTCTTGTAATTTGCTCTTAAAATAATTTTATTTGTGTTCTTTAAGTGTCCCCATCTAATCCTGGGATAATAATTTAATTTATTTTTTCTCTTCAACCTTTCATCTTAAAATCTAAAATAATTCATTTGTTGAGTACTTAAAATTTCACTTGGAATGACCTTACAATCTTTACAATCTAAAAGGATCAATGGATGTAAAACATTTTTGAGAAGGTTGATAATGATGATTGCAATAATCATGGATCTTACTATTGCATGCATAAGAAAGTCTATTACCTCTACTAGATTTCTCAACTCAGCAATCCGCTTTCCCACTAAAGCTTGATTGCTACCATCAGTAACAAGTAAAGTTGAATCCTTTGTAATAACGACCTTCACAGCAGAACCTAAGACCTCTACTCCAGCTTTTTCAAGAGTTAAACTGGGCCAAAAGCTTCGTTGTTGAGCGTAGTGTTATTTCGATATTTAGCTTCGTGTTGGCTCGTTCGTTAAGTAAATGAGAACATATTTCAGTCGATTTATAAATGAGCGAGAACAATCCTGTTCGATCGTGTTACTGATTTAGCTTCGAAATAAATAAAAAATTTATATTAAATTTTATATTTATGTCATTAAATATTTTAAAATTGATATTTAATTTAATTATAAAATTAGTTAAAATTTTTTAAATAAAATAAGCTAAAATATATTAGTAATTATTATTATAGGTTTTTTATAATTATGCATTTATGCTTCTTTATTATTTAGATTTTTAGGTGGTATTAGTTAATCCCAAAGTAGGAATTTATATTAACTGGGATTTAAAAGGGAGCGAGCAGCGGGCGGCTGAGCAGTCGGCGTAGATCTCGATATTGCCCTAATCCCTTCTCTCTCGACTCGTTCGCATTTTAGCGACCCTCTCGTCTCTTCTCTCGCCTCTCCTTCTATCCCGTAGTCACCTTTCGTTCAGCATTTCGATGTGACCCTCTGACTCTCCTCTCGTCTCTCTCTCGACTTTTACGCCTAATCCAGTCCCTCGACTCCCTCTCTCGTCTGGTGTTTTGGCAATTCTACTCTTCTTAGAGTCTTACTTACTAGTTGTGAGTTTTGAGTTGCAAATTGCAATGGTAATATCTGTAGCAATAAATGAACCTCTGGATCGATCTCTGATTTCTGGGTTTGTACCATTATTTTCTTGTTTTTTGAGGCTTACTTGGGTTGCTGTATGCGATATTCTAAATCTTATGCTTTATTTGTGGATGATTGGTTATTCTTTGTAGGTTATCTTTGTGAAGTCTTACTGGTTTGACAAGTCGCCATTATTCTGTTTGTCTTTATTTGGGAGCTATATATTGATGTCTGTTTGATTTCTCATTTTCTTTTACTCTTCTCTATCTGACTATATATTACACATTTGCACTTCTCATTCTAAATTGTTATCGTCCATTACTCTGTTGTCTCGGTTTGTCTGTTCCATGACTCTCTTTGTTATTTTGGAAATATATGTAACATGTTGCGAGCTCTGTTTCCTTAAGATCCATGGTTTCATTGGCATGGATAGTTTGATACTATTTATTCTCTTATCTCAAACTAAGTATGTTTCAGCTTTATTTTGTTTTGGGAGATCTTTTGTTTTTATTTGGAAATTGGTAAATTTAAATTTGAGATTTGAAATATTACATGCTCTTGTTCTTGGGCAATCGCATATCATTCAATGATAAGTTTGATACTATTTATTTTCGGTTTATTGGCATGGATAGTTTGATACTATTTATTTTGGTTATTGCATTGTTATCTCTGTTGGCATGGATACTATTTATTTTTACATTACCATTATTTTGTTTAGTCTGTTGGCATCAATGTCATGGATCTATTTATTGTGATTTGGTGGTGAATGGTGATAGTAGATTAGCTTAATTATGCATACTTGGAGTTGCAATTTTTTTGAGCTTATTAAATGAGAAGAGTAACGAGATATTGAATATGAAGTTTTCTTATGGAGATTGGAGAGTGTATGTGCATGTGGTCCAAGTAACTCATATTTTCTTTTTTATTTAGTGTACAATCATATGCAATGTGGATCATTCTCGATCATGTGGTAATGATTTAGTTGTAGGTAATGATATACCAAGTACTTTACAACAAGTTGAATCGAGGAGAATGCATTTGAGACTATTGTGGATCATCACAAGCAATAGTTGGCGTGCCTTTTCATCGAACTTAGATGTTAGGATTTTGGATTTTGTTGTTGCTTATTCTACCATCAAAATCGATTTACAAATATATTTGGAGGAAGGATTATTTATGAGCGGTAGTGATTCTTTTTTGTTCTTGAGTGGTGGAAGATGAATACTCTCAAGTATCCTATTTTGTCCAAGTAGGGATGTTTTAACAATTCCATCACCGCGTTCATCCGAATGCATTTAGTCTTTGGTGGTAGAGTTCTTGGCGATTATAGAGCTCTTTATCACCAAAAATTAACATATGCAATTTAGTTGGATTAGACCCATTAAAGATCCTTTGGCACTTTTCCAACTTAATTTAGTTTATTTGATAAATTTCATTCTATAATGTTATTATCCAATTTTTTTTAAGAGTTAATGGAGGAGGAGAACCTTTATGTTAAAACTGAAAATATTTAGTTTTGGAGAAAGATACAACCATATCAGCTTTGAAAGATATTACTTATGTTGTTTCATTATCTTTGGTTGTAATACTTATTTTGATGATTAACGTTGTAATACTTATCTTTATCTGTGTATTTTGTTTGCTCATTGATTAGTGGTTTTATTAAGGTTGGCGATGATTACGCCACTATATTGTTTCCTATTTCGCTTCGTTTTTTTTTTCTTTTGTGGGCCTTAGTTTTGGTTATTGGTAATTTTTTGATGGGATTTAATTTAGTGTTGGTTGATTACTTGATTAATCGCATGCTTTAAATTTTTTACGAGAATATTGGATCTACACATTCCAACTTACTTAATTTGTTTCTTGTTCTTTGGAAGAGAGTCTCTGTACCTCGGTGTTTTCTTTGTTGAACTTCGGGTTTGCATGTTGATGGTTTAAGAATTTATGGTTGATAGGTGATCCGATGGATTCATGAGAGCAGTGATTAAGTGGAAGATTGTTGTAGAACTCACGTCGCTGACTTTTTCTTGTTTTTTAAACATGATTTTGATTACTAAAGTGAAATAAAATTGTGATCTTTTGAAGTTGGTCTTTGATTATGACAAAAAACTCGGTTTGTCGGTTAACTCATATATGCAAGTAATTTTTTTACTCAAAATTATGGCAAGCTTTGTTAATTTTAGCTTCTTTATCGTCGATATTTGTGTTCCTTGTATTTCTTTGAACCGAGTTTGGTTTCAAATCTGGCATGATGTGTCTTTAGAGGTGTTTCTCATTTCACGATATACTTTTAATGAATATCAAAGAAAATACTTTCTTGTTCTTACATTTTGAATCATTTTAAGATGTTTGTTCCTCTATCTTTGATTTTGTTCTTTTGCATCCTTATTGGTATGGTAAGATCTTTTGATCACTACACTTGATTTGGAGCAGATCTTCTGTATTAATGTAATATCACTTGTGATATTACACATTAATAGAGATCTTTTGATCTTCTCTTTGATTTGGAGCAGAATCTTCTTATTAATGTGTAATATCACTTGTGATATTCATTAATATAAACTATAAATAGATGTATGAGATCAACTTAGCTTATTTTTGTATGTATTTTTAAATATTTATTTTAATGTTTTGAGATTACATTTTGTCAATTTTCGGATGTCTACATCATTTGGAACAGATCTTACATTTATTTTCATTTTCTGAGATCCTAATCTTATTAATATTAATCTTTCATTTTATCATCTTTTGTGATTTTATTGTCATTTTTTGTGATTTTATTTTGTCGATTTGGAACAAATCTACACTTATTTTCACTTTTTTTTTCTGATCCTAGTCTTATTAATATTAATCTTTCATTTTATTATCTTTTTAATGTCAATATTCAAATACATTAAAATTTATTGGCATGATGATTATTTATTTTAGTTTCGAGCCATAATATTTATTTTATAATTTTTTCTAGTTTGTTAACATAAAGTCTGGTCTGATTGAAGATTCAAGATTGGTTGGATTTTGAAGATAGGAAAGTTTGAAGAAGGCTATAAAACTTTGACATTTGAAACAAATGATTTGATTAAATTGATATTTGGAAATTGTAAATTTTGTATTTTATTAGCTTTTATTTTTTGAAATTGTAAGTTGTATACTTGTATATGATCATATAAAATTTTAAATTTGAATTTATTTTAGCTTAATTATGTATAACAGTTCATTTTTTTTGAGCTTATTAAATGAGAAGAGTATATGTGTATGTGCTATGTGGTCCATCGGTCAAGTACTAACTCATATTTTCTTTTTTTAAGTTGTGTTCAATTTGTGTAAAAACATGATTTTTTTTGTATAACTTTTTTTAGGCTCGAAAAATAATAATTATGTTGTATATAATTGTATATTTTTAAATTTAATTTTTTAGTATTTCAGTTTTCATTCGTAAGATTTTAATAATTATTTTTTAATTTAAAATAAAAAATAAAAATTATAAAATATAAAATCGAGTAATTCGGGCGAACACGAGCTTAAAACGAACACGAATATTTTTTAGAACACGAGCAGTATAAAGCATTTCAACCAGCCATTCAAAAATAATAATAAGCGAGAATCTGAACAACGGCTCGAGTTCGGCTCGTTTACACCCCTAGTTAAACCCACGTCATCACTTATAACTGTGCCTGCAAAGTATGAAGAGTGTAAACCAGAGGGTGAAATAAAAATAATATTAATTTTAAAATCCATCAATGGCATAATACAAGCTTCAAAAACATAAACAGTACACGTAAATCATAGGATCACTCACTTGCCTCCAGTTAAGATATAAATATCATCCAGATAGTCACTCTTCCGCTCTCCAAAAGCAGGAGCTTTAATAGCAGCTACATTCAGTAAACCTTTTAGTTTGTTTCGAATTAATTGGGCTAATGCTTCCTCCTCAATACCCTCTGCAATCACCAGAAGCGGGTAACTCCCCTTCATCGCTTCATCCAACATTCCAAGAACCTCCTTTGGGTTTGTTATTTTTTTGTCAACTAATAGTATCTACATTAAGAACTTCATCACAATGATTACTTTGCTATTGTAAGAAAAGCTACACAAAAAATACTTCGCTACCTACCTTGCAATCACTGAACCCAACTGACATGCTTGCACGGTCAGTTACAAAGTAAGGTGACAAATAGCCTCGCTCAAATTGCATTCCTTCTACCACTTCCAGACTATTCTCAGTACATCTTCCAGTCTCAATCCTGATAAAACCTTGTTTTCCAACCGCTTTTAGAGCATCTGCAATCACGTTTCCGACTGTGTGGTCATTCCCAGCACTAACAGCAGCAACATCAACAATTTCATGCTCCTCAATCTACTAAAAGGTCACACTTTGAAAAACCCATTCAGAATACAATTCTGAGATACATATAGCAAGGCATAGATTAAAAGGTAAACATAATATCATCATCATCAACAACATCAAATTTCACCAGAACTATTGGGAATTGGCATTGAAAGGGAAATATAAAAGGGTGTAAAGTGGTAGAAGAAAAGCAGCATAAGAATAGGATGTGTTGCCAAAAGGTATGACTACTTTATATTAATCTTGAAAAGAATAAAAAATTACAGCTTCTTGGACATGCACAGAAAACATGTGCAATGTACCTCTCTTGACATCAGTCTGAGTTCTGAAACAAGAGCCTTTGCAGTTTTCTCAATTCCCCGAACAATTTGGATAGGATTCATTCCCGCAGATATCACCTGAATTGAAAAAAAATAGGTGTTTCACATAAAGATCAAGTAAAAGTCATAGTATCTGAATAGGGACCAGTGGATATAGCCTTCCATAACATATCAAATATACACAAAAATTAAGAAAAAAGGTGTAATGATATTAAAAAACGGAGCCTGGAATTATAACCAGATGAAGCCATGATAATAAAACTGCAACAGCAAAAGCAACTTAAGATCTATTATATACCATTGAGAATGAATGTACCTTTACACCTTCATCAATTAAACCTCGGGCAAGAACAATAGCGGTGGTACTACCATCACCGGCAATATCATTTGTTTTTGCAGCAGCTTGCCTGACCAATTTAACACCAACATTCTCAAGGGGATCTTGCAACTCAATCTTATGATAAAAAACAAAGAATTAGCCACGTGCATGATAGTCAACTAAAATAGGCTCAACTTCTACTCTAACAAAATTTTAAAAAAAAATCATGAAAACAATGAAATACGTGTGGGATCCGAAAATTCGCCACCGACATCTTTCGATAAAAAAGGAAAGAGTTGTTTAAGTGTCGGTGATAATTTGAAGCGGATGAATAGTAGATAAGGCAATAAGGAGATTTGGATTTCTCGTGAGAACTTTTATATCTGGTTCGGGTTTCTATGGTAAACTATAGTTAATTACCTCCTCAGAGAAGCACTTTCGATTAAGGTAGTCGATATCGTTAAAGCAGTATATAATTGCGATGAGTGGAGTTTAGAACTTATGAAATTTATTATTTTAACTTAAAACTTTTGTGGGGAGCGATGGCGCCGTCAAGATCCCATGGTTTAGTCATCCGGTACGTGCGATCCTTAGTCGAGGAGGTAGTCGACCCACGAAGATCCTGTCACACGTAGGTTCTCGTCCGTGTCCTTGTAGACACAGGGTGGAGTTTGTCTAAGGGACAAATATAAAGCCCAACCAAGCTAACATGGGGCTTTTCTTGACAAAATCATTCTACATTTCACTCAAAAAGCCGTTGGGAACATCTGAGGTGCGGCCGCAAATAATTTAGTGGCATCTATGGCGAACCACGGAGAGGCTCAGTGTGCATTATTTATGTGCATGCTCAGCAAAACCAGCGAGACAGAGGACACGACTTTAGGAATATTTGAGTGTGAAGGTAGTTATGTATTTAATTTGACGTTAATTTCTTTGTGAGCAAAGTTTTCTTAATTTGTCAAGAGACAAACAATTGCGGAGGGTGAATTAATTTTTTTATTTTTTAATTTTTTAGTTTTTTAATAATTTCATTTATTTTATTTCCTTTTTTGTTATTTTCATTTTGATGATTTTATGATTGATTTTGATTTGAATATATGATCATTTATCATCTTGAAATCTTAATTATAATTATACCGATCATTTAATGTCGATTGATAGGCCTTGTCTACTCGTCGTTTTACGAGGAGGTCTAAATTCATCATCTCAAAAAGTATAATCCTTCAAAACCTTGTTAGTTTGAGCATAGAGGATCGGGTTTGGGACTTTTCTTCAGAATTTGAATTTTAGAAGCATGTTAGTTGGTTATGTCTTGTATTATATGAGTTAGCTTCTCAGATATTATTAATTTGAAATTCTTATAATATCATTTTAGGTTTTGTTAACGGACGTCAGAAAACCAGCATTATGTAGTATCATTCTTTTATATTTGACTTAGTAATTACTCCAATGCATATGGATATCGTTCTTTGAAAAGCATTAAGATGTAATGTTGAAGTTGATGTCAAATTTTGATTTTTGAGTTTTGTTAACCCGGACCCGGTCCGAAGACCAAACCGGGAAGCGTAGCATTTATTCTTTTTTTGTTTATACCTAACTTTTAGTCTATTGTTTGACACTTCATACATCGAGTCTCTTTTTTAAAATGTTGTTGTATGGACATTGAATGTCTAGTTGATATATGTTGATTTGCTTGATTTTAATATGACATTTTAGGTTTTGTTCGGACGGAGAAGACAAGCAGGGATTATATAATTCTTTATGTATTTATCACATGTCACTTGTTTGAACATCATCTTCTGTCATTCTTTTAAAATGATGTAAATGTCAAGTTGAAATATATGTTCAATTTGATTGGTTTTAATATGACATTTTAGGTTTTGTTAACGGGACGTCAGAAGAACCAAGGGATAGATTCTCTTTTTTGTTTTATACCCTTAATGTCATTGTTTGACACTTTCATACATCTGAGTATTCTTTTAAAATGTTGTATCATATGAGTTGAAATATGGGTTCAATTTTGATTTTTTGAGTTTTGTTAACTTCGGTCAGAAGAAAAAGGATATGTAGTATCTGATCTTGTATTTGTCTTACTATATGTTTGAACTTGTATCTTCAACATCATTCTTTTAAAATGTTGTATGGACATTGAATGTCTAGTTGAGTATATATTCAATATTGCTTAGATTTTAATATGATATTTTTTAGGTTTTGTTAGCGGAAGAAACAAGATGATAAAGATGTGTTCTTTGTATTTTTGTTTTACACACATGTCACAGTGTTTGAACATTTCACATACATCTGAGTATCTGCTCTTTTAGAATGTTGTGGACGTTGAATGTAGTTGAAATGTAAAAAATTTAAAGTTTGGATTTAATATGACATTTTTGTTTTTAAAGGACGATCAAGACAAGCAGGAAGATATAGATGTTCTTTTGTATTTGACTTGATTGTAATCTGATCATGAGTTTTGATATGGCATTTTAGGTTTTTGTTAATGACCGTCAGAAGACAGCAGGATGTATATACACTTCTATTTATCTTTTCGGATCTGATAATTATTTCGTCTCTCTTAAACCTGTCCTAGATTACTAGAGGATGGGTTTGGACTTTTCTTATGACCAATTTGAGATAAATTAAATGATCTTGATAGATTTATCTTTAATTAATTTCATTGATTAACTTAAGATTTATAGCGTCATTGATTTTTTGTTTTGTTACGGACGTCTAAGACCAGGGATGTATAGCATGGATCGAATAGTTAAGCAAAAAAAATTCTTGTAAGTTATATTTCATTTATCTTGCGTATTAAAGCATTGAATAGAGATAGACTTTAAATATCTTTGAATCACTTAAGCATTTTAGCATGAGCCTGTCATTTGTTTTCTAAATGATATATGAAATATTATATCTTTCCATGCGTTGAGTGTCTATGGCGTAATAATAATATGTAATAAAATGAATTTGACTTTAAGTAAGTAATTGTAATATATCATGAAGAGGTAAAGAAAATTAAGCATAGGTAAGCATCTTGTAATTTGTCATATAATATGATGAATGAGATAGCGTGAATAATCATATCGTATGCATTCTTCTTTTAAATACTTAAGACATTTCACATTTTTATTTATCAAAATTTTGGCCTCCGTCGTCCCGAGTTCGGAGGCCCAGGCCTTCAAGAAAGGCGTGCATGGTAGTATGAGAACAGTTATTTACCGCAGCGAAAGGCGTGCATGGGTTCTAGCGATTTTCTCCGCGTTGAACGCGTGAGCAATCTCGGGTTTATGCCGTTGGGCGCGTGAGCAGTCTTATCCTGAGTTTCCGCCGCATTGACGATGTGAGCAACTGCGTAAAGTAATAAATTTGCATTCACATGTATATGAAATTAAAGTATAAGCATTTATATATGACACATTTCAACTCTTTTTTTTTTTGAATTTGCATTTCCGTCATCCCCATTTAAAACGCCACCTTCAAGAAAGGCGTATGGTGTATTTGAGACACCGTAAAGTTTATTACCGCAAGAAAGAAATGCTCAGCCTTTCGAATCCTATCTTCTTATCAAAGTTTACAATATCCTCTCCCAGTTCAGATGAAGGCGAGCACACCCATAAGAAAGGCGTGCATGGGTGGTAATAAATGAGACACTTTTGATAGCATTTCCTGTTAATATGATCAATATCTGATATCTAAAAGAAGCTCATAGATAATAAAAAATGAACAAATCCTTTCACTTTAATTTGATTTCAACTTGCATATGAAGAGGCATGATATACATATAATTCCTTTATATGAAATAAATTGAATCAAAAAGCGTAATTGGAGAATAACATCATATCTCATCAGCAGTATTGATTTTTCCTTAAATAAGAAAGTTTAGCGCATATACTCATCAAATAACATATTGATTTCCCTTAGAGAAATGATTTAAAAAACCATAAATTCAAAAATTGATTCATTTTCCTTTTGGGTAAAAGGAAATTTCAGCAAAACATCATGCCTTTAGACAATAAGCTAACAATTTTCCCTTTAGAGAAATATTTTCAGCATGCTTATGCCCATTAAGAAAATAATTGATTCCCCTTAGGGAAAATGAAACATGGCCTTTAGGCATACAATTTTCCCTTTAGATAGAAATATTAGCATGCCCATTAACAAAAATGATTGATTCCCCCTTAGAGAAAAGAAATTTTTCAGCAAGCATGGCCTTTAGACGACAATTTGATTTTCCTAGATAAATATTTTCAGCATGCTTATGCCCATTAAACAATGATTGATTAAGAAAAATTTTTAAGCATGGCCTAGACAAATATAATTTTCCCTAGATAGAAATATTTTCAGCAAAGGAAACACATAAGGATCCATAAAAAAAGCAAAACAACACAATGTTTGGATAAATCATCCCAAGTCATTTTAGTAGGCTAAATAAATCCGTGAATAAAGCATAAGAAATGAGATTTATATATCATCCCAAATCTAAAGGAAACCCTTAGCATAATCCAAAACATAAGACATAGCATGTTTAACAAAATAATTTAAAAAGAATCTAAAACAAGCTTAGGGTTAGAAACAACAGGAGGTGTCGATTACTAAAAGAGAGGAGAAGGAGGAGTTTACGAAAGGGGAGTCATCGAGAAGAGAAGGAGAAGAGAGCTCGTCGTTCTGAAGAGAAAGCGAGTCGTCTGGAGGAGAAAGAGAAATCAGCGTCAGAGGGAATCGAGAAGGAGTCGAATCAAGTCGCGTTCTGAGGGAAGAGGAGAGTCGAATGGGAGAGAGAAGCGAAGAGGAAAGTCGAATCGTCAAAGAATCTGAAGGGAAGTCGGATCTCGTGAAGAGGAATCAAGAGGAATCGAATCATCTCGGAAAGGAAGTCAATCTGCGTCGTGAGAAGAGGAAGTCAATCGTCGAAGGAATCCAAGAATCGAGATGCCGAACGGAGAAGCGAAAGAAAAGAGGCCGAGTGAAGGAATCGAAAAAGGAGAGAGAATGTCGAGAGCAGAGAGAGCTTCGATGAGAAAGCTGAGGTCGTAACGAAGGAGCGTCGAGCTTCAGAGAAACAGAACGAAGAGGATCGTGAAAAATGAGGGTTGTTCGTTCTTTGAGCGACGGAGAGCACGATTTTCCTTTTCTTTCTTTTAGAGCTTAGTTGGCATCTTGATTGGTTGAGTGAAGCGGATTAGGTAGAGGAATTAACGGAGATTAGAGCAACCATTAGTCCCTTTAATTATAATTTAATATTTTTTATGTGATATTAATTTATCTAAACCTAGCAATATGGGTGTCAATTTAAGTTGTTTATTGTGCGAACATAGCGTCGATCGTTGATGTTTTGTGGGACAACGTCGGCCGAAGTAAATTGTTTAAATTGTGCGCTTCAATGTCGACCCATACTTTTGCCGGTCGGTGAAGGTCGTTTGATAGGTTTTGATGTTTTGGCGACGACGGGCGATCAATTTGAGCGGTGGTTTAGACATCGTCGAGGCTTCTCGACTTTGATATGCGCATAATTTCATTAAAAAATTAATTTTAATTATTTGATCGATCATTAATTGATTCGATATTTTATTTAATTATTTTGATGCTTCGGCGCGTATGAAATGAATTTTCAAATCTCAATTTAATTAATTTCGTGATTTAAAAATTTAACCTATGTCATTTAATTTAAATGAGCATAGTTGTAGGTCAACAAATGCCCCAAAACGTAGTGCGGCGCATGGGCGGGTGTGTTGTATAGTGATTCGGATCTCAAGAGATTTGCTTGGATGTCCAGTTGTAATTTCTACAACTCGATAATACGATCGTTGCCCTGATAGAAGTGGGTATAACTCGGGTTGGCAAGCATTTGCATTTCATCGGTTATACAATAGCTTGTTGAGCGGTATTTGTTGTCGTTAGTCAATGCTTTGTGCTTGGCGAACTTGTTGAAGATTTCCTCTTAAGAGTTTTTTCTCCTCTCATCGGCTTTGTGCCTTAGCGGGCTTGATGGAGTTGATAGTTGTGAGATGAGAACATCTTGGTCACGTGCTTTGTGCTTTGGACTTGTTGAAGATTTCGGCGAGATTTGAATTTGTATTTTCCTCTGTCACGGCTTGGTGGACTTGATGGAGTTGATGAGATAGAATGTTGATCTGTGCGTGCTTTGTGCTTTTGGCGGACTTGTTGAAGACTTCATCTTGGGTTTAATTTTTCCTCTGTCACGGCTTTGTGCCTTGCGGACTTGATGGAGTTGATGAGATAGAAATGTGGTCACTGTGCTTTGTGCTTTGGACTTGTTGAAGATTTCATCTCGAGGATTAATATCTTGTGCCTCCTTTTATCACGGTTTCATGCCTTGGTTGATGGGGAAAGTTGAATTATCAGAGATTTGTCGTGTCAAATTACCTTACGCCAGCTTTACGCTTTTGTAGAAGGATAAATCAAACGAGCTTGTGTTGGATCATATGGAAAAGTCATCGATGCTTTGCACATGTAATGAATCTTGATGACAAAACTCCACTTAGTTGACATTTAGCCTCAGAACATTGGGATAGCTTCTTGATCCTCTCTTTTTTGCTTTATTGGACTTCTTGAAGAAGAATTTCCTTCGGTCTTTGCTTTACGCTTTGATAGACTTGAAGGAGTTGAGATTTTTTTTTTTATTTGATTCGGCTTAGTGCCTTCTCGAGTAAGGATATCTTTGTTTGTTGTAGAATTTTGAGATGACCTTACGATAGGGATAATTTCCGGTCGGGTCACTTTAAACTCACCAAGTTGGAGAGATTTGGGGATTTGGATGCTCTTGTCTTTGAACTAGAAGTAGGAGGATCCACTACTACGACGCTTTGTGGCGTGTTGAGTGTTGAGTACTTCGGCCATATTTTGGCGTGTTGAATCACTTATACACCCACTTGAGTGTGGACTTGAGCAATTGATGAAGGATTTTATCCTCGCTATGAGATGGGGATCTCTTACTACGTTTGTGGCGTGTTGAGTAGCTGTCCTGACCGTATTTTGGCGTGTTGAGTCAGACCTTATACAGACTTCGAGCCTTTAGATTTGATGTGGGATGGAAAATGTCCTTGGTTTGTTGAAGTTTGGACTTGAAAATTTTCTTCTTTGATTAAGACTTTTAAATTTGAGCTTTGAACACATAATTTTGAGTATGCATATGGGGATCTCGACTTGCGCGATGTCGACAAGAAAGAAAGGCCCTGTCTTACGAGGCGTCACTTTTCTTATAAAATTTAAAAAAATGCCCCTGTCCAACGAGTTTTATTTTAAATGCATTCTTGTGTTCTGAATTTTGAAAATTTTCATAAGTGTTTGACAATAAGATTTTCAAATCACGGTTGTCCGTCACACTTTCATGTGTAATATTTCTTTAAATCTGGTTGATTGGCGGCATTGGTCTTTCACCTTTGAAGTCCGCGAGTGATAGGCTCTCCTTGATCAGATAAGGTCCCGGTAGGTTCAAATTCTGGCCAATTCTGCGATGAGGGATGATTGGTCTTCGGCGGGACCGATTCTCCTTCTGAAAAGCTTCGAGCGTCTTGTATGATCAGAATGCTCACGGACACGGCGATATACTTAGATTTTCTTGAGCTTGGGCGACCTGGAGCGCGTCGAAACTCTTCCATCGTGAGCCGAGCATTCTCGTCTTGGGTAAGATTTTGTTGAATGGCTCGGGCGAAGGTAGTTCAACTTGGTGGTAAAAGCGCTTGCTTGCATGGGGGTAGACTTTGTAGGAGTTTTAAGTGGTCCGGTAAGCCCATCTTCCACAAGTTTGGTATGCCACTCCTTTTATTTCTTGTGAGAATTTTTAGCAATTTGACTAGTGTTTTATTAAATGCCTCGACCAAACCATTTGCTCTCGGATTATAAATTGTGAATATCATCAATCTTCTTATCAAATTTATAAACTTTTGCTTTTGAAGGCGTTATGCGAAATGATTCGTGGTACACCAAATCTATAACAATATTGTGGGTAAAGTTGTCACTTGTTATTTGTAACTTCTTTAAATGGTGCGACTTGAGAAATAATCGGTAACGATGGGCGGTGACACCGATGATGGCGGATCGATTGGTCGATTACATCACGTCCCCAAACTCTGCGGCGAGATCTTGATCGTTGGATGCAATTATTTATGTTCATGGACGGCATTCATGGCATCTCTTGGCGTGATTGATACAATCTTTTACCATGCGGCCAATAGTATCCAATTCTTTTAATTTTGAAAGCCATTTTAGGACGATTGGTGTGCACCACAAAGTCTTGATGGATTTCAACAATTACTGTTGTTCTATTATTCCCTGGACCACGTTGAAGGATCTGATCTGAGTATTGCCAACATAATATAGTGAAGCCTTTTCTCGAGTTGTCGACTTATTACTTGGCAATTTGCCTTCCTTGAAGTAGTCGAAGGCGTCTCCTCTTCTTATAAGGATTTCATTGTGTGGTTTTGGCACTTCCTCAGTTGAAGTCTTTCATCGGAATGGTTTGAAGCTTGTCTTGTTGACTTTGAAGTAATTTGTAAGGGAGTGTAAGGAGCAACATGGTACACCCTGATTTATGTTTGATGACCCTCTTCCGGGGATCTTAAATTTATTGGCTCTAGGACTCAGTGCAATTAGTATGTAGTAGTCATCATCCCATCCATTTCTTTAGCTAATTTAAAGCGGTCATTTCTTATTCACAACTCTCACGGAGACTCAGTCATAATGACATTTGGAATTTGCTTCATAAGCTCGAGAACTTCGTTTGTGATAGTAGGCCAATTGACTTGTTGATTTTGTAAAGGCAACACTTGATTAATGAGTTGAGAATCACCATAAATTTGCAAATTACGGACTCCCATGGAAATGGCTTCCTCTAAACACCACAGCTTCATATTAGCGTTGTTGGTTCGGGTTGAGTTAATTTATAAGAATGTCTCGGTATGCCACCCGGGTGTGATCGAATGAGGCCGATACCGGAGCCTTTGGAAGATTTGAGGGTTGAGTGTATCTAATGGACTCCATCAAAATACAATTCCCACATTTGTTGCTTTTCTTTTCATATATGTGCATGATTTTCCAGTCTGTACAATAATATGAGAGGCTTTCACGGGATTGGGCTGCAAGAATGGGTGGTTCAACAAATATCTCTTGATCTTGTCGAAGCGCTTGACATTCTTCATCCCACTTGAAAGGAGTATCTTTCTTCATTAATTTTGCAAAGTCGACATCTGCGGCGGATTTGATATAAATCTTCTAATGAATGCGAGATGTCCTGTATGGAGGAAGTTGTGAAGACTCCTTGGAGGAGGCATTTGATTTTGTTGGGATCGATTTCAATCCCTCCGGCGCCTGACATATCGAGGAACTTTCGAAGAGACTCAGCGCGCGGAGGATTCATCTTGAGATCATATTTTACGATTCTTTCAAAGACGATCCTTAAATCATCGAGATGATCTTTGCGATATACTCTTGACGAGGTCATCAACATAGCACTACTTTTGATGAATCAAAAGATTCATCAGCCTTTGGTATGTAGCTCCGGCATTCTTCAAGCCAGAAGGGCATGCGTATGTAATATATGCCAATTGGCGTCACGAAGTATGTTTCTCTCTTGAGGAGCCATCTTGATTTGATTGTAACGATCCGATCCATAAATGAGAACATGTCGTGGTTTGAAGTGTTATCCACAATTACGTCGAAGCGGAAAGTCATCCTTTGGACATGCTTTATTTAAATCCACGAAGTCGATCTGATCTGAATCGACCATTCTTCTTTTCACGCGGGGACAATATTAGCTATCAGGTATTTTTCTTCTCGAATAAAACCGCTTCAATGAGCTTCTTGGTTTTACGCAATTACGTTCTTCAACCTCCAATCTCATTCGCTGAGGCTTGCTTGGTGGTGTGGCATAAACAATTGCTAGTTTGTGAAGCTATATCGGATAAGCGCATCTCGCATATGTCGGTGCAAAGCAAGAATTCCTGAGCAAGATTTTAATTCTTCCACTTTATCTTGAGAAAGCGATGAGCGTTGGAGGATCCTCCTGGTTAATTTCTTTAAGTTCATCATCCATAGTATGCCTCCCCACCATCTTCAAGCTCTTGAGCCGGTCAGCTTACTTCTTCATTATGTGATTAAAATGACATTCTCATCTTCATCATCACTCTCACTTATTCACATTTACAACGTAGGTATATATCCTGTGGACCGTCTTGGATAAAACCAAGGTAGTGTGTTTATTTCTCTTACCAATGGTTTGAGAACCTTTTGGGTACCACATCATTTCAAAGAGCTTAGTCCTTTGCTTACTTCGCTCGACTGGACCCCATGTTTTGCGCGATTTTGCATCTTTGGAGAGTAATATTTTGGCATTCTTGTGGGCGCTTCTTCTTCTTGATAAGTTGCATTACCCAATCGATCTCTTCTTGACACCTCAGTTTATAAAAGCAGGCTTCGGCGCGTGTTTTCCGGGAGAGGAGGTACATAGAAGGTCACCAGTTCCTCGACTTTGTGAGTTTCTCGAGGGTGATTTCTTTAAAATGTTTGGGGAGAGCAGGGTGACTGAGTGTAGTCTCTTGATGATGGATCTATGATTGTTTTAAAGTAGGTGCATTGCACCTTACCTTCAAAAGCGATTCAACTCATAATCGAGTCAAAATGTTCTTTTTGATGAGCTTTTCGAAGAGTCATGGACCTTTGGATTTAGAAGGAACACATTCATCTTCTTCTTGATTATCCTTTACTTTGAGGATGAGGTGTTATTGATTTTGGACTTGTTCTTTATATCCCAGGAATATTTGGAACAACCTCTTTTCCTTTATTCATTTTATCTTCTCCCTTCTTCTTAACTTGTTCTTTTATGGGTTTTGAAGTAGATGCGATTATTCTTGGTTGTTTTGTTAGCTTTGATTTAGGAAGGTAAGCGGCATCTTGATAAATCTTCATTTCATCACGCAAAAGGTTGTCGCATTTGGCATTCTTCTCCATCCTTTGTATATTTCATGATCATGTAGATGGACAATGCCATACTTATGAAGCCATGGGCAGGAAGGGCTCGAATGAAGTATCTGCATCGATCACATGAAATTTCGTGTAGAGGTCTCCAAATTTAAGAGGAAGGACGAATGACCCGATAGTTTTCTGTCCCTTCTCATTGAAACCTTGAACCATGACTTTATCTCGTCCCAGATGTTGTACATCTAGAGATAGCCATCTAAGAGTTCTCAAATTCATAAGATTCACGGAGGAAGGGATCAATTAAGATCCGCGGTATTATAATTTCATCACTTTCAGCTGTAACATACAGAGGGCGATTGTGCTCTGCAGTCCCGAGCATTAGATCATCTTCTGAAAATGTGACGATTGGAGGCTCTTGAACATGCAAGGTCTCGTTAGGCAGTAAATATGCTTCAACTTTCCGACTCTTTGAGAGAATTAAGGTATTACGGAGATCTTACATTAGAAGTGCTTACATACCTAAGCTGCTTGAATTTTCCTTAGATGGGATAGAATATTGTAGTCGATCCCTTTTGATGAAGGCTTCTTATTTGAATCCTTAGGGATAACTTTTTTCATTGACTTCAATTTCTTTTCCTTTATCTTTATTCATTGGCTCTTTTTCTTGGGGATGGTAGCACTCGACCACTCCCAGTACTTGAAGCTACTTCATTTGCATCGAATCTTGGATGACTCGTTCTTCAGCATCTTACGTCAATGATAGACTAGAAGATTGAAATCCATTTTATATTTTTTGTTTGTTGATATGGTGAGCTCGGTTCATCTTCATGGGAAAGCAGTTCTCTCTGTCAACTTCATCATCATCAAGCAAGACTTCGGTAGGAAGTTCTTGACTTCTTCCCTCTTCTTCATTGATCGAAGATTTGAAGCGCAAGCGTGATAGGTCGTCTGGCGATTGTATGTAATCTTCCATATTATTGATGATCTTTTTGATTACGTTCGCACCATAATAGTAGTAACATTTTGTTCTTCTTCTTCTTTTAATTTATTTTTTTTGTTTGGCGGGTTTCTTAGCCTTCCTTTGCGGTATTTGGCTAGGTTCTTTCATGAGATGAACTAGCCTTCCATAACTTGGTTTTGTCTCAACTCAAGTCACAGACTCAGTGGTGATTTCCATTGAAGGCACCAATTCTTGATTTTTAGTCTTTTTTTGCTGCGCATCCTTCATCATCGACCGACTCTTTTTTGCCTTTATTTGCTTGATATCTTGGAGATGAGGTGATTACTGGTGGATTCTTTCTTGGACGCCAATACGTCAGATAATGTGAATTCACCGTTTATATTTTTTCAGCAATCTTTGAATATGTAACAGCAGGATGGTAGCACCCGATGATATGGACAATAGTTAGGATTATCTGCTTGTCCAGCCTCTTCAGGTCTTTTACACTCTGGTAGTTGGAGACCTACTTTGAGTGCATGTTTAAACAATTTGCCACACTTTCCTCTTAAAGAATACTCTTTGTTCGCTTTTCTTTTAGGGTGAGCCATTGAGTCATTCTCCTTTTGTTTGGCTTGGTGGCTCGCCTTCAGCGGCTTATACCTCAAGTATGAGCTTGGGTTGTGGGCGGATTGAAGCATTGGTTTTCTTGATGACAGGTAGCCTTTCTTTGTACGTTATAAATTGCTTAAGCAGTATCCTTCTTGTATGAGGTGAAATCGTTTCACCTTTCTTTGTCTGGAGCTTTTGCTCTTTTGAATTTATCTTCTTGGCGGGCGTGATAAATTTAATTTCTCAAATTTAGCCACCTATCAGCTCTTGAAATGTGGTAATTGAAGCCATATAAAGAAGCGATCTTATCATCGATGTTGCCCATAATTGAATTGCATGCTCTTCTTATTGTTCACATTTCATACTCATATTTATGCAGCGTAATATATGTCCGATTGTCTTTTCTTCCTCTTCTCAAGCGAGATCAATGATTGTTATCTTTTTATTTCTTGTTTAACCAAACGAACATGTTTTCAAGTTGGCAAAAGTCTTTTGAGTCATTTGATACTCGGCATCGAAGCGGTCGAAGTTAATGACTTAATAATGCATCATTACCACTGTTCAGGATGCTTTGAATTGGGCGGATCTTTGGGATTACCATTCCGTCGAATAGATTGAACTTTGGCATTGAATATCCCTTTGGATATGGAATTTGATCATACTCTGCGGGATATGGGCGACCTTTGCTCACCAATTTTTCTGCCCGCTATGATCTTCATTCAATATAATATCAAGTTGAGAGCTGTCGCGGCTTGAGATATAGTTTGTATATTCGAGAAGCGGTTCTTGCGGCGACTCGTTTATTTCAATCCTCGCCTCAATTTGGACCCTTGAAGCATGTGAGATCAAATTTATTGGAGGATTATGGCATTCTTTGGAGGCTTGATGATTATTTGGGGGGGGCGGTGTTGGACTGCGCATATCTCTGCATTAAGCGCATCCATGTGATCATCGCATCATCATTTCGCTCATTTTCACATTCAAGCGGCGATTTCTTTATCTTTGGCTTTCATCGGCCGAATTTGTCTTTTGCTCTCGCCAAAGTAGTAGTATCGATGAAGGTGGGATTTTCTTCCTTTCTTCTTCTTCTTCTTGTTGCTCCTCTCGAAGACTTCGGAGGATGCTTCCTATTTGAACATTTTGTTGTTCTTGAGGTTGAGAGGGAGAGTCTTATGCGCTTTAGGTTGATATTGGCACACAGATGGCTCCCGACTTTGCCATATACACTACTTGATTCGTTGCCTCCTCTTCTTCTTAGTCCTCTTGGACAATTTGGTCGGCGTCTCAATGAACTTAGATTCCAAGTGTGGAATGAATTTCTTCGATTAGAGACTTGATCGAGTTAACCTCCTCTTGATGGGATGAGTTGATTGATGATGGCGGATCCCACAGGATTCTCCAAGGTGTCGTCAAATATCTTATCATGGGGCCCTCTTTTTAGGCTCCCATCGTTGATAGAGTTTGAGGATCTGAATTCACACGGATGTCACGCCATCCTTGCCCAGATTTCTTTTGAGGCTGAGCCTCAGGATCTGCCACCTTCCAGGGACCTTTTTGGTGGATTCTGAACCGTGGTCCAAGTGTCACACCGATGTTCACCGTGTGGGACATGAATGGCGTCACGGCATTTGAGTTCGGGATGAGGTCTCCTTGGAGGGCGACAGCATCCTAATGAGGACCTTGGTATTTTCTTTTCATCGTCCCTCTCCTTACTTGGGAGCAGATGCACTCGTCTGGATATAGTTCGGGTTTCCTCGCGGGAGGAACCGATGTTGTGGGGTCAGAAGGGCGGTGAGGTGAGCATTCCGTTTAACCACTTAAGGTTATCAAACCGATTGTGGGTGAACACTCACTTGGTTCCATGATTGATTACCAGTACTGTGAGCATTAAGTGTTGAGCATGCTCAGATTTCTTTTCTTCTTTGCCTCCGTAAAACGCCTCAGATGAAGAAGCTTGATCATACCTCCGGGCGAATGGTTCGGTGGTGGATTATTGTCGAGGGACAAAAGAGGTCGCCGTGCTTTTCATGATTGGTGTCTCAAGGGGCGACTCTCAAAGCGATTGTTTCTTTTGAAGTGACCTACGTGATAGGGGTCACAACCTCAACGACCTTTTGAGATTGCGCATGGCGTGCGACAGTTTACACCGACAAGTGAGGCACTGCTTTCGTTCAAGATATGGGAAATCCAACCAAAGCGGATGGTATGGTGCTTCCATTAATGACGGCGTTTACAAACGGATGTTGGCATATAGATGTATGTGTTACATATCATTACGGAATTTAAAGGTAAAATTATAAGATAATCTGCGCCCAAAAAAAAAGATATTAAACACATGCATTAAATAAAATCTCAAATGACTTAGACTTTATGAGCTTTTAAGTTGTCAAGTTTAACTTATCATTTCATTTCATTTCATTTCATTTTATTTTTTTTTTTTATACTCCTGATTATAACTTAGATTTGACTAGCCAAAGATGGAGAGAAACCTCCGTGAGTCGGAAATCATGGGATCAGAAAAATTCACCGACATCTTTCGATAAAAGGAAAGAGTTGTGTCGGTGATAATTTGAGATGAATAGTAGATAAGACCTTAGATTTCGTTCGTTTGGTGAGAACTTTTTTATATCTGGTTGGGTTTCTATGGTATGGCACTATAGTTAATTACCTCCCAATCAGAGAGCACTTTCGATTAAAAGTCAATGAATCGTTAAACGAGTATATAATTGCGTGAGTGGAGTTTAGAACTTATGAAATTTATTATTTTAACTTAAAACTTTTGTGGGGGGATATGGCCGATCAAGATCCATGGTTCCGTCATCCATTTGTCGCGATCCAGTAAACAGTGGAGGAGGTAGTCGATGACGAGAAGGATCCTTGTCGGCAAACACATGGGTTCACGTCGTCCGAGGTGTCCTTGTAGACTGGGTGGAGTTTGTCTAGGGGACAAATATAAGTCAGCCTTGCCATGGGGCTTTTTTTGAAATACATTCTACATTTCACACTCAAAGAGCAAAGCGTTTGGGAACATCTGAGGCGGTAGTAATAATTAGTGCATGCTGAACCACCCGGTCAGGAGGGCTCAGTCGTGTATTTATGTGGTGCCATATCAGCGGCAAAACCAGCGGACGGAGGGCAGGCGTACGACTTTAGGAATATTTGAGTGTGAAGGTAGTTATGTATTTAATTTGACATTGGCTCTTTGTAGCAAAGTTTTCTTAATTTGTCCAAGAAAAACAATTGCGGAGGGTGAATTAATTTTTTTTTATTTTTTATTTTTTAGTTTTTTTAATAATTAATTTCATTTATTTTATTTATTTTTTTGTTATTTTCTTTGAATTTTGATCATTTTATGATTGATTTTATTTGAATATATATGATCATTTATCATTGAAATCTTAATTATAATTACCTTCTGTTAATATCGATTGATAGGCACTACTGTCAGGTTTCTGAGGATGGAATTACATCTCAAAAAATAATCCTTCAAAACCTTGTCCACTCTAGTTTGAACATGAGGATCGGGTTTGGGACTTTTCTTCAGAATTTGAATTTTAGAAGCTATGTTAGTTGGTTCGTCTTGTATTATATATATGAGTTCTACCGGATATTATTAATTTGAAATTCTTATAATATCAATTTTAGGTTTTTTTAACTTGGGACACAGTCAGAAGACCAAACCGGGATTATATGTATCTGTTCTTTTGTATTTGACTTAGTAATTACTCCATGCATATGGATATCGTTCTTTGAAAATTGCATGGACATTAAGATGTCTAATGTTGAAGTTTCGATGTCAATTTTGATTTTGAGTTTTGTTAACCGGTCAGAAGACAGCAGGAAAGCGTAGCATTTATTCTTTGTACCGCAGCGTGTCCATTGTTTGAACTTGACATATCTGAGTATCATTCTTTTTTAAAATGTTGTATGGACATTGAATGTCTAGTTGAAATATATGTTGATTTTGATTTAATATGACATTTTAGGTTTTGTTAACGGGACCCAAGAAAGAAGGATGAGTATCTTTTGTATTTGTCTTACTTTTATGTCCAATGTTTGACATTAAACATCATCTGATCATTCTTTTAAAATATTGTAGGGACATTAAATGTCAAGTTGAAATATAATATTCAATTTGATTTTAATATCATTTTAGGTAACGGTAAAGACAAGCAGGAAGATATAAATCTGTTCTTTGTTTTATAAACACGCTCCTATTGTTTGAACATTTGCATACATAAGTATCTGTTCTTTTAAAATGTTGTATGACATAAATGTCAGTGAAATTTTAGATTTTTGATTTTATTAGCAAATCAGAATAAAGGTTATGTAGATAATTTTCATTTGAATCATGGTGAATATTTGAGCAAATAATCTGAATGATTTTAAAATGTTGTATGGACATTGATGTCTAGTTAAATATCAATATTAAAATAGATTTTATATATGATATTTTTAGGTTTTGTTATCTTTAAAAGAAAGGGATGATATAAATGTGTTCTTTTTGTATTTTTGTTTAAATGTCATGGATTAATTTAACATATGAGTATCATTTTAGAATGTTGTATGGGCATTGAATGTCTCTAATGAAATATAAGTGGATATTTATTTTATATTTTTTGGTTTTGTTAAGATAAGACAAAAATAACATCATTTTTTATCTACTTGTAAAGTAATCATGAGTTTTAAATATGATTTTAGGTTTTGTTAATTATAAGAAGAAAGCAGGATGTTTGAAATATAATATCTTAAGGATGTAGATTAGTATTTAAAATGTCGTTCTCACTCGATTATACTTAAATTTTATTTCTTCTTATGGAATTTAGGATAAAATTAGATCTTGATAGATTTATCTTTAGTGTTTTGATAACAAGATTATAGCGTCATTAGATTTTATTTTATCACTCAAGACCAATGGATGTATAACATGGATCAATAGTTAAGCAAAAGAACATTCTTAAGATATAGATTTCATTTATCTTAGAAAGGCATTAATGTAGAATAATGATTTTAAATACGTGAATCATTTTCTTAGCATTTTAGCATTTTTATTGTTTAAATGATATATGGCATACTTATATCTTTAAGCATTGAGTGTCGTAGCATAATATTAGCAAATATTTGAACTTAATTTTCATATCTTTATGAAAGTGAGGTAAGAAGCATTTGCATAGGTAAGCATCTTTATTGTCGTATAATATGATGAATAAGATAGCATGAATAATTTAAGTATTTTTTTCTTCTTTTATACTTCATTTACATTTTTTTTATCAAATTTGTGACCTCCGGCGTCATCCCGTAAGGGAGGGGGAGGCCTTCCCTGCGCAGAAAGGCGTGCATGGAATGTCGTGAGGCAACCGGATTTATTTGTTAGCGAGACGTGCGCATGCGTAATGGCGTTGCATTTATGCGTTGGAACAGCGTGAACAATATCATCTTGCCGTTGGAACATGAGCAGTCTCATATTTCCAGCGCATTGGAACGATGTGAGCAGATCTTTATAGCAAATAAATTCCATTCACGTGTATATGAAATTAAAGTATAAGCATTTATATGCACATTTTACTTTTTTTTTTTTTGAAAATTGGTATTCTCCCGTCGTAGGTTGGTGAGCTAAGATGCGCCAGGCGTTGGTAGTGTCATTGACCGTAAGTTGAATATTTATGAAAGGCGAGCATAAATAAATAGTTTTCACGAATCCTTTATCTCGTTTATCAGTTACTGAACCCGACTCTCCCATGAGGGGTTCATATGAGGCGAGCACATACCATGAAAGAGTGCATGGTGTGTCGTGGACCGTGAGCAACTTTGATAAGCATTTCCCCGTTAATATGATCACATATGCAGTATCTGAAATTTCGTAGATAATAATTTAACCAAATCCCTTTTAATTTAATTTCAACGCATATGAAAGAGCATGATATACATATAATTCCTTTATGAAATAAATTGAATCAAAGTAGAAGCGTGAAATTCATGAGAATAATCATATCTCATCAAGCATTAATTGATTTTTCCATAAATAAGAAATTTAGCAAATTTGCAAATAACAATTAAATGATTTCGCATAGAGAAATATTTTTATAATACTTAATAGAGATTAATTCATTTTTCTTTAGGTAAAGGAAATTTAAAAAGCATCAATGCCTTTAAAGCATAAAATTTTTTTTCTTCAAATAAATATTTTTTATCTTTATCATTCATGACAAAATAATTGATTCCCATAGAAAGAAATTCAAGCAAGCATACTTACACAAAACAACAATTTTCCCTTTGATGAAATATTTCAGCATGTATCATTAATAAATGATTGATTCATAAAAGAGTTTTCAGCAAGCATGGCCTTTAGGCTAACAATTTTCCTTTGATAGAAATATTTTCAACATGCTATAAAACAAAATATTGATTCCCTTAAAAAGAAATTTCAGCAAAGCACAAATAAATGATTTTATCAGATGAAATATTTTCAAGAAACACATAAGATCCATAAAAAAGCAAACAACTCACAATGTTTATACATCATCAGTCATTTTTAGTGATTTCAATAAATCCGTGAATAAAGGCAATAAATGAGATTTGGGCCATACATCATCCCAAATCCCTAAAGGAAACTCTTAGCATAATCCAAATAGACATAGCATGTTTAGCAAAAAACATTTCAAAGAAGCTCATAACTTATTAGAAAATCTAGGTGTCGATTTTAAGAAGGGAAAGGAGTTTCAAAAGAGGAATGATTCTAGTTGAAGGAGAAGACTTCATGCGTTCTAAAAGAAAGAGGAGTGACAAGAAAGGAAAAAGGAGAGAAGCTGAAAGAAAGGAGATCGAATCAAGCTATTCTGAGGAGAGGAAATCATCGCTAATTCGAAAGCAAAGAAGGAGGAATCTCAAAGAAAGAGGAGAAAGGATCGCGAGATCTAAAGAAAGAGGAGTCTAGACGGAGAAGAAAGAAGTCAATCAGGCTTGGAGGAAGGAGAAGTCGAAGCTGAGAAAGAGAGGAATCGAGAAGAATCGAAGGCCAGAAGAGAAGCTCAGAAGAGAGCCGAGGAAACGAGCGAAGAGGAAATCGAGCTTGAGGAGAGCGATCGAGAGGAAAAGAGGAGGAGAGAGCGAAAGAGAAGAAGGATCGAGAAAAAAAATGAGGAAGGAGTTTGAAACGATAGGCGCTCCAGGCCGATTGGCAATCGATTGGTGAGTGGAGGATTTAGAATTAAGATTAAGAGATTAGCATTAATTAGTTTTAATTATAATTTAATATTATTTTATTGATATTAAACCTAGCAATATGGGTGTCAATTTAAGTTGTTTATTATTGCGAGCATAGCGGCCGATCAATTCGTGATCGGAAATTGACAACGTCGGACGGTCGGGATGGTTTAAATTGTCGCCGTCGCCATTATCGATGCGCATACTTTCGATTAAGCGGAAGGTGTCGTTTGATGTTTGATGTTTCGGCGACGGCGCGATCAATTTCGAGCGGAGGTCGTTTAGGCGTCGTCGAGGCTTCACTTGATATCATAATTTCATTAAAAATTTTAATTTTTTGATCGTCATTAATTGATTGATATTTTTATTTAATTATTTTTTGATGCTTTCGGCGTTATGAAGTCGAATTTTTAATCAATCGAATTTAATTGATTTCGATCGTGATTAGGATTTTAATTTATTTAATTTTAATGGCACATAGTTGTAGGTCAACAAATGCCCCAACAAACATGGTGCGCGCATGCGGGCCGTGTTTGTTAACTATGAACTTGCGGATCTCGAGATTTGCTTGGATGTCCTAAGTTGTAATTTCAACAACTCGATAATACGATCGTTGCCCTGATAGAAGTGGGTATAACTCGGGTTGGCAAGCATTTGCATTTCATCGGTTCATTTGATAGCTTGTTGAGCGTATATGTCGTTGTCAATGCTTTGTGCTTGGACTTGTTGAAGATTTCCTCTTAAGAGTTTGAAATTTATATTTTCTCCTCTGTCGGCTTTGTGCCTTGGACTTGATGGAGATGATGATGAGATGAAATCTTGGTCCCGTGCTTTGTGCTTTGTGGACTTGTTGAACATTGAAATTTAATTTGTATTTTCCTCCTGCTTTGTGCCTTGGCGGACTTGATGGAGTTGATGAGATGAGAAATGTCTTGGTCGCATGCTTTGTCTTTGTGGACTTGTTGAAGACTTTCATCGAACTTTGGGATTTATTTTCCTCTGTCAGCTTTGTGCCTTGCGGACTTGATGGAGTTGATGAGATAGAAATGTCTTGGTCACTGCTTTGTGCTTTGTGGACTTGTTGAAGATTTCATCTCGAGATTTATCTTGTACCTCCTTTATCGGTTTCATGCCGGATTGATGGAGGAAAGAAAATTATCCCGAGATTTCGGCGATAATACCTTCTTAGCCTACGCTTTTCTGGCGGGCTTGTAGAAGGATAAATGCACGACAGCTCTCGAGCTTGTGTTGGATCGATGAGTCATCAGTCTGTGCTTTGCACATGTAATGAACATCTTGATGACAAAACTCCATAGTTGACATTTAGCTTTATCGAACATTGGGATAACTTCTTGGTCCTCACTTTTGCTTTATTGGACTTAAGAAGAATTTCCTTGATCTTTGCTTTGCTTTGATAGACTTGAAGGAGTTGAGATTTTATTTGTATTTGATTCCAAACTTTAGTGCCTTCGAGTAAGGATATCTTTGTTTGTTGTAGAATTTTGAGAGATGACCTACGACCAAGGGATAATTTCCCGGTCACGGGTCACTTGAACTCACCAAGTTGGAGAGATTTGGGGATGCTCTTGTCTTTTTGTAGTAGGAGGATCCCACTACGACTTTGTGGCGTGTTGAGTGCAGTCTGTGACTTCGGCCATATTTTGGCGTGTTGAATCGACACTTATACACCCAGTGGTGGACTTGAGCAATTGATGAAGGATTTTATCCCAAGCGAGATGGGGATCTCTTTACGGCCTTTGTGGCGTGTTGAGTGAGCATCGTGACTTCGACGTATTTTGTGTTGAGTTGAGCGCATACACCAACTCGAGCCTTTAGATTTGATGTGGGATGATAAAATGTCCTTCCAACTTGGTTTGTTGAAGTTTGCAGACTTGAAAATTTTCTTCTTTAAGATAAGACTTTTAAATTTGAGCTTTGAACATAATTTTGAGTATGCATGTGGGGATCTCGGCAGGAGTCAACCCAAAGAGAAAGAAAGGCCCCTGTCTTACAGAGCGTGATACTTTACTATAAAATTTAAAAAAATGCCCCTGGGGGATTTTATTATTTTGAAATCATTCTTGTTACAAGAGAATTTCCAATGAAAATTTTCATAAGTGTTTTGACAATGATTTTCAAATCGATTTGTCAATCACACTTTCATGTGTAATGTATTGATTGGGCGGCGTTGGTCTTTCACTTTGAAGTCCAGTGATAGCTCCTCGATAACCTTTTGATACAAGGTCCTTCCCAAATTAGGTTCAAATTCTTTCTGCGATGAGGGATGATTGGTCTTCGACCGGACCAATTCTCCTTCACGAAAGCTTCGAGGGCGTCTTGTATGATCGAATGCTCGGACATTGCGATACTTCTAGATTTTCTTTGAGCTTGGGCGACCTCGTCAGCGCACTCTTCCATCCGTGAGCATTCTCATCTTGGGTAAGATTTTGTTGAATGGCTACTCGGGCGAAGGTAGTTCAACCAGTGGCAAAAGCTTCGACCCAGTGCATAGGGGTAGACTTTGTAGGAGTTTTATAAGTGTGGGGTAAGCCCATAAGCTTCCGAGTTTGGTATGCCATCCTTTTATTTCTTGTGAGAATTTTTAAGCAATTTGACTAGTGTTTTATTAAATGCCTCCATTTGCTTTCGGATTATAAATTGATGAATATCGCGATCAATCTTATCTGCGTCGAAATTTATAAACTTTTAACTTTTGAAGGTGACCATTATCGAAATGATTCGGCGTGGTACCAAATCTATAAGATATTGTGGGTAAAGAAGTTGGTCACTTGTTGTAACTTCTTTAAATGGTGCGGCTTTACCACAGAAATAATCGTGGTTTCTAAGATGAAGCGGTGACCGGTGATGATGGCGGATCGATTGGTCCAATTACATGTCTCAAGCGGCCAAGATCTTATCGTTGGATGCAGGTTGGAGGCGATGAATTATGTTACCGTGGACGGCATTCATGGCATCTCTTGGCGTGATTGATACAATCTTTTACCGACGATAGTATCCAATTCTTTTAATTTTGAAAGCCATTTTAGGACTGATTGGTGTGCACCACAAAGTCCTTGATGGATTTCAACAATTACTGTTGGCTTCTTCTATTCCCAAACATTAGCGCGTCGAAGGATCTACGATCTGAGTATTGCCAACATAAGCATATAGTGGCCTTTTCTCGAGTTGTGCGGTGTCGACTTATTACTTGGCAATTTGCCTTCGTGAAGTGGTAAGAAGGCATCTCAGTCTTCCTTCTTCTCTTATAAGAATTTCATTGTGTGTGGTTTTGGCACTTCCCGGTTGAAGTCTTTCATCGGAATGGTTTGAAGCTTGTCTTGTTGACTTTGAGAAGTAATTTGTAAGAGTGTAAGGAGCGGCATGCCTTTATGTTTGATGACCCCTCTTCCGTGAGGATTTTAAATTTATCTCTAGGACTCGACGAGTGCAATTAGTATGATTAGTCATCCATACTCGCCATTTCTTTAGCTAATTTAGCTAAGCGTCTTTGATTCAGCTCACGGAGACTCGAGTCATAATGACATTTGGAATTTGCTTCATAAGCTCGAGAACTTCGTTTGTGATAGTAGAATTCAAGCTTGTTGATTTTGTAAAGGCCCAACACTTGATTAATGACGAGTTGAGAATCGCCATAAATTTGCAATTACTCCCATGGAAATGGCTTCCTCTAAACGCCGCAGCTTCATATTACGCCCGTTGTTGGTTAGGTTGAGTTAATTTATAAGAATGTCTCGGTATGCCCCGGTGTGATCGAATGAGGATACCGGCTGAGCCTTTGGAAGATTTGAGGGTTGAGTGTATCAATGGGCTCCATCAAAATACAATTCTTTGTTGCTTTTCCTATATGTGCATGATTTGCTCATCGGGAAGATCATCGTTAAGCAATGACTGGGTATGGGATGGCGGAGAAAATCTGCCGAGAATTTGCCCGACGGGAACATATGTAATATCAATTAGCGGAAGAACATTGCGTGCCGGCGACGCATCCGCGTTGGTCTTGTCATCAAGAACTTCAGCGGATCGATCCTTGAGATAAGGGTAATTTTATGAGATGTAATGGCGTAACTTTTGCGTAATTAGCGTCAAAATGCTTCTCGATTGGAGAATAGCGCTTCTCATTAGTCTTCTAATATAGTATAGAGCATTCTCCTTTCCTTATCATTATGTGACAAAGCACTAGAGATTCTTGTCCGTATAATATGAGCTTCACGGGATTGGGCTGCAAGAATGGTGGATTCAATATATCTTTGATCTTGTCGAAGGCCTCTTGACATTCTTAGTCCCACTTGAAAGGAATTATCTTTCTTCATTAATTTTTGCAAAGGGTGCGACATCGTGATTTGATATAAATCTTCTAATGAATGCGAGATGTCCTTGTATGGGCGAAGTTGTGAAGACTCCTTGGAGGAGGCATTTCGACAATCGCTTTGATTTTGTTGGGATCGATTTCAATCCCTCCACGGCGCCTGATCAAGGAACTTTCGAAGAAACTCAAAGCGCGCAGAGGATTCATCTTGAGATCATATTTTACGATTCTTTCAAACGATCCTTAAATCATCGAGATGATCTTTGCGATCTATACTCTTGACAACGAGGTCATCAACATACTCCTTTTGATGAATCAACTCGTCAGATTCGTGTCATAGCCCTTTGATATGTAGCTCCGGCATTCTTGGCCAGGCATGGCGTATAGTATATATGCCAATTGGCGTCTGAATGAGGTATGTTTCTCATCTTGAGCCATCTTGATTTGATTAACGGCGATCCGTCCATAAATGAGAACATGTCGGTTTGAAGTGTTATCCATAACGTCGATGCGAGCGGAAAGTCATCCTTTGGACATGCTTTATTTAAATCACGAAGTCGATCTGATCTGATCGACCATTCTTCTTTTCACGGGGACAATATTTATCCGGTCGGTATTTTTCTTCTCGAATAAAACCGGCTTGATGAGCTTGGTTTACGCAATTACGTTCTTGACCTCAATCTCATTCGCTGAGAGCTTGCTTGGAGGTGTCGCGTCGGCTTAATTGCTGGTTTGTGAGCGTATGTCGAGGATAAGCGCGGCATTTCGCATATGTCCAAAGCAATCCCACAATTCCGCGAGCAAGATTTTTTTAATTCTTTATCTTGAAGTAGAGCAGCGATGAGCGTTGAGGATCCTCCTCGGTTCCCAAATTAACTTCTTTAAGTTCATCCATAGTGCCTCCCCACCATCTTCAAGCTCTTGGCCGTCGCCTACTTCTTCATTATGGTAACATTAAGAATGACATTCTCATCTTCATCATCACTTCATTCTATTCATAACGGTATATCCTGTGGACCGTTGTCTTGGATAAAACCAAGGCCTTTAGTAGTGTGTTTATTTCTCTTACCAATTGTTTGAGAACCTTTTGAGTACCACATCATTTCAAAGAGCTTAGTCCTTTGCTTACTCGCTCGGACGACCCCATGTTTGCGCGAGTTTGCATCTTTGAGAGTAATATTTTGGCATTCTTGTGGGGCATAGCTTCTTCTTGGATAGTTACCGTCGGGATCTTCTTCTTGACACCCGGATTTATAAAGCAGGCTTCGGCGTGTTTTCAGGGAGAGGAGGTACATAGAAGGTCACCATTCTCGACTTTGTGAGTTTCTCGAGGGTGATTTCTTTAAAATGTTGGGGAGGAGCAGGGTACAGTGTAGTCTCTCTGTGATGGATCTATGATTGTTTTAAAGTAGGTGCATTGTTGCACCAGCATTCAAACTCATAATGTCAGTCAAAATGTTCTTTTATTCGAGCTTTACTCGAAGAGTCATGCGGACCTTTGGATTTAGAAGGAACACATTCATCTTCTTCTTGATATCCTTTGCTAGATGAGGGGCGTGTTATTGATTTTGGACTTGTTCTTTATATCCTAGGAATATTTGGAACAATCTCCTTTCCTTTATTCATTTTATCTTCTCCCTTCTTAACTTGTTCTTTTATGGGTTTTGAAGTAGATGCGATTTCTTTAGTTGTTTTGTTAGCTTTGATTCCCCGGAAGGAAATAAGCGGCATCTTGATAAATCTTCATGCACATAAAAGGTTGCATGTCACCCAATTTGGCATTCTTCTCCATCCTTTGTATATTTCATACATTGATGCATGTAGATGGGACAATGCCATACTTATGAAAATTGACGGAAGACTCGAATGAAGTATCGATCACATGAAATTTAGCTTACGTGTAGTCTCCAAATTTAAGAGGAAGGACGAATGACAGATAGTTTTATCCTTCTCATTGAAACCTTGAACCATGACTTTATCTCGTAGATGTTGTACATCTAGAGATATCTCAGAGTTCTCAATTCATAAGATTCACGGAGGAAGGGATCAATTAAGATCAGCGGTATTATAATTTCATCACTTTCATTTGTAGTCTGAGAGGCGATTGTGCTCTCGGTCCGAGCATTAGATCATCTTACGAAAATGTGATTGGAGGCTCTTGAACATGCAAGGTCTCGTTAGGCGGCGTTAGAAAATATGCTTCGAATTTTCCCGACTCTTTGAGAGCTTCAATTAAGGTATTACGGAGATCTTCTGACATTAGAAGTGCTTCGTATACAACTGGAATTTTCCTTAGATGGGATAGAATATTGTAGTCGATCCCTTTTGATGAAACTTCTTATTTGAATCCTTAGGGATAACTTTTCATTGACAATTTCTTTTCCTTTATCTTTATTCATTGGCTCTTTCCTGTTGAGATGGTAGCTCGACTCCTGTACTTGAGCTACTTCATTTGCATCCGAATCTTGATGACTCGATTCTTTCTCACATACGTCAATGATAGACTAGAAGATTGAATCCTTTTTTATTTTTATGTTTGTTGATATGGTGAGCTTCATCTCATCATCGGGAAAGCGAGTTCCTCTTTTTGTCAACTTCATGCATCATCAAAAGACTTCGGAAGTTCTTGACATCTTCCCTTCTTGATGATCGAAGATTTGAAAGCAAGCGTGATAGGTCGTCGCTGTATGTAATCTTCCATATTATTGATGATCTTTTGTGTTATTGCGACCATCCATAATAGTAGTAACATTTTGTGTCTTTTTCTTTTTTATTTAATTTATTTTTTTGTTTGGCGGGTTTCTTAGCCTTCCATTGCGGTATTTGGCTAGGTCTTTGTGAGATGAACTAGCCTTCCCATAACTTAGGTTTTGTCTCTCAATGAGACTCAGTGGTGATTTCCACAATACCACAGCGCCTTCAATTGCTCTGATCTTTTTAGAAAGCGGCGCTATCCTTCATCATCGACCACTTCTTTGCCTTTATTTTGATATCTTGGAGATGAGGTGATTACTGGTGGATTCTTTCTTGGGGCCTACATACCGTCAGATAATGTGATTCACCGTTTCTATATTTTCCCAGCGATCTTTGAATATGTAGCAATCTTCAGGGATGGCGAGCGATGATATGGACGATAGTTAGGATTATCTGCTTGTCCGACCTCTCTTGTCTTTTACACTCGGTAGTTGGAGACCTACTTTGAGTGCATGTTTAAACAATTTGGCCACACTTTCCCTTTAAAAGAATACTCTTTGTTCTTTTCTTTTAGTGGGGTTAGTCATTCTCCTTTTGTTTGCTTTGGTATTTCGCCTGAAGCGACCTCGAGGTATCATTACCTCAAGTATGAGCTTGGGTTGTGGAGGCGAGGATTGAAGCGTTTTTTTCTTGATAGGCAGGTAGCTTTCTTTGTCGTTATAGAGCCGCTTATATCCTTGTATGAGGTGAAATCGTTTCACCTTTCTTTGGAGTCTGGAGCTTTTGCTCTTTTGAATTTATCTTCTTTGGCGGATAAATTTAATTTCTCAAATTTAGACCACCTATCAAGCTCTTGAAATGTGGTAATTGAAGCCAAAGATAAAGGCATCTTATCATCGATGTTGCCCATCAATTGGATTGCATGCTCTTCTTAATTGTTGTTCACATTTCATACTCAAATTTAAGCGTAATATATCAGTGCGATTTCTTTCTTCCCTCTTCTCGAGGCGAGATCGACAATTGTTGTCTTTTTTTTATTTGTGCGAACATATTTTTCAAGTTAAAAAGTCTTGTCATTTTGATAACTTCGGCATACCATTCAGCGGTTAAACGACGTGTGGAATAATAATGCATCATTACCCCACTGTGCGGATGCTTTGAATTGGGCGATCTTTGGGATTACCATTCCGTCGAATAGATTGAACTTTGGCATTGAATATCCCTTTGGATATGGAATTTGATCATACTCCGCGGGATATGGGCGACCTTTTTTACTTTTCAGCCTATTTTGATCTCATTCAATATAATATCAAGTTGAGAGGCTGTCGCGGGATATAGTTTGTATATTCGAAGCGGTTGCCTTCGTTTATTTCAATCCGCTTGAGCTCAATTTGGACCCTTGAAGCATGTGAGATCAAATTTATTGGAGGATTGTCATTGGCATTCTTTGGAGGCTTGATGATTATTTGGGGCAGTGTTGGACTGCATGATATTTCTGCATTGCGCATCATTGATCATCGCATCATCATTTCGCTCATTTTTTCAAGCGGCGATTTCTTTATCTTTGGCTTTCATCGGCCGAATTTGTGCTGCTTCTGCCAAAGTGGTAGTATCGATGAAGGTGGGATTTTCTTCCTTTCTTCCTCTTCTTGTTGTTCTCTCTCAGACTTCGAGAGGATGCTTCTATTTGAACATTTTGTTGTTCTTGGTTGAGGGAGATGCTTGTATGACGCCTTTAGGTTGATATTGGCGCAGGATGGCTGTTGCATATGTTGCCTACTTCGATGTTGCCTCCTCTTCTTCTTAGTCTCTTGGACACGAATTTCAGATCGGCGTCTCCAATGAACTTCCGATTCCAAGTGTGGAATCGAAATTTCTTCAGTTAGAGGACTTCGATCGAAGTTAACCTCCTCTTGATGGGATGAGTTGATTGATGGCGGGATCCCGGAGGATTCTCCAAGGTGTCGTCATATCTTATCATAGCCCTCTTTTTAGGCTCCCATCATTGATAATTTGAGTTGGGCGGATCTCAGAATTCACACGGTCAGCCATGCCTTTCGAGCAATTTCTTTTTTGAGGCTGGGCCTCCGGATCTAACCTTCCAGGACCTTTGGTGGTGGATTCTGAACCGCGGTCCAAGTGTCACACCGATGTTCACCGTGTGGGACATGGATTGTTGGCGTCGCATTGAGTTGCGGGATGAGGTCTCCTTGGAGGAGCGCAGCATCCAATATGAGGACCTTGGTTTCTTTTCATCGTCCTTGGCTACTTGGAGAACCCGATGCACTACTCGTGAGATATAGTTGGGTTTCCTCGCGGGAGGAGGCTGGAACGATGTTGTGGGGTCGGAAGGGCTTAGTGACCAGGTGCATTGTTTAACCCACTTAAGGTTATCAAACCGATTATGGGTGGAACACTCTTCTTTGGTTCCTGATTGGTTACATTGGTGAGGCATTAAGTGTTGAGCATGCAGATTTCTTTTCTTCTTTTCCTCCGCTTGCCTCCGGATGAAGAAGCTTGACATCATACCTCCGGGCGAAATGGTTGGTGGGTGGATTTGTCGAGGGACAAAGAGGCCGTCCAGCGATCCAACCCTTTTCATGATTGGTGTCTCGAGCTCTCAAAGGCGATTGTTTCTTTTGAAGTGACCTCACGGTAGGGGTCACAACCTCAACAGATTCGCACATGGCGTGGGGCGAGTTTACACTTGACAAGTCGAGGCTACAACAACTTTAAAGATGGCGGAAATCCATTACCAAAGCGGATGGTAGCTCGTGCTTCCATTAATGGGCGTTTGCCGAAACGGATGTTGGCATACAGTAAAATGTATTTGTGTTGTAATGCCTTCAGAATTTAAAGGTAAAATTAGCAATTAAAATAATAGAATCTTAAAAAATATTAATACGCATTATAAATCTCATGACTTAAGACTTTATAAACTTTAAGTTGTCAAGTTTAACTTATCATTTCATTTCAATTTCATTTTATTTTTTTTTTTATACTCCTTTGATTATAACTTAGATTTGTAAAGATGGAAAGAAAACTCCCAATTAGAAATCTGTGGGATCAGAAAATTCGCCGTCTTTCGATAAAAAAAGAGTTGTTTAAGTGTGGGTGATAATTTGAAAGCGGATGAATAGTAGATAAGACAAGATTTCGTTCTCATTTGGTGAGAACTTTTTTATATCTGGTTGGGTTTCTATGGCGCAAGCCCTATGGTTAATTACCCTCCCAATCTTGAGAGAGCACTTTCGATTAAGGCTAGTCGTAGATGAATAAACGAGTATATAATTGCATGAGTGGAGTTTAGAACTTATGAAATTTATTATTTTAACTTAAAACTTTTGTGGGGAACGATGGCCTTGCCCGTCAAGATCCCATGGTTCAGTCATCCCGGCGATCGCAGGTCCAGTGTCAGGAGGTAGTCGACAGAAGGATCCTTGTCAAACACATGGGTTCACGTCGTCCGAGGTGTCCTTGTAGACACAGGGGTGGAGTTTGTCTAAGGGGACAAATATAAGTCAAATAACGTGCTTTTTTACTTTGCATTTCATTTCCGCTCGAAAGAAGGGAGAACATCGACGGCGTGCAAATGAGTGCCATATTGCGAACCACGAGGGCTCGGGGTCATGCCATTATTTATGTGGTATATAGGCAAAAACCAGCGGACGGACAGCGTCGCTTCAGACTTTAGGAATATTTGAGTGTGAAGGTAGTTATGTATTTAATTTGACTTAATTTCTTTGTGACAAAGTTTTCTTAATTTGTCAGAGAAACAAACAATTGCGGAGGGTGAATTAATTTTTTTTTTTTTTATTTTTTAGTTTTAATAATTAATTTCATTTATTTTATTTTTTTTTGTTATTTTCTTTGAATTTTGATCATTTTATGATTGATTTTTGATTTGAATATATGATCATTTATCATTGAAATCTTAATTATAATTACCTTCGATCATAGAATTGTCATTGATAGACCTTGTCCTACTGTCAGGTTTTACAGAGGATCTGCAAATTCATCATCTCAAGTATAATCCTTCAAACCTTGTCCTCTAGTTTGAACATGAGGATCGGGTTTGGGACTTTTCTTCAATTTGAATTTTAGAAAGTATGTTAGTTGGTTCATGTCTTGTATTATATGGGAGTTAGCTTCTATAGATATTATTAATTTGAAATTCTTATATATCAAATTTTATTTTGTTAACTAATTCGTCCAAGACCAAACCGATTATGAAAGATTCTGTTCTTTTATATTTGACTAAGATTACTCCAACACGCATATGATATCGTCTTTCAAAATCGTATTCATTGATGCCTAATGTCTACGCCAAATTTTGATGAGTTTTTACTGCCCCAATCAAACCAAGTAAGATTTATTCTTTTTTTTGTTTTATACAACTTAGACGCATTATTGCTAACATTCAACATACATACCAAATATTCTGCTCTTTTAAAATATTTATTACAAGAATAAATATATGTTCAATTTTTTTGATTTTAATGATTTTTGTTAACTGACCCTAAGACCAAACCGGAATGTAAGATTCTGCTCTTTTATATTTTACTTGACATGTAATGAACATTCCAACATACATACGATTCGTCTTTTTAAAATGGACATTAAATGATGTTGAAATATATGTTCAATGTGTTAATACATTTTGGTTTTGTTAACTTTAATTCTCCCTCAAGACCAAACCAAGATATAAGATTCTGTTTTATATCACTCCCCTATGTTGAACACTTACATACATACGAAAGATTGTTTCTTTTAAAATGTTGTATTTGACATATAAACGCCAAGTTTAAATACGCTCAATTTTTATTGAGTTTTAACCTTGATCCCCATAAACCGAAGTAGTGATTCGTTTCAGATATTTACTTGCATTATGCCTTTAATGTAACACTCAACAATACACGAAAGACTGTTTTTAAATGTTGTTGACATCAATGTAAAAGATATGTTCAATAGATTTGATTTTAATTATATTTTTAGCTCTTATTGAAAGACCAAACCGAAGATATAAGATCTGTTTCTTTTAGATTTTTTACTTACACACGTTAATTAACATTTCAACATACATACGAAGTATTTTTAATGTTGAGCATCAACGTAATAAATAGTTTATGCAAAGATTTTGACATTGATAATCAAAGACCAAACCAAGATATAAGATTCTTTTCAGATTGATCATTAATGCAATCAAGTTTGATAAGATTTTGTTTAATTCCTGACCCCCAAGACCAAACCGGAAGATAATCAACTACTATCTTCGAAGGATCTAGATAATTATTTCAAGATCTATCGCTCTCCAAACCTCATTCAACTCATTATACTTATGACGTACTTTTCTTCTTAAGACCAATGTAAGATTAACAATGACGCCATAGATTTATCTTTACCATTTCAGATGTAATTAACTTTATTTACAATAAAGATCATTAGATTTTTTATTTATAACATTCAAGACCAAACCGACATAAAGAGGATCGAATAGTTAAGCAAAAGAATTGCTTCATAAGGCCATGATTTCATTTATCTTGTATATTAAAGATTCAAACCGAGAATGATAACACTTTAAATACCATGAATCATTTTACTTAAGATTTTAAAGACAGTTCTCATTATTGTTTTCTAAATGATATATGACATGACTTATATCTTTCCATGAAAGGTCATAAAGATAATCAGTAAAAGAAATGAATTAACTTTAAGAGAATCATATACGCTACAAGATCAAGAACTGCTAAAGATGTAAGAAGATAATCGTAATTGTCATATAATACGATGAATGAAGATTTAATAATCATACGACGTATCTTCTTTTTCTTCTTTAAATACTTAAGACATTTCACATTTTATTTATCAAAATTTTCTAAGTTCTCCTGCCATCCCCGATGGTCGCTGGAGACTGTTTCCCACCACGCCAAGAAAGGCAGTGGTAGTGGACACCTCGTACGTTTATTTGCCCACCACGCCAAGAAAGGCGCAATAACAGAACAGATTTTCGCCACGCTAACAACGTGAGCAAGTCTTATCATATCAGTTTCCGCCACGGAACAACATGAACAGTACTTATCAAGTGCCGATTTAACAATGAACGGGTACTTATAGAGAAAATAGATACATGTATATGAAATTAAAGTATAAGCATTTATATAACACATTTCAACTCTTTTTTTTTTTTGAAAATTTTACAGCTCCCGGCCATCCCCATTTGCCGTGAGACTAAGTTCTTCCCACCACGAAAGGCTGCATGGTAGTGTCGCGGAGACACCTACCGAAGTTTTATTTACCACCACGCCAAAGCGCGCAGGTAAGTTCATAATATACAGCTTTTTACTGAATCCTTATCTCCTGCTTATCAAAGTTTACAATGCCTCCCGCTCTCCGCGGGACAGAGATCGAGCCACCACGCCAAGAAAGGCGGTGGGTGTCGTGAGACACCGCAATAAACTTTGATACAAGATTTCTAATATGATCACATATGCAAGTATACAAGAATGAAGCTCATGATATATAAATGGGTAACCAAATCCCTTTCGCTTAATTTCAGATTTCAACTCACATATGAGATGATATACATATAATTCCCTTTATATGAAATAAATTGAATCAAAGTAAGCATGAAGGAATAACATCATATCTCATCAGCAAGTTAATTGATTTTTCCCTTAAATAAGAAAGTTTAGCCTTATACTCATCAAATAACATATTAGATTTCCCTGAGAGAAATGATTTCATAAACACATACCCATTACAACAAATTGATTCATTTTCCTTAGTAAAAAGGAAATTTCAGAAAGATCATGCCTTAGACAAGCTAACAATTTTCCCTTTAGATAGAAATATTTTCAGCATGCTTATGCCCATTAAACAAAAAAATAATTGATTCCCTAAAAAGAAATTTTTCAGCATGGCCTTTAGACAAAAAGCTAACAATTTTCCCTTTAGATAGAAATATTTTCAGCATGCTTATGCCCATTAAACAGCAAAAAAAATGACTGATTCCCCCTTAGAGAAAAGAAATTTTTCAGCAAGCATGGCCTTTAGACAGCAAGCTAACAATTTTCCCCTTAGATAGAAATATTTTTCAGCATGCTTATGCCCATTAAACAGCAAAATGATTGATTCTCCCTTAGAGAAGAAATTTTTCAGCAAGCATGCCTTTAGACAGCAAGCTAACAATTTTCCTTTAGATAGAAATATTTTCAGCAAAGGAAACACATAAGATCCATAAAAAAAAAGAAACAACACACAATGTTTGGGCCATACATCATCCCAAGTCATTTTAGTAGGCTATGCATCAATAAATCGTGAATAAAGGCAATAAGAAATGAGATTTGGGCCATACATCATCCCAAATCCTAAAGGAAACCCTTAGATAATCCCAAGATAAGACATAGCATGTTTAAGAAAAGCCCTAATTTCCAAAGAAGCTCAAATGCATAAAACAAGCTTAGGTTAGAGAAACAACTGGAGGTGTCGATTTACTAAAAAGAGAGAAGGGAGTTAGAAGGAGCCGTCGTCGAGAGTCAAGGAGAAGAGGGGAGCTCGAGCGACTGAGAAGCAAAGAGAGAGTCTCAGGAGAAGTCAGAGAGCCTAATCGAAGAAATCCAAGAGGAGAGTCGAAAAGGTGCTTCTGAGAAGAAGAGGAGAGTCGAGAGGCATCTGAGAAGCCAGGAGAGTCGAATCGAAGAGGGAATGAAGAGGAGAGGATCGAAGAGGGAATCAAGAGGAGAGTCAATCACAAGCGAGAAGCCGAGAGAGCAATCGTGAGGAAGGAGTCAATCGAAGAGGGGAATGCCGAATCAAGGAATGCAAGGAGCGAGACCGAGAGCAGAAGAGGAGCCAGAGTCAAGGAATGCAACGAGAGGGGAATGTCGAGAGCAGAACGAGGCTTCGAGGAGAGCAAAGACAGAGGTCGAAGGGATGCTTGCCGAGAGCGAGAACGAAGAGGATCGAAAAATGAGGGTCAACAATGGTTTCGTTTTGAGCCATGAACGGATTTTCCCCTTTCTTTCTTTTTTGGCTTAGTTGGCACATCTTGATTGGTTGAGCGTGGATTAGTAGGGAATTAATGCGATTAAGAGAAGCAACCATTAGTCCCTTTAATTATAATTTAATATTATTTTATGTGATATTAATTTATGCACTAAACCCTAATATAGTGTCAATCAATTGTTTGGTCGAACGCAACGCACGATCAATTTCGGATCGAGGTCGTCGGACAACGCCGACGCATCCGGATGAATTAGTTTAAATTGGCCGTCGCTTAAATTAATCGACGATACTTTGCCGAATCGCTGAAGGTGTCGTTTGATAGGTTGATGTTTGGCTGACGACGCGATCAATTTCGCAAACAACGTTTAGATCGTCGGCGACTTTGATATCGCGATAATTTCATTAAAAATTAATTTTAATTTTGGATCGATCATTAATTGATTGATATTTTCTATTTAATTATTTTGATGCTTTTGACATGAAGTTGAATTTTCAAATCAAATCAATTTAATTAATTTCGACATGATTAGAGCATTTAACCTCTATGTCATTTACTTTAATTTTAAATGACATATAGAGTCAACAACACTAATTATGCCATATTCAATATTTTCTTCACCTTACAGAAAAAAGTTACAAAAGTGAAACCAATTTGAGTAATAATCTACTATCATTCTTGATAAAGCATCGACTTCATTTATTAAGCATGATTCTCAAATTTGAAATGCAACGATCCATAAGACTTCATTATGTTTTTTTAATCTCTTGTAATCATCGACCGCTAAGATGTCCCTTAGGTCCTGCCTACACCACTGATCAAACGGGAAAGAAAGCAACTAAAATTCAGAAGTTTATGATCAAATTGGACCCCAAAATCCACCTCCAACAAGAAAGATATTTCCTTCAAAAGCAAATGATAGTCAGTCCTCAGCATCAATAGAAAATGCCTAAGTTCATAGACTACTACGAGAATGCAGAAAGAGAGAAAGAGAGCAGCAGCATAAGCAAAGAAGCAGCAATCTCTGCTTGGCTAATACAATCAGGAAACTAGAGTTCTTCATAACGCAAACAAATTTAAGATTGAAAACAAATTCGTTGAAAACAAATTCGGGCTAGAATTAGGAATAACGAATCAAGTCCACAAGTTGCAGGTGAAAGCAATACCTCTTTAAGGATAGTCTCGCCGTCATTAACAATCTTAGGGGGTCCATACTTGTTCTCCAAGACTACATTTCTTCCTTTGGGACCCAAGGTCACACCCAGCAAATCCGTCACCAAGTACACTCCAGCCTGCACCAAAAAATCCAACCGGCTCAAAAACAGCTTTACATGGAATGCCCTAAAAATATTTTCGGAGTAAGAAAGAGGGATGAAAAAAGCTGCAAGTTTGATACACGGGCATTGGCAGAAACCTGGAGCTTTTTGGTGGTAGCAAAGTCGTGATTGAAATAGACCTCCCTGGTATAGGCTTTTGGGAAGAAAGAAGAAGGAGGAGACCTCGTCGACTGTGGAATTTGAGGAATGGCGAGAGTTGAAAGAATACAGGATGGCATTATGGATTCAGCTAGTGAAGAAGTCGAAGAGTTTGTCCTCGGCGACGATAGATAACGATTGACGAGAGGGAAGGAGGGAACAAATATCTTCTCATCGGCTGCTCGAGAAAGGGATGGTCATGGGCCGGTCCATCCACTAAAACAAGAATTACATGCATATTTCATAATTCTTATATATTTACGTATTAGCATTAAATTTTAATATATACATCCATAATATTTAAATATTAATATCACATAAAAATATTATTATTATTATTATTATTATTATTATTATTTATTAAAATTAAATATACTTTTAATATATATTGATATATCATATAAAATTAATCAAATTAAATATGAATCTTAAGACAAGATATATATGAATTATAAATCATAAAAACATTAATTTAAATAAATTTATAGTTAAAATAAATATCTCAGTTAGATGAGTTTATTAACATTATAAATGGGTCAATCCGAATCAAAATGAGTTTAAATAAATCTTCAAAAGTATAATTAAAATTTTTAAAATATTAATTGAACAATCAAATAATCTTCAAATCCGATATGCTTATAGTTAAATTAAACGGATCAACGAGAAAAATTCAATGTGCCTAAGATGAATCAAATCAAAAGTCATTAAGATACTTAAATCCTTAAGAAATTATTTATGATCAACGGATCAATATAGATCATATGATGAAATGTTTTGAGATTTTGCTGAAGTTATTAAAATGTGTCTCTTAAAACTCTATAAGTAGGACTTCATTCTCACCATGGAGGAGGAGAGTTAAAAGAGGTTTATAAGAGAACTGAAGAGCTAAGCTTTGAAGTCATTCTCGCTAATAATAATCATTCATCTCTGACAATCATCACCGACCACCACTAATGATTGTTATAACCTGTCTATCACCATATAGTTATTGTAATTTGATTTTAAGACTATAATTACCTAACTTTTTATGCATAATCTTATATTGCATCTTCTCCATCTTGGAGAGAAGTGGAACTTTGTAAATCAAAATATATAGAAGATTATTTAGATTAGGTTAAGCCCAGTGATTTTCCCTTTTTCTTTGAATTTTTCACATAAAAACTCTGATATTTCTTGTTATCTATTTTATCAATGTGTATGATGGATTTTCATGCAAAACAAACAAAAGATTTTCACTATATCATCATATATTTTCTAACACATAACACATATAAAATATTAAAAATACAAATATGAAAAGTGTTAGATGTGGTATGTGTATGAACATTCAAAAAAAAAATATATGATCTTTAAACTAATTAATCCACATATAAAATATATAAAATTATTTATTTACTCATATAATATTAAATTCATTAAATATCATAAAAAATTCATCTTCCTCAACCTCTTCATTACTTTGCCGTGAAAGAGCACACGACATAACCTCTTTAGTGCACTTCCCAACTACATCTCATCATGATGCTCAAAGTCGCCAATCTTATTAATGCGCTTCTTAGGGAGTTCCAAGCACAACTTAATCACCTCTTCTTCTTCCTCAATGCTTACTCATTGCTCCCGTCGATGTTCTTCTCATGAAAGATCCCATAACAACATTCTCATCTCTTCGTTGTTGCAACTTACAATGCATGAGAAGAGTCACGAACGAAGATCATTGTGGAAGACATCGTGAGATGATGACATGTGAAAAATACGAGAAGTTCATAACATTAGCTAGTTGGGGGTAAGCTTTGATGAATTCAATAGCATGTGAGGAGAAGATGAGTCATGAACAAAGTTTTTTTCAGGAAGGCATCACGAGATGATAGCTTGTGAAAAAGAAGAAAAGTTTGGATCAATAGTTTGTTTGGGTAGGCTTTGATAACACCAACAATAAGTGAGGACAAGTCATGGACTTGCAAAGCAGTTCATTGGGAAGGTCGTTATTGAATGAACACGTTTGAAGAAGGCATTCCAATCTAGCTCAAATTATCTTTGAAACCTGTTCAATCGAATTTCATTTGCAACAAACTTCAATTGTCTAAAATATATTTAGGGTGTTTTACTCTAAGAAAATTAACATTGGAGATACTTAGCCAATTGCATGTATTATAAGGCATATAAGGTTAAATATCTCTGATTTTATTATATGATTAAAGAATAAAATCAAGTGCACAAAATTAAAAGTTCATAATATATATTTTTAAAATATTCATTGTATTTAGAGTACTCTATTTTAAATTCATTAAATTGGTGCTTTATTCATAAAATATCATGCACTGGGAAAATAAATATAATACAGAAAAATATTGTAATAATAAATGTCATAAAACGAAATTATTTTAAGATTTACATAAATCTAAGCAATTACTTAGGATAGATTAATTTAAATTGTTTTTGAATTAAAATAAATTGAAATGAAGATTATATGATTTATTTGTCTTATGAGATTAACACACAAATAAATATGAAAATTGAATAAAAATTGTGTCTAAATATTCAAATATAAATTATATTATGATGAGTTTAAAAATCATTAGATTTATTTTTAAGATTAGTGCAATATAAATTATTATTATTATTAAATAATTTTAAAATATGAAATATTTTAATAAGACAAACTTAATAACATCAAATAATATAATCTAATCCAAATGAGCTCAAATCAGACACTTAATATATCATTAAAAACTTTATGATACTATTTAATAGACCAAATAATATCATAATCTTGCATTCTTATAATCAAAAAGCATATCTAGATGCAGGAAAATCGGACCAGACGTAACCGAAAAGCGAGAGCTCAGGTTTAAAGGTCGAAGAACCGGTAAACCGATGATATAATAAATATTAAAATTATCTAAATGAGATTTAAATGATCAAATAATCATACAATATGTACATTTGAGAGAAATAAATTATAAAATATAAAACATATGCAAAAAAAATCTCATACAATTTCAAAGTTAAATACATGAATATATAAATATTAACCTTTTGTAGCCATGATAATTCTTTGAAATAATCCATTGTAGAGCTTCTAGAAATTGGTTATCTAAAAAGGAATTAAAATTAAATAAAAATTAGTAATTTGGCATCAACTATATAAATTATACAAGTAAACATAAACGAAATTAACTACAAAAAGATATTATAAATTATGATAAAAAGCAAGTTATAACAAATTTGAGATATTAATAATTCAATAAAGATGATATATGATGTATCAATAATTTATGTTCTTTACCCGAAAACTTCTGCTAAAAACAAAAACATCAAATACATATTAAAATTTATCTCTAAAATAAATTCAAAAGAAATAGATTCTAATCAAATATATTAAAATTCATCTCTAAATGTTGTCTCTTCAAAAGATCCTGCATCAAAAGCTGCCTCTCCAAAGTTTGTCTCCCAATCAACTCCAAAAGCTTCTAAAATATCATGTTCAGGTGTTTCATGTAATTCATCTGTTGCGTCAGTTGCTTCATGGCCCTCATTAGTATCTACAAATCACACATTCAAAATAAATTACTTCTTCATCTTTATAATTAACATAAGAATAATTTAACTAACTTACTATTAGTTGTTATATTGGATGATATATTTACTCCTTCAACAATAGGAATGACATCATCTTTATATATTTCATTCTTTAAATCATCATAATTTAATTCAGGAGTGTGTTCTTCATCAACTATCCAAAAATCTATTGTCTCGATACTTGAATAATCCAATGGATCATAATTTCCTTTTTTAAGATGAAATCATCAAATAAACATAAAATTATAGATAAGTATCAATGTTAAGAACTTAAGAACAATAGCATAATAAATTAATAATAATAAAAAAAGCATACATGTTCCTCAAATTAAGATTATAACGAACATAGACAAGATCATTTAACCTCTGGTGTTCCAAATTATTTTTTCTTTTTGTATGAATTTGTTGAAAATACCCAATTTCTTTCACACGGGAAGAAGAAGAAGTTTGGCTTAAAATTCTATTTTTGTAAATTAGTAGAACCAAACATCTTCCACCATTCATCGAAATAAAATTTTAATTAACTTCAAAAATATAAAATATGTCAAAAGATAATGAGATACAATGAGAATGAAATAATGAAAAACTTACTTACGGGTTGCATTTCTTTGGCCAAAGAGTGAATCGGCTTCCCAAAATTTTCTAAATTATCTCGATATATTCTAACTTCATTCATTGCCAATTTAGGCTTGGGACATATATCTTTATTTCCAATAAGTTCAATCAATCCTTGCATAACTTGGTTTTGATGAATTCTCTTGATCATACTGAAAATGTGGATTTAAGAAATAAGCAGCTGAGTGGATACCTTGTCAGAGTTGTTCATCCCATCTTTTCTTAATAATATAAGTATATGGCTTATACAATCTTTTCACACCTCGAAATATGATTTTAAGTGCTTTTCTTGTCACATGCCATCATAACATAACCAAGAGATGGTTTTCATCAATCAACAACTCAATAATCTTATTAATGGTCTTATTTTTACATGATTAAACAATCATTCCAAAATTTGTTATCCATGATGATTAAAGATGCTTCTTTTCCTTTAATAGTTTTGCTAACTTTGAATCCACATAATGCTTATTTGTAGCAAGAGCTTGCAAATCATGTTTATGATCAAATACACTTTTCAAAGTAATAAAAGTTGCAAAAGCAGTAGCTCATATTTATTCCACCATTGTCTTTTCCTCAACCAAGATAATAAGGAAAATATGATTATAAATTAATATTGTTATCTTGATGCCTTCTTAGCAAGAGATCCACTACATGAGGTAAGCTACCAATATCTTTTAGAATCAAATTCAAGCAATGTGCGCAAGGAGACCAACAAATATTCATTCTTTTCATGCAATAACTCTCATAATTTCTTTGCATTATCACAAAAATATTGTCTAGACCTATCCACTCAACTACTTCAAATAAAAAGAACAAAGAGTTGTAGTATCTTTCTTAATGTCAAGTATCAATGATTTTAAAAGATACTCCTCATGGACAATAAACTAGAAAATTAATTAATGTTCTATTTCTAACATCTGTCCATCCATCAGCCATTAAAGTGCACCCTGTTTCCTTCCAGCAATGCCTATAAGATTCAATTAAAAGTTTACATTCTTCTTTGCAATCCCTCAGATTAATTCTCATCGTGATATGATGGAAGTTCATAACGGTCCAATATAGATTGCATCTATAACTTTCGAGCAAATGATGAATTTAAAGCATTGAATGAAATACAACTGTCAAAAAACCATATAGCAATGGCCATGTCAGCTCTATGTACTACTTCTTTAGATGCCAAAATACTTTTTAAAGATGGTTTTGACCCAAGTTTTGTTCTTGGAGCAAAGTAAGCATCAATTTCATCTACTTTTCTTTTTTCCTTTAGAAGAGCCACTCTCTTCTTCAATAATATGTTGATTATAAGTATGCACACTCTCTCTATCCTCTTGTGTATCTTATTTTATTTGAGATATTGCTTTTAAATTTTCTTTCATTTGAATATCATGTGAAACTTTTGCATGAAGTATTTCCTTAACTCCTCGCTAAATGTTGCTTCATTCTATTTATACCTCCACCCTTATATATTAATCCACAGTACAAATACTTATATTGCTTTTTCCATTAGGACATCTAGATTCACTAAAATGATTCCAATCCGGATCTATTTTCTCATGAACATTATGAGAAGAAATATAATTTTAACTTTCAGAAGGCTCCATCCTAAATATAAAAAAGAAAATAAATGTTGAATAAATTAAAAAAAATGTCAATCAAAAAATTATGAAAAGATTCACGGAGATATCGAGAAAAATGAAAAATACAAAATTAAATTAAAATGGCTAAATATGAACTAACAAATACAATTCACTCATATATTCGCTAAATATAAGTTTTGATGAATATTCATATGTTAAACCTATGAAAAAACAAATTAAATCATATATGCATTTTTAAATCAATTCAATCATAAACTTGTAGATTTGTAAGAGATATTCAGGAAAAAATATGCTAAATGTCACCTTGAAATTTGGTAGAAAGCTGTATTTATAATTTCTCCAATGATTATCCACCCTCCGATTTAAAATAAAACCTAATTGATGTCGAGAAGTTGGACACCGCTAAGAGACACAGATGACAATGACGAAAAAACTGTTTTTTTGAAAGCAAAAATGCGCCTTTGCTTAGTTTGTTAGAGATAGCAGAAAAATTATTTGTTTAAAGCTGATTTTAAGAAACAATTCTTTAAAATCACTTGAAAATTTAATTTATTTAGCAAGAAGTAAAGAAGGAATCTGAACAAAAGCTCTCAGGCAAGCAATAAGGACGGAAGGTAAAACTGGCGGTTGAATGCATTATCACATAGATGGAAGGCAAAAAACAAAAAAAGAGGCCTAGCTTTCTTTTCAAAATGCACACGAGCAAGCGGAGGAAAAACTAAAATCAAAAAAAGGCTGCCCAGCCTCGCAAAAACACCAAACGCGGAAGAAGGAACGGGCAAAAAATTAAAACCTAAACGCCAGCGGACCGGCTGACCGTGGGCCGGTTCCGCGGTTCCGCGGTTAAACGGTCCGCCACCGAATCGCGTTTTTTCTGGGCGGTTTTGGGTTTTACGGACCGAGGATCGGTTCACGGCGAATCCGAACCGCCGGTCCGTCGCTTTCAAAACGTTGTCTAGATGAAAGGAATAAAACAATCTCACATCACTTGATTTCAATACTATTAAGACAAATATAAAAAAATGATTATTAATCAAGGAAATCAACATAAATTATCTAACAAAATGTGAGAATTGGGGCTAAATTTATCAAAATTTAATTGATATGAAAGAATTATAACTTTGAGTTGCACTTTAAATTATAAATAGACCTCTTATTCTTGGTATGAAAAAGATCTAAAATTGAAACTTAGAGCTAGACTTGAACTTGAAATTCCCCATCAAATGATTAACATCGATGATCATTGCTAATAGTTTAATTGTCTAACTATCATTATTTAATTGTCATTCGACCACCATCATCTAACTATCATTATCGTCCAACTTTATCTGATCTCTAATATTTGGCCATTATTATTCAATATTCATCTAACATAATATAATTGTCATCATTTGATTGTTATAGTCTGTCTGTCATCACTAATTTGTTATATTCTGACTATTGTCAGTTGAACATCATTACTCAATCTTCATCTCTCGTAAATTTTAGATGGTATTACTGAACTTGAATCAATCTTTCATCTAATTGATGACTTCGTGAAATCATAAGAGATGAATTTCAATATCTTATTTAAGTAAAAGAAATCAGTTATTATACTTTCCAAGTGTCTTCACTTCTTATTAATGCAATTTTTCAACATCCAATTTATGTGAGATTAAAGTTATCTATTATGGATTTTTATGATGGGACATTTGATTCTTACACACTTATTAATCATTACAAAGCAGTCATATATATTCAACAATTGTTTAAGTTTGTGACCCAACTTTTATTAGACTTCAGCCAACAAGTTTGTGATGCAATTTTTATAACATAATTGACATAATGAGAAAATTTTGGGGATGAGTCTTAGTAGCAGAGGGATTAGTTTGATAGGCTTCATTTCAGTGCCCGCAACTAATCTATACAAAGGTGTGGCATTAGCAGCTCCCATGATATGAAACCTTATTATTATTATTTTTCGCATACACTTACATTTAATTAGGATATCGCTAATGTTATGTTATGTAAGTTGTTACTGAAGTAATTGGTTGCAACTTGGGATCTCACCATACAATTATACTGCAGCTAATCCCTGCCATTCATGTATAACTACCTTTGATGTATACACGCTATGTAGGACTCTCCAAACAGTATGTGAGTGACGGGGTTCTTCTGAATTCAGGATGCAGGTCTACCGAATACTCTCTTGGCTTCATTAGGTAAGCTGTTTGCTTTAACATTTTCTCATGGTATTATAGCAGTAATGCTTCATATCTAATCTCTTCCAAATTCAAGACACATCTACCTCCTTTATATCTATAATCATGGACATCTCTGCTACTTCAGAAACTACTGTCCCTACATCTCATGCTGTTAACCCAATTCCCATGGTTGACATCACAATACCATCTCAATTAAAATTCTTGATGACAAACATTAAGAATGTTATTCAAATCCAGCTCACTATTGAAAACCATCAAACATGGAAATCACAGATTCTCAAATTGTTTAAAGCAAATGGATTTGAAGGTTATCTAGATGGATATATTCCTTATCCTCCAGCTTTTGTTGCCGATACCAATGGAGCGACTATCAAAAACCCACATATCACTTGTGGCAACTTATTGATCAAAACCTTGGATCAGCCATATACTCAAGAATCTCCACCTCCATTCTACCTTATATTCTCAACCTAGATTCATGTGCTGAAATTTGGCATGCCCTAGATCGAAGGCTCCAATCCACAAATAGAGCTCGCATCATTCAATTCAAAAAGAAACTACACAATCTCTCTATGGGAAATAAATAGATGCAGCAATATCTATCTGAAATTAAATCTGAGGTTGATCTCATTGGAGTTTCTGGGGCATCCTTTGATTGTGAAGACATTATACTATATACATTGAATGGACTGCCTCTGAGTTATCAAGCATTTAAAACAGCCATTTGTACAAGCTTACAACCAATTAGTTTGGATGATATGTACTAGCTTCTCTGCAGTGAAGAAACCATTCAAGCAGCTGAAAATATTTGAACCATACAACCTAATCTCAACTCCACTTCTGCTTTGGTAGCCAAACGAGGCAGAGGACGTCAAACTTATTATCCATCCACTAGAGGCCGGTTCCAATCAGGAAGAGGCAAAGTAAAACAATCAACACAGAAATCTGTGGAATGCTAAATCTGTGGCAAGTTTGGTAACTCTGTCATAGCTTGTTGGCATCGTACCAATCTCAAGTATCAAAGCCCAACTCAACAACAACCTCATGCTCTTTATTATGGATCTTAATCTAATGATACAAATTAGATTATGGATATCGGAGCCACATCTCATTTAACCTTAGAATCAAGACAACTCACAAATGCAGAACCATACAATGGAGAAGATCAAATTGTGCTTGGAAATGGACAAACAACTCCAATAAAAAGCATTGGGAATATAATCTTACCCACACCTACATGTAAGCTTAATATGAACAACCTTTTTTACATTCCGAAACTATCTCACAATCTGATTTCTGTTTCTCAACTCACCTCTGATAATAATTGTGCAATTGCCTTCTATCCATCTGGATATACTATAAAGGATCTGAAGACCGATAAGTTAATCATCTCTGGACCAAACATTAATGGACTCTACTCCATTCGGCCTTCAAAAAACCTCCACCAACACTTACAACTCTCAGTTCAGCCAAATTGCCCACCGACATCTGGCATCGTCGACTGGGTCATCCATCCTCTTCTATTTTACCCTAGCTATTTAAGGTAATCCAGAATTAAGTAATTCAATTTCTTTTCCGTTTTGCAATACTTGTAAAATGGCTAAAAGCCATTGTTTACCATTTCACTGCTCTACTAGCTCTAGCTCAGTTCCTTTACATACGATACATTCCGATGTATGGGGTCCAACTCCTAGTATCTCTAATCAAGGATTCAAATATTATGTCTCTTTCATAGATGAATGGTCTCGTTTTTGTTGGGTTTATCCATTGCGCTTTAAGTCTAAAGTTCCCTCATACTTTCTTCAATTCAAAAATATGGTGGAAAAGTAGTTTAAATGTTAAATCAAAGCCCTACGCAGCAATGGGGGAGGTGAATACTGCAATAACATTCTGACTCAAATTCTTTGTGACCTTGGAATCATTCATCAACTAACTTGCCCACACACTCCTGAGCAAAATGACATAGCTGAACGAAAACATAGATATATTTTACAAGTTATGCGTTCACTTCTCATTGAGGATGCTCTTTCAACCAAATTCTGGGCCGACACCTTACTTACAGCCGTTTATCTCATAAATCGTCTACTGTCCAAAGTCAGAAATAACTCTTCTCCTTATCAGTTGCTATATAACAAACCAACCAATTATTCTCATCTTCGTACATTTGGATGTTTATGTTTCCCATGGCGCACACCCGATCCCAACCCTGTGTTTTTCTTGGTTGTGCACCTCTATCTCATGGATACAAATGTTATAATCCCAAGACTGACAAAACCCATGTGTCACGTCATGTCATCTTTAATGAGACTTCCTTTCCTTACAAAACACTGTCAAATTCTTCAACCACTCCACACACTCAAACTACAAATCCCCTCTTACTTGTCCCTAACTCCAACACAAAAACCACTAGCCCCCCTATACCCTCTCCTCAAGAAATACCAGCCACAACTCCCATTTCCCACCCTACAACATCACTCCGACAATCTTATATCCATCCAACCCCAACTTCAGATATTCCTTCAACCTTCCCCTCAACAGACACTCTGCAATTTCTCACCAATACCTCAATCTCTCCTCCCAAAAATACTCACAAATGATAACTAGATCCAAAATGGGTCATTCCAAACCGAGACATATATTTGACCTCTCTCACACCTTATCCAACACAACTGACCCTACCTCCTTCAACCAAGTTGTCAAACACGTCACTGGAGTGCCGCCATGTCAGCTGAATTTCAGGCTTTGCAAAAACAACATACTTGGACATTGGTTTCCTCACCTCCTAATACACATATACTTGGCTGCAAATGGATGTATCGAATAAAATTTAATGCAGATGGCTCCATAGTATGCTATAAAGCACGCTTAGTGGCTCAAGGATTTCAGCAAGAATACAGAATCGACTATAGTGAGACTTTCAACCCTGTTGCTAAACTAACCACTATTTGTGTACTTCTCACTGTTGTCATCCACCACAAATGGCCAATCAAATAATTAGATGTATAAAATGCATTCCTACATGGCCATATCTGATAAGAACAATTTTCTGGATTAAGTCTGTTTACTGTTCCAATTGGGTCTGTTTGGGTGAGATTTGAGTTTGATTCACCTCTGAGTTGACTCCGCTTTTGAGTGGAACCCTACCGATCCGTTAGATTTGCCTTTTAACCCTAGCCGGGACTTGATGGAGTTCTTTTGAGTGAATCGGCCGTTGGATTGCTTTGTTGTTTGATCTTTTGGATGTGTTTTGATCGTGGTTGATAACTTCGATATTAATGGATTACAGGTGTTTCTGAGCGGCTTGATCTCTGGATTGAATCTGAGCCTTTGATCGAAAATGGCGCGGCTGTTCTGGGTCGTTGGATGAAGCTTTTGAATTAACCTAACCTTACTCGTGCTTTGTTTCTTTCTCGCTGGCCGCCGCCGAGGAGCTCCAGGGAAGGGGAGAGCGGTTGAGGAGGAGAAAGCGTTTCTCCGGTGGAATGCGGTTTCAGGAAAACCGAGAAGAACAGGGAGAAGAGAAGAAAGAAAAGAAAGTTCCTCAAATTCATTATCCCTTCTGCTTGGCTTTTGATCTCTATTTATAGTTTTGATTTCTTCATCTTTTTACTTAAAGCTAACTACTTTCATTAAAATAACCGATTAGATGGGATCGTTTACTTGCTTGCTGTTTTATGGAATATCATTTGAAATGTCGATTCTTGAGTTCTCACGATTTCCTTAAGACAACTGGATTATTCTGTGAGCTTCTATTTCTTCTTATTTTCTTTTGTTGTAATAAGTTGGATCTATTCTCTGTTGTATATTGTTTACGTTGTTCATCGCTTGTTTGTAATTTCTCTCGCTTTGGGAGCTTTTATTGTTCTGAATATCTGTAATGGATTCTTAATGTTGTATGCTGTATTTTGGCACTTTGATGATTTGGGATCATAACAATATCTCTGAAACCATCTACATGAGACAACCCCAAGGCTTTGTTGATCCACAATATCCTACTCATGTCTGTCACTTACAGAAAGCACTCTACGGCCTTAAGCAGTCTCTGTGCCAATGGTTTGCAACACTAACGACACAGCTACAACGTCTTGGCTTTCAGTAAAGTTCTATAGATCACTCCCTCCTCACCCTCCATCGGGATACCACCACTATATATATTTTAATTTATGTCGACGATATTATCCTCATTGGCAACAACGAACATGCTATCTCTCAACTTCTTACAAATCTGCATAAAAAATTTAGCATGCGGGACCTTGGCAAACTACATTATTTCTTGGGAATTCAACCCAATTTCACTTCTCACGGACTTCATCTAACTCAGTCTAAGTATGCTAAAGATATTCTACAAAAATCAGGTATGGCCACATGTAAACCAGTGAACTCTCCTTCAACCAGTAAACTCAGTTTTTAACAATGCAACCATGGAGTATGTTAACCCCGCTGATTATTGTCGATTAGTTGGCTCCTTGCAATACCTTACTATCACTCGACCTGATCTAGCATTTTCCGTCGATAAGCTCTGTCAGACAATGCATAAACCTCTCAATCAAGACTTACAACAACTCAAAATAGTTCTGCGCTATATTCAAGCTACCACTGACTTTGGTCTACTTGTTCAGTGCAATGGCCTTCACTTAACTGCCTTCTGTGATTCTGACTAGGCTGGCGAGGTAACAGATAAAAAATCAACTATCGAATTTTGTAATTTTCTTGGCCATACACCTATTTCATGGGTTGCAAAGAAACAAACCACGATAGCTCGATCATCCACTGAAGCTGAATATCATTCGCTCACCTCTACTGCAACTGAAACAACATGGATCTGTCGCCTACTAGCTGATCTTCATAACCCACAACACGCACCTACCACCTTTCATTGTGATAATCTATTTGCCATTGCATTAGCTCATAACCCAGTCCTACATGCTCCCACAAAATATATCAAAGTGGACTATCACTTCGTTAGAGAATGCATCAAATCAAACACAATACGTGTTCAGCACATCCCCACTCAGGACCAACTGGCTGACATCTTCACCAAACCTCTACCTACACAAAGACTACACTACATCCGAAGCAAATTGATCACTCTTTCAGAGTCCTCAATTTGAGGGGCGGTGTTAACAAAATCAATTTGCAGCAATCGATATACTGAGACAAGATACACTCCACTTCACCTCCATATTCTAACACAATCGATTGTAGCTTGAGATCTCACCATTGTGGGCTTTGAAAATTTGCCACCGACCTCTCGACAATTTGAATTGAAGAGAGTTTGATTTTAGAATGTCGGTGTAATTTTCAGAAGACAGATGAGATAGTAGATAAGACACTACACAGAGATTTTGTCCTCATTTGGTGAGGACTTTAGATCTAGTTCCACGTTTCTAAAGCAAGCCTATACACCCCTCTCAATAGTGAGAGAGAACTTTGATTAAGGCTAATCATTAGAATGCATAGGCGTAAGTAGATGGAGTTTTAGAATTTAAAATTATAAAATTCATCATTTCAGCTTAAACCGGATGGTTGGGGGAATGATGACGTGCCGGATCTAGATCCCATGGTTCCGTCATCCCGGGCCATCGTGGTCCCTAGTCTACTTAGTCAGAGGAGGTAGTCAACCCAACTTGACCGAAAGATCCTCATCCGCAACACATGTGTTACGTCATCCAAGAAATCCTTAGACACGGGGTGATGTTTCTCTAAGGAGATAGTCTTAAGTCTACCTTAGTTGACAAAGGGTTGTTGCCTACATTAAGTATACCTATGATTCACAACTCAAAGGGGAGCCATTGGGAGCATACTGCTACGGTCGTGATCGTAATATAATGGAATTGGCCAAACCACCGTCGAGAACTCTCATAACTACTTCATCTGGAGTCTGCCAAGCCACGTGGAGACATGTCATGTCTTATTAACAAAAGATTGATTGAGAGTGAACATAGCAGAACACTTGATTTGACATTGACTCCTTTATGAGCTAGTGTTTTCTTAATTTATCACCCCCGATAAATAATTACAAAAGGTGGATAGATTAAGTTGGCTTTAAGTTTTTAATGATATAATTTCATTTAAATAGTTTTTTATATTGATATTTGATTTGAGTTAAATTTATTAATTTGAATATGTTTAAGAGCTTTAGATCCCCAACTCATTTATTTCGCTAACAGGATTAGAACTACTATCACCGAATCGCCGATATTTCACTAATTTAAAATTTTTATAATAGATTTTTAGGTTTTGTTAACCTGCACACCATGAGACAAAAGCAAAGAACCCGCACAACATTCTCAAACACTTGAATTTAAACATTCATCATAGTGTCGGATCAATGCGGTGTATTTAAGAATTCCTTAACTAACACATTTTGTTTGCTTGTACGATGTGTTGCGAATTTGGTGGTATATAAGGCGTTATAAATTGATCAAGTATCTTATTAGATTTTTCATATCAATATTTAATTAATTCTAATTTAGCCTGCGTAACCTTTTTAGATATTAAAATTTACACTTTAAATCTCTATGTCCGAGTACATGCAGATATTCATAGCTTAGTTAATTTCACATAATTAGTGATTTCATTGATTTTGAAAATCATAATTTAGAATGAAGTTTCTTGATTTTTTGTTTTTAAGGAAAACTTCTTTATTCGTGAACCATTTAGCTTAGTGTCATCTTCTGTCTGCTTGTACAAAGTATTGCAGATCCAATAGTGACTGTGGAACATAATTATATTTTTATTTGCACTCAAAATGTTGTATTTCTACTTGCATTTTATTTATTCATAGAATTTTCTAAATTTCAATTTTAGGCTTATGCTCATTAAAGACCTGTTAGATCTTTGCAAATTCAACATTCAAATTTGATATTCACTCATACAAGCTATTGTACTTCCTCTAAGCGAGCTTATTTAAATTCAAGTGTCTTTTGAATACATGTCGATTATTCAGTAAGAAGTCTCAATCATGCTGACACATAGGCTATTAGGCTTCATATAATTTCTTTAAATTTGATTGTGTTCAATTCAAATCATTTTTAATTCGCTTGGAATAAGTTATAATAACTTCAGTGCTCATTGCCTTAGCCATATTCATGCTTATTGGCTAGCTTTGTAATCACATCCATATTCATATAAGAACTATTAAACCCAATTTGGATTCATTCTTAACTACACATCAATTTTTATGTTTATTTGAAAACTAGACTTCAAATTTATTTTAAGTCCCTTGTGATGTATATCAAAGGAATTCAATTTTATTTCAAATTTTATAGGTTCACTTGAGTTTGATCCCTATTTTTTTTATTTGAAATATGATTTTTTTTAAAATTTTATTTGTACTCAAGTCTCTTTCAAATTTATTTCCAGTTCATTTATATTTAAATTTCACTTCATTTCTCAAGGACTTTATATTATATATATTTTTGTTAAGTCCCAAAATTTAGAAATTTTGGCGACTTCGAGTATTCTGCCATCCCCCGTGACTACATTAACTCTTTGACTTACTCTACACCACGATGAATGAAGCGTGTCTTGCCACATCATAAATTTCATCAGCTACTGATGAGCATAACAGGTCTTGATCACCAGTATAAAGTAAATATATATACAAATAGTCCAAATTTTGGTAATATTTCGTAGTGCGCAACATCTATCGCTTTTTACTTGCACGCCGATGAAGCGTGATGGCGGTGTCTGACACCATAACAGGATATCATCTCGTTATGCCCTGATGAGCATAACGAGGCCTTCAATCACCTGTATAAAAGTAAATATATATACAAATACCCAAATTTCTAGATTTCAAAGATGTGTTACATCTAACGGTTTTGGCTTACTCAGTCTCGACGAAGGCGTGCGCTTTGACACCACAAACCACTTCATCTTTGCAGCACGATAATGAGGTCTTCAAGCCAGACTGATGATCATAAGACACTGCTTCTTGTTGCCCAACAACTATTGAACTATTTTTCTGGAGGAGCAACTAAGGCTCTACAGGTGGGGCAACTATGTTGTCTCTCCAACCATGATCTGCGACAATGCACTTGAAAAAGATGCCCACAACGCAACCTTTTTTGCTTTAATCATCTCTTTACGACATATGATACATGTTACATCACTTGCATTAAGTTCCTCAGGTGATGTCCTCAGGTGTTACATCAGAAAATTGTTCGTTCATATTTGAAGTGATTGTGCGATAGCGGATATAATCTGCAACACCCATTCTGAAGCTGTGAAATCTCTCATAAAGCTCACGAATCAAGTGCAGAGGCACACCATAGCTCACAAAGATTACAAGAAAGAATATTATGTAGATTGACAAGTGAAGAAGATCACGAACAAGCTCCAAGTAAAATGTATAGACCGCCTTCTTTTCCCGCTGGCCTTCCATAAGCATGTCACAGGATTTGGAAAGAATTTCTCCGATCATTAGGATATGGTAAAAATAATTCATTTTGAGGACTAAAGATTGCTTGGCATACCAAACAAAACCATTCTCTTCTTAAAACACTGTAACCTGTAGCTTCCTCATTTTCAAATTCCACGAACAACCCTCTATGTAATTTGTGCGCATCAACAGGAGTAATATAAATAAAAGATTCAGCTAATAGTCTTGACCTGTCTATATGAATTTCATGAGGCTCATGAAAGGCATTACTACTGAACAACATCATCACCAAATTTCTTCTTATCTCAAAATCAGTCACGTCCTTACGCTTATGAAGCCAATGATACTTATCATTCCTCGGTGCACATCTGATAAGAGCACTCAGAGGTGTCCGCCGACAAAGCAGAAGGGCATTAAGAAACTCACTGCCATCTTCATAATAATTTTTTTTTAGCTTACGACAATGAGAAAGAACGGTAAGAATGTCAGCCCACTGCCTCAACTGAGACTCGGCCTGCATATCAGCATTCTGGATCATAAAGTTTTCAATCTTCTGTAGACTTTCATCAAGCTTCTTCAATAGTTTTATAAATGTTTCATACAAACTTGTTATCCACTTCTCCACATGCATTTATTTGGAGATGGGACATAGCCTTCCCACTTCTTTGATTTCCCTTCGCAAAGCTTTCAAGAAAAAGAGAATTCGGCCACCTCGGTAATTGTAAGACATGCTTTCCGAGGATAAACTTACGATGATTTGCTCAGCCAACTCCACAACAAAAGGATAGAGCTCCCTTATAAAGTTTAGGCAATTTTTTTAAATTTAGTACAGTTAAAATGTGAATTAACTAATTGAGTATCAATACAAAAAAATTTAAGAATAGGTCAATTAGTGATTGGTACGCCACCGCCGTTTCACGTGCGGCGGTGCATCTGAAAGAGTGACCGCCGTCGCCGCCGTCGTCCAATTGATCGCTTCAGATGGAGCCGCCGCCCACTAGTTGCAACCTTCGACATATCTTTAAGGCGATCCCGATCGGCCCTATCTGGTCGGTTTTGCTCGATTCCTCCCCAAACTCGCTCCGCCAGGAACGCCGACAACCACCACGGTCCTCCCCTCTTGAACTTCTCGGCCGCCGCGTAGATTGACCGCCGCATTGGCGCTGCCTTGTCGGTATTCGATAGAAACTTGTAGTTTTCCCCGGCATTCGCTTTGATGACATTTAACTACTTCCGTCTCTCATTTACCAGCCGTTGTAAGTCAACTTTAGGCGACGATTCTTGCGCTCCATTTCGGTTGAGAAAAATTCCCTTTGGATTCTACATTTTTTAGTAAAGATGAATAGAGAATTTGATACTTTTCTATGGAGGCGAGTATCGATGAGCAATTCAAGTTATGTGGGAGGTCGAATCGTCGCTAAGGTTGGCCACAAAGACCTTACTGGCATTGAAGCAACGAATTAGAAGCTTGCACATCGATCCGAGCCACATGTCACTCTAACAGGTCGTTATCCAGTGGGTAGCGGATTTATAGCGTCTGTCATATCTGACGATGACGTTTGCGAAGATACACTTGACGAAGCTTCCCGTCAGATGTTGGTGTTGTATGTCGAAATGGAAGATGTTAATATTGCATCCACATCAGCTGATCCGATAGTAAGATCAATAGATATACCGCTAACACATACACAGGATTTCATCGCACAAGAACATCCGGGGATACAACGCAGCTCTGATGAGTTTATTCCCAGGTAGTTTATCGTCATAATTTATCTGATTATACTTGTAACAATTAATATGATAATTAGTTCTTGAACTTATAAGTTATGTGGATGATGCCGTACCGCTGGATGAACCGTATGTGCAGAGTGCGCAGTTGGAGATGAGTATCGAAGAGTGGCCGCAGTGAAGAAAGCGTGGTATTAATGATGATGACTGCTCGTTGGAAGGCACCGTATGAGAATAGACATATATTCACGAGAATCACTCATTTCACAATGTTACAAAGAGTCAAATGTTGTCCACAAACGAGTATGTCCTGATGTAAAACTACGAAAGTGGGACAACGATGTTTACTTTGATGGCCCATCCGACTAAACTTGCCCTAAATGATGAAATTGAAATTCCAAATGACATTGCCAAGGTATGTGTTTTGCAAGTAAACGAGTTTGTAATTTCTATCGGGTGATCCATAGTAAATAATGTACAATTCAGCTACCTCTAACCGTAAGAACTACACGTTGTACGGCAGACGATAGTCCTACAAGGCCCGTAATTGGCGTTTACATTATAGCATCGCCAGACGATTAGGGGTGTTTGGAGAATATCAAAGTTGGTGAAAATCATAGATGTGTCAATGTAAGTTCATCCGGCCATCGAGTAGTTCAAGTTTCATAAGATACTACATCAAACTGTGATCGCACCGATTGATTTGAAACCTAGAGAGATTATAGGTAGGATGGAGTCAAAATTTAATGTTAAAGTTTCATATATGAAAGCATGGGATGCAAGGTGTAAGGTAATAAAAGCAATATTCGGTAGCTGAGAAGAGTCCTACAAGACTCTCAGTCTTTATATTCAATCGCTTTACTTTACTTTAGTGACGAATTCAATCTACCGACGCAACATTTTCGAGACTTTTGGGCTTTCGGACCTTCAATACCGGGATGGAGTTCGCACTGCTTTTAAGCACGACATTTCGGGGCAAGTATCGCGGCACATTATTAATCAGAATCGGCAATAATGGGTTGTTTCCTTTAGCTTTTGCTTGTGGAATCGAAAATGTTGATTCGTGGTTGTGGTTTTGCTTGCATGATATGTTACCGTAGTGTCTAGGGATTTATGCATATATCTCGATAAACATGATCTCTTACGGATGCAAAGAGATTTTTTCGCGATGCATTGCCATTATTTGCATGAGAGAATTTTAAAAAAGTCGACGCAGAAATGCCGATGTTGAGTTTCTGCCAAGATGTGGCATAAAATATGGCGATACCGGCGGTGGTATGCAGGACAATGACAACGAATGCTGAAGTGCATGTACCGAACGCACGTGGTTATATTCTGGTTACCGCTATCTATTACAACTTAGTTTGTTCATGAAAACTATCCACCGCTTAAAGAGGAAGTCAACTTGTCTATTTATACCCGAGGTTCTCCACACTAATACTACATCAAAAGGGAGGTAGGCATTTCAACTGTGAATATAAACCCACATGAGATGCGTGGTTTTGATGGGTCCAAAGATCATTCGTGAGTTGATTTACTAGATGATGGCTGTGTTTGTAATTGTGGCGTAACAATCATATATCATTGTCCATGCCCACATGTCATTGTCGCATTGGGATTTCCGGTGCTAAACCATCTCACATGCGTCACAAGATTACACTCGCATGTATAAGTGACATACATAAATGAATTTCATACTCTACCGATCGCTCGATTCCATCGTGAAGAGCATGAATTAGTCACGTTACAGCCACCTAACTTTCGTAGAAGGTCAGGCCGACCACGTATGAATAGATTCAGAAACACAATGGATGAAAACGTAGGTTCAAGTAGCAGAACTTGTAGCATATGCAAAATATCCGTCACTAGTGTCATCGTGCCCCCATAACACGGACATTATTTTTTCAATAGGACAATGCTTATTTTTCTCTTTCAGGTTGCACTGATCTACTAAGATTTTACAATATTGATACTAATATATTTGAGATTCTTTGCTGACAGGTACGATGGTAGAGGGCCACCGAAGATGCTGCTGACGTCGGTGACATAAAAGGGCATGCACCGGGAATGGTTGTCACACGGTGTGGTTTAGGATAGTGTCTATTTACATTTTATTTTTTTTTGTTTGATTACCAACTTGAGTCATGTACTAAATTTAACTTGATTACAAAGATAATGAACTTTTGTCTCTTGTCCATTTGTGAAATGAATTGGTTTATTAATGTATGTTTATGTGCTCAAATTGGGAAGTAAATGTGCCAACTCCGGTAGGATGGAATATGCTTGCAAGGCTTCTAAAATGTAGTATGAAAAGAATTTGATATCATACAAAATACTAACTATTTTTAGTCTTATACATAAATTATTTGAAGGAACTCAAAAGAGATGATGTTTGATGAATGCTTAAACCATTATCCAAATGGTCTAACTCTTAAGCACAAATGCACCTCTGTTCATTGGTTTTAGGTATTTAAAAGATAGAGATCCAGCTATGCTCATCTAAATGGATACTAATTTATGAAGATTTAATTTACATATCATTTGATTTGCATCTATACATTGTAAATACTACTTGGAAATACTTATTTAGATATAATAATGTTATTTAAGAATTAATTAATATATTTATTATCGCTAATCTTTGGGAGTAAATGTTTTCAGGTAATTTTAATAAATTTCGATAACCCATTACCGTCGACTTCAATTGGCTTCATGCCCGAAAGTCGCAACATACCAATGCAAGAGAATAGCAAAGAAGCATTGCATCAACGAAAAGTAATTACACCCTTCCATAGAAATAGTTGTTTAACACAAGCTAATCCACCTTATTTAACCGTAACTTTATTATACTTTAAGAGTGTACTATATTTCAAGTTTCTTTAGATAGTGGACATCCAAAGATAAAACTTGTTCAAAAATATGCCATGAAACCTTGTTTACATTAACTGCTATGTACATAAAAAAATTAGAAAACAACTAATAAAATTCATTATGTCATAATCAAGGTTAACATGTACCACTGTAGTTTGTAATGAAACAAAGGAAAATGTAGTGCATATCGCCCTAAGCCCTACCCCGCGTGAGACAACCGCCTTCCTCCTGTTTATGGAATAGCACCACCCGTGTGTCCGTCAGCGCACGAGATGGACGATCACGCAGTGATCCGCTCTAGTGCAACATCCTCGATCGCGACATATCATCCCGTGATGGGAATAGGTGGTCGCGAGTCATATACCGATATGTAGAAGGTCCCGGATCGTCACGAAGGGACCCGATGCGACGTAGAAGGAACCGGATCGCATACGAAAAGACTGGATCAACGAGTAGATGGACCCGCTTTCATGCCGTATGACACCTCTAGCCGATCCAATATGTCACTATATGTACACTGATCAAGATCTGATATCATCTCGTACCTATCGACACATCGCTGTAAGTGGTGATCATCGACAGCACCGAAGTATGGCTGAAATATGTCCCGAGTTGCCGCGATATGGTCCGCATACACAAAAAAATAGAATGTAAAATTATCACTTACAAAAATATTGAATATTTACTTATATCATAACTTACATAAAGACGCTTCCACTCGCTCTAGTAAGTGGTGGATCTCGCTGCAGTAAAGAAGCCCATGATCTCAACAGCCGCACGTATCGACCGATAGCCTTTGCCCACAAACCTCATCTAGCCAACGGCAATCCTCCGCTTCCCAAGCAATGGTGATCTGGTAATCAACCCGACGGCTTTACCTCTACCATCGACCAAACTGTCAACTGGCTACATCTACTGGGAATAAGGCAACCGGTAACACTCTATTCGGTAAATACCACTCAACCCTCTTCCAACCCGATAAGAGGGACTCGTATAACCATATGTCGAGCGAGCATAGACGACGCGTGTCGATCTCTCACCGACGACTCTGATCACCTGCGACGTATGATAAGTATGTTAAAACATAATCTACATTACGTTATTTAGACTAATCACAGATCCAACTGTTTGTGAAGCATCTATTTCATTTTTTCGTATTAATGCAACATTCGCTATCGCCGTTCGAAGCATTTCATTCCACTCGCAAGAAAATAGTTTTAACATATATAGATAGTTTGAAAGTGTAGTTAACACGCATTCTCAAACCAACGCCGAGACCAAAGAAGCTAGGATGTAAAGTCTACCCACATGAATATGCTCCCAAGCCCAAATCGAGAAAATAGGCAATGTTGCCGTCTGTCGACGCGCAACTCTCTATATAGATGAGCCAAGCCTCCACCTATATATCATGCTAAAGAATCCATCCTCCAGAGTGGTAAATCCGTGAAACCTCAACCAATTATCGCGAGCGCCAATCGAATAAAATATAAGCCCACATGTAGAACCCTCTGCTCACCACACATGACTCATATGAAAGTCCAACCACTAATGGGCCATCCACACAAATCTTTAATATCATTTCCATAGACAAAATACCTAAAATCTTGAAAACTCACATGCACATAAATAAAATTGCAAGTATTAACTAAATTTATGAGTATCACTTAACTCAATATATATAAAGTCTGAGAGTATCACTTAATTTTTATGATTACTATTTATCATCTAAATATTTCCCTAAATTAATGAACATCAATGTGAAATAATATTAAACACCATGTAGTACTATCCTACTAAGCACAACTAGACTAAAGAAAAAATGAGGATAAGCATTGCTCCACCCAAAAAAAGTCTCATAAAATTAAAATAACTATAAGTTAATGATCTTCAATTATAAGTTTTTTATTCACATTTAGTTTATCTTTTGTTATAAATATTAAAAAAAAAATTAAAACTATCAATATGAGTCCCAAGCATGAATATATATCTTGATGAACAATTTTTATTCTTAGAATATATTTGAATACTTCATGAAAAAATGGAAAAAAGGTTGAAAAAGAAAGACAATTTATATTCTCATATTTTCAAATCATTAAAACTAGCATTAACTTTATTGTTACTAAAGTGAGTTAAAAAGGTTTTTTTTCCTACTATGAATATTATGAAAAATTGACTATAAAATAGAATTAGAGATTAATGAATGAATGATCTTTTGATCATTTAATTTAATATCAATAAATGAAGTAACACTCAACGCTTTTAGAATACAAAGAGCAAACGCCATCAATTATAAGTTTTTTATTCACATTTAGTTTATCTTTTGTTATAAATATTACTAAAAAAAAAAAATTAAAACTATCAATATCAATCCCAAGTATGTATGACAAAGATTGATGATATTTTTTAAATACTAACTATGATAAAAAAAATACCTAGAAGAAGTGATAATAAGATGACACTAATCCACGCTATATCAAATCACATAAGCTTATGCTATGTGTTGAGATCTTTAACATGTTCTCGACTTAGTGCAACGAGATCGAAAGTGATAAAGAACAGAAAGAAGTCGCGTGGCGACGGACAAAAAAAGCGAAATGCGTGGTCGATCTACGGCCGAGAAGTTCAGAGAGAGGACCGGTCGGTGGCCGAGTTCGGTCGGGCGTTCAAGAGAGAGTTTCGGGAGGAATCGAGCAAAACCGAGGGTCGATCGAATCGAAAGAGCCGAGCCGCCGCCTAATTGGCTGGCCATCAAGCTGAGCCGCCCAATTAGTCGACCACCACTCTTTCATGCACGCCACGCCACGCCGAACGACGTTGCCGCTTCACTAAGTGGACTATACCTATTCTTAAATTTTTTTTTATTGATACTCAATTAGCTAATTCACATTTTAACAGTACTCAATTTAAAAAAATTGCCTAAAGTTTATCCATTTCGGCTTCCTGAAAACTCTCTGGCCGTTGGAATATACCACGAAGCCAAGCGTTTTCCGGCAATGAAGATAGAGGGAGCCCCTCTTGCCGTTAACTCTAGTAAACAATTTACCAAAATTCAGCAATACAAGTACAAAGTGGACGTGGATCCTAACAGGGACGCCGGTGATAAAGCAACAAGCTCTTTGTTGGATTTGACACATACACCAATGTGCCATGACGTGAAGTAGCCCGGAGGGTGGAGAGCCCAGCGGAGGAATTCCTTAGAGTAGTTGAAATGGAACATGTTCTCGTCTGCTGGTAACGAGGTTGTAAACCTCAATGGCTGTGGCGTCGTTGTCAATGTCGCAGGTCGTCCATTCATAGAGAGAGGGAGGACGGAGGGAGTTGTCGTAGGGGGGCAGTTTGGTAACTGGATTTGAGCAAGACTTAACGGATTTGGAAATCCTGCCGGTGACTTCGCCAGCGAGAGCCACCGTCGCCACTGTTTCACTTTTGAATTCTTCTGCAGTAACGGCAGAGGATGGTTGCTGTTGATTCATCCTGAAGGTTCTGACTGCTCCATTGTTTTCTAAACTCTTCACAAACTTGAAGTCAGAGGGCATCGGGCACGTTGCCGTCCCTTTTCACTATCCTCATAACATCTTCAAAAGAATAAAGGCCCCCCACACCGATGCCAATAACCGTTGATACAAGGGTCGGACGTGCTACTTGCGGTTGCATGCAGTTGCCAGAAAGATCGCGCGAACGGGAATCAAGCGGGAGTAGTTGAAGGAAACCAAAGAAAGGAAGTAATCGTTCATTCAGGCTCGCATGATAACTGATAAGAAGGATTGGGGACTTCGGCTGAGAATAAACCAAGAGCTTCTCATTTTATTTTATTTTTTTCTTTTTATTATATACTAACGGTAACATTTTTTTTCTTTTTTTCTTTTTATTATATATCAACAATAACTCTTTTTTTATATAATATATATATATATATATATATATATATATATATATATATATATATATATATTATATATATATATATATATGTTAGAATGAAAGTTTACTTAATTTGTTGTGAAATCCAAAGACTGTATTTAAAGAATGACAAGAAAACTCTAGAAATTTTACGGAAAACCAATAGGGTAAAAAATCACTAGCCAAAGAAAAATCATTCACTATGTATTTGTTTTGGAGCAAAGTTTTCCCGATACATTACATTATTATATAGAAGGCGACAAGAATCCAATCGATAACAAGCCTATAGTCACGCTCGTTGATTCAAGTGGTAGCAGTGATGGTGAACAACGGATGGATCGAGGATGAAGGTCGTCGCGATGGTGACCGACGGAGATTGATGACGGCGAGGATCAGGTGACGGCCGACGGCGCCGGCTGGTTGACAACCGACGGGTGGCGGCCGCCGTCGAATGATGCTTATGGAGGATTTTCAAGTGAAGAGCTCTCTCCTCTCTCTTGCTTCCGCTCCCCTCATGAGAAGAATGAGATGTTATTTATAGATTTGAGGAGTTGCGTCTTTGTAAATACATGCAAAATCCGAACCACTCCACTTCATCGGACGGCTCAAAATGATTCCTTTGATCATTTGATGTATTTTAAGTATTTGAATGCTCAAAAGTCGAATTAATTGTTAGATCCGGCTCGAGACACGATTCGACTATGTTACACTCCATGTTTAAAAGCTATTTAGGGATTTAATTGATATCCCAAAGTTTCCAATGATATTTAAGTGCTTGATCTCGACCAGTTTCAACTTAGGATCAACTTACTTTTGATATCAAGATTCATACTTTGACTAGTGGTATTTTAAGCGCCATATTAGTTGCCCCCCTATTTTTGGATGACATTATTTCGACCATCCAAAAATATATATGCCAAATACTTGAAAATAATAAATTTTTCAATGAAATTTGCGGGTCCATTAACCGTACATTTTGAGAGAACAGATCTTCATAGCGGCACAAGATTATGATCACTGCGCAGTGGTCGGACGCTAATGTACTCGTGGGCAAGATTGGGTCATGGACCCATCTGACTACTTGACGGCTACTTGGGTGGTCGCGTCAGGTCGGGTCATGTCATGGCGGGTGCGCTTGGCTACGTGACAATGCGATGGCATGACGGCCACGCTGGTTTGCGCGCTGCAGTCGCGGCGGGTGGTCACGACGATGGCTTGCACGCTGCACATGCCCGCTGCTGCATGATTTTGGCGATTTTGATCTTTTATTCTATGGGTCTATAAAACCCCTCAGGAGAAGGCACCCTCCTATATGCTCTGTTTCTCTTCTTCTTGAAAGAAATTCATTCGGAAAGGCCGTAGTTCATCTGGCGAGCCGCTTTCCCTCGAAAGAGTCAACGCCTTGTCGGACCGAGGTTTGGAGCGATCAAGACCCGTAGTTCATCTGGCGAGGTTTCCCTCAAAAGAGGCGCCAACCGCCTGTCGGCCCTACCGGGTTTCAAGACCCATATATAGCAGGCTCTTCCTCGCGAATCGATCGCCGGACCAACCGGTTTGAGGCGATCAAGGCCCGAATATGACGAGGTTCATAAACGGTGGTCGGCGATAACCGACGCGGTGGTTAATAATGACAATGGTCGATGGTCCGACGTGACCGACGACGGCGTTAATAATGACAACGGCCTATAGTGACCGTGAGATGGCCGGCGAAGGTCCAGGTCAGTGATATAATCAGGGCGCGGCTATGGAGCGGCCACGGGTGGTCAGCAGCGGAGATCAGTCGCAGGGGATGACCGGTGGAGATGGTGGTGGTACCGCGAGATGAAAGGTCTGGCGGGATGACCGGGCAATGGCGTGATGGCGAGCCCGATGATGGTCACGACGGTGATACCGGGCGATGGCTGATGGCGGCTACCGGTGGAGGTGGTTGGCAGCCAATGGAGGTGGTCGATAGTGGCAACTGCAGCAATTGTCGATTGGCAGCCGATAATCGGGATGACCGAACGATGGTCGACGATGATGCCGCGAATGACCGGCGGTGGTCCGTAGTTCCTACTTCTTCTTAGAAATTGGATCTTGAAACTTCATTGGATGGTTCAATTGATAACCGCCAAGATGGTGAGCGTTAAGGGAACCGCCATTCGAGCAACTCAAAAGTCGATAGATAATTTCAAAGTATCATTCTCCATGATGTTACTTGATGCCGCTTACATGTGAGGGGTAGAATCGAATCGAGGATTTTGATTCATCAGGTTTTGTCAGTGTTACTTAATGACATTAACGCAGAAGAGGTCGAATTAAATTGAGGATTTTGACCCATCAGGTTGTTTATCGAGTGTTACCTGATGATGTTAACCTGTATGGAAGAGGTTAAATTGAATCCGCTGAGAATTTTTGACCTATCCGAGGTTGTTTGTCAGAGTGTTACCCAATGACGTTAACCTATATGAAAGAGGTCGAATTGAATCCGCTCAGGATTTTTGACATATCCGAGGTTGTTTGTCAGAGTGTTACTCGGTGACATTAACTTGTATGGAAGAGGTCGTGGGAAGTCCACCAAGGACCTTTTGACTTATCCTAGGTATTAGCCAATGTGTTATTTGACTTCTTACCTGTGAGGAGTAGGTGTGAAGTTTTGACCTATCCGAGATTGTTTGTCAGAGTCTTTGCTTGATGACGTTAACCTGTGTGGAGTAGGTGCAAGTTTTGATCTATCCGAGGTTGTTTAGTCTCTGACGGCGTTAACATGTATGGAAGAGATCGAATTGAATCCGTTGAGGATTTTTGACTTATCTGAGGTTGTTTGTCAAAGTATTACTTGATGACATTAACCTGTATGGAAGAGGTCGAATCAAAACATATGTTTGTGGTTATAGCCAAAGTTGCTCCTTAAACTTGGTCTTATTTTTTCCATGAGTATGATTGAAAAATCATAATTTGCAAAGCTATATCTCTTCTTAATGTTGAAATATCCTCCAACTTTGACTTATTTCTTGGGATGGTAATCGATTAGATGCTTAACATATTAACATGGGCAATTTACTGAGATTAAGAGTTGCCCCCCCAATTTTCGATAAAATCTGAAGGAATGAAGTTTGATGAATCTTCATTCTCTACTTGCGCTCCTTAAAAGCTTGAAATGCTCCACTTCGATGGTGGTTTTGATCTTGTTGGGAAACTTGATCCCCATATAAGATGAAATAATGGAAATCGGTTTCTCAAAGACGGCGCCAAACTGTTGCGTGCTAGAAAGCCAGTTGTGGTAGAATAAAAGTTTACGTCTTAGGCTTGTTGTGAAATCCATCACACACACACATGTATTTAAAGAGTGAACAAGAAAACTCCAGAAATTTTTACGTGAAAAAACCTCAGGAATAGGGTAAAAAACCACAAGGCCAATCCCAGTAAAAAGCATCCACTATGTATTTGTTTTGGAGTACAAAATTTTCCCGATACAGGATTATAGGATTGTATATGAGAAAGGCTGACAATGAGAATCCCATAATCAGACAACAACAGCCATATAATCACGTTCAGGTTGTAGCAGTTGCAAGTGGTAGCAGATGATGGTGAACAACGGAGATCAGCGACTGAGGATGAAGGTCGTCATGATGGTGACCGAAGGAGATTGACGACTGCGAGGATCAGCAGTGGCGGCCGACGGCGGTGGTTGACAACCGATGGGGGTGGTCGGTGGCCGTCGAGTGGTGGCACGATTATGCTTGGAGGATTTTCAAGCGAAGAGCTCTCTCCTCTCTCTTGCTTCCGCTCCCCTCATGATAAGAATGATGGGCTATTTATAGATTGAAGGAGTGACGTCTTTGTAAATACATGCAAAATCTAAACCACTCCACTCCATCGGACGGCTCAAAATGATTCCTTTGATCATTTGATGTATGTTAAGTATTTGAATGCTCAAACGAAGTCATAATTATGAGATCTTGGGCTTGTTAGATCCGGCTCGTCGAGACGCTCGATTTGACTATAAATACTCCATGTTTAAGAGCTATTTAGGGATTTAATTGATATCCTAAAATTTTTAATTATATTTTAAGTGCTTGATCTCGACCACTTTCAACTTAGGATCAACTTATTTTTGACATCAAAAATTATTATTGATATATTTATATATATATATATATATATATATATATATATATATATATATATATATATATATATATATATATATATATTTATAACATAAATGTATCTATATTATATATATATTTATGCACTATTATTATTATTATTATTTTTTATTCTCAAAAAATGGGATATCAAAGAAAGTCAACAACCATATAATTATACTGCAGCTAATCCTTATCATTCATGTATAACTACCTCTGATGTAATACACGCTATATAAGACTCTCCAAACAGTATGTGAGTGACAGAGTTCTTCTAAATTCTGGATGCAGGTCTACCGAATACTCTCTTAGCTTCATTAGGTAAGCTGTTTGCTTTAACGTTTTCTTCACTTATTAGATATATAATATCTCTTCTATTTGTTATTCTATTTGCTTTTTTCTTAATTCTTCATAGTTTTACTTTCATAACCGAAGTCATTCGTCCTAATTAATTTTGGGATAACGCCAGTGTTCACTGTGATAAATGATGATCGATATTTCTATTATCCATTACGATATTTGTTTTTGTTGCTTGGGCTGAATCTATTTCAATTATTTCATGTACCAAAAAAGTATATCATTATCCTAATTTTGTTAGTGTTATATACAATCTGGGGAGAAGGAACTAAGCGGCACTGCTATCCACAAAGCAAAATATATTCTCTCCTCATAACTCATCTTAAGAACTAAGAAAAATTATCATAAGATTCTATAATTCAAAGCAAATTATTATTTAATCTATTGAAAAATAAATAAGCATTAGACAAAACTGATAATAAATCTTAATATTCATAAATCTATTTATTATTATTTAATTTGCATGTAATTATTAAAATATTGAATATGATAATTATTATTTTGAATGTGATTAATAAAATGATGAATCTGATAACTGAAATTCTAATTTTTATTGCTAAGATTCTAGAATCAAATCCTTTCTACATCAAATTAATACTTCAAGACTCAATTTTTTTCTGAAAAAATGGTTAATTTTTATTAATTGTTGATTTGTTGAAAAATTAAATAATGATCATATCCAAAATTTAGACAATTATATCTATTATTTCAATAGCTATATTAAAAATAATAATAGTTAAATTCATTATTTTAACAATCACATTCAAAACAACAGTGAACAGATTCATAAAATTTTAAATTCACTGCTATCATAAACTAAAATAAATAAAATTTTTTATCAATAAATAAAAAGTAATTTATGAAAAATTCAGAACCCTTTGGCTGATTTATATCTAAAAATCTAATAGCACAGGTCAGTGAAGTCAAACTCCAACAGCGAACTACCATCATCATTTCATAATCTTCTTCGAAGGTGCAACTTTTCTTCCATGTCTACATTTGAATTGGGTGTCGATTTTAATAGAAAGCAACTGCCATTAGCCATTTCATTCAAATAAGACAAAATAATACTTCACAACGAATATTTTTTTGCCACCATTAGTCTAATTTTACGGCTTGAAAAATGAAAAAAGAAGAAGAAGAAGAGTTAATTAAGACAGCTTTAATTGGCCGGTGGTGGGAAATTAAACAGAAAGCATATCATATCCAAAAATCTTTAGAATTCAGACTCTCCACTCAGGTTCCGATTGAAGCGGTGGTGACAATACAGTATGATCTATATTTTAATATCATTTAAAATGCTGTATTTTAAAAAATTTATGATAAAATTATGATTTGATTTTTATAAAATAAAAAAATTTTATATATTCATTTTAATTTTTTTCAAATAATAATTTTTTTGCAGCAAAAATATCATTATTTTTTCATAGAGTTATAACTATCTCAAATATAATAAATTATTACGTGCTGGTTTTTACTTTGCATTGATATACACAATATGTACACTAATTTTTCTTTTTTTTTAAAAAAATTAGTAGATATTTTAAACACTTTTAATATGTGTATATAATTATTTAAAGCATAATTAAAAAAAAGCTAAAATTAATCAATAATTTTTTGACTTTTTTTTAATTATGCTTAAAATACTTATATATATACATTATATATAGCGATTAAAAATATTTAAAATGCTCACTAAATTTTTTTTAAAAAATCTAATATACACACTTTTATTAATACATAGTAGATATACTCTTGCACCTAATAATTTCATCAAAGGACTAGCTATTGCTTTCACGGGTAGCCTATTCTCAATCCACCTACTTGCAATAAAGAAGGCATCCTCCTAAAATCCATGACTACTTTTTTCCTAAATCAATTGTTCTGTTCTATAAATCTGTTTAGATACTAACTAAACTTCTACAATACAAGCAGAAATGAAGGCCCTGCAGGTCTTCCTCTTCATTTTTGTGCTTGCTGGTCTTGCGTGGACTGATTCATGTACAACTGACATCAACTGCCTGCCGAAAGAAGCAGATGCAAGTCTACAAGCTGAGCCGCCACCGAATACTGAAGGTGGAGGCTCCGGTTCAGGCCATGGCTCTGGGCCCAGTGGAAGCTGGGATTATAGGTGGGGATGGGGCTCAGCTCCTGGTAGCGGTTGGGGTTATGGTTCTGGCTCTGCAGAGTCTCCAAGTGGAAGCGGTCATGGCTTCGGATTCGGCTTTGGATCTGGAAGCAGTTCGGATCCAGGTTCAGGATCAGCACCGGGACATGGGTTTGGTGGCGGTGGAGGTGGAGGTAGTGATAGCAGTGGAGCTTACAGGGGTGCTCATGGATTTGGCTTTGGTTACGGTGGCGGTGATGCAGGCTCTTGGAGACCGCGGTTTCCGTGGTTTGGAGGTGATGATGGCCATGATTGAACTGAAACCAAGTTGAATGCTTTATGTTTATAAAGTTGCTGATCATATTTATGCTTATGATGGTTGAAAGCATTCTTTAATGTCATATAGAAGTCAGTAATAAATGGATAAATTAAGTTATTTTGATGTCTAACAAAGGCTCAATTTGGTGTTGTTATTATAATGGATGTGATTTTGGTAATTGAGATTTATGGTTTGGTTGATTTGAAATAAAGATCTTTAACTAACATTTTGCGCCTAAAGATGATATTTCAATTGCATAATTTTACTTTACTGGACATGGCCATGTCCTTTGAAGAACAAACATGAAAACAGTGATGTAGAGTTGAATTTTACAATCATATTGTTTTTAAAAAGTGAGCAAAAATCAATTGTTAGTGAAGCTTTCTCAAGTAATGTGATTAGACGTAACTATTTAGCCAATTTATGTACTTTAATTAGTCGTATAGTCGCTCCACCATCACAGCTAGTAGTAGAAGAAGTAGGGGATACAAGTGCAGTCCCCATGGTAGTTGATCCCTCTAAGCAGAGCACCCCATCAGTAGGCAGTGTCGGTTATATAGATTTAGATGAGTGTAATCTTATAATCAGCCATCAACGGGTGTTTGTATCAGTTCAACCAAGCAAAGTAGAAGATTGTTCGCTATATGATATCCTAGAAGATTACTTTGTTGAAAAGAAATAACTTCTTGGGAGTGATCATTCATATCAAGAGGAGGGTAGGGTACCCTTCGACCTCAATGAGGATGACCTATTAGAGGATTCAGCAGGAGTCCATATGGTCGATACCTGAGGATCCCTCCATTGAGATCATTAGAATCAAGAAGGTGTTGTGATCGAGGAAGGTGACATTTCTCACTCAACCCAGCACCTCCTTCAGCAACTCAAGCATAAGGATGAGCATATCAACAGGATGGAGAAGAGGGTTGAGGATTTGTTAGTAGCAGTTCTATCACTCTAGAACCAAGCTCTAGTTTCGTAGCCTAGTCCCATGGAGGTTGATCGACCTGAGCTCTTACATGTCTTAGATCCTCTTAAGAGTTCCTCTCCCTTGGATCAGGATAGTGGTAGTTTGCATAAGAATGTCATAGATAGTACCTTCATGCATAAGATAGACATCAAGAAGATGGTGGTGCAATAAGTGAGGGAAGCGTTGGCGCAAGCCCGGGGTGGCTCATCTATTCCAAAGAGTAGACATTACTCAGAGGAATTCAATGTAGTCTAATACCCCCAAAGGTTTGTGCCACCTTCCTTCAAGAGTTTTGATGGCAATGGGAACTCGCGGTAGCACATGGCACATTTCAGAGCTAGTTGTTTTAACACCGATGACAGTGATGCACTTTTCTTCTACCTTTTTGTTAACAGTCTGTCAGGGATTGCATTCGATTGGCAGATCGAGCTGCCCAATGATTTAGTGAAGACATTTGCTAAGTTGGAGCAACTCTTTGTTAAGAGATTTGTTGGAGCTCAGTAAAGGGTAATTGTGGGTGACCTTATTGTAGCAAAACAAAATCCCAATGAGTCCCTTGTTGATTACATACTTAGGTGGCATACCCTGAGTATGAAATGTGAACCAAAACTGTCTGAATAACATGCCATTGAGATTCTTCTCAAGAATATCCATGGCCCGATCGCCTTCATGCTCAAGGGCTTAACAATCAAAACCTTTAAGAAATTAATCAATAAGACGGCTAATCTACAAGAGGAAGCCAAACAGTTACCTTTATAAGACCAATCAATCAAGTCCATGCCACAAAAAGTGTTTGAGAAGACACCAGGGATAGTAGTGTCAGTAGATAAGGGAAAGTAGCTAACCAGAGTTCAATTTGAGAGACCATGAGCCTAGTAACCACCTTTTTCACCTCCTCTTGCACCTCCTTGACCTTCATACCGACCACCACAGCTACCACAGTGGTCACCGCCACCGCCTCCATAATAGTACACTCAGTAGTGGTACTCATACCCACCATTAGGTAACTACTACCCACCTATTCTTCTAGATAAATTAAACAAACCCTATTCATTCAAGAGGGAGGTAGTCAAGAAAATCATTAAAAATCTCATAAAGAAACCTGATTTCCAACTATCGGAGCCTACGAGCCCAGAGAAAGTGGGCAAGAGTGATGATCCTAACTTTTGCCCCTACCACTGCATATTAGGCCATGTCTTAGAGGATTGCATCACTTTCAAAGTGGCTTAAGCACAGTTATAAGTTGGGAGCCATTATTATCCCTAAGGAATACTTATTAGAATAACCATCTAGTTCTATTAGAGTAATCCTTGGGGATACATGTGATCCTTTTAAGATAAAAGATGGTTGGGATATTTCTAAAAAGATTATTTCTAAGATTGAGAAACTTTCCTTGTAGGTACTTGAGGCAACTCAAACCTCCAACATCAAGGAAGGTTTGCAGGTTGCCAAAGACAACTTCGGGGAGGGTGGGAGCTCAACAGCGGCAACAAGTCAACACTTACCTGGGATAGCCAAGTAGCGCAACCACCATCAGAGTCCATTCCTTCCACTGTTGTAGCTACTATCACTTCATCCAACTCTTCTTCTACTAGCAGAAACATTGTATCTATGGACGAGGGCACTAAACCCCTCTCTTCGCTTACTTTGCTTGATTTTTATCATGTACCTCCGCCTATAAAGAAATCAATGAAAAAAGTCGATTCCACTTATATCTTCTCTACTTTTGATAGTCTTACTAATCTCATTCCAGTTGAAAGTTCTCAAAGTCTAAATTACAATAATACCACAAATAATTTTGATCCTTTCTATTATGATTTAGAATTGAACTTTCCTTTTCTAAATCAATTGGGTTCACCCATTGAGATTGACTTGGAGTCAACCAACTTCGAGGGTCCCATAGGAGAAGCTGAAGGTATACCCAATGATTAGGTAGAACTTTCCACCAACCCGCCACACGAAGTCACTGAAGTAATCTTACAAAGTGGAAAAGGTCTACCTCCTAGGGGAGCATCTCAAGATAAGGGTAGGCAAGTCATTGGTTCTAGTGAGCAGAGAGCCCCTCCATAGAATGCTCCACCTATGGATATGCTTGTAGAGGACCAAACCAGAGTTGACTACAACATCCTAGCTAATCTCATAAAGTTGCCAGCAAAGTTAAGCTTATATGATGCCCTTGTCTTATCCAAAGAGATGAGGGAATCTATGATCAAGGCCCTACTTGATCTAGAGATATGCTAGATCAACTGACCGCTACTGAAGAGGAGGCATGCCACTAGAAGGATATCTTAGGAGTTACATTTATTGATGAAAACTTACTTCTAGGGATGACTGAGCATAACCGCCCTTTTTACATTACAGTGGATGTTAGCAGATACAGGCTATCAAGAGTATTGGTTGACAATAGTGCATCAGTCAATATTATGAGCCTAAGAACCATTGCCTACTTAAGAATCGACATCTCCAAACACCAAAAAGAAAGGATGATGTTGAGAAGATTGATAAGCAACTTTTGGAGTGAGCTCTCAACTTCTCAATCTTAGACATAGGACCCTCTTAGACATTAAGAGTTCCTTAGTCATAAGACACTTCTAGTGATTAGGTGAACACTTAACCTAACCCTCTTAGACATTAAGTGTTAGAAAAACTTGCCTACCTTATAGCTTAAACCCAATCCTCACTTTTCTTCTTACAAATCAAACTTCAAATCCAAACCAACTCCAAATTCAAATCAAATTCCAACTTAAATGACTTTTCTCAAATCATTCAAATCAATTCCAAAAATCCAAATCAATTCAAACTCAAAATATTTTCTCATAACCCATTTATATTATCATTTATATTCACAAATATAAATGAAATATAAATTCAAATAACCAAAACCAATGATACCAAATTAACTCCAAATTCAAATCAAATTCCAACTTAAATGACTTTTCTCAAATCATTCAAATCAATTCAAACTCAAGAGATTTTCTCATAACCTATTTATATTCTCATTTATATTCACTATAAATTCAAATAACCAAAACCAAATTCAAAAATTCAAACCCAAATCTAACTTAAAACCAACCTATACCCTTTCAAGTCAAATTCTTGAACTTAGCCAAATCAACCTCAAATCAATCCAATCCTTTGGATTTTCTCTTCGAACAATCAATCCTTCAATCACAAACCAAATTCAATCATAAACTTCAATTCAAATAACTAAAACCAAATTCAAAACTCAATCCCAAATCAAACTCATGTTCATCCTTTGAACTTAAAATTGTCAAATGAATCAAAACCCATTTGACTCCAAATCACTTGCAAATAGATTTATATTTTAATCATAAGTCCATATGTAAGTTCAACCAAACATGAATCAAACTTTGATAAATTCAATTGACCCATTTAGGCTCACTTGACCCAAAGTGACCTAAAGCACCTTTTTGGGCCAAATTCTAATCCTACCTAAATTGGATTGAACTAAGCCCATCTGAGCCTCAAATTGTGAGCAACAATTATCATAAGATGATCAATCACTCAAATTGGGTCAAATAAAGTCAAACCTAACCTTGGAGAGTCGACTTAACCCAAATGAAACTAAACTAGCCAAAATCCACCATAGGCCAAATTAGTTGAAACCATTGATGATCATTGACTTGAAAGTCGATTGAGCCAAACCTAGCCTAATTGGCCACTTGATGCAAGTTGACCCAAGTTAAACCAAGTTAACCTAAAAAGTTAAAATGTGTCAAAACTTGATTTTAAAAATCAATTGATTGCAATTCATTCATTCTAAATCATTTGTTGAACTTGACAAGCCTGTATTCAACTAGCCATTGACCATGAATCCAACTTGACCTAAAAGGTCAAATCAGCTTGAAACTTAACCAAACCAAAATTAATTTAAACCAAAGCTTGCAAAATATTTCAAATGATCAACCAAGCCTAAACCAACCCAATTGGGTCAAATGGGTCAAATTGGTCAACTTGACCCATTTGACCTAAGTGAACTCAAATAGACCAAAACAATGATACCAAACCACTCCAAATGATCATATGAACTTGACCCAACTCTTGGTTTGACTTAATTTGATCAACTAGTCAACTTGACCCAAGTTGACCCATTTTGACCTAAATGGGTCAACATGAGCCAAATCATATCAAATAAACTCCAAATTCATTGAAAATTGGCATAACCCATTTTTCAATCAATCTAAATCTCCCCAAATCAAAATCAAAGCCAAATGACCTTTTTACCCCTAGGTCAAAGGGTAACCTATGATCAAATTCACTTGGAATTTGATCATATTCCAACTTAAGACCACTTGTCATCCTCTTAGTGGACCATTTGGACACCAAGGAGGGTGGTGCACATGACCCAATGGGTTTGGGCCAGCCAAACCCAACCCAAAGCCAAACTTACCCCTCTACTTAGAATTCTCCACATGGATCACCTCCCACACTCATTTTAACACATGTGAAACTCCACACCACCTCTCTTCTACCAAAATTGAATCACATGGCACCCCTAACAACCTAAACAACCCATTCCATGAGATAAATTTGATCAAAATGGCAAGAGGCTGACAGACGTTCGATTCAAGTAGGGTGAGATATATTCCCCTCATTTCATTCCAATTCATCTCTATTGCATTCGATTGAGCTAAGAGAACCTAAGGCAAGCTTCTCCAAGTTTTTCAAGCACTCTCAAGCTCAATTGAAATTCCCATTCTCAATTTTGCCTAAGCTAAAAATAGGAGAGGTGAGGGAGATTTCAAACTAACTCAATACCCAACCAAAGTTTGATTCCTCTTACAAGTACCATCAAGGCACTAAGTTGAGCTCATTCAAAGCAAATCCCAAGCTTCCAAGCCACGAGAAGGGGTAGTTAGACCAAAGCCGCAAGCCATTGAAGGGAGCTTTGGTCAATTGGAATATCCACTGCAAATTGAACCTTCAAACCTTCAATAGGGCTTCATCTCCACTAGGAGAAGCTACCTCAATGGTTGGAAGCGCCAGTGATAGCCTCTAGTGAGGTATGAATCAAAATTGAGCTTAAGTTAGAAAATCTTTAATCTTTTGTAAAGGGAATTGTAATCTCATTAAATTTCCATCATTAGATCTTATTCTCTATGCTCTTAGATAGTGTGGGTTGAATCCTAGCCCAATCTGGGCTCGAGTGAGCTCAGATCAAGCCATGGAGGACGGACGGTTTCCGTCTCCCGTAAGCGAGGGCAGGGATGAATCATGGACCATCCATCTCACATGTTTTGGATGGACGGTCCTAATTAAATGCTTTATACAATGATTTAATCCTTCAAAATTGTAAGTTTAATCCTTACCGTCCTATCCTTGATCGGACGGCCTAAGGGAAAGCGCGTAGCGTCGCCGGCTGACGCGACATTCAATTTGACAACTTAAATAACCAATCATTGGTGGGTGCGCATGCATGCATTCACACGATGGGATTAGTTATATAATTAGGTTATTTAATGACCTATTAATCATAGAATCTTCAAAAATTCATAACTAAATGTTAGTAAAACCCAAAAATGCAAACTCAACTTCATATTAAAGATAATTCAAAGGGGAATAATATAAAATTAAGTTTAATTGATTTTAAATAGTGAAATTTACTCAATTTGAGTTTTATTAGGGATGTAATTATTTAATTACTCCTTAATTATTTTAATAATTAATTCTAAACTCCCTACGATTAGTGAGATGACCTCTTCCTCCCATGATTTTCATGGAATTTATTATTGGATTAATTTAGGTAATTGCTTATTTCATTTCTAATCACTCCATTAATCAATTAAATGATTAATTAACCTATTAAATGGTGGTGAATTCATTAATTAAGCTTGTTAATCATCTTGGAACAATGGCTAGACTTAGGGAATGAGAATAGGTTCCAAATCTTTTCCCCAAAGTCTATTTCATATGAATGAAAACTTAAATAATTTATAAATTGATTAATGATTTAATCATTTCATTAAATAGCTTAATTAACCAAACTCAAAATCAAAAATTAACCCAGAAACTTAATCACTTAATCAATCTCTTCTTAGGTAGATCCTTAAGCATTCAAATGCCTAAGGTAAGTAAGGAAATAAAATCTAACTCACATGTGTGGGAAGGGTTATGAAAGTACTTAGTTAAACCCTTTAGCTTAATTAATCATTAATTATGAGCCAATTGCATTAGGCCCCTTTCTTTCTTAGGAGCATTGCTGATTTAAATTCCATGTGGTTACATATCATATGTTGTCTCATAATTGTTTGGTTAATTATGTTAAAGTGGTATAGGTAAGGGGTAATTAATGGACTTAATTCACACTTTAACCTAAGAAAACATAAAATCAATCTAATGGTTCTAAAAATTAAACTAAAACAACACAAACATGAGGAAAATGGGTTAGGACCAGCAAACACTCTTTCCATATTTCCTAAATCAAACTCAGAACAAAAATAAAAATCTCTTTAAGAAATATTGATTCTCTTTAAATGATCTTATTTCATAGGATTGTCTTTAGGAATTAATTAGGGTGAATGAAGTTACATGCTAACATCAATTTATTTCTTTCCAAGCATGCTAAATGTTGTGTGCCATATGAAAATCATGCATTCACATCTTTTGAAAAGTCAAAATAAATGAAATGTTTCCTGTCAAATTGCATGTTTTGGCTAAAGTAATAACATGAGTGGCTATTATCACTATTAAATCAAAAAATACTTTCAAAATCTATAAATCAAATATTATAAATGAAGGTATGCTACTTATAAATACTTATAAGCTTGCATGTGGATATAGCTTAAAATGTGTTATGTGGTTTTCTTCCCTTTTCTTAACATGGTTTGTATAAGATTTGCAAAGTGTATAGATCCTTTGAAAAGAACATAACACTTGCTTAAATTTATTCCTATGCAGTCCCATGACATGAATTAAGAAGGATCTTCATATTGCACATATAAATTAAACAACCAACAAACCAAACAAACAAACATAAGCCTTTTGCATGATTCTTTTTCCATTCATTCCTTTTTGTACATACACTTGTATTTAAGAAAAGTGGTACATTAGTCTGGACATCCTGGGGTTACGAGGCCTTAAGTAGCCCTAAGAAGATCTTATACCTTATACCCTTGGTGTAGAAAATAATGGTGTCATGCTCACTTATGTCTTTCATACATGTAAATGAGCATTTGATTAATGGATAAAAGTATCCCTCTTTTCTACTTAATAAAATCATGCATCATGAAACATCCAAATTCTCTTATGCAACATCTCTTAGCATTCATCATTAAGGTGTGCTAAATATTTGCATTGCATGTATAGATATGCTTAGGATTTATTCATGTGCATGATACACATGTTGGAAAGAAATAAATGGTTGTGTGTTTTGTGATAGTAATTCACTTTAATTAATCCTAAAATACCTTTCTTATTGAATAGGTTTATTTAGAGTAAATCTTAACTTAGGATTAATTAAAATACATAATAAAAAATTCACTAGAGAAAAGTTACTAATGAATCTATCTTAGAAATTACTTAAGGTAGGGAAAAAAGAGAAGTTCTCTTCTCTTTTTTCTCTCTTTACAAAACTTAGTAATTAAGTGTAGGTTCATTCAAACCAAATCAATTCATCAAATAAAATTAAGAAATCAACTCAATCACTTAAATTAAACCACCATCTAAGTTGAATCCCTCACACTTAAAAAATTCTAACCTTAAAGCCTAGCTAAGATATGACAGACAAGCCTTAAAAGGCACACACAATAAGCTAAGTCACCATTTCTAGCTCTATGTTAGGGTGATGCATGGTTTGATGCCTGATTTTATTTTATGATGTAATGTTTTAGTATGGATGTTAGGGTGTATGTGTGTAGACTAGATGATAGGATGATCTTAGTCTAATCATTGTCTTTTGTAGGGGATTGTGCTTAAGGGGTGTTGTAATAAAAAAAATATAAATACTTTTATGTTGTAAGTTGTTTATACTCCTAAGCATAATCCAAAATAGGCCAGGTGGACTTGGTTACCCATGTGTGGGGTGCTAAGTCCAATTTATTTACATAGATGCTTGGGATTTTATGGTGTGTTTGGTTAATCTCTATTTTGCAGGTTTTAGTTAGATTTATTTTTTTTCCATTTTCATGTAATTTTTGTAATTAGGTTTTGGAATGAATGTTATGGGGGATTAGTATGAATAATGGTCATAAGACTATGTCTTATGAACCATGTGAAGCCTTTGGAGCAACCACATCCCAACCAACCAAAAGAAGAAAGAAGAAGAAAGAAGAAAGAAGAAAGAAGAAAGAAGTAAAGCAAAACATGAAGAAAGAAGAAATGAAGAATGAAGACCCCCATAACATTAATTACTTTTTGATTGTAATTAATTCATTTGTAATCTAGGTTGTATAAGAGTAGAGCTCGGCTACCCAATTTCTTTGGGTTTGTGTGGTGGAGCCCAACCACAAAGGCATCTTATTCTTTTATGCTAACTTTATAAAATTGTTTGATGTTTGTTTAGCTTGTGCATTAATATGACATATTTTTCATAGTTTCTTCCTTGCTTTGATGAATGGCCTAGGTGCAATTAGGCTCCTAGGGACAAATAAATTTTCTATCCAATTAATCAACTCAAAATTAAAAATTAATAACTCATAACCTCGCCTAAAGCCTAAGTTATAAATCAAGATAAAAGATTTAGCAACCCCTTAGCTAGATGTTGTTTGTTTCACATCATGCATAAAAATCATCTTGCTTCACTCTTGCTTATGAAGGGCTTCCACCTTTGCCAGGGAACTTGGCTTGACCTTTGAGATCCATGGTAGAAACACTCCTCCTTCTTGCTGATTTTAGCCCATAACCAATTTCTCATGCATTAGGCATATGAATCCCATAGCCCGTGTCAAACAAATTGTCCAAAAAAAATGAAAATAAAACATAGCAAATTTTGCATTAGATTTAAGTCATTAATCATGCCCTACATGATCTAGTCTCTTTGGGAGTGTCTTTAAGGACTTGGTCTCTTTCTAAATAAACAATAGCCTAGCTATCTTGCAAAAATCATTTGACTTGCCAACATATATTTAAAATTATAGGAGGAGTTAGTTGGTGGCCACCCACAGGCGGTTGTAAGCTCAACAGTCGGGTGGTTTATCCTCTCTTGTGGAGGTAAACCATACACCCATTTTCACCTTAGGTTTAGGTCATGTTTTGGCCTTCGCCAAAGCTCCCTAGATTTAGGATCCGAGGTTGCTATTTTTCTTTGTAAGCATAAATCCTCACCTCTTAGGCATTTCCATGATCTTGTATCATGAAATTTTAAGTCATAGATTTCTAATAAAAATTCAACTCAAACAAATAATTCTCTTCAAATTCAAAAATATAAAGCCCAACCATAGGATAGTTTGGGATGCTCGCTAGGCTTCCTAGTATCGTGAGCATCTCTACTTATCTCCCTTTGTTTTTGATAATAACTCTCTCCTTTTGAGCAATCCCATTTGATCTTCCAAATATAACCAATTGATTGATAGTCCTATCTTTGAAATCTTTAGAGACAACGATCTTTTATCGTAATCGAGAGTATTCTTAAGGAATCTCATTCCTTAAGATGTAATTCACTATGGGGGCTTGCCTCCATAGAGAACTTAATGAACCCGGTTTAAACTAAATCATACTTTACTTTTTCATGTAAAGTACAGGAAGAATCTCTGGTATATTTAAAGACTCATCGTCATTAGGAGTCCTTATTAGGTGATTAGGTCCATTGTAGGGTGGTGGCTTCTATCTTTCGAGATAATAACATTTCCTCAACGTCGTATCCGATCACCTTAATAAGAACATCTGGGGATCTACGTGGTGTCATACCAAAGTGTTTTTTATTATTTTTTATTTTTGTCTTAATTTAATTCATTTTAGATGAAGATGAAAATAAAATTCACCACAGAGCCTTATGCTCCATAGTGTTGCCCATGGAGATAGATGATTGGAAGACTGAAGCTAAGTTTCATATTATAGACTTGGATACATATTTCAATGCTTTGCTTGGGAGACCCTGGATACAAGAAAACAATTTGGTTCCATCCTCTTAATTTAATTCATAGGCCAAATTGATTGAAACCATTGATCCAAGTTCACTCATAACTTATGTTTAAACTTGACCAAGTCAACCTTTGAGCCTAACCTATCCATTTGGTCAACTTGACCCAAGTTGACCCATTTTGACATAAAGGGTCAAAATATGTCAAAACTTGATCTAAGCTAAATTGAGCCAAACCAATGAGTCAAGTTTATTCCAAATTACTTGTTGAACTTGACCAAAGCCTCAATTGGCCAACTAGACCCAACCTAGCCCAATTGACCTTATACTCAACATGACCTAAAGGGGTCATGTTGAGCCAAAATTGAACTTTACCCAAATTAATTAGAAACAAAGATACCAATACACTCCATATGACTAACAAAACCTAAACCTACCCTTGACCTACTCCAAATAGGTCAAATGGGTCAAATAGGTCAACTTGACCCATTTGGCCTAAAGGAAGTCATATGAGTCAAAACCAAATATATACCAAATTGAACCAAACCAAAGCCAGCAAAATATTTCAAATGGTCATATGAACTTGACCCAACCCTTGGTTTGACCCAATTTGACCAATTGGTCAACTTGACCCAAGTTTACCCATTTTGATCTAAATGGGTCAACATGAGCCAAACACCATCAAATGGATTCCAAATCCAATGAAACTTGGCCAAACCTAGTTTCTCCATGTACTTAACATGTCCAAAGTGAAAAAATAGCAAAATGACCATTTTACCCTTAGGCCATAGAATAAATTTTGGCCTGGCCCATGGTTATTTTTGTTATACCCTCTTCATAGTCATTTGAGGTTTTCCTAGAAGCTCAAGGGGACTTAGTGATGAGTGGTGCACCCAACCCAATGGGTTTGGGTCAGCCCATTTGGTCCCTAGACCAAACTCGACCACTTAGCTTAAAATTGAATTTTCAAATTCCCTCTTAAGCTCAATTTAAGCACATGGGAAGTTGGTAATCCATTCCTTGGGTCAAACCGACCATGTGCACACTCAAAACAACCTAAACAACCTCTCCAATCTTAACGGTTGGATCAAAATGGTAAGGAATGGTTTGAACATCTGATTGCCATAGGGGGAGATATACTCCCCCTAATTCGATGAAATTTTAATTGACTCTCTGTCGATTTAAGCCAAGGAACCCTTAGAAATCATGAGAGAGCTTTGCCAAGGTCTTTAGAGAGGATTAGAATTCTTCTTTCTCAGTTTTGCACAGTGCAAAAAATGGGAGGTAGAGTGAATTGCTAACTTCCTCTACACTTTATTTCCTCCAAATTCCTCCTAAGGACCAATCACTCAAGCTCACATTGGAGTTCCCATAGCAAGGAGAGGATCAATTCAATCAAGCTGCAAGGATCTTGAAGAGGAGTTAGTCCACCCATTGATCCACTCAATCCAAGGGCCTAGAAATTTCAACAGGGCTTTGTCTCCACTAGACGAAGCTACCTCATTGATCTCAAGCGTCAGTGATCACATCCAGCGAGGTATGGAATTTTTTTATCACTAAACTTAATGTGGTGTTAAGCTTTGTGAAGGAAATCTTCATCTCATCAAATTTTGGCTGTTGGTTTTTGTCGTTCTATCTCTCTAGATGGTGTGGGTTAAATTTTGTGTGATTCCATGCTAGATTGAGCTTGGATCTTCCCCTTGATCATGGGCATCTCACATTTGATCAAGGGAAGAACTTCATCACCATCCATCCACACATTTTAGATGGATGGTTGAGATTATTTATCATGTTTAGTAAATCTATTTATCTGTTTTGAACAGTGGATGAATCCTTAGCCATCTAATTTTTGATCGAATGATCGAAGATGTAAACGCGTGCACTGCCGCTGCCTTTGTGAGGTGACAACTTAAGTTGTCCCCTCACAGTGCGACGTGTGTAAAGCACATTGACCACCGTCACCATGTGTCGCGTCATGAGCTAAGAATTAAGTAGGGATTAGTTAAGTAATTAATTAATTCCTAATTAACTCAGATAACTTCTAAAATTCATAATTCCCTCTAGAAAAATCAGAAAAATAAAAGGAAAAATGCTATGGAAAGATAATTTCTTCTAAAATATTTAAAAAAATATTTTCAATGGATTTTGAATTACTCTTTTCTCTAAATTTGGGTATTTGTGGGATCTTAATTAGCTAATTATCCTTTAATTAGGTCATCAATTAATCTCAAATTATTAGGGTTCATTTTAGGGGATGACCTCTACCTCTCCTAATTGTCTTAAGATTTATTGAGGGCTCAATTAGGGAAATTGCTATCTCATTCCTGGATTACTCCTTTCATGTAAGTAAACATAATTAGGATATGATTAATAAATTTACATTATGATTAGGGTTGATTAAGGTTAGATTCAATAAGTAGGAGGTCTATAGAATAATTTTGGGGAATTCCCCCTAAGCTATTCCCTAAACCCCCTCTTCTCTCCTTAATATCCTCTTAATTAAGAGTTAATTCATTAATTACCCCTTAATAATTTTTTCAAAAATTCTAATAAGTTCCATAACTTAATTAATCTACCTTGGGTAGATGCTTAGGTATTTAATAGCCTAAGTTCAATTAAGGAAATCAAAATCCAACTCACAAGTGTGAAAGGGTATTTTGAAATTACTTAAGCTAAACCCCTTAGCTTAATTAACTTTTACATGTGAGCCAAATTGCATTAGACCTTTTCATTATTAGGTGCATTACAAATTTAAATTCCTTGTGGGTTTTACTTCATCTCATTGGCTCGTAATTATTTAGTTAATTCTTCTAAGGTGGTGTAGGTAAGGGTTAATTAAGCCACTTAATTCATACCCTAACCTAATCAACATATAAAAATGAATCTAATTATCTAAAAATTAAACAAAAATACAAAACATATGTGGGAATGGGTTATGAATAGAAAACTCATTCACCTTTTCAAAATTAAGTCAAACTTCAAACTAAACAAAAATCATTTTGAAATTCACTTTGATTTATTCTAACTTTTCTTATTCAATAAGAATCTCTTTAGGATTTAAGTAAAGTGAGTTTGTTTACATGCTTTCATTATTTTTGATCTTTCCCAACATGTTAAGTAGTATGCCATGTGATTTTATGCATTCATAATTTCATATTTCAAATTTTAAAATGAAATTATTTACTTTTTATCAAATGTGTATGTGTTGGCTAAAGTAAAATATGAGTGGCTATTATCACTACTAAACCCAAATTATTTTCAAAATACATAAATCAAATATCAAATATGAAAGTGTGCTACTTATATTTAATTATAAGCTTGCATGTGACGAATTATAAAGGTACGCTTAGTATAGGTTTCCTTTCTTTCTTATGTTGGTATAGCTTTGAATAGGAATTTTGTGAAGTATATGGTTCATTTGAAAAGAAACTAATGCTCACCTAATTTCATATTCTATTCATCCCTATGCTGCCATCTAAAAAGGGTTACCTACACTTACATACATAAATTGCATAAATAAAACAAAATCCATTAAACAACTTTTGCATTTTCCTTTTATATTTCATTTCTTTTATATACATGTTTGCACTTAAGGAAAGAGGTATATTAGTCTGGACAACCCCGAGGTTACGAGGCTTTAAGTAGCCCTAAGTAGGTATTGTACCTTACACCTCTGGTTAACAATGGCGCTGTACTCACTTATGCCTTTCTCACTTTCATGTATGTATGTGAAATTTTGGATAAGAAAAACATTTTCTACTTTAGAAAAATCATGCATCAACTTCTAAATTTTCTTCAATGGATTACTTAGCATGCATCATAAAGTGTGTTAACTACTCTCATTTGCATGTATAGATATTCTTAAGGTCCAACCATATGTATGTTATATGTGTTGGGAAAGAAATGAAGTAAGGTGTGTTATGTGAATTTTGATTCATTTTATTTAATCTTAAAATACCTTTCTTTTTGAATAGGTTCATTTAGAGTTTATCTAAACTTAGGATTATTTAAAATATGTAATTAAAATATTCACCTAAATAAAACTAAAACATGAACCTACTTTAGAAAATTACTTAAGGTTAAGGAAGGAAAGAAAAGTTCTCTTTTCTTTCCCTCTCTTCATAACTTAGTAATTAATTATGGGATTCACTTAAAGAAATTTAAAACATGAAATAAAACTAACCCAAAACACTTAAATGACTTAAATAAAACCCTCCTCTAAGTTGAACATGCTCTTCATACTTAGAAAATTTAAATCCAAATTCCTAAGCTAAGCATACCACATAAGCCTTCAAAGCATAGACATTAGCCTAAGTCACAACTTCTAGCCTTAGGTTAGGTTGGTGCATGATTTGATGTTATGTTTTATTTTATGATATATGTTTTAGACTGGATGTTGCTTGTAAAATGAATGGTAGGACATTCTTAGTCTAACTATTCTTTTCTGCAGTGGATTGTGCTTAAGGGGTGCTATCATAAATAAAAATATAAATGCTTTTGCTTGCAGGTGCTTTATACCCCTAAGAATAATCCATAGGCCAGGTGGACTTAGTCACCCATGTGTGAGGTGATAAGTCTAATATACATGCTTGGAATTTATGTGGTGTGATTTAGCTAACTTTTATTTTGCAGGTGTTAGTTAGATTTCCACTTTTCCTTTTCATGTAAAAATTTGTATAATTAAGATTTTGGAATGATTTATTATGGGGATTAGGATGAGCATTGGTCATAAGATCCCATCTTATGCACCATGTGAAGCCTTGGAGCATTCATCTTCCAACCATCTAAAAGAATGAACCAAAAGTAGAAAGAAGAATAGAAGAAAGAAGATAGAAGAAAAGAAGAAAGAAGAATAAAGCTTGAAGACCCCCATAACAATGAATTCCTTTGCTTAATTGTAATATTCATTTATAATCTGAGTTGTATTACGGTAGAGCTCAACTACCTATATTTGATATTTTCGAGTCTGTACGGTGGTGCCCGACCACAACGGCTATTTATTCTTTTTGCGATTAGCTTTATAAATTATTTGATGATTTGTTTAGCTTTTACATTAAGTGGAATGTTTTTCTTAGTTTCTTCCTTACTTTATGTATGGCCTGGATGAGGATTAGGCTCTTTAGAGAAAAATAAATCTTTTACCCAACTTAATAACTCAAATTAAAAATTAAATAACTCATAACCTCACCTAAAGCTTAGGATTAAAATTAAGATAAAATAATTAACAACCCCTTAGCTGGATGAGCATTTCTTTATAATATCATGCACAAATGCATCTTATTTCACTCTTGATTGGAGGGCTTCCATCTTTTTAAAGAACTCTTGACCTTTGAGAGGTGGAAACTCACCTCTCTCTTTCATTTTGGCCAATAATCTTCTTTTCATTAGTCATAAAAATCCTATTTGAGTCAAAAATAATTGTCCAAAATGAAAATAAAAATAAAATTTGAAATGCATTATATTTAGGTCATTTGAAGCATGTCTCTTTACATGATCTAGTCTCTTTAGGGAGTGAGTTTAAGGACTTAGTATATTTCTAATAAATAATAGCCTAGCTATCTTGGATAAGCATAAAGACATGCATACATGAATTTAAAATCATAGGAGGAGTTAGTTCCACCCAGTTGTAAGTCCAAGTATCGGTGATTTGTCCTCTTGTGGCAAACCAAATACTCTTTTTCCTTAGATTTAGGTTGTGCTTCCCATCAAGCTCCCTAGATTTAGGTTTTGAGGTTGCTTCTCCCTTATGGGCCATAAAGCATTCCTCTTAAGAATTTCCTTAATCTTGTGTTAAGGAATCTTAAGTCCTTGCTTTCTAATGAAAAATCCAATTCAAACAAACTAAATCAATTTCTAAAATGTAAAGTCCAACTATAGGATAGTTTGAGATGCTCGCTAGGTTTCCTAGCATCATGAGCATTTCCAACTTATCTTTCATTTTTGGCTTTGATAATAACTCCCTCTTTTGATTAATTCCATTTAATCTTAAAAAATAAACCAATCGATTGATAGTCCTTCCTATTAAAATCTTCAAAGAAAATGATCATTTACCTTAATCGAGAGTTTTTCTAAGGGATCTAATCCGTTAGGATGTAATTAACTATGTGGGTTTGCCCCTATAGAGAACTTAGCAAACCCAGTTTAAAATAAAACGCTTTTCCTTGTAAAAAGGAGAAGAATCTGTACATATCAGAATCATCGAGTCCTTATCGAGGTGATTGATTCCATTAAAGGGTAGTGACTTTTATCTTTCGAGATAATACACTATTTCCTTGATGACGTATCTGATCACCTGAATAAGTACATCTGTAGATTTACGTGGCATCCTAAAAAGATGAATTTCTATAGGTCTCTTCTTTCTTTTCTCACTAACAAATTTGAAAGGCGACTCCTATAAGAAATTTATCTACAATAGTCTCAAAGGAGATCTCAAGCCATTTTTAGTTCATGAGGTTAGCATATATGAGTATGCAGCCAAAGTTTGAAAATAAAAGAAAAATAAAAAGAATAAAAAAAGAAAGAGAAAATGAGAAAGAAAAGGAAAAAAGAAAATGAAAAAGAAAATAAAAGGGAGCGACAAATAGACTTGGAGGAGGTAGTGGAGCCCGATATTAGATACCACCAGTTCCCCTTTGAACATGGGTAGATGATAAGCTCCACAAAGGAAAGAGGTTCAAGAGATAGAAATCCTCTTAGCCACCCAATAGATATCTACTACCAAGAGTACACCTGCTATCCATATAGACTTATAATCTAGTTCAAAGGCTGAGTCTTATATCGTTAGCATGCCAGCCAGCTCTTCTTAGCAGTAGATTTCTTTGGAGGTGACATTTGAGCTAGATAGCGATGAAGACCATCCTCCAAAGTAAAGCATGAGTGTATCCAAGCCTATATGTGAAATAGTAATGCATTAGTTGGGAACTCATTACTTTTATCTCAAAAGTTTAGAAGTTAGAATCTAAGTCATCCATCCATATGAAGACTTAGATGATCTTTCTAGAAGCATCATCCTCAAGTCAAGAAGTTGATGTAGAACTTGAGGATGATTCATATAAAGATTTAATAGAATTGCCTTTTGATTGGTAATTCATCATGTTCTAAATTTAGCAAAGAAAGGATTGATTCCACATGCTTACTCTAAACAAAGGTTAGATTACTTCAGGAGGTTATGGGATAATAAATGCAAAAGCTCTCAATCAAGACCAGGACTAGGATTCGATATAGTAGGTCTAGTCGATGATGTTTCTGCCTAATCATCACCATTCATTTGGAATCTGATAGGTTCGTTCCAAATCACATTAACTTATATGAGGAGGTGTACTTAGAAACTTTAGATGGTTCAAATGACTTTGAAGTCAAAGATGCACCACCAGAGTTCGATGAAGAGATCAAGGTAATCATTGATGAGCTCAAAGAAATCAATTTGGGAACTGAAGAAAGTCCACATCCGACATACATCAATTCTTTGTTGAATGAAACTAAAACCAATGGCTTAGTTAGGCTATTGATTGAGTTTTTGAACTGCTTCACATGGAGTTATGAAGAGATGCCCAATTTATCTCCTAACGTAGTAGTTCACCAGCTAGTAATAGAACCTAGTGTTAACCCTATCAAGCAAGCTCCTAGATGCACGCAATTAGATATTGAAAAATAGGTCATTTCTGAAGTAAAGAAACTAATTTATGCTGGTTTCATGAGAGAAGAAAAATATCCTACCTGTTTGGCCAATGTCATCCTAGTTAAGAAGAAGAATGGCCAAATTCACATATGCATTGATTTTAAGGACTTAAATAAGGCATGTCCAAAAGATGAATTTCCACTATCAATACCAGAACTGATGGTGGACATTGCCTCATCTCATGTGGTCTTCTTCTTCATGGATAGCTCATCTAGATATAACCAAATAAAGATGGCCTCTGAAGATGAGAAATCATACTGCTTTTCGAACCCCGATCAAAATTTATTGCTATAAGGTCATGCCTTTCGACCTTAACAATTCTGGTGCTACATACCAGCAAGCTATGACTCGAATCTTAGATGAACTCCTTCATCATCAAGTCGAGTGCTATGTCGATGATCTCGTAGTCAAAAGCAAAGATAAGGAAGACCATCTCTTTGACTTGAGAGTATTTTTCAAATGGTTAAGATAGTTTAACCTCAAAATGAACCCCCTAAACTATGTATTCGGAGTAGCTTTAGGGAGATTCCTTAGGTTTGTTGTCTGACACCATAGAATTAAGATTGATCTAGAGAAGATCAAAGCGATATTATAAATGCCACACCCAAAAAAATTAACTCAACTCAGATCATTTCAAAGGCGGTTATCATATCTGAGACTCCTTATATCCAACCTATCAGAAAGATGACATCCATTCTAAGCACTTGTCAAAAAGGATGCTAAGTTCAAGTGGGATGATAAGTGTCAACACATCATTAAAGATATCAAGCATTACCTGATGACACTACGAATTCTAGCAGTCCCTATCCTAGGAAAACCAGTAATTCTATACACTGCTACATTAGATGACTCCTTTGGTACTTTTTTGTCCCAAGCCAATGACGAAGAGAAAGAGAATGCCTCAGCCATCATCTAATCTCTACTGAAGCAAACTATCTGCCCATTGAGAAGCATTACCTAGCTTTAATATTTGCATCCCAAAAGTTGCAACACTACATGCTTTCTCATAAGGTGAACTTGATCTCTAGGATCAATCCACTATAATATCTCATGACACAGCCGATGCTATTCAGATGGTTGGCACACTAGTCTATGATTTTGTTGTAGTTTAGCATTACTTTTGTACCATTCTGTGCGGTGAAAGGGCAAGCACTAGCAAATTTCTTAGCAGCACACCCACTACCTGTTGACTCTTCGCTTAGTGATGACCTCCTCGATGAACAAATCATGAACTTAGGGGACACTAGCATTCACTGCTAGGAGATGTACTTTGATAGTGCTGCTTCCTCTCAAAGAGGGAAAGAACCATAATCTACTATTCTAGGGAAGGCAAGGGTAGGAGTAGTTCTCCTGACTCTAGACCATGATGTGATGAGATTCTCATATCACCTGTCCAATCTTTGCACCAATAACGAAGCTATATATGAGGCTTTGATTATCAGTCTACAGTTAGTCATCACTCTAAGCATCTAGAACACCAACATCTTGGGGGATTCTTAATTAATCATCAATCAAATCATTGGGTCTTACAAGGTTCTAAAACCTAAGCTCCATCACTACCACAAGTATACTATGGAGTTGTTGGCCCAAATCCCAGAGGTTACCATCTACAAGATCCCTCGAGGAGAAAATGTCATAGAAGATGCTTTAGCCAAGCTTGCCAATGAGTTGTCATGTCTGGAAGATGAGTCCAAATCAATAATAAGGGTCCAAAATAGACAAGTCTTATCCCTTATTGATACTAAACTTATCAAAAACATTCTCTTGAAGGGGAGGTTACTGTTGCCACAAGGGATGATAAGTTAGATTGGAGCCAACCCTTCATGGATTACCTAAGTAAAGGTAAACTACCTCAAGAGAACTCCCAAGCCCATTAGGTGAAGCAAAGAGCACTTTCCTACACCCTCGTAGATGGCAACTTGTACCGACGATCCATCGATCACATGTGGTTACATTATTTAGACAAAAATAAAGCCCATAAGATCATGATCGAGGTACACTCAGGATTATGTGGAGCTCATTAGTCCAGTCTAAAGATGAAATCCAAGATCAAATGATAAGGATACTACTGGCCATCGATGATTATAGATTATGTGGATGTAGCTAGATAATGCCGCCAGTGTCAAGTACATGGTGTGATCCTACATCAACCATCCAACATTCTACATCCTACATTAGCCTCATGGCCATTCGAGTGTTGGGTTACTGACATTAGGGTTTGATTGACTCTCCTTCTTCAAAGGGTAATCAATTTATCCTAGCTATTATCGATTACTTTTTTAAATGGGTAGAGGCAATCCTACTCTGAGAGGTCATAGCCAGCATGTGCTCCAATTTTTCAGGAACCATATCATATGTAGGTTTTGGGTGCCTCGACAAATTATATCTGATAATGGTATTTCATTTAAGAGCACCAAGATCAACAGCTTTGCCTAGAGTTCTACCATCTACTACCCGGGAAAATGGCTTGGTAGAAGCCTTCAACAAAACTCTCATCCAACTACTCAAGAAGGCACTCAATGATAATAGGCGATAGTGGCATGAGCGGTTAGTTGAAGCTTTATGGGATTACTGCACCACATACAAAACTCTTTTCCCCTTAGTGTATGGGTCCAAATCCGTCCTACCATTAGAAGTCCAACTCCCATCACTAAGAATAGTTATGGGTAACAAGATCATAATGGAGCAGAATGCCAAGTTGTGGTTAGAAGAGCTCAAAGGTTTGGAGGAGATACGCCTACGGGCATGCCAAAACCTCGAGTTGTACAAAGCCAAAATGATTCAAGCTTATAATAAGTTGGTTCATCCTAGAGCTTTTCAAGCAGGAGAGCTTATTTTAGTTCTAAGGAGACTGATTGTTGCCCATTGCAAGATGGGAGGCAAGTTTTAACCCACTTGGGAAGGCCCTTTTTCCATAGAGAAGGCCTACAAAGGTGGATCTTATCAACTTAACAATCATAAAGAAGAGCGCCCGATTCTTTTGATTAACGGGCTTTACCTAAAGAAATAATGTTCATAAATTATGTTTGAAAATCTTTATCATCAATGAGAGCTCCATTTCAAACTCAATCCCTTCCATGTTAAAAGCATTTTTTGTTTATGAATCTGCCACGATGTGTTTATGATAGGTGTAAGAGAACCAAGTGGAATCTTTCCTTCAACATAACACAAACACAAACTAGACATAAACACATAAAATAAACACATTTCTTTTGTATTAGGCTACTTTGAGTTAGGATAACCCCTCCAGCAGCACTCACTCAATAACTTCTCTAGGTTGGGTTGATGTGCTACCCTATTAGTGTGTCACCCCAGTGGTCTTCTTGCTTTGGAGGCTGTAAGTCTGCTACACATTCATTCCTTACTTGACCACGCGACGAAGCTAGCATGGTAGGCCTTCTCACAATTAATCTATATTAGCTTCATTTAAGAGGATGTAAGTCTGCTATACTTTCTTTTTAAACTAGCCATCGTATGTTGACTCGGTCGAGTATATTTGAGGATTTGGGTAAGTCCCTTGGTAGCTCCTTTCCTCCCGACTACTTCAAGTCTAGTTCCAGTCCTTCTTCATAACTCCCTACTTAGTAGTCACCCTTAGGTCGGGTCAATCTATTGTGCCAATAATGGGTCACCTCGACAGTTGTTCCTTGCTTTGAGGATATAAAGCTCCTATGCCTTCTTCCTAACATATTCGTTGCACACCAACGGGCAGCCCTAGGTCAGATAGCACCTGTCGACCCGATGTTAGACTATCCCGGTGATCAGTTCTGCTTTAAGGAGATGTAAGTCTACATGCATTCTTCTTAGAATGATCATTGCACATTGACAGGCACCATAGGTTGGTTGGTGTTCGCTATAATGATAGCAACCCACTCAGTGGATACAACACTCTTGGTAGATGTAAGTCTGCTATTCTTTCTCCTTGAGTTGGCCACTATATACCTATAGGCTTCCTTATTTATAGGGTCTAGGATAATGCCCCTAGTGGCACCTCCCATGTGGGCCCTCTTATAACATCCTTTCCCCATTTAGATACTACCCACTACTTGATCAACAATCTTTCCGAAACCATCCCTATGGTTGGAGATTATGTTTGGATGCATATATTCTCCCTATCTGAGATAGATCAATGCTGACATAGCTCATTCTCAATGTGGTCCCTCAAACACCAACACGGCCCATGATAATAAATAAAATAAAATACATATTCATTTATGGATTAGAAGAATGCCCCAACACCTTTCTTCTCTATATTTGCATGTTAGCAAAACTTTGTATAAGAATCGCCTGACTACCCTTGAGTTGAGATAAGTCCCCAGCGACACTCTTTTAGTAGTTTCCCTTAGGTCTGGTTTGACTTGTTACCTTTGCAAATCACCCATGGTCATCTCTGGAAGATGTAATCTGAGCGTTCTTTATGACCCACCTTGACATCCCGATTTGTTGTGCTACCAGTAGATCTCCCCTAACAGCTATTCTTTACTTTGGAAGATGTAAGTTTACTATGCTTTCTCCTCATAGCTATTGCACAAAGACACTTAGTGAATAATCCTACCCTTGGTAGACTACCCCTTTGGATCTTAGATAGGCTCCAACATATCCCCTTCTCTTGATCCATCGCTAAATTCATAAACCTAATTAAATTAAAATAAATCAAATGAAATTACTCTTAACTATTTTTTATAACTCCCCATGGCATTCACTCTATAGCCTAAAAGTTCAATTTTTTATTATCCAATCACCCCAATTGTCTACTTTAAGATGTAATCTTCATCTTCTAGCATAACCATTTCACACTAAAATTCAATCCAATTAGATAGTCCTACCATGAGATTATCCATTTAGATTTGTAAACATGTGATAGGCCAATCTTCATCTTCCATCAATTATCATCACATTTCAATCATCCCATATATGCTCTCAATTCAAAACCATCCCTTTGGAGCCATAATAAATCAATCAAATCAAAACTACTTCCCAAATTAGAGTTCAATCCACTTTAACATCCCCAAATGAATCTATGAAATCAAACCCTAAATAACCCAACCCATCCTTATAAGGTTCATATTCAAATCCATATCATATCCCTAGCAATATGCCTTCATTAGAATAAAATAAATTAAAATCAATTGATCAATCCATGATTATAAATTCTTATCCTCTGGATCATCTTACAAATCATATTCACAATCTACATCAAACTCAACTCCATCCCAAATGGATCTTGAACTTACTTTCAAATTCATGTACCCAATAATTCTCTTTATGCCTCTTGGCATATCCCACATGTTATATCCAATGTATATGTGATCCCTTAGCGGATCTATCTTCATGTACATGAAATTTTAATCAAACCCTCTTCTTCCTCTTATGCTCTTGGCATGAGTTGATCATCCTGATTGTGATTCTATATATCTGAGTTTAGGTATAGATTGTACATTACTTGCAATATCTTGGACATTATTATCATTGGCCAATAATACATGTGGTGTGCCAGAAACCTATTGATCTATTGACCTCATTTGAAGTGAGTCCTCAATCTTCCTCTACCTAGGAGCCTTCTAAACCAAGACTTCTTAATCATAAGACACTTCTAGTGATTAGGTGAACACTTAACCTAAACCAAGAGACTTAGAAGGGTTAGTCATACGATTAGGCTATGCCTAATGGATAAGGAGACTCTCCTACTCTATAGCCTAAATTCAACCTATGTTCACCTTCTAAAATCTGACCTCAAATTCAATTCAAAATCAAATAGAACTCCAAACCAAACCAAATCAAATCAATTTAAGCCTTATGATTTTATCCTATGGACTTAGCCTTAGCCAAATTCAAATTAATCCAAACTCAATTGATTTTCCCAAATATCAATTCAACCCTTCAATCATTCTACCAATTTAATCAAATTCAAATCCAAATTGATTTTCCAAAATTTGAAATCAAAAAATCCTTCTAAGTCCTTTGAATCAATGAGCTTAGTATGTTCATATCACTTCAAATTCAAATGATTTTATTATAAGTCAATCATATCTTCAATTATCTTCCCAAATATAAATTAAATCTACATTTAAATGATCAAAACTAAATCAAACTAAATCAAATCAAACCCAAAACCCTTCATAAGACATGAATAAATTTAGGAAATTTGTTCAAATCACTTCAAACTCAATTAATTTTCTCATGAATCAATCATATTCTGCATCATCTTTATAAATATAAATGAAATATACATTCAAATGATCAAAACTAAATCAAACTCAACCCAAAATCAAGCCAACTAAACCCAATTAGCTCACTTGACCCAATGTGATCAATTTGACCTATTTAAACCAAAATTCAATTCAAGCCAAACCAAATTGAATTAAACCAATCCAAACTTCATGTCATGATTGTTGATCATCCTAGGTTGATCAATTATGATAAATTAGGTCAAACCAAGTCAATTTGATATGAACCTAAATAAATTGATTCCAAATATCTTGAAACCAATGATTCATACCAACCCAAAATCAACATTTGAACATGACTTGAACTTCAATTGAGCCAAACCAAATCCAACTAATCCTATTGACCCAAGTTGACTCAAATTGACCTAAATGGCCAAAATGGGTCAAATCAAAATCTAAATCAAATTGATTGTAATCAATGGCTCATTCTGAATTGGTCATTAAACTTGACCAAAGCCTCAATTGAACCCAATTGATTCACTAGACCCAAAATGACATATTGAACCCAACTTGACCTAAAGGGTCAAACCAACCTAAAACCCAATAAAATTCAATTGAACTCAACCAAACCCTACAACATGTTCCAAATGATCAACCATAACCAAACCATTTGAAAATTTTAGGTATGTATTATTTGATGATGAATAGAGTTTAATTTGGTTTATGTATTATTTGATGATGGAATTCATATTTGACAAATTTGGGTATGTAAAATGGAATTCAAATGTGTTTTGATTTTCATGATTTTGTAAAAAGAAAACTCTACTTAACAAATGTAGGAATGTTAAATAGAATTCAATTTATTTTGCTTTTGAAAAATGGAACTCACATTTGACAAATTTGGGTATGTCAAATCGAGTTCAAAAATATTTTGATGTCTTATGATTTTGAAAATGGGAACTTTATTTAACAAATGTAGGTATGTTAAATAGAATTCAATTTATTTTAATTTTTGAAAATGAAACTCTTATTTGACAAATTTGGGTAGGTTAAATGGAGTTCAAATATATTTTGATTTTCTATGTGATGTTGCTTTTGAAAAGAGGGAACACTCACTTAACAAATTTGGGTATGTTAAGTGAAGTTCAATGATATGTTGATTTTCAATTTTGCTTTGATTTTGAAAATGGAACTCCACTTAACAAATTTATGTATGTTAAGTGGGTTGGCTAGCTTTTGAAAAAGGTGTTTGAAATATTTTGAAGAACTACCATTTAAACAATTTGGGTATATTAAATGGATTTAGTTGATTGATTGATTTTACATTGAAAATGTGCTTTTGAAAAATATGAAAAGAGTTTTGATGATGCATATTTGATTTTAATTTTTGAAAAGGATCCTCATATAAAAAATTTAAGTATGTTAAATGAGGTTTAAATTCTTTATTATTTGAAAAGAGATTTGAAAGACTTATATTTTACAAACTTTATGTCGTGTGAAGTGCATTTTAAAAAAATGATTTTATTTAGGAGAAGTGCTTTGAAAATTTTTGCAAAAGACCTTACTTGTTTTGTTTGAATTTTATTGAAACTTTCTTAAATATGGGATGACCTTACCAAGTGAGTATTAAAGAGGTTCTAAATTTAGTCATCTCCTTTCATTAGTTAATTTCTTTTTACCTATTGGGGGAACCAATAGGGGTTCAAGACCGACATGGATTAAGCTCATAAAACCAAAAAGATGTTGGCTAGCTTTCCTTAAGAATGAAATAAGATAAGTGTCAATGCAAAGAAAGATAGTCTCAGGCTTATATAGAATATAATTTCACTATCGATGCTTGGAGACAATGATTGTTTACTAAAGATGGAGAGGAACCTCCCAAGTTTGACAAATCACATGGTGTTTATTTTTTGATTGTAGGGGACACCCAAATGTAGTACTTATTGAGGAGATCAAGTGTGACATTGAGGTATGGTATACTATCTTGAAAGATAGAGGCATCACCCTTCAATGGACCTAATCACTTAAAAAGGACTCCTAAGGCATGATGGTTCTTCGAAAAAACCAGATATTTTTTCCCTACTTTACATGGATGAATAAAGCAGGGTTTATATTAAACAAAGTTCTAAAGTTTCCTATGGAGGTAAGCCTCCATAGTTAATTACATCTTAGAGAATGAAATTTCCTAAGAATGCTCTCGATTAAAGTAAGCAATCATGGTCTCCAAAGATTTCAAGGCTAGACTATCAAAGGTTTGGTTATATTTAGAAGATCAATTGGGAAAGATTAAATGGAGAGACTTATTTTTGAAGCCAAAGGAGATGAGTAGGGATTTCTAATGAAACTAGGAAGCTTAGTGAGCATTCCAATCTATCCTATGGTTGGGCTTTATAATTTTGAAATTCAAGAAACTTATTTATTTGAGTTGAGTTTTATTAGTTTGCTAGGGCTTATAATCCAACAACATAAGATTGAGAAAATGCCTAAGAGGTGAGGATTTATGCTTGTAGCCTGAAGGAAATAACTACCTCGGAACCTAGATCTAAGGAGTTTTAACAAGAGCTAACCTATCTAAGAAAATGCATAAGGTTTACCCATAAGAAAGGATAAACACTTACAACCATCACATAAGCACTAACTCCTCTTATATTTTAAAACCATGTGGTTGGTCATATGAATTTGCAAGATAGTTGGGCTATTATTATTTATAAAGAGAATAAAGTCCTTAAACTCACTCTTTGAGAGACTAGAGCATGAGTGGTATGAATAATGACTTAATCTATAAATGCAAATCTTTTTATATTTTATTTAATTTTTGACACTTCATTTTGACAAAGGCTTTAGGATTTTGATGCCTACGTGCATGATGAAGATAGATTATTGGCTAAATCAATGAGAAGGGGGTGTTCTCCACCATAAGGGATGCTCTCATAGGTCAAGCATTCCCTTATCGTGCAAGGATGGAGATCCCCCATATTCAAGGAAGAAGGAATATGATATACATGTTGTGAAACATTCAACCATTCCATTAAGCGGTTACTAAATCTTTTAATTATCATCATTTTCATCCTAACCTTTATGGTGAGGTTATGAGTTATTTAGAATTTAGTTATGTGTTGTAGTTGGATGGAAAATTTATTATTTTATCCTAAGAGCTTAATCGCATCCAAGCCACACATTAAAGCATCATTCATTTAAGAAACTAAGAAAATCATATAATCCTAATGCACAACTTAAACATAACATCAAACAATTTTATAAAACTAGCAAAAAGAATAAGAGGACGGTACGGTAGGGTACTTTTGTACAACCCAAAAAAGAAAAAATGGATAGCTGAGCTCTACCCTTATACAACCCAGAATATGAAAGAATAATTACAAGTCACAAATAATAAATGCTATAGGGTTCTTTAAATCTTCATTACTTCATTTCTCCTTGGTTTTTTGATTTGGTAGGCTTCGAGGCATCACATGGAACCTCAAGACGAAGCCTTCTAGCCAATGCTCATCCTAAACCCCCATAACACTAATCCTAATTCGTAATGCAAAATTATATTAAAAATAGGAAAAGTAAATCTAATTACACCTACAAAATAGAGGTTAGCTAAACATACATATATTTTTAAGCAATTATATTTATGATTTGGACTTAGCACCCTGCACATGGGTGACCAAAACCACATGTCTTAACTTAGATTATGCTTAGGAATATAAGTAACCTACAAAGAGAATATTTCTATTTATTTTAAGCATCTCCTTAAGCACAATCCCCTGTAGAAAATATGATTAGGCAAAGAATGACCTAACATCTAGTCTATGAAGCATACACCCTACCATCCAGTCTAAAATAATGTATCACAAAATAAAAAATTCATCTCATCATGCACTGTTCTAACTTAGAACTAAAAGTGGTGATTTAATTCTAATGTGTGTGTTAAGGCTTATGTGGTGTATCTTACTAAGCATTAGTGTTGCATTTTCTAAGTATAGAAGAATTCAATTTAACATGAAAGGTTGGTTTCACTTGAAGTTGCTTAATTGATTTGAGAATTTTAATTTGTGTTTTCTTTTGTTTCATTTGATTACACTTAGCAACTAAGTGTTATGAATAAAAGAAAGTGGATTTGCCTTTTTTGTCCCTACCTTAAGAACCTTTCTAAAGCATGTTAATTTGATTTAGTTATCTTTAGTGAACGACTTATTACACATTTTTAAATTAATCCTAAGTTTAGGTTCACTTTAAATAATTCTATTTAATGTCAACAGCATCTTAAGATTAATCTAATTGGACTACTATCACATGACACATGCTAAATCATTCCTTTTCATCACATGTAACATGCATATGATTTAATCCTAAGTGTATATATTCATGCAATATGTTTTGACACACTTATATGGCAAATACATACATGTATTTGGAGTTTATATTCTTTTCATGTGATTGAATTATTTAATCATATTAGTTCAAAGCTCTATCTAAATTCTTATACAAAAATACATAGGAATGAAAGTAAATCGGTATGTATCATTGTTAACAAGGAAAGTGAGGTAATCAAATAACCTCCTTGGGGCTACTTAAAGTCTCATATTCCCAGGATGTCCAGAATATATACTTATTAACATTCAAATACATATAAAACCACATATGAATTAAGGAAAAGAAAGTTTTATTTCACATACCTAAGCTATAAACACATGCAAAGCTTATATGTATTCATAACTATTATCTCTCTAATCAAAATAGTTGATTTATAAACTTTAGAAAAATAATTTGAATTTATTAGTGATAATAGCCACATATATATTAAGTTAGATCAACACATGCAAGCTTTACATAAAGGAAATTTCATTTTATTTAATTAATTTTGAAAGAGATGGATGCATGGAATCAAATGACTTACCAAATTTAACATGATTTAGAAGGAACAATCAAAATAGAAATATGTGATTCATTCAATCAGATTAATTCTTAAGGATAATCATACTAAATAAAATCCTTTGAATAAAATCAAAGCTTTCTTAATATTGTTTTTAAATTTTATGTTTTGATTTTATTTAAGGATGTGATAAGAGATTTTCTTATCCTAACCCATTCTCATGTTTGTTAATTTATTTGGTTCAATGAAATGTGATTAAGTTGATTTTATGGATTAATTAGGTTGTAATATGCATTAAATTCATTAATTAACTCTTTCTTATATTACCATAGCATAATTAGCCAAATAAATATGAGCCAACATGATATACACATACATTAGAACTAGAATTAGCAATGATCCTAAGAAAGGAAAAGAGCCTACATCAATTGGCTCATAATTAATGGTTAATTGAGCTAAGGAACTTAATTAAGTACTCTTATAATTCTCCCACACATGTAGATAAATTATAATTCTCTTAAATGTTTTTAGGTTATTGAACACCTAAGGCTCTACCCTGAATTTAATTAAGCAAGATCATACATGATTGAGATTAGTGAAATCATTACTTAATTAATTAAACTGTTACTTAATTACCAAGTTGATTAATAATCCCTTAAATGAAAGGGACTTAAGAAAAAGGTTAGGAACAAGGTCCCAATCCATTTTACCCTTACCCATCCACTATTAGGCAATGCTAAATGAGCCCAATAAATCAATTAATTATTGTTCACATGCTTAATTAACCCTTAATTAAGTTAGGAAGGTAATTAGAGCTTAATCAACTAATTTCTCTAATTAATTAACCAATAAATCCCAAAAAAATAAGGGAGGCAGATGTCATCCCCTTAAACAATCTCAAAAAGTTTGGGGTTAATTAATTAATTAATTATGGAGTAATTAGGCTAATTAATTTTTCCATTAAACCCTAATCAAGCTTTAATTATTATTAACAATTAATTAAGAATATTTTTAATGAATTCTCTTCAAAAATACCTTTAAAATGAGTATTTATTTATATTTTTATGATTTTCTATAATTAGTTATGATTTCAGAAAGTTTCAGCCATTAAAACATATTAATTAAGCTTAATTATCCCTTAATCCCATCTATGCCATGTCGCACGTTGACGTGGCGTGGTTTTCATGTGACATCATAGGATTGACTATTTAAGTTATCGCCATCAATGATGAGTCAGCTGGCAGTGGGATATGCTTTCTCGTGCATCGATCTAAGATGGTCACGATTAATCCCACAGTGCTATGGGATTAAAATGGATAATTCTATCAGATTTAATCACGATCGTCCATACCAATCACATGGAACGGATGGTGTGTGATCCCTCATATATTGATCGATGGAAGATAGACATTATCCATCTTCTTTAAAATTGATTCGAGCTCACTCAAGCTCAGATCAATCTTCAATCGATCCCACACCTTCACAAAAAGGATCTGAAGAGATCCAATGGCCAACATCGTGCGAGATGAAAGTTTTTTTCAAAAAGCTCCAACACATTTTTACTCTAAGCTCGATTTCAATGGCATACCTCACCAGAGCTCAAGACTAGTTCCAAATCTGATTGAAGAAGCTTCATCTAGTAGAGATGAGGCCCTACTAATCAGCACAGGGTTCAATTTGGGGTGGATAGCTTTGGAGGCCAATGCACGAGACGTAGGTGGTCAGTGTTGATCAAAGTTCAACCTCCAACTATTAGGAAGCTTGGGAAGCGATTCATTCTTGCTCGACTACCTCCAAGGATGGAGTGTGCAAAGTTAATTGACTTTGGTTGAGTGTGGATCAAATAGGATTCAATGGGAGGCTCCCTTATTTTGTCTTGAAGAAATTCAAGAATGGGGGAATGAGGAATGGGCTTGGGAGCTTGGGGAAAGTCTCTAACAACTCATTTTGGGTAGCTAAGTCTCTAGGAATGCAAGTGTCTAGGATTGAGTGGGAATGAGGGGAGGTGGCTTACCCCTTTCCTTGAATTAGATGACTCAAGCTAGTTTGGATTTTTCTTGATCATTTGGCAACCTCAAAGGGTTCTGGAGGTCCTTGAGTGGATGAGGTGGCTCAGTTTGCTTGGGTGAGGGTGTGGAGGTGGCTTCCAAGGAAGGTAGTGGAGGTCCTTGGTGGTTTTAAAAGCTCTAATGGGGAAGGGGAGGTGATTTGACCTCCTCATGGGTCATGGAAAACCCAACCACCCCACCCTTGGGTCAGGTTGGGTAGTGTTCTAGGAGCCTAGGTGGACCAATAGGAGGGTGTCAAGTGGTCAAGGAATGGAAATGACCACTTACATGGGTGATTTACCTCATGTGATACCCCTAGCCCAAAGGTAGGATGGTCATTTGGCATTAGATTTGATTTGGGCAGATTTGAAATGAGTTAAAAGTGGGTTAGCCCAAATTTAAAGTGATTTGGAGTTCATTTAGTTTGATTTGGCTCAATTTGACCCATTTAGGTCAAATTAGTCAAATCAGATTAGGTTGACCAATTGGTCAAATTGGGTCAAACCAATGGTTGGGTCAAGTTCATCTGATCACTTGGGATGTATTAGTATCATTTGTTTTTTTTAATTTGATTTAGATTTGGTTTTGGTTCATTTGAGTTCATTTGGGTCAAATGGGTCAAGTTGACCAATTTGATCTAATTGACCAAATTGACATGGGTCATGGCTTGACTTGGATTTGGTTGTCTGTTTGGAGTATGTTGTGAGCTTTGGTTGAGTTCAATTTGGATTTGATTGAGTTTTAGGTTGGTTTGACCCTTTAGGTCAGGTTGGGTTCAATAGATCATTTTGGTCTAATGGGCCAATTGGGCTCAATTGAGATTTTGGTCAAGTTTAATAGTCAATTTGGAATGAACTTAAGCCATTGGTTGTAATCAATTTGGTTTAGATTTTGATTTGACCCATTTTAGCCATTTAGGTCAATTTGGGTCAACTTGGGTCAAGAGGGCCAATTGGATTAGGTTTGGATTAATTCAAGGTCAAGTCATGCTCAAGTATTGATTTTGGGTTGGTATGAATCATAGGTTTTAAAGATTTGGCTTAGGTTTGGCTAGTTTAGGTTCAAATGTGTTAAAGGGTTGACTTGGTCAAAGGGATAGCTTGACTTGGTTTGACCCAATTTATGATAATTGATCAACCTAGGATGATCAACAATCATGTCATGAAGTTTGGATTGGCTTAATTCACTTTGATTTGGATTGAATTGGATTTTGGTTCATGTAGGTTAAATTGGTCACTTTGGGAAGTGAACAATAGTTGGGTTTGATTTTAGGTTGAGTTTTATTTAGTTGAGTTTATATATGGATTTGAGATTGATATATAAATCTAATTGCAATTAGTTTGAGTTCAAATGAGTTTTGGTTCATTTAAAAATTTCAAGTCAAATGGGCTAAGTTGGGTTTGACTTGAGTTGATTTTGATTTGGCTTAATGATTGTAGATTTCATTTATATTTGGGATGGTGATCGAAGGTATAATTGATTCATGAGACAATCAATTGATTTTGGCCTAAATTTGAATGGAATTTGGCTAAGTCCATGGAGTTGGCTTAAACAGTTTAGATTTGGATTTTGATTTAGTTTGATTTAGTTTTGAAATTAAATGTCTATTTCATTTATATTATGAAGATAATTGAAGATATGATTGATTTGTGAGAAACTCAATTGAATTGGAAGTGATTTGGATTAAGGTTTTGCTAAGCATATGAAGGTCATATGGCTTAGGAGGGGTTTTGATTTAATTTGATTTAGTTTGAATTAATTTTGATCATTTGAAGGTAGATTTGATTTACATTAAGGAAGATGATTGAAAGTATAAATGGTTTATGAAAAAATCAATTTATTTTGAATTTATTTGGATGGGATTTTGGCTAAGTCTATGGAATTGATTCATAGGACTTAGGAAGGATTTTGGGTTTGATTTCAAATTTTGGCAAAATGGGTTTGGAATTGAATTTGATTGTAAGTTTGATAGAGTGATTAAAGGGTTGAATTGATATTTGAGGAAATCAATTGAGTTTGGATTAATCTGAATTTGGCTAAGTCCATTGGATAAAATCATAAGGCTTAGGTTGACTTGATTTGATTTGGTTATAGATTTCAATCATTTGATTTGGATTTGGATTTGAATTTAGATTTGGTATTGAATGTTTAAATTGAATTTAAGGTTTAATTTTGAGTGGGTGAACATGGGTTTAGGCTATAGGATATGTGGATTGTCCTTATCCATTAGGCATAGCCTAATCCTATGACTGACCCTTCTAAGTTTCTAGGTTTAGGTTAAGTGTTCACCTAATCACTTGAAGTGTCTTATGACTAGAAAAGTCTTAGTGTCTAGAAGACTCCTAAGTCTAAGATGAGGAGATTGAGAACTCACTCTGAAAGTGAGGTCAATAAAGGATCCAATAAGTGTATGTAGCCAATATATTAGTGATGGTGATCAACAATATCCAAAAGATTGCAAGTGCTAATGAAAATGATCTATACCTAAACCCAAGAAGGTTGATATAATCATGATCTTAGTGCAATGAAACTTAACTTATGTCATGGACATAAGAGAGCCAGTTGAAGTAATCTGTGGGGGGATTGAGTACATGAACCTTCCACTAGGGAAGTAGGTTTGAGCTATCCATTGGGGATAGGAATTGAGTTTGATTTTGAATATGATTTGTCGGAAGAATATCCACTAGGGGTAATAATCTATAATCCACTAGGGATTAAGATCAAATTAATTTGAATTTATTTTATCTTAGTGTAGAGGCATATCTGTTAGAGATATGGGCTTGAATCTGCTAAGAATTGGGAATATGAACCTTCCACTAGGGAAGTAGGTTCGTGTTATCCGCTGGGGATAGGGGTTTGATTGGATAGGGATGTATCTGCTAGGAATAAAAGTTTGGTTAGATTTCTTTAGTCTGTACTTCACTGGGGAAGTTGGTTTTGATTTGATTTGATTTGCTATGGCTCCACTAGGGAGGATGGTTTTGATTTGATTTGATTTGTTATCATTTAATTTGATTTAATTTTATTTAATTTGGTGTGTTATGTTATGGACCCTGTTGGTGTGCGATGAACCCACTAAGAAGGGGATATGTCAGCCTTGACCTATATTAGATTTACAAGTCCAAAGGGATAGTCTATAAACCACATGGTAGGACTATCTAACATAAGGTGTGCCTTTCGGTGTGCAATGACTATGCTAGAGAGAAAGCATAGTAGATTTACATCTTTTGAAGCAGGGAACAACTGTTGGGGTGACTTGTTGATGGTGCAACAAATCAAATCTGACCTTAGGCGACTACTGAATGAATACTACTGGGGACTTATGTCTACTCAAGAGTAATCAAAATAAATTTCATTTTAACTTGATGGACCCTGTTGTGGTGTAGAAAATATTATTCCTTCCATCATCTATCCTTTTTGAAGGGGATAAATGAAAATAAAAATATACACCTTTTTGGGATGCCATGCAAATCTGTAGATATTCTTATTAGGGTGATCAGGGACGGCATTGAAGAAAGGTGTACTATCTCGAGAGATAGAAGTCACCACCCCGCAATGGACCTAATCACCTTAATAAGGACTCTGACAGTCTGAATGTACTTTCCCCTACTTTAAATGAAAAAGTAAAGCGGGTTTATTTTAAACTAGGTTTGTTAAGTTCCCTACAGAGGCAAGCCCTTATAGTTAATTACATCCTAAGGAACGAGATTTTTTAGAAATATTCTCGATTAAGGTAAATGGTCGTTGTCTCCAAAGATTTTGAAAGGGTAAGAATATTAATCGATTGGTTTATTTTTAGAAAGTCAAGTGGGATTGATCAAGAGGAGGGAGTTCTTATCGATGCCAAATGAAAACAAGAAGGGGACGCTTAAGATACTAGGAAGCCTAGTAAGCATCCCAAACTATCCTATGGTTGGGCTTTACATTTTTGAAATTGAATTAATTTGTTTGAGTTGAATTTTTATTAGAAAAATTAGGCTTACAATTCCATATTATAAGGTTATGGAAATGCCTAAGAGGTGAGAATTTATGCTCGTAGCCTACAAAAGGAAGTAGGAACCCCTGAACCTAAATCTAGTGAGCTTTGGCAAGGGCCAAACGCATGGCCTAAATCTAAGGTGAAAAATGGGTATTTGGTTTATCTCCACAAGAGAGGATAAATCACTCGACTGTTGGACTTACAATTGCCTAGGTGTGGCCACCAACTAACTCCTTCTACAGTTTAAAATATGTAGGCAATTCAAATGCTTCTGCAAGATAGCTAAGTTGCTATTTATTTAGAAAGAGATTAAGTCCTTAAACACACTCCCTAAGAGACTAGATCATGTAGGGCATGCTTTAATGACTTAAATCTAATGCAAATTTTGTTACATTTTATTTTTATTTTGGATAATCAATTTGACATAGGCTTTAGGATTTATATGCCTAATGCATGAGAAATTAGATTATGGGCCAAAATCAGCAAGATAAGGAGGTGTGTTTTTCACCATGGCTCTCACAGGTCAAGCTAGGTTCCCTGGCAAAGCTGGAAGCCCTCCAATCAAGAGTGAAAAAATATATTTTTTTATGCATGATGTTAGAAAAGTAAGACAACATCCAGCTAAAGGGTTGCTAATTCTTTTATCTTGATTTTTAGCCTAAGATTTAGGTGAGGGTATAAGTTATTTATTTTTAGTTTTGAGTTGATTAATTTGGTAGAAGATTTATTTTTTCCTAAGAGCCTAATTTTCATCCATGCCATACATCAAAGCTAGGAAGAAAATAGGAAAATATGCCATCTTAATGCACAAGTTAAATAAACATCAATCAATTTATAAAACTAGCACAAAAGAATAAAAGGCCATTTGTGGTCGGGCTCCATCGCACAAACCCAAAAAAAATTGGGTAGTCGAGCTCTACCCTTATACAACCCAGATTACAAATGAGTTAAATACAATAAAGTAAGGAAATTCATGTTATGGGGTCTTCATTCTTCATTTTTTCATTCTTATTTTCTTCTCTCTTCTTCGTTTCTTCTTTCTTCTTTGGTTCCTTCTTTTAGATGGTTGGAATGTGGATACTCCAAAGGCTTCACATGGTACATAAGATGAGATCTTATGACCAATGCTCATCCTAATCCCCATAATAATTATTTCAAAATCCTAATTGTAAAAGTACATGAAAAGGGAAAAAAATAAATCTAACTAAAACCTGCAAAATAGATATTAGTTAAACAAACCACGCAAATCCTAACCACATATAAGCATGAATTGGACTTAGTACCCCACACATGGGTAACCAAGTCCACCTTGGCTATTTTGGATTATGCTTAGGGATAGAAGCACCTGCATAGCAAAAGCAATTATATTTTTAATACGTCGCCCCTTAAGCACAATCCCTTGCAGAAGATAATGATTAGACTAAATTTTCCTACCATTTATTCTACGCACATACACCCTAACATCCAAACTTAAACATCACATCATAAAACAAAAGCAAACACCAAACCATACACCGCCATAACATAGGACTAGAAGTGGCGACTTAGGCTAACACGTGTGCTTTAGAAGGTTTGTGTGATATGCTTAACTATGGCTTTAAAGTTTAAGTTTTGTAAGTATGAAAATGTTTAACTTAGAGGGTTTGTTTCATGTAAGTGATTTAACTGATTTGGTTGATTTTATTTTGTACTTTGATTTGGTTAAGTGAATCCTACAATTAATTACTAAGTTATGAAGAGAGGGATAAGAGAATAGAACTTCTCTTTCCTTCCTTACCTTAAGTAGTTTCTAAAGTAGATTCATGTTTTATTTTGTTTAGTGAATGTTTTTTATGTGTTTCAATTAATTCTAAGTTTATATTTTTCCTAAACAAACGTATTCAAAGAGAAAGGCATTTTAAGATTAAGTAAAGTGAATTACTATTCCCAAAATACACAACACTTCATTTCTTTTCAAACATGTATAACATGCATATGGATGAATCCTAAGCATATCTATACATACAAATGATGATGTTTAGCACACTTTCATAATGAATGCTAAGTGATATTACTTCATAAAATTTGGATGCTTTATGATGCATGATTTTCATTAAGTAGAAAAGAGGGATTCTTTTATCCATTTCTTATATGCACACATATATGTATGAAAGGCATAAGTGAGAGGGCCATTTGAAGACTAGTGTAAGGTACAAGACCTTTGGGCTACTTCCTCAACCCCTGAGGTTGTGACTAATATATCACTTTCCTTAAATACATACACACATATAAAAGAAATGAATGGAAAAAAGAAAGATGCAAAAGTTTGTGTTTGTTTGTTTGATTTGTTTATGCAATTTATATGTTTAAGTGTAGAAGTCCTTATTGACCTCATTTTTAGAATGAGCTCTCAACCCCTCCAAATTAGACATAGGACTTCTCTTAGACTTTAAGAGTTTCTTAGTCTTAAGACACATCTAGTGATTAGGTGGACACTCCAACCTAGCCCTAGTGATTTAGAAGAGTTAGCCATAAGAATAGGTAATGCCTTAGGGGTGTTAGGAAATTTGCCTACCCTTAGCCTAAACCATTCCTCACTTTCCTTCATTCAAATCAAACTCCAAATCAATTCTATTTGATTTTCTCTAAATTCAGATCAACCACTTATGTTTAAAATCCATGATTGAAATATATAATTAAAACCCATGATCCAAATCCATCAAAAATTCCTAAGTCCAAATTTTGCATAAGTCCTTAAGCCCCCTTTAAGGATTTAACCCAAATCATGATCAAAACTAAATAAAACCTTAATATTTTCTCATACCTCATATATATTCTCATTTATATTCACATTTATAAATGAAATGCAAATGCAAACGCATCAAATCAAATTCAAAATTCAAAGTCAATTCATGAAAATTTTCCTAAGTCCCTTTAATTTTCCATTAAATGACTTAGCCAAGATTTAACCAAAACTTTGATCAAACTCATGGGATTTTCACAACTTATTTATATCCTCATTTATATTCTCATATATAAATGAAATATAATATAAATCAATCCAATCCAATTCAAAAATTAAATTTCAATTTAAAAAGTTCTTAAATCCTTTAAATTTCCTTTAATGGGTTTAACCTAAATCATGATTAAACCACTTCAAATCCTTGAAATTTTCTCATGATCCATTTATATTCTCATTTATATTCACATATATAAATGAAATATAAATTCAAACAATCAAAACCAATTCCAAAAAATCAAAATCCACTCAAAATCAAATCTAAGCCTTTCAAGTCAAAATCTTGAACTTAGCCAAATCACTTTCAAATCAAGCCAAACTCTTGATTTTCTCTCATGGTTCAATCAACCCTACAATCATGAGCTCATATACAGATCCAAACTTTAATCAAACAATCAAAACCCAAATGAAAAATCAGACCCAAAACCCCTTTCATATTCTTCCTTCGAATAGGAAATTATCAAATGGATCAAAACCCATCTTAATTTAAACCACTTATAAATGGATTTATATTTCAATCATAAGTCTATATACAAGATCAATCAACTTCAAATCAAGCTTTGACCAAGCCATTTGACCCACTAAGGCTCACTTGACCCAATGTGACCTAAAGTACTCTTATGAGCCAACTTTTGATCCTAACCAAATTGGATTGAACAAAACTCATATATCCCTCTCATCATGATCAACAATCATCATGGTATGATCAATCAATCAAATTGGGTCAAATCAAGTCAAACCTAAGGGTTGACTAAGTCAACACTTAACCTAAAATGAAATCCTACATAGCCAAATTCCATCATAGGCCAAATTGATTGAAACCATTGATCCAAGTTCACTCATGACCTATGTTTGAACTTGACCAAGTCAACCTTTGAGCCTAACCTAGCCCATTTGGTCAACTTGACCCAAGTTGACCCATTTTGACTTAAAGGGTCAAAATGTGTCAAAACTTGATCTAAGCCAAATTGATCTAAAACAAAGGGGTCAAGTTCATTCCAAATCACTTGTTGAACTTGACCAAAGCCTCAATTGGCCAACTAGACCCAACCTAGCCCAATTGACCTTAGACCCAACATGACCTAAAGGGGTCATGTTGAGCCAAAATTGATCTTAACTCAAATTGATTGGAAACAAAGATACCAATCCACTCCATATGACTAACCTAACCTAAACCTACCCTTGACCTACCCCAAATAGGTCAAATGGGTCAAATATATCAACTTGACCCATTTGACCTAAAGGAAGTCATATGAGCCAAAACCAAATATATACCAAATTAAATCAAACCAAAGCCACCAAAACATTTCAAATGGTCATATAAACTTGACCCAACCCTTGGTTTGACCCAATTTGACCAATTGGTCAACTTGACCTAAGTTGACCCATTTTGACCTAAATGGGTCAACATGAGCCAAACCCTATCAAATGGATTCCAAATCCAATGAAAGTTGGCCAAACCTAGTTTCATCATATACCCAACATGTCCAAAGTAGAAAAATAGCTGACATCCTACCGCTAGGCCATAAAACAAATTTTGGCCTAGCCCATGGGTATTTTGGTCATACCCCCTTCAAAATCACTTGAGGCTTTCCTAAAAGCTCAAGGGGACTTAGTGATGAGTGGTTAACCCAACCCAATGGGTTTGGGTCAGCCCATTTGATCCTTAGACCAAACCAAACCACTTAGAGCAAAATTGAGTTTTCAAATTCCCTCTTAAGCTCAATTTAAGCACATGGGAAGTTGGAAATTGATTCCATTTATCAAACTGATCATGTGCACACTCAAAATAACCTCTCCAATCTCAGTAATTAGATCAAAATGGCAAGCCTATGCTCGGCCGTCTGATTGCCATAGGGGAGATATACTCCCCCTAATTCAGTGAAATTTTAGTTCACTCATTGTCGATTGGAGCCTAGGAACCCAGAGAAACCACCTCAGAGCATTCCCAAGCTCCTTAGATAGGATTTGAATTCCCTAATTCTTGATTTTGCATAGTGCAAAATAGGGGAGCTCAATCCATTAGCCAACTTCCTCTATACTTGATCTTAATCCAATTACTCTTGCACACTCCATCAGAGGGTCAAGTCAAACTTTCCCAAGCTCTCATTGAAGTTCCCATAGCAAGGAGATGATCAATTCAATCCAAGCCAAAGCCCAAGTGAAGTGGTGTTGGTATACCCATTGATCTACTCAATCCCAAGGCCTAGGAATTTAAACAGGGCTTCATTTCCACTAGATGATGCTACCTCATTGATCTTGAGGGCTGGTGATCACCTCTGCCAAGGTATGTGATTTTTCGACCACTTAGATTAGGTGGTGTTGGTCATTTGTGAAAGAAATATTCATGTCATGTGAAATCAACCATTGGATAGGTTGGTAAGTGTGCTTAGATGGTGTTGATGTATGACTATCAAGATGCTGATCTCCCTGATCATGGAAGGTCTCCATTGATCCTCGGAAAGAACTTGCTCATCCATCCATCCACATTGCATGGATGACTGAGATTATTTAGCACATTTAGTAATTCATTTCCCCTTTTAAAATTGCGAGTGAATCCTTAGCTGTCTAATCTTTGATTAGACGCCAAGATATTAGCATGCACCGCCATTTGGGATGACGTTTAAGTCACCCCTCATGGCATAATGAGTAAAGCGATGCGCACGCCACGCATCGAGCTTAGTATTAAGTAAGGATTAGTTAAATACCTAATTAAATACCTAATTAATTCCTAATTAATCCATAGATCTTCTAAAATTCATAACTCTTCAAAGAAAAACTAGAAAAATAAAAGGAAAAATGCAATGGAAAGATAATTTCACTTAGAATATTTAAAAAATATTTTCAATGGATTTTTAATTATTCTTTTCTCTGAATTTGGGTTTCTTTGGGAATCTTAATTAGATAATAATCCTTTAATTAGGTCATCAATTAATCTCAAATTTCTAGGGTTCATTTTAGGGGATGACCTCTACCTCCCCTAATTTTCTTGAGATTTATTGAAAGCTCAATTGGGAAAATTGCAAATTCATTCTCTAATTACCCCTTTCATGTAATTAAGGATAATTAAGATGTGATTAGTGGATTTACCCTATGATTAGGGTTGATTAAGGTCAGATCTAGTGACTTGGAGGTTTATGGAATAATTTTGGGGAACCCCCTTTTCTCTCCTTAATCTCTTCTTAATTAAGGGTTAACTGAATAATTACCCCTTTAATCAATTTTCAAAAATTCTAAAAAGTTCCAGAACTTAATTAATCTACCTTGGGTGGATGCTTAAGTGTTTAATAGCCTAAGTTTAATTAAGAATTAAAACCCATTTTATATGTTTGAAAGGGTGTTTTAAAATTACTTAAGCTAAACACCTTTCCTTAATTAACTTTTAATTATGAACCAAATTGCATTAGGCCATTTCGTTATTATGTGCATTGCAAATTTAAATTCCTTAGGGGTTTTATGTCATCTCATTGGCTCATAATTATTTAGTTAATTCTTCTAAGGTGGTGTAGGTAGGGGTTAATTAAGTCACTTAATTCATACCTTAACCTAATTAATGCTTAAAAATGAATTTAATTATCTAAAAATTAAACAAAAAAACAAAACACATGTGGGAATGGATTAGGACAACAAATTCATCTCACCTTTTCAAAATTAAACCAAACTTCAAACTAAACAAAAATTATTTTGAAATTCACTTTGATTTATTCTAAATTTTTTTATTCTATAAGAATGTCTTTAAGATTTAAATAAAGTGAGTTTGTTTACATGCTTTCATTGTTTTGGACCTTCCCCAACATGTTAAGTTGTATGCCATGTGATCTTATGCATTAATAACTTTATATTTCAAATTTTAAAATGAAATTGTTTACTTTATGTCAAATGTACATTTGTTGGCTAAAGTAAAATATGAGTGGAAATTATCACTACTAAATCCAAATTATTTTTAAAAATACATAAATCAAATATCAAATCTAAAAGTGTGCTACTTATACTTTAATTATATGCTTGCATGTGATGAATTATAAAAGCATGTTTAGCATATGTTTTCCTTTCTTTCTTATGTTGGTATAGTTTTGAATAGGAGTTGGTAACATGTAGGGTTCATTTAAAAAGAACCCAACACTTGCCTAATTCCATACCCTATTCATCCCTATGCTCTCACCTAAGAAGGGTTGCCTATACTTATATGTATAAATTGCATAATCAAAAAATGAATCCATTAAACAACTTTTGCATTTTCCTTTCCCATTTCATTTCTTCTATATACATGTTTGTACTTATGGAAAGCGGTATATTAGTCTAGACAACCCTAAGGTTGAGAGGCTTTAAGTAGCCCTAAGTAGGCCTTGTACCTTGCACCTCTGGTTAGCAATGGCCCTGTACTCACTTACGCCTTTCTTACTATCATGTATGTATGTGAAGTTTTGGATAAGGAAAACCTTTTCTGCTTAAAAAAAATCATGCATATTCAACTTCTAAATTTTCTTAAATGGATTACTTAGCATGCATTGTAAAGTGTGTTAATTACTCTCATTTGCATGTATAGATATGCTTAGGGTCCATCCATATGCATGTTATATATGTTGGGAAAGAAATGAAGTAATGTGTGTTATGTGAATTTTGATTCATTTTATTTAATCATAAAATGCCATTTTTTGAATAGGTTTGTTTAGAGTTTATCTAAACTTAGGATTAATTAAAAGATGTAATCAAAACATTCACCTAAATGAAACTAAAATATGAAGCTACTTTAGAAATTACTTAAAAGGAAGGAGAAGTTCTCTTCTTTCCCTCTCTCATAACTTAGTAATTAATTATAGATTTCATTTAAACTAAATAAAAACATGAAATAAAATTAACCCAAAATACTTAAACAACTTAAATGAAACCCTCCTCTAAGTTGAGCATGTTCTTCACACTTAGAAAATTTAAACCCAAAGTCCTAAGCTAAGCATACCACATAAGCCTTCAAAACACACACATTAGCCTAAGTCACCACTTTCACCTTTAGGTTAGGTCGGTGCATGATTTGATGTTATGTTTTGTTTTGTAATATATATTTTATACTGGATGTTAAGGTGTATGCTCGTAGAATGAATGGTAGGATATTCTTAGTCTAATTATTCTTTTCTATAGGGGATTGTGCTTAAGGGACGCTATCATAAATAAAAATATAAATGCTTCTTGCTTGTAGGTGATTTATACCCCTAAGCATAATCCATAGGCCAGGTGGACTTAGTCACCCATGTGTGGGGTGATAAGTCTAATATACATGCTTGGGATTTGTGTGTTGTGACTTAGCTAACCTTTATTTTGCAGGTGTTAGTTAGATTTTCACTTTTCCTTTTCATATAAAAATTTATATAATTAGAATTTTGGAATGATTTTTTATAGAGATTAGGATGAGCATTGGTCATAAGATACCATCTTATGCATCATGTGAAGCCTTGGAGCATCCACCTTCCAACCATCCAAAAGAATGAACCAAAAAAGAAAGAAGAAAAGAAGAAGAAAGAAAGAAGAAAGAAGAAGAAAATAAAGCTTGAAGACCCCATAACAATGAATTCCTTGATTAATTGTAATATTCATTTATAATCGGGTATATATTCTACCCATATATGATATTTTTGGGTTTGTGCGATGGTGCCCGACCACAAATGACCATTTATTCTTTTTACAAATTAGCTTTATAAATTGTTTGATAATTTGTTTAGCTTTTGCATTAAGTGCATGCTTTTCCTAGTTTCTTCCTTGCTTTATGTATGGCCTGGATGAGGATTAGTCTCTTTAGAGAAAAATAAATCTTTTTCCCTACTTAATAACTCAAATAAAAATTAAATAACTCATAACCTCACCTAAAACTTAAGATTAAAATCAAGATAAAAGAATTATCAAACCCAATGGAGATTCTTTATAATATCATGCACAAATGCATCTTATTTCACTCTTGATTGGAGGGCTTCCATCTTTGTCAGAGAATTTGGCTTGACCTTTGAGAGTCGTAGTAGAAACTCAGCTCCTCCCTTCTCGCTAATTTTGGCCAATAATTTTCTTTCTCATGCATCAGTCTTGAAAATCCTATTAGCCTGAGTCAAATATAATTATCCAAAATAAAAATAAAATGAAATTTGAAATGCATAAGCATAAAGATTTAGGTCATTTGAAGCATGTCCCTTTATATGATCCAGTCTCTTTAGGGAGTGAGTTTAAAGACTTAATCTCTTCTAAATAAACAATACCTAGCTATCTTATCATAAGCATAAAGACTTGCCTACATGTATTTAAAATCAAGGAGAGTTAGATGGCCACCCCCTGTATTGTAAGTCCAAGTTGTTGGGTGATTTGTCCTCTTGTGGAGGCAAACCAAATACCCATTTTTTACCTTAGATTTAGTTGTGCCCCGCCAAAGCTCCCCTAAATTTTTAGGTTCGGTTACTTCTCCCTGGGCCATAAGCATAATTCCTCACCTCTTAGGCATTTCTTTAATCTTGTGTTAAGGAATCATAAGCCCTAACTTTTTATTGAAAAATATAACTCAAACAAACTAAATCAATTTCTAAAATGTAAAGCCCATTTATAGGATAGTTTGAGATGCTCGCTAGGTTTCCTAGCATTATAGTCATTTCCTACATATCTTCCTTTTTTGCTTCGATAATAACTCCCTCTTTTGATCAATCCCATTTTGATCTTTAAACATAAACCAATTGATTGATACTCCTTCCTATTGAAATCTTAAGATAATGATTTACCTTAATTTTCCTAAAGGATCCTGTTCTTTAGGATGTAATTAACTATGGTGGCTTGCCCTTGTAGGGAACTTAACGAACTCAATTTAAAATAAACTTTGCTTTACTCTTCCATGTAAAGTAGGGGAAGAATCTCTAGTACATATGCAGACCCATCGTCCTTATTGAGGTGATTGGTTCCATTAAAGGGTAGTGATTTTAGTCTCTCGAGATAGTACACTATTTCCTTGATGATATATCTGATCACCTAAATAAGTACATCTGCAGATCTACATGGCATCTTACCAAGATGAATTTCTATATAGGTGTTTCCTCTTTCATTTCTCATCAACAGATTTCGAAGGCTACTTCCATGTATATAAGAAAATTTTCTCCATAGATTTTTTTGGCGACTTTGCTTGGGATGGTTCCTCTCTCCATCTTTGGTAAATGATCCTTGTCTTTGAGTATCAATAGTGGGTTTGTACTTTGGTATGAATTCAAGACTATCCTTCCTTCAGTCGGCACTTAGCTCATTTCATTCTTGAGTTGAGTTAGCTAGCATCTTTAATTTTAGGACCACATTCATTGTTGGCTTTAAAACCCCTTTTGGGTTCTCCAGTGGGTATAATGAAAAGATCTAAAATGAAAAGAAACATTCTTAAAGACTTCCTCCTTATCATTTTCATGATAAGGAAAGGTTCATCCTAAAATAAATAAATCTTCCATAAAGAATTTTGCTTTTCAAAAGCATCTTTTCAAAATGCATTAAAAAATATTTTCCATGAAATTTTGTCACCTCATTTAACAATTCCCATAATTACATGTAGATTTCATAAAACTAATAAAATTTTCCACAAATGAACATCTTCTTTCAATTCATTTTGATGAAGATTTCATTTTCAAAATAAAATAAATAATTATCTTCAAAAATCAAAATCATGATTTTCAAAAGCACATATGAATCTTTCTATCAATGCACTCACACCTTATTGAATGGAAGTTTCATTTTCTAAAATTAAACTTTTCAAAAGCACATATGAACATCATCATTTAATTTATTAAATGAAGATTTCATCTCAAAAAAACAATATCATTGAAATCACTTGAACATATCGACATATGTTTTTAAGTTGAGTTCCTCTTCAAAAAAAAAAAAAGCAACAACCACAATAAAAAACAAAATTCCATATTTCAAAATAATATTGATTTCATTCTACATACCTAAATTTGTTGAATGAAATCCTTTCAAAATTAAAACTTAAACAATCATATTTCAAAATTTTCAAAACCATTTTTGGAACTTCACTTAACATACCCAAATTTGTTAAGTGAAGTCTTCAAATCCCAAAATTAAAATTATCAAACACATTTTTGGAACCTCATTTAACATACTCAAATTTGTTAAGTGAAGTCTCCAAATAAAAAAAAAAAAAATTTCAAAATTTCTAAACACATTTTGGAACCTCACTTAACATACCCAAATTTGTTAAGTGAAGTCTCCAAATCCAAAAATTATCAAAATTTTCTAAACACATTTAGAACTTCATTTAACATACTCAAATTTATTAAATGAAGTTTCCAAATCCCAAAATCAAAAATTTTCAAAGCAAATTTTGGAACCTCACTTAATATACTCAAATTTGCTAAGCGAAGTTTCCAAACTAAAAAAAAAATCAACAATCATATTTCAAAAATTTCTAAACACATTTTGAAACCTCGTTTAGCATACTCAAATTTGTTGAGTGAAGTCTCCAAATCCAAAAATTTCAAAAAAATTTCTAAACACATTTGGAACTTCATTTAACATACTCAAATTTGTTAAGTGAAGTCTTGAAATCCCAAAATCAAAATTTTCAAACACACATTTGGAACTTCATTTAACATACTCAAATTTGTTAAGTGAAGTCTCCAAATCCCAAAATCAAAATTTTCAAATACACATTTGGAACTTCATTTAACATACTCAAATTTGTTAAGTTTCCAAATCAAAATCAAAAAATTTTAAACACATTTGGAACCTCACATACCCAAATTTGCTAAGTGAAGTTTCCAAATTCAAAATCAATAATCAAATTTCAAAAAATTTCAAACACATTTGGAATTTCACTTAACATACCCAAATTTGTTAAGTGAAGTCTTTAAATCCAAAATTTTCAAAAATTTCTAAACACATTTGGAACCTCACTTAACATAACCAAATTTGTTAAGTGAAGTCTCCAAATCCAAAAAAATTTCAAAAATTTTCTAAACACATTTGGAACTTCATTTAACATACCCAAATTTGTTAAGTGAAGTCTCCAAATTCAAAATCCCACAAAATTTTTTCAAAACACATTTTGGAATTTCATTTAGCATGATCAAGTTTGCTAAGTAAAGTTTCCAAATCCAAATTCAAAATCAACAATCATAATTCGAAATTTTCAAACAATATAACATACCTAACTTTTTTAAGTAAAGTTTCCAAATCCAAAATTCAAAACTTTTCAACACATATTTTGGAACTTCACCTAGCATACTCAAATTTGCTAAGTAAAGTTTCCAAAGGCAAAACAAAAAAATTCAAACACCTTTGGAACTTTTTCCCTTAGCATACCAAATTTGCTAAGAAGAAATTTTCATTTTCAAAACCAAAACCAATCAAAATTTTTGAATACACCATTTGGAATTTCATTTTAGCATACTCAAATTTGCCAAAATGAAATTTCCATTTCACAAAACCAAGTGGGATTTCACCTTTAGCATACCAAATTTGCTAAAGTTAAATTTCCACTTTCAAAACACATCAAAAACAAAATGAAACACCATAGAATCAACTTAGCATACCAAATTTTCTAAAGATCCTACCCTTTTCAAAAAATCAAAACATTCCAAACAAAATGAAACACTCAAGATTTTTTTAGCATACCAAAATTTGCTAAGAATCCTATTTTCAAAAAAAAAAAATCAAATAAAACACACTTAATTTCTCCACTTAGCATACCTAAATTTGTTAAGTGAGAATTCCAAATTTTCAAAAAAAAAAAAAAATCTAAACATCAAAAGAAAAATGAAACAGTTAGGATTTTCTTAGCATACCTAAATTTGCTAAGAATCCTATTTTCAAGAATTAAACAAAATACACTTGGGCTCTTTATTTAGCATACATAAATTTGCTAAGTGAGAATTCCAAATCTTCCAAAATCAAAACAAATTCACTTTTACTTCACTTAGCATACATAAATTTGCTAAGTAAGTAAAATTCCAAGAATAAACAAAATAAAATCATTTGACCCTAACTTTAACATACCCAAATTTGTTAAATGGAAGGGTACTCAAAAATCACAAATTCAAATTCAAAACAACAATGGACCTATGGAAGCATCCTATCAAAAATTTTGAATCCATATTTCAACATACCCAAATTTGTTGAAGTTTAGATTCATATTTAGATTCCTCTTTCAATCAATCTCTTCAAATCCATTTCAACCCCACTTAACACTTCCAAGTTGTTGGATGTGGATTCAAAATTTCAAATTTTAAAAATTTAAAATATATAGAGACAAAAAACTGCTACATGTTCATTTCTCATTGATTCTTTCGTGTAGCAATTTGTGTTTACTATAGTGCAATGGCTCGAAATTTGTCTTTACATTCCCTCACGATATGGATCTAGCTTTAGATCAGGCTGACTTCCCTCATTTGGACCATACCCACTTGATCCACTTTGGCCAGGGATTTGAGGGGGTCAGGATCACTTGTGAGGGCATTCCCCTCACCACAGTCAGCAGGAAGAAGGTCGCGAGGTCATCATGGTAGACTTACCCTTTGATTCTGATATCTCCTCACTGAAGAGGAAAGCTGGCGCATACACTTCAATTGTCAGCACGAGTATCATTCCAGTTGCGTTCATCCTAGATTTTCCATTTCCCAAGTGCTAGCCCTACCATCTCACTCCAAGGGTAAGGCTCCCTAGTTTCTTGCCTCCAACATTTGAGTAGGTCTAGCTCACACCTCATCCTACTCACACTCAACATAAGAATCATGGTCAAATGTTCCATACCATAGCTAGAGCTGAGGAACAAACTATCAGCCATGGATGAGTCTCCCATGATCACTTTACCACTCGTTATGGAAAACTAGTTTCATCCTCTCTAGATTAGATAGAGAGGATGCTGAGGATCGTTTGTCGCCTCCTCCTGGTGCAGCCCAACCAGCTTTCAGAGTAGAGGTCATACGCCTCATCTATTCTACACTAGGTAGGTGGAGCATATGGATGCTCGAGTGGTGCCCAATTGATTGATCTATTATCCCCTCAGAGTGGGGAGATATCGAGAGGGCCCGTCAGGCCCATACATCACACAGCAGAGAGAGAGGTTCACTGCCGCTGCTGTTGATTTTCACCGTGCTACCCATGCATCATAATAGTATTCTCCTCATGGGACCATCATAGAGGGTAGTCAGCATAGAGAGTCGGTGGTGTCTCCACCCCACCGCTCTACCCCACATCCGCCATCGCTAGTATAGGTTTTAGCATCACCCATTCCATCTAAGGCCATGAAGGCTGCATCAGCAAAAAAATGTACCCCATTAGTGATCCAACTACGGCCAAGGGATCCTACTCCTTCTACACCACCCATTGTGGTAGGTGAGCTCCTCGACCTTCCCCTGCAGTGCGGAAGGAGTGGCAACCCTGGAGCATCGTGGTCATTCCTTCACCAACTCCCATATCCGATGCGAGATGGTTACATTTTCATAGATATTATGACAATTCAGTAGCGGTAGAGGATCATCTAGATTGTTACCCTATTATACAGTATCGAGTATCATTCTTCTAGAGAGAGTAGTCCACAAGATTGACTCCCCAATAGAGGTCCGTGCCTCTCGCTCATGATAGCGATCACTGAGCCCAAACTATTTGTACCTACTGAGTTAGATCAATAAAGATGAGATAGTTGCACACTATTTTATGGAGAAAAAGGAGATCTTGGGGTACACTTGGTTGGATGAAGAGAAAGTCAACTTCAATTCCAACGAAGATGACTTGATGGGGATTCAGATGCATGGTCAATAATAGAGGTTCTCTTCTGAGAGCAAAGGCCATGGAAGGTGATGAGGTTGATCAAGAGACACCAGTAATCAGCCCATCACCTCGATACAAAGAAGGCAAAGATGAGCGATTGATAGGATGGCATAGTAGACTTGTTAGTAGTAGTATAATGCTTGGCAAGCCCCTCCAATTCATCCTAGATAATGGTCGCCGAGCTAGTGCATGTCTTAGACTACTAAGACTCTACCTTTGAGCAAGGTAGCACTAGTCAGTATAGGAAGGTAGTGAAAGTACCTCCATACATGAAAAGATCTAAAATCCATGGTTGAGCAAGAGTGAAGGAAGCTTTGGCTCAATCCCTGGGAGGATCATCATTCCAAAGGGTAGACCCTACCAAGAGGAATTTGATGCATCCAAGATCCCAAGGGTTTCATGCCCTCCTTCCTTCAAAAGCTCGATGGAAGGAACTGGGGTAGCATATAGCTCACTTGAGGGATAATTATTGCAACGCAGGTGGCAACGATGCTTTACTCTTTAGACACTTTGTCAGTAGTCTTGCGGGTATCACTTTTAATTTGGTATGTTGAACTGCCCAACGATTTAGTAAAGATATTTATTGAGTTAGAGCAACTCTTCATCAAGAGATTTGCTGGACCTCAGCAAAGGGTTATTGTAGGTGATCTTGTTGTAGCCCAACAACACTCTGGTGAGTCACTTGTTGATAATATTCTCCGATGATGAAACCTAAGTATGATGTACAAATCACAATTGTCTGAACAACATGCCATTGAGATTCTCTTGAAGAATATCCATGGTCCGGTTGCCTTCATGGTTAAGGGCTTCACTATAAAGACATTTGAGAAGCTAATCAAGGCTAGTCTACAAGGAGAGGCCAAATAGTTGCCTTTTCCGATCTTGCCAAAAAAATCCCAAAAGGTCTATGAGAAGAAACCCGGAGACAACAAGCAACAAGGGGAAGCAGCCTAGAGATCACCGAGACCATGACCTCAGCCTCCACCTCCTTGCCACCACACCGAGGCAACCATACAGCCTCCACAGCCTCCATGGCCAGATAGCACCGCCATACCACCACCAAAGAAGTGGCATGCATACCACGCCAGGTAGCTATGGTCCACCTACTCTTTTTAGATAAGTTAAACAAACCTTATTCTTTTAAGAGGGAGGTAATCAGAAAAATCTTTAAGAATCTCTTAAAGAAACCTGATTTTTAGCTACCCGAGCATAGGAGACCGGAGGAAGTAGGCAAAAGTCATGATCCAAACTTTTTCCCTTACCACTGTATGCTAGGCCACATTTTGGAGGATTGCTTTACATTCAAGGACCGGCTTGAACACAGTTTCAAGATTGGTGTTGTAGTTATCCCAAAGGAATACCTTGTGGAACAACCTTCCAGTTCCATTAGGGTAATCCTTGGGATACAAGTGATCCTACCAAAACCAAAGAAGGTTGGGACATTTCTTTGTCTAAAACCTCTAAGAAAATAATTCAGAAGATCAAGAAGCTTTCCTTGAAAGTTGAGTACTCAAACCTCCAACACCAAGGAAGGTTTGCAAGTTTGCCGCCAACTCTAGGAAAGTGGGAGCTAAGAGCAGAAGCATGGCCTGGGATAGCCCTTTAGCAAGCCACACGTGTCCACCTCCAACCTTCGGGCAGCTTCCACACGACTTCTTCCATTTCAGCTAGCTCTTCTATTTCTTCTACTAGTAGAACTCTTGTATTAGTGGATAAGGGCATCAAATCCCTTACTCCACTCACTCTACTTGACTTCTACTTTGTACCTCCAAATACTTCCAAGAAATTGAAGAATAAAGTTGATTTGAATTATCATGTGTCTCTTCGATGAGTTGTCTTCTTCTATTCCTAATGATAACTCTTCAAGTCTAAATAACTATAATAATTTGATCTTCCTTTTCTAATTCGAGTTGATTTTCCAACTCAATACTATGGGTTCACCTCTTGAGATAGACTTGGAATCATCCGATTAGAGTCCCAAAGGAGAAGCTGTGAGCCTGAAGTGCAGGTAGAACTTTCCGCCACCTTGCCTCAAGAGATCACCGAAGTCAACCTATATAGTGGCAAGGTTCTACCTCCTATGGCAGTACCTCAAGATAGAGAGAAACAAGTCATTGGTACCGAAGATTGAGAAGCCCTTCCACAGGATGCTCTACCCTTGGATATGCTTATGGAAGACCAGCCAAAGGTGGACTACAATGTCCTTTCTCATCTAAGAAAGTTACCATCTAAGCTAAGCATATATGATGCCCTTGTCTTATCCAAAGAGATGGGAATCACTAATCAAGGCTCTCCTTGATCCTAAATATGCTTAGCTTGACCACTATAGGTGAGGAAGCACATTATATAAAAAAAGAAGCCAAGGATCACCTTCATAGATGAAGACCTTCTTCGGGGACTTGGAGCACAACCGCCCCTTTACATCATAGGACATGGACTCACTTGTGGTTCTCATGGATCTGTGCATCGAACATTATGAGTCTAAAGACCCTTGCCTATTTGAAGATTGACATCTCTACACTCTAGGAGATAGATGATGTTGAGAGGATTCAATGATCAAGGTGAGTGGGGCTTTAGGTTCTATAGTGTTACCAGAGATAGGTGATTGGAAGACTAAAGCCAAGTTCTACATCATTGATTAAATACTTGTTCACCGCTTTGCTTGGTAGGCCTTGGATACATCGAATAAGATCATTCCATCCTCCCTTCATCGTGCATCAAGTTCAAAAAGATGGAATTGAACATGTCAATGGGAGATGAAAAGCCATTTTCAGAGGTTGAGATTTATGAGGATGACCTACTATCTTCCTCAAAACACCCTTTCATGAACTTGGATAAAATTCAAATGCAAAAAAAAGAAAAGAAAATGAAGAAAAAAAGAAAAGATAAAAGAAAATGAAAAGAAAAATAAAGTCCAAGTACACAAGAAAGGGAATTGAAGAAGAAATAGATCGCATATCACATTCCACCCATACGTTCATTCCATCATATGGACATGTGGGTAGATGGCTCAACCTCCGTAGAGGTAGAGGCAAGAATAGAGGCGTTCAGAGGGAGACCCTAGTTGGCCTTCAAATAGAGGTCATGTTCCAGTTCATGGAGTACCCTACTATTCACATAGACTTGGAATCCATACTGAATGAGTCTAATGTGATTAGTATCCAACAACCCCTCTGGTGGTTCCATTGAGGTGACTTTTGATCATGTAGATGAAGACCGGCCTCCAAGCGAAGAAAAGTATTTGAATATGGTTTATGTGAAACTATTAGGCAGTAGTTGGGAACCTTAGCTCTTACCTCACTTACATCTCAGAAAGTTGAAGGTTGATAGTTAAGGAAGTCCCTAAGTCTTCCAAGGACATGAAGGTAAGAGTTCTTTGGATCATCATCCTCAAGTCCAAGTTGATGTAGACTTGAGGAAGATACTTTAAAGAATTAATGGAATTACCTTTGACTTTTACTCTTGTGTTCAAAATCTTGTATAGAAAGGTTTAGTTCCTCACATGGTCCAAAACACAGGAATATTTTGAAAAGCTATGGAATAATATAGTGGGGAAGCACAATCAAGAGCAGATTAGGACGGTACAAAGGGTCCAATCGATGATGAAGATTATTGTTGTTACCAACCATTTGAATCGATAGTTCTTCTCACACATCCCCAACTCTTATGAGAATGTGTGTTTAGAAACTCAAATGATCTAGATGATCTCCAAGTCAAAGAGGGCATAGAATTTGAAGAAGGAGATTCATTCAATCGACAAACTTAAAGAAATCAACCTCGAGGATAGAAGAAAATCCTTGCCCCGACATACACGCTTTGTTGAATGAAGAAGAAACCAATGACTAGTAAGGCTATTGACTGAGTTTAAAGACTTTCATGGAGTTGAAGAAATGCTTGGGATTATCTCCTGAAGCCACAAGCTAGCAATATATCTAATTATTAAGCAAGCTCCTAGATGCATGCGATTAGAAATTGAACAACGTCATTTTAAGTCAAGAAAGATGATCTGGTTTCATCGGGGAAGAAAAATATCCCGGTTAGCTAGTGTCATCCAGTTAAGAAGAAGAATGGCCAAATTTTTATGCATCAATTTTAGGGACTTAAACAAGGCATGTCCTAAGGATGAGTTTTCTTCTTCCTATAAAATTAATGGTGGACATTGCCTCATCTCATGTGTTCTCTTTCATGGATGGGTCATCGCTATAACCAAATCAAGATGTCTCTTAAAGATGAAAGAAACACTTTTCAACCCGATCAATCTTCTATTATAGGGTCATGCCTTTGCCTTAAAATCTGGTGCTACATATACGGGCCATGACTTAGATCTTCAATGAACTCATCCATCATCAGGTTGAGTGCTATGTTGATGATCTAGTAGTCAAGAGCAGAGAAAAGGAAGACCATCTCTTTGACTTGAGAGTAGTTTTTGAACGGTTAAGATAATATAACCTTAAAATGAATCCCCTGAAGTGTGCATTGAGTCACTTTGAAATTCCTTGGTTTGTTGTTGACAGGGAATAGAAATAGATCTAAAAATAAAGCTATCTTAGAAATGCCACCTCTAAGAGTTTAACTCAACTCACATCCTTTCAAGGATGGTTGGCATATCTAAGATGCTTTATCTCAAACTTATCGGGAGATGCAACCATTCTCAATACTTGTCAAAAGGATGCCAAGTTCAAGTGGGATGATAAGTGCCGACGCATTTGAAGACATCAAGAGTACTTGGTGAAGCCAGTTCTAGCAAATCTCTGGCACCATTGATCCTTTACACTTTGCATTGGATGACTCTCTCGGTGCTCTTGGCCCAAGCAATGATGAGGGAAGGAAAGCACTCTCTACTACCTCATCATCGATCCTCTAAAGCAAACTATCCACCTATTGAGAAACATTGCCCTTTAGCTTTGATCTTTGCATCTCGCTACGACACTACATGCTTTCTCATAAGGTGAACTTGATCTCAAGAACAATCCATTATCCTCATGACACCAAATGCTTTGGATGTTTGGCTCATTGGTCCATGATACTCTCAGTTTGATATCACATTTGTACCCTCGTGAGGTAAAAGAGGCACTAGTGATTTCTTAGCACCCACTTCTGATTCTCGCTTAGTGATGATCTCCCGATGAACAAATCATGAACTTAGAGGGAGGCACCAATGGGAGATGTATTTTGATGGTGCTTTCTTCTTTCTTAAAGGTGAAGCACCATGATCTATTCTCAGAAAGGCGGGGTAGGAATAGTTCTTCTAACTCCAAAACGATGTGATGAGATTCTCATACTATCTTTCCAACCCCTACACCACAATGAAGTATGAGGCTTTGATTATGGTTTAGTTAGCCATCACTATCTGTCAAGAGCATCAACATCTTTGGGGATTCTCGGTTGGTCATCAATTGTGGGTCTACCAGTCCTCAAAGCCAAGCTTTATCATTACTAGTATGTCATGAAGTATTGGCCAAATTCCCAAGTCACCATCTACAAGGTTCCCAAGCGAGATGCTTGTGCCTTGGAAACTTGCCAAAGAGTTGGCATGTCAGGAAGATGAGTCCATTTCAATAAGGGTCCAAAATAGACAAGTCCATCCCTTATTGATTTGAACTCATCGAGACTTTCTCTTGAAGGGGAGGTTGTCATTGCCAAAATGGACAAGGAGGAGCTGGATTGGAGGCAACCATTCATAGATTACTTGAACAAACTACCTCAAGAAATCACAAGCCATCGTGAAATAGAGAGCTCTCTCCTATGCTCTTGTTGATGGCACACTGGTCCTTTGACCAAATGTGGTTATGTTATTTAGACAAACATGAAGCTCATGGCATTATAATGGTACATTGTCTATGAGCTCATCAATCAAGATGAAGATGAAGATCAGACTTGGATACTACTTGGCCTTTGATGATCAAATTGCATGGATGTAGCTAGAGATGCCATCAATTGCGGTTATGTGTGGTCCTCCACCAACCACCCAACATTCTACACCCTACTTTGGCTTCATGGCCATTTGAGTGTTGGGGTGACATTGTAGGTCTTGATCGATCCTCCTTCTTCCAAGGGGCATCGATTCATCTTAGGCACCTCTACTTTTCCAAGTGGGTGGAAGCCATCCCACTCGAGAGGTCAACTCACCATGTGCTTCAATTTTTTCGAACCATATATATATAGGTTTGGGGCCTCGATGAATTATATCTGATAATAGTACTACATTCAAAAGCATGAAGATCAACAGCTTTGCCAAAAGACATGGTATAGATTGGAGATACTCCACCATTTACTACCCTAGAGCTAATGTCTTAGCGGGAGCATTCAATAAAACTCTCATCCAGATTCTGAAGAAAACTCTTGATGACAGCAAAAGGCAGTGGAACAAGCAATTGGTTGAAGCCTTGTGGGCCTACTACACCATATATAAAACTCCAACTCAGTCTACCTCATTTTCCTTAGTGTGTGGGTCTGAAGCCGTTCTTCCTTTAGAAGTTCAACTCCCTTCACTAAGGATAGCATGGGGTAACAAGATCACTACCGAGCAGAATGCAAAGTTATGGTTAGAAGAGCTCAAGGTTTGGAGGAAAGTCACTACGGCATGCCAAACCTCGAGTTGTATAAGGCCAAAATGATTCAAGCTCACAAGCTAGTCCCTAGGTCTTTTGAGTAGGAGAACTTGTGTTAGTCTAAGGAGACCAATTGTTGCCTTCAAAGATGGGAGGCAAGTTTGAACCCACTTGGGAAGATGTTTAGGAGGATCTTGATTGTAAAGGGTAACACCGAATGCTTCCAATCAATGGGCTCTATCTAAAGAAATATTACCCATGAAACAAAACTTATTTGAAAATAATCATTAATAAAAAGAAATAAAATTTGATTCCATTCATCAAATCTTCTCTTCTTTCAAAGTGTTGTTTGCTTGTCTTAATCAATGTGTTTAGGTGTTAAGAGTCCCCGTGGCATCCTATCCCTCTTTCACAACACACACAATCTCATGCTTTTAGAATAGGTGTAAGAGAACAGAGGCATCTATTTTATTAGCATAACTAAGTTAGGTGTAAAAAGCATCCTTTCTTAGTGGGAATTCTTGTTGCCATCCATGGCATCATTTCATAATTCCCGTGTTTTAAGGTAGGTGTAGAGTCCCCATAGGCATCCTATTCCTTTTAACATATGCAAAATAAACACAAATCTTTTATCTCGAGCTATTTTGATGTGGGAGCAAGCCCCCCTGTGGCACTCACTCATTAGCTGCTCTAGGTCGGTCTACATGCTACCTCACTAGTATGTCACCCAATGGTCATTTATTGGAGGATGTGAGTCCCTGCTTTCTTCTAACTTGATCATTGCAAACCAAGCCTTGTTATGGTAGTTTCACTCCCATATGTTACCTCATGTTGACTTGAAGATGTGAGTCCCATGCTTTCTTCTTGAACTAGCCATCATGCTCTAGGTTGAGTATATTTGAGGTTTAGGATAAGTCCCCAGGCTCCTTTCCTCTTGACTACTTTTGAGTTGATATAAGTCCCCAGTGGCATTCACTCATAGCCACTAGGTGGGATAGCACCGAGGTGAAGATAGACTATCCCATAGTCGTTCGCTATAGGAGGATGTGAGTCCCGAGCTTTCTTCTAGGTTGATTGTTGCTATGGGCACCTTAGATTGGTTGATGTTCACTATGCTGATAGTGACTCACCCGGTGAGTACACCACTCTCGGCAGATATGAGTCCTTGAGCTTTCTCCTTGAGTTGGACATTGAATACCTATTGGATATATGACTAGCCATGTCATTTTCTCCAGGGTGTTGGATTAAGCCTGACCCCATCCCACATGGGCACTCTATTTGGATCAAGTCCTTTGCGACCCCATTTAGACACTACCCGGGTTACTTTTGGATTGGACATTCCCCTTTCCTAGTAGCCACCTGTTGTTGGAAAATTTGTTCGGATGCACAAATTCTCCCTTGGTTCAATGCGAGATAGGTCTAGGCGATATAAGCTCCTTCGGTTTGATCCCTCACAAACTAGGGTCCATGATAAAATAAATAAAATAAAAAATTTTCACTTGTGGATTAGAATTCAAGCCCCAAAGGGCCCCTTTTCCCCAAGCATCCTATCTTTAGGGTGTTCTCTATAGAATTACTACAGTTGAGATAAATCCCCTGGGGTACTCACTCGTGGTAACCCTTAGGTCGGTTCAATCTATTTTCCACAAGGTTACCGGTATCATTCCTCTTTGAAAGATGTAAGACTATGAGCATTCTTTCTATGATTGTTAAAAGCGAGGGGTAGGGTTGGGTTTGATTTGCCCAAAACATCCCGTGATCTTTTCTAGTGTAAGATGTGAGTCCTCGAGCTTTCTTCCCTTGAATTGATCATTGTAAGCAAACCGAAAGGCACTCCTTTGGTTGGATAGCTCTCCCATCAGTCAGGAAGCTACTCCCTTTGGTTCAGTAAATCTGAGATAGGTCTAGGATACTATAAAGCTTTGAATATTCATGAGATGACTTAAGTCCCCCAGCAGTATTCACTCAATAGTGACCTAGGTGGGTTGATTTTGCCCAAAAGCATCACCCAGTGGTTCTCTTAGAAGATGTGAGTCCCGTGCTTTCTTCTTAAGACTCCATATTTCCAAAGGCATTTCTCCTTGGTTGGATAGTCCTACCTTGTGGTTGGTAGACTACTCCCTTTGAATTGATAAATCAGAGTTAGGTCTAGGCTTCCGTGGCCCTTAGTGTAGTCATCCTATGGATCCATCATAATCAAAATAAACAAATTTAAAAAATGAAATCAATTTTGACTATCTTTGAGGATCTAAGTCCCTGGCATTCACTCAATAGTACCTAGGTTGGGTTCAATCTATTATCTTGCCAATAGATTACCCATGGTCTTACTTGGAGGATGTAGTACTATGCTTTCTTCTAGTACTTTACTACATACCAAAAGGCATCCCTTTGGTTGTGTCTCTACATGTTTAGTAGACTACCCTTTGGATTGGTAAATCAGGTTCTTAGCACCACTCCAACCCATTATAGTCCATGAGGTTCATCTAAAATTCCTAACAAACAAATTCAACCCTCTTCCTCAATAAATCAAATCTCTTTTAGTCTGAATCAAATCAAACCTTTCATCTCTTGGATGACTTGAACCTTCCAGTGGAAGGTTCACACTCTATCCCTTAGTGGATTCTTCCCTCTCTCTCTTATGTCTTGGACATAAGTAGAGCCACATTGCACTAAGCTCTGGATTCTTTCTTTTCCTTGGGTTAGGATAGATTATTTCTATTAGTGCTTGTGATCTTTTGTTGTTGATCATTTGGTCAACACCAATGTGTGTTCCTTGTCGTCACCACACCTATTGGGCCTTTGTTGACCTCATTTTAGAATGAGCTCTCAACCCCTCCATCTTAGACATAGGACTTCTCTTAGACTTTAAGAGTTCCTTAGTCTTAAGACACATCTAGTGATTAGGTGGACACTCAACTAGCCCTAGAGACTTAGAAGAGTTAGCCATAGGAATAGGTCATGCCTTAGGGTGTTAGGAAAATTTCCACTTAAACCATTCCTCACTTTCCTTCTTTCAAGTCAAACTCCAAATCAATTCTATTTGATTTTCTCAAATTCAAATCAACTCCATATGATTGAAATCCATGATTGAAATATGATTGAAAACCCATGATCAAAATTTCAAAATTCAATTTTGCCTTAGTCCTTAAGGACTTAGCAAAATCATGATCAAACCTATTCAAATCTTGAGATTTTTCATAATCATTTATATTCTCATTTATATTCACATTTATAAATGAAATATAAATTCAAACCATCAAATCAAACTCAAAATTCAAAATTCAATTCATGAAAATTTTCTTAAGTCCCTTTAATTTTCCATTAAGGACTTAGCCAAAATCAAACCTAAACCTTGATCAAACTATTCAAACTGGGATTTTCTCAAAACTTATTTATATCTCATTTATATTCTCATATATAAATGAAATATAAATATAAATCAATCAAATCAATTCAAAATTAAATTTCCAAATTTAAAATTTCTTTAAATCCTTTAAATTCTTTTTTTAATTTAACCTAAATCATGATCAAACCATTCAAAATGATTTTCTCAAATTTTTTATATTCTCATTTATATTCATATATAAATGAAATATAAATAAAAAAAATCAATTCCAAAAAAATAAAATTCAAATCACTCAAAATCAATCTAAACCTTTCAAGTCAAAATCTTGAACTTAGCTAAATCACTTTCAAATCAAGCCAAACTCTTGATTTTCTCTCTTGGTTCAATCAACCCACAATCATGAGCTCATACAAATCAAACTTTAATCAAAATCAAAACCCAAATCAAAATCAAACCCAAACTTTCATATTCTTCCTTTGAATATATTTTCAAATGGATCAAAACCCATTTGACTTCAAACCACTTGTAAATGGATTTCAATCATAAGTCCATATACAAGATCAATCAACTTCAAATCAAGCTTTGACCAAGCCATTTGACCCACGCTCACTTGACCCAAAGTGACCTAAAGTACCCTTGAGCCAACTTTGATCCTAACCAAATTGGATTGAACCAAACTCATATATCTCTCATCATCATCAACAATCATCATGGGATGATCAATCAATCAAATTGGGTCAAACCAAGTCAAACTAAGGGTTTGAGTCAACACTTAACCAAAATGAAACCTACATAGCCAAATTCCACCATAGGCCAAATTGATTGAAACCATTGATCTAAGTTCACTCATGACCTATGTTTGAACTTGACCAAGTCAACCTTTGAGCCTAACCTAGCCCATTTGGTTGACATTTAAGTTGACCCTAAAAAGTCAAAATTGATCAAAATGGGTCAAGTCCAAATCACTTGTGGAACTTGACCAAAGCCTCAATTGGCCAACTAGACCCAACCTAGCCAATTGACCTTAGACCCAACATGACTAAAGGGGTCATGTTGAGCCAAATGAACTTAACCAAATTGATTGGAAACAAAGATACCAATCCACTCCATATGACTAACTAACCTAAACCTACCCTTGACCTACCCCAAATAGGTCAAATGGGTCAAATAGGTCAACTTGACCCATTTGACCTAAATGAAGTCATATGAGCCAAAACCAAATATATACCAAATTGAATACCAAACCAAAGCACCAAAACATTTCAAATGGTCATATGAACTTGACCCAACCCTTGGTTTGACCCAATTTGACCAATTTGGTCAACTTGAAGTTGACCCATTTTGACCTAAATGGGTCAACATGAGCAAACCCTATCAAATGGATTCCAAATCAATGAAACTTGGCCAAACCTATCTCCACACCAACATGTCCAAAGTGAAAAATAGCAAAATGACCATCTACCTAGGCCATAGAACAAATTTTGGCTAGCCCATGGGTATTTTGGTCATACCCTCTTCATAATCACTTGAGGCTTTCTAAAAGCTCAAGGGGACTTAGTGATGAGTGGTGCACCCAACCAATGGGTTTGGGTGCCCATTTGGTCCCTAGACCAAACCCATCACTTGAGCAAAATTGAGTTTTCAAATTCCCTCTTAAGCTCAATTAAGCACATGGGAGTTGGCATCCATCCAGGATCAAATAGACCATGTGCACTCAAAATAACCTAAACAACCTCTCCAAATTAATTGGATCAAAATGGAAAGCATGCTCGATTGATCCATAGGGGAGATATACTCCCCTAATTCAATGAAATTTTTATTCACTTCGATTGAGCTAGGAACCTGAGCCATGAGGATTCCCAAGATCTTAGAGGATTGAATTCCCAATTCTTGGCAGGGAAAATAGGGGAGCTTAATCCATTGCCAACTTCCTCACTTGATCTTAATCCATTACTCTTCTCCATTAGGGGTCAAGTCACTTTCAAGCACATTGAGTTCCCATAAGGAGAGGATCAATTCAATCAAAGGCAAGAGTGAAGTGGTGTTGGTCACCCATTGATCCACTCAATCTCCCAAGGCCAGAATTTCAATGGCTTCGTCTCCACTAGATGAAGCTACCTCCTTCGATCACCTCGGTGAGGTATGTGATTTTACCACTTAGATTAGGTGGTGTTGGCTTTGTGAAAATATTCACATGTGAAATCAATTTTTGGATGGTTGGTAATTGTCAGATGGTGTGGGTTGATTTTGTATGATTCCATGCTAGATTAGGCTTGGATCTTCCCCTTGATCATGGCGGTCTCATTGATCCTCGGGGAAGAACTTGGCTCATCTTGTCCATCGCATTTTAGATGGATGGTGAGATTATTTAACGTTTAATCATTTATCTTTTTTTAAAATTGTGGAGAATCCTTAGTCATCGATCTTTGATTGGACGGAGAGATATTAGCGCATGCTTCCACCATTTGGGATGTGACATTTAAGTCACCCTCACTGATGCATGTAAAGTGCGACCATTCTCCATGTGTGAGAGGTGAGTATTAAGGATTAGTTAAATACCTAATTAATTCTAATTAATCCATATCTTCAAAATTCATAACTCTTCATAGAAAATCAAAAAAATAAAGGAAAAAAATGCTATGGAAAGATAATTTCATTTAGAATATTTTAAAATGTTTTTAATGGATTTTGAATTACTCTTTTCTCTAAATTTGGGTTTCTTTGGGAATCTTAATTAGCTAATTATCCTTTAATTAGGTCATCAATTAATCTCAAATTTCTAGGGTTCATTTTAGGGGATGACCTCTGCCTCCTCTAATTTTCTTGAGATTTATTGAGGGCTCAATTGGAGAAATTGCTACTTCATTCTCTAATTACCTCTTTTAGGTAATTAAGGGTAATTAATGTGTGATTAGTGGATTTATAGAATAATTTTGGGGCATTTCCCTAAACCCCTTTTCTCTCCTTAATCTCTTCTTAAGGGTTAATTCATTAATTATCCCTTAATCAATTTTTAAAATTCTAAAAGTTTGAACTTAATTAATCTACCTTGGGTAGATGCTTAGGTGTTTAATAGCCTAAGTTTAATTAAGAAAATTAAAACCCCTTTCATAAGTGTGAAAGGGTGTTTTAAAATTACTTAAGCTAAACCCCTTAGCTTAATTAACTTTTAATTGTGAGCCAAATTGCATTAGGCCTTTTCATTATTAGGTGCATTGCAAATTTAAATTCCTTGTGGGTTTATGTCATCTCATTGGCTCATAATTATTTAGTTAATTCTTCTAAGGTGGTGTAGGTAAGGGTTAATTAAGTCACCTAATTCATACCTTAGCCTAATCAATGCTTAAAATGAATTTAATTATCTAAAAATCAAACAAAAAAATACAAAACACATGTGGGAATGGGTTAGGAACACAAACTCATCTCACCTTTTTAAAATTAAATCAAACTTCAAACTAAACAAAATCATTTTTTGAAATTCACTTTTGATTTATTCTAAATTTTCTTATCCTATAAGAATGTCTTTAGGATTTAAATAAAGTGAGTTTGTTTACATGCTTTCATTACTTTGAATCTTTCCCAACATGTTAAGCTGTATGCCATGTGATCTTATGCATTCATAACTTCATATTTCAAATTTTAAAATGAAATTATTTACTTTATATCAAATATGCATGTGTTGACTAAAGTAAAATATGAGTGGCTATTATCACTACTAAATCCAAATTATTTTCAAAAATACATAAATCTAATATCAAATCTGAAAGTGTTCTACTTATACTTTAATTATAAGCTTGCATGTGATGAATTATAAAAGCATGTTTAGCATAGGTTTTCCTTTCTTTCTTATGTTGATATAGATTTGAATAGGAGTTGGTAAGATGCAGGGTGGGTTCATTTGAAAATAACTCAACACTTACTTAATTCCATACCCTTTTCATCCCTATGCTCTCACCTAAGAAGGGTTTCCTATACTTACATGCATAAATTTCATAAACAAAAATGAATCCATTAAACAACTTTTGAATTTTCCTTTCCCATTTCATTTATTTTATTTACATGTTTGTACTTAAGGAAAGTGGTATATTAGTCTGGACAACCCCGAGGTTACAAGGATTTAAGTAGCCCTAAGTAGGTCTTATACCTTACGCCTTTCGTTAATAATGGCGCTGTACTCACTTATGCCTTTCTTACTTTCATGTATGTATGTGAAATTTTGGATAAGGAAAACCTTTTCTACTTAAGAAAAATCATGCATATTCAACTTCTAAATTTTCTTAAATGGATTACTTAGCATGCATCATAAAGTGTGTTAACTACTCTCATTTACATGTATAGATATGCTTTAGGGTCCAACCATATGCATGTTAAATATGTTAGGAAAGAAATGAAATTATGTGTGTTATGTGAATTTTGATTCATTTTATTTAATCTTAAAATGCCTTTCCTTTTGAATAGGTTTTTTTAGAGTTTATCTAAACTTAGGATTGATTAAAAGATGTAATCAAAACATTCACCTAAATGAAACTAAAATATGAACCTAGTTTAGAAAATTACTTAAGGTTAGGGAATGAAAGAGAAGTTCTCTTCTCTTTCCCTCTCTTCATAACTTTATAATTAATTGTAGGTTTCAATTAAACTAAATTAAAACATAAATAAAATTAACCCAAAATACTTAAACAACTTAAATGAAACCCTCCTCTAATTTTAACATGCTCTTCACACTTAGAAAATTTAAACCCAAAGTCATAAGCTAAGCATACCACACAAGCCTTCAAAACATTAGCTAAGTCACTTCTAGCTTTAGGTTAGGTCGGTGCATGGTTTGATGTTATATTTTTTTTTGTGATATATGTTTTAGACTGGATGTTAGGGTGTAAGCTCATAGAATTAATGGTAGTATATTCTTAGTCTAACTATTCTTTTCTGCAAGGGATTGTGCTTAAGGGACGCTATCATAAATAAAAATATAACTGCTTCTTGCTTACAGGTGCTTTATACCCCTAAGCATAATCCATAGGCCAGGTGGACTTAGTCACCCATGTCTGGGGTGATAAGTCTAATATACATGCTTGGAATTTGTGTGGTGTGATTTAGCTAACCTTTGTTTTGTAGGTGTTAGTTAGATTTCCACTTTTCTATTTCATGTAAAAATTTGTATAATTAGGATTTTGGAATGATTTGTTATGGGGATTAGGATGAGCATTGGTCATAAGATCCCATCTTATGCACCATGTGAAGCCTTGGAGCATCCACCTCCCAACCAACCAAAAGAATGAACCAAAAGAAGAAAGAAGAAAGAAAGAAGAAAGAAGAAATAAAAATAAATCTTGAAGACCCCCATAATAATGAATTCCTTTGCATAATTGTAATATTCATTTGTAATCTGGGTTGTATAAGGGTAGCGTTCGGCTACCCATATTTGATATTTTTGGGTTTGTGCAGTGGTGCCCGACCACAAACGGTCATTTATTCTTTTTGCGAATTAGCTTTATAAATTGTTTGATAATTTATTTAGCTTTTGCATTAAGTGGCATGCTTTTCCTAGTTTCTTCCTTGATTTATGTATGGCCTGGATGATGATTAGGCTCTTTAGGAAAAATAAATCTTTTACCTTACTTAACAATTCAAATAAAAATTAAATAACTCATAACCTCGCCAAAAGCATAGGATTAAAATCAAGATAAAAGAATTAGCAACCCCTTCACTGAATGAGCATTTCTTTATAATATCATGCACAAATGCATCTTATGTCACTCTTAATTAAGGGGTTCCATCTTTGCTAGAGAATTCGGCTTGACCTTTGAGAGTCGTGGTGGAAACTCACCTTCTCCCTTCTTGCTTATTTTGGTCAATAATCTTCTTTCTATTGCATTAGTCATAAAACACCTATTAGCATGAGACAAAAATAATTATCCAAAATGAAAATAAAAATAAAAATTTTAAATGCATTAGATTTAGGTCATTTGAAGCATGTCCCTTTACATGATCTAGTCACTTTAGGGAGTGAGTTTAAGGACTTAGTCTCTTTCTAAATAAACAATAGTTTAGATATCTTACATCAGCATAATGACTTGCCTACATGAATTTAAAATTGTAGGAGGAGTTAGTTGGTGGCCACCTCCGTAGGTTAAGTAAAGCTATGGGTGGTTTGTCCTCTTGAGGAAACAAAATACTTATTTTCACCTTAGATTTAGGTTGTGCTTAGGCCCTCATCAAGCTCTAAGATTTAGGTTACGGTTGCCCTTTATGGGCCATAAGCATAATTCCTCAGCTCTTAGGCATTTCTTTATTCTTGTGTTAAGGAATCATAAGCCCTAACTTTCTAATGAAAAATACAACTCAAACAAACTAAATCAATTTCTAAAATGTAAAGCCCAATTATAGGATAGTTTGAGATGCTCACTAGGTTTTTTAGCATCGTGGGCATTTCCTATTTATCTTCCATTTTGGATTCAATAATAACTCCCTCTTTTGATCAATCCCATTTTGATCTTCAAACATAAACCAATCGATTGATAGTCCTTTCTATTGAAATCTTCAAAGACAACAATCATTTACCTTAATAAAGAGTGTTCCTAAAGGATCTCCTTCTTTAGGATGTAATTAACTATGGGGGCTTGCCCCTGTAAGGAACTTAATGAACTCTATTTAAAATAAACTCTGCTTTACTTTTCCATATAAAGTAGGGAAAGAATCTCTAGTACATATGCAGACCCATCATCCTTAGGAGTCCTTATTAAGGTGATTGGTTCCATTAAAGGGTAGTGATTTCTGTCTCTTGAGATAGTACACTATTTCCTCGATGATGCATTTGATCACTTGAATAAGTGCATTTGCAGATCTGTGTGGCATCTTACCAAGATGAATTTCTGTACAGGTGTTGCCTCTTTCATTTCTCACCAACATATTTGGAAGGCAACTCCCTTGCATATAAGAAATTTTTCTCCACAGTCCTTCTTAAGTAATAACATAGGAATCAATAGGAATGGATTTAAGTAAGTGTTGTGTTCTTTTCAAATGAACTATACACTTTGTCAAATCCTATTCAAAACTATGCTAAAAGGAAAGAGAAGGAAAGCCACACTATGCACATCTTTATATTTTTACTCACATGCAAGCTTATAAATAATTATAAGTAGCATACCATTCAATTTTGGTGTTTATTTCATAAGTTTTAAAATAACTTCTTAGATTTAATAGTGATAGTAGCCATTCATATTCTTACTTTAACCAAAAACATGCAATTTGACATAAAGTAAATATTTTATTTTTTATTAGATTTTTAAAATGCATGAATGCATTATTTTCATATAGCATACACATTTAGTATGCTAGGAAAGAAATAAAGTGATGAAAGCATGTAAATCCATTCACCCTAATTAATTCCTAAAGACAATCCTATGAAATAGAATTATTTAAAGTAAATCAAATTTATTTTAAAGAGATTTTTAATTTTGTTTGAGTTTGGTTTCTATTTGAGAAATGTGAGAAGGTTTGCTGGTCCTAACCCATTCCCACATGTGTATGATGTTTTAGTTTAATTTTTAGGTGATTAGATCAATTTTATGCTTTGGTTAGGTTAAGGTGTGAATTAAGTGTATTAATTATCCCTTACATACACTACTTTAGCATATTTAAACAAATAATTATGTGCCAATGATATGACATAAAATCACACCAAGAATTTAAATCGGTAATGCACCTAGGAAAGAAATGGCCTAATGCAATTACTTCATAATTAGTGATTAACTAAGCTAAAGGGTTTAATTTAAGTACTTTCATAACCCTTCCCACACATGTGGGTTGGATTTTGATTTCCTTAAGCTACTTAGGTTATTTAACACCTAAGCACCTACCCAAGAAGGATTGATTAAGTTATGGAATGTTTTGATTTTAAAATCAAATTAATTAAGCAAGTGATTAGAAGATTAACCCTTAATTAAGTTTGGATTAAGGAAGGAAAGGAGTTTAGGGAATGATTTAGGGAAAATTCTACAAATCCATTCCATAAACCTCTTCTCTACTTAAGAAAAGCTTAATTAGCTTAATAAAGGGATAAAACTACTGTTCATATCCTTAATTACCCTTAATTACATAAAGAGAGTAATTAAGGATTCATTAATTGACATCCCTAATTAACCCATCAATAAATCCCAAGAAAATTAGGAGAGGCAGAAGTCATCCCCCTAAATGCACATCAGAAGTTTGGAACTAATTAGCGATATAATTAGGGAGTAATTAGGGTTATTAAGTTTTTATTAAAACCCTAATTGAGGATAATATACTATTCAAAATCCAGTGAAATTAATTTTTGAATATTCTCCTCTGAAATATCTTTCCAATATTTTTTACTTTGAATTTTTATGATATTTCCAAAATTAGTTTCACAATTATGAAGATTCATCCATTAAGAAAAATTAATTAAATCCTTAATTAAAATAATCCTGATGCCGCGTGGAGGTGACGCTTTCCATGGCACGATGGGAGGCCACCTAAGTTATCACATGGCGTCATTGATTGCTACATGCCCTCATCCATCATCTGATCAAAGATCAGATGGATGAGATCAAGCCCGCATAATTAATAGGATAAATTAGATATTTCTACGCATCTTGATCATGGCCGTCCATCCAAAATGCACAGATGGATGTCCCATTATCCATCACTAAGTTCTCTTACAGGAAAGGGGAATCGTTCACCTTCCATGGCATGATCCGCTCGATTAAACTCATATTGAACTTAAATTCAACCCACACCATCATCATCCAAGAGAGAAGACATCCAACGACTAGTTTTACATGAAGAAATCCAACCCATTTTCACAAAAGACCACACACTCTCTAGTTTAAGCTCAGTTTTATTCCATTCCTCATCGGAGGCTATCACCTGCTCTCGAATCCATTGAGGTAGCTTCGTCTAGTGGAGACGAAGCTCCATTGCAAGTTTCAAGCCTTGAGGTTGAGTAGATCTCTCTATGGACCAAGCTCACCTTCAAATCCATGCAGCCTTGATCAAAGTCCCACTTACCTTGCCTTAAGAACTTGGATTAATGTTTAGGCAAGTTCGATTGAGTCCTCTAATGAAGCTTGTAAGAGGAATTGGCTTGATTAAAAGTATTGAGTGAGATGGATATTTGGTGGAGCTCCCTTATTTTCAGTTTGAAGAAATTGAAAATGGAGAAATGGAAATGTTCTGAGGAAGCTTGGAGAAACCTTGGGGTGCTTGCTCTAAGTTCCATGAGCTTAATCGAGTGTGTGTGATGTTTAATGAAGTGGAATTAGGGGGAGTATATCTCCCCCTATGTGAATCAGGCGGCCGTGAAGAGCTTTTCCATTTTGATCTAATACATCATATTCAATGGGTTTGTTAGGATATTAGGAGTGTCATGGCACTTGGTTTTAGGTGTGGAGTGGAGTAGTGAAGCTCCCATGTGCTTGAAATGAGTGGAGGAAGGATTCTCATGTGCTCATGTCCATGGGGGTGGTTGGTTTTAACCTTCGGTTGGGTTGGGCTGACCCAAACCCATAGGGTCATGTGCACCATGTCCATCAGTGACCATTTGGTCCACTAAGAGAATGCCAAGTTTTCATGAAAAGGAATTGGCCAAGTTCCAAGTGATTTTGATTTTAGGTTACCCTATGGCCTATGGGTAAAATGGTCATTTGGCTTGGATTTCAGTTTGAGTCTATTTGGTATTGAAAAATGGGTTGGGCCAAGTTTTAATGAATTTGGAGTTTTAATGATTTGATATGATTTGGCTCATGTTGACCCATTTAGATCAAAATGGGTCAACTTGGGCCAAGTTGCCCAATTGGTCAAATTGGGTCAAACCAAGGGTTGGGTCAAGTTCATATGACTATCTGAAATGTTTTGGCATCTTTAGTTTGGTTTAATTAGGTTTAGATTTGGTTTTGGTTCATTTGATTTCATTTAGGTCAAATGGGTCAAGTTGACCAATTTGACCCATTTGACCTATTTGGGTTAGGTCACGGGTTGGTTTAGGTTTAGTTGGTCATTTGAAATGTATTGGTATCTTTGTTTCCAATCAATTTAGTTTATATTTGGATTTGGCTCAATTTGACATATTAGGTCAAGTTGGGTTCAAGGTTAATTGGGCTAGGTTGGGTCTAGTTGGCCAATTGAGGCTTTGGTCAAGTTCAACAATCATTTTAGAATGAATTTGACCCATTGGTTTCAATTGATTTGGCTTAGATCAAGTTTTGACATATTTTGACTTTTTAGGTCAAGTTGGGTCAACATGGGTTGTGGTCAATTGGGCTAGGTTGGGCTCAAATGATGACTTGATCAAGTTCTAACATTGATCATGAATGAATTTTGATCAATGGTTTCAATCAATTTGGCTTATGGTGGATTTTGGCTAGTTTAGGTTTCATTTTGGCTAAGTGTTGACTTGGTCAACCCTTACGTTTGACTTGGTTTGACCCAATTTGAGTGATTGATCATCTTATGATGATTGTTGCTCACAATGTGAGGCTTAGTTGGGCTTAGTTCAATCCAATTTGGGTAGGATTAGAATTTGGCTCCAAAGAGGGACTTTAGGTCACTTTGGGTCAAGTGAGCCTAAGTAGGTCAAATGGCTTGGTCAAAGTTTGATTTGAGTTTGATTGAACTCACATATGGACTTATGCTTGAAATATAAATCCATTTGCAAGAGATTTAAAGTCAAATGGGTTTTGATTCATTTGATAATTTCAAGTTCAAAGGGTGAACATGAGTTTGACTTGGGTTTGATTTTTTGAATTTAGTTTTGGTTTAGTGATTGAAGTTTATATTTATATTTGGATTCATAATTGAAGGATTGATTGAATCATGAAGAAAAATCAAGGGTTTCGCTTAATTTGAAATTGATTTGGCCAAGCTCAAGAATTTGACCTGAAAGGCTTAGGTTGAATTTTGGTTGAATTTTGATTTGATTTTTGGATTTAGTTTTGGATATTTGATTGAAGTTTGTGATTATATTTGGATTCATGATTATAGGATTGATTGAATCATGAATAAAAATCAAGGGTTTGGCTTGATTTGAATTTGATTTGGCCAAGTTCAAGAATTTGACTTGAAAGGTTTAGGATGGATTTTGGTTGAATTTGGATTTGATGTTTGAATGATGTTTAAAGTTTATGTTTATATTTGGATTCATAATTGCAGTATTGATTGAATCATGATGAAAAATTAAGGGTTTGTCTTGATTTGAATTTGATTTCGCTAAGTTCAAGAATTTGACTTGAAAAGGTTAGGTTGGATTTTGATTGAATTGGATTTGAGTTTTGGAGTTGATTTTGATTGTTTGAATTTATATTTCATTTATATATGTGAATATAAGTGAGAATATAAATGGGCTATGAGAAAATCTCTTGACTTTGAAGAGATTTGAATTTGGTTTGAGCTAAGTCCATAAGGTGGAATCAAAGGGACTTAGAAAAGATTTTTTATTTGAATTTTGATTTTTTTTGGATATTTGAATTTATATTTTCTTTATATTTGTGAATATAAATGAGAATATAAGTGGGTTATGATAAAATCCCTTGAATTTTAATTGATTTAGATTTGATTTAGGCTAAGTCCATGAGAGGGAATTAAAGGACTTATCACTATTAAATCTCTTTCAAAAATTAATTAAATAAAATGATTTTCTTTATATAAAATTTGTATGTGTTGACTTAATTAGAAATATGTGTGGCTATTATCACTACTAAATCTCAAATATATTTTCAAAAGCTTATTAATGAATGATGAAATATATTATGACTTTAGTTATGTATACATAGGAGGTACATGGGAATATAAGCTTAGTGTATGAAGTGAAGTCTCTTTCTTACATTCATATATTGATATGCATAAGTTTGAATATTAATGGGTATGTTAGTTTAGACATCCCGGGGATGCACGACTTTAAGTAGCCCCAATGAGGTTTCTACCTCACTCCCATAGTGCTGAACAATGACGACGTACCTTTTATTTTATTTCATTCTTATGCATTTTGATATTAGAATTGGGATAGAGTTTTGATTCATTTACACAAATAAATCAAATAAATCAAACTCTACTTTTGCCTGGTTTTCCCATTCTTATAGTTGCGTATATATCCATATGTATTTAAGAATAGTGGGTATATTAGTCGGACATTACGGGATGCAGTTTAAGTAGCAAAGGAGGTTCCTCACTCCAGTGAGAATAATGGCGACGTACTTGCTCAAAACTTTCATACATTTGAATGTGTAGCTAATGAATAAAAATCCCCCTCTTTTCTATTAAAAAGACATGCATTCATATTTTGTTCAAATGAATGGATTGATTAGTCACATGATTTAGAGTTCTTTTCTTATACTTTTGTATAAGAATTTAGATAGAGCTTTAAATTAATATGATAAAATAATTCAACCAAATGAAACATCAATTTTAAGTATACTTGCTTACATTCATCATTTTAAGTGTGTTAAGATATAAATTACATGTATAGTTATGTTTAAGACTTAATCATATGCATGCTATATATGATGGAAAGAAATGAACAAATATGTGTTATTTGATAATTAATTTCAATTAATCTTAAGATGTCTTTCTTATTGAACGAGATTATTTAAAGTGAACCTAAACCTAGGACTAACTAAAATATGTAATAAGCCATTCATTAAAGGGAATTCATTTAATTAATTTGCTTTAGATGTGACTTAAGGTAACGATAAAAGAGATTAATCTTCTCTTTCTTTCTCTTTAAAACACTTAGTTATTTTATGTAGGTCAAATGAAATAAAAGAAAATACTAAACAAAAATTTATAAATCAATTGAACCACTTAAAGTGAAACCACCCCTTATAATTAAATGTCCTTCATACTTAGAGAATGATAACTCTAAAGCTTAGTTAGGACATACCACCTAAGCCTTAATACACACACATTAGATTAAGTCACCATTTTTAACTTTATATTAGGGCAGTGCATGGTTTGATGTATGTTTGTTTGTGATATATTATTACAGATTAGATGTTAGGGTGTATGCTTCATAAATTGGATGTTAGGCTGTGATTAGCCTAATCATATTTTGTGCAGAAGATTGTGCTTAAGGGATTCTTAAAATAAATATAAATGCTCTATTTTACAAGTTGCTTAACCCCTAAGCATATTCTAAATTATGATAGGTAGACTTGGTTACCCATGTGCAGGATATTAAATCCAAATTATACATATAACTGCTTGGGTTGTATGGTGTGTTTAGCTAACACTTATTTTGCAGGTATAGTTAGATCTACTTTTCTTATTTTTAATGTAATTTTCCATTAGGAATTTGGTTGAGTGTTATGGGTGATTGAGGATGAACATTGGTCAAAAAGTTTAATCTTAGGGTGTCATGTGATGCCTAGAAGCCTTCCAAATCAAATGAAATAAATCAAATAAGGAAATGAAGAAAGCATCAAGATATGAAGACCCCCCATAACACTTATAATTTATAACTTGTAATTATTCTTTCATATACCGGGTTGTATAAGGGTAGAGCTCGGCTACCCTTTTTTTGGGATTGTACGGTGGTACCCGACCGCATTGGCCTATTATTCTTTTATGTTGATTTTATAAATTATTTGATGATTTATTTATATTGTGTAATAAAAATGGCATGTATTTTCTTAGTTTCTTCATGTATGGTGATTTAATGTGTGACCTGGATCCACTTAGGGTACAACAACAAACAACAACAACAACAAACCTTAATCCCACTAGGTGGGGTCAGCTACATGAATCCTTCATCTCCATTGTGTCCTATTATGTGTCAAATTCTCATTTAATTCAAGTATACTAAGATCATTTTTTATACATCTTAACCAAGTCTTTTTAGGTCTACCTCTACCTTTCTTAACATAAGGCAAATCTAATGCATCTACTCTCTAATTGGGTCGACGCTTTATGTGGCCAAACCATCTAAGGCTACTCTCCCTAATCTTATCTACCAGAGCCACTCCAACTTTTTCCCATACTCATTTTGCATTCTATCTCTAAAACTGTAGTCTTTTACCCCAATCACAACTAATAATCTAATTTTCTGAACAACTCATAACCTTGTTTAAAGCCTAGTTATTAAATCAAGATAATTAAAAGATTTAACAACCTTTTAGCTAAATATTATATGTTTAATATCATGCATATCATATTATTTCACTCTTTCTAAGAGAGGGTTTTCATCCTTGAATGATATAGGAAACCTTGACCTTTGAGGGTCTCTCTTGTGATGAAAAACACCTCTTTCTTTCTGATTTAGCTAATAACCCTATTTCATCATGCATTTAGATATATAAAATCTTATAGCCTTTGTCAAAAATGAAGAGTCCAAAATCAAATAAAAATTGATAAAATTTGCATTAGACAAAGTCATTATTCATATCACTCATGCTCTAGTCTCTTAGAGAGTGGGTTTAAGGACTTTAGATTCTTTCTAAATAATAACAACCTAACCATCTTGCAAAATAAATGACTTGACCACATGATTTTAAAATGTAGGAGGAGTTAGCTGGCTGTCACTTTATGTGATTATAAGTCTAGCAGTCGGGTGGTTTATGCTCTCTTGAGAGGTAAATAATATACATATTTTTGCATTAGATTTAGGACGTGCTTTAGCCCTCGCTAAAGCTCCATAAATTCAGGATCTGAGGTTGTTTTCCCTTGGGCTACAAGTATAAATCCTCACCTCTTAGGCATTTTCACAATCTTGTGTTGTGGTCATAAGTCATAGCTTTCTAATAAATTTCAACTCAAATACATAATTCTCCACAATCTCAAATATATAAATCCAACCATATGATATTTTTGGATGCTCACTAGGCTTTCTAGTATCATGAGTATCCCCTACTCATCTCATTTTGGCTTCGATAATAAGTCTCTCATTTTGATCTATCCCACTTAATTTTTCAACACAAATTTATTGATAGTTATCTTTGAAATATTTGAAGACAACAATTGCCTACTTTAATAGAGAGTATTCCTAAGAAACTCACCTTCCTTAGGATGTAATTAACTATGGGGACTTGCCCCTATAGAGAACTTTAGAATCTGATTTAAATAAATCCTATTTTATTTATCCATGTAACGTGGAGAAAAATCTCAGGTATATTCGAAGACCCATCATGCCTTAGGAGTCATTATTAGGTGATTAGGTCAACCGTAGGGTAATAATTTCTATCTTTTGAGATAGTGTACTATTCCTTGATGTCATACCTGATCACCTCAATAAGTACACCCTCGGATCTATGCGGTGTCTCCCCATACATAATTAACAATAAACACCACAGTTCCCCGCTTACGGATGTTGACCTTCTTCACCTTTCTTACTCAACCATCAATTGTAGCTCAACCGATCACTAACCCACAGATTATTGTTGATGACTTGACACATTCTTGCCTGCTGATTCTACCCATCATGTTATGCATGCGAAATTACAACGTTAAATGTGAGAAGAATTTCACTTTAAAGATATAAATCATCTTCCCTCTCATCATGGCTAACAGGAGTATTCACTTTTAGCTGAAGCAATTCTTCAACATCCTATTCCAGTATATTTCAAGCTTACAAGCATTGACTCCTATGATGGGTTAACCGACCTATATGAACACATCGACCATTACAGAACCATCATGCACATCCAACAAGCTTCTGACACACTGCTTTGTCAGATCTTCCCAGTCACCCATAAGGGTCAATCTAGCACTTGGTTCAACTCTCTTCCAAAGGAATCTATCCATACCTTTGACAACTAGTTAAGATTTTTGTAGAGCAACTTATTGCAAACTGAATGATCATTATGGATTTATCGTGAAATTATAAATCAAGTTGCAATTGGTTTTGAGTCAAATAGGTTTTGTTCATATGATAATTTCAAGTCAAAAGGGGTCAACATGGGCTTGACTTGGGTTGACTTGGGTTTCATTTGATAATTGTAGTTTGTGTTTATATTTGAAACAATGATTGAAGGAATGATTAAATCATGAGAAAATCCATTGCTTATGAGTTGATTTGGGTATCATTTAGCCAAGTTCAAGAATTTGGATAAAAAGGCTAAAATTTGGAATTTGATTTGATTTTGGTTTGGTTTTGGCCACTTGGATTTATATTTAATTTATATTTGTGAATATAAATGAAGATATAAATGATTCATGAGAAAATCACTTGTGTTTGAAGCAATTTGGAAGCAAATTTGACCAAGTTGAGGGATGTAGGTCAAATGGGCTTTAAGTAGGGAATTGATTTGGTTTGATTTAGTTTGATTTGATTTGAAAGGTTTGAATTTAGATTTCATCTATATTTATGAATATAAATGAAGGAATAATTGATTTATAAAGAAATCAATCAAGTTTTATTTAGTTTGAAGGGGGTTCTAACTAAGCATAAGAAGGTGGTTCATATGGCTTAGGAAGGGATTTGTAATTTGAATTTAATCATGGGTTTCAATCATTTGGAGTTGGATTTGATTTGAGATTGAATTTGATAATTGAGAAAATCAATTGAATTGTCAATTTAGTTAAGGCTAAGTCCATAAGATAAAATCAAAGGGCTTCGGAAGGGATTTGGAATTTGAATTTAACCATGAGTTTCAATCATTTGATTTGGGATTGGATTTATGATCTTGGATTTGAATTTGAGGTTTGGTTTGGAAGATGGAAGCAAGGATTGGGTTTAATGCTATAAGGTAGGCAAGTCTTCCAAAATTCCTAAGACATAACATCTTTTTATGGCTAACCCTTCTAAGTCTAGCAGTGAACTGTTCAACTAGAAGTGTCTTAAGACTAAGGAGCTCTTAGTGTCTACAAGAGTCCTAGATCTATGATGAAGAAGTTGAGAGCTCACTCCAAAAGTGAGGTTAGCATTTACCCACACATGTGGGTTAACCATAATTTTCTTAAATGTCTTTAAGTTATTGAACACCTAAAGATCTACCCCAAATTTCATTAGTTAAGTTTTGATATGATTATGATTTTAATTTAATTAATCAAGTAATTTAATTAGTTAATTAATCCATAATGAATTTGATTAATGAAATGAGCTTAGTGAAATAAATTGGGGAGGAAGCCTCAATCCCATTCCATAGGCTCATTGACTGTTGGATAGTGATTAACCACTTAATTAACTGACATTTTACTATTCCTATGATTATTTATTAATTAATTAACTTAAGAGGGTAATTAAAGCTTAATTGGTCAAATTCCCTAATTAATCAAGCATTAAACCTCAAAAATATTATGAGAGGCAGATATCATCCCACTAAATTAGCCCACAAAGTTTAGGATTAATCACTTAAATAATTAATGAGTAATTAAGCTAATTAATTTTCAATTAAACCTTAATTAAGCTCTAATTACTATTTAAAATTAATTAAGAATAGTTTTAATCAATTCTCCTCTAAAATATCTTTAAAATAAGTTTTATTTATATTTTTATGATTTTATATAATTAGTTATGATTTTAGAAAGTTTCAGCCATTAAAATACATTAATTAAGCCTAATTAGCCCTTAATCCCATGGGAGACACATAGCATACTAATGCAGCGTGCTTTCCACGTGGCGTCGTGGGATCGGCTATTTAAATTATCATAATCAATCGAGGACGTGGGATGAACTTTCTGTGCCGTCGTCCCAAGATCGGATGGTGATTAATCTTAATCTTTGAAGGATTAAAATGGATAATTCTATAGGATTTAATGACGAGTGTCCATTCCAATCACATGGGATGGATGGTGTGTGATCACTCGTCTATTGATCGATGGAAGATAGACACTGTCCACCTTCCTTCGGTCAATTCAAGCTCACCCAAGCTTGAATCAATCTCAAATTGATCCCACACCTTCGCAAGGAGGATCCGAAGGGATCTAATGGCCAAGATAGCACGATATGAAAGTTTCCATCAAAAAGCTCTAATTCATTTTGACTCCAAGGTCAATTTCAGTGGCATACCTCATCAGAGATCAAGACCGTTCCAAATCTGATTGAGGAAGCTTCGTCTAGTAGAGATGAGGTCCTACTAATCAGCACAAGCTCCAATTTATGGTGGATAGCTCCGGTGGCCAACGTATGAGACGTAAGTGGTAGGTGTTGATTGAAGTCCACCCTCTAGCCATCGAGAAGTGATTCGTTCTTGCTCGACTCCAAGGATGGTGTGTGCAAATTTAATTGCACTTTGATCAAGCCTTGAGCAAATGGGATCCAATGGGAAGCTCCTCTATTTCAGCTCGAAGGAATCTAAGAGTGGGGAATGTAGGATGAGCTTGAGGGCTTAAGGATTATCTCTAGCAGCTTATCTTGGGTAGCTAAGTATCTGAGGAATGCAAGTGCATAAGATTAAGTGGAAATGAGGCAGTGTATACCTCCCCCCCTTCCCTTAGATTAGACAGCGTGGTTTAGTTTGGCTTCTTCTTGATCATTTGGCCACCTCAGAGGGTTGTGGAGGTACTTGAGTGGATGAGGTGGCTTGGTTTGGTTGGGTGAGGGTGTGGAGGTGATTGCCAAGGAAGGTAGTGGATGTCCTTGGTGGTTTCAAATGCTCCAATGGGGGAGGTGAGGTAATTTCACCTCCCCATGGGTCATGGCCAACCCAACCACTCCTGGGTCAAGTTGGGCAGTATCCTAGAAGCCTAGGTGGACCAATGGGAGAGTGCTAAGCAGTCAAGGAATGAAAATGACCACTTATATAGGTGATTTATCTCATGTGATACCCCTAGCCCAAAGGTTGGATGGTCATTTGGCATTGGATTTTATTTGGGCATATTTGAAATGAGTCAAAAGTGGGTTGGGCCAAATTTCATGTGATTTGAAGTTCATTTGGTTAGTTTTGGCTCAATTTGACCCATTTGGGTCAAATTGGGTCAAAATGGGTATCAATTGGTCAAATTGGGCAAACCAAGGGTTGGGTCAAGTTCATATTACTATTTGGAGTGTGTTGGTATCATTGGTTTGGTTCAATTTACTTTGTATTTGGTTTTGGTTCATTTGAGTTCATTTGGGTCAAATGGGTCAAGTTGACCAATTGACCCAATTCACCAAATTGGCTTGGTTTGGGTTTGGTTGATCATTTGGAAAATTTTGTAGGCTTTGGTTGAGTTTAATTTGGATTTGATTGGGTTTTAGGTTTATTTGACCCTTTAGGTCAAGTTGGGTTCAATAGGTCATTTGAGTCTAGTGAGTCAATTGGGCTCAATTGAGGCTTTGGTCAAGTTCAATGACCAATTTGGAATGAACTTGAGTCATTAGTTACAATCAATTTGATTTAGATTTTGATTTGGCCCAATTTGGCCATTTAGGTCAATTTGGGTCAACTTGGGTCAAGAGGGGCAATTGGGTTTGGTTTGGCTCAATTGAAGGTTAAGTAATGTTCAAATGTTGATTTTGGATTGGTATGAATCATTGGTTTCAAGAGATTTGGCTTTGGTTATAATTTGGCTAGTTTAGGTTCATATGAGGTAAAGGGTTGACTTGCTAAAAGGTCTAGGTTGACTTGGTTTGACCCAATTTATGATAATTGACCAATCTAAGATGATCAACAATCATGTCATGAAGTTTGGATTGGCTTAATTCACTTTGGTTTGGATAGAATTGAAATTTGGTTCAAATAAGTCAAATTGGTTACCTTGGGTCAAGTGAGCTAATTGGGTTTTGTTGGATTGATTTTGGGTTGAGTTTGATTTAGTTTGACTTAGTTTTGATGATTTGAATGTATATTTCATTTATATTTGTAAAGATAATTGAGAATATAATTACTTCATGAGAAAATCAATTGAGTTTGAAGTGATTTGAAGGCAAATTTGGCTAAGCTCATGGGATTGATTCATATGGCTTAGGAAGGGTTTTGGGTTTGATTTGATTTAGTTTGATTTAATTTTGATCATTTGAATGAAGATTTAAATTATATTTGAGAAGATAATTCAACATATGATTGATTTATGAGAAAATCATTTGAATTTGAAGTAATCTGAAGGCAAATTTGGCTAAGCTCATGGGATTGATTCAAAGGACTTAAGAAGGATTTTGGGTTTGATTTCAAATTTTGAAAAATTTGGCTTGGATTTAATTTGGTTAACCATTGACGAGCTCAAGGAAATCAATTTTGGAACTCAAGAAAATCCATACATACGTTTCTTATTGAATAAAATTGAAACCAATGATTTACTTAGGCTATTGACTAAGTTTAAAGATTGCTTCATGGAGTTATGAAGAGATCCCTAATTTATCTCTTAACGAGCAGTCCATAAACTAGTAATAGAGTCTAGTGCTAACCCATATCAATCAAGCTCATTAATGCATGTGATTAGACATTGAACAACATGTCATTTTTGAAGTCAAGAAACTGATCGATGCTAGTTTTATCCGGGAAGAAAAATACACCCTACCTGGTTGGCCAGTGTCATCCTAATTAAGAAGAAGAATGAACAAATTCACATATGCATCAATTTTAGGGACTTAAATAAGGCATGTCCAAAAGGAGACTTTCAATTACCAATACCAAAACTGATGGTGGACATTGCCTCAACTCATGCAATTTTCTCTTTCATGGATGGCTCATCTAGATATAACCAAACAAAGATGGCTCCCAAAGATGAAAGAAACATTGCTTTTAGAACACCGATCAAAATCTTTTGCTGTAAGGTTATGCCTTCAGCCTCAAAAATTCTTGTGCTACATGCCAGCGGGCCATGACTCATATCTTCGATGAACTCATTCATCATCAAGTTGAATGCCATGTCATGGTCTCGTGGTCAAAAGTAAAGAAAAAGAAGGCCATCTCTTTGACTTGAGAGTAGTTTTCAAATAGTTAAGATAATTTAACCTCAAAATGAACCCCTTGAAGTGTGCATTCGGAGTAGCTTCAGAGAAATTCCTTGGGTTTGTTGTCTGACATCGGGGAATTAAAATCAATCTGGAGAAGATCAAGGCGATATTAGAAATGCCACCCCTAAAAGTGTAACTCAACTCAGATCATTTTAACGGTGATTGGCGTATCTAAGATGCTTTATATACAACCTATCAAGAAGGTGCTAGCAATTCTCAGCACTTGTCAAAAAGGATGCCAAGTTCAAGTGGGATGATAAGTTCTAGCATGCCTTTGAAGACATCAAGCACTACTTGATAACACCGCCAGTTCTAGCAGCCCCTATCTCGGGCAAGCCACTCATATTATACTCTACTACATTAGATGACTTTCTTGGCACTTTGTTGTCACAATCCAATGACAGGGGAAGGAAAATGTGCTATACTACCTCAGTCATTGTCTAATCCCTTCTAAAGAAAATTATCCACGCATTGCCTAGCTTTAATCTTTGCATCACAAAAATTACAACACTACATGCTTTCTCATAAGGTGAACTTGATCTCTAGGATCAACCCGCTATAATATCTCATGACACGACTGACGCTATCTAGACAATTGGCGCATTGGTCCATGATTTTATCATAATTCAATAATACTTTCATGCCCCTCCGATGATGAAAGGACAAGCACTAGCATATTTTTTTAGCAACACACCCACTTCCTGCTGACTCTTCGCTTAGTGATGACCTCCCTGATGAACAAATCATGAACTTAGGGGACACTAGCATTCACCGCTGGGAGGTGTACTTTGATGGTGTAGCTTCTTCTCAAAGAGGAGAAGAATCATAATCTACCATTCCGGGGAAGGCTGGGGTAAGAGTAGGTTTTCTAACACTGGACCGCGATGTGATAAGATTCACATATCACCTGTCTAATCCTTGCACTAACAACAAAGCTAAATATGAGGCTTTGAATACCAGTCTGAAGTTGGCCATTACTCTAAGCACCCATAAAATCAATATCTATGGGGATTCTCAATTAGTCATCAATCAAATTGTTGGGTCTTACAAGGTTCTCAAGCCTAAGCTCCATCACTACCACAAGTACACTTTGGAGTTATTGGCCCAAATCCCACAGGTTATCATTTACAAGATCTCTCAAAGATAAAATGTCATAGCATATGCTTTAGCCAAGCTTGCCAAGGAGTTGGCATGTCTGAAAGATGAGTCCATATCAATAAGGGTCCAAAATAGACAAGTCTTATCTCTTATTGATACTGAACTGATTGAAAACACTCTCTTGAAGGGGAGTTTGTCATTGCCAAAAAGGATGATGAGTTAGATTGGGGGCAACCATTCATGGATTACCTAAATAGAGGCAACCTCAAGAGAAGTCCCTAGTACATCAGGTGAAGCAGAGAGCACTTTCCTACACTCTCGTAGATGACACCTTGTACTGTTAGTCCTTCGATCATAAGTGGTTATATTGTTTAGATAAATATGAAGCCCGTAAGATCGTGATTGAAGGTACACTCAGAATTATGTAGAGCTCATCAATCCAATCTGAAGATGAAAGCCAAGATCAAGAGACTAGGATACTACTGGTTGTCGATGATCACAGATTGCATAGATGTAGCTAGGCGATGCCACAAGTGTCAGGTACACGGTGTGGCCCTACACCAAGCACCCAACATTCTACACCCAACATTGGCCTCATGGCCATTCGAGTGTTGGGGTATCGACATAGTAGTTTCAATTGACCCTCCTTCTTCCATAGGTCATCGGTTCATCCTAGCTGCTACTGGCTACTTTTCCAAATGGGCGAGCCGATCCCTCTCAGAGAACTCACAACATAGCATGTGCTCCAATTTTTTAGGAACCATATCATATATAGGTTCAGGGTGCCTCGATAAATTATATTCTATAATGGTACTACATTTAAGAGCACCAAGATCAACAACTTTGCTTGGAGACACAACATAGATTGGAGATATTCTATCATTTACTACCCAAGGGAAAATGGCTTGGCAGAAGCCTTCAATAAAACTCTCATAGAAATATTGAAAAAGAAACTCGACGACTACAGCCGACAGTGGCATGAGCAATTAGTTGAAGCTTTGAGGGCTTACCACACCACATATAGAACTCCAACTCAGTCTACCCCTTTCTCCTTAGTATATGAGTCTGAAGCCATTCTACCTTTAGAAGTCCAACTCCCATCACTAAGGATAGCTATGGGTAGTAAGATCATAATGGAGCAGAATGCCAAATTAAGGTTAGAACAGCTCGAAGGTTTGGAGGAGAGATGCCTATGGGCATGTCAGAACCTCGAGTTGCACAAAGCTAAAATGATTCAAGCTCACAACAAGTTGGTTCGTCCTAGAGCTTTTCAAGTAGGAGAGCTTATTTTAGTTATAAGGAGACCAATTGTTGCCCATCGCAAGATGGGAGGCAAGTTTGAACCCACTTGAGAAGGCCCTTTTTTCATAGAGAAGTCCTACCAAGGAGGAACATATCAGCTCATCAATCTTAAAGGAGAGCGCTTGATGCTTCCGATCAACGGGTTTTGTTTAAAGAAATATTATCCTTAAAATCATGTTTGAAAATGATCATCAATGAAAATTCCATTTCAAAATCAAATCTTCTCTTCTTAGAAAGTATTTCTTTCTTTGCGAATTTGCCACAATGTGTTTAGGTTGGGTGTAAGAGAACCCAAGATGCATCCTATCCTTCATCAACACAACACAAACATAAACTACACATAAACACACATCTTTTATCTCAGGCTACTTTGAGTTGGGATAATGTCCCCAGCGACACTCTCTCAGTAGCTGCTCTAGTTCGAACTGATGTGCTACTTTGCTAGTGTGTCACCCCAGTGGTCTCCTTATTTTGGAGGATGTAAATTAGATATGCTTTCCTTTCTTACTTGGCCACTGCACACTGATGAGCACCCTGTTAGTTTGGTAAGCCTTACTCCGCGGCTGGTAAGATACCTCATGATGACTTTATTTAAGAGGATGTAAGTCTGCTACGCTTTCTTCTTAAACTAACCATTGTGCATTGGTTGGGTCAAGTATATTTGAGGTTTAGTGTAAGTCCCCCAGTAGCTCATTTCCTCATGACTACTTCAAGTTTGGGTCCAATCCTTCTTCGTGACTTCCTACTTAGTAGTCACCCTTAAGTCAGGTCGACTTGTTATTCCAATGTTCACCTCATTTGTAGAATGAGCTCTGAACCCCTCCATCTTAAACATAGGACTTCTCTTAGACATTAAGAGTTTCTTAGCCTTAAGACACATCTAGTAATTAGGTGGATACTCCAACCTAGCCCTAGAAGACTTAGAAGAGTTAGCCATAGGAATAGGTCATGTCCTAGGAGTGTTAGGAAATTTTCCTACCGTTAGCCTAAACCATTCCTCACTTTCCTTCTTTCAAATAAAACTCCAAATAAATTATATTTGTTTTTATCCAAATTCAAATCAACTCCATATGATTGAAATTCATGATTTAAATCTATGATTAAAACCCATAATCAAAATCCATCAAAAATTCTTAAGTCCAAATTTTGCCTAAGTCCTTAATTTTCCCTTAAGGACTTAACCAAAATCATGATCAAAACTAAATCAAACCTTGAGATTTTCTCATACTTCATTTATATTCTCATTTATATTCACATTTATAAATGAAATATAAATGCAAACCCATCAAATCAATTCAAAATTCAAAGTCAATTCATGAAAATTTCTTAAGTCCCTTTAATTTTCCATTAAAGGACTTAGCCAAAATCAATCTTAAACCTTGATCAAACCTATTAAAATCCATGGGATTTTCTCAAAACATATTTATATTCTCATATATACATGAAATATAAATATAAATCAATCAAATCCAATCCAAAAATTAAATTTCAAATTTCAAATTTAAAATCCTTGAAATTCCCTTTAATGGATTTATCCTAAACCTTGATCAAACTTATTCAAACTCTTGGGATTTTCTCAAAACTTATTTTTATCCTCATTTATATTCTCATATATAAATGAAATATACATATAAATCAATCTAATCTAATTCAAAATTAAATTTCAATTAAAAATTGCTTTAAATCCTTTAAATTCCCTTTAACGGATTTAACCTAAATCAAGATTAAACCACTTCAAATCCTTGAAATTTTCTCATGATCCATTTATATTCTTATTTATATTCACATATATAAATGAAATATAAATTCAATCAATCAAAATAATTCCAAAAATCAAACTCAAATCAACTCAAAATTCAATATAAGCCTTTCAAGACAAAATCTTGAACTTAGCCAAATCACTTTCAAATCAAGCCATACTCTTGATTTTCTCTTATGGTTTAATCAACCCTACAATCACGAGCTCATATATAATCCAAACTTCAATCAAACAATCAAAACCTAAATCAAAAATCAAACCCAAAACCCCTTTCATATTCTTCCTTTGAATATGAAATTTTCAAATGGATCAAAACCCATTTGACTTCAAACCACTTGTAAATGGATTTATATTTCAAATCATACAAGACATCAATCAACTTCAAATTAAGCTTTGATCATGCCATTTGACCCATTTAGGCTCACTTGACCCAAAGTGACCTAAAGTACCCTTATGAGCCAAATTCTAATCCTAACCAAATTGGATTGAACCAAACTCATGTTTGCCTCTCATCATGATCAATCAATCAAATTGGGTCAAACCAAGTCAAACCCTTACCAAGTCAACACTTAACCCAAAATGAAACCTAACATAGCCAAATTCCATCATAGGCCAAATTGATTGAAACCATTTATCTAAGTTCACTCATGACCTATGTTTGAACTTGACCAAGTCAACCTTCGAGCCTAACCTAACCCATTTGGTCAACTTGGCCCAAGTTGACCCATTTTGACCTAAAGGGTCAAAATGTGTCAAACCTTGATCTAAGCCAAATTGATCCAAACCAATGGGTCAAGTTCATTCCAAATCACTTGTTGAACTTGACCAAAGCCTCAATTGGCCAACTAGACCCAACCTAGCCCAATTGACCTTAGACCCAACATGACCTAAAGGGGACATGTTGAGCCAAATTTGAACATAACCAAAATTGATTGGAAACAAAGATATCAATCCACTCCATATGACTAACCAAACCTAAACCTACCCTTGACCTAACCCAAATAGGTCAACTTGATCCCTTTGACCTAAATGAAGTCATATGAGCCAAATTAAAAACTATACCAAATTGAATCAAACCAAAGCCTTCAAAATTTTTCAAATGGTCATATGAACTTGACCCAACCCTTGGTTTGACCTAATTTGACCTAAATAGGTCAACATGAGCCAAGCCCTATCAAATGAATTCCAAATCTCATGAAACTTGGCCAAACCTAGTTTCTCCACATACCTAACATGTCAAAAGTGGAAAAATAGCAAAATGACTATTTTACCCCTAGGCCATAGAACAAATTTTGGCTAGCCATGGTATTTTGGTCATACCCACAATCACATACCTCTTCATGAGTGGTGCACCCAATGGGCTTTCCAAAGCTCAAGGAGACTTAGCTTAAAATTGAATTTTCAAATTACTTCTTAAGCTCAGTTTAAGCACATTGGAAGTTGGAAATTGATTCCATTGATCAAAATGACCATGTTCACACTCAAAACAACCAAAACAACCTCTCTAATTGCAGCAATTAGTTCAAAATGATAAGGAATGGTTTGGCTGTCTGATTGCCATAGGGGGAGATATACTCCCCGTAATTCAATGAAATTTCAATTGACTCTCTATCGATTGAAGCCTAGGAACCCTTAGCAAATCATCAGAGAACTTTCCCAAGGTCTTTAGAGAGGATTTGAATTCTTCTTTCTCGATTTTGCACAGTGTAAAAATATGGGAGGTATAGTGAATTGTTAACTTCTTCTACACTTGATTTTTTTCAAATTCCTCCTACACACTTCTTCTAAGGACCAATCTGAGCAAACTCAAGCTCACATTGGAGTTCCCATAGCAAGGAGCAGATCAATTCAATCAAATCTATAAGGATCTTGAAGAGGAGTTGGTCCACCCATTGATCCACTCAATCCCAAGGCCTAAGAATTTCAACAGGGCTTCGTCCCCACTAAACGAAGCTACCTCATCGATCTCGAGTGCCGATGATCACCTTCAGCAAGGTATGTGATTTTTTGATCACTAAACTCAATGTGGTGTGGAGCTTTGTGAAGGAAATCTTCACCTCATCGAATTTGGCTGTTGGATTTGCCGTTCTATCTCTCTAGATGGTATGGGTTAAATTTTGTGTGATTACATGCTAGATCAAGCTTGGATCTTCCCCTTGATCATGGGCGATCTATGTTGATCAAGGGGAAGAACTTGGCTCATCTCAGTCGTCCATCCGCGCATTTTAGATGGATGGCTGAGATTATTTAGCACATTTAGTAAATCCATTTATCTGTTTTAAACCGTAGGAGAATTCTCAGTCGTCCGATCTTTGATCGGACGATAGGGAATATAAGTGCGTGCACCACTGCTGCCTTTGTGAGGTGACAACTTAAGTTATCCCCTCACGGTGTGACACGTGTAAAGTGCGCTGACCACCACCGTCATGCGTTGCGCCATGAGCTAAGGATTAAGTAGGGATTAATTAAACAATTAATTACTTCCTAATTAATTCAAAGAACTTCTAAAATTTATAATTTCTAGGGTTAATTTTAGGGGATGACCTCTATCTCCCCTAATTTTCTTGAGATTTATTGAGGGCTTAATTGGGAAAATTGCTATTTCATTCCCTAATTACCCCTTTCATGAAATTAAGGGCAATTAAGGTGTGACTAGTGGCTTTACCCTATGATTAGGGCTGATTAAGATCAGATCTAATAAATAGAAGATTTATGGAATAATTTTGAGGAATTCCCCTTAAGCTATTCCCTAAACTCTCTCTTATCTCCTTAATATCCTCTTAATTAAGGGTTAATTCATTAGTTATCTCCTTAAATCAATTTTCAAAAATTCTAAAAAGTTCAAGAACTTAATTAATCTAATTTGGATAGATGCTTATGTGTTCAATAGCCTAAGTTCAATTAAGGAAATCAAAATCCAATTCACATGTGTGAAAGAGTATTTTGAAATTACTTAAGCTAAACCTCTTTATTTAATTAACTTTTAATTGTGAGCCAAATTGTAGTAGGCCTTTCCATTATTAGGTGCATTACAAATTTAAATTTCTTGTGGGTTTTATGTCATCTCATTGGCACATAATTATTTAGTTAATTCTTTTAAGGTGGTTTATGTAAGGGTTAGTTAAGACATTTAATTCATACCTTAACCTAATCAACATATAAAAATAAATCTAATTGTCTAAAAATTAAAAAAAATATAAAACACAAGTGGTAATGGGTTAGGAACAACAAACTCATCTCACCTTTTCAAAATTAAATCAAACTTCAAACTAAACAAAAATCATTTTGAAATTCACTTTGATTTATTCTAAATTTTCTTATTCTATAAGAATGTCTTTAGGATTTAAGTAAAGTGAGTTGGTTTACATGCTTTCATTATTTTGGATCTTTCCCAACATGTTAAGTTGTATTCCATGTGATTTTATGCATTCATAATTTTATATTTCAAATTTTAAAATGAAATTGTTTACTTTATGTCAAATGTGCATATGTTGGCTAAAGTAAAATATGAGTGTCTATTATTACTACTAAATCCAAATTATTTTCAAAATACATAAATCAAATATCAAATCTGAAAGTGTGCTATTTATACTTTAATTATAAGCTTGCATGTGATTAATTATAAAAGCATGCTTAGCATAGATTTCCTTTATTTTTTATGTTGGTATAGTTTTGAATAGGACTTAGTAAGATGTAGGGTTCATTTGAAAAGAACCCAACATACTTAATTCCTTACCCTATTCATCCCTATGCTCTCACATAAGAAGGGTTGCCTATACTTGCATGCACAAATTGCATAAACAAAAATGAATCCATTAAACAACTTTTGCATTTTCTTTTCTATTCCATTTCTTTTATATAGATGTTTGTACTTAAGGAAAGTGGTATATTAGTCTGTACAACCCCGAGGTTGTCAGGATTTAAGTAGCCCTAAGTAGGTCTTGTACCTTACACCTCTAGTTAACAATGGCGTTGTACTCACTTATTCCTTTCGTACTTTCATGTATGTATATGAAATTTTGGACAAGGAAAATATTTTCTACTTAAGAAAAATCATGCATATTCAACTTATAAATTTTCTTAAATGTATTACTTAGCATGCATCATAAAGTGTGTTAACTACTCTCATTTGCATGTATAGATATGCTTAAGGTCCATCCATATGCATGTTATATATGTTAGGAAAAAAATGAAGTAATATATGTTATGTGAATTTTCATTCATTTTATTTAATCTTAAAATGTCTTTCTTCTTGGATAGGTTTGTTTAGAGTTCATCTAAACTTAGGATTAATCAAAAGATGTAATCAAAACATTCTCCTAAATGAAACTAAAATATGAACCTACTTTAGAAATTACTTAGGTTAGGGAAGGAAAGAGAAGTTCTCTTCTCTTTCCCTCTCTTCATAACTTTGTGATTAATTGTGGGATTCACTTAAAACAAATTAAAACATGAAATAAAACTAATAAAAAATACTTAAACAACTTAAATGAAACCCTCCTCTAAGATGAACATGCTCTTCACACTTAGAAAATTTAAACCCAAAGTCCTAAGCTAAGCATACCACACAAGCCTTCAAAGCACAAACATTAGCCTAAGTCATCACTTCTAGCCTTAGGTTAGATTGGTGCATGGTTTGATATTATGTTTTGTTTTGTGATATACGTTTTAGACTATATTTTAGGGTGTATGCTCGTAGGATGAATGGTATGACATTCTTAGTCAAACTATTCTTAGGGAGTGTGCTTAAGGGCGCTATTATAAATAAAAATATAAATGACTTTACTTACAAGTGCTTTATACCCCTAAGCATAATCTATAGGCTAGGTGGAATTAGTCACCCATGTGCGGGGTGATAAGTCTAATATACATGCTTGGGATTTATGTGGTGTGATTTAGCTAACCTTTATTTTGCAGGTGTTAGTTAGATTTCTACTTTTCCTTTTCATGTAAAAATTTGTATAATTGGGATTTTGGAATGATTTGTTATGAGGATTAGGATGAGCATTGGTCATAAGATCCCATCTTATGTACCATGTGAAGCCTTGGAGCATCCACCTTCCAACCATCCAAAAGAATGAATTAAAAGAAGAAAGAAGGAAGAAAGAAGAAAGAAGAAAGAAGAAAAGAAGAATAAAGCTTGAAGACCCCCATAACAATGAATTCCTTTGCTTAATTGTAATATTCATTTGTAATCCGGGTTATATAAGGGTAGAGCTTGGCTATCCATATTTGATATTTTTGGGTTTATGCGGTGGTGCCCGACCACAATAGCTATTTTTTCCTTTTTGCGATTGGCTTTATAAATTGTTTGATGATTTGTTTAGCTTTTGCATTAAGTGGCATGCTTTTTCTAGTTTCTTTCTTGCTTTGATGTATGGCATGGATGAGGATTAGGCTCTTTAGGAAAAAAATAAATCTTTTACCCTACTTAATAACTCAAATAAAAATTAAACAACTCATAACCTCACCTAAAACTTAGGATTAAAATCAAGATAAAAGAATTAGCAATCCCTTAGCTGGATGAGCATTTCTTAATAATATCATGCACAAATGTATCTTATTTCACTCTTGATTGGAGGGCTTCCATCTTTTCCAAAGAACTTTGGCTTGACTTGTGAAAGCCATGGTGGAAACTCACCTCCCCTCTTCTCACTGATTTTGTCCAATCATCTTCTTTCTCACTCTTTTGATCAATCTCATTTTGATCTTCAAACATAAACCAATCGATTGATAGTCCTTTTTATTTAAATCTTCAAAGACAATGATCATTTACCTTAATCGAGAGTTTTCTAAGGGATCCCATCCCTTGGATGTAATTAACTATGGGGCTTGCCCCTGTAGGGAACTTAACAAACCTGGTTTAAAATAAACCCTACTTTACTTTTCTATGTAAAGTAGGGGAAGAATCTTTGATACATATGCAGACCCAACGTCCTTAAGAGTCCTTATTGAAATAATTAGGTCCATTAAAGGGTAGTGACTTCTATCTCTCGAGATAGTATACTATTCCTTGATGATGTACCCAATCACCTGAATAAGCACATATGTGGATCTACACAGCATCTTAAAAAGATGAATTTTTATAAGTCTCCTCTTTCTTTTCACCACAAATTTGAAAGGTGACTCCTATAAGAGATTTATTCACCACAGCCAACAATGGGTCACTCCAACGGTTATTCCTTGCTTTAGAAGATGTAAGTATGTTACGCCTTCTTCCTAGCACAACCGTTGCACACCGGCGAGTAGCCCTAGGTCGGATAGCACCTGTCGAGCCAATGACAAACTATCTCGGTGATCCGTTCTGCTTTAGGGAGATGTAAGTCTACAAACCTTCCTAGACTGATCGTCACACACTGACTGGCACCTTAGGTTGGTTGGTGTTTACTATGCTGATAGTGACCAACCTGGTGGGTACACCACTAAAGATAAATATAAGTCTGCTACACTTTCTCCTTGAGTATTCCATCGTATACCTACATGCATTACTTTCTTCATGGATCAGGATAACGCCCCTAATGGCACTTCCCCTGTGGGAAATCTATTTGGATCATGTCCTTTGTGACCCCATTTAGATAGTACCCAAGTTACTACTAGATTGGACAGTCCCCCTTTCCTAGTAACCATCCCTGTGGTTGGAGAATTCATCCCATGGATGTGCAGATTCTCCTTTTGTCTAGTAAATTTGAGATAGGTTAAGGATGACAAAGCCCCTTCTCAGTGTGGTCCCTCGCGCAGCAACAAGATCCACGAGAACAAATAAGAAAAATATATATATTCACTTGTGATTAGCAGAACTCCTTCAGTGGCACCTTTCCCAAGCAAACATCCTATCTTTAGGGCAGTGTCAGCAAAACCCCTTATAGGAATCGCTTGACTACTCTTGAATTGAGATAAGTCCCCAATGACACTCTCTCAATAGTCGCCCTTAGGTCAAATTTGACTTGTTGTGCCACCGACAAGTCACCCCAGTGGTTGTTCTTTATTTTGGAAGATGTAAGTCAGTTATGCATTCTTTCCAGCATGATCCTTGCACACCGACGGGCAGCCTTAGGTCAGGTTCGATTTGTTGTGCTACCAATAGGTCATCCTAGCGGCTGTTCTTTGCTTTAGAAGATGTAAGTCTACTACGCTTTCTTTCTAGCACATCCTTTGCACACCGAAAGGCACCACTTAGGTCAGATAGTCCTACCCCTTGGCCAGTAGACTACCCTTTGGATTGGTAAATTTGAGATAGGCCAAGCCAACATTTCCCCTTCTTAGCATAGTCCATTGCACACCAACGGGATTCATAAATCAAATCAAATTAAATTAATTTTGACTACTCTTAAGCTAACATAAGTCCCCAGCAGCATTATTGACCTCACTTTTGGAGTGAGTTCTCAATCCCCTCATCTTAGACTTAGGGGTCTTCTAGACACTAAGATTTCTTTAGTCATAAGACACTTCTAACAATTAGGTGAACATTTAACCTAAGCTAAGAGACTTAGAAGGGTTAACATAAGGTTAGACTATGCCTTAAGGGTTTGGACAATCCACCTATTCTATAGCCTAAGTCTATGTTCACCTTTTTAAGCTATAACCAAACCTCAAATCTAAATCCAAATCCAAATCCAAATCCAAGTTCCAAGACAAATGATTGAAGTCCATAATAAAATCCAAATTCAAAAATAACCCAAGTCCTATGATTTTATCTTATGGACTTAGCCTTAGCCAAATTCAAATCAATCCAAACTCAATTGATTTTCTTAAGTATCAATTCAACCCTTCACTCAATCAAACTTACAATCAAATCCTATTCCAAACCCAATTTTCCAAATTCAAAATCAACCAAAATCCTTCCTAAGTCCTTTGAATGAATTTCATGAACTTAGCCAAAATCTAAATTCAAATCAATCCAAAATACGTTGATTTTCTCATAAATTATTTATATCTTCAATCATCTTCCTAAATATAAATCAAATCCACATTCAAATGATCAAAACTAAATCAAACTAAATCAAATCATATCAAATCCCTTTCTAAGCCCTATGACCTACCTTCATGAGCTTAGCCAAATCTTAACCCAAATCACTTCAAACTCAATTGATTTTCTCATGAATCAATCATATCTTCAATTATCTTCACAAATTTAAATGAAATAGACATTTAAATGATCAAAACTAAATCAAAATAAATCAAAATCCAAACTTATGCCACATGACTCAACTCCATGGACTTAGCCAAGTTCTCTCATTCCAAAATCCAAATTCAATTGATTTTTCATAAATCAATTATTCCATCAAATATCTCTCCAAATATAAATGAAATCTATAATCATCAAGACAAATCAAAACCAACACAAGTCAAACCCAACTTAACCCATTTAACTTGAAATATTCAAATGAACCAAAATCCATTTGAACCCAAACCAATTGCAATTAAATTTATATATCAATCCCAAATACATATATAAACTCAACTAAACCAAACTCAACCCAAAATCAAGCCAACTAAACCCAATTGGCTCACTTAACCCAAAGTGACCAATTTGACATATATGAACCAAAATCTAATTCAATCCAAACCAAAATGAATTAAGCTAATCCAAACTTAATGACATGATTGTTGATCATCCTAGGTTGATCAATTATCATAAATTGGGTCAAACCAAGTCAACCTAGCCCTTGACCAAGTCAACCCTTTAACCCATATGAACCTAAACTAGCCAAATTGCAACCTAAGATAAATCTCTTGAAACCAAAGATTCATGCCAACTCAAAATTAATATTTGAACATGACTTGACCTATAATTGAGCCAAACCAAACCCAATTAGCCCTCTTGACCCAAGTTGACCCAAGTTGACCTAAAAGACCAAATTAGGTCAAATCAAAATATAAACCAAATTGATTGCAACCAATGGCTCAAGTTCATTCTAAATTGATTGTTGAACTTGACCAAAGCCATGATTGGAACTAATTGACCTAATTGAACCCAATTGACCTGCTTAGCCCAAATTGATCTAAAGGGTCAATTTGGCCTAAATCAAAACCAAACCCAAATTGATTAAAACCTAAGCCTACAATCATTCTCAATTGGTCAACCAAACCTAACCCAACACCTAACCCAGGCCAATTTGTCTAATTTGGTCAAATTGGTCAAGTATTTGACCCATTTGAACTCAAATGAGTCAAAAATCAAATCTAAGCCAAATCAAACCAAACCAATGACACCAGCACACTCCAAATAGTCATATGAACTTGACCCAACCCTTGGTTTGACCTAATTTGACCAATTGGTCAACCTAACCCATTTTGACCAAATTTGACCCAAATGGATCAAATTGAGCCAAACCTGACCAAATGAACTCTAAATCACTTGAAATTTGGGCTAACCCACTTTTGACTCATTTCAAATCTGTCCAAATCAAATTTAATGCTAAATGACCAAGATAACCTTGGGCTAAGGATGTCACATGAGACAAATCACCCCATATAAATGGTCATTTCCATTCGTTGACCACTTGGCATTCTCCCATTGGTTCACCTAAGCTCCTAGGACACTGTCCAACCTTACCCAAAGGTGGTTGGGTCAGCCATGACCCATGGGGAGGTGAAATCACCTCACCTCCCCTATTGGAGCATTTGAAACCACCTAGGACATCCACTATCCCTCTTGGCAGCCACCTCCCGCCTTGGCCACTCAAACCGAGCCACGTAAGGAGAATCTCCACCACTCCTAGCCACCACTGACGATCAAGCATCCACAAGAAGACAAACTTGCCTGAGCCATCTGATCCAAGGGAAGGGGGTATACACCCTCTCATTTCCACTCAAGCTCGCACACTTGCATTCCTCAGAGCCATAGCTACCCAAGATGAGCTGCCATATACCTTCCCCAAGCTCCCAAGCTCACCTGACATTCTCCACTCCTGATTTTCTTCAAGCTGAAATAGGGGAGCCATTTTCTCGATACCATTTTCTCAAGGCTTGATCAAAGTGCAATTAACTTTGCACACACCATCCTTGGAGGTAGTAGAGCAAGATCAAATCACCTCCTGAGCTTCCCGATGATCGAAGGGTGGACTTCGATCAACATTGACTACCTACGTCTCATGTGTTGGCCTTCCAAATAAACTACCTCAAATTGGTGCACACGCTGATCAGTAGAGCTTCATATCTACTAGATGAAGCTTCCCCAATTGGATTTGGCACCGACCTTGAGCTCCAATGAGGTATGCCATTGAAACTGATCCTTATTTGAAAATGCATTGGAATTTTTGAAGAAAACTTTCACCCCATGCAATCTTGGCCATTGTATTCCTTTGGATCCTCCTTGCAAAGTGTGGGATCGATTTAAGATCGATCTGAGCTCGGGTGAGCTCGAATCGATCGAAGGAAGGCAGATGGTGTTTATCTTCTGTCGATCGATGGACGAGGGATCACACACGGTCCATTCCATGTGATTGGACAACTCACAAGAAAGCGCATTCTACCACTGTCATGCAAGCGCTGACTAGGATAAGTTTAAATAACCAATCTTGTGATGCCATGTGAAAAGCATGCCACATCAATGCGTCACATGACGCTGATGGGATTAGGGGTTAATTAGGCCTAATTAATGTGTTTTAATGGCTGAAACTTCTTAAAATCATAACTAATTGTACAAAATCATAAAAATATAAATAAATTCTCATTTTAGAGGTATTTCAGAGAGGAATTTATTAAAAATATTCTTAATTAATTTTAAACATTAATTAGAGCTTAATTAAAATTTAATTGAAAATTAATTAGCTTAATTACTCTTTAATTTATTAAGTAATTAATCCCAAACTTTGTGGGTTAATTCGATGGGATGACCTCTGCCTCCCATAATTTTCTTGGGATTTGTTGATTAATTAATTAGGAAAATTGACTAATTAAGCTTTAATTACCCTCCTAAGTTAATTAATCATTAATTAATCACATGAACAATAAAATGTCAATTTATTAAGTGGTTAATCACCATCCAATCGGGAATGGACAATGGAATGGGATTGAGGTCTCCCCATAGTCTATTTCCTTAAGTTTATTTCAGTAATCAAACTAATCAAGGCTTAATTAACTAATTAAATTACTTAATTAATTAAAATAAAATTATAATCACATCATAACTTGATTAATTAAGTCATGGATAGACCCTTAGGTGTTCAACAACCTAAGGAAACCCTAAGGAAATTATAGTTAACCCACATGTGTGTGTGTGGGGGGGGTGGATTAGAAGAGTACTTAATTAAGTTTCTTAACTTAATTAACCATTAATTATGAGCTAATTACATTAGGCCTTTTCATTTCTTAGGATCATTGCTGATTTAATTTCCAATGTATGTGCATATTATGTTGGCTCATAATTGTTTGGCTAATTATGCTAAGGCAACATAAGAAAGGGTTAATTAATGAAATTAATGCATATTACAATCTAATTAACCCATGAAATCAACTTACTTATTTTTTAATAAACTAAATCAATTAACAAACATGGGAATGGGTTAGGATCAACAAATCTCTTCTCACATCCTTAAATCAAATCAAAACATGAAATTAAAAATGACATTAAAGAAGCTTTGGTTTACCTTAATTGATTTTATTTGATATGATTATCCTTAGGAATTAATTTAATTGAATGAAATCATGTGTTTATGTTTATTTATTCCTTTCTAATCATATTAAATGTTGTGTGTCATTTGAAAAGATGCATTCATCTTTTCAAAGTTAAATTAAATCAAATGGTTTTTATTTATGCAAACTTCATGTGTTAGATTAATTTATAATATGTGTGGCTATTATCACTAATAAATTGAAATTCATTTTCAAAAAATTTATAAATCAATTGCATTGATTACAGTGAAAGTAGTTATGGATACATATAGGTTTGCATATGCTTATAGCTTAGATATATGAAGTAAAACTTTCCTTTCCTTAACTCATATGTAGTTTCACATGTATTTGAATGTTAATAAGTATATAGTCCGGACATCCCAGAAATACGAAGCTTTAGTTAGCCCCAAGGATGTCATTTGAGTACCTCACTTCCATGGTTAACAATGACACGTACTTATTTTTATTTCATTTACATGTGTTCCTACATTAGAATTTGGATAGAACTTTACTCCACATGCATAAATATTTCAATCAAATAAAAATACAATATTTGCATGATTTTTTGTCCTTTATTTATGTATACATCCATATGTATTTGAGAAAAGCAAGTGTTTAGTCTGGGCATCCCAGGAATACGAGGCTTTAAGTATCTCCAAGGAGGTCATTTGACTACCTCACTCCCCTGATTAATAATGGAATGTTCTAGCTTATGTTTCTTATACATGTGTGTGTATTTAATAATGGAATTAGAACCCTTTTTCTTTTATCAAGGATACATGCATTCATAATTAATTAAGTGATTGAATTAGTTGTTCATGTGATTTAGAGCTTTCTTTCTTACATTCATGCATAAAAATTTACATATGTTTGAATTCAAATGGGTATATAGTTTGGACATCCCGGGAACACGAGGCTTTAATTAGCCCCAAGGAGGTCATTTGATTACCACACTTCCCAGTTAACAATGACACGTACCTATTTAATTTCATCCCTATGTATGTATTTATAATAATTTAGATAGATCATTGAACTAATATGATTAAATAATTCAATCACATGAAAAGATTATAAACTCCAAATACATGTATGTATTTGCCATATAAGTGTATCAAAACATATTTGCATGAATAGATACACTTAGGATTAAATCATATGCATACATATGATGGAAAGGAATGATTTAGCATGTGTCATGTGATAGTACTCCAATTAGATTAATCTTAAGATGCTTTTCACATTGAATAGAATTATTTAAAGTGAACCTAAACTTAGGATTAATTTAAAAATGTGTAATAATTCATTCACTAAAAAGAACTAAATCAAATTAACATGCTTTTGAAAGTGGCTTAAGGTAGGGATGAAAAAGGGCAATCCTCTTTCTTCTCTTCATAACACTTAGTTGCTAAGTGTAATAAAATGAAACAAAAGAAAACACAAATTAAAATTCCCAAATCAATTAAACAACTTCAAGTGAAACCAACTTTTCATGTTAAATTGAATCCTTCTATTTTAAAGAAGAACCATGAGTTTTAATTCAGGTCCTATAAAATAGCTGTAAAACTAGGATTTATTTGGAATCCTTTTTATTTTGTATTTTTATTTTACTTGTAAAAGCATGCTTGTTTAGGTTAATTTTTTTGTGTATTTTTATTTTTTTTTAATTTTAAAATTAAAACAAGTTGTTTTTTTAAAACATTAGCAATAGCTTTTACGTATTTTGAATATTTTTAAAAATAATAAGAAGGATTTAACTTTATTTTTGAAATATGATTAAAATTTTATGTAATTAAATAATATAATATCTAAATAATAATATAGTAAAATAAAATATACAGCATTAGTGTTTCTAGAGAAAAAAAATACAGACAATTAGAGAGATAATATTATCATATTTATGATAGTAAAATATAAGCAGACAAATGTGAAAGTTACGAGCTTTGATTTTAATTAATCAATCTATTGAAAATAATGAGTTAAGTTGGACATTTTTAATGAGGTTGAGTAAAATTGTAAATTTAGAGTGGAAAAAATTCCTAAAAATTTATAAATTTTTGAAAAAAAAATTGAGGATGGGCAGTTACTCACATTAAGATAAAGATAATTTCATCACTAAAAATAATTATTACCAGCAATCTGTCATCATAATTATGATGTTTACCACTATTATTGTTAACCAGCGCATTGCCATCGCAATCACTTCTCCGATGATTGCCTCCACCACAATATAGAAATAAAAATAATATATATTAAGATATCAAATATATTTTTTATTTGAAATTAAAATGTAAATTAAATAAAATAAAAAGTAAAATTTATCTCAAACGGTATCTTATTCACCCTTTAAAAAAAGTTATATGCTTTAGAATTTGATGCGCGTTTGATATTCAGACTATTACAAGCTTAATTTTATGTTTTTATCAATGATCTTCTCTCTATATGACCTTCCCATCATCATTTACTTTTGATATTAGCAACAAATTTCTCCACGAATGAATAGTGTCTGTCCCCACCGAGTTTTGCAGATCAAATTCGGTGCAATATATGTACAGTTCAAAGGTTTTTGATGTGCAGAAATAACCAATCAGGAGTAATTGTGCATATTCCAAATAGTCGCTGCATCACTATGCTTTATTTAAAGAAAAAGACGCCATTAAAGGTGACTGCGAGAGATGTGGCTACATGTGGACGATCTATCGTTCAGCTATATATATATATACTTGAAAGATTGATCTATTTTCTGAAGAAATTATTACGTACGTTGTTTACGTTTATATTTTGCTATATACTGATATACACAGAAGAGGGTACATGAGTTTTTCATAAAATTTTAGAGAATTTTTTTAATTTAAGTATGCTTTAAAACGTAATTAATAAATTAAGTATCGTTAAAAAAAATTTAGATATAGATAGCCATTAAATTAGGCCATTAGTGTCTTGTCAAATTTGGCGTTGCGGTGTCACGCCGTATAGTTGAAGCGAGACGCAAATAAGTGATCGACCGACCGACCTCATTCGTGAGCCAATCTAATCCGCGATCCGAGCTCTCATTCTGCCATCCGAACTCTCCACGCGAGCCACCGACCCCGTTCCTCCCTTTCGAGCACGAGCACCTTCCTCTCCAACCTTTCCGGCAGCCATTGGCCTTGCTCTAACTGCCGACATTGCTCCACCTCGCTTCTTGTTGGACCGATGACGGTTTTTTGCTCGACAGTCGCGTCCGCTGCGTTCGACGGCTTTCCTCTCCATCTAACAGCCCTTGGAACCCAACATTAGCTTCCAACGGCTTCATTCCTTTCAGGGAAGTTTCCTGCGGTGAATTCTGTAGTTCTTAGCGCACATTGCTGTCATTTTTCGTAAACACACAGTAAATCCCTAATTTTTCTCATTTATAATTAATTAGATTGTGTGTATTAGGGCTTAGAGTTGTGGGCTTAGAGTTGTGTACTGGGATTTCAATTTAGGGCTTAGAGTTGTGGTTAAGGGATTTGATTTGTAATTTTGGGTGATAATACAGTCTTTAACGTTTAATATATGTCGGGTATATAATTAAAAATGGTTGTGAAATATTTAGGGATGATATGTGTAGGATTTGAGTTATTGCAGTTGGCCTATAAGATTAGAGCCAGTTACCTTTAGAGAAAGTCACCTTAGAAGGAGGCGTTCACATAACGTGTCGATTGAGTTAAATATTGTTTAATTTATGTAGTCTCTACTACAAATAAATTTGAACGCGCGATATTTTTTTAAATTTAGGGAATACTGATAATATTGGTTATTTTTCAGTTATTTGAGAAATGAGTAGAGAGTTTGTTTCATTGATCCTATTCTATGGAGTCAAACTAAGTGTCGATGAGCAGTTCATTCCAAGTTATGTAGGTGGTTGAAATCGTCCAATTAAGGTTCCGCGGCACAGCACCTTATTGGAATTAAAATAAAGAATTATGAGGTTCTTGCACATTGATTCAGAGCATCACACTGTCAGTCTAACATGTCGTTATCCGGTGGGTAACAGATTTATAGTGTGTGCTATTTCTGATGATGAAGTTTGCGATGTTACACTGGACGAAGCTTCTCGTCAGATATTAATGTTATATGTGAAAGTTGAGAATGCTAATGTTACATCCACATCAGCTGATCCGGTGTTAAGGTCAGCAGATATACGATCGATGCATATACAGGATTTCATCGCACTTGCTCCTGTGGTGATATAGAGCAGCTTTGACGAATTGATTCCTAGGTAATACCTTCTTTATCTTTCTCTATTTATACTGTTAATATTTAATAACAATGTGTGTCATCATACTTATGAGTGTTGTGGCAGCGATAATGTTATTTATCGATCAGAGGTGCCTCAGAGTGCTATAGGCGATGATGTGTATGAGACTATGAGTAGTGGCTAAAGTAGTGACTCTTTGCAGGATATCAGTGATGATGATTGTTCACCAGGGTTAGAAGCTACTATGGGCTCCGAAAAATTTGGCCAGCTCTTGATGAAGAGTAGTTTAAATAATTTTGAAGGCACATGAGATAGTAGATAAGATTTACAGATCCTCATTTGGTGAAAACTTTAGATCTAGTTCTAGGTTTTCTATAGGCGCAAGCCCCTATAATTAATTACCCATCTCAATAAGTAAGAGAGAACTTTTGATTAAGGCTAGTCATTAGATCATTGAATGCGTATCATATAGTAGTAGCATATAGAGTTTTAGAATTTGAGATATGAAATTCATCATTTAAGTTTAAACCGGATGGTTGGGGGAATAATGACGTGCCCGATCTAGATCTTATGATTATGTCATCCCGGGCAGTCGCGGTCCCTAGTCTACTTAGTCAAAGGAGGTAGTCGAGCTAACCTGATAGAAGGATTCTCATCAACAACACATGGCTTACGTCATCCAAGAAATCCTTGTAGACCTGTGATGGTGTTTGTCTAAGGAGACAATCTTAAGTCTACCTTAGCTGACAGAGGGTTGTTTGCTTAATTAGTTATTTCGACGATTTTTGAAAATCATAATTAGAATGAAATCCCTTGATTTTTGATGAAAGGAAGCCCTATAATTTTTATAAATTTTGATTTAGTATCGTCTTTTATATGCTTATACAAAGAGTTGCAAATTCAGTGGCGAAGAAGGCGTTTTGATATAGTTTCACACACTTCTTGCACTTAGTTTACTTATTGAGTTTTTATAATTTTTCAACTTGATTATGCTCAATTTATATCAATTTTGATAATTTATGCCGATTTCAACATTTGTTGCTTTAGCCCTACTTATGCTTATTAGCTAGCATAGTAATCACCTCCATATTCTTATAAGAGTTATTAAACTAAATTTGGATTCATCCTTATATTTTGAGTTTATTACCAGTTTATTATGAGTTTGACATTAGTCCCCCTCCAAATTCTAATTAAAGCTTGTTTAATTTTGAGAAATTTGTAAAAAAAGAGAACTCACTTTACTGCTTCAATTTAAGCCATAGAGAATTGCAATTAGAGTTTGTAAGTTTAATATTAGCATCCCTCAAATTTCACTTAGATTTTAAATAAACATTCTATTCTTCTCAAAATTTGCTTTAAAAGGCTCCCCCTTTTCCTTGTTTGATAATTTTAGTTTAAAATTAGCTGCAAGTTTCCTTATTTAGCGCTCCTAAATCAGCTCATTTTACCCTCCCATTTTTTTAAGTCAAAAGATTTTGACAAAATTTCGGCAGCCTCCTAGCATCATCCCCATAGAGCTGCATCGTAGTGTTTTTTGGCCTGCATCGTGCCTTAATGTGGCAGTGGTGTCTTCGATCAGACGATTTTCATCTCGTCTCCCTCTTGAGCACAGACCTTGGGACTGAAAAGAGACAAATGCGATATATATTCATTTCCCCCCTATTTTTTTTCTAAGTCTAAAAATTAGACTAAATTTAGGTAGCATTTTGTCTAGGGGAGTGACATCTAACAGGTGTTTGGTTTACTCGGTACGCCCTCTTGAGCGTAGCGAGCGGTTTCTTGTGAGACCATAGCCTATTTTTTCATCCCTCGTGCCCTCTTGAGCTGTGAAAGGCCTTCAAAGAAAACATCTGATATATATATATCATCATAAATCCACATGTTCGACTTATTTTTGCGGGATAGTGCTCGACAAAGGAATGAGTTGGTTATTGGGAATGCAGAGGAAAAGAATCAAAATCAAAAAATTCAGCCTCGACGATGTTCTTCCCGATTTTCGTGGCGAAGGTAATAAGACTAAAAGCAAGAATCTGGAAAATCGAAAGAAGGATTCGTCTCTTGACGATTTTCTTCCCTCGGTGGCGAAGAGCTCTGAGGAGTCGACAGAAACCGGGAAGAATTTTCTCTTGACGATGTTCTTCCCTCGATTCACTGGAAATACCGGAAAGGCTAGGGTGTCGGCGAAGCGAAAGAAAGTCGCTCTTGATGATGTTCTTCCCATTTCTGGCAAGTGGAAGTGGAAGGGGCTATGAAATTGAAGGAAGAATTCTCTTGGCGATGACGATCTTCTGCGACATGGCTGGAACGGTGTCGACTTAGGAAACCGAAGGAAGAATTCGTCTCTTGATGATGTTCTTCTCCCGATTCATGGCAAAGTGCAAATTGGATGAAAAAAAAGGTTGCGGGCTGCAGGAATGGCTGGACGGGCCGAGAGAAGGATGGATGGGTCGTGGGAAGGCTGGACGGGCCGAGGAAAGGAGGCTGGTGGGTTGGGTGCGGGTCGGGATGGAATGGGAGTGGGCCGGCGGGCTGGGCACGCGGGTCAGACAGTGCGCGTGGGTTGGAGGAGCGGAAGGTGGGCCACGGATTGGGTCGTGCGGTTTGTGCGCAGCGGGTTGGTCACGCGGGTCACAGGTCTGGCGCAGAACGGGCCAGAGCGGATTGCGGGAGACATACGACGGAGCGGGTCATGCGCGGCGCGCGTCATTCAGGTCGCGCGCGGCAGCAAAAGCCGTAGTAAACGAGCAGCAGCCGGTCGTCGGTCTGAACAGGTCGCGGAGTAGGTGGATTTGGCAGGTCGGCGAAGCGGGCTGCGGCGCGGAGAATCGGAGCGCGACCGGCGGGAAATTGTGCGGAAAGGGGGATTCGGTCGGTGGGATTGGCCGGAACAGTGGAATTCCTCCTAAGCGGCGGCGGCGGCGGCGTGGTTTTATGCGGAAGAAAATTCGGAAACCGAGAGAAAACAAAATCTTGAAAAGGGAGAGGATTATCTTTTTTGGGGGAATTTCTTTTCTTGAACCGTGAGGGGAGAAAATGGGGGAGAGTGATTTTCAGTTTTTTTATTTGAATTAGGGTAGTTTTTTCAAAAAACTGAAAATAGGAGTTAATTTGGGGATTATTTTTAAAATAATTTTAAATTTATTAAAATTTTAAAGTGAATTTAGCGTAGATAAATGCACATAGTCAATATATATATATATATATATATATATATATATATATATATATATATATATATATATATATATAAATTTATATATCGTTCGACATGCCGTAAAGCGTCGGAGGGTAGTTGGGTTAAAAGTCAATTCAACTCGAAATGTCGCCATTTTACGCTCGAGTTTCACGAGACTTTGTCGAATTGAGTACAAAGGTCTCATGATAAATTTTACATTCGTGATCAATTTCATGGAGAGTTTGACTTCGGTGCTACCGATATGGGTGCTATGTTGATCTTCGGCGGCGATCATTGATCATTAATCATACAATATGTATTCGATCTATGAATATGATGGTAAGTCAGTTTCGATTGGAGGTTTGAGTTGATTTGGTGATGTACATTTCGATTTGTCTTATTACTTCAAATCACTGACATTTGCATTTTCATTAATTGGCGTGGGCAGTCTCATTTGATAGATTTTGATATTTTGAACCGGCGTGATCAATTTCATAAGCGGAGATTGATCCTCATAACTTCATGCATATGTGCCGACATTATAGCTTAAATAATTGCTCATTATATTTTGTAATATTTATATTCTGATCAATTTCAACATTCTGAATGTGACGGTGAAGTCCTTTTATCGATCAGAGGTCATTTCGACCATTTTCGGTGATGTATAGTGTATTTTGACCTCAATTTGCGCACTATCACTTCCAAAGTTCGTCGATTTTGACTTGTGGGCTTGTCTTGACTTATGACACATATGTGGAGGTCAACAACTACTATGGTTGAAAATGTAGCCAGTCAGGATCTCTTAAAAAATCATTCATTATAGAATATTGATATTGAAGTCAAATATTATCTACTAACGAGTATGTACAGATATGTCAAACCACGAGAGAGTGGGACGATGATATTTACTTTGATGATCCATCTGCTGAAAATATCCTAACAGATGATGTTGAAATCTGAGGTGATCTTGTAAAAGGAATGTGTTTTACAAGTAAAAGGAGCCTTTAGTTTACTGTTATTGGATGGTGTATAATTATTTCAAATAGTTACCTCAAACCAGAAGAACTATCTTGTGATATATATATCACGATAATGAGAACATGTAATTAGCGCATTATAAATAGAGCGTGCAGGGGTGCTGGAGAATCTCAGGGGATCATCACGATGTATCAATGCATGAGTATTGGTGGTCGATAGTCGATTCTAAATTCATAGCTTATTTCATTATACTATAATCGGGGCATCAAATTGATGCGAAACTAGAGATTATAGGTATAATAGAATCAAAGTTTAATGTAAAAGTTTCCTATATGAAGGCCTATGATGCTAGGCGTAAGGCAATAAAAGTAATTTTTGGTAGTTGGAAAAAGTTTTATAGGACTCTCAATCTTTTCATGGAAGCAGTTTGTACTACTTTATCTTGTACAGTCTACAAAATTTAGTCTAACAGTACACAACGATTCTAGAGACTTTTCTGGGCATTTCGTCTTTCCATTTTGGGCTGGGGTAGTTGTCGCCCTGTCCTCAGTTTAGATGGTATATTTTTGTTAGGCAAGTGTCGTGGTACATTACTTACTGCTGTTGAAATAGATGAAAATAATGATTTGTTCTCTCTTGCCTTCGCTGTCATTGAGCTGAGTCGACTAATTCTTGCCTATGGTTCTTAATGTGTTTACATGATATGCTGCATGTGGTGTCAACTAAATGTGATTTATGCATAATATCTGATAAGCATGTTGGCTTGTTATGTGCGTGCAGAGATATTTTTCTATGGGACACTCACAGACACTGCTTGCGTCAACTACGTGAGAATTTAAAAAAGGTGCTACGTAGATTAAGAATTGGTGATGTTGAATTTATTTGCCAGAAAATGTATATTTGGAAATCGCGATGACATTTGAGTTTAATCCATATATGATAGATATAAAAATATGAAAGAAAGAAGCTCGCATGGCTGTAGAGCGAGACCCGATTAAATGTTGACTAGTGCGTGATGGGTGGAATGTATTATGGTACAATGATGACCAATGCATCCGAATGTTTCAATGGTGTTCTTAAATGTGCACGTGGTTTGTCAATTCAAGCGTTATCACTGTTATTTATTACAATTTAGTTGCACTGTTCATGAAAAAACTTTACACTGCAACTCAGCAGGAGGAGACCAATTTATATATGTTCACCCAAAGGGTATCAACCATGTTACAACATACTAAAAGGGAAGCCAGGCATTTCCCAGAACCGGTGAACATCAACCCTCGGGAGATGCACGTGTTTGATAGGTCAAGCCGATTATTTATAGTTGATTTATTAGATATTGGTCAGTGTAGCTGCAGTTGCAATAAGACATTTATATATCATTAGCCATGCCTGCATGCTATTGTTGCGCTGGGGTTTAGAAGATTAAACCACTTGACATATTTGTCATAGTATTACACTTTGCATCTGTATAAGCTGACATATTCAATTGAGTTCCACACTTTGCTTAACCATTCTGATTGGTCAGCTTACAATGCTGAGCAAAGTTTAATAGAATTGCTGCCACCTAATTTTTGTAAAAGGTCAGGTGGACCTCGTACCACTGGGTTCAGAAATACAATGAATGAAAACAGAGCTAATAGTAGTAGAACTTGTAGTCTATGCAAGATAGTTGGCTACTACAGGTCATCATGCTCACACAATGTCAACAGTACAAGGTATGTTGTAGTTACAATAGCAACCCGTTTATATTTTCTATGCCCCTTATTAGAATTTTTATGTAGGTTGTAGTATTCTCTTTTTTTTGGCTTACTTTACACTACAGTTTTTTATTGAAAATTTGTAATTGCTTGACACTGATTACTACATCTATTTTTTTTCAACAAGTACGATGGCCGATGAGCACCCCCACTCGTTAGACGTAAGTGTCGGGACCATGCTAGGCCTACACTGATTATTACATATGTTTATGTAGGCCTACAGTGTGCTAGTTAGCTATGTCTCATTTGCTTGGATCATCATCTACTTACTGCTCGGTTTGAGAGATGGTCTCCACAGATCAATACCTACCACCTTGTCGTTGCTGAAATGATAGTGACGCTTCAGGGAGTGGTGATGATCCTGGGTTTATGCATTGATGGGCCGCCTATTATTAGCCCAATTGTGATTGGTGAGGGGAAGAGGTGGCATAGCTGGCCAGACTATTGCGATGAGTTATTGGGTCGACATCCCTTACTAGATGTGGTGTATCACATTGACCTTTAGGATGGGTCAGGCACATGCGCAGACGTGCATGCCAGTGAGGTGGCTTAGGTAATTTCTATAGAGAGTCTTATGCCCATCTGATTGTTGAGGAGTACTGTAGGCACTTATGTGCCTATATTTTATTTCTTATTGAGTGCTTCCTACTACTAGACACGTCAGGATCCGAGGTCCATATGCAGTATCTTCCACTACTTAAGAACCTAGATTCATTTAGTACACTGTTTATAAGAGGAGCAGTTTTGGCGCACCTGTACAGGGAGTTATACGAGCCTACTAGGCATAGCAGGATGAGCAGTTCTGACACACATATATTTTATTTTTTACTGGGTGCTTCCTACTACTAGCTTACGTATGAGTCACAGCTGCCTTTCTTCTTGGCATAGGACTATCCTACACAGACTTCTAAAGATCTTGTATTGGAAGGTCACCATCAGCTACGTGATCGTCCACCAAATGCACTTGATTAGTGATAACAGCCTGGACATTCTCCCACTAACGTGCTCAGAAGAGACGGCCACAGATTCCTTTCCTCTCTCTCTCCTCTAACAACATGCAGTAATCACAGAGCCAAACACATGCAGATCATCCTCACCGCTAACTCTCAACAAACCTCCTAGACACTGCTGGATCTTATATTCCTTTTTCCCACAGCTAGCCTATATATATACCTTCCTACTGTAACAAGTTTGGCATATATACATATATAGATATATTTCCATTCTCTGCCTTCTGCTGATTTCACGTCTACATGCTATCAGAGCCATAAATTCCACCAGAAATGTCAGAATCCTCTTCTCCCTCCGACAGGACTATGGATACACAACAAGAAAGCTTCACCACGCTAACCATCCCACCCTCCTTGAAGTTTCTCATAGGAAATATGAAGCCAGTAGCTAATACTACTCTCACAGCGACAACTATGCCATATGGAGCTCACAAATTCACAAGCTATTCAAAGCAAATGGTTTCATCAGCTTCCTAGAAGGTACCACCCCATGCCCCACCAAATACTCTCTGGACAACAATGAACAACCTCAACCCAATCCCACAACATGTGGCAACTAATTGATCAAAACTTCTGGCACTCTACTCCACAATCTCACCATCAATTCTTCCCTACGTTCTTAACTTAGATACAGCTTGGACATCTGGACTACCTTGACAAAGAGACTATAATTAAACTCGCCAGTCAGTCATCCAACTCAAAAATGAACTTCATCACATATCTCTTCGCGACAAAACAATGACCAAATACCTTGCAGAAATCAAATCACTGGTTGATCAAATTTCAGCGGCCGGCTCCAACTTAGACCCCGAAGACATCATCCTCTATACCCTAAACGGCTTACCACCATCGTATCATGCGTTTAAAAGCGACCATACGCGCGAGATCGATCCATTAACATCGGCGATCTCTACTCTCTTCTGCGTGAAGAAATCAACATTTCCACAGATCACGAAAGGAACTTACTCCTCATCGCTCTCCAAGTCACCGAGGCAAACCGGAAATTTCATCACAAAAGCCAAGGACATCGATAATTCCTCCCCACAATCGGATGTCAGGCGGACCAAAAGCCGAGATATATCTACTCGAGCCACTCGTTGTCAAATCTACAACAAGCTCGGCCACTCCGCTCGCCTTTGCTGGTATCGTGCAGACACCATCAACTATCCCTCTAAAAATCCCTATGCACTCCAAGCTGACATCACACAGCAACCATCTGAATGGATATTGGACTCTGGAGCCTCCTCACATCTTACCAATGAACTGGATGCTCTTCAAAATCCAACCGAACACTCAGGATATCAATCGATTCCGTTAATGGTCGACAACACCCATTCTTCATCGAGGCCAAGGAATCCTTCCAACACCCAACCGTAAGCTCTTACTCAAATAAATTTTTCACACACCTCACTTGTCTTTCAACCTTCTATCTATCTCTAATCTCGCCACTGACAATAACTGCTCAATTACCTTTGATGCCGATGGATTTCACATAAAGGACCGTAACACACCAACTCCTCCTAACGGGCATAATGGACTATACTCCATTCCAAACACCGCAGCAGTACAGGCACTCTACTCCAAACCTACACCTTCGCATATATGGCATCAATGGCTCGGTCATCCATACAAAGACACTCTCCGAACCATCTCGCTCCAAAATAAGCATCTCCGCATTAAACCTATTTCTTTTCTCTGCAATACATGTATTCAGTCAAAAAGTTATAAACTAGTCTTCTCAAAATCCGTGACTAAGACCAAACATCCATTTGATCTTATTCATTCTGATGTATGGGGACCATCACCAACTATATCAATACATGGATACAAATATTACGTTATCTTCATCGATGACCACTCTCGCTTTACATGGATGTTCCCTTTAAACTACAAACATGAAGTAGCCTCCAAATTTCAACAACTACACAAAATGATACAAACACATTTCTCCAAGCAAATTAAAACCCTTCGCACCGATGGTGGAGGTGAGTTCATATTCACCACACTTCAAACATACCTCACCCACCACGGTATCATTCATCAATGCAGTTGTCCCAACACTCCCAAACAAAACGGAGTTGCTGAAAGGAAACATCGACACATCATCAAACTAACACGAACTCTTCTTCAAATCGCAAATCTTCCACAACAATTCTGGGCAGACGCCGCACTCACAGCCGTACATCTAATCAACCGACTACCTACACAAACTCTCTCTCTCTCTGATCACCTCATCAAGCTCTCTACAGGAAAACTCCTAATTACACTCACCTTAAAGTCTTCGGTTCCGCCTGCTTCCCCTACCACCACTCAACAACCACCAACAAACTATCCCCACAAGCACCTCTTTGCATCTTCATCGCTACTCACAGCATCACAAAGGCTATAAATGTTACAACCCAGTCACCAATCGCATTTTGATCTCCCGACACGTCACCTTTCAAGAAACACAATTCCCATACCCACCAAACAAAAAACCAGAAAAAGACCTATCAACCATACCACCACTACTCCTAACACCCATTCCCCACTCTAGTCCAAACCACAACGCAATCACTCCATTAACCACCACTATCAAGCCCAACCAACCAAACAATCACTCCCAAACAACACAACCAATAGCCACGGACCCCATACTCCAAGTCCCCCCAACCAAACACCCAATGCAAACCAGACTTCAAACCGGTCATCGAAAACCAAAAATCATTCTCGATCTACTACACCACCACATCCCAACCGAACCTACCTGCTATACCCAAGCCGTCAAACATGTTGAATGGCGCAAAGCCATGTCCGAGGAGTTCCTTTCCCTTCAACAACAAGCAACCTGGACACTAGTCCCTCTACCCACTAGTCAAACTATAATAGGTTGTAAATGGACGTACAAAACCAAACACCACTCCGACGAATCCATAGCTCGCTACAAAGCTCGCCTAGTCGCACAAGGCTTCAAACAAGAATATAGGATTCACTATCTCACCAGCCCGTTGCAAAATGCCCACCATCCGCCTTACTCCTGACCGCACTTCACCATCATTGGCCAGTTCAGCAGTTAGACGTCTCCAATGCTTTCCTACATGGATCCCTCCAAGATACCATCTACATGGCTCAACCACCAGGTTTCTTTGATATCCAATTCCCACATCACGTGTGTCTTCTAAAAAAAGCCATCTACGGACTCAAGCAATCCCCCAGGCAGTGGTACTCCACATTCACCGAGCATCTTAAACATCTTGGTTTCACTACCGTCTGTGACCCGCTTTATTCATACAAAACTCCCACAAAAGCGCTACCTCCTTCTCTACGTGGACGATATACTCATTACCGGAAACGAACCTAAAGTTATCTCCTCCATACTTCAACAACTAAAATCTGCAGTTAATCTGAAGGACCTTGGCCTCGTTTCCAATTTCCTCGGTATTCAAATACACCAAACCGAACAAGTCACTCAAACCGCTACATCCACTCGAACACCTGATATGTCTTCTTGCAAGCGTGCCCCACACCAATCTCCAGCGGATTACCACCCTACAACAACCACGATCTAGTCAAATGCAGGCGTCCGGCTCCCCAATTCCCTTACTATTACACGACCCGACATAGCCCTAACAGTCAATCATTTATGCCAGCACATGCATAACCCTCTTAATCAGCATTCTCAACTACTTAAACGTGTTCTGCACTATCTCCAAGGAACCCCCAACCACGAACTTCCAATAACACTCGGGGATCTCAAACTTCACTCCTACTCTGACTCCGATTGGGCGGTCATTATCTACATTTCTAGGATCAACTCTCATCTCCTGGAAAGTTTAGAAACAGACCACAGTCGCTCATTCTTCAAGGCGAATATAGAGCCTTAGGCTGCTTCTGCAATCATTTGGCTCGCCCTAGCACTTGAACTGGTACCACTCAACTACTCCTCATCTGACAATACCTCGCATGGCCATAGCAACAAACCCTATCCTGAGGACAAAACACATAGAGATTGATTACCACTTTGTGCGTGACCACATAGACCAATGAAATACAAATTCGCCATATCTCAAGCAAGATCAAATCCCCGACATCCTAACCAAACCATCAGGCGCATTCACTATTACCAACCTCACCATCCAACAAATGGATCATTCGGTTGAGGGACGATAACAACTGGACATTCTCCCACTAACGTGCTCAAGAAAAGCGCCACATATTCCTTTCCTCTCTCTCTCCTCTAACAAAGATGTAATCATAGAGCCAAACACATGCAGATCATCCTCACCGCTAACTCTCAACAAACCTCCTAGACACCGCTGGATCTTATATTCCTTTTGCCCACAGCTAGCCTATAAATATACCTTCCTACTATAACAAGTTTGGCATATATACATATATAGATATATTTCCATTCTCTGCCTTCTGCTGATTTCACGTCTACAATTAGTACACACCTGAGAATGGTGCGATTCCACGCAAACGACGAAGGCGTTAGATATTTAGGATAGTGTGGCCTGTGCGTCTATACTACATTGGTTCATGTATGTTTTATTTTTCTTTTTAGATTGTGCTACAACAGATGATCCATTTCTTTGTATATATCTTAGAACTTTATTGTATTGCATTATTTTGGTAATCTTCTGTGTTTGGATACAACTAATTTTTTCTTTTCTCTTTTACTATCTATCTCACCATCATTTTGAATAGTTGAGCCTAAATATCTGAATCACTCACTCTTTTTAATGACTTGTTCACCTAATATCACAACACTAATACTATAACTTCTACAACTAAAATTACACTCCATATATTTAGTTTTAGATCTACTTAAATGAAAACCTTTAGACTCTAAGGTTGATCTCCATAATTCAAGCTTCTCTTGGACTCACTCAATAGTCTTATCAACAAGAAGAATTACATTGGCAAAAAACATACACCAAGGTAAAAAAATTACCGATCCTTGATATAAATGTCTTGAATATGCCTAATTGTTGATCCTAATATTCAAGTCATTTACATCAACGATCGGGAAAAAATTGCCGATCCTCATTAATCTTCCTATAAATTCCTAGTAAGAACATCCCTATCTAAAGCAAAAAAGATAAGGGCTTAAAGCCGATCCTTGATGTAATAGCTCTGTTGTACATATCCTTAATGACTTCAATATGCCTAATATTAATTCATTTTAACAATTTGAATATGCTTAATGACTTTGTGTAACTCAATTGAAATAAAAAAAAAAATTGTCGCAGCTAGTTGCTGGACGGCGTAGCATCGACGTTTATATAAGCTAAGTCGATTCTTTGGCGACTAGGCTCGACGCTATGGCTAGCTTTGGGGTAATCTTTCGCCTAAATTAAGCCACGTCGGGTTGATGTGACGGCAAGTAATTTAGTAGATATACTATACCTATTTCTAAATTTTTTTAATGATACTTAAATTACTAATTACATTTTAAAATATACTTATTTTAAAAATTTGTCCAAAAATTTATGAGATATTTTGAGTACTATATATACAAATACATAGTAGGTGTATAATTTGAATCACAATAAAAATAATAAAGAGATACCTAAATTTTTAGGTATATTTTATTTTTTTAATTTACTCAAAATATCTGTATAAACTCATTGAGTATTGATATGTACACAGTCCTCAAAATATATTTTAAAATTAAAAAAAAACTCATAAATTAAGTGTTGTGTACATGGATACAAAATAAAATTTGGATATATCTCTGCGTCCAAATTCTATACAAAATAATCTCTCCTTCTTTTAAGCATAAAACACCTCGTAACATTTAGTCTTCCTTTAACCATTGCATTAACAAAATCACTTAATCCAAAAAATTAACATGAAGTGCAAATTATGAGAGGTAGAAAAGCCTTTATAATCAGAAAAGTCAATTCACGGCAAATCTAAAATAATTATTTTTTTTCTAAGATTCTGCAGAGTGATTTTTTTTTTTGATAAAATTGCATTACTATTTATTGTATAAGATATCTTAACATAATAATTGAGAGTTCTACTTTCAATCAAAAAGTCTAAGATTTAATATATATATATATATATATATATATATATATATGAGTTTTGCTTTAAATAGTCACAAATGTAAGAAAAAAAAAAATACTATTTAGTATTCGAAACCAGACAGCAGCCCCCTACACGGTAAGTACTGTTCGTGTCGGTCATCCTTGCCTGAGAAGTAGAGGGCCATCATCCTAAAGAAGACATGACATATAAGAAGGCAGTCGGAGCCAGCCTGGTGCGGCTTCCCCACCTTACGCTTGACCATCAGTTGCTTGGCCATGCGCTCCAATCCACCATAGAGACCGCAGACCCGCATCAAACATTTGATGTCATAGATTGCGCAACCGAAAATGCATCTAGCGTGCGCCATGAAGCCTTCAAGCGTAGCTGGCAGAATCGACTTCGTCACCACCCTCCACGGCCTCATCAACTGCCACACCGCCTTCAGCAAGATAGCGATATCATATCCTCCTTGAAACACCACCCACTTGGCTTCTGATCCCAGACCTATAAGCCCCGAGTTGATCAGAAGAATGGCCAGCCATGAGGAGGGAACCCCCCAATGACGAATGTGTTTGAGGTTGATGCCCGCAGACTCGAGAATGGCGATGGATTCCGGAACGTGAGGGTCAAGGTTAATGTCGAAGTCGCAGAGATCGAATTGCCAGGTGATGCTAAAGCGATCAATGTAACAGATTGTGATGCCGACCTGGATGGGTTGAATTTCTTCGACGTTGGCTTTGAGCAGCGCGTAACGCTCCGCCGGCGAGATAACGTAGTAAGGTTTGGTGGAGTTGTAGATGGCGCCGGGGAATTCTGTGTCAACAAACACCATGGCGTCCCGCCACCGGCGAGCAACAGAGATGAAGGTATCATACTCAATGTGAAAATTTCGTACATCCACTCTCCGGAAAAAACAAGCCATTCTAGGACGGATAAACGAAGCTCTCATGCATAGCAGCTACTAGCCTTAATTATATTGTTTCTGCCGCCGACTTCACTCTCTGGATTTTGTGAAATCTTTCCAAATCCGACACTTTATTTTAAGAAACTTAATGTGATTCTAATATTTCGTTGTATTTTTCAGTTACCTTAGTTTTGATTCTGAATTTTCACAATTTATATTGCGAAGTAAGCTGGCGACTGCATTGTGCTTCAAAACTGAATTAATGAAGAATACATACTTTTAAATAATAATAATAATAATAATACCATGAACAATTATAATAATAATTATTATTATGTGTTTTAAATTTTCATATGCATATCCTGTTACGCAGAAGTGCAGAGTAAATTATTTGATTCCTATTAAGTGATCATTAATGTAAGTTAACACACACATAAATATAAATATCACATAATTTTTATTTATTTACATATAATATTTAAAATTTTAATATTTACATATAATAATTTTTATGCACAAATTACATTTAATTTTAAAAAAAGTAATGATAATAATATTTTGTTGACCTCCACATATGTGTCATAAATCAAGACAAGCTCACAAGTCAAATTCGACGGACTTCGGAGGTGACATTGTGCAAATTGAGGCTCAAAATACACCGGACATCCCTGAAAATGATTGGATCGACCTCTGATCGACGAACGGACTTAGCCATTGGCTTTGAAACGCCGAAATCTATTAAGTAAGACTATTCGCATTCAATTCGGACGAGTTTGTGCGAAAATCGAGCGGTAGAAAGAGATGACGCATTTTAAGCTAAAATGGACTCAATTTGGTATCGACTCGGACCAAACGACCTCCGATTGTAAAATGGACTGCGCCACTGCGTTCAGAATAACAGAATTACCTTATATTGATATATATTGACTATGTGCATTTACCAGCGTGAAATCCAAATTAAAACCGTTTAAACCAATTTAAAATTTATTAAAAATCCCTAAATTACCCTTCCCCATGCAAAAAAGCTGTTCCCTATTTTTTCAGTTTATCTAATTCAACGAAGAAAAAAAGAAAAAACTACCCACTCCCTTCACTTTCCCTTCTCATTCTCTCCCACGTTACTCTCCTCTCTCCCCAATCGATTCTCTCTCACGTCGGAAGAACAAAAGAAAAACGCAGGTTTGAAGACCTCATTGTACTCAAGAGGGAGCCATGAGATGAAAAACAGGTTGTGGTGTCATAAGACCGCTTAAGAGGGCGTACCGAGTAAGCCAACACTTGTTAGATGTCTCCCTGGCAATCTTTCAGAAATTTTGTCTAATTTCCGGACTTAGAAAAAAAGGGAATGAATATATATTGCATTGTATGTCTTTTCAGTCGAAAGCCTCTCTCAAGAGGGCGAGATGAAAAACCATTTCAGTCGAAGACATCACTCACACCAAGAGGGGCATCGAGTAGCCAAAATACTTGTGATCGACCCTGGGATGACGCCAGGTCTTACAAATCTTTTGACTTAGAAAAAAGAGGAGAGTGAAATGAGCTTACTTAAGAACGCTAAGTAGGAAACATGCAGCTAATTTTAAACTAAAAGCGTCAAATAAGAAAAAAAGGGGGGCTTTTAAAGAAAATTTTGGAAAGAATAGAACATTCATTTAAAATCTAAGTGAAATTTGGGGAGGCTAATATTAAACTCACAAACTCTAATAGCAATTCTCTATGGCTTAAATTGAAGCGGTAAAATGAGTTCTCTTTTCTTGTAAATTCCTCAAAATTAAACAAGCTTTAATTGGAATTTGGGGGGAACTAACACTAAACTCATAACAAACTTGCAATAAACTCAAAATCTAAGGATGAATCAAAATTGGGTTTAATAACTCTTATACGAATGTGGAGGTGATTACTATGCTAGCTAATAAGCATGAGTAGGGCTAAAGCTATAAGCACTGAAATAAACATAACTTATCAAAATTGATGTAAATTGAGCATAATCAAATTGGGAGAATTACAAAAGCTCAACAAGCAAATTAAGTGCAAATAATGTATTAAACTGCAATCTAAATCAAAATGTCTTCTTCACCACCGGATCTACAACCCTTTGTATAAGCAGATAGAAGGCGATACTAAATCAAAATCTATAGAAATCATAGGGCTTCCTTTGATAAAAAATTAAGGAATTTCATTCTAATTTTGATTTTCAAAATCAATGATTTCATTAATTAAATGAAATTAGCTAAGCTATAAACACCTGCATGTGCTCGGACATAGAGATTTCAAGTACGAATTTTAATGTCTAAAAATGGTGCACAGGATAAAGTTGGAATTAAATGAAAAATATGAAAGTAATATCATAATTCAAACATAAAATTAACTAAAATTACTATACACTCACATGGGCCCCGACATTATGCTGAATGCTTAAATTCAAGTGTCCGAGGATGCTGCGTGGGTTGCTTCCTAGTGTAGTCTTAGGACTAGGTCTGTGTTAACAAAACTTAAAAAAACCTATAATAAGAGTTTCAAATCAGTGAAATATCTGAGAAACTAATTCTGTTATGTGACAGTAGATCTAATCCTCTATTAGTAGCTAAATAGAGTTGATAGGATCTAAAGCTCTTAAACATATTCAAATAAATCAACTTTTCAAATAAAATCAACTCAAATTAAAATATCAACATAAAAAAATTGTTTAAATGAAACTCTGTCATTAAAACTTAAATCAAACCCAATCTATCCACCTTCCGCAACTGTTTGTTGGGGGTGACAAATTGAGAAAACTCTAGCTCACAAAGGAGCCAATGTCAAATCAAGTGTTCTACTATGTTCACTCTCAATCAATCTCACACCGTGGACATGATCATTTCCTTTATGCGTGGCTTGGCCGATAGGCTCCACGGATAAGCGATTACGACGAGTCCTCCATCGGTGGTTTGGCCAATCGCTCCATTATATTATGATCGTAGCATATGTTCCCCAATGGCTCGCCCTTTGAGTTGTGAATCATAGGGTATACTTGATAGGCAAATAGCCCTCTTAAGTTAGACTTAAGATGTCTCCTTAAACAAACACCACCCCAGTCTACAAGGATTTCTTGGATGGCGTAACCCATGTGTTCATGAGGATCATTACGTCAGTTGGGTTACTACCTCTTCTGACTAAGTAGACTAGGGACCAAGACTGCCTAGGATGACAAAATCATGGGATCTAGATCGGGCACGTCATCATTCCCCCAACCATCCGGTTTAAGTTAAAGTGATAAATTTCATATCATAAATTCTAAAACTATACATGCTGCTACTATACGATATGCATTCAGCAATCTAATGACTATCCTTAATCAAAAGTTCCCTCCCACTTATTGAGAGGGGTAATTAACTATAGGGGCTTGCGCCTATAGAAAACCTAGAACCAGATCTAAAGTCCTTGCAAAATAAGGGTGAAATCTCTGGGTAGTGTCTTATCTACTATTCCATCTGCCTTCTGAAAATTACACTGACACCTTAAATCACTCTCTTCAATATCAATATAAAAATTATTGAGAGGTCGGTGGTGAATTTTCGGTGCCCACAGATTTTTGGCGACTCCGCTGGGGACAGGATTCTCTATCCATCTTTGGCTAGTCATATATGTGCTATAGTAGTAATAAAATTTTTAAAAATTCAAAATAACAAAATGGTGATTTAAATGTGTGTAATAAATTCAATATGAGACTCTATGTAGAATGAATCATTCCGTAGAGTATATCTTTATTATACCATTACTTTGTTCTGTAGTACCTCTACATCTTGAAAGTATGGGGTGAAATAATAATTTCTGATTACTAATCCCTATCTTTCACTTTTGTAGAAATGGATCTACAAAGCACTCCTTTCACCGTTCAACTAGGTCGTGGTGTGAACATCTGCCTAGCCAATGCCTTCATCAACACAGGTGATGTCAGGGCTACCATTCAATTTGGTAGATTGAATTTCTTGGTTATTGTACCCACAACTCTTGAAGTATCCACCCGTGGTACATTCGTCCGAGGCCATGCTGGAAGGCCTCAAGTTACTGAAGCTCCTACTAGCCATGTGCGCCAACCAGTTCAACAGCCACCTGCTATCAAGGAGTTCTCTTGACAGAGAACTTTAGTTTTTAAAAGGCTAGGTTAATCTGAAGCTCCCATGATGAAAAGAACCGTCAGTGGGAAAACTATGTCTTTAATTTCTTGTGGTACAGCTACTGCGCCGACTGAACTTTTTGTACCCGAAAAGCATGATCATGAAGCTTCCTCATCAAGAAACAAATTAACCAGAAGATAGAGAAGAGGGAGAAATGCTGAGCTGAGGGCTCAACAGATCCCCTTTGAATGACTTAGTGAACAAACAATACTGTCGCCGGAAGCGAGTATTCCTACCCACAACAACATTGACAATCTGAAGTGGGTAAAGAGGAATAGCTCTACTAGAGAAATAAAGCAATCCTTATGGAAGAACCAACCACATCAAGCTCCACTATCACAGAGGAGACAGCCTGAAACACTATTTGCCAGGATACATAAAGTTCTCAAAGTAGCTAAAAATAAAGGCCTGATGAAAAGAAGATTTCAGAGGCCTATGGTGATGGAAAACACTGAAGCTCCACCAAGAAAGTTGCCATCTCTTATGGCGGTGAGCCCGATGCGCTTAGCATGGTGAGCATCAGAGCGTGACACTTGGATCTCGTGTCCAAGAATTCGCTGTTGAAAGGTCCTGGCGAAAGGATAAGCAAATATGGAGGCCAAGGCCCTGTAATGAAACTTCGAGTAATAGAAGAGGTGTGACATCTGATGCATACACTCAAAAATCTACCTCAAAATCAACCCATCAGAAGTGGATACCCAAAAGAAGAGATATCATGGATGAAAGATATGATGGTCGACACCCTGGAAATTCCTCTAGGGGATCCCATCATCGATTAGATTCACCCCTACAAGAGAAGGTTGACTTTGATCGCAGTCATTTAACAGAAGAAGTAGTTGTTCCACACATTGAACCAGAGATCCACTGGAAACATCGATCAAAAATTCATGTGCAAGAAGAAAATAATGAAGAAGATTCTATGAAAATAGAAGTCGTCTATATGGTTAGAGATATAGATGAACTCTTTGCTCAGCACCATCAACAGCAACGTGAACTCGAACGAACTTGAATTGACATCTATAAAAAGATTCTTCACAAGAAAATAGGGATGGATCTTGATCTTTCAAGATGAAGAAGAAGAAGATCGAATGAGAAAGAGATCATGGGTGTCAAAGTCTATATAGTTGAACCAGAAATGATCGACTGGTACACGCAATAATCATCGTCACCAACAGTTGTCTTTGTAAATACACAAGGAGAAGGGCAGTCAAGTTCTCTCCCTGAAAATGAATAAATAGCATAACAACAACAAGAAATAGAAGAAGAAGAAGAGCATATTCTAATTGACGCCATGGTGCTAGTTAGAGAGCAAGAGAAATGCAACGCTAAATGGAGGTCAAAGATAATGATATTGCACAGCTGGGAACCAAAATGAATGATATGATGGTACAAATGAACATCATGATGGAGATGTTTTAGAAGAACATCATATCAAGTGCAGCGCCTATTTTGTATGTTAATCAATAGGCAGCTAATAATACAACTTATATACCACTAATCACTGTGTTACCTCAAGCTCCTATAGTACATGTTATGCATGAAGCAAGGAATGAAGTTAACCAAACACCTCTCCAACTGAAAATTCAAAATCTAGCTAGTATACCTGAAACAGTAACAACTGCTCAGCTAGAAATGATAATCAATGAAAAATAAAGACAGTCATACCCTCAGAGCAGGCTTAAAAGTTAGTGAGTAAGGGTCTCCTTTTCCCAGGTGAATATGACCAAGTGCCATACCCGAAAGATTACACAGTGCCGAAATTTAATTTTTTCAGTGGGCTTGGTAATCCAAAGCAACATCTAGCCAAATTTAAAGCTACTTGTGGTAACACAGGAGTGAACGATGCACTGCTTTTCTGTCAATTCATCAGTAGCTTGACTTCAGCTGCTTTTGAATGGTACGCATAATTTTTGAATGATTCAATTAAAATATTTGTTGAATTAGAGACTATATTTTTGAAGAGATTCGCCAATGCAACCGAGAAAATCACAATCGCTGACATTGCCTTACTGAAAAGGAGGAAATATGAGTTAGTGATAAAATTCATAAGTCATTGGCGCAACCTAAGCACTTCAACAACAATTGAAAGAAGAACATGCAATCCAATTGCTAATGGGCAATATGGATGATAAAATGACACCATTTCTATACATATCGTCAATTGCAACATTCCAGGACTTGCTCGATAGGGTGGCTAAATTCGAAAAGTTGAATCACCCTAAGTCTAAAGTCTATGTAGATAAAGTAAAGAGAAATAAACCTTTAAACTCAAGAAGAAATGAAATTCATGCCATTTCCTATAGCTCAAATGGCAAAAAGCGGGTGATATATAACGTGGATAAAGAAAAGCAGTTGGTGTATAATGATGATTAGGGTAAAAAGCCTATTTATTCTAATCCACAACCAAAATTGGTATTAGGAGATAATGATAAACCTCTTTTCCAAGTGGTGGGAGCATCCAAAATAAGCAACAAGAGATAATGAGCGAATGCGACCATCTCTTAAGAAAAATGTGTACAAAGAATATTTCTTTAGAAGGGATAGTGTGGCTAAACTATTTCGGCAAGCAGTCAAAGCTAGTCTACAATTACCAGAAATCAAAAGGCTTGAAGAAGCTGATCAAGTCAATAATCCAAACTACTGTCCCTATCATCGGATGATCAGTCTCCCTATTGAAGATTGTTATGCCTTCAAAGATTGGCTAGAAAGGAAATATCGATGAGGTGAATTCACACTATCCGATAGTGTTCTAGTCAATCCAAAAAGAGTGTCTACAAGGATGATTATGTCCCCTTCCGTATCATCTAGCAAAGAGAAATAGAAGGAGAAATCAACTCAGACCGAAGAATAGCAAACATTAGTCCCCAAAAAGACCATGAAGATGCTGAAGCTGCTAAAAGATGTCCCTAGTGTTAAGTGGAAATCACCACTTGAACCTATATTGGACTTAAGAGAGATGCCTAAATGAAATATTTGGGCTTCTCAGTGGTATTCTGATAAGGATACTTTGTCACACCATGAGAAACAGGCTACTAAATGTAGGCCTCATAAATTAAAGGCGAAAAGAAGATCAAGAAGAGAACTACAACTCAAAAGATCATTAACAATCTATAGGAGTATCATCAGCCAGCAAGATAGCCATTTAGGCTTACAGACTTCATGCATAAACTTCACATTATTGAATCAAATGAAGAAGATAATGGTGAATCTTGTCTAGTAGAGATATGTTGAATCATCTATGTGATGTCAGATATTCTTGAACATCAGTTACTCCAAAATGATAAGGGTAGTCAGACAAACTCGTCCAACCCGTCAAAATTTTTATCAGGAAAGCAAGAAGTGCTTGAAGAGCTAATGTCTAAATTTTGTTTAATGACTCAATAAGATAATAACAATTTAAATGAAGATCTATGTTTTTCTGGTGGAGAAGAGTTAGACTCATCGATATCATCATGTATGAAACGTATGACTTTGAAAAATGAGTCTAGCCCTTTTGGCCAATCTTCCAGAATAAGAAGGGAACTCGAAGAAACTACCTCTTCAGGAGAATCTAAGCAAGATAACGTGATTCAAGTTCAGTTGAGAAGTGATAAAGTCTTACCACTTGAAGGGATATGCAAATAAAGACAAAGACAAATAAACTGAAGTCAACGAAGATATCATTCCCAAAAATCTTAGAATAAAGCCTAAATTGAGTGAGAAGATAGATTATGATATTCTATCAAACCTAAGAAAGATCCCTACACAATTAAGTGTGTACGAGGCTCTCTTGATGTTAAAAGACCTCCATGAAACTTTGATACATGCTCTCAGAGATCCGGAGAGTTATGAAGCTTACTTTGCTGAGAAATGCATGACCGAAGCATTGCAAACTCAAGATCTCTTAGTAATCATATTTTCTAAGAAGACCTTATGTTGGGAACAACGGATCATAATCATCCTCTTTATGTTACTGTAGAGAGTGATGATATTTTGATCAGCCGAATATTGATTGATCCAGGTTCTTCTATCAATCTTATGAGTCTAAAGGTATTAAGAGGATTATCGCTGGATATCCAACATCTCGGGAGAGATAAGTTGATGGTTCATGGCTTCAATGAAAAATGGAAGAAAACTTTGGGTTCTTTTATTCTCTCGCTCAAGTTCAAGAATTTATATACAGAAGCCAAGTTTCATGTAATCAATACCGATACATCATTTAAAGCTCTCTTGGGCGGGTAGCATGAGTATGGCATGGTCCCATCAACTATGCATCAATGTATGAAGTATCGAAAGATAGAAGAATTCATAATTCCTGTCTACAACCATTCTCTATTGAAGCAAAGATCTATGAAGACAAAATATTTCATCCTCAAAGAGCCTGCTAACATAACCTCTTGAAGCGGTAGCATCCACTTGGGAACTAAAAGCAATTTCATAAAGTGAAAAGAAGCAAGGAGGAAGAAAGAAGGTAATCACTCTCCCTAATGCATTCACTAAGTCGAAAATCAATTCCTCATTTGGGAAGTGCCACGGAAAAAGAAGAAGATATGCTTGTCGAACCTAAGGGAACTTATAAGCTTTCAAGAAAAACAGAGTATGAAATAAGTGATTATGATTCAGACTATGATTTTGAATCTACTTATAAAAATAAAGTTCAGATGGCTGCATCAAGGAGGATAGCTCACATAGCAGAGTCAGATGACTCACTCAAAATTATACCCATCCCTCAATAGTGCTTCAAAGAAATCAATTCATTGGAGGTTCATAATATTGAAGAATTAATAACATTCTATATGCCATCATTGAGTGAGAGTGGTGAAACAGGAACTCTATTTTACAAATCTAAAGAGTCTCAGCCTCAAGATTTTAAATAGCCCACTCAACATGAAAATTATGATGAGGTACTGCCAACAAGAATATCAATATATTATCCACAAAAGTTGCAAAAAATGATGCATAAGCTTAAAATTCATATTAGAACTATTAAACATAGGACTCAAATCTTTAATAAGATGTGGAGCTAAAGAAGTCCTCAAGCATCGTGAAGAAGTGATAAGTTTACCACTAAAAGTCTGGGGTTCATCCACAAATCTCATCAAGATAGAGCATATTATAACATAATAGGAGCTGATATCAAGAGTCTTAATGATGAAGAAGATGATTCCCATGAAATTCTTCTTAAAAATGATGAAGAAGTAGAAGTCAAGCCCGCACCTAAAGAACTTGAAGATGGTGGACAAATAGCTACTATGGATGAACTTAAAGAAGTCAACCTAGGGGCTGAGGATGATCCCCATCCAACTTTCGTTAGTACCCTTCTGTCTGATGAGAAAGTTGAAGAGCTAAAAATGCTACTTTGTGAATTCAGGGATTACTTTGCTTGGACATATTCTGAAATGCCAGGCTTATCCCCTGATGTAGCAATCCACAAACTAGCTATTAAACCAGATGCAATGCCTGATAAGCAAGCTCCTAAATGAATGAGATTGGAGATTGAATAACAGGTAGTTGCAGAAACTAAAAACTAATCGAAGCAGGCTTCATTCGAGAGGAGAAATATGCAGATTGGATAACCAACATTGTCCTAGTGAGGAAGAAGAATGACCAAATCCATCTCTGCATTGACTTCTAGGATTGAAATAAGGTGTGCCCAAAAGATGAATTTTTACTTCCAATATCAGAACTATTGGTGGACAACACCTCCAACTATGACATGTTTTCATTCATGGACAGATTATCAGGATACAACCAAATCAAAATGGTACCTGAAGATGAAAAACATACATCGTTCAGAACTCTTATTGACATATATTGCTACACGGTCATGCTCTTTGGCCTCGAAAATGCTGGAACTACATACCAAAGAGCTATGACGCATATTTTTGATGAGTTGATTCATCAAAAGGTGGAATATTATGTCAAAAATTTGGTAGTAAAGAGCTTAAACCGTGAAAACTATAAAAGACTTGGAGAATTATACTGGAGAGAATTAAAAAATATGATCTCAAGATGAATCCTCTAAAATGTGCATTTGGGGTATCCTCTAGAAAATTCTTGGGGTACATTGTACGTCACAGAGATATTGAAATTGATCCTGCTAAACTCAAGGTAATCGTGGAGATGCCTCCATTGAAGAGTTTGCGTCAGCTCCATTCTTTATAGACACAACTGCATTCATTCATCTATTTATATCAAACTTATCAGGACGTTGCCAACAATTCACAAGGTTAATAAAGAAGGATGCTCCATTCAAGTGGGACAAGGAGTACAAAGAAGCCTTCAATAGCATTAAAAGTTACATGTTAAATCTACCAATCCTTGCAGCGCGCACTCGTGGGAAGCCCCTTATTCTATACACAGCTATATTAGAAGAGTATCTTGGAGCATTATTGGCACAATACAATGAAGAAAGCAAAGAGAATGCTCTTTATTATATCAGTCAGAGGCTGATTAGAGTAGAAATGAGATACTCTCTGATAGAGAAGCACTACTTGGCATTGATCTTTGCAGTCCAAAAGCTTCATCACTATATGTTATCTCACAAGATTACCCTCATCTCAAGGATCGATCCGCTAAAGTACCTGATGACAAGACCAGCATTGACAGATCATTTGGCAAGATGGGTAGTATTGCTTTTACAATTCGATATCACATATGTTCCGTAGAAAGCAGTGAAGGGACAAGTCTTAGCAAATTTTCTAGCTGCACATCCCATCCCTGTAGACTCTTCTCTTAATGATGATTTGCCCGATGAGAAAATTATGTTCATTCATGAAAGAGAAAAATCACAAATTTGGGAATGTACTTTGATGGAGCCTCATCAATCAAACAAGTCCAATATCTAAATTTCTCAAGAGAAAGAGTAGGAATCGACATCGTCTTCATAACACCAGAAGGAGGGATAATAAGATGATCATATGGATTGACCGAGCCAAGAACTAATAATGAAGCTGAATATGAAGCATTAGTGGTAGGTCTTGAAGAAGCTATTTTCATAGGCATTCAGAACTTGCATATTTTTGGTGATTCTCAGCTTATTATAAATTAAGTACTTGGCATCTATAAAATCAACAAGCTTGAGTTAGATTTCTATCACAAGCGAGTTCTTGAGCTTATGAAGTAGATACCAAATATCACACTAACTTGAGTCTCTCGATTTGAGAATAACAAAGCTGACTGCTTAGCAAAACTAGCTAAGAAAATGACAAGTATGAAGGGTGATTATGTCATGATCGGCATATTTACTCGATGGGTTCTAGAGCCAGTAAAGTATCAATCCCTGCAGATAGAGGGGTTACCAAATCTGACCTAACAGGATGCGACTCAAGTTGCTCCTCATGCTCCCTAAAATCAACAAGAAGTTATACCAAGAAGAGCTAAGAATGACATTGCCTCGGAAAAGTAGTGTGAAGCCTTTATTGTAGAAGAGTCACGTGATTGGAGGCAAGCCTTCATCGACTACTTTAAAGAAGGAAAATTACAAAGTAATAAATCACTATCAGCTCAAATCAAAAAGTGAATGCTACGCTATGCCTTCGTCAACAATACTTTATATTGTAGATCCTTTAAACAAATGTGGCTACGATGTCTAGATGTTGATGAAGCTAACAAAGTGATGGTTGAAGTTCATGAAAGACTTTATGGTGCACATCAGTCAGGTCCCAAGATGGCTGTAAAGATCAAAAGGATGGGTTATTATTGGCCATCTATGGTGAGAGACTATATTAATCATGCTAAGAAGTGTCATGAGTGTCAAGTATATAGGAATCTCATCCATCAACCTCCAAATCCATTACACCCAACAATAGCATCCTGACCATTTGAATGTTGGGGTACAAATGTAATTGGACCAATTGATCCACCATCATCAGCTGAACATCGCTTCATCCTAGCAGTGACTGATTATTTCTCTAAGTGGGCTGAGGCTACCCCATTTAAAGAAGTTACTGCTGACCGAGTGATCAACTTCTTCACGCATAATATAGTCTATAGATTTGGAGTGCCACGCTGAATAATTTTTTATAATGGCCAGCTTTCAAAAGTACAAAGATTTATAGATTCATCGATCGACATAAAATTGATTGGAGATACTCTTCAATATATAATCCAAGAGCAAATGGTTTGGCAGAGGCATTCAATAATATATTGGTCAAACTACTCAAGAAGATTCTCACTAAAAATAAGAGAGAATGACATACCAAGCTAATAGAGGCTCTATGGGCATATCGAACTACCTACAAGACTAAAGCCACTCATTCATTGGTATTTGGGCAAGCAATTCTTGCTTGAAGTTGAGTTACCTTCACTTGTAGTCATCCAATATAATCTAACTGAATATCAAAATGCTCATCTGAGAATGGAGGAACTCGACGCGCTTGATGAAGTTAGATTGCAAGCTCATCAAAATATGGAAGTCTATCGAACAAAGATTTCCAGGGCTTTTGACCATATGGTGTGGCCCCGAACATTCCAAAAAGAAGAATTGGTCCTGGTGCTGAGAAGACCAATTATTCCTAATCAAAAATTTGGTGATAAATTTGAGCTTAATTGGGAAGGCCCTTTTATCATTGAAAAGATATACCAAGGAAGGGGTATACCAACTCATCAACCTAAAGGGTGAAAGACCAATGCCTCCAATTAATGGTCGATACTTGAAAACGTACTATACTTGAAGGCCACATTTTTGAGATACAATAGAAATCCATCTGTAAAACAGGGGACATGTTTTTTAGTATATCTATTTAGGTCGACATCATGCTTCATGCCGAGATCACTAAATAAACATACTCCAGATAAATAACTTTTTCATGAAAATTCTCCTGTTACACAAGTGGAATTTTTATATTTATATATATAGATGAAATTAATGTTGTATGTTAAAATCCCCTTTAGAGTACATCAATTCAAATATTAATGTATTTGCATATTTTCATCTTGAAAGTTCTTCTAAATGTACTTTAGAATTCCCTCTGCTAGAGATGGGACATTTTTTAGTTTAAATTAAGTTTATTTGAGTTGACATCATGCCATAAGATGTGATCCTCAAATATATTGTTATTCAGGTTGACATTGAGCTTTACACCAAAATACCTGAATATATCTATAATTATTACTGTTAAGTTGCAGAGTCTTGCAGGAAATAAAAAGAATCTATTTCTACGTATGAAAGGACAACCCTAAATGTCAAGAAATATATCTCTCAGATTTGTCAAATTCTGGAGATCAAGTCAAGAGAACTCTTGATTTCGGAAGCTTCAATTAATTAAGTTGGAGAAACATCAACTTGTACATCCTAAAGTTTAGGACACGAATAAGTTCTAAAGGTCGAACTCAACAAGTCCACAAATGGTCGAGTTGCCGACGTTCTCCTCACTCAACAAGCCGTAAGAAAAGGCCGCAGTGAAAGAGCCCCCGTTCGTTAGTATGATGACAAAACCACCAACCAACTATAGCTTAAGTTGAAGATTCGAGTAGGTTCTAAAGGTCAAACTCAACAAGCCTAGATGTGACCGAGTTGCTGATGCTCTCCTCACTCAACAAGCGCAAAAGGTAGTGAAAGAGCATTGCTTGAGTAATGATGATAGTTCAATCTCAAACCATCCAAACTTAGTGATTACAAGCAACGGATATAAGAGATCTCTACTTCGATCGATAAATCAACTCAATTATTTTCAAATCAATCTATATTGCGCGGTGATATCTCAATCTATTCTCAAATGATCTGATCAAGGTTAAAGCACAGATCAAAGCCAATCTCCTCATCAAGTTCGTCAAAGTAAAATGCAAAGGATCGAGGAAGCAATACCATAGTTCAAACAAAGCTGATGACTGAACTAAAGGAATTTTATGGTTATTCAGTCTGTTAAAGCACACGTTGCTAGACTAATAACTCAAACATTGACCCTATATAAGCTAGAAGGCTGAGTCATCTATGTGTATCTTTCAACAAATCCATTAAAGTAGCAAGCATAAGATTCATGGAGTACATACTTTTTCTGACAAGTCAATAGGGACAAATCAGGTCAGTCCTTCATCAAGTCCGTCAAGCTCGAAGCTAGGACATAAGAAATTTCAAATTCGATCAAACACGGATAAACTGATTCTCTGGAGTCTTTCATCAAAATAAGCAAACCAATTCCTCCATCAAACCCAATCAATCATGAAGCCAGAGTCAGAGGAGGCTAAAATCTACAAGGACATAAAAGAAAGAGAACTTCAGCAAAGCCATTGAAGTAGATAGTAGACGGTGTAAGAACTCTTACCAATCTGAAAAATTGATTCTAACAAATTGATTAATCTTGACATTTAGCATGTCCTGAATAAGACAACATACTAATGACAAATCCTAGCAAAGCTCCGTAAGCTATTACAATCGAAGCTAAAATGATCCAAGCTCAGTGGCCAGCCCAAATGATCAATCAATTTTCAACAAATGTGACTCACTCTATGCATGAATCACATTTGTTGGGGGGCATTTATTGACCTTCACATATGTGTCATAAATCAAGACAAGCTCACAAGTCAAATTCGATGGACTTTGGAGGTGACAGTACATAAATTGAGGCTCAAAATATACTAGATATCTTTGAAAATGATCGAAATGATCTCTGATCGATGAACAAACTTTTCCAATGGCTTCAAAATGCTGAAATCTATCAAGTAAGACTATTTGCAATCAATTCGGATGAGTCTGTGCAAAAATGAAGCGGTAGAAAGCGACGACGCATATTTTAAGCTGAAATGGACTCAATTTTGTCCATACGCCTCGATTGTAAACTTGCGTCATTGTGTTGAACAATGAAATATATATATATATATATATATATATATATATATATATACTATTTTCATTTATCGGCGTGAAATCCAAATTAAAATCGTTTAAACTAATTAAAAATTTATTAAAAATCCCTAAATTACCCTCCCCATGCAAAAAAATGTTCCCCCCTATTTTTAGTTTATATGATTCAAAGAAGAAAAGAAGAAAAAACTACCCACTCCCCCCCAAACTTTCCTCCTCATTCACTCTCATGTTACTCTCTTCTCTCCTCAACTGATTCTCTCTCACATCGAAAGAGTAAAAAGAAAAATCAATTTGAAGATCGTTATTCTGAGAAAGCAGATGAAAAAATGTGTGCATGGTCGCTTTCGTATCTCAAGCGTCAGTAAGCCAACACTTGTTAGATGCTCCCCTAGATGAAATCGTCAAATTTTGTCTAATTTACTTAGAAAAAAGGGGAATGAATATATTGCATTGTATGTCTTCTTCAAGTCAAGAAAATGGTTGTGCTCAGCATGAGATAAAAAATTGATTGCGATGTGACAAGACACTACGCTATCGAGGCGTCAGTAAACCAAAATATGATCGCCACATGGGGATGGCCTTGACTCTTGAGTACATCAAATCTTTTGACTTAGAAAAAAATGAGAGTGAAAAGAGCTGACTTAAGAACACGAAGTAGGGAAACCTGCAGTTAATTTTAATCTAAAAGCATCAAATAAGAGAAGGGGGGGAGGAGCCTTTAAAGAAAATTTTGTAAAGAATAGAACATTCATTTAAAATCTAAGCGAAATTTGGGGAGGCTAATATTAAACTCACAAACTCTAATAGCAATTCTCATAAATTGAAGCGATAAAGTGAGTTCTCTTTTCTTGTAAATTTCTCAAAATAAGTAAGATTTAATTGAAATTTTGGGGGGGGGGGGGAGGGGGAACTAATACTAAACTCATAATAAACTTGCAATAAACTCAAAATCCAAGGATGAATCCAAATTGGGTTTAATAACTCTTATACGAATGTGGAGGTGATTACTATACTAGTTAATAAGCATGAGTAGGGCTAAAGCCATAAGAACTGAAATCAACATAACTTATTAAAATTGATATAAATTGAGCATAATCAAATTGGGAGAATTACAAAAGCTCAACAAGCAAATTAAGTGCAAGTAATGTGTTAAACTGCATTATAAATCAAAATGCCTTCTTCGCTACCAGATCTGTAACTCTTTCTACAAGCAGATAGAACGTTAAATCAAAATATACAAATCATAGCTTCCTTTGATAAAAAAAGAAATTTCTAATTATGATTTTCAAAATCAATGATTTCATTAATTAGATGAAATTAACTAAGCTATAGACACCTACATGTGCTCGGACATAGAGATTTCAAGTGCAAATTTTAATGTCTAAAATGGCTGCATAGGCTAATGTTGGAATAAAATGAAAATTTTGAAATCAATCTCATAATTCAAACATAAAATTAACTAAAATTACTATACACCCGCATGGGCCTCGACACTATGCTGAATGTTTAAATTCAAGTGTCTGAGAATGTTGTGCGGGTTGCTTTAGTCTTGGGATTTAAAATCAAAAAAAATCTATAATAAGAGTTTCAAATCGGTGAAATATCTGATTACGTTGGTGACAGTAGATCTAATCCTCTATTAGTAGCTAAATAGAGTTGACAGGATCTAAAGCTCTTAAACATATTCAAATCAATCAACTTTTTAAATAAAATCAACTCAAATTAAAATATCAACCTAAAGTTTTTTTTAAATGAAACTCTATCATTAAAATTTAAATCAAATTCAATATATCCATCTTCTGCAACTATTTATCGGGGGTGATAAATTGAGAAAACTCTAGCTCACAAAGGAGCCAATGTCAAATCAAGTATTTTACTATGTTCACTCTCAATAAATCTCATGCTAGTAAGAATGTGGTGTGTCCCATGTGCGGCTCTCCACCGAATGAAGTAATTGACCGAGTCCTCGATGGTGGTTTCATCAACTCCATTATATTACGAGCGATAGCTTGTATGTTCCCAATAACTCACCTTTGAGTTGTGGATCATAGAGTATACTTGATAGACAAATAACCCTTGTCGTGTAGCTTATGTATCCTTCAAACACCACCCCAGTCTGAATTTCTTACGATGTAACCCATGTGTGCGATGAGGATCCTTCTACTAGGTTAATTACCTCCCCTTGCTAACTAGGGGTTTAGAGATGATGGAACCATGGGATCTAGATCGGGCACGTCATCATTCCCCCAACCATCCAGTTTCAGTTGAAATGATAAATTTCATATCTTAAATTCCAAAACTCTACAAGCTGCTACTATATGCTACACATTGATAATCAATGACTAGCACCCATCGAAGTTCTCTCTCACTTATTGAGAGGGTGATTAATAGGGGCTTGTATGAAACACGGAACCAGATCTAAAGTCCTCGCAAAATGAGGGTGAAATATCTGGGTAGTGTCTTATCTACTATTCCATCTTGCTTCTAAAAATTACACCGACACCTTAAATCACTCTCTTCAATATCCATATAAAAATTGTCGAGAGGTCAGTGGAGAATTTTCGTAGCCCACAGATTTTGATGTGAAGTTATATATTTAAGAATTATTTATGTATATAATAAAATTTAGGTATTAGATATGTAAATATATAATAATTATATGGTATGCATTTTAATTTCCCATTAAAAAAATATAGAAATACACATAAAGTTTTGAATCTCTACAAACCAATGGTTCATTTCATTCTATCAATATGCCTTTGCTTATCTAATACCAACAGGGCTAATTATTTTATCCTAAATTGGCTAGAGATAAAAATTACTATATTTTAACTCATGAATACTCACTAATACTTGTTTCAACTATAAATATATAAAAATGAAAGGAACTTTGATCCCTTAAATAATCCTGAGAAATTATAGACTAAACTTCAGATTCCAAAATTTCTGTCATAATTCCTACTTATGGGTTGTTTAGTTGCCTTAAAAAGAATGTAGTGTAAAGTGAATGTAATATATTTGGATTACTTTAAGTTATTTGACAGGAAACTTTACAAATACATGAATTTATTTATTTTTATTTGGTAGAATGAATGTAACATAAAATACTTTTTAGGGTTAAAGATGATGATGATGGCGGCCGGTAGTAGGGGTTGTCCTTGGCTAGTGAATTAATAGTGCGATTAGCGTTATTGGAAGCGTCTTATGGCAACAATGATGGCTGGTGGCCATGGGTTACTAGTGATGGTCAGAGGTGTCGGCAATTGTAGTGGAAACACGATCAAGTGGTAGTGGCTTGTATTGGTGATAATAGTGACAGGCACATTTGTTTGCACAACATGTATTTGAAATTTATCCAATTTGGATGAATTCTAAATACATCATAAATCATATTTTCAATATATTTGAGATATACTAGAAATATTTTGAAATTTTACTTTGCATCATATCAAATACTCAAAAAGTTAAATTTATGCATTTGATTTATTTTATACTTCAAATGCATCTAATCAAACTGTTCTTAAAGCTTCCCAAAAACCTAGAAAGGGCAAACTGCAAACTGCAAAGCTTCGTAAAAATTTTCAAAAACCTAGAAAGGGCAAATTGCAAAGCTTCGCAAGCTACAACAATTCACACTTAAATGAAGATCATAAAGTCTATCTTTTCTCCTAACAAGACAAAGCATAACAAAGTTAGACTTGTTGATCCAATCTTGAATTAGAGTAGTGAAAATAATTGGAGGAATATAACAGGTAAGGGGTATTAGGTAGGATCAACGAAGGTATACAAACAATAATAGCCATTTGTTGAAAACTAATGATAGTGATCGAGTGACTATAAACGATAGTGTTGTTATTGATGGAAAGAGATTGTGATCATTCGACAATGATATTTGACTAGGAATGATGTCGGTGATCAATGTGGGTTGATAATGAGTAAGTAATGATGATTGATGATAGTAATGTTTGCATTAATTAGTACTTAAAGCTTTAAGATTCTTCAAATCTAAGAACTCTCTCTCTCTCTCTCTCTCTATCTCTCTCTCTCCCCTTTTAATATGGAATGAAGATGTATTTATAAATTTTTAGTTAACGCATTGATTATTTCTGTCAAAATCTCAAAATTTATAGGACACATGTGGTGTTTATATTTGGGGTGTGGGACACCGGATCTTAGGGGTACTTATTGAAATGATCGGGACATTAAGGAATGATGTACTATCTCGAAGATAGAAATCACCACCCTATAATGGACTCATCAAAATAAGGCATGATGGGTCTTGAATATACCAGAGATCTTTCCCACTTTACATGGAAAAGTAAAGTAGGGTTTATTTTAAGCGTTAGTTAAGTTCCCATGGAGGCAAGCCCCATAGTTAATTACATCCTAAGAAATGAGAATTTCTTAAGAATCTCGATTAAAGTAGATAATTAGAGTCTCCAAAGATTTCAAGGTTAAGACTATCAAAATTGGTATTTTAGAAAATCAAATTGGATAGATCAGGAGAAGACTTATTTTGGAATCCAAAGAGAGAAAGTAGGAAATACTCATGATACTTGGAAGCTAGTGAGCATTCCAATCTACCCTATAGTTGGGCTTTATATTTTGAAATTTGAAGAGAGTTAATTATTTGAGTTGACATTTTATTGATTCTTGGGGCTTATAATTCCATAACATAAGATTGTGGAAATGCCTAAGAGGTGAGGATTTATGCTTGTAGCCCAAAGGAAACAACCTCATTCTAAACTAAGGAGCCTTGGTACAAAACAAAGGCACAACCTAAATCTAAAAAAGGGTATATGGTTTTCATCCACAGAGAGAATAAACCACCATTGGACTTATTACGGAGTGGCGCCTAACTCCTCGCTTTAAATCCATGTAGGCAAGTCTTATGCTTTGCAAGATGGCTAGGTTGTTGTTCATTTAGAAAGGAAACTAAGTCCTTAGACTCACTCCAGAGACTAGAGCATGAGTGGTATGAATCCATGACTTAATCTAATGCAAATTTTATCAAATTTATTTGATTCTTTTGGACTTTTATTTTGACACAGCTATGGGATTTTGTATGCCTAAATGCATGAGAATTTGATTATGGGCCAAATCAAGAGAGAAAGGGGTGTCTTCCACCAAAGGCTCTCATAGGTTAAGCCTTGATTCTCCGGCAAAGATGGAAGCTCCCTCTTAAGAGTGAAAGATATGACATGCATGATATTATACATTCATCCATCCATAAGGGGTTACTAAAATTTTATTATCTTGATTTAATCCCTAGGCTTTTATGTGAGGTTATGAGTTGTTTTAAAATTTTAGTTATGAGTTGTTACTTGGGGTAGAAAAATTAATTTTTATCTTAAGAGCCTACCGCATCCAGGCCACACATTCAAGCATCAATCATAAACAAACTATGAAAAGCATGTTATTCTAATGCGCAATCTAAACACAACATCAAACAATTTTATAGACTACCGTAAAAGAATAAAAGGCAGTCGTTGGTTCCAGTACCAAAAGAGAAAAGAAAAGATGGGTAGCCGAGCTCTACCCTTATACAACCCGGATTACAAAAATAATATATATATATATGCTATGGGGGTCTTCTTTTCTTCATTTCTTCATTTCTTCATTTCTTCATTTCTTTCTTTTGATTTGATTTACTCCAAAGGCATCACAGTGGCACCCAGGGGTAAATAACTGCTCATCCTAATCCCCATAGCACTAACCCTAATTTCTAATGCAAAATTACATCAAAAATAGGAAAAGTAAATCTAGCTACACCTGCAAAACAAATGTTAGCTAAACATACCATACAATCCAAGCAGTTATATGAATAATTTGGACTTAGCACCCACACATGGGTAACCAAGTCCACCTGTCCTAACATGGGTTACACTTAAGGGACTAAGCAACGATAGCAAAAGCATGTATATATTTTTTTTTTATTACGGCCCTTTAAGTATAACCCTAGAAAAATATGATTAGGCTAATAACTACTAACATCCGTCTGAAACATACACCCTAACATCCATCTAAAACATTACATCACAAAACAAAACACAACATCATACATACGCTTCTTAGCTAAGTAGTGACTTAGTATTCTAATGTGCTTAAGGCTTGTGTAGCAAGACTTTACTTCTTCTTTAGCTTAAGTTCCAATTTGAAGTTTGAATTTAAATTTTACCTTTTTGGGTGATTTCAATCTAAATGATTTAATGATTTGCTTTTCATTTTATTTCAATTTTATTGGTTTAAATGATATTTAGGTTCTCAAGAATGAAGGGTAGGATGAATTCCATCTGAGGCGACTCACCTATTCTACATCCTAATTCTAAGGAATCTAACTAAGGTCCTTATGTATCTTGATTAGCCCATTTGAACTGTAATTCCTTCAATTTAGAATTTAGAATTTGAGTTTATTTAAGTATTTGATTAATTGATTTTTTTTATTAGATATTTTAGTTTAATTGCATCTTGATAATTCAATATCCTTTTAAATATTTAATTCTTTTCTTTGATCATGGTTATGTGATTTAACTTTATGTTTATTTAATTCGATTGGTTCATTTATTTGTAGTTTGATTGGATTAGATTAATTGAGATTATATTTTGATTCTAATTGGGTTTAATTCTTTTGTAATTGGGATCATATTTTTAATCACATCCATTTGTCATGTTCATAAGTTTGGTTTGCATTTTTGATTTCATATATTGGATAGTTAATTAGTTCATTTTATTTAAGTAGGTTGAATGAGATTTGATTTGATTCTATATTAAATTGATGAGAATCTTTCTTGATTTAGCTTAATTTGATTCAATTTGATTTTCTTAGCTTTATTGGTCTTATGGATTTGCTTAGGTTCAATGTGATTATGTGATTTGTTTAATTAATAAGTGTATTTATGTTAATTATAAAGGTTTGTTTAATCTTTTTTTTTTTTTAGACAAATGATGCAATTGATGACTTAATGGTTTTGGTTTGATTTATGTTTTGATTAGTATTTAATTGTGTTTTGATTAATTAAGTTTAATGTAATTAATTCGATAAACTTAATTAGTTTGTTTAAGAGGTATGATTAAATTAAATAAAGATTTGTTTAACTTTTGATTTAATTTCATGTTTATTTGAGTTAATGATGTAGCGATATTGATTGAAGTTTAAATTAGGGTTTGATTATCATTTAATTATATTTTTATGTTTGATTAAGCTTAAGTTTAATGTGATTAATGTAATTTATTTATTTAATTTATTTAATAAATGTGATTAAATTAATTAGTAGATTAGTTAAGTATTTAATTTTATTTAACTTTAATCGATTTATAAAGTTAAACTTGGTTTATTAAGATAATGGATTAATTTATTAAGTTTGCATTAATTAGATGTTTGATTAATTAAATTTGATTAATGGGTTAATTAAAATTATTGATTAATTAAAGGTTTGTTTAATTAGAGATTAATGACTTAATGATTTTGGTTTAATTTAAGTTTTGATTAGTGTTTAACGCATCTTAATTATGTTTAATTAAGTTTAGGTTTCATATGATTAATTTAATTAACTTAATTAATTTATTAAAGGGGTATGATTATTTAATTATGGGTTTGATTTAAGCTTAATTTTAGCTTTAATGTCACTTATTTAAATTAATTTGATTAATTAAAATGGTGGGTTAATTCATTAAATTTTATTAATTAAATGTTGACTAATTAAGTTTGATTAAGGGTAGATTAATTAAAGTTTATTTTAATTAAAGATTAATGAATTAATAATTTAGGTTTAATTTATGTTTAATGTTTAATTGCATCTTAATTATGTTTGATTAAGTTTAGGTTTAATATGATTAACTTAATTAGTTTATTCAAGGAGTGTGATTATTAAGTTTAATTATGGGTTTGATTTAAGCTTAATTTTAGAGTTAACTTTAATGTGACTTACTTAAATTAATTTGATTAATTAAGATGATGGATTAATTTATTGAATTTTCATTAATTAAATGTTTGACTAATTGAGTTTGATTATTTATGATTAGGGTTTTACTTGATTTGATTTGTTATGTTTGTTTTATTTCATTAACATGATCAATTTAGTTATTAGGTTGAAATATTTAATGATTATTTAATTATCTCATTCCAAATGGATGTGATTTAATCATAGGTTAATTAAGTTTACTTTAATTTTATTTAGTTTAATTGATTAGTATCAAATTATTAAAGTTTTCTAAGTTTGTTGGATTTTGAGTTTGATTTAAGATTTAATCATTTAATTGAGTTTTATTAACTTAAATAGATTTAATCATATTTAATTTAATCTCCTTAAAGATGATATTTTTTGATTTAAAGTTTGATTAATGGTTTAATGAATTTTATTCAATTTCTGATCATTTTTTATTATTATTATTATTATTATTATTATTTTATTTTTTATTTAATATTTGGGTTTTTTTTTTTTTTTTTAGATTATATTTTAATTAACTTTTAGTTATTTAAACTCTAATCTTAAGTGTTTATTTGGGTTTTTTAAGATTAAGATAGAATCATTTTTTTTTAAGAGTCTTAGATGTCGATTAAAGTGATTTAGGTTATCTTGAAGATTTTGTAAATTTCTGAATTTGTATTTAATTTATTTTATCAAAATTGATAATCTGAATTTAAAATTTTAATATCTACCAATACAAAAGTGATTTTAACTTTAAATTTTTACTGTATGTGTGTTATAACATTAAGTTCAATATCTAAAAATTTCAACTTAATATAACCTATATTTTTTGGCTTAATTAATAAAATATGATTTTCACTAAAACTTAAATTACGCTCAGAATACTACATAACTTTGAATATTTTAGGTTTGTTGGATTCCTCTCGGATAGACAAATCCAACGAGCCCTTGTTTATAATTTTTGGTTAAGTATTTTATTTTTTATGAATTTTTGAAGTTTCGGATGATTTAAATTATTATTATTATTATTATTTATTTATTATTATTTTTTTTTTTATACGCGCGGTTTGGGCGGGAAAGACAGCGACCCGCGCCTTTCTCTGGACCGTCCGATCACAGATCGGACGGTCTAGATCAGATCGCGCGATCCAGAGGCCAGGATCGCGCGATCTGAGCCGTCCGATCGCGCAAACCACGCGATCGGACGGTCCAGATCATTTCCGGTGCTCCGAAGCTCGGAAGCTGGCTCCGAAGCTCGGATCACGCGATCTGAGCCGTCCGATCGCGCGAACCGCGCGATCGGACGGTCCAGATCGCATCGCGCGATCTGAAGGCCCGGATCGCGCGATCCACGCGATCCGAGCCGTCCGATCCCGCGAACTGCGGGATCGGACGGTGGCTGTGAGCCGCCGGCGGTGAACAGTGTTTTCAGGGGTATTTTGGAAAAATGAAAGTTTTGCCAAAACTTGTCCAAATGGACCGTTTTCGTGCCGATTCGCCAAAAAAATTCTATTTCTATTTGGGATGATTTAAAATAAAAGTGCTGGATTTTCTAAAGGAAATTCCTAGAATCACGGAAATTTAATACAAATATAAAAATCCTAAGGTACGGTTTGAGAGTTACCTCACCGGGATGATTTCGGTGGTGAAGATCCGAGGGAGCTTCTATGTGTGTGAGGAAGAGTAAACTTTAGCCCTTGCTTCTCTTGAACGCCTCCTTCTGATGTTTCGTCAGCCTCAAGAGCAAATCCTTTATGATTTGAGCTTAATATGGCTAAAGCAGTGGGGAATGGGTTACTTTGGCTTTGGAGAGCTTTGGGGGCTGAGTGATGATGGGAGCAAAGAGCTCAAGTCTCATTTCCCTCTCCTTTTATAATGGATAAAAATAAAAAAAAGTTTGAATCATTTTGGCTCCAAATTGAATGCCATCTTGTTGGGGTGGTTAGGGATAGGTCTAGATTGATTGAGGACTTTGGATTTTTGCTCCAAAGTCCTCTCTTGCTGCCACATGATGAAATTTGTTTAATTGGAATATTGGTGCCATGTGATGAGGGGTTAAGTGCATGTGATGGGGGAATTAAATGGGGTTAGGTGGAATCCTATGTGGGGGTTGGTTCATGAGGGATTTAAAATGGGTTGGGTTTATTTTGGGCTGATCCCAAATGAGTTTGGGTCGGATTTGATCAGCCCCTAATGGGTTTTGGCTTGGTTTCAAGGGATTTGGCCCAATTTAGGTCATATGGGTCATTTTGGGCCAAGTTGACCCTATTTGACCAAAATTGTCCAAATTAACTTGGTTTATGGGTTGATTCATGTTCAATTAACTCATTGAAGATGAATGTGGTCTTTGGTTTGAATTAATTTGGATTTAATTTTGATTTAGGCAAAATTGACCCTTTAGGCCAATTTGGGCTAAGTTGGGTCAAGTTGACTGATTGGGCTCAATTGATCAAATTGAGTTCAATTATTGCTTTGGTCAAGTTCAATAATCAATTTAGAATGAGATTGAGCCATTGGTTGCAATCAATTTGGGTTAGATCATGATTTGGCCGATTTGGTTCTTTAGGCCAATTTGGGTCTTTGGATCAAATGGCCAATTGGGCTTGGTTTGGCCCAATTGGTTGCAATTGATCATCCTAGAGTGATCAAAAATCATGGTGGAAGATTTTGGTGAGCTTGGTTCAATCCAATTTGGGTTGGATTAGAAGTTGGCTCAGGTGAGTCCTTTAGGTCACTTTAGGTCAAGTGCACCTAAGTGGGTCAATTGGTTTAGTTTTGATTTGATTTGATAATTATAGGTTTCATTTACATTTGGGTAAATAATTGAATAAATGATTGATTCAAGAGAAAATTCGTTGGTTTTGACTTAATCCGATAGAATTTGGCTAAGTCCAAAGAATTGGCTTAAAGGGTTTAAATTGAGTTTGGATTTGATTTTCAATATGGTTTTGGTCATTTGAATTTGAATTTTATTTATATTTGTGAATATAAATGAAGGAATAATTCATTTATGAAGAGATCAATTGAGTTTGATTTGATTTAAGGAAATATTTGGCTAAGCTTATGAATATGGTTCATATGGCTTAGGAAGGGTGGATTTGAATTTGATTTTGGGTTTCAATCATTTGGAGTCAAATTTTGAAATTAGATTTAGAATTTGAATTTGGATTTGAGGTTTGATTTGAGAATTGAGTCTGATTTAATTTGAGAAAGTGTATCTAGATTAGATTTGGGCTATGGGATGTAATTTCCTTAAACCCAAGGCATAGCTAATCTTATGATTAACACTTCTAAGTCTCTAGGCTTAGGTTAGTGTTCATCTAATCACTATATGTGTCTTATGACTAAGAAAATCTTAGTGTCTAGAAGAGTCCTAAGTCTAAGAGGATGTTAAGAGCTCACTCCAAAAGTGAGGTCAACAAAAGGACCCCCAATAGGTGTGGTGTAACTGACAGGGCACACCGCAGGTATTGGCGTTGACCGAAAAGATCAACAACATTTAGAAGGTTGCAATAAACAACATAAGTGATCTATACCTAGACCTGAAAGGTAGATAGAATCACGATCTTAGTGCAATGCAGCTCTCTTTATGCCAAGGGCATAAGAGAGCAAGAAGGAATCCACTAGTGATTGAGTACATGAACCTTCCTCTGGGAACAGGTTCAAGTTATCGGGGATATGATATGAGCTTGATTTTGAATATAATTTGTTTGGGTGTGTATCCACGGGATAAGAATTTAATTATATATATATTTTTTTTTGATTTATTTGATCTCCACTGAGGCTGGTTTAATTTTATGGCTCCACCGAGGAGAAGGGTTCTAGATTGAGGGCATATCCTAGGGATGTACACTCGGTGAAATTTGTTTGATTTAGAACTAAGTTCCACTGGGAGGCCAATTTGATTTGCGCCTCGCTGGAGAGAAACTTGGTTTATTTGATATGTTTAATTTGACTCCCTGGAGAGGTTGGTTTCAAATTTATTTTGTTATGGACCCTGTTGGTGTGCGATAGACTATACTAAGAAGGGGCCACGGGGGCCTTGGCCTGTCTTAGATTTATAAGTCTAAAGGGATAGTCTACCTGCCATAAGGTAGGACTATCCAACCTAAGGGGTTGCCTTTTGGTGTGCAATGACTATGCTAGGAAGAAAGCGTAGTAGACTTACATCTTCCAAAGCAAGAAAAAGTCGTTGGGGCGATCTATTGGACGAGCAACACATCGAACCCTACCTAAGGCGACTACTGAGTGAGCACCACTGGGGGTCTTACCTCAACTCAAGAGTAGTCCTGATGATTAATTTGATTTGATTTGATTTACTTTGTGTGTTATTTATGTGGACCCTGTTGGCTTGCGATGGACCCACTGAGGAGGAGCTATGTCAGCTTTGACCTGTCTCAGGTTTACAAGTCCAAAGGGGTAGTCTACCAGCCACAAAGTAGGACTATCCAGCCTAAGGGTTGCCTTTCGTGTGCACGGTTGAAGAAAGCGTGTACTTACATCTTCCAAAGTAGAGATCAACCGTTGGGGTGATCTATTGATGGCACAACAGATCAATCCCGACCTAGGGCGACTATTTGAGTGAATGCCACTGTGGACTCATATCGACTCAAGAATAGTCAGAATTACTTTAATTTTAGATGGACCCTGTTGGTTTGCGATGAATCTACTAAGAAGGAGCTAATATCAGCCTAGACCTATCTTAGATTTACAAATCCAAAGGGATAGTCTACCAGCCGTTAGGTAGAACTAACCAACCTAAGGGGTGCCTTTCGGTTTGCAATGGTCAAGTTTGGAAGAAAGCACGGGGACTCACATCTTCCTAAACAAGAATCCATTTGGGGTGATGGTTGCTGCAACAAATGGGCGACCAGGGTGCGTCGGTTTGCGATCGTCTTTGGAAAGAATGCGTAATAGACTTATATCTTTCAAAGCAAAGGCGACCGGTAACTCATTGGTGGCACAACAAGTTGAACCCGACCTAGGCTTCTGGATGACAGGGATTTATCTCTCAGTGTAGCAATTCCTATAGGGAGTTTTACACGCGCCTAAAGATAGGATGCCGCTTGGGAAAGGCCAGGGCTTGAATTCCTAATCCACAAGCAAATATTTTGTTTGTTTGTTTAATTTGTTTTATCATGGACCCTGTTAGTTTGCGAGGGATCAAACTGAGAAGGAGCTTATATCAGCCTAGACTCTCAATTGAACGAGGAGAATCGCATCCAACAAATTCTCCAACCAGGGGGTACCGGAAAGGGGACCTGTCAATCCAAAAGTAACACGGTAGTGTCTAAATGGGGTCTCAAAGGGCGTGATCCAAATAGAATGCCCGCAGGAAGGGGCCAATGGGGCTTCAATCCACGAAAAAAATGGCTAGTCATATATCACATGTATTGGTGGCCAACTCATGGAGAAAGCGGGGACTTACATCTTCCAAGAGTGGTGTACCCACCGGGTGAGTCAAGATAGCTATCAATATGGTGCCCATCGGTTTACAATCGTCTAGAAAGAAAGCGTGTAGGCTTACATCTCTAAAGCGGGCGGCTGGGATAGTCGTCTTCGGCGTGCCATCCGACCTAGAGCGATCGAGTGAATGCCACGGGGCTTATATCGACTCAAACATGGTCAGAGGAAAGGAGCCTGGGGACTTACCTAAACCTCAAATATATTGACTAGTTATCATGATGATTAGTTCAAGAAGAAAGCAGGACTCACATCTTCAAACATGATCAATCATGAGGTAGCTTCTTGGCTAGCTGAAGACTGAAACTAACAAGGCTCATCGGTTTGCAATGGTATTAGAAGAAAGCAGGACTTACATCCTCCAACAATGACCAGGGGTGATCGGTTGCTTTGGACAACAAATCAAACCGACCTAGAGCACTAATGAGTGAGTGCCACAGGGCTTGCTCCCACATCAAAGTAGCCCGAAAAAAAGATATGTGTATTTGTGTTTGATATGAAGGAATAGGATGCCTTGGGACTCTTACACTAAACCTGGGAAACTCGACTGGTTAGAGTATGATGGCTAGTTCAAGAAGAAGAAAGTGTTGGGACTCACATCTTCTTAAATAAACCAACATGGTAGTTCACTAGCGGTGAGAAGCCTAAACTAACAAAGCTCATTGGTTTGCAATGGTCAAATTAGAAGAAAGCGGACTACATCCTCCAACAAATGACCAGGGTGATGGTTGCTTTGGACAACAAATCAACCCTAGAGCGTAATGAGTGAGTGCCGGGGCTTGCTCCCACTTTAAAATGAGAAAAAGATATATGTTTGTGTTTGATATGAAGGAATAGATGTACCCTGGGGACCCCCAAATATATCATGATGAATTCACAAGCAAAAGATATTTCTAACTTGGAAATAAAATTTGAGATGAAAGAGATTTTATTGATAATTATTTTCAAACAAGATTTATGGATAATATTTCTTTAAGTAGAGCCCATTGATTGAAGCATAACTTCCTTTACAATTTATGAGTTGGTAAGATTTTTTTCTATGGCATAAGGGCCTTCCCAAGTGGGTTCAAACTTTCCTCTAATGAGAAACAATTGGTCTCCTTAGAACCAAAACAAGCTCTCCCACTTGAAAAGCTCAAACCAACTTGTTATGAGCTTGAATCATCTTGGCTTTATATAACTTGAGGTTTTGGCATGCTCGTGTCTCTCCTCCAAACCTTGAGCTCTTCCAAATAACTTAGCATTCATTGTTTGATTTTGCTATTTTGATGGGAGTTGGACTTGAGTAACTTTACATAGAAATAGATGAGTTGAGTTCTATGTGTCATACAAAGCTTAAACACTTCATCCCATGATGTTTTGTCATCTAATATCTTAGATTTGAATGAGTTTTTTGTCTTTATTTGCTCTTGATAGTAGATGGTAGAATATCTCAATCTATTTGTGTCTTCAAACTTTGATTTTAGTTTCTTGAATGCTTTTCATTATGATATAATTTTGAGGCAACCTATATGATATGGTTCCTGGAGCACATGTTTGTGACCTCTATGGATTGCCTCATTTGGAAAATAGTGATGGCTAGAATGAATGATGACCCTTGGAAAGAAGGAGTCAATCGGACCCACAATATCTCAACACTGAATGGCCATGACACGTAGGATCTGAATATTAGAGGTTGATAGGACTACACCATGTACCGAATTGATGGCATCTCTTACATCCATCTTAATTGATCATGATAGTATCCATCTCTTGATCTTGGCTTTCATCTTAATTGATGTGCATAACCAGAATACCTTTACAATTCTACTGCATGTTTGTGACAACTAACCACTATGATCGAAAGACTTTTTCTTGAGTATAGGAAATCATTTATGCTGATTTCTCTTTTTTCTTTTCTTTTTTTGAATGGTTGCCTTCCTCATCCTTTTTTTTAAGAGAGAATCTCAATGAGTTCTATCAATAGATAACTTGTCTATTGGACCCTATGACTCATCTTCAGACATGCCAACTCTTTGGCAAATCTAATGCATCTTTTGCGTTCTTAGAATCTTGTAGATGGTAACCTGATTTTCACAACTCCATAGTACTTATGGTAATGGTGGAGCTTAGGCTTTGAACTTTATGGACCCGATTTGGTTGACTTGAGAATCTAAAGATGTTGATACTCTTCATAGCGTAATGATTGACTAACCGAAATGCCTCATAAAGCTTCATTATTGGTGCATGGATTGGATAGATGATATGAGAATCTCATCACATTGTAGTTGAGAACTATTCTACCCCCCTTCACTGATAATAAATTGTGGTTCTTCTCTCTTTGAGAGCTTCAAAGTACATCTCCCATGAGCACTTAATTTTAAGTTTGATTTGTTCATGAGATCATCTTGGGAGAATGTGAGAGTGGATGTCTTTCTAAGAAATCCAAGTGCTTGTCCTTATAGCAGGAGAATGAATGTTATATTAGACAAAATCATGGACCATCCCGTCAGATAAAATTATGTCTTGAATGTAGTATTGACTCTAGAGATCAAGTTCACCATAGCATGTAATCTTCTTTAGCTTTGGGATGCAAAGATTGAGCTAGGCTTTTTCAATAGGTGGATAGTTTGCCTCAGAGGATTAAATCCTAATAGAGAGTTCTCCTTCCTATTGGTTTGAGTAAACAAAGCGCCAAAGTCATCATCTTTATATATCGACTTGATACCTAGACATGTCATCAGATATTGCTTGATATCTTCATCGACTTATCATCCCATTTGAACTTGGCATCTTTTTTGATAAGTCTAGAATGGTTGCATCTTCGATAAGTTGGAAATAAAGCGTCTTAGATCATGTTAAATGACTAGTTGTGTTTTGATGGCATTTTAATATCGCTTTGATCTTTCGATCTTCAATTCTCTGTACAACAAACCTTTTTCTTCTCAATGAGTTCATTTTATTGTCTTATCCGTTCAAAACTACTCTCAAGTCAAAGAGATGGTCTTCCTTTTCTTTACTTTTGACAACGAGATCATCTAGCATTCAACTTGATGATGAATAAGTTCATCAAGATTAGTCATGGTATGTGGCAGCATTTTAAGGTGGTATGACCTACATAAGTCATGGAATTATAAATGTAAACAACCTCTCATCCTCACATCATTTGACCCTTTTGAATGAGGAATCATGAAAATTTATGTTCCATTAAATTTGATATAGGTAATGTGAATTGTCTTCAAGGCATGCTATCTTATCTTCAAATTGACATATGTGTAGATTTGAATGTTCTTCTTTTGACTAGGAATAATGTTGAATCATGGTAGTATCTTTCTCTTCAATAAGATTAACTTCAAACTTTGATCCTCTTCTTGATCAAAGTTTCTAGAAATAGGAATAGATAGGTTCAATTTTGAGTTTATACTTACCTTTGAGATGTATTGGGCACTTTATAATGATCTTAGTGATCTTTAAACTACAAAGTAACCTAACCAAGTCGTTGGAATTTTCCTTCTAACATATCATATCTAATGTTGGGATGGGTGGACTCTTTATGTTCTTTTTTTTTTTTTTTTTTTTTTTTTTTTTTTTTGAGCTCATTCTCTACTTGAAAATCTTCAACATTGTTTGAGTAAAGTAGGTAGACTAGGCAAAAGATAATTTTATTACCATTTGAAGGTCTATCTACAAATTGAATCCTCTTCGAGCTTGAAAGAAAAATGAAGTGGAAATTTGAAATCTCATAATGTATATATATATTTTTTTGCTAGAGGTTGCAACTCTTAACTTCAATCTATAATAATATCATGAGATAGTAAAATTGAGTCAATGTATCATACTACTAAGTTTCTAGTCTTTTTTTTTTTTTTTTTTTTTTTGCAATCTAACTCAGAGATTTGTCAAAATTTGATCAATTTAACTCATGTATTATTTTATCTCTTTTTTTTTTTTTTAATTTTTACATACATATGATTTTTTTTTTTTTGGTTCTAAATCAATATGTATTATTGGTGCTTTACATTTTTCTCTTTTTTCTTCTTCTCCTTCTTTTTTTTCTCTTCTTCTGTTCACCTTTTCTTTTTTTTTTATTGCACCTCATACATATGATTTGTTTTTTTTAATTCTAAATCAATATGTATTATTTACTTTTTTTTTTCTCCTTTTTTTTTTTTTTATTTTGACATATGATTTTTTTGATTTTAAATCAATATGTATTGTTGGTGTTTTATTTCTTTTTTTTTCTTCTCTTTCTTTTTTTTTTTTTTTTTTTTTTTTTTTTTTGAGTCTTTTTCTTATTGTGTTCTCTAGATCTTTCATTTTATTATTATTTTTTTCATAGGATATTCTATGTTGAATATGAGAGGTTTTCTAACAAGAAAAAATCAAAATTTTTCTATATCTTAGAGAATGTGAGTGCACTTATTACTTAGCTTAATGAACCTTCAAGATAGTCTAGGACATTAAGATTAACCTTTTTGCCATTATTTTGGATTTGAAGTGTATCTTAAGAAGGATTTAGAATTTGATTATTTCAAGGTTTGCTTCTTCCTATGGTGTTGATCAAAGTGGTAGGACCACTGTAATAATTGACTTGATATCTTCAAGAGAGGTAGAATTGATGTCTACCTACTCTACTCTCTTTCTCTCTTTTCTTTTTCTTTTCTTTTTTTTTCTTTTTTTTTCTTCTTTTTTTTTAAAGTTTATCCCAGACCTTTGAAATTTGATGATTCTAACTCTTTATCGATGTGACACCATGAAAGTATAGAATGAGGGCATTTACAGTTGGAATCATTAAAGCATAAAGTCCATCATCGCTATTTTATGGATTACGATCAATATTTTGAGAGTTGTCTTCTTTGAAATTAGGATTCAAGTCATTTGAGTCATACTTATGGAATAAATGACATACTCAACATCCTATCAATTTCATTATTAAAGGAATCTTTATGGCCTTTCTCCATTAGGGTGAAAATCCATATCTTGGTTTTAATTGAATTTCATCATAACAATTTTTATGATTCATAACTTTGATAATAATGAATATTACATTATCACAAGTCATCTTAATTTTCAAGCTCCATGTCAAATTTGATTCACACATTTTTGATGAATCTAAAGAATTTGAACCACACTCATCAAATTTGGATGATAAAGGGGTTCAAATAATTAGATCTCAATTTGGAGAGATTTTGAAGAGAATTTTTTTGGAACTTCATTTGTCAAATGTTGATATAAAGAGGTTCAAAGCGCTTTGGTGAGACTTAAGAAATTTTGGAACTTTACTTTCCAAATGATGGTAAGTTCAAAATTTAGGAATTTTGTTTTGTTTTGTTTGGCATTGTTTGATTTTATTTTTTAAAGAGAACTATTATTTAACCAATTTGAGTATGTTAAATGAAATTGGTTAATTTTGTTTAAAAGAAAAAAGAGTTTTGATATTTATTTTGAAGAAAAGGTTTTATTTGATTTAATTTTGATTTTGAAAATGAACCTTCAACTTTTGAGTTTGTTAAGTGGGTTCAATTAATTTTATTTTGAAAGGGATTTAATTTGAGAAATGATTTTTTTTTTTAATCTTGATTTTAGAGAGAATCTCCTAACAAATTGGATTATGTTAAATGGGGTTCATATGATTTTTTTATTTTGAAAATACTTTTTAAAGGTGTTATTACTATTATTATTATTATTATTATTTTGCTTTAGATTTTATTGGAACTTTATTAAGCATGGGATGAACCTTGCCTCACCATCGAATGGTGAAGAGATTTTAATTTGGTCATCTCCTCTTTTGATTAATTTTAATTTTCACCTATTGGGAACAATAAAGATTTTAAGACTTACACTGAGGTCTTAAAACCTAAGGATGTTGACTAGCTTTGTAAGGATGAAATAAGCTAAGTGCCACAAAAAGAATGATAGTCTGACTATATAAAATATAAGTTCACTATCGATGCTTGGAGACAATAATTTTTTACTAAAGATGGAGAGAAGAACTTTCCCAATGGAGTGCAAAAATCTTGTTTATATTTGGGGTGTGGGACACCAGTCTTAGGGTACTTATTGAAATGATCAATGACATTAAGGAATGATGTACTATCTCAAAGATAGAAATCACCACCCTATAATGGACTAATCACCAATAAGGACTCCTAGGCATGATGGTCTTGAATATAGATCTTTCCCTTTTACATGGAAAAGTAAAGTAGGGTTTATTTTAAGGGTTCGTTAAGTTCCTATGGAGGCAAGCCCCATAGTTAATTACATCTAAGAAATGAGAATTTCTTAAGAATACTCGATTAAAGTAGATAATTAGAGTCTCCAAAGATTTCAAGGTTAAGACTATCAAAGGATTGGTATTTTAGAAAATCAAATTGGATAGATCAAGGAGAAGACTTATTTTGGAATCAAAGAGAGAAAGTAGAAATACTCATGATACTAGGAAGCCTAGTGAGCATTCCAATCTACCCTATAGTTGGGCTTTATATTTTGAAATTTGAAGAGAGTTAATTATTTGAGTTGACATTTTATTAGATTCTTAGCTTATAATTCCATAACATAAGATTGTGGAAATGCCAGAGGTGAGGATTTATGCTTGTAACAAAGGAAACATACCTCATTCTAAACTAAGGAGCCTTGGTACAAAACAAATAAATCTAAGGCAAAAAGGTATATGGTTTCATCCAAGAGAATAAACCACTGATGGACTTATTACACATGGCATAACTCCTCCTACTTTAAATCCATGTAGGCAAGTCTTATGCTTTTCAAGATGGCTAGGTTGTTGTTCATTTAGAAAGGAAACTAAGTCCTTAGACTCACTCCTAAGAGACTAGAGCATGAGTGGTATGAATCCATGACTTAATCTAATGCAAATTTTATCAAATTTATTTGATTCTTTTGGACTTTTATTTTGACACGCTATGGGATTTTGTATGCCTAAATGCATGAGAATTTGATTATGGGCCAAATCAAGAAAGGGGTGTCTTCCACCAAAGGCTCTCATAGGTTAAGCCATTCTCTCAAGATGGAAGCTCCCTCTTAGAGTGAAAGAATATGACATGCATGATATTATACATTCATCCATCCAAGGGGTTACTAAAAATTTTATTATCTTGATTTAATCCCAATGTGAGGTTATGAGTTGTTTTAAAATTTTAGTTATGAGTTGTTGGGGTAGAAAATTAATTTTTATCTTAAGAGCTAGCATCAGACACATTCAAGCATCAATCATAAACAAACTATGAAAAGCATGTTATTCTGCAATCTAAACACAACATCAAACAATTTTATAGACTACGTAAAGAATAAAAGGCACTGTCGGTTCCAACACACCAAAGAGAAAGAAAGATGATGAGCTACCCTTACAACCCGATTACAAAAATAATATATATGCTATGGGGTCTTCTTTTCTTCATTTCTTCATTTCTTCATTTCTTCATTTCTTTCTTTTGATTTGATTTACTCAAAGGCATCACGGGGCACCCCAGGGAAGCCTTCCATTTGCTCATCCTAATATTAACCAATTTTCTAATGCAAAATTACATCAAAAATAGAAAAGTAAATCTATACACAGAAACAAATGTTAGCTAAACATACCATACAATCCAAGCTTATATGAATAATTTGGACTTAGCACCCATGGGTAACCAAGTCCACATTCTATGGGTTACACTTAAGCTAACATTTGATAGCAAAAGCATGTATATATTTTTTTATTACTTAAGTATAACCCCTGAATATGATTAGGCTAATAAATATCTAAAACATACACTAACATCCATTAAAACATTACATCACAAAACAAACACAACATCATACATACTACACTTAGCACTAGAAGTAGTGACTTAGTAATGTATTGTGCTTAAGGCTTGTGTAGCAAGACTTTCTTCTTCTTTAGTTTAAGTTCAATTTGAAGTTTGAATTTAAATTTTACCTTTGGGTGATTTCAATCTAAATGATTTAATGATTTGCTTTTCATTTTATTTCAATTTTATTTGGTTTAAATGATATTTAGGTTCTCAAGAATGAAGTAGATGAATTCCATTGCAGACTATTTATTACATCCAATTCTAATCTACAAGGTCCTTATGTATCTTGATTAGCCCATTTGAATTGTGTAATTCTTGATTTAGAATTTAGAATTTGAGTTTATTTAAGTATTTGATTAATTGATTTTTTTTATTAGATATTTTAGTTTAATTGCATCTTGATAATTCAATATCCTTTTAAATATTTAATTCTTTTCTTTGATCATGGTTATGTGATTTAACTTTATGTTTATTTAATTGATTGTGGTTCATTTATTTGTAGTTTGATTGGATTAATTGAGATTATATTTTGATTTAATTGGGTTTAATTCTTTGTAATTGGGATCATATTTTTAATCACATCCATTTGTCATGTTCATAAGTTTGGTTTGCATTTTGATTTCATATATTGGATAGTTAATTAGTTCATTTTATTTAAGTAGGTTGAATGAGATTTGATTTGATTCTATATTAAATTGATGAGAATCTTTCTTGATTTAGTAATTTGATTCAATTTGATTTTCTTAGCTTTATTGGTCTTATGGATTTGCTTAGGTTCAATGATTATGTGATTTGTTTAATTAATAAGTGTATTTATATTATAAAGGTTTGTTTAATCTTTTTTTTTTTACAAATGATGCAATTGATGACTTAATGGTTTTGGTTTGATTTATGTTTTGATTAGTATTTAATTGTTTTGATTAATTAAGTTTAATGTATAATTGATAAACTTAATTAGTTTGTTTAGAGGTATGATTAAATTAAATAAAGATTTGTTTAACTTTTGATTTAATTTCATGTTTATTTGAGTTAATGATTTGAATTAATGATTGAAGTTTAAATTAGGGTTTGATTATCATTTATTATATTTTTATGTTTGATTAAGCTTAAGTTTAATGTGATTAATGTAATTTATTTATTTAATTTATTTAATAAATGTGATTAAATTAATTAGTAGATTAGTTAAGTATTTAATTTTATTTAACTTTATATAAAGTTAAACTTGGTTTATTAAGATAATGGATTAATTTATTAAGTTTGCATTAATTAGATGTTTGATTAATTAAATTTGATTAATGGGTTATTAAAATTATTAGATTAATTAAGGTTTGTTTAATTAGATTAATGACTTAATTTTGGTTTAATTTAAGTTTTGATTAGTGTTTACATCTTAATTATGTTTAATTAAGTTTAGGTTTCATATGATTAATTTAATTACAATTAATTTATTAAAGGGTATGATTATTTATTATGGGTTTGATTTAAGCTTAATTTTAGCTTTAATGTCACTTATTTAAATTAATTTGATTAATTAAAATGGTGGGTTAATTCATTAAATTTTATTAATTAAATGTTGACTATTAAGTTTGGTTAAGGTAATTAGATTAATTAAAGTTTATTTAAAGATTAATGAATTAATAATTTAGGTTTAATTTATGTTTAATGTTTAATACATCTTATTATGTTTGATTAAGTTTAGGTTTAATATGATTAACTTAATTAGTTTATTCAAGGAGTGTGATTATAAGTTTAATTATGGGTTTGATTTAAGCTTAATTTTAGAGTTAACTTTAATGTGACTTACTTAAATTAATTTGATTAATTAAGATGATGGATTATTGAATTTTCATTAATTAAATGTTTGACTAATTGAGTTTGATTATTTATGATTAGGGTTTTACTTGATTTGATTTGTTATGTTTGTTTATTTCATTAACATGATCAATTTAGGTTGAAATATTTAATGATTATTTAATTATCTCATTCCAAATGGATGTGATTTAATCATAGGTTAATTAAGTTTACTTTAATTTTATTTAGTTTAATTGATTAGTATCAAATTATTAAAGTTTTCTAAGTTTGTTGGATTTTGAGTTTGATTTAAGATTTAATCATTTAATTGAGTTTTATTAACTTAAATAGATTTAATCATATTTAATTTAATCTCCCCAAGATGATATTTTTGATTTAAAGTTTGATTAATGGTTTAATGAATTTTATTCAATTTCTGATCATTTATTATTATTATTATTATTATTATTATTATTTTTATTTTTTTATTTAATATTTGGGTTTTTTTTTTTTTTTTAGATTATATTTTAATTAACTTTTAGTTATTTAAACTCTAATCTTAAGTGTTTATTTGGGTTTTAAGATTCAGAAGATAGAATCATTTTTTTTAAGAGTCTTAGATGTCGATTAAAGTGATTTAGGTTATCTTGAAGATTTTGTAAATTTCTGAATTTGTATTTAATTTATTTTATCAAAATTGATAATCTGAATTTAAAATTTTAATATCTACCAATACAAAAGTGATTTTAACTTTAAATTTTTACTGTATGTGTGTTATAACATTAAGTTCAATATCTAAAATTTCAACTTAATAACCTATATTTTTGGCTTAATTAATAAAATATGATTTTCACTAAAACTTAAATTACGCTCAGAATACTACATAACTTTTGAATATTTTAGGTTTGTTGGATTCCTCTCGGATAGACAAATCCAACGAGCCCTTGTTTATAATTTTTGGTTAAGTATTTTATTTTTTATGAATTTTTGAAGTTTCGGATGATTTAAATTATTATTATTATTATTATTTATTTATTATTATTTTTTTTTTTTATACGCGCGGTTTGGGCGGGAAAGACAGCGACCCGCGCTTTCTCTGGACCGTCCGATCACAGATCGGATGGTCCAAAATAGATTGCGCGATCTAGAGGCCAGGATCGTGCGATCGGCGCGCGATCTGAGTCGTCCGATCGCGCAAACCACGCGATCGGACGGTCCAGATCATTTCCGGTGCTCCGAAGCTCGGAAGCTGGCTCCAGCTCGGATCACGCGATCGAGCCGTCCGATCGCGCAAACCGCGCAATCGGACGGTTTTAGATCGCATCGCGATCTGAAGGCGGATCGCGCGATCCACGCGCGATCGAGCCGTCCGATCCGCGAACTGCGGATCGGTTGTGAGCCGGCGGTGAACAGTGTTTCAGGGGTATTTTTGAAAAAAAATGAAAGTTTCTAAGCCAAAACTTGTCCAAATGGACCCGTTTTTGCGTCGATTCATACTGAAAAAATTCTATTTTCTATTTGGGATGATTTAAAATAAAAGTGCTGGATTTTCTAAAGGAAATTCCTAGAATCGCGGGAAATTTAATACAAATGCAAAATCCTAAGGCCGACGGTTTGGCGAAAGTTACCTCACCGGGATGATTTCGTGGCGGTGAAGATCCGAGGAGCTTATGTGTGTGAGGAAGCTTCAAAGTAAACTTTTTAGCTTCTCTTGACGCCTCCTTCTCCGATGTTTCTGCGTCACGAAGAGCAAATCCTTTTATGATTTGAGCTTATGGCTAAAGCAGTGGGGAATGGGTTACTTTTGGCTTTGGAGAGCTTTGGGGGGGCTGAGTGATGATGGGAGCAAAGAGCTCAAGTCTCATTTCCCTCTCCTTTATAATGGATAAAATAAAAAAGTTTGAATCATTTTGGCTCCAAATTGAATGCCATCTTGTTGGGGTGGTTAGGGATAGGTCTAGATTGATTGAGGACTTTGGATTTTGCTCCAAAGTCCTCTCTTGCTGCCATATGATGAGATTTGTTTAATTGAAATATTGGGGCCATGTGATGAGGGGTTAAGTGCATGTGATGGGGGAATTAAATGAGGTTAAATGGAATCCTATGTGGGAGATGGTTCATGAGGGATTTAAAATGGGTTAGGTTTATTTTGGGCTGATCCCAAATGGGTTTGGATCGGATTTGATCAGCCCCTAATGGGTTTTGGCTTGGTTTCAAGGGATTTGGCCCAATTTAGATCATATGGGTCATTTTTGGGCCAAATTGACCTATTTGACCAAAATTGGCCAAATTAACTTGGGTTATGGATTGATTCATGTTTAGTTGACTAATTGAAGATGAATGTGGTCTTTGGTTTGAATTAATTTGGATTTAATTTTGATTTAGGCCAAATTGACCCTTTAAGCCAATTTGGGCTAAGTTGGGTCAAGTTGACTGATTGGGCTCAATTGATCAAATTGAGTTCAATTATTGCTTTGGTCAAGTTCAATAATCAATTTAGAATGAGATTGAGCCATTGGTCGCAATCAATTTGGGTTAGATCATGATTTGGCCTGATTTGGTTCTTTAGGCCAATTTGGGTCAGTTTGGATCAAATGGCCAATTGGGCTTGGTTTGGCCCAATTGGTTGCAATTGATCATCCTAGAGTGATCAAAAATCATGGTGGAAGATTTTGGTGAGCTTGGTTCAATCCAATTTGGGTTGGATTAGAAGTTGGCTCAGGTGAGTCCTTTAGGTCACTTTAGGTCAAGTGCACCTAAGTGGGTCAATTGGTTTAGTTTTGATTTGATTTGATAATTATAGGTTTCATTTACATTTGGGTAAATAATTGAATAAATGATTGATTCAAGAGAAAATTCGTTGGTTTTGACTTAATGGATAGAATTTGGCTAAGTCCAAAGAATTGGCTTAAAGGGTTTAAATTGAGTTTGGATTTGATTTTCAATATGGTTTTGGTCATTTGAATTTGAATTTTATTTATATTTGTGAATATAAATGAAGGAATAATTCATTTATGAAGAGATCAATTGAGTTTGATTTGATTTAAGGAAATATTTGGCTAAACTTATGAATATGGTTCATATGGCTTAGGAAGGTGTTAGGATTTGAATTTGATTTTGGGTTTCAATCATTTGGAGTCAAATTTTGAAATTAGATTTAGAATTTGAATTTGGATTTGAGGTTTGATTTGAGAATTGAGTGATTTAATTTGAGAAAGTGTATCTAGATTAGATTTGGGCTATGGGATGTAATTTCCTTAAACCCAAGGCATAGCTAATCTTATGATTAACACTTCTAAGTCTCTGGCTTAGGTTAGGTGTTCATCTAATCACTATATGTGTCTTATGACTAAGAAAATCTTAGTGTCTAGAAGAGTCCTAAGTCTAAGAAGATGTTAAGAGCTCACTCCAAAAGTGAGGTCAACAACACACTAAATAATTCTTCTTGAACATTCAATATTTTATAACTACTTGGCGATCTTAATAATATCACAACTAAGTGATACAAAACATATTAGAGTTATCTAGTTGATGTATACATTTCAATTATAAGCTTATTAAAAAGCGAGTTTGGATGGTCTCAAATTCAAATTATTGACTCAAAAACTTATATATATATATATATATATATATATATATATATATATATATATATATATATATATATATATATATATATATATATATATATATATTATTATTGAAATATGTTCACTAGCTTAATGAGTTTAGGTTAAAAATTAAATTGAAATTTGGATCGGATTAAGATTAAATTGAATATATTGAGCGAAGCTATGACCCAAGGATTTGGATCGGACAAGCTCGAGATCAAATCATAGTTTTATATTAAATATATATATATATATATATATATATATATATATATATATATATATATATATATATATATATATATATATATATATATATATATATATATATATATATATATATATATATATATATATATATATATATATATATATATATATAATATTTATAAGTTTGTAACAATAAAGTTGTTTCTAGAATTAAGTGTATTTAGTTATAACATATATGTTTTTAAAATAAATGTAATGTATTTATTAGTATAAACATTAACTCACTATAATATATTTGAAAATCATGTTTTTATCTCATGCACTCAATTCAAATTTTTGTAATTTTTAATAACTATTTTTTAAACTAAATTCATGCTAGCTTCATCAAAATGAGCAAACACTATATGATTTTAAGCCAAAATAAGGTGAAAAAGCTCAAGTCAAGCTGACTCAAAATCTAAATGAGCGAGCAAGAATTCTATTAGTAAATGAGCTAAGCTAGCTCAAAATCCATTAATTGGAGCTACGAGCTGATCTCAAGCCACTCAAAAATCTATCGAGCCCATTTCAAGCTGCCTTGGATTGGCTCCTTAACAGCTCTAATTACAATCAACACAAATTTTACTCGATAATTTGATCAAGAAAATTGACGTCTTAAGATCTATTTGGGGGAAGCTATAGCTTTTTGAAAAGCTCATTATAAAACTGTTGTGGAGAAAAAAACTTTTTGAAAAGCTGTTGAGTTTGTTACAAATTATTTTTTTTTTGAAAAATTCAAACAGCGGCTTTCTGGCACCAGTACACTCGAACGGTTTTAGTTTTCAAAAATAACTTTTTATTACAACTTTCTGAAAAGCAATAAAAAAATTAATAATCAAATACAGCTGTGATTAGTTTTTGGTTTCTTTCTGAAAAATAAAGTAGTCAAAAAGCTATCTCAAACACACCCTTAATTACCCTTACATGATGTACAAATTAATTTAAATCATTTGCATCAATTGAGTTCTATAGTCACCCCCATTGTGCCATATGTTCATTTAAAAACATGATAAGTATTATTAATAATTAATGCAATCATATTTTAACACATCGATAAGTGTGGGCTCCGAAAATTTGCCACCTACCTCTCAACAAATTTTGAATGAAGAGAATATAATTTGAGGCATCAGTGTAATTTTTAGAAGGCAGATGGAATAGTAGATAAGTCACTATCCAAAGATTTCATTCTCATTTGGCGAGAACTTTAGATCTGGTTCCAGGTTTCCTATAGGTGCAAAGCCCCTATAGTTAATTACCCCTCTCAATGCTGAGAGAGAACTTTTGATTAATGCTAATCGTTAGATCTCTAAATGCGTAGCATATAGTAGTAGTATGTAGAGTTTCAGAATTTAAATTATGAAATTCATCATTTCAGCTTAAACCAGATGGTTGGTGGAATGATGACGTGCCTGATCTAGATCCCATGATTCCGTCATCCCGGGATGTCGCAGTCCCTAGTCTACTTAGTCAGAGAAGGTAGCCGACCCAACCTAATTGAAGGATCATTATCAACAACACATCGGTTACGTCATCAAAAAAAATCCTTGTAGACCTAGGGTGGTGTTTGTATAAGGAGACAACCTTAAGTCTACCTTAGTTAATAGATGGTTGTTTGCCCTATTAAGTATTCCCTATGATTCAAAACTCAAAGGGTAGAGCCATTGGGGAGTATACGGGCTACAATCGTGATCTTAATATAATGGAGCCTTACTGGCCAAACCATCCGATCAGAGGACTTTGGTAATGCATCATCATGGAGCCTTGGCCAACCATGCTTAGAGAATACGCGTCTTTCGGCATGAGATTGATTGAGAGTGAACATAGCAGAACACTTGATTTGACATGGGCTCATTTGTGAGCTAGAGATTTCTTAATTTGTCACCCTCTATAAATAATTGTGGAAGGTGGATAGATTGACTTTTGCTTTAAGCTTTTAATGATTGAGTTTCATTTAAATAGTTTTTAGATTGACACTCAATTTGAGTTAATTTGATTTGAAATTAGAATCACATTTTGATGGAAGTATCCCCTCCAGTTGAAATCACCATTCAACACAACCATCATCATGGTAGTTAATCGATAGAATTGAATATATTTGAGAACTTTAGATTCAAACTTTAGCTCCGATGAGGATCATCTCTTGTCACATGATAGAATTAGCTTTCAGATATTTTACTAAGTTGAAATTTTTATAATAGATTTTTAGGTTTTGTTAACCCTAACCCAGTCCTAAGACAAAACTGGGAAGCAACCCCCACAACATCCTTAGACACTTGAATTTAAGTATTCAGTATAGTGTCGGGGCTCATGCAGGTGTATCTAAGAATGCCTTAACTAACATCTTCTATTCACTTGTACGATGTGTTGAAAATCCGGTGGCATTTAAAGCAGAAGCAGAAGCAAAGTCAAAAGTTAAGGACGAAGTGAGGTGGGAGCAGCTTGATCCACCACTATATTCACATCCTAATTTTGTAACTAGGGGTTGCGAAGGTTGCATTTGGGTTCTACTCCTACTTGAAAGTAGACGTTCAGATATATTGTAGATCCCATATGCTACAACCTTAAATTCAATTGAAGCCTTTTTCAATTCATTTGAATCGAGATACTACAATATATGCATTCAATAAAATAGCTTATTGATGAGCTTCCAAATTTGTTGTGAGTCTAATTTATATTCCTCCCATTTGATTTCTAAAATGTGAATTAGAATATAATTCACTTGTCAATGGGAAAGCCACTTTATAAGTCATTTTGTGAATTTCATTTGGACTTCATTAATTTTGAAGACAAGCAATAGATATATCACAAGCGCTTCAAATTCAACCTTAAATGCAAGCTCCAAATGCTCTTTTAAAGGCTACATTCATGGTTTCTCATGAGTTGCCTAATTGAACTTGTGCTCCCTAAAGAATCTTCAAATGTGATATAGATTTTATTTTGAAGCTTTCTTCAAATTATTTTTTATCCATTCAATATGCTGCATAACTATTTATGTGTTTTAGAAGACATTTAATTCCATTACAAATTCTATCCAAACCACTTTGACCTTATCATTATAATTGTAATACTTTGAAAGTTTACAATACCCTATTTATATTCCTCTTGATTAAGAGTGAATTTTCAGTCTCGATATTAAAGATCAATTACTTAACTCAATCCCAATATAAGTTGTAATAAGATTTGATTACTCAATTAGGAATCATTCTTATATTTATGAGTAGGTCATCACATGATGCTTATTGAAATGCTTAGAGATTTCCTTTCATATGCTTGATTTTGAAGTATTTCAAAGAGGAGGATTGCTCAAAATTTGGGTAAGCTTCCTATTTGCTCCATTTCTTTTATAAGCTTCTTCCCATTTTTTGTGTTTGATTCTTTTAATTTGAATTTAGCTTTAGATTTCTTTGTTTAGCACTCTTAAACTATTTTCTTTTTTTTTCTAAGGCTAGAAATTTGATAAATTTCAGTATTTTGGCTAGGGGGAGCGACATCTAACAGATGTTGGCTTACTCGGTATGCCCTAATGAGCATAGTGAGCAGTGTCTTGCGACGTCGCTGATTTTTCATCTTGTCACGCCCTAATGAGTACGACAAGGCGCCTTTGAAGCTGCAAAGAAATAATCATATATATATATATATATATACACACACACACATTCACATATTTATCCCACATGTTCAGACTAATAATTCTGTGTGCTCGTAATGATAGGCAAGGAGATAGAGGTGGAGATGCCGGAAGCCAAGAGAAGAACATGCCTAATGACGATGTTCATCCATGAAAAAGGAAAGGTCGGAGACAGAATGTCGAAGCCAGAGAAGAACCTTGATGGCGGTGTTCTTCTTGACTGATAAAAAAAAGGATAATGGAAAGGGAGATCTGGAGAGAAGAACCCCTAATGGATGTTCCTCTCGATTGTGGCAACACGTGGAAGAAGTAATGGAAAGGAGATGCAATCAAAGAAGAACCCTTGATGTTCCTCGTTACAACAAATGAAAATTGAAAACTTTAGATTGGGAGAAAATAATAGAAAATGGAAGAAATTATTTTCGGTTTTGTGGGAAATGAGGGAAGAAAAATGGAGAAGGAAGAAGAAGAAAGGGAGAGGGAAGAAATTGATATGCTATTTTCGATTTTGTTGAAAATGGGGGAAGTTTTTGGTTTGATTTTCTGAGAAGAAGAAAAAAATAAAGAAAAGAAGGGAAGGGAGTGGATTGGTTTGTGAGAGGGAGAAGGAAATAGCAAAAAGGAAATGGAAGAAGAGGGAAGAAGAAAATGAAAGAAGAAGGATAAGGAAGAAAACCTACCTTGCTTGTGGTTAGAGAGGAGAGAAAGAAGGGAGATGTTTGCCTTTTTCAGTTTGAATGAGGGAAGTGGGGAGAAGTCCTTTTTCAATTTGAAGGGAGAAATCGAGAGGGGAAGTTCGTTGCTTGCGGTTGAAGCAAGGCTTTGAAGGAGATCGAACGAGAGAGGGGGGAATGGTTGCTGTCCCTCGATTGGGAGGAGCCGAGCTCATGGGCGTGTGAGGGAGGAACGAATCGAGGAAATATTGAATGGGGCTCACATGCGCTCGAGATTGGGTCGTGCATGAAGAGGAGTGGGTCGAGTCGCCTGCGTGAGGGAGAACTGCGCCGAACAATTTTTTAGGGATTTAGGTTAATTTAGGTTTTTAAATTGATTTTTTTATTGCTTAATCGACTTTAATGTGAACTTTATGCCGAACTTAATATTTAGTTGATATATATGTTGATTCAAGGTTATTAATGTTCCAAATGAAATGGCATGGTCCATTTCATAATTGGGGGCCGTTTGGTTCAAGTCGGGGTCAAATTGGGTCAATTTCAGCTCAAAATGCGTATTATCATTTCCGACTGCTCAATTTTTGCATAGACTTGTCTGAATTGAGTGCGAACAGTATTACTTGATAAATTTTTTATATTTGGAGGCTAACGGTGCAATTAATTTCATGAACGGATGTCATTTTGTTTGCATTGATGCCTTCTGACCTCGATATACATGCAGGCACGTGGATGGCTTGATCGGTTGATCATTAAGTTGTTGCAATATTTATATTCTGACCAATTTCGATGTTCTGAATATGATGAAAAAGTCTGTTCATCGATCATAGGTCATTTAGGTTAATTTTGGCAAAGTCCAGTGCATTTCAACCTTAATTTACATGCTGTCACTTTCGATCATTTGACATTTGCACAAACTAACCTGAATTGAGCGTGGATAGTCTCAGTTGGTAATTTTTAATGTTTTGAAGCTAAATACACAATCAATTTCATGAACAGAGGTTAGTTGGACATCGTCACAGCTTTTCGACTCCCATATGCACGTCGACACATTGATAGGTCGACTGCTTGATTGGTTGATTTTTAGATTATACAATATTTATATTTTGACCAATTTCGATGTTCTGAATGATATGGAGAAGTCCTTTCATTGATCGGAGGTCATTTGAACTAATTTTGGCAATGCTTGGCACATCTCAGCTCTGATTTGTGCTTTAAAGCATCCGAAGTCCATCGAATTTGACTTGGCTTGACATCGACTTATGGCACATATATGGAGATCAACAAATGCCCCCAACAAATGTGATTCGCGCATAGAGTGAGTCACGTTTGTTAAAAATTGGTTGACCCTTTGGGTTGACAACAAAACTTGGATAATTTCAACTTTTATTGTAATAGTTTACAGAGCTTTGATAGGATTTTTCATTAGTATGATGCCTTATTTAGGACATGCTAAATAACGGGATTGACCGATTTGTCAGAATCGACTTGCCGGATAGATAAGAGTTTTTATATCATCCACTCTTTTCTTCAATGGATCTGCTGAAGATCTCTTTCTTTTATGTCATTACAGATTTGGGTTTCCTCTAACCTTAGCTTCGTGCATGGTTGAGTTTGATGGAGGAATTAATTTGCTTGTTTTAAGATTTGAAATTTCTTTTGTTCTAGCTTTAAGCTTAACGGACTTGATAAAGGATTGACCTAATTTGTCCATATCGACTTGTCAGGAAGTGTATGTACACCCTAAGTCCTATGCTTGCTACCTTGATAGACTCGTTGAAGGGTACATACAGATGATCCAATCTCCTAGCTTATATATGATCAATGTTGAGTTATCAGTCTAGCAATATGTGCTTTAACAGACAGAATAAGTTACAAAATTCCTTTAGTTCGACCATCAGCTTTCTTTGAACTATGGAATTATTCCCCCGGTCCTGTGCTTTCTTTTTGACAGACTTGATGAGGAGATTGGATTTGATCTGTGCTTTGAGCTTGACCAAATCATTTGAGAATAAATTGAAATATCACCCTGGAGGCAATATAAAGATTGACTTGAGGAAACTCTGAGTTGAGAGTTATTTCCTCATATTATCTTTGTCTATCGAGCAAGTGAAAAGATCTCTTGAATTTGATTTCTTATAATCACTAAGCTAGATCCGATTTGAGATTGAACAGCTCGTTGGACTAACGAGCAAGAGTTCTTTTATTGAGGCCTTTTCTTATGGCTTGTTGAGTGAGGAGAGCGTCAGCAACTCGGCCACATTTGGGCTTGTTGAGTTCGATCTTTAGAACCTACTTCAGTCTTTGACTTAAGCTATAGTGGATTGATGGTTTTGTCATCATACTGAAGAACCGAGGCTCTTTCACTGCGACTTGTTCTTGCTGCTTGTTGAGTGAGGACAACGTCAACAACTTAGCCATTTATGGGCTTATTGAGTTTGACCTTTAGAACCCATCCATGTCCTAGACTTCAGGATGTAGAGGTCAATGTTTCTTTCAACTCTGTTGATTGAAGCTTCAAAAATTAGGAGGTGATCTGATCTTTTACATTTGACGAATTTGGGAGAAGATTTTTTTTTTATATTTATAGTTGTCTTTTTCTGCATAGCAATGGATTCTTTTTGTTCTTGTAAGAACCTACAACTTAACAATGACAATTATGGATTCAAGGATTTTAACGTAAAGCTCAATGTTAACTTAGAATATATTTGAGGATCTCGTCTTATAACACAACATCAACTCAAATAAACTTAACATAAACTAAAAAATATCTCATGTCTTACAGGGGGAATTCTAAAGCACATTTTGAAGAACCTTCAAGGTGAAATTATTCAAATACATCAATATTGGAATTGATATGCTTTTAAGAGGGTTTTAACATGTAATATTGATTTTGTCTATATATAGAAATCTAAAATGCCCCTTGAGTAATAGGGGAATTTTCACGAAAAAGGTTTTTCTTCATCTCGAGTGAGTATATTTATTTAGGGATCTCGGAATGAAACATGACGTCGATCTAAATAGATATACTAAAAAAATACCCCCTATCTTGCAGAGGAATTTTTATTGTACATCGAGAATGTAATTTCCATGTATAATACTTTTTCAGGTAACGATCATTGATTGGTGACATTAGTCTTTCACCTTTTAAGTCAATTAGTTGATGTTCCCCTACTTGATACACTTTTTCAATGACAAAAGAGCCCTCCCAGTTAGGCTCAAATTTTCCACCAAATTTTTTATTGGGAAAAATTAGTCTTCTCAACACCAGAACCAATTCTCCTTTTTGGAATGTTTGAGGCCGCACTATCTGGTCAAAAGCACTGGACATCTTTTCTCGATAAACCTTCAGATTTTGATGAGCTTGCAATCTAACTTCAGTAAGCGCGTTGAGTTCCTCTATCCTCAGATGAGCATTTTAATCTTCAGTTAGATATTATTGGATGGCTACTCAAGTGAAGACAACTCAACTTTGAGCAGAAGAACTGCTTCAGTTCCAAATACCAATGAATAAGGAGTGGCTTTAGTTGGCATCTTGTAGGTGGTTTGATATGCCCATAATGCCTCTATTAGTTTGGTATGTCATTCTCTCTTATTTTTGGTAAGAATATTCTTAAGTAGCTTGACTAATGTCTTGTTGAAGGCCTCTGCCAAATCATTTACTCTTGGATTGTATATTGAAGAGTATCACCAATCAATTTTATGTCGATCGATGAATCTATAAATCTTTGCACTTTTAAAAGATGTGCCATTATCAAAAATTATTTGACATGACACTCCAAATCTATAGACCACATTATGCATGAAGAAGTTGATCACGTGGTCAGTAGTGACTTCTTTAAATGGGATAGCTTCAGCCCACTTAGAGAAATAAATAGTCACTATTATGATGAAGTAGCATCCAACTGATGATGGTGGATCAATTGGTCCAATTACATATGTACCCTAGCATTCAAATGACCAGGATGCTATTGTTAAGTGTAGTGGATTTTGAGGTTGGTGGATTATATTCCCATGTACCTAACATTCATGGAATCTCTTAACATGATTGATACATTCTCTCATCATAGATGGCCAATAATAGCCTATCCTTTTGATCTTTACTATCATCTTGGGACCTAACTAGTGTACACTACAAAGTCCTTCATGAACTTCAACCATCATTTTGATGCCTTCATCTGTATTTAGACATCGTAGCCACATTTATTCAAAGGATCTATGATATAAAGTATTATTGACGAAAGCATAGCACAATATTCTCTTTTTGATTTGAGTTGCTAGTGATTTATTATTTGATAATTTGCATTCTTTAAAGTAGTCGATGAAAGGTTTCCTCCAATTATGTGGCTCTTCTATAATAAAGGTTTCACACTGCTTTTCTAAAGCAATGTCATTTTTAGCTCTTCTAGGTATAAGTTCTTGTTGATTTTGGGGAGGATGATGAGCAACCTGAGTCGCACCCTATTCTGTAAAATTTAATAACCCCTCTACCTACGGGGATTGATACTTTGCTAGCTCTAGAACTTGTCGAGTAAATATGCCAATCATGACATAATCACCATTCATACTTGTCATTCATTAACTAATTTTGCTAAGCAATTGACTTTGCTATTCTCAAATCGAGAGACTCAAGTTAGTGTGACATTTGATATTTATTTCGTAAGCTCAAGAATTTGCTTATAATAAAAAGGTAACTCAAGCTTGTTGATTTTATAGATCCAAAGTACTTGATTTATAATAAGCTGAGAATCGCCAAAAATATGCAAGTTTTGAATGTCTATGAAAATAAATTCTTCAAGACCTGCCACTAATGCTTCATATTCAACTTTATTATTAGTTCTTGTCTCAGTCAACCCATATGATCATCTCAATATCCCTTCTTCTAGTGTTATGAAGACGATGCCGATTCCTGCTCTTGCCCTTAGGAAATTTAGAGGTTGGACTTGTTTGATCGATGAGGCTCCATCAAAGTACATTTGCCAAATTTGTGATTTTTCTCTTTCATGAATTAGCGTAATTTTCTCATCGGGCAAATCATCGTTAAGAGAAGAGTTTGCACGGATGGGATGTGCAACTAGAAAATCTACTAAGACATATCCTTTCACTACTTTCTATGGAACGTATGCGATATCAAATTATAGAAGTAATACTGCCCATCTTGCCAAGTGACCTGTCAATGCTGGTCTTGTCATGAAGCACTTCAGTAGATCAATCCTTGAGATGAGGGTAACCTTGTGAGATAACATATAATGGCGGAGCTTTTGGCTGCAAAGATCAATGCCAAATAGTATTTTTCTATCAGAGAGTATCTCATTTCTGCTCGTATTAATCTTTGACTGATATAATAAAGAGCATTCTCTTTGCTTTCTTCATTATGTTGTGCCAATAATGCCAAATAGTGCTTCTCTTCAGTATCTCATTTCTGCTCTTATTAATCATTGACTCATATAATAAAGAGCATTCTCTTTTCTTTCTTTATTATGTTATGCCAATAACAATTTGAGGGATTCTTCTAATGCAGTTGTGTATAGAATGAGGGGCTTCCCAGGAGTAGGCATTGTAAGGATTGGTGGATTTAACATAGATTTTAATGCTATTGAAGGCTTATTGGCATTCCTTGTCCCATTTGAATAGAGCATTCTTCTTCATCAACTTTGCAAATGATTGACAGCGTTCTGATAGGTTCGATATAAATTATCGAATGGTGCGTCCTTGTAAAGAAACGACGAAAAATTCTTGAGGCATCTCCATAATTGCTTTAATTTTAGCAGATTGATTCAATACCTCGTGGCATATAATGTACCCGAAATTTTGGAGGATACCCCAATGCACATTTTTGGGGATTCATCTTGAGATCATATTTTCTGATTCTCTTCAATACAATTCTCAAGTTTTCAAAGTGATTTTTATGATTTAAGCTCTTCACCACCAAATTGTCAACATAAAGGCTCTTCGGTATGTAGCTCCAGCATTTTTCAAGCCAAAAGGCATGACTGTGTAGCAATAGAAGCCAATAGGTTTTCTGAATGATGTATATTTTTCATCTTCAGGAGCCATCTTGATTTGATTATGTCTCGATGATCCATCCATAAATGAGAACATGTCATAGATGGAAGTATTGTCAACTAGTAATTCTGATATTGGAAGCAAAAATTCATCTTTTGGGCACGCCTTATTTAGATCTTGGAAGTCAATGCAGAGAAGGATTTGACCATTCTTCTTTATAACTGGGACAATGTTGGCTATCCAATCCACATACTTCTCCTCCAGGATGAAGCCTACTTTGATTAGATTCTTAGTTTATGTAATTACATGTTCTTCAATCTCCAATCTCATTCACCTAGGAGCTTGCTTACACCATCAGTTTAATAGTTTGTCAACTACATTAGGGATAAGTCGGCATTTGAAATTTGTCCAAGCAATCCCTGAATTCACAAAGTAGCATTTTTAGTTCTTCAACTTTCTCATCAGGTAGAAGGGCACTAACGAAAGTTGGACGGGGATCATCTTCAGCTCCTAGGTTGACTTCTTTGAGTTCATCCATAGTAGCTGTTTGTCCACCATCTTCGACTTCTTCAGGTGCAGGCTTGGCTTCCACTTCTTCATCATTTGTAAGAAGAATTTCATGGAGCTCATCTTCTTCATCATTATTAGTTTCGATCTCAACTTCTCTTATATTATAACAAGTTTTATTTTGATGAGATTTGTGGATGAACTCTAGACCTTTAGTGATAAACTTATCACTTTTTTGTAGTGCCTGAGGACTTCTTTGGCTCCACATCCTGTTAAAAATTTGAGTTATATATTTAACAGTTCCAATATGAATTCCCAGCTTATGCATCATTCTTCACAATTTCTATGGATAGTATAGTGGTATTCTTATTGGCACAATCTCATTAGAAATTTCACGTTGAGTAGATAAATCAAAATTATGAGGCTGAGGCTCTTTAGATTTATAAAATAGAGTTTCTGTTCTGCAACTCTCACTCAATGACAGCACACAGAAAGTTATCAATTTTTTCAATATTATGAACCTTCAATTGAGTGCTTTCTTTGAAGTACTGCTGAGGGATGGGTATAATTTTGAAGGATTCTTCTAACACTGCCAAATGAGCTATTTTTCTTGATGCAACCATCTGAACCCTATTTCCATAAGTAGATTCAAAGTCATAGTCTGAATTAGAATTACTTATTTCATACTTTACCTTTCTAGAAAGTTTATAAGTTTCCTTAGGTCTGACATGAATATCTTCTTCTTCTTGAGTGTCACTTCCCAAATGAGGAACTGATTTTCTTGATTTAGGTGTAGAATTAAGTGCTTCAAGAAGAGTCGACATTGCCTTCTTTCATCCTCTTTACTTCTATTCTTTCACTTTGTGATGTTGCTTTTTAGTTCCTGAAGTGGATGCTACTACTTCAAGAGGCTCTGTTAGCTTAGGCTCTTTAGGGATGAAGTATTTTGCATTTTTATAAATCTTTGCCAAGAACCATCAACTTATCTCTCGCAAGATGTTGGATATTAAGTGATAATCCTCTTCATACTTTTAGACTCATAAGATTGATTGAAGAACTTAGATCAATCAATATTCGACTGATCGTGATGTTATCACTCTCTGTTGTAACATATAAATGACGGTTGTGATTTGTTGTTCCTAACATAAGATCTTCTTTAAAAAATATGATTACTGAGAGATCTTGAGTTTGCAATGATTCAGTCATGTTTTAGCAAAGTAAGCTTAATAGTTTTCTGGATCTTTAAGAGCCTATATCAAAATTTCTCGGGGGTCTTTTGACATCAAAAGAGCCTCATACACACTCAATTATGCAGGGATCTTTCTCAGATGTGATAGAAAATTATAATCTATTTTTTTTCTTGATTTAGGCTTTATTCTAGGATTTTTGGGAATGATATCTTCATTGACTTTAATTTGTTTATCTTTTCCTTTATTTGTATTTCCCTTCTTTGAAGAAGGTGGTAAGATTTTACCATTTCTCAACTAAACTTGAATTACTTTGTCCTGCTCCGATTCTTCTGAAGAGGTAATTTCTTCAAATTCATTTTTTATTTTGGAGGATTGACCAAAAGGGCTAGACTCATTTTTCAACTTCACGCATTTCATATGCAATGATATCGATGAGTCTGACTCTTCTCGTTGGAAAAACATAAATCTTCATCTGAACTGTTATCTTCTTGTTGAGTCATTAAACAAAATTTAAATGTCAACTCTTCAAGCTCTTTTTACTTTCCTGATAAGAATTTTGATGGGTTAGTCGAGTCCACTACCCTTGTCATTTAAAGAGTGATCTTTGAAGAACATTCGATATAAATGATTCAGCATGTCTCTATTGGACAAGATTCACCATTATCTTCTTCATCCGATTCAACAATATGAAGTTTAGGCATAAAGTATGCAAGCATAAATGGTTGTCTTGTCGGTTGGTGATACTCCTCTAAATTGTTAATAATATTCTGAGTTGTAGTTCTCTTCTTGATCTTCTTTTTCTTAGCCGCCTTCTTTGACTTATGAGGCCTGCGTTTAGTAGATTGCTCCTCGTGCCGTGATGAAGCAGCCTTAACAATGCCGCTGAGAAGCCCAAATACTTGGTTTAGGTATATCTTTTAAGTCTAATATAAGTTCAAGTGGTGATTTCCACTTAACACTAAGGACACCTTTTAATTGTTTCAGCATTTTCACGATCTTTTTGGAGACTATTGTTTCCCATTCTTCAATTTGAACTGATTTCTCCTTCTTTGTCTTTGATGGATGATACGGAATAGGACGTAATCATCCTTGTAGATTTTCTTTTAGGGGTGACTAGAACACTGTCAGATATTATAAATTCACCTTTCCGATACTTCCTTTCTAGCTAATCTTTGAAGACATAACAATCTTCAATATGATGACAGATCATCTGATGATGGAGATAGTAATTTGGATTACTGACTTGATCAGGTTCTTTAGGACTTTTAATTTGGTAATATAGACCGACTTTGACGCTAATTTACTTGTCCATTCTAAAGGAATAATCTTTGTTCATCTTTTCCTTAAATGATGATTGCATTCGTTCAACATCTCTTGTTGCTTATTTTGGATGCTCCCCACCACTTGGAAAAGTTTGAAGCTTATCATTGCCTTCTAATACTAATTTTGGTTGTGGATTAGAATATATAGGCTTCTTTCTATTATCATTATTATACATTGGCTATTTTTCTTTATCCATATTATATATCACTTACTTTTCACCATTTGAGCTATAAGAAACGTCATGAATTTCATTTCTTCTTGAGTTTGAAGATTTGTTTCTCTTTACTTTATCTGCATAGATTTCAGACTTAGAGTGATTCAGCTTTTCAAATTTAGCAACTCTATTGAGCAAGTCTTGGAATGTTGCAATCGACCTCATATATAGAAATGGTGTCATTTTGTCATCCATATTGCCCATTAGCAATTGGATCGCATGTTCTTCTTCCAATTATTGCTCGCATTTCATACTTAGGTTATGCCAACGACTTATGAATTTTGTCACTGACTCATCTTTTCTCCTTTTTAGCAAGGCAAGGTCAACGATTGTGATTTTCTCGGTTGCACTGGAGAACCTCTTCATGAATATTATGTCTAATTCAACAAAGGTTTTAACCGAATCATTCTGTAATTCTACATACCACTCAAAAGCGGCTTAAATTAGGTTACTGACAAACTAACAGAAAAGCAGCGCATCATTCTTTCTCGTGTTACGACAAGTAGCCTTAAATTGGGCTAGATATTTTTATGGGTTACCAAGCCCACTGAAAGTATTAAATTTTGGAGTAACCTTCGTATAACTTGATCATATTCAGGGTAAGAGTACTTACTCACCCTTTTTTGCTCTAAGCTATAACTGACTTTATCTTTTCATTGATTATTATTTCTAGCTGAGCAATTATTCAGGTATGCTAGCTATTTTTATGCTGAGGTAGTTGGTTAACTTCATTCCTCGCTTTAGGTGTAGCATGTACTGTAAGAGTTTGACGTATCAAAGTGACTGGTGGTATAGAAGTTGTATTATTAGCTACATGTTGATTATCAGATAAAACATGTGCTACAGTTGATGTGATATTATTCTGCAATATTTCCATCATGATATTCATTTGTACCATCATATCATTCATCTTGGTACCAAACTGTGCAATTTTCTTGTCTTTGACCTCTATTTGATGCTGCATTTCTTTCTACTTTCTAGTTAACGCCACGATGTCAACAAGTACAAGTTCTTCTTCTTCCTCTATTTCTTATTGTTGTTTTGCTCCTTGCTCGTCTTCAGGGGAAGAACTTGACTATCCTTCTCCTTGAGCATTTGTAGGGGTAGCTGTTGATAGGGCTCAATGATGACACTGATTATAAAAGTGTGTACTAGGCTAATCATTTCCTGGTTCAACCATATAAATAGCTTCGACAACCATGATCTCTTTCTCATTTTGATCTTGTTCTTCTTCCTCTTCAGCAAAGATTGAAGATCCATATTTTATTTACTTATGTGAAGACTCTTTTTCAAAAACATCGAATTTAGGTTCAAGTTCCCTAGATTCATGTTGCTAATGAAGCCGAGTAGAAAGTTCATCTATATCTCTGATCATATAGATGACTTCTACTTCCATAGTGTCTTTTTCATCACCTTCTTTTTGCACATGAATTTCTGATTGACATTTCTAGTAGAACCTTGGTTCAATGGGCGGCACAAATACTTCTTCCACTAAATGATTGCGATCAAACTAAACCTTCTCTTGTGGGGGTGTATCTGATCGATGATGGGATCCCCTAGAGGATTCTCTAGGGTGTCGACCATCATGTCTTTCATCAGTGATATCTTTTTGTTTAGGTATCCACTTATGATGAGTTATTTTTGAGAAAAAATTTTAAGTATATGTATTAGATGTCACAGCTCTTCCATTTTTCAAGATTTCATAACGGGGCCTTGGGCTCCATATCTGCTAATCCTTTCACCGGGACCTTTCGACAAATTCTTGGACACACGGTCTGAGTGTCACGCTCTGATGCTCCATACGAAGAATACTTAGCTCGATGATTGGTTACCATAAGAGATGGAAATTTCCTTGGTGGAGCTTCAATATTTTCAATTACCACAGGCTTCTGAAATCTTCTTTTCATTAAACCTCTGTCCTTGTCTACTTTGAGAACTTTATGTATTCTAGCAGACAGTGTTTCAAGCTGTCTTCTCTGTAGTGGTGGAGCTTGACGTTGTTGGTTCCAGAAATACTACTTTACTTCACCAATAGAGCTATTCCTTTTTACCCACTTTAGATTGTCAAAGTTATTGTGGGTAGGAATACTCCCTTCTGGCGGCAGTATCACTTATTCACTAGGTCATTTGAAGGGGATCTGTTGGGCCCTTAGCTCAGCTCAACATTTCTTCTTCTTCTCTATATTCTGGTTAATTTACTTCCTGGTGAGGATGCTTCATGCTCATGCTTTCTAGGTACGAAAGGTTCAACCGGCGAAGTAATTGGACCATGAAGAATTAAATACACACTTTGCTCACTGATGGTTCTTTTCATCATGGGGGCTTCAGATTGACCTAGTCTTTTAAAAATTGAAGTTCTCTGTCAGGAGAACTCCTTGACAGCGGTTGGCTACTGAATTGGTTGACGATATGGCTAATAGGAGCTTCAGTAACTTGAGGCCTTCCAGCATAGCCTCGGATGAGTGTATCACTGGTAGGTACTTTAGGAGTTGCAGCAATAATAGCCGAGAAATTCATTCTATCAAATTGAATGGTAGCCCCAACATCTCTTATGTTGATGACGACGTTGGCTAGGCAGATGTTCACACCACACCCTAGATGGATAATAAAAAAAGTGTTCTGTATATCCATTCTGCAAAAGTGAAAGATTGAGATTAGTAATTAGTAATTATTATTTTACTCCATACTTTCAAAATGCAGAGGTACTACAGAACAGAATAATAGTGTAATAAAATATACTCTACAGAATACTTTATTCGACATAGAGTCTCGTATTGAATTTATTACACACTTAAATCCCCATTTTTGTTTTGAATTTTCAAAAATTTTATTGCTACTATAACACATATATGACTAGCCAAAGATGAAAAGAGATTCCTGTCCCTAGCGGAGTTGCTAAAAATCTGTGGGCTCTAAAAATGCCACTGACCTCTCAACAAATTTTGAATAAAGAGAGTATGATTTGAAGCGTCAGTGTAATTTTCAGAAGGTAGATGGAATAGTAGATAAGATATTACCCAGAGATTTCATCCTCATTTGGTGAGTACTTTAGATTTTGTTCCAGGTTTCCTATAGGCGCAAGCCCCTATAGTTAATTCCCCTCTCAATGCTGAGCGAGAACTTTCAATTAAGGCTAGTCGTTAGATCGCTAAATGTGTAGCGTATAGTAATAGTATGCGGAGTTTTAGAATTTAGATTATTAAATTCATCATTTCAACTTAAAACGGATGGTTGGGGGAATGATGATATGCCTGATCTAGATCCCATGATTCCGTCATCCCGGGCTGTCGCGACCCCTAGTCTACTTAGTCAGAAGAGGTAGTCAACCTAACCTGACCGAAGGATCTTTATCAATAATACATGGGTTACATCGTCCAAGAAATTCTTGTAGACCTGATGTGATGTTTGTCTAAGGAGACAATCTTAGGTATACCTTAGCTGACAGAGGGTTGTTTGCCCTATCAAGTATACCCTATGATTCACAAGTCAAAGGGTAGAGCCATTGTGGAGCATACGGGCTATGGTTGTGATCGTAATATAATAGAGCCTTACTAGCCAAACCACCCGATCAGAGGACTCTGGTTGTAACTACATCATCTATGAAGCCTGTTGGCCAAGCCACGCAGTCAGAGGACACAGGCCACATCCTTACTGGCATGAGATTGATTGAGAGTGAATATAGCAGAATACTTGATTTGACATTAACTCCATTGTGAGCTAGAGTTTTCTTTGTTTGTCACCCCTGACAAATAGTTTCGAATATAGGGTTGATATATATGTTGATTCAAGGTTATTTCAATGTTCCAAATGCAATGGCGCGGTTCATTTCACAATCGGAGGTCGTTTGGTTCAAGTCAGCGTCAAATTGGGTCAAAAATGCATTATCATTTCCGGCTTTCGATTTTCGCGCGCCCCCGAATTTAGTAAAAGCTCTTACTTAATCAATTTTGATGTTTTGAGGCTAACAACATAATCAATTTTGTGAATGGAGATCGTTTAGTTTGCGTTGGCGCCTCCTAACCTCGATATACGTGATGGCGCGTTGACGACTCGATCGCTTGATCGGTTGATCATCAAGTTATGTAATATTTATATTCTAACGGTTTGATGTTCTGAATGCGATGACAAAGTCTGTTCGTCGATCGAAGGTCATTTGGGTTGAATTTGGCAACGTTTAGTACATTTCAACCTCGATTTGTGCATTGTCACTTCCGATCATTCGACTTTTGCACAAACTCGTCCGAATTGAGCGTGGATAGTCTCATTTGGTAGTTTTCGACATTTTGAAGCTAACAGCTCAATCAGTTTCACGAACGGAGGTCGTTTGGATATCATCGTAGCTTCCCAACTTTGATATGCGTGTCGGTACATTGATAGCTCGCTTGATCGATTGATCTTTATATTATGCAATATTTATATTTTGACCAATTTCGATGTTCTGAACGTGATGCCAAAGTCCGTTCGTTGATTTGAGATCATTTGGATTGATTTCGGTGATGCTTGATGCATCTCAGCTCCGATTTGTGCTCTAAAGCATCTGAAGTCCGTCGAATTCGACTTGTAGGCATGACATCGACTTATGACACATATATGAAGGTCAACAATAAGATAATTGAATAAGTCATCTCAAAACTAGGAAACCATCGAACTAGTAAGATTAAATCCTAGTTGGAAACTAGACATTCATAAAAACATATATTTTCCTATTTCTTAATATAAAAATTATATAAAATTTTTGAAGGCACATTATATACATTTTTTTGGGACATTTGAGCAAATTTAATCGTAAACTTACACACATAATATATGTGTAAACACTTGAACCCAATACCTCTGGGTTAAAAGCCAAAGCTCTCAATCTGGCTATCGTACCTTGCACATACGTTATATACATTGGATAGAGCAAAGATGAATGGTAGTTAGAAAATTGCTTAGAAAATTTAGTATGATTACTTAAGTTGAAACTAATCCTATTAATTTTTGAGAGAACTGTTATACATCTAGACTCTAATAATATAACATCATATAATATTTTGTCAATATATTACTCTTATATATTGATAGTGAAGTATTTGTGTATTAATATAATATTAACTGTATGATAGTACACAATATATATACACTCATCAATATATAGTATTTCATAACTAATATATAATAAATGTGTATTTACTAAATATCATATATCATTATATTATTGAAGTCTGAAAATAGAAATTATATCCAGACTCTTAACATATAATATTTCTTAATTCTTACTAAATATAAGCCAGTTAACAAAATTGAAAAGCAAGTATCCTTAATTATTTCTAATATTTAAAATTAAATATATAATGCGATATTATTTGACCACTTTATTTAACATAACAAATTTCGGCAGATCTAAATTACAATATATGACGGTCAAGAGAATTGAAAAATAAAATATCTTATTTCCTATACACTTGCCTAATTTATCGCCAAAAATTAAAGCAAGCTCGCTATATATATATTTATAACTCTCATCTTCTCCTTCATAACTCGCAATTCACCACTCACAAAAGCAAATATTTTCAGAAACAGGGGAGACTCTCTTTCTCTTCCACTCGAAGAAGAAGAAAAGGAAAAAGAATTCCAGCTTCAGCAATGGCGAATGCTATGGCAGTGGCAGAGCGTGAGAATGACGTTCCTCTCATAATAAACATCCTCTCGGCTCTCTTCGAACGCACGGCCAACCAAAACGATGAGCTCGCGGTTTCTCAACAGCAGCAACGCCACCCCCCGCGGGAGGCTAAGGCCTTCTCTGACCTAGTTAGACCGGCGATCTCCATTCGAAGTTATCTCAAGCGCATCTATTATAACACCGATTGCAGTCCATGTTGCTACGTAATCGCCTTCATCTACGTCGACCGATTCCTTCATTTCAACCCATCTGTAACAATAGATTCCTTCAATGTTCATCGCTTCATCATCACAGCCATCCTCACTTCTGTCAAATTCATTGATGGAAGGTCTGCCTTCTCCTTTCTTCTCTTTTTCTCATTCATCTGTTTTTCAGCTTTCTTAAGGATTTTATCATTCATAAAATATGTAACCAATCTTTCTTGAAAAAAAAATCACATTTATTCATTAATTTTTCAAATCAAAATCATGAATTCTGTAAAAATTACAGGTAATCCACGTATTAAATTATTAAATTTTTTGGTGCATTCTTTCTTGTTAAGTCATTTTTAAAGGGTTTATGACTTGAAACCAAACAATTGCTTTTTATCAACGATAATAAGAAACAAATTCAGAGCAACTGTTTTTGTTATCTTGATAGGACTAAACAAAATATGATGAAAGTAATTAAATGATATAATTCGAATATTTCTACAGCATTCTTAATTAGATATTAGACTTCATTCTGTTGGGCCATTTCTTACCATTTGTTATAAATTAAGCTGCTTTAACTACGAAAAACTGAACACAAAGAAGAAACTAAGGCTGTGCTGTTTGATTTTTCTCTTTTTTTTTTGGCAATTTTTGGATGAATAATTAACTAATAGTTTGTTTGATTGTGTTGGTTAGTAGCTACTATGGCAATGCGCACTTTGCGAATGCGGGAGGGATTAGTGTTTCTGAGATGAATGAATTGGAGGTCGATTTGTTGTTTGGATTGTGCTTCAATCTAAACGTCAATCCGACTACTTACAGTGGCTACTGCTCATTTCTGCTAGGACAGATGAACACGTTGAACACTGAAGTTCCTCGTATACTGCAATTCGTCTCATCTGAAGAAGAAGAAGTAGACTGAGTAAAGAATTCAGTGAGTTAGTAGCGCCATATATGCTCTTAGATGAGAAGGGAGATCGAAAACTTTGCGGAGGATTTTGGCTTCTTCCTGTGCGTCAGGTCTTCTGTTTCTTAGGATGTTGAGGAGAATGAACTTAGTTACCAGTTCCTCTTTAAGCATTTTGTTATTTAGTTTTAGTGTTTTTTTTTTTTTGAAATTTGTAAGAAACCTGCTGTTCATTTATTAATGGAGATGTTTTTTTGTTGATGGGAAATGCTTTTTATCTTTCTTAAATGAAGTGTAATGCTTGAAATCTTTTTTTGTTCAATGAGCTCTTCTTGTAAATAATATATCCAAGTTCTTGGGAAAATATGTTAATTTTGTTGGTATGTAAAGCGATATTTATTTATATATTTATTATTATCAGATATTCCGAATCGAACAATTTTTTTTTTTCTTTTAGAGTCTTATCAGCTTCATTTAATTAAGAATGCAAATACATTTAACTTATATATATTATTTTTCAAGAATTCTTTATTTATTTTAATAAAAAATGGGAAAAAAAATATTGGATCGTCGTTGTAATTCTCTTCACTTTTCTTGGAAGCATTGAAAATTCAAATTTCTCGTCATCCAACGAAAAAAAAAAATCCTTTTCGTCATCATTTATCTATGAAACAAGAAGATAAAAGTAAATTCAATTCACTTTTTATATATTTTATTTTATTTCTTTTCACTTAAGGGTTGTTTGATTTGATGAATTTTAAGTATAAAATACAATAAATACAATAGATTTTAATTTTTTGTGTTTGGCATAGTAGAAACTAAAATTTCAAAGTAATGTAATGTATTTAGTACATTGGAAGAATCAATTTTGGTGTATTTGAATTTTTTCAAATCGGGCGAATTCTAAGTACACATCGTGTAAACGCTATTATCGCCGCCACCCTCACTCCAACCATCGCCACCGTCACCACCGCCACCACTACCATCATCTGCAATGACCACCACTCCCACCGACAATCTCAAAAATACTTTGCATTATATTTATTCTGCAAAAAAAAAAAAAAAAACAAAAAAACAAACTCATATATTTGTAAGAGTTTTCAACCAAATAACTTAAAATAATAAATACATTACATTCACTTTACACTATATTCATTTTTCACGCATCCAAATAGCTCCTTAATAATTTTCAAATAAGTAAACGTTGTTGTTGTGAGGCCCCAAACTTTGGATAAAAAAAATGAAGGAAAATATTAAGTAGGCGATAACTAGCATAAAACTTATTGATAAACAATGATATGAATACTTTAATACGTTGTGGCAATGTAAGGGCATTCCTTATAAGCGATACTCTGTATAACTTTGCGGGCTCCGAAAATTTGCCACTAACCTCTCACAAATGAAAAAGAGTATGATTTAAGTGTTGGTGTAATTTTAAGAAGGCACATGAAATTGTAGATAAGACACTACCCAGAGATTTCACCCTCATTTTGTGAGGACTTTAGATCTGGATCCAGGTTTCCTATAAGCGCAAGCACCTATAGTTAATTACCCACCCAATAAGTGAGAGAGAACTTTTGATTAAGTCTAGTCATTATAGTAACAGCATATGGAGTTTAAAATTTAAGATTATGAAATTCATCATTTTAACTTAAAGCGGATGGTTGAGGGAATGATAACGTGCTCGATCTAGATCCCATGGTTCCATCATCCCCGCCATGGTCCCTAGTCTACTTAGTCAGAGGAGGTAGTCTACCCAACCAGATCAAGATCCTTATCAACATGCGTACGCCCAAGAAATCCTCAGACTGGGGTGGTGTTTAAGGAGACAAGTTTAAGTTCACTTTAGCTGACAGAGAGCTTTTTGCCTTATTAGGTGTACCCTATGATTCACAACTCAAATGGCAAAGCCATTGGGGCACATAGGGCTATGGTCGTGATCATAATATAATTATTCCATTTACGGCAACCACCATCGAGGACTCGGTCGAATCGCATCATATGTGAAGTCTATCTGTCACCAAAGAAGATGACACGCCAGCCCCATCCAGAGATTGATTTGAAACATAGATAACACTTAATTTACTTTAGTTCCTTTGTGAGCTAGAGTTTTCTTAATTTGTCACCTTGAACAAATAGTTGCAGAAGGTGGATTAGATTTTAGCTTTAAATATTTAGAGATTGAATTTCATTTAAATATTTTTAGATTGATACTTAATTCGAGTTAATTTGATTTAAAATTAGAATCACATTTTGATGGGAGTATCCCCTTCAGTTGAAATCATCATTCAACACTATCATCATGGTATATAAGTTTACTTAATCATTTAGTTTATTGTTTTAGATCATGTCGATTCTATTAATTTAATAATAAAGGATTAGATCTACTATCATATGATGAAATTAGCTTCTCAGATGTTTCAATAAGTTGAAATTCTTATAATAATTGGATTTTTAGATTTTGTTAACTCAGACTCGGTCGTAAGACCAAACCGGAAAGCAGCCTGCACAGCTTCCTCAGACACTAAGTTTAAGCATTCAACATAGTGTTGGAGCCATGCGGGCTTTTAAGAATGCTTGCATAATCTTAAGATATTGAATTTGAGTGTAATAGTTTAATTGAATCCTTAATTAATGCCTTATGTTCGCTTGTACGATGTGTTGCGAATTCATGGTGTTGAAGACATTTTAAATTGTTCTAGTAGCTTACTAGATCCCTTGAATTTTAATTACTTTCTTTTATTCAAAGTTGATTAATCTTTGAACCTTCAATAGATTCTCATTTATATATATTAGCAATCCTCGAACTCATTAAGAGCTCTATTCAATTTCTCCTTAATTCGATTCAAGTATTTAATAAGACAAATAACATGTTTCAAATATTTTCCAAGAATTCCTTGAACATGCCTATTTGCAATCTTTCAATTTCATTGGGGGTCTCCTATGGATTCTTTGATTTTCTTTTGATGTATTTGAAGAATATCTTAATTCTAAGGGGTTATCTTATGCTTCAATTTGACGTTCAATGGATTCTTACTTCATTTAACATCTAATATGATTCTTCAATTGTTCAATTAGTTTTATAATTACATATTTGTGAATTTAATATTTTGAGTATTCAATAAGAGGCTCTATTCACATAAACAAACATCAACTCTAGTATCCCTAACCCTACATCAGGTTTCATATTTATTGAATAACTGGACTTCAAGTTTGTTATAACTCTTTTATGAGTTTAATATTTTACTCCCTCTATTTCGCTTAAAACTTATTTTGAAAGGATTCTACACTCACAAGTCAAGCATCCAAGCCTCTTTCCCTTTCATTTATTTCAATTTTGAAATTCAAGTTTATCTTTGTTTTACAACTAAGTATATTTAAATCTCATCTATTTATTATTATTATTATTAATATATTATTATTATTATTATTATTATATATTTTTGGTTGAATGATACATATAATTTTTTTGCTTAAATTTTGATCCCTTCCCTTTTTTTAAGTCCAAAATTTAATCAAAATTTCAACAGCATTCCGATATAGGGGGTCGCATCTAACAGTTTTGGAGGCCTTCCCGTTACGCCCTGATGAGCGTTGTGTTGATGTTTTGAAACACCTTGGCAAATTTTCCTCTCTTCACATCATGATGAGCGTGACGAGGTCTTCAATCCTACAAAAAGACAAATGCATATGCATATACATACAATCATTTTCACACATTCATCCCTACACATCCAAACTCATTTCATCTCTTTTTTTATGTAATGAATAACGCAACGATCAACAAGCAATGGTAAAGTGGAAGAAATGATGGAAATATCGAAAACCTAGAGGAGAACCCGCTTGATGATGGTGTTCCTCTTTGGCTGCGATAAATAACAGTCTGAATGGGGAAAAGTAGGGGAAGAGGAAGGATTTTCGGATGGAACCTTCCTAAGAAGAGCGTAAGTGCTTTCGATGGGAAATGAGGAGAATCGGGAGGGACTAAATCTCTGGCTTTGGATATGATATCAAATAGAGGAGGGAACAAAGAGCTTGGTACTGGATGAGTGAACCTTTATTTTGCTTGCTTCCAGGGTTTGGTGGAATCAGGATGAGCGAAAGAAGAGTGAACGAACGGGATGAGCAAACCGAAAGAAAATGGGTGGATGGCTTGTGACTCGATCAGAGAAAGGAGAATGAGGGAGTTTCTTATGGTTTTTTTATTGGCAGATTATGCGCAGGGTTTCAAGGGAGGTAGGATTGGTAGAGAGCGGGAGCAGTTCTCGCGATTAAGAAATTCAAACAAGAGGGGGAGGACGAAGCCAAACCATCCTCTTAGTTGAGCTCGTGTGAAGAGGGGAAACCGAGCATGGCTCAAGTCGAGCGAAAGAGGGTTTTGAACGAGATTGAATTGGGGTTTTAAAGTTATTAAGTTTTAATAAGAATTTTTTATAGTATTTAAACACTTTAATATAAATTTTATGATGAAATCATTATATGGTTAATATCTATGTTGATTCAAGATTATTTCAATGTTCCAAACGCAATGACGCAATCTGTTTCGTGATCGAGGTAGAAAGGTTCACGTCGATGTCAAATTAGATCAATTTTGGCTCAAAATGCGTTATCGCTTCCCACCGCTCGATTTTCATGTAGATTTATCCGAATCGTGCATATAGTCTCATTTGATAAATTTTGACATTTCAAAGCTAACAACATAATCAATTTTATGAACGAATTCTTTAGACATCGTTGCAGCTTGACTCGATGTATCATGACATACTCATTTGCTTGATTGGTTGATCATTAAATTATGCAATATTTATATACTAATCAACTTTGATGATCTGAACATGATGGCAAAGTCCGTTTATCGATCAGAGGTCATTTGGGCATTGTCGCAGCCTCCCGACTCTGTTATGCGTGTTGGCACATTGATAGCTCAATCGCTTGATCTTGATCATTGTGTTATTTATATTACCGACTTCGATATTCAATGCAATAAGTCTGCTTGTCAGCGAGGTTATTTAAACTAATTTTGGCAATGTTTGGTGCATCTCAGCTCCGATTTGCGAGTTGTTACATCAAAGGTCCGCCGAATTTGGATTTTGAGCTCGACTCGATTGATGTATCACGCATAGAGGTGAACAAATGCCCCCCAATAAATGTGATTCACACATGGAGCAAGTCATATTTGTTGCAAACTAATTGACCTCATTGATTTTTCTTTTAAGGTGGTTCTTCTCTTTCTCTCTCTCTTTTTTAATGCTTGTTAGTGTAGCTCGTTATTTTCATTCTGCTCATATTTTATCTTATTGTCCCTTGTGTTCTTATATAAATTTTCTTTAATCATTTGACAAGAAAATGTTCAGAGGAGATCAATGACTTGTCATCTATTAAACCTAACGAGGAGGCTATTTGGTCAGAGATTGACAGTCACGATCCTCATGGAGATGCCAATATCAGGGATAGGCTTGAGCAGCACACTGATATGTTGAGAGGACATGATCTTTACTAGAGTTTCTTTGCACGTTCCTCCATACTTCCTAACTGTACTTTAAACTCTTTTGCTTCTAAAGATTTTGCAGATTGGGTGGCTACCATTAAGCTGAAATGCGGTGATTACAAACCTCTGGATAGCACGCCAGTCACCCCAATAATGTGATGTTTTACATTCTAACGTTGATTATATATATACTTATGGGCCATCGCCATTCTGAGCACTTGACTTGCTTAGAGATTGCGGTCGATTTCTACTCTTCCATGGCTATGTTACTGGCTAGGTATATTTTATGAGCACAGAGATACTCTAGATTGACATATCTGACGCTTTATGTGTATGTTTGACTTTGGTGGCATCCCCCCTGCTTGGGCTCATGGAGTTGTAGAGTTTTGGAATACAGGCCAGAACACATGTTGGATCGGTCAAGAGGAGTTGACAATTACACTTTGGGACTTACAGATAGTATCAGGCCTTCCAGTATTTGGCTACCATTACGAGAAGTATATTCCTCCAGACGAGGAGTTATTTCATAAACAACCTTCAGTTGACGTTGATCGATGAGGTAGATTAGCCATATCACCTTCTTATATTGATCTTTTGAATTACCACCAGACCTTTAGAGCTTCGGGGTATTCTAGGAGCTTATGTGCTACACTTCCCGTGTACATAGATTGAGTTTCTGAACACGCTTTGTGTGGAGTCTATATTGCTATATGATCTTTTTGGGTTGGGAGATATCGAGTTTGTCCGAGGATCACAGCCTTCTTTACCAGTTGGGTACACTTTCTAGCTATACAGGATTTGAGTGAGGAGTTATTTTTATTAGGTTCAGGCTACTTGGCTCTGATCTTTGTGCAGACATGAGAGGTCTATATGCCTGTGGGTTCTATTAGCTAGCAGGATTTCAGGTGAGTGGATCTCATTAGCTCCAACAAGCAGAGCTAGAGTTCTTGGGGTAATTTCTGAGGCAGATTCATTGGATAGACGTGATGTTACCTTGCCTTAGCATTACTTATATGCTTGGATTCACCTTCATGAACATAGAGCCTTTGTCTACTTCGAGTACCCAGCATACTTTTTAGAGCAAAGATATCCTACAATTATTCAGCTGTACAAAGCATCATGTACTTTTAAGAGAGATACATCTGTCTTCTTCAGACCGCACTTGGTCAAGATCATTTTGCTACACTAGTCGGATACGCTGGTTTGCCACGACTTGATAGAGATTGATCTTATCGATGGCTTGATGAGAGTGAGCCTCGACTATATAGTCAATGAACATCATGAGTGGCCATTACAATTTCAAAGATATGTCCGTCGGTTGTGTTATAGGTTTGGTCGGCCGGTTATCATTGTTACTACCAATCGTTGCACGATAGTTCTGATTTTCTCAGTGTACAACTCATGATGGCCGACCATTCATCCCATGGATAGTAGATGTTAGGAAGACTAGGGTAATGCCTCTGGAGACACGCTATTATGCTGCCTTTATAGTTTGACTATATTTACTAAGACTTGGTACTAGCTCTCATTTTCAGATAGCTCATCCACAGAGTCACACAGGGGTTAGCTATACTAATCTCACTTGATTACAACTATCTTTTGGTCCTTTCCTAGAACGTGGTGCCAAGATATATGAGCACAGGGTGAGGTCTTTGGGAGTTCATCGAGGTCAAAGGATCCATCATCTGTCACCATTGGCAGGAGATAGCAATGCTAGAGGTATAATCACTATCTTTCTCTCCTTCAATACTTCTGTCATCTTCTTTGTTGTATCATTAAAATATATTCAGTGAATATGATATTTTAATTTGATTCGTGATAGATGCACCAAAAAGTTGTGAGGCTAAGGACACCACTCATAACAGTTAGAGCTAGGGATTCGCCTCCCCTACACTAAGAGTTCTTCACCACAAATAAAATGCCCTATAAAGCTGTTTGAGTTTTGTTGATTGTTCCCAGGTCCACTTCCACAATGTCTAATTCGATGAGTCGCCACACAAGAAGACTGGATATGCTACTTAGACTTTGGAGTTGAGCCATCAAGTGTGCTTGCCTTTGGTTCTACCACCTCAGATTTTGCTACTCATTCTATGGAGCCACTCTTCCCTACTGAGCCTTACTCTATCCATTATCCTGTGGAGACCTCTGAGGTGAGAGACCTTGTACCTAGTGGAGCTTTATTGAGACATAGCTGAGCTTATCGGATAGTGAAGGTCATCGAGGACTATTATGACACACCGTCACATGATTCACCATGTTCGTACTTTCTTCCATTCTTTGTTCTTTATTTAACATTTACTTTAATTATTGCTCATTTACTTTCATTTTGATATTACCATCGAGATCCCCACATATTATTTATCGCGATCCATATGATCATGAGGTTTTTAGGTCTGGATGTGATCATCACTGGATTCTCGCACCGGACTTCTCTAGATAATAGAGTTTTTGATCCACCGATGAGATCACTTAGCATTGCCGCCTCCGCGCACCGGCAAAGCTTTTAGCGGGCTCGCAGGAGGCTACCCAGCATGAGTGAGAAGAGCGCTGAGACCCTACGACACAACCATCAGAATTCGATGGATGTCACTTTTGAGTTAGATAGATAGACTGCTAGGATCAAGGAGTTACAGGTTGAGCAGGATAGGAGAGCTCAAGCTATGGAGCAGGAGCATCACCATTACTAGATATGCCACCAAGTTATTGTGTTGAGGTCACCCGTGAGCCAGAGAAGCTTTATAGTTTCCAGAGTGAGCATCATTCTTTAGTAGCTTCAAGATCCTTCGAGCTACGCTAAGCTCTCTATGATGTACTTTTTTATTATCCATTAATTATCTTATTATATTAGTGAAAAATCAACATTCCTCTATTACTCCTGTGATTTTTGTTTTGATGGATTTGATGAGAAAATCAGCTTTGATCTGTGCTTTATTCTTGATCAGATAATTTGAGAATAGATTGAAATATCACTCTGCAGATAATATAAAGATTGATTCGAGACAACTCTGAATTGAGAGTTTCCTCAGATTTTCTTGGTCTATCGATCAAGTTGAAAGATCTCTTGAGTTCTGGTTGCTTGTAGCCATTGAGATGGATTTAGCTTGAGATTGAACAGTTATCATCATTGGACTAACGAGCATGGGCTCTTTCACTCGCCTTTTCACGTGGAGTGAGGAGCTATCGACCATATTTAAGCTTATTGAGTTCGACCTTTAGAACCTGCTCGAGTCTCTGACTTAAGCTGTGATAGGTAGGTGATTTGATCATCAAAATAACAAATGAGGGCTCTTTCACTACGGCCTTTTCTCACGGCTTGTTGAGCGAGGAGAGCGTCATCAACTTGGCCATTTGTGGGCTTGTTGAGTTTGACCTTTAGAACCCATTAGTATCCTAGACTTCATGATGTAGAGGTTGATGTTTTTCCAATTCAATTGAAGCTTCCAAAATTGGGAGTTCTTCTTGCATGGGACACGCTGGCATGCACATGAGCTAGGTCGCGCTGCCATGTGACCATGCACACATCTTTCTTTCGCGTGGAAATCTATATTTTTTTTACGAAAGGCCTATACACGCTTTTTTAAGTATGGTAGGAAGGCTATAGCACTCTCGATGCATCCCCTTATACGGGGATAATGCCGGGAGGCTACTGGATTTCCTTTCAAATGCCCGTGCATATGCTTGCCTAGCATATTTAATTCATGTATTTACTATTTCAATATAATTGCAATATTTGCTAGATATAAGTACTCATGCATGTTGCTTCAGCATGTTGAGGAAATTAGGGTGTTCTTTATACATATTTGAAGCCATATGCGCACTTTCTTAAGCATAGTGGGTTTAGAAGACTTTTTAAGCCGCAATGTCGCAAGACACTGACTATGTATGCTTTCTTAAGCATGGTAGGAAGGCTCTAGCACTCCCAAAGCAGCCCCCTACATGGGAATGATGTCAGGAGGCTGCCGAATTTTATTTCAAACATAAATATTGAAGGCCTATGCACGCTTTCTTAAGCGTGGTGGGTTTAGAAGACTCTTTAAGCCGTAGTGTCGCAAGACACTGACTATGCATGCTTTCTTAAGCATGGTAGGAAGGCTCTAGCACTCCCGAACCAGCCTCCTATGTGGGGACGACACCGGAGGCTGTCAAAATTTCATCAAAAATAAAAATTGATATTAATGAAAATGAAATAGTTAAAGAATAATATTTAAATCTTAAATGAGTAATAAGATCCATGATTGAATTAAATACAATGACTAAGCTGTTGAGACAAAATTGGGCTTATAATCATCTAACTGATAATAGCTTACAACAAATTAGATGTATATTTAATATAAGTAAAATACTTGAATGAAAAATCCATTGTGCAATAAAATCAAAAGAGTTGAATTCAAATATGAATGAAACTTACAACTAATGCCACCACTCGAATTTACAACAAGAAAGAAGTAATTAAGGCTTCAATTAAACTCTTGCACACATTATAAAGTATAATTAAAACTAAAATTGAATGCCTTAAAAGTGTGCAAGAATTCTTAATACACTTGCATGGGCTCCAACACTATGTTGAATGCATGAATCTAGTGTCTGAGGATGCAGCGCGGGTTGATACCCATTTGGGTCTTAGGACCGGGTCCGGGTTAACAAAATCTAAAAATCTATTATAAGAATTTCAACTTAGTAAAATATCTGAGAAGCTAATTCTATCATGTGACAGTAGATCTGATCCTCTGTTAGGAGCTAAATAGAGTTGGCAAGATCTAAAGTTCTCAAATATATTTGATTCAATCAATTAACTACCCCGATGATGGCTGTGTTGAATGGAGATTTCAACCGGAGGAGATACTTTCATCAAAACATGATTATTATTTCAAATCAAATTAATATAAGTTAATTATCAATCCAAATGAAAATTATGATGAATTATTAAGCTCAAAATGACTAAACAAAAATCATCAAGTTAAAAAACCTTAAAGCTAAAAATCCAACCCACCTTCCGCAATTATTTGTCGGAGGTGACAAATTAAGAAAATTTTAGCTCACAAAAGAGCTAAAGCAAAATCAAGTGTTCCATTATGTACACTCTCAAATAATCTCATGCTAGCAAGGATGTGGCTCGTGTCCTCTAACTGCGTGGCTTGGCCAATATGCTCCACATGATGCGGTTCTGACGTGAGTCCTCAGGTGCAGTGGTTGTCGCAAATGACTCCAATGGCTCATATGCTCCCAATGGCTCACACTTTGAGTTGAACCATATGGTATACTTTATTGGGAAAAAGTTAGCAGGTAGACTTAAGCTGTCTCCTGACAAACACCACCCCAGTCTATAAGATTTCTTGACGATGCAACCTCATGTCACAAGGATCTTGTTAGGGATCACCTCCTTGACTAGTAGACTAGGGACCGCGATGGCCTGAGATGATGGAACCATGGGATCTAGATTGGGCACGTCATCATTTCCCAAACCATCTACTTTAAGTAAAAAATATTGAATTTCATAAATTCTAAAGTTTAAACTTACATGCTGCTACTATATGCTACACATTAAGCGATCTAATGACTAGCCTTAATCAAAAGTTCTCTCTCAACACTGAAAGTGGTAATTAACTATTGGTGCTTGCGCCTATGGGTAACCTGAAACAAGATCTAAAGTCCTCACAAAATGAGGGCGAAATCTCTGGGTAGTGTCTTATCTACTATTCCACTGGCTTTTGAAAATTTCACAGAAATTATCATACTCTTTCATTGAAGAGCGAATTTCGTGAGCCCACGATTTTGGTGACCACTGGGTAGATTAAATGTGTACTCTAGATCTCTTTTGAAAAATTCTCCACCAATCGCTTTGATGAAAAGAGTATGATTTAATGTCGGTGGAATTTTTAGAAGGCAAGGAATAGTAGATAAGACAATACCCAGAGGTTTCACCCTCATTTTGTGAGGACTTTAGATGTTAGTTTATGTGCAAGCACCTATAGAAACCTCTCAAGTCAGGGAGAACTTTCACAAGGCTTGTTGATCGCTTAATAAACATATAAGAAGAACATGTGGAGTTTAAAATTTAGAATTTATGAAATTAATTATTTTTTACTTAAAGCATATGGTTGGGGCAATGATAACGTGCCTGATCTAGATCCATGGTTTCATCATCCCGGGCTATCGTGATCCCTAGTCTACTTAGTCAAAGAGGTAGTCAACCCAACTGACGAAAAGATCCTCACTCCATGATTACATCATCCAAGAAATTTTGCATTAGGTGTTTGTTTAAGAGACCGCTTAAGTCTACCTTAGCTAACAGAGGGCTTTTTGTCCTATTAAGTATACCCTATGGTTTACAACTCAAAGGGCAAAGCCATTGGGGAGCATATGGCTACAACAGATCGTGATAGTGGAGTCATTTGGCATAAACCACTCGAGGACTCGTCGAATTACATCATGTGGAGCCTATTGGTCAAGCCATGAAGTCAAAGGACATAGACCACGTCCTTGCTAGCATGAGATTATTTGAGAGTGAACATAATGGAACAGTTGATTTTTAGCTTCTTTGTGAGCTAAAATTTTCTTAATTTATCACCTCCAATAAACAATTGCAGAAGGTGGGTTGGATTTTTAGCTTTAAATTTTTTTAACTTGATGATTTTCATTTAGCATTTTGAGCTTAATAACTTGATCTTCATAATTTGACAAATTTGGGAGATAAACTTTTGATATTTAGGGCTATCTTTGCATGTGTAGAAATTTTTTTTATTCCTTGCAAGAGCCTTCAACTTTAATAAAGACAATTATAGATATATTCAGGGATTTCAGTGTAAAACTCAATGTCAACTTTGATCATAATATATTTGAGGATATCATCTTATAACACGATTTCAACTTAGTTAAATATATAAAAATGCCCCTTTTTGGCAGGGGAAATTCTAAAGCACTTTGAAAAAGCTCTAAAATAATTTAAGAAAATATATCAATGTATGAGTTGATACATTTGATCTTAAGACGGTTTTAACATGTAACATTGATTTCATCAATATATAAAAATCTAAAAAAATGCCCCCTATGTTAAAGGGGAATTTTAAGGAATTTTTTTAATCTTGAGTAAGTATATTTATTTAGGGATCTCGGCATGAAGCATGATGTCAACCTAAATAGATAGACTAAAAAAATGCCCCTGTATTGTAGGGGGATTTCTATTGTACCTCGAGAATGTATTTATCATGCATACTACTTTTTCAGGTATCGACCATTAATTGGCGGCATTGATCTTTCACCATTTAGGTCAATGAGTTGGTATGCCCTTCCTTAATACACTTTCTCAATGACAAAAGGGCCCACCCAATTAGGCTCAAATTTATCACCAAATTTTTGATTGGGAATAATTTGGTCTTTTAACACCAAGACCAATTCCCCCTTTTGGAATGTTCAAGGTTGCACCGTATGGTCAAAAGCCCTATACATTTTTGCTCGATAAACTTTCAAATTTTGATGAGCTTGCAATCTAACTTTATTAAGCATGTCAAGTTCCTCCATTCTCAAAAGAGCATTTTGATCTTCAGTTAGATTATATTGGATGGCTACTCGAAGTGATGGTAACTCAACTTCAGGAAGAAGAACCACTTTAGTTCCAAATACTAATGAATAGGGAATGACTTTAGTCGGCATCTTGTAGGTAGTTCGATATGCCCATAATGCTCTATTAGTTTGATATGTCATTCTCTTTTATTTTTAGTGAGGATCTTCTTGAGTAATTTGACCAATATTTTGTTGAAAGTTTCTGCCAAACCATTTTCCCTTGGATTATATATTGAAGAATATTGCCAATCAATTTTTTGTCGATCGATGAATCTATAAATCTTTGTAATTTTGAAAGTATGCCATTAAAAAATTATTCAATGTGGCACTCCAAATCTATAGACCACATTATGCCCAAAGAAGTTAATCACTCAATCAACAGTAACTTCTTTAAATGGGGTAGCTTCATCACACTTAGAGAAATAATCTCGCTAGATGAAGCCGTCCAACGACATCAATTAGTATAATTACATCTGCATTCAAGATTCAATGGCCAAGATGCTATTATTGGTTGTAGTGGATTTGGAGGTTAATAGATTATATTCACATGTACTTGATATTCATGACACCTTTTAGCATGATTGATATAGTCTCTCACCATAGATGGCCAATAATAGCCCATCCTTTTGATCTTTACTGCCATCTTGGGTCCTGACTGATGTACACCACAAAGTCCTTCATGAACTTCAATCATTACTTTGCTAGCTTCATCTGCATTTAGGCATCGTAGCCACATTTATTGAAAGGATCTACGATATAAAGTGTTGTTAAAGCATAAATAAACATTTCTTCTTGATTTGAGGAGTGATTTATTATTTGGTAATTTACCTTCTTTAAAGTAGTCGATGAAGGGTTGCCTCCAATCATGTGGCTCTTCTATAATAAAGGCTTTACATTGCTTTTCTGAAGCAATGTCATTCTTATCTCTTCTAGGTATAACTTCTTGTTGATTTTAAGGAGGATGAGGAACAACTTGAGTTGCATCCTACTGGGCCGAATTTGATAACCTCTCTACTTGCGGGAATGATACTTTGCTGGCTCTAGAATTCGTCGAGTAAATATCCTGATCATTAGATAATCACCATTCATGCTCGCCATCTCCTTAGCTAATTTTACCAAGCAATCTGCTTTGCTATTCTCAGATCGAGAGACTCGTGTTAGTGTGATATTTGGAATTTTCTTCATAAGCTCAAGAATTCTCTTGTGATAGTGTTGACCTCATTTTTAGGATGAGCTCTCAACCCCTCCATCTTAGGCACAAGACTTCTCTTAGACACTAAGAGTTTTCTTAGTCTTAAGATACTTCTAGTAATTAGGTGAACACTTAACCTACCTTAGAGACTTAGAAAAGTTAACCATAGGAATAGGTTATGCCTTAGGGGTGTTAGGAAAATTTGCCTACCCTATAGCCTGAACCAAATCCTCACTTCCTTCCTTCAAGTCAAATTTCAAAATTCAAATCAAACTCCAAATCAAATCAACTTCAAACTCAAATCAATTCCAACTTGATGGATTTTCTCAAATCATGAATCAATTTCAAATGATTGAAACCCATGATTGAATTCCAAATTCTAATAATCTTTCTTAAGTCACTTTGATTCTATCATATGGACTTAGCCTAAATCAAATCCAAATCAATTCAAACTCAAGAAATTTTCTGATAACCTATTTATATTCCCATTTATATTCATAAATATAAATGAAATATAAATTTAAATATCAAAAAATCAATTAAAAAAATTAAACCCAAATTCAACCAAAATTCAACCTAAGCCTTTAAGATCAAATTCTTGAACTTAGCCAAAGCAAACTCAAATCAAGTCAAACCCTTGATTTTTCTTCATGATTCAATCAATCCTTCAATCATGAATCCAAATATAAACATAAACTTCAATCATCAAACCAAAACTAAATTCAAAAATCAAACCCAAATCAAACTCATGTTCACCTTTTGAACTTAAAATTATCAAATGAATCAAAACCCATTTGACTCAAATCACTTGCAAATGGATTTATATTTCAATCATAAGTCCATATGTGAGTTCAATCAAACTTGATTCAAGCCTTGATCAATTGACCCACTTAGCTCACTTGACCCAAAGTGACCTAAAGTATCCCTTATGAGCCTAATTCTAATCCTACCCAAATTGGATTGAACTCCCACCTATGCCTCACACATTGTGAGCAACAATCATGAGATGATCAATCCAAATCGGGTCAAACCCAAACTAAGGTTGACCAAGTCAACACTTAGCCAAAATGAAACATAAACTAGCCAAAATCCATAGACAAATTGATTGAAACCATTGATCAAAACCATGATCAATGTTTGAACTTGACCAAGTCATCATTTGAGCCTAGCTTAGCCCAATTGGCCACTTGACCCAAGTTGACCCAACTTGACCAAAAAACTCAAAATGTGTCAAAACTTGATCTAAGACAAATTGATTGAAATCAATGGTTCAAGTTCATCCCAAATCACATGTTGAACTTGACCAAAGCCTCAATTGGCCAACTAGACCCAACCTAGCCCAATTGACCATGAACCCAACTTGACCTAAAAGGTCAAATTGAGCCAAAATAAAATTAAACCAAAATTAATTGGAAACAAAGATACCAATACATTTTAAATGACCAATGAAACCTAAACCAACCCATGACCTAACCAAATAGGTCAAATTCAAATCAAGTCAACTTGACCCATTTGACCTAAATGAAATCAAATGAACCAAATCCAAATATAAATCAAATTGAACCAAACCAATGATGTCAAAACATTTCAAATATTCATATGAACTTGACCCAACCCTTGGTTTGACCCAATATGACCAATTGGTCAACTTGACCCAAGTTGACCCATTTTGACCTAAATGGGTCAACACAAGCCAAATCATACCAAATCAATTCCAAATTCATTGAAACTTGGCCCAACCCATTTTTCAATCATACCAAACATATTCAAATTGAAATCCAAGCCAAATGACCATTTTACCCCTAGGTCAAAGGGTAATTCTTGGCCAAATTCACTTGGAATTTGGTCAAATTCTCTTCATTGCCACTTGGCACCATCTTAGTGGGCTCCATGGACACTAGTAAGAGTGGTGCACTTGACCCAATGGGTTTGGGTCAGCCAAACCCAACCCAATGGCCAAACCGACCACCCACTTGGAAATGAGCACATGGGAATCATTCCTCCACCTTATTTTGCACATGGGAACCTCTCCACTATCTTCTCTACCAAAATCAAACCATGTGTAAGTTAAAACAAGATAAAAAATCTATTGCATCTAATCAATTGATCCAAAATGGAAGGATAGCTTGTGGTCGTCCGATCCATCTAGGGGGAGATATACTCCCCCTAATTTCATTTTATTTTCACACACTCACAATTGGAACTCAAGCATCTTGAAGCTTCTCTAAGCCTCTTAGAGCTCTTTGCATTTCTCCATTTCTTAGTTTATCAAAACCAAAAATAGGGGAGGTAGCAAGGAATTCAATCTCATTCAATTCTCAATTTCAGCTCAATTCCTCCTTCAAGCACCTTAAGGGAACTCAATTAAGCTCACCCAAGTCTTCATCCAAGTTCTCAAGGCACGGGAGAGGGGACTTTGATCAAGGCCACAAGTAATTGAAGCCCACATTGGTCCATAGGAAGATCCACTTCATCCTAAAGCTTGAAACCTTCAACAGGGTTTTGTCTCTACTAGACGAAGCTACCTTGATGGTTGGGAGTGCCGCTGATAGCCTCCAGTGAGGTATGCCTTAAAATCGAGCCTAAATAGAAAGTGTTTGGTCCTTTCTGAAAGAAACTTTCACCCCATTGCAAATTGACCGTTGGATGTCTTTCCCCTTGCATGATGACGGTGTCGGTTAAGTTTGAGCTCAATCCGAGCTCAATCAAGCTCAAACATTTCCCTAAAGAGTGATAGATGCCCTCTCCCAGAAAGCTTAGTGACGGATCATGGGCCATCCATCCATGCATTTTGGATGGATGATCATGATTAATCCATGTAGGATCCATGGATTTATCCCTTAAGAACCGCGTTAATCCCAACATTCATCTTTAATGACGTCGAGAGAAAGCGTAGCACCATCTAACGCGCATTGATGTGACTACTTAAATAATCTCACGCCATGTGGAAAGACGTTGCATCGGATCCAATGAAAGCATCGATGGGATTAACTATTTAATTAGGCTATTTAATTAGGTTTTAATTATATAATCTTCAAATATTCATAACTAAATGTAGAAAAATCAGAGAAATATAAAATAAAATGTATTCTGAAGATAATTTAGAGGGAAATAATCTAAAATTAAGTTTGATGGTCTTTGAACATTGAATTTTATGCAATTGGTTTTATTGGGAATATAATTATATTAATTACTATATAATTATTCCATTGATTAATTCCAAACTTCTTAGGGTTGATTTATGAGATGACCTCTCCTCCATGATTTTCTTGGAATTTATTAATGGTTTTAATTGGGTAATTGCTTGATCCACTAATCACTCCCTTAATCAATTAAGATTAATTAACCTTAAAACATGAATTAATTAATTAAGTTGCTAATTACCTTAGAATAGTTAATGGACTTGGGAATTTAGAGTCCTCCAATTCTTTTCCATGAGTTTATTTCATTTGGATAAAAATCTAATTAAAATACAAATTAATTAAATAGTTTAATCACTTAATTAAATGGCTTAATTAGTCAAACTTTTCAAAATCAAATCAATCTGAACTTAATCATTTCCTTCTTGGGTAGATGCTTAGGTGTTCAATAACTTAAGTAGCTTAAGGAAATCAAATCTAACCCATATGTATGGGAAGGGTTATGAAAGTACTTAAATTAAACCCTTTAGCTCAATTAATCATTAATTATGAGCCAAATGCATTAGACCCCTTTCTTTTTTAGGTGCAATGCTGATTTAAATTCCTTATGGTTTTATGTCATACTTTGGCTCATGATTATTTGGTCAAATATGTTAAAGTGGTGTAGGTAAGGGGTAATTAATGAACTTAATGTACACCTTAACCTAAATAAAATATAAAATCAATCTAATGATTCTAAAATTAAATTAAAATAACATACACATGTGGGAAATGGGTTAGGACCAATAAACCTCTTCACATTTCCTAAATTCAAATCGAACTCAAATAAAACTAAAAATCTCTTTAAAATAAATTTGATTTAATTTAAATAATCCTATTTCATAAGATTGTCTTTAGGAATTAATTAGGGTGAATAAATTTACATGATTTCATCACTTAATTTCTTTCCTAGCATGCTAAATATGTATGTCATATGAAAATCATGCATTCATTCCTTTTAAAAATCAAATTAAAAATGAAATGTTTCCTTTATGTCAAATTGCATATTTTGGCTAAAGTAAGAATATGAATGGTTATTATGACTATTAAATAAAAATTTATTTTCAAAACTTATAAGTCAAATATCATAATTGAAAGATATGTTGCTTATAATTATTTATAAGCTTGCATGTGAGTATAGATATAAAGATATGTATTGTGTGGCTTTCCTTCTCTTCTCTTTTAACATAGGTTTGTATAGAATTTGCCAAGTGTATATTCCATTTGAAAAGACATAACACTTGTTTAAATCCTTTCATATACACTCCTATGTCATGACTTAAGAAGGAATTCCATATCACACATATAAACTAAACAATCAAATCAAACAAACAAACATAAAGTTTTTGCATGATTCTCTTTCCATGCATTTCTTTTTGTACATGCATATGTATTTAAGAATAGTGGTATATTAGTTTGGACAACCTCGGGGTTGCGAGACTTTAAGTAGCCCTAAGTAGGTCTTGTACCTTACACCGCTGGTACTAACGATGGCACTCACTTATGTTTTTTATACTTGCAAATGTGCATATGAAAAATGGATAAAAAATCACTCTTTCTACTTAACAAAATCATGCATCATGAAACATTCCAAATTTTCTTAAACAAACTCTCTTAGCATTCATCATTAAGGTGTGTTAAATACTTTCATTTGCATGTATAGATATGCTTAGGATTCATCCATATGCATGTTACACATGTTGAGAAAGAAATGAAGTGTTGTGTGTTTTGTGATAGTATTTCACTTTACTTAATCTTAAAATACCTTTCTTTTTGAATTGGTTTGTTTAGGAAAAATCTAAACTTAGGATTAATTTAAACATATAATAAAATTTTCACTAAACAAAAATCAAATATGAATCTACCTTAGAAATTAGTTAAGGTAGAGAGGAAAGAGAAGTTCTCTTTTCTTTTCCTCTCTTTACAACTTAGTAATTAATCATAGGTTCATTCAAATCCAATTAAATCATAAAAATAAACCAAATCAACTAAATCACTTAAATGAAACCACCCTCTAAGTTGAACATTTTCACACTTAGAAAACTCTAACCTTAAAGCCTAGCTAAGCATACCACACAAATCTTAAATAGCACACACATTAGGCTAAGTCATCACTTCTAGCTTTAGGTTAGGGCAGTGCATGGTTTGATACTTTACTTTTATTTTCTGATGTAATGTTTTAGTCTCAATATTAGGGTGTATGTGCGTAGACTAAATGGTAGGGTGATCTTAGTCTAACTGTTGTCTTCTACATGGGATTATGCTTAAGGGGGCGTTGTAATATTTTTACTGTGTAGTGCTCATACTCCTAAGCATAATCCAAAATAGACCAGGTGGACTTAGTTACTCATGTGTGGGGTACTAAGTCTAATATATATATATATATACATGCTTGAGATTGTATGGTTTGTTTAGCTAATCTCTATTTTGCAGGTTTTAGTTAGATTTTGTTTTTCTCATTTTCATGTAATTTTGCAATTAGGATTTAGAATGATTATTATGGGGGATTAGGATGAACATTGGTTATAAGACTATGTCTTATGTATCATGTGAAGCCTTTGGAGAAACCACATTCCAACCAATCAAAAGAAAAAAGAAGAAAGAAAAAGAAGAAATGAAGAATGAAGACCCCCATAATTATGAATTCCTTCTTAAGTTATAATTTATTCATTTGTAATCCGGTTTGTATAAGAGTAAAACTCGACTACCCAATTTTTTTCAGGTTTGTGCAGTGGAGCCCGACCACAAATGGCCTCTTATTCTTTTGCGCTAACTTTATAAATTGATTGATGTTTGTTTAGCTTGTGCATTAAGATAACATCTTTTCTTAGTTTGTTTCTTGCTTTGATGTATGGCCTGGATGATGATTAGGATCTTAGGAAAATAAATTTTCTATCAAACTAATCAATTCAAACAAAAAATAAATAACTCATAACCTTATCTAAAAGCCTAGGCTATAAATCAAGATAAAATAATTAGCAACCCCTTAGCTGGATGTTTTATTTTCTTTCTCACATCATGCATAAAACATATATTGTTTCACTCTTGATTGGAGGGCTTCCACCTTGAAGAACTTGGCTTGACTTTGGTGGAAACACACCTCCTTACCTTGCTGATTTTGTCCCATAATCTAATTTCTCATGCATTAGGCATATGAATCCTAAAGCCTGTGTCAAATTGATTGTCCAAAAATGAAAATAAAATATATAAAAATTTGCATTAGATTTAAGTCATTAAATCATGCCCTACATGACCTAGTCTCTTAGGGAGTGTGTTTAAGGACTTAGTCTCTTTCTAAATAATCAACAGCTTAGCTATCTTGTAAAAGCATATGACTTGCCTACATGTATTTAAAATTGTATGATGCGTTAGTTGGCGGCCACCCCAGGTAGTTGTAAGTCCAAATAGTCTGGGTTTATCCTCTCTTATGGAGGTAAATCAAATACCCATTCTTCGCCTTAGATTTAAGTCGTGCTTTTGGCCCTTGCTAAACTCTCTAGATTTAGGTTCTGAGGCTGCTTCTCCCCTTTGTGGGCTACAAGTATAAATCCTCACCTCTTAGGCATTTCCATGACCTTGTATCATGGAATTATAAGCCCTGACTTTCTAATAAAATTCAACTCAAACAAATAAATCAATTCAATTTCAAAAATATAAAGCTCAATCATAGGATAGTCTGGGATGATTACTAGGTTTCTTAGTATCTTAAGAATCCCCTACTTATCTTCATTTGGTTTCGATAAGAACTCCCTCCTCTTGATCGATCTTGCTTGATTTTCTAAAAATAAATCAATCGATTGATAGTCCTACCTTCAAAATCTTTGGAGATAATGATCATTTACCTTAATCGAGAGCATTCTTAAGGAATCCTCTTCCTTAGGATGTAATTAACTATGGGGGCTTGCCCCTGTAGGAAACTTAACAAACGCAATTTAAAATAAACCCTGCTTTACTTTTTTGTGTAAAGTAAGGGAAGAATATATGGTACATTCTGAAGACCCATAGTCTTGAGTCCTTTTGTGACAGTTCATTGTAGGGTGGTGGTGACTTCTATCTTTCGAGATAGTACACCTTTCCTCAATGTCATTCATCACTTAAAAAAAGAACATATCAATCATGTGGTATCCAAATAATGTGTTATATATTTATGTTTTCATTTATCCTCTTTGAAATATGAAGAAGTATATATATATATATATATATATATATATATATATATATTTGTTGGATATATTATATATATATATATATATATATATATATATATATATATATATATATATATATATATATATATATATATATATATATATATATATATATATATATATATATATATATATATATATATATATATATATAAGCTTTGTTGATTTTATAGATGTCAAGTACTTGATTTATAATAAGTTGAGAATCATCAAAAATATGCAAGTTTTGAATGGCTATGAAAAGAACTTCTTCAAGACCTGCTACCAATGCTTCATACTCAGCTTCATTATTAGTTATTAGCTCGGTTAACCCATATGATCATCTTATTATTTCTCCTTATAATGTTATGAAGATGATGCCGATTCCTGCTCTTACCCTTGGGAAATTTAGAGGTTGAACTTGTTTGATTGATGAGGCTCCATCAAAGTATATTTCTAAAATTTGTGATTTTTCTCATTCATAAATGAGCATAATTTTCTCATCAGGCAAATCATCATTAAGAGAAGAGTCTACAGGGATGGGATGTGCAGCAAGAAGATCTACTAAGACTTGTCCCTTCACAACTTTCTGTGCCCATCTTGCCAAGCGACCTATCAATGCTGGTCTTATCATCAAGTACTTTAGTGGATCAATCATTGAGATGTGAGTTATTTTATGAGATAACATATAATGGTGGAGCTTTTGGACTGCAAAGATTAATGCTAAATAATGCTTCTCAATCGAGAGTATCTCATTTATGCTCCTATCAACCTTCGACGGATATAATAAAGAGCATTCTCTTTATTTTCTTCATTGTGTTATGCAAAAAATGATTCAAAGGATTCTTCTAATGCAGCTGTGTATAGAATGAAGAGCTTCCTAGGAGTAGCAAGGATTGGTGGATTTAATATGTAACTTTTAATGCTATTGAAGGCTTATTGGCATTCCTTGTCCTATTTGAATGGAGAATTCTTCTTCATCAACTTTGCAAATGGTTGATAGCATCATGATAGGTTTGATATAAATCGTCGAATGAATACAAGCTTTCATTGTAAAAAATAGAGTTGACGTAAACTCTTCAGCGGAGGCATCTCCACAATTGCTTTGATTTTAGCAGGATTGATTTCAATTCCTCTATGATGTACAATATACCTGAGAAATTTTCCAGAGGATACCTCAAATGCATATTTTAGAGGATTCATCTTGAGATCATATTTTTTGATTCTCTCCAATACAATTCTCAAGTCTTCAAAGTGATTTTCATGATTTAAGCTCTTCACCACCAAATCATCAACATAACATTCACCTTCTGGTGAATCAACTCATCAAATCATGACACTTTGGTATGTAGTAGCATTTTTAATTCAAGCATGACCGTAGCAATAAATGCCAATATGAATGTATGTCATTCATCTTCGTGTCTTATTTGATTATATCGATGATCCATACATGAATGAGAACATATTGTAGTTGGAAGTATTGTCCACCAATAGTGCTAATATTGGAAGTGGAAAGTCATCTTTTGGACACGCCTTATTTAGGTCCCTAAAAAAGTCAATGCATATAGAATCGTTTTCTTCTAACTAGATGTTGGTTATACAATCGCATACTTCTCCTCCTGATGAAACTTTATTCATCAACTTCTAGTACAATTACCTATTCTTCAATCTCCAATCTCATTCACCAGGAGCTTGCTTAATGGCGTCGCATCTGATTTAATGACAAGTTTATGAACTACTACATCAGGGGATAAGCATGGCATTTCAGAATATGTCCAGGAAAAGCAATCCCTGAATTCATAAAGTAGCATTTTTAGCTCTTCAACTTTCTATCGTAGAAGGGCATAATGAAGTTGGATGGGGATCTCCCTAGGTTGATTTCTTTGAGTTCATCCATAGTGCTTTGTCCACCATCTTCGAAGTTCTTAGTGCTCTTCTACTTCTTCATCATTTGTAAGAAGAATTTTATGGAGATCATCTTCTTCATCACTATTAGTTTCGATCTCAGCTTCTATTATATTATAATAAACTTTATTTTGATGAGATTTGTGGATGAACCCAAGACTTTTAGTGATAAACTTATCACTTCTTTGTCATGCTTGAGGACTTCTTTGTCTCCACATCTATTAAAGATTTGAGCTCTATGTTTAGTAGTTTCAATAGGAATTCCAAGCTTATGCATCATTCTTTGCAATTTCTATGGATAGTATATTGGCATTCTTGTTGGCACTATCTCATCAAAATCTTTTTGTTGAGTAGGTTGATCAAAATTGTGAGGGTGATACTCTTCAGATTTGTAAAATAGAGTTCCTATTCTGTCACTCTCACTCAATGGGCATATAGAATGTTATCAATTCTTCAATGTTATGGACCTCCAGTGGGGTGATTTCTTTGAAGTAATGCTAAAGGATGGGTATAATTTTGAGTGAGTCATCTGACTCTACCAAGTGAGCTATCCTTCTTGATGCAACCTTCCGAACCCTATTTCCATAAGTAGATTCAAAGTCATAGTCTGAATCAGACTTATTTGTTATTTTGCCTTTCTTCAAAGTGTATAAGTTCCCTTAGGTTTAACAGGAATATTTTCTTCTTGTTGTGTGTCACTTCCCAAATGAGGAACTGATCTTCTTGATTAATGTGTAAAGTCAAGTGCTTTAGGGAAAGTCGGCATGGCATTCTTTCTTCCTCTTTGCTTCAGCTCTTTCACCTTGTGAAGTTGCTTTTTAATTTCTGAAGTGGATGTTACCACTTCAAGAGGCTAGCACACGTAACTGAACTGAAATATTTTGCATCTTCATAGATCTTGCTTCATGGAGAATGGTGAAGTTGCCAAGAATTTTGAATTCTCTCCATCTCTAGGTACTTCATACATTGATGCCTAGTTGATGGGACCATGTCATACTCATGCAGCCATGGCCGACCCAAGAGAGCTCTAAACAATGTATCAACATCAATTACATGAAACTTGGCTTCTATATATAATCCTGAAACTTGAGTGAGAGTATAAAAGAACCCTGGGTTTTCTGCGCTTTCTCATTGAAATCATGAACCACCAACTTATCCCTCCCAAGATGTTGGATATCAAGTAATAATCCTCTTAATGCTTTTAGACTCATTAGATTGATAGAAGAACCTGGATCAATCAGTATTTGGTTGGTTAAGATGCCATCACTCTTTACAATAACATATAGCTGATCCTGTTCCTAACATAAGATCTTCTTCAAAATGTGATTACTGAGATCTTGAGTTTGCAATGATCACCACATTTTTCAAAAATAAGCTTCATAACTCTGGATATTGAGATCAAAGTTTTCATAGTCTTTGACATCAAGAGAGCCTTGTACACAGTTGTGGATCTTCTCGTGATAGAATTATAATCTATCTTTTCTTACTTAGCTTTATTATAGGATTTTGGGAATGATATCTTGCTGACTTCAATTTGTTTGCCTTTATTTATTTGCATTTCCTTTGATGAGGGATTGACTTACCACTTCTCAACCAACTTGAATCACTTTGTCTTGCTATTCCTCAAGAAATAGTTTCTTCAAATTCACTTATTCTAGGATTGACCAAAGGGCTAGACTCACTTTCCAACTTCACACATTTCATACATGATGATATCAATGAACTCTTCTCCATCAGGAAACATAAATCTCAATCATGTCTTTTGTTGAGTCATTAAACAAAATTCATATTAACTCTCGTGATCTTCTTTGATAAGAATTTTGATCATCGAACATCAAGTTCTATCATTTTGGAGCAACTAATGGAGAACATTGATCACATAAATGATTCAAAGATGTCTCTACTAGACAAGATGCACCATTATCTTCTCTTCATTCAATTCAACAAAGTTTAGCATAAAGTCTCAAGCTATCTTGATCCGGTGATACTCCTCAAATTATTAATAATATTTGAGTTATAGTTTTCTCTCTTATTTCTTTTCCAACCTTTTCTTTGATATGAGGCCTACGCTTAGATCCTATGGAAGTAGCTAATAAATGCCATTGAGAAGCCCAAATACTTGGTTTAGGCATTTCATTTAAGCCCAATATAGGTTCAAGTGGTGATTTCCACTTAACACTTGTTGTAGAAAAATTCCTACAATAGGGAGTCTCCTTTCAAATCTGTGGAAAAAAAAGAAGAGACCTATAAATTCATCTTGTTGGCACATGATCCGATGTACTTATGATTACATCAAGTAATACTCAAATACAAGTCACTACCCTTTAATGGAACCAATCACCTCATAAGGACTCCAAAGAATGACATATGTAGATCTTCCCTTTACTTTACATGGAAAAGTAAACCGGTTTATTTTAAACCGGGTTCGTTAAGTTCCCTGCGGGCCCCTCATAGTTAATTACATCGGGATGATCCCAAGAAAACTCGATTAAGATAAATGATCGTTGTCTCTCAAGATTTCAATAAAGGACTATCAATCGATTGGTTTATTTTGAAGATCAAATGGGATTGATCAAAAGAGGGAGTTATTATCAAAGCCAAAATAAATAAGTAGATGCTCACGCTGGAAACCTAGCATCTCAAACTATCCTTGGGCTTTACATTTTAGAAATTGATTTAGTTTGTTTGAGTTATATTTTTATTAGAATTTTAGACTTAAGATTCCTTAACACAAGATTAAGGAAATACCTAAGAGGTGAGGAATTATGCTTATGGCCCACAAAGGGAGAAGCAACCTCGTAACCTAAATCTAGGGAGCTTCGAGTGACACAACCTAAATCTAAGATGGTGGTAATTGGTTTGATTCCACAAGAGAGCAAAACCACAGCTTGGACTTACAACCACTGGGAGTCCAACTAACTCCTCCTATTTTTAAATACACAAAAGTCTTTATGCTTATGCAAGATAGCTAGATTTTTTTATTTAGAAAGAGACTAAGTCCTTAAACTCACTCCCTAAAGAGACTAGATCATGTAAAGGGACATGCTTCAAATGACCTAAATCTAATGCATTTTAAATTTCATATTATTATTATTTTTGGACAATTATTTTGACTGAGGCTAATAAGATTTTTATGACTAATGCATGAGAAATCAGCTTATTGGGCAAAATTAGAAGAAGTTTAGGAGGTGAGTTTTCACCATAGCCCTCAAAGGTCAAGAGATCTCTGGCAAAGATGGAAGCCCTCCAATCAAGAGTGAAATAAGATGCATTTATGCATGATATTATAAAGAAAGCTCATCCAAGGGGTCTTTTATCTTGATTTTAATCTAAGCTTTAGTGATATGAGTTGTTATTTTAATTTAAATTTTTAAGTTGGGTAAAAGATTTATTTTTTTCTAAAGAGCCTAATCCTCATCTAGGCCATACATAAAGCAAGGAAGAAACTAGAAAAAATATGCCACTTAATGCAAAAGCTAAACAAATCATCAAATAATTTATAAAGCTAATCATAAAAAGAATAAATGGCCGTTTGCGGTCGGGCACCACCGCACAAACCTGAAAATATCAAATTGGGTAGCCGAACTCTACTCGTATATAACCCAGATTACAAATGAATATTACAATTAAGCAAAGGAATTAATTGTTATGTGGTCTTCAAGCTTTATTCTTCTTTCTTCTTTATTTCTTTTCTTCTTACTTTATTTCTTCTTTGGATGGTTGAATGGATGCATAAAGATGGAATCTTATGACCAATATTCATCCTAATCCCCAATAACAAATCATTCCAAAATCCTAAATATACAAATTTTTACATGAAAAGAAAATATATAAATCTAACTAACACCTGTAAAGCAAAGGTTAGTCAAATCACACCACACAAATCCCAAGCATGTATATTGGACTTATCACACCACACATGGGTGACTAAGTCCACCGCCTATGGATTATGCAGGTATAAGCATAAAGCAAGAAGCATTTATTTTTTTATTTATGATCTTTAGCACAATCCCTGAATAGTTAGACTAAGCATGTCCTAACAATCATTCTACGAGCATAGACCATAACATATAGTCTAAAACATTCATCACAAAACAAAATGTAACATCAAGCCATGCACCGACATAACCTAAAGCTAGAAGTGGTGACTTAGGCTAATGTGTGTGCTTTGAAGATTTGTGTGGCATGCTTAGCTTAGAATTTTGGGTTTAAGTTTTCTAAGTGTTAAGAACTTGTTCAACTTAGAGGAGGGTTTCATTTAAGTTGTTTAAGTGTTTTGGATTTATTTTATTTCAAATTTTTATTTGATTTAAGTGAAACCTATAATTAATTACTAAGTTATGAAGAGAGGGAAAGAGAATGGAACTTCTCTTTCCTTCCCTAACCTTAAGTAATTTTTAAAGTAGATTCACAATTTAGTTTGATTTAGGTGAATGTTTTGATTAAATCTTTTAATTAATCCTAAGTTTAGATCAACTCTAAACAAACCTATCCAAAAAGAAAGGTATTTTAAGATTAAGAAAAATGAATCAAAATTCACATTATTTTTATTCTTTCCCAATATATGTAACATGCATATAGATGGACCCTAAGCATATCTATACATGCAAATGAGAATAGTTAACAAACTTCATGATGCATGCTAACTAATCCATTTAAGAAAATTTAGAAGTTAAACATGCATGATTTTTCTTAAGTAGAAAAGGTTTTCCTAATCCAAAATTTCACATACATGCATGAAAGTAAGAAAGACATAAGTGAGTGCATTTAAGTTGCAAAGGTGTAACTACAGCTACTTAAAGCCTCACAACCTGGGGTTGCACTAATATACCACTTTTCTTAAGTATTAACATGCATATAAAAGAAATGAAATAGAAAAGGAATATGCAAAAGTGTTTTAGGAGTTTCATTCTTGTTTATGCAATTTATTTATGCAAGTGTAAACAATCCTTCTTAGATGATGGAATAGGGATGAATAAGGTATAGAATTAAGTAAGTGTTGGGTTCTTTTCAAATGAACCCTACATCTTATCACTCCATATTCAAAACTATGCCAACATAAAAGAGGAAGGAAAGGCTACACTAAACATTACTTTATAATCTATCACATGCAAGCTTATAATTAAATTATAAGAATAGCATACTTTCAGATTTGATGTTTCATTTATAGGTTTTGAAAATACTTTGGATTTAGTAGTGATAATAGCCACTCAAATTTTACTTTAGCCAACACATGTACATTTGACATAAAGTAAACAATTTCATTTTAAAACTTTGAAAACATGAAATCATTGATGCATAAATCACATGACATACAATTTAACAAGTTGGGAAAGATCTAAAGCAAAGTAATCATGTAAACAAACTCACTTTACTTAATTCCTAAAGACATTCTTAAAGAATATGAAAACTTAGAATAAATCAAAGTGAATTTCAAAATGATTTTGGTTTGTTTGAAATTTGATTTAATTTTGAAATGGTGAGATGAGTTTGTTGTTCCTAACCCATTAACACATGGGTTTTGTATTCTTGTTTAATTTTTAGATAATTAAATCCATTTTTAAGTGTTGATTAGGTTAAGGTATGCATTAAGTGGCTTAATTAATCTTTACCTACACCACCTTAGAAAAATTAACTAAGTAATTATGAGCCAATGAGATGACATAAAACCCACAAGGTATTTAAATTTGCAATGCACCTAGTAATGAAAAGGCCTAATGCAATTTGGCTCACAATTAAAAGTTAATTAAGCTAAGGGGTTTAGCTTAAGTACTTTTAAAACACCCTTTCACACTTATGAAAGGGTTTTAATTTCCTTAATTAGACTTAGGCTATTAAACAACTAAGCATCTACCCAAGGTAGATTAATTAAGTTCTGAAAACTTTTTTAGAATTTTTGAAAATTGTTTAAAGGAGTAATTAATGAATAAACCCTTAATTAAGAAAGATTAAGGAAAGAAAAGGGGATTTAGGGAATAGCTTAGGAGAAATGCCCCAAAATCATTCCATAAAACCCCTATTCACTAGATCTAACCTAATCAAACTTAATCAGAGAGTAAACCCACTAATCAAATCTTAATTATCAATAATTACATGAAAGGGGTAATTAAGAAATGAGCTAGAAATTTCCCCAATTAAGGCCTCAATAAATCTCAAAAAAATTAGGGGAGGCAGTGGTCACCCCTTAAAATGAGCACTAGAAATTTGAGATCAATTGACTAATTAGGGAATAATTAACTAATTAACATTCCAAAGAAACCCAAATTCAGATAAAAAGGGAATTCAAAATTCATTAAAACCATTTTTAAAATATTCTAGATGACATTATCTATCCAAGACATTTTTCCTTTTGTTTTTTTGATTTTTATTGAAGGAGTTATGATTTTTTGAAGTTATCTGAATTAATTAAGAATTACAAACAATCCCTAACTAATCCATATTACCACTCACGCAAGCATATGGCTCAGCTACATGCATTGTGCCGTGACCCCTTACTTAACTTGTCAAATCAAAGGGATGGCGCACATACTCTTTATTTTAACCAAGATCAAGATAACGGCAGATAAAACGATATGATTATAAACGCTAATAATCTCGGCCTTCATCTAAAATGCGATGGATGGTGATGTAATGAAGTTCTTCCTAGGATGACGGTGAACTATTCACAATCCAAAGGGAGATCCGAGCCTGATCTTCCATAGATTCATTCAAGACTCAACCCACACCATCTAAAGGACTAGAGCGGCCAATCCAACAATGGATTTCACATAAAATAGAAATTTCTTTCACAGAGGACCAACACCTCTTAGCCTAAGTGGTCGAAAAATCACTAACCTCACTAGAGGTGATCAATCGATGAGTTAGCTTCGTCTAGTAGAGACGAAGCCTTGTTGAAGTTCCTAGTTCTTGAGGTTGAGTGGATGAATGGGTGGACCAACTCCTCTTCATTCCCTTTGCAGTTTTGATTGAATTGATCTCCCCCTTGCCTCTAGATCTCAATTGGAGTCTTGGACAAGCTCGAATTGGTCCTTGGATGATGAGTGTAAAAGGAATTAGGCTAAGATCAAGTGCAGAGAAAATTGGGAATCAAGGTGAGCTCCCCAGTGTTGCACTATGCAAAATTGAAGAAACAAGATCTAAATCCTCTCTAGGGGCCTTGGGAAAGCTCTCTGATGTTTTCTAACTCTCTTGAGGCTCCAATCGATCAAGTGGGAATTAAAATTTCAGTGGATTAAGGGGAGTATATCTCCCCCTATGGCAATCGGACGGCAATGAGCTTGTCATTTTGATCCAATTGACACCATGGGATGGGTTGTTTGGGTTGTTAGAGCAATGCACATGGTCGTGGTTAGGAGTGGAGACTAACTCCCATGTGCATCCAATTGAGCTTGGGGAGTTTGAAATTGAATTTCATGGCTATTGGTCCATGGGCCAAATGGGTTGACCCAAACCCATTGGGTTGGATGCACCACTCATCACTAGGTCGCCTTGAGATTTTAGGAAAGTCTCAAGTGATTGTGATGAGTGTATGACCAAAATACCCATGAGCTAGGCCAAAATTTGTTCTATGGACTAGGGGTATAATAGTCATTTTGCTATTTTTTCAATTTGGGTATGTTTATGTTGAGAAAATAGGTTGGGCCAAATTTCAATGGATTTGGAATCCATTTGATAGGATTTGGCTCATGTTGACCCATTTAGGTCAAAATGGGTCAACTTGGGTCAAGTTGACCAATAGGTCAAATTGGGTCAAACCAAGGGTTGGGACAAGTTCATATGACCATTTGAAATGTTTTGGTGCCTTTGGTTTGGTTCAATTTGGATATAGTTTTGGCTCATATGATTTTTAGGTCAAATGGGTCAAGTTGACCCATTTGACCCATTTGACCTATTTGGGTTAGGTCAAGGGAAGGTTTAGGTTTTGTTAGCCATATGGAGTGGATTGGTATCTTTGTTTCCAATCAATTTGGGTTAGTTCATTTGGCTCAACATGACCCTTTAGTCATGTTGGGTCTAAGGTCAATTGGGCTAGGTTGGTCTAGTTGGTCAATTGAGGCTTTGGTCAAGTTCACAAGTGATTTGGAATAGACTTGACCCATTGGTTTCAATCAATTTGGCTTAGATCAAGTTTTAACACATTTTGGCCTTTTAGGTCAAAATGGGTCAACTTGGGTCAAGTTGACCAAATAGTCTAGGTTAGGCTCAAATGTTGACTTGGTCAAGTTCAAACATAGGTCATGAATGAACTTAGATCAATAGTTTCAATCAATTTGGCCTATAATATATTTTGGCTATGTTGGGTTTCATTTTAGGTTATGTGTTGACTTGGTCAACCCTTAGGTTTGACTTGGTTTGACCCAATTTGATTGATTGATCCCATGATGATTATTGATCATGAGAGGAAGTATGAGTTTGGTTCAATCCAATTTGGTTTGGATCAAAAGTTGGCTCATAGGTACTTTAGGTCACTTTGGGTCAAGTGAGCCTAAGTGGGTCAAATGTCAAAGCTTGATTTGAAGTTGATTGATCTTGTATATATGGACTTATGATTGAAATATAAATCCATTTACAAGAGTTTGAAGTCAAATGGATTTTGATCCATTTGAAAATTTCATATTCAAAGGATGAAGGAGTCTTGGGTTTGATTTTGATTTGGGTTTTGATTGAAGGATTGAGTTTGGATTTATATATGAGCTCATGATTGTAGGATTGATTGAACCATGAGAGAAAGTCAAGAGTTTGGCTTGATTTGAATGTGATTTGGCTAAGTTCAAGATTTTGACTTGAAAGGCTTAGATTTTGATTTTGATTTGAGTTGATTTTGGAGTTGGTTTTGATTGTTTGAATTTATATTTCATTTATATATGTGAATATAAATGAGAATATAAATTGATCATGAGAAAATTTCAAGAATTTGAAAGAGTTTAATCATGATTTAGGTTAAATCCATTAAAGAGAATTTAAAGGATTTAAATTAATTTTAATTTGAAATTTAATTTTGAATTGGATTTGATTTATATTTATATTTCATTTATATATGAGAACATAAATAAGAATTAAAATACATTTTGAGAAAATCTCATGAGTTTGAATAGGTTTGATCAAAGTTTAGGTTAAATCCATTAATGAAAAATTAATGGAAATTTTCAAGGATTTTAAATTTGGAATTTAATTTTTTTTTGATTTGATTGAGTTATATTTATATTTCATTTATATGAGAATATAAATGAGGATATAAATAAGTTTTGAGAAAATCATGAATTTGAATTGATTTGATCAAGGTTTATGTTAGATTTTGGCTAAGTCCTTTAATGGAAAATTAAAGAAACTTAGGAAAATTTTCATGAATTGATTTTGAATTTTGAATTTGATTTAATGAGTTTGAATTTATATTTCATTTATAAATGGGAATATAAATGAGAATATAAATGAGGTATGAGAAAATCTCAAAGATTTGAATAGGTTTGAATCATGAGTTAAGTCCTGGAATTAAGGACTTAGGAAAATTTGAACTTAGGAATTTTTGGATTTTGATCATTTTCAATCATGGAATTAAATCATGGAATTTCAATGATGAAAATCAATCATGGAGTTGATTTGAGTTTGACTTGAAAGAAGGAAAGTGAGGAATGGTTTGCTAAAGGTAGGAAATTTTCCTAACACCCTAAGGCATGACCTATTCCTATGGCTAACTCTTCTAAGTCTTCTAGGCTGTGTCCACCTAATCACTAGATGTGTCTTAAGACTAAGGAACTCTTAAAGTCTAAGTACCTGCCTAAGATGGAGGTGTTGAGAGCTCATTCTAAAAAATGAAGTCAACAAAGGGGTCCAATAGGTGTGGTGTGACCGCACCAAGATAGGTGTGTAAAATGATCAACAACACAGATCACTGCAACTAAAACTATCTATCCCAACCCAAGGAAAGAGAGAATCCAAAGCTTAGTAATGTAATGTGGCTCTACTTATGTCCAAGACATAAGAGAGAGGGAGAAATCCACTAAGGGATAGAATGTGAACCTTCCACTAGGGAAGCAGGTTCAAGTCATCTACAAGGAGATGAAAGGTTTGATTTGATTTGACTCTCACTAAGAAGAGATCTCCACTGAGGGAGAGGGTTGAATTTTCTTGAAATTTTATTAAGTTTGAGTTTATTTTTTTGATGAACCCTATTGGTTTGCAATGGGTTGCACTAAGTAGGAGCCATGGAGGCCAAGACCTAACTCAGATTTACCAATCCATCGGGGTAGTCTACTAAACAAGTAGGACTAACCAAAGGGATGCCTTTCGATGCAGTTGTACTAGGAAGAAAGTGTAGACTTACATCCTCCAAGAGAGTTGGTAATCTATTGGCAAGGAAACAAATTGAACACAACCTAGGGCAGACTATTGAGTGAATGTTGAGGGACTTAGATCAACTCAAGGATAGTCAAGAATTGATTTCATTTTTTAGATTTTGTTTGTTTGATTATGATGGATCCCATAGTGGCGAACTGAAGTGTAGAAGCAGACCTAACTCAAATTTATCAAGGGAGTATACCAACCACAAGGTAGACTATCCAACCAAGGAAAAATGCCTTTTGGTACAATGGTCAAGTCTTAAGAAGAAAGCACGGGGACTCACATCTTCTAGACAAGGAACCACTAGGGTGATCATTGCTTTGGGCAATATCAAACCCAACCTGGGTCATAAAGTGATACCACTAGGCGACTTAAAAAACTCAAAGATAATCAAGATCGATTTCATTTTTTATTTATTTGTGGATTCTGTTGGTTTGTGATGGATCAAACTGAGAAGGAGCTTGTGGAAGCCTAGACTTATCTCATATTTACTGAAACAAAGGGAGTAGCTTCCCGGTCGATGGGAGAACTATCCAACCAAAGGAGTGCCTTTCGGTTTGCAATGATCATTTGAAGGGAAGAAAGCTTGGGGACTCACATCTACCACTACAAAAGAACACTGGGTGATTGATTGCTTTGGGCAACAAATCAAACCCGAGCTTCCATTTGCACAATCATGCTAGAAAGAATGCATCATAGTCTTATATCTTTCAATACAAAATGATGCGGTAACTGCTTGGAAAACATTGAACCCGACCTAAGCGACTGGAGTGAGTACCGACTGAGGATTTATCTCAACTGTGTAGTCGCAATTCTATAGGAGTTCTCGACACTGCCCTAAAGATGGGATGCCGCTGGAGAAAAGGGCCCTTTGGGGGCTTGAATTCCTAATCCACAAGTGATAATTTTTGTTTGTTTGTTTTAATTTATTTTAGTTATTTTATCATGGACCCTATTAATTTGTGAGGGATCAAACTGAGAAGGATCTTATATCTTAGACTATCATCTGATTTAAACCAAGGAGAATTGCATCCGAACAAATTCTCCAACCACAGAGGTGGTTACTAGGAAAGGGGAACCGTTTAATCCAAAAGTAACTCGGGTAGTGTCTAAATGGGGTTGCAAAGGATTTGATTCAAATAGAGTGCCCAAAGGGGATGGTAAGGGCGTAATCCAACACCCTGGAGAAAATGACATGGCTATCAATAAAATTCGTGTCCAACTCAAGGAGAAAGCATGGGGACTCATATCTCCAATAATCCACTGGGTACAAGATAGCAAAACATCAACCAACCTAAGGTGCTTGTAAAATCGCCTAGGAAGAAAGCTGGGACTCACATCTTCTATAGCGAACTCTTGGGATAGTCTGCTTCTCACGAGTGTTATCCTACCTAGGCATTACCGAAAGTGAATGCCACTAGGGGACTTATATCAACTCAGAAGTACTCAAGAGGAAAGGAGCCTCTGGGGGACTTACTCTAAACCTCAAATATACTTGACCTAGTTAGAGCATAATGGCTAGTTCAAGAAGAAAGCACGGAGACTCACATTTTCTTAAACAAAGTCAATCATAAGGTAGCTTACTGGATGGGCAGTGAAGACTACCATACTAATAAGGCACTCGTTGGTTTGCAATGATCAAGTTAGGAAGAAAGCTGGGACTCATCTTCAATAAATGACCATCGGGTAACATACTAGCGGTGTAGTATGTGACCACCTAGAGTGTTAATGAGTAAGTTCCAGGGCTTGATCCCACATCAAAATAGTTTGAGATAAAAGATTTGTTTGTTGCATGTGCTAATAAGAATGCCTGGGGACTCTTACACCTACCTTAAAACACATTGGGGAATTATGAAATGATGTCATGGATGGCAGCAAGAATTACCACTAAGAAAGGATGCCACTAGGGACTCTTACATCTAACTTAGTTATGCTAATAGAAATAGGACACCTCTCGGGTTCTCTCACACCTATTCTAAAAGCATCAAAAGATTGTGTTTGTGTTGTGAAAGAGGGATATGATGCCACTAGGGGACTCACACCCCAAAACACGCCATGATGACATAAGCAAAAACAACACTTCAAAAGAAGAGAAGATTTGATGAATGAAATCATATTTTGTTCTTTTATTAATGAATTGTTTTCAAATAAAGTTTTATTTCATGGTAATATTTTTTGATAGAGGACCCATTAATTGGAAGCATCGGTGTTCCCCTTTACAATCAATAAGTCGATAAGATCCTCTTCATAGCCTTCTCTGACATGTGGGCCTTCCCAAGTGGTTCAAACTTGCCTCCATCTTTCGGCGGCAACAATTGGTCTCCTAGACTAACAGTTCTCTACTCAAAAGACCTATGGACTTGTCTGATTTGAATCATTTTTTGGCTTTGACAACTGAGATTTTGGCAAGGCACATGAGCAACTTTCCTCAAACCTTGAGTTTCTAATCGCAAACTGCTCGAAGTGATCTTGTTATCCAATGCTATCCTTAGTGAAGGGAGTTAAACTCTAAAGGAAGAACTTAAACCCATATACTAAGATGATGGATGAGTTGAGAGATGTGAGTAGGCTCCACAAGGCTTCAACCAACTCATTCCACTGTTTATTGATCAAGAGTTTCAATATCTAGATGTGAGTTAGAAGCTTTCCTAAAAATATTAGCATAGTAGATGGTGGAGTATCACCATCTATAGATCTTCGAAAATATTGTTCAAGGAGATCACTGCGGAGAATCAAGAAGTGGGTGTTACTAAGAAATCCACTAGTACTTTTACCATCTGAGGGTACAAATGTGATATCAAACTATGAGAGTATCATGGACCAATGAGCCAAACATCCAAAAAGTGTTGGTCATGTCATGAGGTACTACAGTGGATTGGTTCTTGAGATCAAGTTCACCTTATGAGAAAGCATGTAGTAGCTTCGAGATGCAAAGATCAAAGCTGCAATGTTTCAATAGGTGGATAGTTTGCTTCAGGAATCGATGATGACGAGGTAGTAGTGCTTTCCTTCCCTCATTGGCTTGGGCCAACAGAGAGAGTCATCCAATGTAGTAGTGTAAAGGATCAAGGCTAGGATAGGCTAGAACGTGGCTTCACCAAGTATTCTTTGATATCTCTTCAATGTGTGGCACTTATCATCCCACTTGAACTTGGCATCCTTTTGACAAGTGTTGAGAAGGGTTTATTCCCGATAAGTTTGAGATAAAGCATCTTAGATATGCCACCATCCTTGAAAGGATCTTAGTTGAGTTAAACTCTTGGATGCATTTCTAAGATAGCTTTATCAGATCTATTTCTATTCCGGTCGAACAACAAACCCAAGGAATTTCATCCAATGCACACTGGGATTCATCTTAAGGTTATATTATTTAACCATTCAAAACTACTCTCAAGTCAAAGAGATGGTCTTCCTTTTCACTTTTGACTACTAGATCATCAACATAACACTCAACCCGATGATGGATGAGTTCTTGAAGATGAGTCATGGCCCGCTGGTATGTAGCACCAATTTTTCAAAGGCATGACCCTATAATAGAAGATTCGATTCAAAAGTAGTGTTTCTTTTTCATCTTACAGAGACATCTTTTTGGTTATAGCGAATCCATCCATGAAAGAAAACATGAGATGAGGCAATGTCCACCATTAATTCTGGTATAGGAAGAGGAAACTCATCCTTAGGACATGCCTTATTTAAGTCCCTAAAATTGACGCAAATGTGAATTTGACCATTCTTCTTCTTAATTGGGATGACACTAGCTAACCAGGTAGGATATTTTTTTCCTCGATGAAACCATCAGCTTTCTTAAATGACTTGTTGTTCATTTATAATCGCATGCATCTAGGAGCTTGCTTAATAGCAATTAGTCTATTGCTAGCATGGACGCAATGTTAGAGATAATCTGGCATTTCTTCATAACTCCATCCAAGCTCTTTAAACTTCGAAATAGCTAACTAAGTCATTGGTTTCTTCTTCATTCAAAGAATGAACCGATGTATGTCGCGATTTTCTTCCCCGAGGTTGATTTCTTTTAGCTTGTCGATTGTTGAATGATCTCTTCAAATTTATGGTGCCTCTTTGACTTGGAGATCATGATCATCTAAGTTTCTAAACACATTCTCATAAGAGTTGGGGATGTGTGAGAAGAACCTATCGATTCCAAATGGTTTAAATAACTAGAAAATAATCTTCATCATCGACGGACCCACGTCAATCCTAGTCGCTCTTGATTGTTTCCTACGTATTGTTCCATAATTTTTCAAAATATTCTGACTTGTACTTGGACCAAGTGTGAGGAACTAAACCTTTCTGCATAAGATTTTGAACACAAGGTGAGTAAAAGTCAAAAGGTAATTCCATTAATTCTTTAAAGTATCTTCCTCAAGTCCTACATCAGCTCGACTTGAGGATGATGAACCCAAAAAGAACCTCTTCATTCATGTCAGGAAGACTTAGGGACTTCCTTAACTATCAAACCTTCAACTTTCTGGATGTAAGTGAGGTAAGAGCTAAGGTTCCCAACGCCCAAATAGTTTCACATAAACCATATTCAATACTTTGCTTTGCTTGGAGGCTGGCTTTGTCTCATATCTCGTCAAAAAGTCACCTCAATGGAACCCGAGAGGGTTGGTATACTAATCATAATACTCATCCTGATGGATTCCAAGTCTGTGAATAGGTACTATGAACTGGAACAGACCTCTGGTTGAAGGCCAAACTAGGGGTCTCCACCTCTAGAACTCTATTGCCTCCTCTACTGGTGGAGGTTGAGCCATCTACCCACATGTCCATATGATGGAATGAACTGGGTGGAATGTGATGGATCCACTTCTTCTTCAATTCCCCGTTCTTGCTCACTTGGACTTTTATTTTTCTTTTCCTTTTCTTTTATTTTTTCTTTTGCTTCCTTTTCTTTTTCTTTTGCATTTGCATTTGAATTTTATCTAAGTTCATGAGAAAGGGTGTTTTGAGGAAGATAGTAAGTCGCATCTTCATAAATCTCAACCTCTCTAACTGAAAATGGCTTTTCATCTTCGTTGACATGGTACTCAATTCCATCTTTTCTGAACTTGATGCACTGATGAAAGGGAGGATGGAATGATCTTGTTCGATGTATCCAAGGCCTACCAAGCAAAGTAGTGAATAAGTAAATCAATGATGTAGAACTTGGCTTTAGTCTTCCATCACCGATCTCCAATGACAACACTATAGAACCTAAAGCTTCACCTTGATCATTGAATCCTCTCAACATCATCTATCTCCTCGAGAGTAGAGATGTCGATCTTCAAATAGCAAGGGTCTTTAGACTCAATGTTACTAATGCACTGAATCCAGAGAACCCTGTGATAACCTTTCCATGTCAACTGATGTATGAGGTTGTGCTCCAAGTCCCATAGTAGAAGGTCTTCATCTATGAAGGTGATCCTTGGGCTTCTTTTGCATAGTGTGCTTCCTCACTATAGCTGATAAGCATATTTTAGGATCAAGGAGAGCCTTGATTAGTGACTTCCTCGTCTCTTTGGATAAGAAAAGGGCATCATATATGGTTAGCTTAGATGATAACTTTCTTTGATGAGAAAGGACGTTGTAGTCCACCTTCGGCTGATCTTCCACAAGCATATCCAAGGGTGGAGCATCTGGAAGGGCTTCTGATCTTCAATACCAATGACTTGTTTCTCTAGAGGTGCTAGAGGTAGAACCTGCACTCTGGAGGTTGACTGCAATCTCTGAGGTAAAGTGGTGGCAAACGCACTGCTCACCTATAGCTTCTCTATGGGACTCTAATCGGATGATTCCAAGTCTATCTCAAGAGGTGAACATAGTATTCAGTTGGAAAGTCCAACTCAATCGAAAGAGGAAGATCAATTATTATAGATTAGACTTGAAGAGTTATCTAGGAATAGAAGAAGACAACTCATCAGAGACGATGTAATTCAAATCGCTTTATTCTTCAATTTCTTGGAAGTATTTGGGGTACAAAGTAGAATCAAGAAAGTGAGTGGAGTAAGGGATTTGATGCCCTTATCCATCGATACAAGAGTTCTACTAGTAGAAGAAATAGAAGAACTAGCTAAATGGAAGAAGTCAGAAGCTAAACGAAGGATGGAGTCTGACATGGTGATGTGCTAAAGGCTATCCGACACATGCCGCTACTGAAGCTCACTTTCTAGAGTTGGCATTAGAAACTTGAAAACCTTCCTTGATGTTGAGGTTTGAGTGACTAAGAAAAGCTTCTTGATCTTCAATTATTTTCTTAGAGGTTTTAGACAAAGAAATGTCCCAACCTTCTTTGGTTTTAGATCACTTGTATCCCCAAGGATTACCCTAATGGAACTGGAAGGTTGTTCCACAAGGTATTCCTTTGGGATAACTACAGCATCGGTCTCAAAACTGTGTCCAAGCCAGTCCTTAAATGTAAAGCAATCCTCCAAAATGTGGCCTAGCATATGGTGGTAAGGGCAAAAGTTTAGATCATGACTTTTGCCAACTTCCTCCGGTCTCCTAGGCTCGGGTAGCTGAAAATCAAGTTTCTTTAAGAGATTCTTAAAGATCTTCTCCCTCCTAAAAGAATAAGGTTTGTTTAACTTATCTAATAGAGTAGGTGGACCATAGCTACCCGGGCGGATATGCATGCCGCCGCTTGATGGTATGGTAAGGTGGCGGATCGTGGAGGCCGAGGTGGAGGTTGTATGCTCGGTGGTGGCAAAGGAGGTGGAGGCCGAGGTGTGGTCTCGAACTGATCTCTACTAGTTGCTTCCCTTGTCAACCACCTGGTTTCTTTTCATAGACCTTTTGGGATTTCTGCAACCGATCGAAAAGGCAACTTTGGCCTCTCCTTGTAGACTAGCCTTGTTGATTAGCTTCTCAAATGTTTTATGGTGAAGCCCTTAAGCATGAAGGTGATCGGCCATGGATATTCTTCAAGAGAATCTCAATGGCATGTTGTTCGATAGCTATGGTTCACACTTCAGTTACGCCATCGAGAATATAATCAACAAGTGACTCAGGAGTGTGTTGGGCTACAACAAGATCACTACGAACCCTTTCGAGCTCCAACAAACCTCTTGATGAAGAGTTGCTCAACTCAACAAATGTCGAATGAACTATTCAACATACCAATCAAAAGCAATACCCGCTAGGCTTGACAAAGAGTCTAAAGAGTAAAGCATCGCCACCGCATTGCTAATCGGCCCAAGTGAGCTATATAGCCTATTCCACTTCCATCAAGCTCTTGAAGGAAGGAGGCACAAAACCCTTGGGATACTTGGATAACATCAATTCCTCTGTAGGGTCTACCCTTTCGATGATCCTCCTGGCTTGAGCCAAAGCTTCACACCTTGCTCAACCATGGTTTTTAGATCTTTTCCTGTATGGAGGTACTATCCACTACCTTCCTATACAGACTAGTGCTACCTTACTCAATGGGAGGTATAGTTTTAACTATATCTAAGACATGCACTAGTTCAGCCGACTAACATCGACTTAGATGAACTAGAAGGGCTTGCTTCAAGCACGACACTATTGCCAACAAGTCGCAATCCATCTATCAATCAATCTCTTCTCCTTAACTATAATCGGAGGTGATGGGCTGATTTTATAGTGTCTCCTTGATCAACCTCATCACCTTCCATGGCCTGTTTCTCTCTAAGAAGAGAACCTCTAGTAACCATGCATATAGCTAAATCCCCATCAAGTCATCTTGTTGGGATCAAAGCTAACTTTCTTCATCAACCGCGCCTAAGATCTCCTTTTTCCATAAATAGTGTGCAACTATCTCATCTAAAGATCGATCTAACAGTACAAAAGCAGCTGACCGGATTATCACTATCATGAATTGAGAGGCATCGACTCACTCGGCTGGAGTCAATCTGTGACTGTACTCACTAGAAGAATGATACCCCGATTGATATAATAGGTAACAATTAGGATGATCCTCTACCATTGATGCCACTAACTATCATCCGAATATCCGTGACAATACCATCTCCGATCTGTGGTGGAGTTGGTGAAGGAACGGCCATGATGCTTCGGGGTCGCCACTCTTCGCATCACTGGGTAGAAGGTCAAAGGAGAGCTTGACCTACCATAAATGGGTGGTGTAGGAGGAGTAGGATCCCTTGGCCATAGGATCACCAATGTATTTTTCCTGGATGGCCTTCATGGCCTTAGAATGGGGGCTAAACCTACACCGATGGCAATGGGGTAGAGGGTGGAGACTCACCGACTCTCTATGAAGAGCGCCCTCGTGATGGTCGGTCCCAGGAGGATACTAAGATGATCGATGGTAGCAAGCTGGAAAGTCAACCAAAGTAGAAGGTGACATTGAACCTCCGCTCGCTGATGTGATGTATGACTTCATGGCCCTCTCTGGATCTGCCTCCCATGGGATAATATAAATTAAACTGGGTACCAAACTCGGCATGAGGGCTCCACCTGGGCGTAGACAGAAAGTCGCATAAACCTCCTACCCCAGAAACTATTAATGCACCACTAGAGAGGAATGAATGGATCCTCCAGCATCCTTTATATGATCCCGAGAGGATGAATGGTTCTCCAAACTGGTGAAGTGATCATGGGAGACTCATCCATGGCTAACACAATGCTCTAACTCTGGCTATCAGTATGGAACCGTTTGACCATAGTTCTTGTTCCTAGGAGTAGGATGAGCTAGACCCACTCAAATGTCGGAGGCAAGCCTAAACTAGGGGAGCCTTACCCTTGAGGGTATGATAATAGCGACCGGGGCAACATGTGCAACTCTAGGATGAACTACTGCCGAACTGAATGGTAATCGATAAAACCATCAAGGCGTGGTACTACCAGCCTTTCCTCTTCTGAGGAGATATCAAAGGGTAAGTCTACTAATGATGGCCGCCCACCTTCTTTCTATGACGCGAGGGAATGCCCTCAGTGTGATCCCTCAAATCCATGGCCAAAGTGGATCAAATGAGGGAAGTCACCGATCTAAGACTATAGATCCATGAGGGAATGTAAAATAAATTTAGATCTGCCATTGCACTTGCAAATGAAATTGAAACTATATTTGCACTTAAAAAGAATCGCAATGAGAAATGAACTTGCATCTCATAGATTTTGAATTTTGAATTTTGAAAATTTGAACCCACATCCAACAACTTGGAAGTGTTAAGTGGGTTCAAAAGATTTGGAAAGATTGAATTTGAATATGAATCCAAACTTCAACAAATTTAGGTATGATGAAATATGGATTCAAAATTTTGATAAGATGCTTCCATAGGTTCATTTGATTTTTGTTTTGAATTTGAATTTTTTATTTTGATGACCCTTCCTTTAACAAATTTGGATATGTTAAAGTAAAGATCACATGATTTTATGTTGTTTGATTATTTTGAAATTTTTACTTAGCAAATTTAGGTATGCTAAGTGAAGTAAAAGTGATTGTTTCTTTTTGAAAATTTTGTTTTGTTTTGATTTTGAAAATTTTGGAATTCTTACTTAGAAAATTTAGGTATGCTAAGTGAAGAAACCAAGTGTGTTTTGTTTGATTTTTGAAAATAGGATTCTTAGCAAATTTAGGTATGCTAAGAAAATCCTAAGTGTTTCATATGTTTGGAAATTTTTTATTTTTGAAAAGGGAAGGATCTCTTAGCAAATTTGGTATGCTAAAGATGAAATCTCACTTGGTTTTGTGAAATGAAAATTTCACTTAGCACATTTGTGTATGCTAAATGAAATTCCAAGTTGATGTGTTTTGAAATTTTGATTTCATTTTTAGTTTTGAAAAATGGAAACTTCTCCTTAGTAAATTTGGGTATGCTAAGGGAAGAAGTTCCAAAAGGTGTTTAAAAATTTTGGTTTTGACTTTGGATACTTCACTTAGCAAATTTGAGTATGCTAATATGAAGTTTCAAAATATGTTTTAAAATGTTTGATTTTGGGATTTGGAAACTTCACTTAACAAATTTGGGTATGTTAAGTGAGGTTCCAAACGTGTTTGAAATTTTTTGGATTTTGAATTTGGAGACTTCACTTAACAAATTTGGATATGTTAAATGAGGTTCCAAAATGATGTTTGAAAATTTTGTTAATTTTGGATTTGGAAACTACACTTAACAAATTTGGATATGTTAAATGAAATTCCAAAATGATGTTTGAAAATTTTATTGATTTTGGATTTGGAAACTTCACTTAACCAATTTGATTATGTTAAATGAAGTTCCAAAGTGTGTTTTGAAATTTTTTTGAAATGTGATTGTTGAATTTGATTTTTGATTTGGAAAGTGCACTTAACAAATTTAAGTATGTTAAGTGAATTTCCAAAATGTGTTTGAAAATTTGATTATGATTTGTTTTGATTTTGGATTTGGAAACTTCACTTAACAAATTTGATATAAATGAAATTCCAAATGTGTTTCAAAAAAATTTTGAAATATGATTGTTGATTTTTTTTTTGATTTTGGATTTGAAACTTCACTTAGCAAATTTGATATAAATGAAATTCCAAAATGTGTTTTGAAATTTTTTGAAATATGATTGTTGATTTTTTTTGTTGATTTTGATTTGGAAACTTTACTTAACAAATTTGATTATGCTAAATGAAATTCCAAAATGTGTTTTGAAATTTTGAAATATGATTGTTCTTTTGATTTTGGATTTGGAAACTTTACTTAACAAATTTGATTATGTTAAATGAAATTCCAAATGTGTTTGAAAATTTTGAAATATGATTGTTCATTTTGATGTTTTGAAAACCCATTCAACAATTTAAGTAATATGAGATCAATTTATTTTTGAAATATGATTTTTGAATATTTGTGTTTTTTTATATATATATATATATATATATATATATATATATATATATATATATTTTTTTTTATAAATATATTTTATGTATGATTGTTGCTTTTTTTGAAAGAGAGGAATTCAACTTAAAACATATGTGATATGTTTTAAGGGATTTCTAAATGATTTTTATCATTATTTGGGAATGAAATCTTCATTTAATAAATTTAAGTATATTAAATGAAGGTATTCATGTGTGCTTTTTTTTTTGAAAATTCTAGTTTTGTTTGGAAATAAACTTTTCATTCAATAAGTGAGTGTATTGAATAGGAAAATTCATGTGTGATTTTTGAAAGTTTTATGATTATGATTGTAATTTTTGGAAAGGATGATTGTTCATTTTATTTTGAAAATGACATCATCATCAAAGTGAATTTGAAAAGGAGATGTATATTTGTGCTTTTTAAAAAAATCTTTATTGATTTTATTTTTGAAAATTTACATGTAACAATTATGGGAATTGTTAAATGAGGGTGAAAGATTTTGTGGAAAATATTTTATTAAGTGCATTTTGAAAAGGTCTTTTGAAAAAGCAAAGTTCTTTATGGAAGATTCATTATTTTTAGGATGAACCTTTCCTTATCATGAAAATGATAAGGAGGAAGTCTTTAAGAAGTTTCTTTTTATTTTTATATCTTTTCATTTTACTCATTGGAGAAACCAACGGGAGTTTTAAGACCAACAAGGAATGCGGTCCTAAAACTTAAAGATGTTAGCTAACTCAACTCAAGGATGAAATGAGCTAAGTGCTAAATGAAAAGAGATAGTCTTCGATTCATACCAAAGTACAAACCCACTATCGATACTTAAAGACAATGATCATTTACCAAAGATGGAGAGAGAACCATCCCAGGAGTCACCAAAAAATCTTGGTAGAAAAATTCTAATAGGAGTCACCTTTCAAATCTATGGAGAAAAGAAAGAAGTGACCTTATAGAAATTCATCTTGGTAAGACGCCATGCAGATCCACAGATGTACTTATTCAAGTGATCGGGTACATCATCAAGGTATAGTGTACTATCTCGAAAGATAGAAGTCACTACCCTTTAATGGAACCAATCACCTCACTAAGGACTCCTAAGGATAATTTTGCATATGTACCAGAGATTCTTCCCTATTTACATGAAAAGTAAAGTAGTTTATTTTAAATGGGTTCGTTAAGTTCCTACTGGGCAAGCCCCATAGTTAATTACATCCTAAGGACAGATCCTTAAGAAAACTCTCGATTAAGATAAATGATCATTGTCTCAATATTTCAATAGGAAGGACTATCAATTGATTCATTTATGTTTTGAAGATCAAATGAGATTGATCAAAAGAGGGAGTTATTATCGAAGCAAAAATAAGAATACGTAGGAGGTGCTCATGATGCTAGGAAACCTAATGAGCATCTCAAACTATCATATTGGGCTTTATATTTAAAAAATTGATTTAGTTTATTTGAGTTTTTTTTAGAATTTAGGACTTAAGATTTCTTAACACAAGATTAAGGAAATGCCTAAGAGGTGAGGAATTATGCTTACCCACAAAAGGGAAAAGCAATCTAACCTAAATCTAGGAGCTTCATCAAGCACAACCTAAATCTAAGAAAAATGGGTAATTTTTGCCTCCATAAGAGGACAAACCACCCGACTTGGACTTACAACCCAGGTGGTGCCAACTCCTCCTATGATTTTAAATACATGTAGGCAAGTTTTTATGCTTATGCAAGATAGCTTTTATTTAGAAAGAGACTAAGTCCTTAAACTCACTCCCTAAAGAGACTAGATCATGTAAGGGACATGCTCAAATGACCTAAATCTAATGCATTTCAAATTTCATTTTATTATTATTTTGGACAATTATTTTGACTCGCTAATAGGATTTTATGACTAATGCATGAGAAATCGATATTGACCAAAATCAAGAAGTAGAGGTGAGTTTCCACCACTCTCAAAGGTCAAGTGGCAAAGATGGAAGCTCTCCAATCAAGAGTGAAATAAGATGCATTTCTGCATGATATTATAAAGAAAAACTCATCCACCTAAGGTGTTACTAAATCTTTTATTTTGATTTTAATCTTAAGCTTTAAGTGAGGTTATGAGTTATTTATTTTTAATTTGAATTTTTAAGATGGGTAAAAGATTTATTTTTCCTAAAGAGCCTAATCCTCATCTAGGCCATACATAAAGCAAGGAAGAAACTAGGAAAAGCATGCCACTTAATGCAAAAGATAAACAAATCATCAAATAATTTATAAAGCTAATCGCAAAAAAAAATAAATGACTGTTGTGGTCGGGCACCACCGCACAAATCCAAAAATATCAACTTGGGTAACCGAGCTCTACCCTTATACAACCCGGATTACAAATGAATATTACAATTAAGCAAAGGAATTCACTATTATGGGGGTGTTCAAGCTTTATTCTTCTTTCTTTCTTTTATTCTTCGTTTCTTTCTTCTTTGAATGGTTGAATGGTAGATGCTCCAAGGTTTCACAATGTGCATAAGATGGAATCTTATGACCAATATTCATCCAAATCCCCAATAATAAATCATTCCAAAAATCCTAAATATATAATTTTACATGAAAAGGAAATGTATAAATCTAACTAACACCTGCAAAACAAAGGTTAGTCAAATCACACCACACAAATCCAAGCATGTATATTGGACTTATCACACCACACATGGGTGACTAAGTCCACCGCCTATGGATTATGCTAAGGGTATAAGCGCAGTAAGAAGAAATTTATATTTTTTTTATGATAGCCCCTTTAGTACAATCTCCTAAAAGAATAGTTAGACTAAGCACGTCCTACCATTCATTCTACAGCATACACCATAACATCTAGAAAAATATTCATCACAAAACAAATCAAACCATGCACCCACCTAACCTAAAGCTAAAGTGACTTAGGCTAATGTGTGTGCTTTGAAGGTTTGTGTGGCATGTTTAGCTTAGGATTTTGGGTTTAAGTTTTCTAAGTGTGAAGAACTTGTTCAACTTAGAGGAGGGTTTCATTTAAGTTGTTTGTGTTTATTTTATTCCATATTTTTATTTAGTTTAAATGAAACCTACAATTAATTACTAAGTAATGAAGAGATGGAAAGAGAAGGAAACTTCTCTTTCCTTCCCTAACCTTAAGTAATTTCTAAAGTAGATTCACAATTTAGTTTGATTTAGGTGAATGTTTTGATTAAATCTTTTAATTAATTCTAAGTTTAGATCAACTCTAAATAAACCTATTCAAAAGAAAGGTATTTTAAGATTAAGAAAATGAATCAAAATTCACATAACACACATTACTTCAATTTTCCCAACATACATATAATATGCATGGATGGACCTAAGCATATCTATACATGCAAATGAGAATAGTTAACAACACTTTATGATGCATGCTAAGTAATCCATTTAAGAAAATTTAGAAGTTAAACATGTATGATTTTTCTTAAGTAGAAAAGGTTTTCCTAATCCAAAATTTCACATACATGCATGAAAGTAAGAAAGACATAAGTGAGTACATCATTATTAACTAGAGGTGTAAGGTACAAGACCTACTTAGGGCTACTTAAAGCCTCACAACTTTGGGATTGTCCAGACTAATATACCACTTTCCTTAAGTACTAACATGTATATAAAAGAAATTAAATAGAAAAGGAATATGCAAAAGTGGTTTAGGAGTTTCATTTTTGTTTATGCAATTTATTCATGCAAGTAATCCTTCTTGATACATAGGGATGAATAAGGTATAGAATTAAGTAAGTGTTTTGTTCTTTTCAAATGAACCCCCATAATCTATCACATGCAAGCTTATAATTAAATTATAAGAATAGCATACTTTCAGATTTGATGTTTCATTTATAGGTTTTGAAAATACTTTGGATTTAGTAGTGATAATAGCCACTCAAATTTTACTTTAGCCAACACATGCACATTTGACATAAAATAAACAATTTCATTTTAAAACTTTGAAAACATGAAATCATGGATGTGTAAATCACATGGCATACAATTTAACATGTTGGGAAAGATATAAAGTAATGTAATCATGTAAACAAACTCACTTTACTTAATCCTAAAGACATTCTTAAAGAATAAGAAAACTTCGAATAAATCAAAGTGAATTTCAAAATGATTTTGGTTTGTTTGAAATTTGATTTAATTTTGAAAATATGAGATGAGTTTGTTGTTCCTAACCCATTCCCACATATGTTTTGTATTCTTTTAATTTTTAGATAATTAAATCCATTTTTAAGTGTTGATTAGGTTAAGGTATGCATTAAGTGGCTTAATTAATCTTTACCTACACCACCTTAGAAAAATTAACTAAGTAATCATAAGCCAATGAGATGACATAAAACCCACAATGTATGTAAATTTGCAATGCGCCTAGTAATGAAAAGGCCTAATGCAATTTGATTCACAATTAAAAGTTAATTAAGCTAAGGGGTTTAGCTTTAGTCCTTTTAAAACACCCTTTCACACTTATGAAAAGGGGTTTTAATTTCTTTAATTAGACTTAGGCTATTAAACAACTAAGCATCTACCCAAGGTAGATTAATTAAGTTCTGAAAACTTTTTTAGAATTTTGAAAATTGTTTAAAGGGATTAATGAATAAACCCTTAATTAAGAAAGATTAAGGAAAGAAAAGGGGTTTAGGAATAGCTTAGGGAAAATGCCCCAAAATCATTCCATAAAACTCCTATTCACTAGATCTAACCTTAATCAAACTTAATCAGAGAGTAAACCCACTAATCAAACCTTAATTACCCTTAATTACATGAAAGGGTAATCAAGAAATGAGCTAGCAATTTCCCCAATTAAGGCCTCAATAAATCTCAAGAAAATTAAGGGAGGCAGTGGTCATCCCTTAAAATGAACGCTAGAAATTTGAGATCAATTGGTGGCTTAATTAAGGAATAATTAACTAATTAACATTCCAAAGAAACTCAAATTCAAAGAAAAAGGGAATTCAAAATTCATCAAAACCATTATTAAAATATTCTAGATGAAATTATCTATCCAAGGCATTTTTCCTTTTATTTTTTTGATTTTTCTTGAATGAGTTATGATTTTTTGAAGTTTTCTGAATTAATTAAGAATTACAAATAACCCCTAACTAATCCATAAATACTGCCAATGACACGCGGCGACTGGCCGCTTTTTACATGCGGAGCCCTTACTTAACTTGTCAAATCAAGTGGATGCGGCGATGCTATCCTAGTCCGATCAAAGATCAAACTAGATACACGCATTTTAAATCGTAACTGAATATAAACGCGTTTTAATAATCTCATATATAAAATGCGATGGACAACGATATGGGTCGAAGTTCTGAGGATGAATGTGAACCATTCAGATCCAAAGGAAGATCCGATCATCCATATTCATTCAAGACTCAACCCACACCATCTAAAGGACAGAGCGGCCAATCCAACGTGGATTTCATAAATGGAAATTTCTTTCACAGAAACACCTCTTAGCCTAAGTGGTCAAAATCACTAACCTCAAGAGGTGATCACCATGCTCGAGATCGATGAGGTAGCTTCCTAGAGACCTTGTTGAAGTTCCTAGCTCGAGGTTGAGTGGATGAATGGATGGACCAACTCCTCTTCATTCCCTTTGCAGTTTTGATTGAATTGATCTCCCCCTTGCCTCTAGAACTCAATTGGATTATTGGACAAGCTCGAATTGGTCCTTGGATGATGAGTGTAGAAGGAATTAGGCTAAGATCAAGTATAGAGAAAATCAAGGTGAGCTCCTGTTTTAATGCAAAACCAAGAAGACAAGATCCAAATCCTCTCTAGGGGAGGAAAGCTCGATGTTTGCTAACTCTCAGCTCCAATCGATCAAGGGGAATTAAAATTTCGGATTAGGGAGTATATCTCCATGGCAATGACCTCGCAATGAGCTTTCCGTTTTCATCCAATTGACACCATGGGATGGGTTGTTTGGGTTGTTTGAGCAATGCACATGGTTGGTTTGGCCAAGGAGTGGAAGACTAACTCCCATGTGCATCCAATTAAGCTTTAGGGGAGTTTGGAAATTGAATTTCATGGTTATGGGTCAAGTTTGGTCCATGGGCTAAATGGGTTGACCCAAACCCATTGGGTTGGATGCACCACTCATCACTAGGTCGCCTTGAGGTTTTAGGAAAGTCTCAAGTGATTGTGATGAGTGTATGACCAAAATAGAGCTAGCCAAAATTTGTTCTATGGACTAGGGTATAATAGTCATTTTGCAATTTTTTTTTCAATTTGGGTATGTTTGGTATGTTATAGGTTCAAGTTTCAATGGATTTGGAATCCATTTTATGGGTTTGACTCATGTTGACCCATTTAGGTTAAAATAGGTCAACTCAAGTTGACCAATAGGTCAAATTGGGTCAAATTGGTCAAAGTTCATATGACCATTTGAAATATTTGGTGCCTTTGGTTTGGTTCAATTTGGTATATATTTGGTTTTGGCTCATATGACTCTTTAGGTCAAATGGGTCAAGTTGACCATTTGACATTTGACCTATTTGCTATAGGGAAGGTTTGGTTATATATGGAGTGGATTGGTATCTTTGTTTCCAATCAATTTGGGTCTAAGGTCAATTGGCTCAAATTTGGTCTAATTGAGGCTTGGGTCAAGTTCACAAGTGATTTGAATGAACTTGACCCATTGTGGATCAATTGTTTTTGACACATTTTGGCCTTTTAGGTCAAAATGGGTCAACTTCAAGTCAAGTTGGCTAGTTAGCTCAAAGGTTGACTTGGTCAAGTTCAAACATAGGTCAATGAACTAGATCAATGGTTTCAATCAATTTGGCCTATAAATTTTGATTTGTGTAAGTTTCATTTAGGTTAAGTGTTGACTTGGTCAACCCTTAGTTTGATTGGTTTGACCCAATTTGATTGATCATCCCATGATGATTGATGATGAGAGGATATGAGTTTGGTTCAATCCAATTTGGATCAAGTTTGGCTCATAAAAGGTACTTTAGGTCACTTTGGGTCAAGTGAGCCTAAGTGGGTCAAATGGTCAAAGCTTGATTTGAAGTTGATTGATCTTGTACATGGACTTATGATTGAAATATAAATCCATTTACAAGAGGTTTGAAGTCAAATGGATTTTGATCCATTTGAAAATTTCATATTTAAAGGAAAAATATGAAGGAGTCTTGGGTTTGATTTTTAATTTGGGTTTTGATTGAAGGATTAGAGTTTGGATTTATATATGAGTTCATGATTGTAAGATTGATTGAACTAAGAGAGAAAGTCAAGAGTTTGGCTTGATTTGAATGTGATTTGGCTAAGTTCAAGATTTTGACTTGAAAGGCTTAGATTTGATTTTGATTTTGATTTGAGTTTGATTTTTGGAGTTGGTTTTGATAGTATGAATTTATATTTCATTTATATATGTGAATATAAATTGATCATGAGAAAATTTCAAGAATTTGAAAGAGTTTATCATGATTTAGGTTAAATCCATTAAAGGGAATTTAAAGGATTTAAATTAATTTTTTAATTTGAAATTTAATTTTTGAATTGGATTTGATTGATTTATATTTATATTTCATTTCTATATGAGAACATAAATAAGAATTCAAATATATTTTGAGAAAATCTCATGAGTTTGAAGAGGTTTGATCAAAGTTTAGGTTAAATCCATTAATGAAAAATTAATGGATTTAAGGGAATTTCAAGGATTTTTAATTTGGAATTTAATTTGTGGGTTTGATTTGAGTGAGTTATATTTATATTTCATTTATATATGAGAATATAAATGAGGATATAAATAAGTTTTGAGAAGATCTCATGAATTTGAATTGATTTGATCAAAGTTTAGGATTGATTTTGGCTAAGTCCTTTAATGGAAAATTAAAGGAACTTAGGAAAATTTTCATGAATTGATTTTGAATTTTGAATTTGATTTAATGAGTTTAAATTTATATTTCATTTATAAATGAATATAAATGAGAATATAAATGAGGTATGAGAAAATCTCAAATATTTGAATAGGTTTGAATCATGATTTTGGTTAAGTCCTTAAGGAAAAATTAAGGACTTAGGCAAAATTTGAACTTAGGAATTTTTTATGGATTTTAATCATGGGTTTTAATCATGGAATTAAATCATGGAATTAAATCATGGAATTCAATGATGGAATGCAATCATGGAGGATTTGAGTTTGACTTGAAAGAGGAAAGTGAGGAATGGTTTAGCTAAAGGAAGGATTTTCCTAACACCCCTCGCATAACCTATTCCTATGGCTAACTCTTCTAAGTCTTCTGTGAGTGTCCACCTAATCACTAGATGTGTCTTAAGACTAAAGAACTCTTAAAGTCTAAGAGAAGTCCTATGCTTAAGATGGAGGTGTTGAGAGCTCATTCTAAAAAGAGGTCAACAACACTATGGGCACCTTTTAGCTGCTTCAATATTTTCACGGTCTTCTTAGAGACTATTGTTTCTCATTCTTCAATCTGAACTGGTTTTTCCTTCTTTTTATCTTTAATGGATGATACGGAAGAGAACGTAATCATCATTGTAGATTCTCTTTTCGAGTTGACTAAAACACTATTGATAATGGAAATTCATCTTGTCAATACTTCCTTTCTAGCCAATCTTGAAGACATAACAATCTTCAATAGGATGGTTGATCATTCGATGATAGAGACAGTAATTTGGATTATTGACTTGATCAGCTTCTTCAGGCCTTTTAATTTTCGATAATTATAGACCAACTTTGACTACTTGTCGAAATAATTTAGCCACATTGTCCCTTTTTGAAGGAATATTCTTTGTTCATCTTTTCCTTAAGAGATGGTCACATTCGCTAATCATCTCTTATTGCTTATTTTGGATGCTCTCCACCACTTGGCAAAGTCCAAGGTTTATCATTGCCTCCCAATACTAATTTTGGCTGTGGATTAAGATGCACAAGCTTCTTTCCCTTATCACCGTTATACATTGGTTATTTTCCTTTATCCACATTATAGATTACTCATTTTTCACCACTTGATCTATAGGAAGCGGCATGAGTTTCATTTCTTCTTGAGTCTGAAGGTTTGTTTCTCTTTGATTTATCTGTATAAACTTTAGACTTAGGGCGATTTAGCTTTTCAAATTTGGCCAACCTATCGAGCAAGTCCTGGAATGTTATAATTGACGTCATACATAAAAATGGTGTCATTTAATCCTCCATATTCCCCATTAATAGTTGGATCACATGTTCTTCCTCTAATTATTGCTTACATTTCATACTTAGTTTATGCCAAAGACTTATGAATTTTGTCACTGACTCATCTTTTCTCTTTTTTAGCATGGTAAGGTCAACGATTGTTATCTTCTCGGTTGCACTATCGAACCTCTTCATGAATATTATCTCTAACTCAACAAAGGTTTTAACCGAATCATTTGGCAATTCCGCATACCACTGAAAGTAGCTCAAAGTTTTAAATCCGAAAAAAAAAGCAACAGATCATTCCTCTTGTTACCACAAGTAGGCTTAAATTAAGCTATATGTTATTTTGGGTTACCAAGCCCACTGAAAGTATTAAATTTCAGCACTGAGTAATCTTTCGGGTACAACACTTGATCATATTCAACTGGATAAGGGCGACCCTTACTCACCAACCTTTCATCTGAAGCTATAACTGCCTTTATCTTTTCATTAATTATTATTTCTAGTATATGCCTGTGCTGTAGACACATTTTGAATTATCTAAGAGCTAGTCGATTAACTTCATTCTCCCTTCATGTACATGTATAGAATTAGAATGGTTGGTGGTATAGAGGTTATATTATCAACTACCTATTGATTAGCATATGAAACAAGTGCTACATTTGATGTGATATTCTTCTGCAATATATCCATCATGATATTCATTTGTACCATCATGTCATTCATCTTAGTAACAAGCTGTGCAATTTCTTTATCTTTGGCTTCCATTTGACACTACATTTGTCTTTGCTCTCTAGCTAGCACCACTGCATCAACCAATACAGGCTCTTATTCTTCCTCCGTTTCTTTGTTGTTATGCTCCCCGCTCATCTTCAGGGGAAGAACTTGACTGTCCTTCTCCTTGTGCATTTGTAGGAACTGTTATTACTGTACAACGGCTAATTAAAGTAAAAGTGTGATCATTTTCTGGTTCAACCATATAAATAGCTTCAACTCCCATGATCTCTTTTTCATTTTGGTCTACTTCTTCTTCCTCTTCAATAGAGATTTGAGATCCATCTTATACTTGCTTCTGTGAAGACTCTCTTTCATAAACATTGAATTCAAGTTCAAGATCCATGGATTCATGTTGCTGATGATGCTGAGCAAAGAGTTCATCTATATCTCTCACCATATAGACGACTTTTACTTCCATAGCATCCTCTTCATTATCTTCTTCTGCACAATTTCGACGACGCTTCCAAAGGATCTCTCGTTCAAAGCGGAACAAACACTTCATCCACTGAGACTACATCGAGTCATCTATCTTCCGCAGGGTGAATCATTTACGATCCTAAGATTTTTTCGTGGTGTTGACCATCACGTCTTTTATCAATGGTATCCCTTCTTTTAGGTATCCACTTATGATGAGTTATTTTTGAGGTGGATTTCTGAATATGTGCATCATATATCACATCTTTCTTCTTGAATTTTATTGAACCATGACATATTCCGCACCCTTTCACTAGACCTTGACAAGAGATTCTAGACACAATTAAATGTCACTCGATGCTCACCACGCCAAGCATACTTGGCTCGATGACTAGTTACCATAAGAGATGACAACCTGAGGGCTTCAATATTTTCAATCATCAGTGCCTTTGAAATTTTCTTTTATCAAGCCTCTTTCCTTGGCTACTTTAAGAACTTTATGTATTCTAGATATTTCAAGTTGTCTCATGGTGGAGCTTGGACGTGTTGAGTCCGAAGATTCACCTCGCCAATAGAGCTATGCCTTTTTACTCATTTTATATTATCAAAGTTGTTATGGGTATGAATACTTGCTTCTGGTGGCAGTATTGCTTGTTCACTGGGTCGTTTAAATGGGATCTGTTGAGCCCTCAACTCATCATTTCTTCTTCTTCTTTGCCTTCTAGTTAATTTACTTTCTGATAAGTAAGCCTCAAAATCGTGTCTCCCAAATACAAAAGTTTCAGTTGGCGAAGTAGTTGTACCACGAGGCATCAAAGATACAGTATGCCCAATGATGGTTCTTTTCACGGGCTCAGATTGACTCCTTTCAAAATCAAGTTCTCTCGAGAGAACTCTTACAAATTGATTGTTGAATTGATCAAGCATGATGAAAAGAGCTTCAAGAACTAAGGCCTTCTCGCATGACTTACAGTGCATGGTACTTGAGTCAAAATATAATAGCTTGGAAATCCACTCACCAATTAAATCAATCTTGTGATGTGGTTAGCTATAGATGTTTGCACCATTAAGTCAACAAAGGAAAGGAGTACTCTGTAGATCCTTTCTACAAAAGTGAAAGATAGGGATTAGTAATTAATAATTATTATTTCACCCCATACTTTCAAAATACAGAGGTACTATAGAACAAAATAATAGTGTAATAAAGATATACTCTGCAGAATAATTCATTCGACATAGATCCTCATACATTAATAATTTGAATTTAGTACACATTTAAATCACTATTTTTTTTCAAATTTTCAAATATTTTATTGCTACTATAGCATGTATATGACTAGCCAAAGATGAGAAGAGAATCATGTCCCAACTAATCACCTAATCAAGGAAATTCAAAAATTCACCGACCTCAAAAATGATGGAGAGTATGATTTAAGTGTCGGTATAATTTTCAAAAGGTAGATGTAATAGCAGATAAGATACTACCCAGAGATTTCACCCTCATTTTGCAAGGTCTTTAGATCAGTTCCGTTTTATGCAAAGTACCTATAGTTAATTACCCTCCCAATAAGTGAGAGAGAGAACTTTCATTAAGGTAGTCATTATTGTTGAATGCGTAATACAAGTAGAACATATGGACTTTAAAATTTAAGATTATGAAATTCATCATTTTAACTTAAAGTGGATGGTTGGGGAATGATGATGTGCATGGATTTTGATAGCTATTGTGGTCATTAGTCTACTTAGTCGAGGAGATAGACCCAAAATCAAGGATCCTTATCGAACACATGGATTATGTCATCCAAGAAATCCTTGTGACCTGTGGTGTTTTGTCAGGACACAAGTTTAAGTTCACTTAGTGAGGATTTTTTACCTTATCAGTGCAATTATGATTCAAACTCAAAGGACGAGCATTGAGCATGATACATCGTAATATAATAGTTTCATTTGGCACAAGGAAGACTCAAGTAATCATAATGAGCCCATTAAAGCCAGAAATGATTACACTGCCACGCCCTACTCGTGAGATTGATTGAGAGTGAACATAGTAGAACACCGATTTGACTTTGGCTCTTTGGAGCTGAATTTTCTTAATTTGTCAAACGAACAAATAGAAAGTGGATTGATTTAGCTTTTAAAATTTTAGATTGAATTTCATTTAAACATTTTAAATTGATACTTAATTAATTTGATTTGAAATTAGAATCACATTTTGATGGGAGTATCCCTTCTGAAATCACCATTCAACAATACCATCAGATATGAGTTTGCTTATAGTTTATTCTTATCCTATCGACTTATTAATTTAATAATAAAGATCATATCTATCATATGATAGAATTAATTTGGATGTTTCAATAAGTTGAAATCTTATAATAATTGAATTTTAGATTTTGTTAAGACCATCAAGACCAAATTGGGAAGAACTCAAATTCCTCAAACACTAAGTTTACATTCAACATAAGTATCATGTAGGTTTTAAGAATGCTTGCAATCTTAAGATATTGAATTTGGTGAAGAGTTTAATTGAAGCCATTAACATCTTATGTTCGACGATGTGTGCAAATCATCAAGATGTTTTAAATTGTTCAAGAGCTTACTATATCCCATGGAATTTTAATTACTTTTTTATTCAAAGTTGATTAATCTTTAAACCTTCAATAGATTCTCATTTATATCTATTAGCAATCCCAACTCATTAAGAGCTATTCAATTTCTCCTTGATTTAATTCAAGTATTTAATAAGACAAATAACATGCTTCAAATATTTTTCAAGAATTCCTTGAACATGCCTATTTGCAATCTTTCAATTTCATTAGGGATCTCCTATGGATTCTTTGATTTTTCTTCTTATTTGGATGTATTTGAAGAATATATCTTAATTCTAAGGGGTTCTCTTATGCTTCAATTTGACGTTCAATGGATTCTTACTTCATTTACATCTAATATGATTCTTCAATTGTTCAATTAGTTTTATAATTACTTGTTTGTGAATTTAGTACTTTGAGTATTCAATAAGAGGCTCTATTCATATAAACAAACATCAACTCTAATATCCCTAACCCACATCAGGTTTCATATTTATTGAATAATTGGACTTCAAGTTTGTTATAACTCATTTATGAGTTTAATATTTGACTCCCCCTATTTCAGTTAAAACTTATTTAGTTCTTTTTTTTTTTGAAGAATTTGCGAGAACACAAACTCACTTTATTAAAAAGTTAATTTTTAATAAGAATGTGTCTCTCATTGCTTCCTCCAATCCATATAAATGAGGCTAAGAGGGGGCCTTACATTTCATTCCACTTGTTTGAGAGATTAGAGTGCCTTAGAAGAGGGAGAGGGGGGAAGGATTATAGCTCACAAGTCAAGTGTGCATCTAAGCCTCTTTGAAGATTATAAGCTCATTTCCCTTTCATTTATTTCAATTTTGAAATTCAAATTTATCTTTGTTTTACAACTTAATATATTTAAATATCGTTTCTTTATTATTATTATTATTATTATTATTATTATTATTATTGGTTGAATGATACATATAATTTTTGTTTAAATCTTGATCCCTTCCCCTTTTTTTAAATCTAAAATTTAATCAAAATTTCTAAAGATTCAACATGGATCATCTAATAGTTTTGGAGATATTCACAATACGAAGCGAATTGAAGCTAAACACCTCAACCAATTTTCCTCTCATACGATGACATGTCTTCAAACCCGCAAAAGACAAATACAATATACATACAATCATTTCACACATTCATCCCTACACCAAACTCATTTCATCTTTTTTTTTAAATAACACAACGATCAACAAGCATAAAGTGGGAATGATGAAAGTCAAACCCATAGAAGAGTTTCATTTAATGTTTGTCTTCTTTGGCTGCAACAAAGAACAATCCGAATGGGGAAAAGCAAGGGAAGAGGAAGGATTTTCGGATGGAACCTTCCTGAGAAGAACGTAAGGGCTTTCGGTTTGGTGGAAACGAGGAGAATCGGGGGAGGGGAAAAATCTCGTGCGGCTTTGGATATGAGATCAGAAATCGGAGGAGGGAACAGAGAGCTTCAGCTGCTGTTCGGATGGGTGAACCGCTTATTTTTGCTTGGCTTCCACGAGGTTTCGGTGGAATCAGGACGAGCGAAAGAAGAGCGAACGGACGGGATGAGCAAATCGAAAGAAAATGGGCGAAAGGCTTGCGGCACGATCGGAGAGAGGAGAATGAGGGAGTTGCTTACGATTTTTTTATCGACAGATCGTGCATGCTTGAGGTTTCAAGGGAAGCGGGATCGGCCGAGAGCGGGAGTAATTCTCGAGGTTGAGAAATTTGAACGAGAGGGGGACGAGGAAGCCAAACCTTCCTCTTAGGTCGAGCTCGCGTGAAGAGGGGAAACCGAGCGTGGCTTGAGTCGTGCGAAAGAGGGTTTCGAACGAGAGATTGGAGTGGGGTTTTAGAGTTATTAAGTCATTTAATAAGAATTTTTTATAGTATTTAATCACTTTAATATGAATTTTCGATTATTATATAGTTAATATATATGATTCAAGATTATTCGACAAACCAACGCAATAAATCCGTTAGCGCGCAGTTGACGGTCACGCCGACGCCAAACGGATCAATTTTGGCTCAAATAGTATTGCTGACCGCCGATTTTTGAATAGCCGCTTGATAGATTTCGACGCTTCGTAACAATGCAATCAATTTTACAACATATGTCGCCTGGACACAACATCATCAAACACTGATATGCGACGGGACATAGATAGATTGATCGATTGATCGATATGCGAATATTTATATTCACCAACTGATGTGAACGCGATGAAAGTCCGTTCGTCGATCGGGTCATTTGGGCATCGCCGCAGCCTCAACTCGATAGCGTAAGACACCGATACCGATCGCCGATATAATATTTATATATGACCAACGACGCTCAACGGATGGCGTCCGCTCGTCGACGGAGTATTTCGATGATTCGATGCTCAGCCCGATGAGTTGTTACATCAAAGGTATATCAATTTTGGATTGAGCCGACTGATCGATGATCACGCATGGGTCAACAAAAACATAATGAAAGAGTGCAGGATACACTAAGATGCACTCTTAAATAAGAGTTCCTCAATTTTAGTTATAAATGAGAATTTAAAATTAGTGATATAGGTATTAATTTTACTTTAAAAAAGTCAAATCACAACTTCCTGACAACTATTGCACTATATTAGATCAGGTTAGGAAATGCAACTTTATTATTGCAGATTCTTCAAAACGTAATCAAAACATAATTTCTCAAATTGCAGCACAACACGGCCCCAAATGAGTCTTAATAGATATTAATGCTTATAAAAAGATAAATATCTTATATATTCAAGAAACTAAATTTATTGAAGAAAAGGTTGAGGATATTGATAGTTTACGTTTTAAATTTTAATATTCAAGTATGAGTCATATTAGAAATGATATAAATATGATTATAGATAGGAGTCTTAATTCGGATTCACAAGTCATGTTTGGATTTGACCAAAAATTAGCCTAACATGAACAAGACCCGAACATTATACAAATTGAAAAGTCTAATTTGAACCCGACTCAACTAACCCAAATACAACTCGATTAAGTAGTTTAGAAATATATTTTAGGTCAAATTCAGCTCGAAATTAAGTTCAATTCAAGTTTGTGGGTCAAATTTATGTTATATTAGGATCAATATTAGGTTGGCAGGTCAAATTCGAGCTAATGGATTAAAATCAAATCAATTTCAGGTTGGCGGTTCAACTTGAACCTACCCAAAAAATTGAACAGATTAAATATTTTGACTCGAACCCAACACAAAATTATTCAGGTTAACTCAAACTTAATTTTTTTAAGTCAAATCGTTGGGTCAAGTCCATTATTGATAACCCAAATTTATAGATAAGAATTTGAAAAATAATATTATAAAAATTAAAATAATGAGAGATAAAATATATCTTTAAAAATTATTGTTGATATTAAGATTATTAACATTATAAGTGCTTACACTCAATGAATAGGCTTAGATGTAGATGTTAAGATTATTAATATTATAAATGCTTATATTTAACGAATAGGCTTAGATGTATATTCATAAATAAAATTTTCAAATAACTTGCCGGAGTTAAAACAAAAAATATCTTTTGAAAAAGAGTATTTAAAAAAGAGATTTAACTGAGCATATTAGTAGAGTAATATAAGAATTTAAAAATATTCATGATGGCTGTGAGTTTATAATGATTAATAAAGAATGCATAACTATATTAGATTTTATTTCAATTTATAATTTTGTAATTAGTAATACTTAATTTAAGAAAAGAGGAATAAATTATCACTTATAAGAATAAACCTAATAAAATATAGATTGATTATTTTTATACAAAAAATAAATCATTTAGATTATAAAGATTGTAATATAATTTTGGGTAAAAATTTAAGTAGTCAATAATAACAAATGATTTGGGATTTTATGATAAAGGGTAAGAAGATGAAAAATAAAATACAAATATTATTTTAAGATTAGATAGGGGTACTTAACAAATGATAATAAAAATATTTTTAAGAATAAACTATGAGATCTTAGGATTTAAGATGTTCACGAGGAAATTAATATTATATGAAAAAAGTAATAACTAATATTAAATAAGTAAAAAAATGTACTTAGAGAATCAAGAGTAAAAATTTTTCTTATTAAAAATAGTTAGTAATGGAGTCAAAATGTGTATGAAAAGATTAAGAAAAAAAATTTGTTATAAAAATTGATTTGGATTAAAACTAAAAGATATAGGAAAGATGTTGAGTGTCTCGAAATTTTACAAAAATAATATATGATGTAAATAATTCAACATTTATATAATAAGATGAATATAAAGAGGGCGAAAGATGTATATATAGATTGGTCAAACAAAGATATATAAAAAATAAAAATTTAATTCAACTGAAGTGCATTAAATATAAAAATCAAAAAAAAAATTGAAAGAGAATATTCAACACATGTGAATAAAATATTTTGATAAACTTTTTAATGAAAAATTGTGAGAATATATTTGACTTTAGTGACCTTGATATCTTCAATGAAAATAAAGATTTTTCATTTTATCATCGTATTGATAAGTAAAATCGAAGTTAGATAGGCTTTACAAAACATGAAATATGATAAAGTAATAAGATCCCATAATAATCCAATGAAAATGTGAATATGCTAAGGAGATCAAGAAATTTCTTAGCTTACTAAACTTTTTAATAAGTGTGTAAATTATAAAGGAATTAAGTTAAGTTGTCATACATTAAAATTATGCAAGAGAGTAATTGAGCATAAGTTACGATGTGAGACAAAAATTTCGCAAAATCAATTTGGATCTATACCGGATAAGTCTACAATAGATGATATATATAATTAAGAGATTTGATAGAAAAATATAGAGAGAGTAAGGATGAGCTTTATACGATATTTATTGATTTTTAAAAAGCTTATAATAAAGTTTCAAGAGATATGTTTTGGAGAGTTCTATAAAAGAAAGAAGTTAATAATACATATATTCAAGTTATTAATGATATGTATACTAGAATTGTTATTGTGTTCAAACATAAGCAGGACTCACCAAGTATTTTTTTTATTTCAATTGATTACATCAAAAATTGACTTTAAGCTAATATATTTTTGCTTTAGTTATGGATGTTCTTACTAGACAATTACAAGAGGATGTATCTTGGAGTATGCTTTTTCCTGATGATATTATTCTTGTTGATGAGACTAGAGAGGGAGTTCAAGAAAAACTTGAATTATGAAGGTCAACCTTAGAGTCTAAAGGCTTTCACTTGTGTAGATCTAAAATGAATAAGGAGCATTATTTTAGCAGTAGTAAATCCAGTGGCAGAGTTGTGAAAATGGGTAATAAGTCATTGAAAAGAGTGAATATTTACATATCTCGAATCTATTATTCAAAGTAATGGTGAAATAGATGAGGATGTTATTAGTAGAATTCAAATTGGATGGTTGAAGTGGAGGAATGCATTAGACATGTTGTGTGATAGAAAAGTATCACTTAGACTTAACAAAAATTTAATAAGATGGTGATGAGACTTACAATGCTTTATGACACAAAATATTGGCCAATAAAAGAGAAGCACAAAATTAAGTCCTGCATTGTAGAGATGAGAATGTTCAAGTGGGTAAGTGGCTTTACATTAAAGACAAAATGCAAAACAAACATATATGCAAAAGATTGGAGTCTCCTTAGATGGTTTGGTTACATAAAACATCGCCTTCTAATTACCTAATTAGAAAATTAGATGTATTAAATTCAACTTATATTAAGAAAAATATAGGTAGATCTAAAAAGACTTAATTAAGAAGTATAAAAAATAACTTTATTTTATTAAAACTAAATGAGAATATGACTCCTAATAAAAGACAATGAAGAATAAGAATTCATGCAACTGATCCCATATAGTGAGATAAAAGCTTTTTGTTGTTGTCGTTATTGTATACAACATTTTATTCCTATAATTCATGTTTTTGAAATATAAATATTACTAATCATCTTAATAATAATGTTCATACTAACCACTACCTAGTAATGTGAAAAAGATGCATATTATTATACAGTATTTATATCAGTATTAAACGCTTTATTGTGGTTGGGCGAACTGACGGGTGCTTAACAAAATCATTGAATTTTCATGGAATTGATGCCAAACTTTCATTGATTCAGAGTGTCGTAGTAAATTATATATATACACAATTATAATTAGATATAAATAATTATCTAATCAGTCATGTTTGTAGAGGTTTATAAGTTTACCTTATGTAACAGACATATGAATAACATAGAAATGCTTTACTCATAGTTCATATATAAATGAATCATTACCACAGGACCAGACATTTCAATAGTAATAGTGCATTTAGTATTTTCTGTTGTGTCATTTGTATTTGTTGTTGGATTTGGATAGATTTATTTTTCCTAGATGATTCTTCTGATAATTGGTTGTTAATATATTATAAAATAATATTTATTTGTATCCTTTCATCATGTTCCATGTTGTTGTGGTGCACCACCTTTCGGATTTAGGTTATGACAACAAAAACTAAAGATTATTGGTAAAAGAAAATTTTATAATTTTTAAGGGATCCATTTATACCTCTAGCACTGTAGTCATGCAGATGACAATGATTCTTTTTTTCCATTTCCCTCCTGAGCTTAGAACCACAGTTGACAAAGGGAAATCAACTGCTTGTAGCAGTAAGGTAGATTTCCATCCAAAGAACATAGATCATTTCAGCTAATAAGGAGAAAGAAACAGGTGATTCAAGTCATCTTGGAGAAAATGCTGGGAAGAAACAGGTGATTGCTGAACAAAGAGATGCAACTAGCCTACTATAATTGAGAACTTGGTACATTTATTTGGCCAAAAAGTTGTAAGAGAGACTGCACAGAAGCCAACTGCTTTTCAGAAGATGTGAAAGCCTCAGCATTTAGCTCAATATCTAGGTGAGGATAAAAAAGTATATAATGTGAGCTTAGTAGAAAGCAAGCCCCACCACCCCGCCAGTACTGTGTTGCCGTAGTGCGCCCTACTGAAAGAAGGTAAAACCTCGCTAGGGGATGGAATTCATTCACTTGCATTCCTGCTAGCACTACAAAAGCTCGGTCTACGCCCCACGGAAGTGCAGCCTTTCCTCGGGTTCAGAGTCGGGTTTCCGCTTACCCACAACGGAGGAGCCGCCACTAACCAAACCGCAGCGGCCACGGTTCATAACGCACTCTTTGCACAACAAATCCACTTTGAAGTTGACTTATTCGCCGCCAATTGTCGGAATGTACGAGATACCATAAGGGCCCAATATCTCAATAGCACCTTTGTCTAAAGCTTGGAATGAGACTGAATATCCGAAACGCAGGAACGATCTAACTAGAAAGTCATTCAAAACATGCATGATATTCCTTCAAAATTATTCAACTCAATTTTTATGAAATCTCCCAGCCCTAAATTCCTATGAAAATGACCTTCCATCTTTAAGTGGAATTCAATTCAACTAAACAACCCATACTTTTGATGAATGCATGTTTAATCGAGTAGAATTTAGCTGACAAAAAAAAAAGAAAAACGTTCATGATCACCATTGAAACTCAGTTGCTCATGCTTAAGAAATAATCCATTTGTATGGATCTACCAATGTCGCAGCACTGTATTTCAAAACTAACTAATTACAATCATTAAGTCATCCTCAATCCACAAGTTCATCTCAAATTTATTAACATCGCCTAAAGAAGTACCCCTTAAGCAATCCTTAACTCTGCCATTCCGAAAAAACATATAAATTATATCTACAATCCTCCAGATATAGCTGAATGACCTCAATTCATAAGCAATCAACAGCCTAATACACCTTAGCTATTACAACAAAAGTTACTAGAAACCTAGAAATAGCTGGACCATGAGATACTTTCCATGTGAAGAATAGCTACAACATTGCCTTAACCTGCAAGCAATCTAATTTCTAACTACCTCCATAAAGCAATGGAAAACGTGTATAACAAAGAAAACTTTTTCATTTCCCACATGAGTAAGACATTGGTGGCCACCAGGCGCTTGTAAGGTATATAATTATATAAAGGAGGAAATTAAAATCATTTCCCCAAAAAAAGGAGCAATACATGATTTTGTAACTGTTAAGCTATAAAAAAAAAAAAGATTAGTGTCATACCATGAAGGAAACCCTAGGCCGATCGATCGGAACCCTGCTCTCCACCCGACTCCAGATCGGCGTTCTTCTTCTCAGAGGTCGGTAAGATCTCACAGGCAACCTTGCCATTCTCCCCGGCCACAGAGGTCAACGAAGTATCGGGTGTCCGAAACACGGCGTGCGCAACGAGGATCGGCGCAACGGCGGCTATCGCGAAAAAAAGGCTAACAACGGCGCTGGCGAGCGCGAGCTGGACGAGTACGACAACGAGAAAGATACCTGTAACTATGCGGCGGTCTAGGATGCGGTGGAGAAGAGCAGAGTTAGGGAAAAGACGGAGGAGGACAGCGTAGGAGAGAATGACCTTGGAGATGACCATAAGAAAGAGCATCGTGGCGCGGTGGGAGGGGAAGAGGAAGGCGAGAAGGGAGAACCAGAGGAGGAGGACGTAGTAGGCGCGGAAAGCGGCGAGGTTGCGTGAGACACGGGAAGCGGCGGCGGCCCGATTAGCGGGGAGGGAGAAGGCACCGGGGCGAGCGAAGCGGGTGATTGCTCGGCGGGCGGAGCGAGCGTGGAAGCGAGCTCGCTCCGCGGCTGCTGTCGCTGCAGAGAGAACAGCAGTTGGCCGGAGGATGGCGCCGTAGGTGGCCATTCCTCCTGTCCTGAGTCCCCCGATCTCCTAGCCCTCCGTTCTACTCTTAAGAATTTGGGAGGAGAATTGAGGGTTCCTCAGGCAGGTGGTACTGACGACGGACTGCCCAAGACTGAGACTTTTCTCAGGAGAAAGAAAGAAAAAGAGGGGAGAGCGAGATACTGACTGAAATGGCCAATATATCCTCTTAAAATTAAGTGACCCTGTTTAACGGTTCATACTAGTAGTATTAAGGGCGAGTTTAATGCAGCCATAGCAACCTCAAAAAGTAATAATAATAAAGTTATTCTAAAAAAATTAATTCTATAAAAAAACTGCAGTAGGTATATAATTATTTTTAATTAATAAAAATCAAATTTTAATTTTCCTTGGATAATCAAATTATATTAAAAAATATAATTTTTTCATCTCAAAATTTTCAAAACATAATCAAATATGGGAACGAAGAGATATAAAAATATACTACTATGACACCGCTTTTTCAAACATATCCTAAAACTTTTTATTCTTACTTGGGTTCTATTGCAAAAAATATTACGTGCGGAGTCTGGATGTAGCTCTGCATCTAGATGCTAATGAAATTTCACCATATGTCAACGCTTTAAAAAGGGGCTTTTGAGTTTCACGTTGTCATAATCGCGACGTAATGTTGTTAACGTCACCTTGACCCAACCCGGCTCGTTAAAATAACAGGAGTGCTTTGCACGCCATTTCAGACTAGTTGGACGCCATTTGAATGCGCGGGATAGGAGAAATTAAGGTATTTTGCATTCTACTATGTTCATTCATGCAGAGAGATTATTTCAGGGGTGTGCAAATTCTCGGACATTAAAATTCGAGGTACTACCTCATCTTCTCCATCCAAACAACTCCATTAGGTATTATTTCAATCATTCTTGAAATTTAGGGATTTTAGGTTTTCACATTTGATCCGACTATTAGCATCTCTTCTCCTCCGTCGAATACGACTATATAAGGTATTATTCTACATTCTTTTGAAGTTTAGAGCCTTTAGCTCAGTACATTTAGTATACTCAAGATTAGGGTTATTTTATGTTTATACACCAAGTTATTGAGCTTCCCAGGAATTGGGATGTTATCTATGTGTTTTTCATGCGTACACTCTGTACACTCCAGAGTGTACACCTTTTTTCCTTAATTTAAAGCAATATGGGACTTTCAAATAAAGATGTAAATGGTATTTTCAACCTGGTTGGAGTTCTTTCCAAGAGGAATTAAGTTGTTTCTATCTATTTTCCAGGTGTACACTCTATACACTCCAGAGTGTACACCATTTTTTTTTATTTTAAAGCATTGGGAGACTTCCATGGATCTATATGGCATTCTAAGGTGTTGTGAGTTCTTCCAGAAGGAATTGGGTTATTTTCTATGTGTTTTTTATGTGTTCACTCTAGAGTGTACACCCTTTTTTCTTATTTTAAATTAGTGTGAGACTTCCAATGATGGCTCTATATGACATTTTATGGTGTGAGTTGTCTCCAATGGGATTTGGGCTGCTTTCTTTCTGTTTTCCAAGTGTACACTCTGTACACTCCAGAGTGTACACCCTTTTTTTTTCTTATTTTAAATCAGTGTGAAACTTCTAAAAATACATGTAAAATATATTATCAGGTGTTTGAAGTTATTTTCAGGATGATTTGGTTATTTTCTGTGTTTTCAAGGTATGCACTGTGTACACTCCAGAATATACACATTTTTTTTAAATTGTACAACAGAGTGGGGCTTTCAATTATTACTCTATTTGGCATTCTAAGGTGTTATGAGTTCTCTCTAGTGAGATTTGGTCTATTTTCTGTGAGTTTTTCATGTGTGCACTCTATACACTCTAGAGTGTACCCCCTTTTTTCTTATTTTAAATCAGTATGAGACTTTCAATGATGGCTCTATATGACATTCTAAGGTGTTGTGAGTTCTCTATAGTGGGATTTGAGTTGTTTTTTTTTATTTTCCATGTGTACACTCTGTACACTCAGAGTGTACACTCTTTTTTCTTATTTTAAATCAGTGTGGGACTTCCAATGATGGCTCTAAATGGCATTCTAAGGTGTTGTGAGTTCTCTCCAGTGGGATTTGAGCTATTTTCTTTCTGTTTTCCAGGTGTACACTCTGTACACTCCATAGTGTACACCATTTTTCTTATTTTAAAGCACTAGGGGACTTCCTACCATGGATCTATATGGCATTCTAAGGTGTTGTGAGTTCTTCCATGAGGAATTGGACTATTTTCTATGTGTTTTTCATGTGTACACTCTAGAGTGGACACTTTGTACATTCCAAAGTGTACACTCTTTTTTTATTTTAAATTAGTGTGGGACTTCCAATGATGGCTCTATATGACATTCTAAGGTGTTGTGAGTTCCCTTTAATGGAATTTGAGCTATTTTCTTTCTAATTTATAGGTGTACACTTGATACACTACAAAGTGTACACCATTTTTTCTTATTTTAAATTAGTGTTGGACTTCTAAAAATACATGTAAAAGGTATTATCAGGTGCTTGGAGTTATTTCCAGGATGAATTGGGCTATTTCTATGTGTTTTCAAGGTGTACACTATGTACACTCTAGAGTGTACACCCTTTTTTAAAATTGTACAACAATGTGAGACTTCCAATTATGGCTTTATATGTCATTCTAAGGTATTGTGAGTTCTCTATAGTGGGATTTTGGTTGTTTTCTGTGAGTTTTCATGTATACACTCTGTACACTCCATAGTGTACACCCTTTTTTTTCTTATTTAAATCAGTGTGAGACTTCCAATAATGGCTCTATATGACATTCTAAGGTGTTGTGAGTTCTTTCGAGAAGGATTTGAGCTATTTTCTTTATGTTTTTCAGGTGTACACTCCAGAGTATACACCCATTTTTTCTTATTTTAAATTAGTATGAGACTTCCAATGATTACTCTATATGGCATTCTAAGGTGTTGTGAGTTCTCTCCAGTGGGATTTGGGTTATTTTCTTTCATTTTCTAGGTGTAGAATTTATACACTCCAAAGTGTACACCCTTTTTTTATTTTAAAGCATTGGAGGACTTCCTATCATGGATTTATATGGCATTCTAAGGTGTTGTGAGTTCTTCCAGGAGAAATTGGGCTATTTTTTATGTGTTTTTCATGTGCACACTCTGTACACTCCAGAGTGTACACCCTTTTTTTCTTATTTTAAATTAGTGTGGGACTTCCAAAATTACATGTAAATTGTATTATCAAGTGTTTGGAGTTATTTCCAGGATGATTTAGGCTTTTCTGTGTGTTTTCAAGGTGTACACTCTGTACACTCTAAAGTGTATACCTTTTTTTAAAATTATACAATAGTGTGAGACTTCCAATTTTGGCCCAATATGACATTCTAAGGTGTTGTGAGTTCTCTCTAGTGGGATTTGAGCTATTTTCTGTGAGTTTTTATGTGTACACTCTGTAGACTCCAAAGTGTACACCCCTTTTTTTTAAAGCACTGGGTGACTTTCTACTATGGATCTATATGACATTCTTGGTGTTGTGAGCTTTTTCAGGAAGAATTGGGTTGTTTTCTATATATTTTCTATGTGTACACTCTGTACACTCCAGAGTATACACCCTTTTTTAAATTGTACAATGATGTGGGACTTCCAATGATGACTCTATATGGCATTCTAAGGTGTTGTGGGTTCTCTCCAGTGGGATTTGAGCTATTTTCTATTTTTAGGTGTACACTCTATACACTCTAGAGTGTACACCCTTATTTTATTTTAAAGCTTCGGGGGATTTCCTACTATGAATTTATATGACATTCTAAGGTATTGTGAGTTCTTCTAAGAGGAATTGGGATATTTTCTATGTGTTTTTTATGTGTACATTTTGTACACTCCAAAGTGTACACCTTTTTTTAATTTTAGAGCAGCGTGAGACTTCTTTCTATAGATCTATATGGCATTCTAAGGTGTTGTGAGTTCTTCTAGGAGGAATTAGTCTATTTTTTTATGTGGTTTCCATGTGTACACTCTGTACACTCCAGAGTGTACACCCTTTTTTTAAAATTATCCAACGGTATGGGACTTCCAATTATGGCTCTCAATAGGAATTCTAAGGTGTTGTGAGTTTTCTCCAATGGGATTTGGGCTATTTTCTTTCTGTTTTCTAGGTGTACAACCTTTTTTTAAATTTAAATCAATATGACACTTCCAAAAATACATGTAAATAGTATTATAAAGTGTTTGAAGTTATTTTTAGGATGATTTGGATTGTTTCCTATGTGTTTTCAAGGTATACATTGTGTACACTCTAGAGTGTACACCCTTTTTTAAAAAAGTGTACAATAATGTGGGACTTCCAATTATGGCTTTTGGTGGCATTCTAAGGTGTTGTAAGTTCTCTCCAGTGGGATTTGGGTTACTTTCTTTTTATTTTCTAGGTGTACACTCTGTACACTCTAAAAAATACACTCTAGACCATACACTCTGTACACCCTATAGTGTACACCCCTTTTTTATTATTTTAGAGCACTGTGAGACTTCCAACTATGGATATATTTGGCATTCTAATCTATTCCGACTTCTTTCAGGATGATTTGAGCTATTTTATGAGTATTTTTCAGGTGTACACTATGTACACTCAATAGTGTACAATCTTTTCTTATTTTTTTAAAGCACTGTTGGACTTACAATTGTTAATGTATATGGCATTATAATCTATTTTGAATTTTTTGTAGGAGACTATGGGTTATTTTCTATTTGTTTTTCAGGTGTACACTCTGTGCACTCCAGAGTGTACAACCTTTTCTTTTAATTGTATAGTAGTGTTGGATTTCCTTCCATGGATCTATATGGCATTCTGATCTGTATTGAGTTCTTCTAAGAGGATTAGGACTATTTTCTTTCTAATTTTTAGGTGTACACTATGTACACTATGGAGTGTACATTCTGTAGACTCTAGAGTATACACCTTTTTTTTTAATTTAAATCATTATGACACTTCTAAAAATACATGTAAATGATATTATCAAGTGTTTGGACTTATTTCCAGAATAATTTGGGCTATTTTCTGTGTGTTTGAAGGTGTACACTATGTACACTCCAAAGTCTACACCTTTTTTTTAAATTGTACAGTAGTGTGAGACTTCTAATTATGGCTCGAGGTGGCATTCTAAGGTGTTGTGATTTCTCTCCAGTGGGATTTGAACTACTTTCTTTTTGTTTTTCAGGTGTACACTCTGTACACCCTAGAGTGTGCACCCCTTGTTTTTATTTTAAAGAAGCATGGGACTTCCATCTATGGATCTATTTGACAATCTAACATGTTCTAACTTCTTTTAGGATGATTTGTGCTATTTTTTTAGTATTTTCTAGGTGTAGATGTACACTCTAGAGTGTACTATCTTTTTCTTAAAATATTATTGGACTTACAATTGTAAATGTATATGGCATTATAATCTGTTTTGAGTTTTTTCTAGGAGACTTTGGGCAATTTTCTATCTATTTTTTAGGTGTACACTCTGTACACTCCAGAGTGTATAGCCTTTTCTTTTAATTGTATAGTAGTGTTGGACTTCCTTCAATGGAACTATATGGCATTCTGAGTTATACGAGTTCTTCCAAAAGGCTTTGGACTATTTTCTTTCTGTTTTCCAGGTGTACACTCTGTACAATATGAAGTGTACACTCTATGCACTCTGGAGTGTACACCCTTCTTTTTTTAAAATTTTAAAGTAGTGTGTTACTTCCAATTATGGATCTACATGCCAGTTTCCCAAGACTACATTGAGGCTATAATGTTCTGATTAGTTCACTTTTCATTTGAAGTTGAAAATATCTGTGAAGCGGATAACTTTCATATGCAGACCATCCACATTTAGACCATTGTGTGATTCCATCTCAGAACACTTCACCGAGAAAGTTGTTGAGATTTTTACTAGGTTTCACATTCATCAATTCATTAGACTACCATTCATCCAATAAGATTCGGCTGCTGTCACTTTACTCCTGTCATTGGCACATTGAAATGAGGCCTTCCATATAGGTGGGCATTATCTTTCCTTCACAAACGATGAAGTTGCTTGGGATGCCCAATCGAGAGGAGAAGGTGACATGGCAAAATCCCTATTGTATAAATATAATTCAATGGATTTTAAAAATAGAATTGAGAAGGCCGAGGCTAGCATTGGTGCAACACAATTTGTGCGGTTGTATATACAATTATTTCTTTCAAATTTATTTTATATATATCACAATTATATAGTAGCTTCAAAGCTGATCTCCATCGCTATAATATAGAAAAGTTTGCTGATTACAATTGGCCAGAAGCCATTTGGACCTTTTTGGTTTCACAATTTGATGTAATCACATCAAAAATTTTGACACAGAAAGCACCAGACTACATTAGTGGTTTTGTCACTCTTCTGATGTTATGTGTTTCATTATTTGATTTAGTTTTTGTTTAGGATTGAAGGCTACTAATTTTAGCACTTTAATGTAGATTTGGCTATCGGAGCACACAAGAGTGGTCACCCTAGTCTCCAACAAGCCTCATACGATTGGTGAAAATAAAGTTCACAGAGATATCCATTGCTGATTTGCAAGGAGATCAGGTAATGGAAATTTTACTTACTTTATTTACATCAAAATTTATCTATTCCTAATCAAAAATATGAAACTTTCATATTTCTATACAATAGGTTTTTCAATCATTTCATGAGATAACAGAGGATGAGACATAGCTCCTAGAAATAGCGCCCCTTCACCCACAACCATCCCACAATGTGGTACAAAGAGAGTCCAAGTCAAAGTGCAAGGAGTGAAGCCTCGAGTGGATCTCCATACATATCTCCTCGGTATTCTCCTCCTTCATATGCATCCAACCCACCTTCTATAACTACCCCTCTAAAGAGTATTGAAAAGGAGGAGACACTGTCATTAATCAAGGCTCTGGGGGATATATTGTCCTATTTTGAAGTTACAGTTAATCATATATTTGATGGCATTGATGCGAGGCTTATTGCTATTGAAGCAAAGGTTGTTGGACAAAGAAGTCCAAAATTGGGAGAAGCTGTGGAAGAGGCTAACATTGGGGCAGCCACCGAGCCCACCTTCGGATACTATCCCAATGAAGGATGAGCAATTAATTGAATACACAGTCCCCACATCAGAAGATCATACAGCTTAGTCTTCAATAGGTAGAATTGCACACAAGGTGAAGGCGAGATCGAGGAAGAGAAAACTATCTCGTCCCTGTTCACAAGCATGTACAGAAAGAACCGAAGCACAACAGAGCCTGTTATTCTTGTCACTTCAGTTGCAAAAAATATAAAGGAGGTAATTTACTATACATTACACTAATTTAATATAATAGTGTTAATTTTAGTAATTTTTTCTCTATAGGCGAAGGTTGAAGAAGTTCCTGTAGTAGAGGAACAATCATCTACTGTTATTATAATGGTTCGGGAGCTGAAGGATATGGTATGGTATTCTTCATTTTGGCTGCTTTTGTTTGAAATCATAATGGGTTATTGTTTTATAAAATATTTGAAATGTTACTAGCTGAGGCGCCAGAGACCATTGAGTTCTCGTCAAGAGATGTTATATTGAAGGCAATGTTGGAATTAATCTACTCCTCTTGCGCTCTATTTAGGGATAAGTATTGCATTTTTTTCATATATTTAACTCACTTTAAATAAAATCATTATTTAGTTCAGATTGCTCACATTCCCATTCTGCTCAAATGCAGGGGTAATAATGTTTTCTTGGAAAATATCATTATTAACATATGAAAAATTGATGACTTACTGATAGATCAGTATTTGTTCGATGCACATGTTGATGCATTTGCATATTTACTGGCCGAGAAGAATAAGATCGTCTAGGTTTATAAGTCCCATACTTGTACATTTCATGTCTATATTGGGTGAGTTTAAGCAAGGTTTATTGGGTAATAAAATGCCTTCATAAATTTTAGCAAGTTAAAAACTATTTAATTTTGCTCTCTTTTTTAATCTTTCAGAGTTATTCCAAATTTGACTACGAAAAGGAGAGCAAAATGTTTATCAAGCACATCAATAGAGAGTGTTTTAATGGTTGATTTAATCTTAATTTCAATCATCAATTCATTGGACATTGCTAGTGGGCATCTTAAGAAAGAGAAATGGTTCTTTTATGATTCACTGCCAAAACCAATACATAAGGCTTGTTGACCTCACTTTTGGAGTGAGCTCTCAGCTTCCTCATCATAGATCTAGGACTCTTATAAACACCAAGAGTTTCTTAGTCTTAAGACACTTTTAGTAATTAGGTGAACACCTAACCTAACCATAGAGACTTAGAAGAGTAATCCATAGGAATATGTTGTGCCATAGGGATTTATGAGGACTTACCTACCCTATAGCCCAAACTCAATCCTTGCTTCCTTCTTTCAAACCAAATCTTAAATTCAAATTCAAATTTCAAAATCAAATCCAACTATCTAATGATTGAAATCCATCATTAAATTCAAACTCTAAATCCCTTCCTAAGCCCTTTGATTTTATCTTATGGACTTAACCTTAATCAAATCTAAATCAACCCCAATCCAATTGATTTTCTTAATTATCAAATTCAATCTCAAATCAAATTCCAAATCATAAATTAATTCCAAACTCCAAATGATTGAAACCCATGATTAAGTCCAAATTCTAAATCTCTTCCTAAGCCATATGAACCACCTTCATATGCTTAGTCAAAACTCCTTCAAACTAACTCAAACTTGGTCAATTTTTTTATGAATCATTCATTCATTCATTTATATTCACAAATATAAATGAAATATAAGTTCAAACCCTTCAAACCAAATCAAAAATAAATCAAACTAATTCAAAATCCAGGTTGGCCTCTTTGATCTACATCCCTTAATTTGATCAAATTTGATTTCAAGTCACTCCAAACTCAAGTGATTTTCTCATAACCTATTTATATCTTCATTTATATTCACAAATATAAATGAAATATATATTCAAATGGTCTAAACCAAATCCAAATCAAATCAAATTCTCAATTTTAGCCCTTTTAGCAAAATTCTTGAACTTGGCTAAATAAAACTCATACCAACTCAAAACTCATGGATTTCTTCATGATTCAATCATTCCTACAATCATTGATCCAAATATAAACATAAACCACCATTATCAAACCAAATCCAAGTCAACCCAAATCAAGCCTAAGTTAACCCCTTTGGCTTGAAATTATAATAGGAACCAAAACTCACTTGGCTCCAAACCAATCATAATTGGATTTATATTTCAATCGCAGGCTCATATATGAGTTCAACTAAACTTGAATCAAACCTTGATCAAGCCAATTGATCCATTTAAGCTCACTTGATCCAAAGTGACCTAAAGGTCATTTTTTAGCCAAGTTCTAATCCCACCCAAATTGAATTGAACTAAGCCCATCTAAAACCTCAATCATGATCAACAATCATCATGGGGTGATCAATTGCATTGAATTGGGTCAAATCAAGTCAAACATAGCCTTTGACCAAAGCAACATTTAACCCAAATGAAACCCAAACTAGCCAAAATCCATCATATGCTAAATTGATTAAAACCAATGACTCAAACCCATTCATAATCAATGATTGAACTTGACCAAAGTCATAATTGAGCCCAAGTTGACCAATTGGTCAACTTGACTAACCTAGCCAAATTGACCTAAAGGGTCAAATTGGCCAAAATTCAAATTAAATCCAAATTAAATTGAACTAAAGCCTACAATCATTTTTAATTGACCAATTGAACTTGACTCAACCCTTAACCCAACCCAATTTGGTCAAATGGGTCAAATTGGTCAACTTGACTAATTTGACCCTTTTGAATCCAAATGAGTCAAATCCAAACTTAGGCCAAACCAACTCAAACCAATTGAACCAAAATATCCCAAATCATCATATAAACCTAACCCAAGCCTTAGTTTGACCCAATTTGACTAATTGGTCAACCCAACCCAACCTAGCTCAAATTGAACCCATTTGATCAATCTAAGCCAAACCACTCAAATCCAATTTATTGAATCTTGTGGGCTAATCTAACTCAACTTAAACTCACCCTAGGTCAGCCCAAGACCTCCCTAAAAGCTAAGTGGGCCCCACTCAAGGGGATTATCCATGAAACCATGGGATTTAAGCTTCAAAACTAATGGATCCAAGCCAAGTCAACTCTCTCATCCCCATGGCAGCCCCTTAGCACTCAATAAAAACCTTCTCCTGACCCACCTAGCCAACCTAACTCACCCTAGGTCGTCCAAGGACCTTTGGGAGGTGAGTTGACTCACCTCCAACCCAAACCTTACACCCATTAGATCCAAGCCCTTGCAACCCTTACACAATGGATCCATGGCAGCCTCCCATCACTTCTCCCATCCTTGCATGCCACCTGAACTTGATGGAAATAAGTTTGACGGCTGGACGGCGGTAAGCTAGTGTAAATCATGTGCAGGCTACCGTCATCCATCATGACCAATTGAGGGGTATACTCCACAAAGAATTCCACACCAAATCAAGCCCGAACTTCTTTAACAGGGCCTCGCCTCAACTAGGCAAAGCTACCTCCGACGACCCACTACCGGACATTAGCTCTACTGAGGTAATTTTTCAAACCGAGCCTTGTATGCAAAAATGGGCTGATCTTTTGTGAAGTAAATTCAAATCCCATGTGAATTTGATCGTTGGATGTGCATCCCATCTCCTTCTGAAGGTGTGGTATTAGTTTGATCCCAACCGAGCTCGAGTGAGCTCAGATCAAACGGGGAAAGATAGACGGTGCTCTTCTTTCGTAGCTCGCAAAGAAGGAAGATCATACGCCGTCCATTTCGCAGGAATGGACGGATGTGATTAGATCACGGTAGATCCCCGTTGTTTTCTCCCTTAACCCACAGATCAAATTGTGGCCATCCGATCTTAGATCGGACGAAGAAGAAAATCGTCATGCTTGGGTCGTGACTACGATGTGACTTAAATACCCATCCATGTGCCATGTGAAAAGCACATCTACATGGCGATGGGATTAAGGCTTTAATTAGAGCTAATTAATTAGTTTTTAATCCTAAAACTTCCTAAAATAATAACTAATTGTAGAAAAATCTAAAAAATATAAACTTATGCTCATTTTGAAGATACTTGAGTAAAATCTAGAAAAATTATTATTAATTAATTTTGAATAGTAATTTTAGCTTAATTAAGGTCTAATAAAAATCTAATTAGTTTAATTACACCTTAATTAAACACTCAATTAATCAAATTTTACTGGATGTTTGGGGATGACCTCACCCAATTTTCTAGGATTTTTTATTGATTGCTTAATTAGGGAAATCACTTGATTAATCCTTAATCACTCTCTTAATCTAATTAATCATAATTAATTAATGAACAGTAACTTGATTAATCATTTAAACCTAATTACCTGTTGAATAATAAGATAGCATAGGGGATGTAATTGGGGATACTTTTCTTAATTCATTTCTTAAGTTTTTCTTTACTTTTTTTAAAAAAAATCAAATTAATTAATGATTAATGGAATGATTAATTGATTAATTAAGTGATTAATCTTCAATTCTAATTGAATATTAAAAATGATTTGGGGATTAGGATTAGGAGCCTTGCCCTTAATCCTTTCCTCAAAGTTAGTTTCATAAAATATAACCAAAGTGTTTAATCAATTAATTAAAGGCTTAATGAAATTAAAATTAAAAATCAATTCATCCACACCTAAGCAACCTTAATTAACCTTGAGTAGCTCTTTGGGTATTCAATAACCCAAAGTGAGAGATGATGAAATTATGGTTAGCTCACATGTGTGAGAAAATCATAAAAGTAATTAAGTGAGATTTATTAAGCTTAATTAACTATTAATCATAAGTCAATTGCATTAGACCCCTTTCATTTCTAAGGAGTATTATAAATTTACTATTCATATAGTTGCATATCATATTGGCTTATTATTAATTAGTTAATTAACTCAAAGTGATATAAGTAAGAGTTAATTAATTCACTTAATTCATACCTTAACCTAATTAAAATATAAAATTAACTTAAATATTCTTCATTAAGAAAAACTAATTCACATATGGGGAATTGTATTAAGATTAACAAACCCTTTTCATATTTCCTAAACCAAATCAAACTCAAAGCTAAATATGTCTTTAAAGAATTTTGGTTTATTTTAAATAACCTTATTGTGTGTGATTGTCCTTAGGAATTAATTAGGATGAATGAGATCATGTGCTTATATTCCTTTATTTCTTTCCAATTATGTTAAATGTTGCTTTCCATATGAAATCATGTATTCATTTCTTTTAAATTTAATTAAATGAAATATTTTCTTTTATGTCAAATTGCAAGTGTTGACTTAAATTAAAAGATGTGGCTATTATCACTATTAAATCAAAAATTATTTTCAAAAGCTTATAAATCAATTATTATAAATGAAGTGATGTTAATTACAAGTATATATAAGTTTGCATGTGATGATAATATAAGATATGCAATATGAAGTTCTCTTTCCTTATCTTACATGGATTCACATAGGGTTTGCAAGTGTATAGTTCATTTGAAAAGAACACAACATTTGCCTAAATCTACGCCTATGCATCTCCATGTTAAGACTTAGAAGAATTTCATATCACATATGTAAATCATATAATCAAATTAAATATGACTTCTTGCATGATTCCTTATTCATGTGATTCTTTTTGTACATTCATATGTATCTGAGAAAAGTGGTATATTATTCTAGACACCTCGGGTTTCAAGGCTTTAAGTAGCCCTAAGTAGGTCTTATACCTTACACCCCACAGAGAAAATAATAACATCATACTCATTAAAACTCTTATACATATGTATGTATAATGTGTCCAATGAATAAGAATCATAAATCAGATAAATTAAACATAACTTTTGCTTGAGTTTTCCCTATCTTTATGGTTGCTTATACATCTACATGTATCTAAGAAAAGTGGTATATTAGTTTGGACACCCTGGGACTATGAGGCTTTAAGTAGCCCAAAGTATGTCTTGTACCTTATGCCCCTGGTGCAAAACCAATGGCGACATACTCACTTAAAACTTTTATACATGTGAATGTGTACCTACCTAATGGATGAAAAATCCCTCTTTTCTATGTAATAAGGAATGCATTCATAATTCAATCAAAAATGAAATATTTGAATTCCAAACATACTTCTTTGCATTCATCATTAAAGTGTGCTAAGATTTACATTACATGTATAGGTATGCTTAGGATTATTCATATGTATGATATACATGATGGAAAGAAATAAATGAATATGTGTTATGCGATAGTAATTCATTCTAATTAATCTTAAAATATCTTTCCTATTGAATAGGGTCATTTAGAATGAACCTAAATTTAGGATTAATTAAAGCATATAACAATACATTTACTAAAGGAAATTAATTAAGTAACTTGCTTTAGAAGTAGCTTAAGGTAGGGATAAAAGAGAGGTTCTCTCTCTTTCTTCTCTTTATAACACTTAGATGTTAAGTGTAGGCCATGTAAAATAAAAGAAAACACTAAGTAAAATCTTCAAATCACTTAAATCACTTAAAGAGGAATCAACCCTTTATAAATTAAATCCCTCACACTTAGCAAATTATAACTCTAATGCCTAGTTAGGACATAACACATACACATTAGATTAAGTCACCATTTCTAGCTTTATGTTAGGATGGTGCATGGTTTGGTGTATGTTTGGTTTTGTGATATATTTATTTTAGACGGGATGTTAGGGTGTATGTGCGTAGTCTGGATGTTAGACCATTATTAGCCTAATCATATTTTTTTTAGGGGGGTTGTGAAGATTGTAATAAAAATATAAATACTTTTTTTTTGCTCAGGGTTATATACCCCAGCATAGCCCAAGTTAGGGCAAGTGGGATTGGTTACCCATGTGTGGGGTGCTAAGTAAATTATTCATATAATTACTAGGGTTGTATGTTGTGTTTAGCTAATATTTATTTTGTAGGTGTAGCTAGATTTACTTTCTTTATTTTAATGTAATTTTGCATTAGGATTAGATAAGTGTTATGGGGGATTAAGATGAGAATTTTTTATAAGACCATGTCTTATATACCATGTGATGCCTTTGAAGCAAGCAACATCCCAATCAAGCCAAAAGGAAGAAAGAAATGGAGCAAATCAAAATGAAGAAATGAAAGATGAAGAGTGAAGAATGGAGGATGAAGAATGAAGATCCCCATAACACGTATCATTTTATAATTGTAATTATTCTTTCATTCTGCCGAGATGTATAAGGGTAGAGCTCAGCTACCCACATTTCTTTTCGGGTTGTACGGCGGTATCTGATCATCGGCCTCTTATTCTTTTGTGATAGCTTTATAAATTATTTGATGCTTTGTATAACTTGTGCATAGAAATAACATGTCTTTTCATAGTTTCTTTATGATTAGTGATTGTTGTGTGGCCTATATTCATTTAGACTCTTATGATAAAATAAATTTTCTACCCCATTAATAACTCATAACTAAACTTTTAAAATAACTCATAATCTCACATAAAAGCCTAGGCATTAAGCCAAGATAATAAAATATTTAGCAATCTTTTAGATGGATGATTATATGTTTAATATCATGCATAACCATCTTGTTCCACTCTTATTAAGAGAGGGCTTCCATCTTTGCCAGATAGAATGGGCTTAACCTTTGAGAACCTATGATAGAAGAACACCTCTTTCTCTTTTGATTTGGCCCATAATCAACTTCACATGCATTTAGGCATATAAAATTCTATAGCCTATGTCAAAATAAAGGGTCCAAATTAAATTAAATTTGATAAAAATTTACATTAGATTAAGTCATTATCGATACCCCTCATGCTTTAGTCTCTTAAGGAGTGGGTTTAAGGACTTAGTTTCCCTTTTAAATAAATAATAGCCTAACCATCTTACAAAATGTATGACTTTCCTACATGAATTTAAAGTTTAGGATGAGTTAGTCAGTCGCCACTACAAACGTGAGTGTAATAAGTCCAACAAGCACCACTTTTAGATTTAGGTCATGCTTTGGCCCTCAAAAGCTCCCTAGATTTAGGATCTATTGATGTTTCTCTTTGTGGGATACAAGCATAAATCCTCACCTCTTAGTATTTTCATAATATTTTATTGTGAAATTATAAGTCCTAGACTTTTAATAAAATTTCAACTCAAATAAATAAAAATCTCTTCAATTTCAAATATTTAAAGCCCAACCATAGGATAAATTGGAGTGTTCATTAAGTTTTCTAGTATCATGAGCCCTCTCTACTCATCTCCTTCAGTTTCAATAATAACTCTCCCCTTTTGATCCATCCCACTTGATCTTCTAAAATATAACCAATTTGTTGATAGTCCTATCTTTGAATTCTTTGAGACAACAATTATGTACTTTAATCAAGAGTATTCTTAATGGATTCACTTTCTTAAGATGCAATTAACTATAAATGCTTATCTTTATAGGAAACTTAATGAACCCAGTTTAAATAAACCTCCTTTACTTTTTCATGTAAAGTAGGGAAAACTTTTCTGGTATATTCGAATACCCTTCATGCCTTAGGGGTCTTTATTAGGTGATTAGGTTCATTATAGGGTAGTGATTTCTATCTCTCAAGATAGTATACTATTCCTTAATGTCGTACATGATCACCTCAATAAGTACATCCTCATATTTGTGTGGTGCCCCTCATATACACACACAACACAAACCAAAAATAAACATCATAGATTTTTCTAGCGACTCCACTGGGGATGGTTCCTCTCTCCATTTCTAGTAGACGATTGTTATCTCCAAGCATCGATAGTGGACTTGCATTTTATGTGAGTCCAAGACTATCTTTCTTCTGTTGGCACTTAGCTTATTTCATTCTTAAGCAAAGTTAGCCAACATCATTTATGTTTTAGGACCTCACTCCATATAGGTCTTGAAACCCCTATTGGGTTCCCCAATAGGTGAGAACAAAATTTATCAATGAAGGGAGAGATCATAAAAATCTTGAACCTCCTTACCACTAGCCTGGTGAGGCAAGGTTCATCATAAAATTTAAGAAAATAAATTCTTTCACAAAGGATACTTTCCAAAAGCACTCTTTCAAAATTCACATAACAAATAAATTTGCATAAAATTTTCAAAAAGCACAAAATTCATATAGCCAACCCTCATCTAACAATCCCTAAGATTATTACATGAAGGTTCTTTTCAAAATCAAGATCAAAATCATATTTTCTAAAAGCACATTTTTGAAAATGACTATATTCATTCAACATGTTTAAAGTTATTGAATGAGGAGTCTATTTTCAAATAAAACCATAACATGAGATTGAAACTTCACTTAAAATATAATCTATATGTGTTAAGTTAAGGTTTCTCTCTCAATCATACATGAAAGCAAGACATATCATTAAACTTTATTTAACATATTTAAAATTGTTAAATAGATTTCCTTTCTTTCAAAAAATAATATAATTTGACTTTCACTTAACATACTCCATTTGTTAAGTGGGAGTCTCATTTTCAACATGCAAATTTGACTTTCAATTAACATATTCCATTTGTTAAGTGTGAGTCTCATTTTTAACATACAAATTTGACTTTCACTTAACATATTCCATTTATTAAGTGAGGGTCTCATTTTCAACATGCAAATTTGACTTTCACTTAACATATTTCATTTGTTAAGTGAGGGTCTCATTTTCAACATTAAAATTTGACTTTCACTTAACATATTCATTTATTAAGCGAGAGTCTCATTTTCAAAACACAAATTTGATTTTCACTTAACATATCCCATTTGTTAAATGAGAATCTCACTTTCAACATATAAATTTGGCTTTCACTTTACATACTCAATTTGTCAAGTGAGAGTCTTATTTCCAAAACATAAATTTGTCTTTCACTAAACATACTCAATTTGTCAAGTGAGAGTCTTATTTCCAAAACATAAACTTGACTTTTACTTAACATACTCAATTTGTTAAGTGAGAGTCTCATTTACAAAACATAAATTTGACTTTCACTAAACATACTCAACTTGTTAAGTGGGAGTCTCATTTCCAAAACATAAATTTTATTTTCACTTAACATATTCCATTTGTTAAGTGAGAGTCTTATTACCACAACATAGAAATTTGGCCTCCACTTAACATATCAAATTTGTTAGGTGGGAGTCTCATCTTCCAAACATATATTTAGGCTTTCATTTAACATACCAAATTTGTTAAGTGAAAGTCCCATTTTCAAAGAAAAGAAAAACATACATCAAACACATTTGGCTTTCACTTAACATACCAAATTTGTTAATTGAAAGTCATATTTCTAAACACAAATCAAACACATGTGGATTCTACTTAACATATCAAATTTGTTAAGTAAAAAGCCCACATTTTCAAATCAACACTTCACTCATCTCAAGAAAAGGTACTTCACAAAAAAAATCTCTAACACACAATCACAACCTCTTCTTAGCATACTCAAATTTGCTGAGTAAAGGTTCTTTCAAATCATTATTATTTTCAAACAAGATACATAAAATACAAATATCTCCAAGAAAATCTCTTCTCAAATTTTTGAACCCCACCCAACCTACCTTGAGTATGGGTTCTAAAATCAAAAGAATCAAATGGCAAAGACTCTCCTCCAAACACCAAAATATCCCCAATGAACCCCACTTAACATATTTTGTTGAAGTGTGGGTTTAAAACTCAATCTATGTCACTCTCTTGAGGACAAATATTAAAGTAGAAATCTGACTCAGATTATACTTCAACACATGCAAAGATGCAGCTCAGATCAGTCAGTGCATATTTACAGTCAGTACACATGGCTTCCCAGAAGTTTTTCTTCACCTTTCCATTCAGGATGGATTTGGCCTTGGATCAGGCCAGCCTCCCTTAGACTAACTCCACCCATTTGGTTTTCTTTGGCCGAGGATTTGGTAGCATTACACAGAGGCGACCCTAACCTTGTCGGTAGGGATAAGGTGGTTGGGCAGAAGTCAATCATCTGCATTGACCTGCCTTCCGACATTGAGTATCCTTCCTTGAAGAGGAAGGTGGTCAAGGTTCCTCCAGTCAGTCCATTTCCCATTCAGTCAATTTCTCCCACAATAGATCGGGTGTGTGCTAACACCTCCTCGTTGGTCCCCTCTAAGGGGAAGGCTATCTTGACTTCTAAGATAGTCTCTACCTTTGAGGTAGGATCTAGCTCTCACACAACCTTACTTAGATGGACCAGCACACACATCAAATAAAAAAGATCAAGCACCCCAAAGATGTTGGGGCATAGGCGTCTCCCACATTGTAGAGGAGGGTTCTCCCCGCGAGGTTTCCACCCCCTCTCGACATCAGATAGAGAAGAAAACTACTAGAGGATAGCTGCATTGCCACCACCTCCCACATACCATGAGGTTTTGGCTAGGGACAGGAGGAAGTACTATGCCGATCTACAGATGGTATTACTCAAGGTAGGTAGGGCACACGGATGTTCAGAGTTCGGCACATTATTTGACTTGAGGTTGATCATCCCTAGGAGTATTACCATGCATATTTGCAGTGATAGAGCATCGAGGCCCAGTAGCGACAGTGGGGGCGTGGCGAGGTTTGCCGGGCAATCGCCCTCAGTTTATTTCCCGGTCATCATGGAGGTCTATAGGACCAATAGGATAGTGTTGACAAGTACCACCAATCATAGGGGAAAATCCCCGGTGAGGATAGAGCTGGTGTTGTCTCCAACACATCGATCCACTCCTCTCCCACCATCACCAGTTCAGGTCCCACCATCCACTGTTCCTTCAAAGGCACAAAAGATAGCATCCGAGGAGAAGAAAGCCCCTTGGTGATCTGACTATGGCCAAAGGATCCCACTTCATATACTGCGATTTAGGTCAGGGCGAGTTCCCCTACTTAACCTCCTACTTCAGTCTTGGTGAAGAAGGAGTGGCAACCCAGCAGTATCGTGATTGTACCACCATTAGAGCCAGTGATAACGACAAAAGTAGAAGGGGAGGGAGATAGTCTTGCAGTTCCCATGACTGTGGATCCTCCTAGAGACAACACTCTGTCGATGAGCGGTCGATCATGTATCTTCTAGTGAGACCTCCCAGGATATCACTCAGGTGGCGGTCTTAGATGTATTTCGACCATAGTCCCTCCATGGCCAGAGTATTTGTTCCAGCATGTTTAAATCGTTCCTTGGATGAGATCGTAGCCCTTACTTTGCTGAGAAGAGGAAACACTTAGGCAGTGATCGCACAAATTCTGAGGATGAGCGGGTAGCATTTGATCTCGATGAGGATGACCTTCTTGAGGATTCAGTCGAAGTCTACATGGTCGACACTAGGAGTTCCCTTCAAAGAGATCAAAATAGTCAGGAAGGTATTGTAGTTAAAGAGGACGACGCCATCCATTCAACTCAACACCTCCTCCACCAGCTTAGGCAAAAGGATGATCACATTGATAGAATGGGAAAGAAGATTGAAGAGTTAATGACAATAGCGTTAGCATTGCAGAATTCATCCCCAGTGTCACAGCCTTCTCCCATAGCAGTCAATAGAGTAGAGTTAGCACACACTTCAGATCATCCAAGATGCATTCCTGTCAAGGAAGATAATGGTAGCTTGCATAAGAAGGTGGTGGATAGCACCTCCATGCATGAAAAAGACAATAAACACATGGTGGAGCAACATGTGAAGGATGCATTGGCACAAGCCTGTGGTGGCTCATCTGTTCCAAAGGGTAGACCCTACCCAGAGGAATTTGATGGTGTCTAATATCCTAAGGATTTTGTGCCTCCGGCCTTCAAAATTTTTTGATGGGAACTCCCTGACACATACACATTTGATTGAATATTGCAATGCTTGGTGCGTGATGCACTCTTATTCTACCTCTTCATGTAGCTTGATAGCATATTTGATTGGTATGTTGAACTACCCAATGGTTTAGTGAAGATATTTGCTAAGTTGGAGCAGCTCTTTATTAAGAGATTTGTTGGAGCTCAGTAAAGGGTAAGTGTGGGCGAGAGTGTATAAAGTGTACACCTATTTTTCTCAAACTTAAATAATGTAGGGCATCTAGATATAGTTCAAATTATTATTGTATGCTATAAAGGCTGGCTCTCAATAGGAATTGAACCCATTTTTTAGATTTTCAATGTGTACACTATGGAGTGTAAAATGTGTACACTCCAGAGTGTACACCCATTTTTCTCAAACTTAAATGATGTGGGGCATCTAGATATGGTTCAAATTGCTATTCTATGCTATAAGGGCTAGCTCTCAATAGGAATTGAACCTATTTTTTAGTTTTTTAGAGTGTATACCCATTTTTCTCAAACTTAAATGATGTGGGGCATTCAGATATGGTTCAAATTGCTATTTTATGCTATAAGGGGTGGCTCTCAGCAAGAATTGAACCCATTTTTTAGTTTTTTAGAGTGTACACTGTGTCCACTCTAGAGTGTACACTGTGTCCACTCTAGAGTGTACACCTATTTTTTTCAAACTTAAATGATGTGTGGCATCCAGATATGATTCAAATTACTATTTTATGTTATAAGGGGTGGCTCTCACCAGGAATTGAACCCATTTTTAGATTTTTAGCATGTACACTATGTACACTCTAGAATGTACACTGTGTACACTCTTGAGTGTACACCCATTTTTCTCAAACTTAAATGTTATGGGGCATCCAGATATAATTCAAATTGTTATTATATGCTATAAGGGCTGGCTCTCAGTAGAATTGAACCCATTTTTTTAGTTTTTTAGAGTGTACACCCATTTTTCTCAAACTTAAAAGAGGTGGGGCATCCAGATATAGTTCAAATTATTATTCTATGCTAAGGGTGGCTCTTAGCATGAATTGAACTCATTTTTTAGTTTTTTAGAGTGTACACTCTAGAGTGTGCACCCATTTTTCTCAAACTTAAATGATATGGGGCATCTAGGTATGGTTCAAATTACTATTGTATCCTATGAGGGGTGGCTCTCATCAGGAATTGAACCCATTTTTTAGATTTTCAGAGTGTACACTCTGGAGTATACACTGTGTATAATTTACAGTGTACACTCCAGAGTGTAAAGTCATTTTTCTCAAACTTAAATGATGTGTGGCATCCAGATATGGTTCAAATTGTTATTCTATGCTATAAGGGCTGGCTCTTACTAGAAATTGAATCCATGTTTTGATTTTTCAGAGTGTACACTCCAGAGTGTACCCATTTTTCTCTAAACTTAAATGATGCTGGGCATCCATATATGGTTCAGATTATTATTCTACTATAAGGGTTGGCTCTAAGCAGAATTGAACCCATTTTTCAATTTTTCAGGGTGTACACTCTAGAGTGTACACCCTTTTTTTCTCAAACTTAAATGATGTGGGGCATCCAGACATGGCTCAGATTGTTATTCTATGCTATAAGGGCTGGCTCTCAGTAAGAATTGAACCCATTTTTCAATGTTTTAGAGTGCACACTCTAGAGTGTATAGTGTATGCACTTTAAAGTGTTCATTGCATAGTGTACACCCATTTTTTTCAAACTTAAATGATGTGGGGCATCCAGATATGGTTCAAATTATTATTCTATGCTATAAGGGTGGCGCTCAGCAGGAATTTATCCATTTTTTGCAATCATGGTTCAAATTACTATTGTATGCATTCAGGGTGGCTCTCAATAGGAATTGATTATTTTTTAAATTTTTTCAGAGTGTACACTCTGAACACTCTGAACACTATGGAGTAAAATAATAAATATGAACATTAAAGAACAACTATGTACAATAGAGCCAAATACTTTCAGTCAATCAGAACAAAAAAAATTAGACATTCATATGAATATTAAAGAATTGAGCTTTAGTTAGACATAAAAAGTAATAAATAAGAAATATTTGTCTATCTGTTTCACACATCATGATGTGTCCCTCTAACGATATCCATCATCATCTTGGTGTATCCTTCAGCCAACTGACTTACTGTTGAGCTGGAGTAAAATCTTTGATATGTAATAACATCATATTAGCTGCTATAATCTAAAAGCAAATATAGTATTATACCTTGCCTACCTCTGAGAAGCACTCTGGCATTACAGAAAAGGGTGTTGCAATAGATGAATCTTTTTGTTCTCCAGCTGTTGCAACCTGCTCATTCCTCTCTGTAACAGAGAGAGCACAATGGGTCAAAATATAATAGTAAAATTTGCAGTATATTTTTAGTATCTATTAGAATAATACTCTTCACTTTCTTATTTCTCTCCAAATATCCTTTCAATCTTGCATTGGAAACACCATTTGGTCAAATCTTTCTTGGGTCCTTCAGTAAGCTTGCATAAGTGGAATTTTTATGCTAGTTTTCATCTTCTTCTTTGTATGCTCCATTTGAGTCGAGTTTTCACATAATATTGAATTGACATCGTCAGATAATTTCTTTAGAGAATCCAACATATAATGCTCAGCTTATATTACCTTGAGCTCTGGTGCTTATTTGATAAGAATATCTATTGATGTGGGTCCAGAAAATGATGCCAATAGGATTGCCATTCTTAACTTGCATATCTTTCAGGTCTTTGAAAGCATTGCCAAAATTAATATCCTTCATTTCTCTCAAAACCACAGCATGAGTAAATACTTTCAGAACCCTCACAATATCATATTGACTCAAGACTCTAATGTAGTGGACACATAGTAATCCCAACATTTTAAATTTTTTGCAACTATAATTTATATTCATAGATGCCTTCTTAAAATGAACAGTTGATTTCTTCGGATGCTTGTTTCCTCCAAGTTTCTAATCAAATATTCTTTGGGATTGTCATCAGAGACATTCACTGCTAGTCCACACACTCCATGCAGTATTCTTCTTAAAAAAATGTGTAGAGCTTTCTTATGTAGAACATGGCAGCTTGCTTTAATATAAGACTAGTTGTAACAACTAGAACAATCGATGGCTACACTTGAAATCTTTCAGACTCATTTCATCGCCATGTCTCGATAACCATCTCTAATCCCAAAAGATAATTGGTGATAGAACTAGTTGGTTTATAGATTCCATGACATATATTATTGGTGGACTCACTGCATTGCATTGATAAAATACACATGTTAAATGAATTTATACTAAATGTGATTGACCATTTGCCTCTTATCTTATATAGCTCAGCTAGCCAAGCATGATCTTGTAAATTCCCTTCTTCTACCATCCTAGACAAGATTAGGGAGAGTCTCCTTAGATGGTTTGGCCACATAAAGCGTCGAGTTATGACCGATTAGGAGAGTAGATGCATTAGATTTTCTTATGTTAAAAAGATAGAGGTAGAGCTAAAAGACTTGGTTAAGATGTATAAAAAATTATCTTAGTATACTTGATTTAAATGAGAATTTGACACATAATAGGACATAGAGGCGAAGGATTCATGTACCACACTAGTGGGATTAAGGCTTGTTGTTGTTGTTGTTGTTGTACCATCCTAGACCAAGCTTCTTCAAACTCTTCTTCTGAGTCACACTTACTCATGCATGTATGAAAGAGACTTTGTATAGTCTTATTATTATTAAAATAATGCACTTTTGAAGGTGCTTTCTTAGATATATTCCATTGGTACAACCTATAGTGAGTGTGCAGAAATGCAACTTCAATATCTCTCACCATTGCTTGATCTTGATCAATGAATATTGTTATAGGATGCCTCTTATTCATTATCCAAAGAAATATTTTGAAAATCCATATGAATGAATTAATTATTTCTTTAGATAGAAATGCTATTCCAAATAAAATATTCTACAAATAATGATTAACTCCAATAAAAGATACAAACTAGGTTATATTTATTGAGTTGATAACTTGTACCAAATATTGTGACATCCTCAAAGAAGTCGTAGTCTATCCTTGACCTGCCATCGCTCCAAAAAAAATTCACCAAACTATCCGACGCATCAATTTGGCCATTCCATGCAAACATTCCATCTTCTAATTGTCTTTCCTTGAACAATTGCATTAATACATTAATATCACCATTCACAATCCTGGCTCTTCTTTCTTTTTGTAAATCCAAAATTCTCCACTCTGCCAATTTCTCCTGTAAGATAGTTGAATGCATTAGTTGCTCTAATTTCAGCCTCTATAATTAATTTTAACACAATCACCTTCTCTTTGTTGATGCCTCTATGAGATCTCAAAGATGTTGGTCACCCAATTTTGCTAAAGAATGATTATGACTTTATATAAATTTCTTAACTTTCCAATTCCCATCTAAATCAATAAAAAACCCGATCATGGCTGACAACAATCCACAATATCATCTTGAAATTTCCAATTGAAACCTTTTTTTAAACTGCTTTTTCACATAAGAAATTCTTTGATTTCAAATCCTTCAAGTTTGGCCAATAACTAGAATGATCTTTCCGAACACTGAATCTAGTTTGATGTGCATAACACAGTAGAGTTCATATTCCTCCTTTTCATTATGTACAGTAGTGCCAAGGAGTTTTCTTACAATTGGTTCATGGGACATAACAGCTTCATCATTGCACCAATGCTTAGCCTCATTCACCTACTCACAAAAAATGGGGTGCTTTATAATACCATTTAGACCTATATTTGGAAGTCCCACGCTGAGTTAAAATAAGAAAAATGGTGTACATTCCAGTGTACATCTTGAAAATACATAGAAAATAGCCCAAATCACCTTGGAAATAACTCCAAACACCTCATAATATCATTTACATGTATTTTGGAAGTGTCACACTGATTTAAATTTAAAAAAGTGTACACTCAAGAGTGTACACCTTGAAAATACACAAAAATAGCTCAAATCATCCTGAAAATAACTCTAAACACCTTATAATACCATTTACATATATTTTGGAAGTCTCGCACTATTGTATAATTTTTTTTTAAAAAAAAAAGGTGTACACTCTGGAGTGTACAGAGTATACACCTTGAAAATACATAGAAAATAGCTCAAATTGTTCTAGAAATAACTCCAAACACCTGATAATACCATTTACATATATTTTTGGAAGTCCCTCACTGGTGTACAATTTTAAAAAAGGGTGTAGAGTCTGGGGTGTCCAGAGTGTAAACTTTGAAAATACACAAAAAAAATCAAATCATCCTAAAAATAACTCCAAACACCTGATAATACTATTTACATATATTTTTGGAAGTCCCACAAATTTAAAATAAGAAAAAGGGGTGTATACTATGGAGTATACAGAGTGTACACTCTAGGGTGTACAGAGTGTACATATAGAAAACACATAGAAAATAGACCAAATCATCCTGGAAGAACTCACAAAACCTTAAAATGTCATATAGATCCATAACTAGAAGTCTCACACTATTTTAAAATTTAAAAAAAGTTTTACACTATATAAATTTACCGATGAATTTATATTTATGGCATCATCCGCTAGATTGGTATCCATACGAAATCTACCACTCTCAAATTCGTTCTCCATCTTCATATTTTTTTACAACTGAAATGATAGACTTATGTTTCTCTTCTCTCTAGTTTATCTAAAAAAAATTTATTTTGAGAGCCCTAAATCTAATTATATCTACATTTTTTTAATTTCTCCCATGCATTCAAATGGTTGCACTCCCGTTGTTTTAACGGGCCAGGTCGAGTCAAGGTGACGTTAATGGGATTATGTCCCACGGTTATAATGACGTGAAACTCAAAAGCCCTTATTTTAAGCATTGACACATGGAAAAATTTCATTGGAGTCTAGATGCAGAGCTACATCTGAACTCCGCACGTAATATTTTCTCATTCAATTAGGACAACAAGGTTAAACATTAACTTCATATAATAGAAATTGATGTAAGATCTTTTTTTAATTTTTTAAATTTAAGTTTGTTTGACCAAATATTTTTTTATTTATAAATAAATTTATGTTTTTTAAAATATTTATATAAAAATTTTACAAATATAATACATAATTATTATATATTTATATATCTAACAAAAATTTAATATTTATTAAAATAATAATTATTATGTATCAGAAAATTTATAGTGGTAGAATAAAACTTCACGCCTTATCTTATATGGAAATCCAGCACACACAAATAGTTGAAAAGAGAAAAGAAACTCCATAATTTTTATGTGAAAAAATCCCAGAAAGAGGGAAAAAATCACGAGGCCTAGCCTAGTAAAAATGTTCCACTATATATCAACTTTGGAGTAAAAAGTTTAAATCTTCTTGATAATAGGATTACAAGATTGTATCTGAGAAATCATGATAATGGAAATTCCAGAATCATATTACAACAACTATGCGATGGTAGTTGGGTTGTAATGATTGTTGGTGATAGTTAGCAACGATAATAGGCAGCGATCGGCGATAACGGCGGTGATGAAGAATTTCAAACTTCTAGCTCTCTCCCAACTTTCTCCCAAGTTTGCTTTTATCTTTTTCCCCTTATGAAAAGAATGGGGTCTTATTTATAGGATTATAAGAGGGCCATTTTGAACATTGTAGCCAAAATTTCAAAGCACTCCATTGGACAATTTATATTGATTCATTTGATCATAGATAGTTTTTTGGTGATTTAATAATTCAAACGATCTTCAATTTGAGTGATCTTAAACTCATTGGATTCATCTTGTCGAGCTGCTTGATTCGACTATAAAGCATGTTCTTGACGTCACTTTTGGAGTGAGTTCTCAACTTCCTCATCATAGATCTATGACTCTTGTAGACACTAAGAGCTCCTTAGTTTTAAGACACTTCTATTGATTATGTGAATACTTAACCTAAGCCTAAAGATTTAGAAGTTAGCCTTAAGAATAGATTATGCCTTAGGGGCTTAGGAAAGTTTGCCTACTCTATAGCCTAAACCCAATCTATGCTTCCTTCCTCAAACCAACCTTAAATCTAATTCGAATCCAAATTATAAACCAATTCCAAATCAAATGATTGAAACCCATGACCAAATTCAAATTCCAAAACCCCTCCTAAGTCCTTTGATTTATCTTATGAACTTAGCCTTAACAAAATTCAAATCAGCCCCAATTCAATTGATTTTCTCAAATATCCATTCAATCTCAAATCAAATTCCAAATAAATTCTAACTCCAAGTGATTGAAACCCATGATCAAATTCAAATTCCAAAAATCCCTTCCTAAGCCATATGAACCACCTTCATATGCTTAACCAAAACTCCCTTTAAACCAAATCAAAATTGATTGATTTCTTTATAAATCAATCATTCCTTCATTTATATTCATAAATATAAAATAAATCCAAATTCAAATGACCCAAATCAAATCAAACTAAATCAAACCAATTCAAGAACTTTTTAAGCCATATGGACCTACCTCTATAAGCTTAATCATATCCCAACCCAAATTAACCCAAACTCAATTAATTTCTTTATGAATCAATTATTTTGTCATTTATATTCACAAATATAAATGAAACCCACCCTTTAATCACAAAAAAGAAATAAAACTAAATCAATTCCCTACTTGAGCACTTTTTTACATCCTTAAACTTGGTCAAATTTGTATCCAAATCACTCCAAACTCAAGTGATTTTCTCATGAATCATTTATATCTTCATTTATATTCATAAATATAAATAAAATATAGATCCAAATATCCAAAACCAAACTGAAATCAAATCAAATTTCCAATTTTAGCCTTTTTAGCCAATTTCTTGAACTTGGCTAAATGATACTCAAATCAATTCAAAACTCATGGATTTCTTCATGAATCAATCATTCCTTCAATCACTCATCCAAATGTAAACATAAACTACAATTATCAAACCAAACTTAAGTCAAACTCAAGTCAAACTCAAGTTAGCCTTTTGACTTGAAAACTTCAAATGAGCTAAAATTCATGGTAGTCCAAATTGATTGTAATTGAATTTATATTTCAATCCTAGGCTTATATATGAGTTCAACTAAACTTGAATCAAGCCAAAACCAAACTAATTGACCCATTTAGGTCCACTTGACCCAAAGTGACCTAAAAGACTCTTTTGAGCCACATTCCAACTCAACCTAAATTAGATTGAACCAAGCTCATCCAAACTTCATATCATCATCAGCAATCATCCTAACGTGATCAACTACCTTGAATTTGGTCAAATCAAGTCAACATGGTCCTTTGACCAAGTCAACCTTTAGCCCAAATGAAACCCAAACTAGCCAAAACCCAACATATACTAAATTGATTGAAACTATTGATTCAAACCCATTCATAATCATTGATTGAACATGGCCAAACCTTTAATTGCGCCAAACCAAGTTCAATCGACCATTTGACCCAAGTTGATCCAAATTGGCCTAAATAGCTAAAATGGGTCAAATCATGATTTAATCCAAATTGATTGCAACAAATGGCTCAAGTTCATTCCAAATTATTTATTGAACTTGACCAAAGCCATGATCAAGCTAAATTTGATCAATTGGTCAACTTGACCCAACCTAGCCCAAATTGACCTAAAAGGTCAAATTAGCTAAAATCTAAATTAAACCCAAATTAAGTCAAACCAAAGCCTATAATCATTTTCAATCAACCAATTGACATGAACCAATACCTAACCCAACCCAATTTGGTCAAATTGATCAACTTAGCCCATTTGACCTATTTGAATCCAAATGGGCCAAAATCAAACCTAAGCCAAATTAATCAAAACCACTTGAACCAAAACTCTTAAAATCATCATTTAAACCTAACCCAAGTCTTAGTTTGACCCAATTTGACTAATTGGTCAACCCAACCCAACATGAACTCATTTGACCAAATGAAGCTAAAGCACCCAAAACCAACCCATGGGACTCTAAGGGCTAACCAAACCTGATCCAAATTAACCCTAGTTCAGCCCAAAATCATCCCAAAAGTAAAGTGGACCCTGCCCAAGGGAATTAACCATTGGACACACCTCATTTGCAATGGATTCTTTCCAGAAGAAGCAAATATCACATTCTCCTCTCATGGAAAGCCATCAAACTTCCTAACATGGCATACCTAACTTATCTAGCCCAACCTAAGCATGCCTAGGACTTACCATGGACCAAAGGAAGCACACCTCCTCTTTCCCATGAACCAGGAAGGAAAATTAGCACACAATCTCCCCATATCAAACTTTGAGCTTCCTTCCATAGCTTGCTCCAACACCTGGCGTGCCACATGGAGCTAACGGTGACCCCTCCAACGCCTCAGATGGTGGTGAATCGATGGAAATTCAGGGATGAATCCCATCCATCCATCAAGTGTGATTGAGGGGTATACCCCCTCAATTTGAGGGGGATTCATCATGATTCGCACTAGGTGAGTTCCTTGAGTGGTTTTGAAATCCCAGATAGTTTCCTAGTGCACTCCGAACCTCTCTCAATCAATATTTCCTCTCTGCGTGTGAAATCAAAATAAGGAGAATTCTCTTTGCTGATGCTCCAAACCCTCAATCAACTGCAAACACCATCACCACACACACCTCCTTGAGCAATGCCAAATCATTTCCCAAGCTTTTTGAAGCCATAGTTCAATCAAGATTGAATGCTCGAAGGGAGGAACTTGGTCCATGGAAGCGACTCAAATCAGCTCATGTGGCTGGGGCTTCATTTCTATCAAACAAAAGCTACTCGTTGATCTGCGGCATTAGCTCCGGTGAGGTAATTTCTCAAAATTGATCATTGCATGAAAATGGGTTGGTTCTGTGAAGGGAATGTTCATGTCATGAGATCTTAGCCATTGGATGTGTTCGTCTCCTCCTCCTGATGGTGTGGGATCATTTTGATCCCAATCCAAGCTCGGGTGAGCTCGAATCGAAGTGGGAAAGATGGATGGTCTGCTTGCGAAGGAGACAGAACACTGGTCGTCTGTCCCGCATGATTGGAATGAACGGTCCTGATCAAATCACACTTAGATCCCCTATGTTTTATCCTTAATAGTGGGATTTAATCATGGTCGTCCTATCTTAGATCGGACAGTCCATGGGAAAGCATCCGCCATAATCTGAGTCAGTGTCCTAATGTGACTACTTAAATAGCCTATCCCTTCGTGTCATGTGGAAAGCGCACCGCGTTAGCAGCCACGTGGTGTCGATGGGATTAAGGCTTAATTAAAATTTTTTAATTAATTTTTAAAGCTGAAACTTCTAAAATTCATAACTAAATGTAGAAAAATCTAAAACAATATAAATGATGGCTCATTTTAAAGGTATTTCAAAGAAGAACCCAAGAAAATTATTATTAATTAGTTGTGAAGAGTAATTTCTACTCAATTAAAGTTTAATTAAAAATTTAATTAGCCTACTTACTCTCTGATTAATTATACAATTAATTTCAAACTTTTCAGAGATGTTTAGGGGGATGACCTCTACCTCTCATATTTTTCTTGGAAATGATTAGATAATTAATTAGAGAAATTAATTGATTAAGCCTTAATTACTCTCCTACCTTAATTAATGATAATTAAGCAAATGAATAGTGGATTAATTAATTAATTAATTAAGCTTATTGCCTTCTATTAATAGTAAAAAGTCATAGGGAAATGCTTTAGGTTTACTCTTTAGGACCATTTCATTAAGCCTCTTCATTTGTTTCAAATTGATTAAAGCTTAAGTAATTAATTAGCCACTTAATTAATCAATTAAAAGAAAAGGAATTTAATTACTTCAGAGCTTAATTGATTGTTTGAAATGTCTTAGGGATCGGGATTGAGGCCTCTTCCATGATCTCTTTCCCTAAGTTAATTTCATTATCCTAATTAAAATATAATCAAAGGATTTAATTAACCAATTAAGGGATTAATTAAATTAATTTAAAATCCCATTCATTCCTGACTTTGATTAATCAACCTCGGGTAGTTCTTTGGATGTTTAATAGTCTAAAGAAATTTAATAAAATTATGATTAGCTTACATAGGTGAGAAAATCATAAAAGGAATTAATCAAATCTCTTAAGCTTAATTAACTATTAATTATGAGCCAATTGCATTAAACCCCTTTCATTTCTTAGGAGCATTGCTAATTTACTTTTCATATGGTTATATATCATGTTGGCTCATCATTATTTAGTTAATTAACTTAAGGTGATATAGGTAAAGGTTTAATTAATTGAATTAATTCATACCTCAACCTAATTAAGTCATACAATCAATTTAATTGCTTTTCATTAAATCAAATTAATTCACACATATGGGAATGGGTTTAGGATTAGCAAACCTCTTTCACATCCCTTAAATCAAATCAAACATCAAATCAAAAATGAGTTTTAAGAAAATTTGGTTTATTTTAAATGATCTTATTTAATATGATTGTCCATAGAGTTAGTTGGATTGAAAGAAATTATATGCTTGTGTTGTATTATTTCTTTACAATCATGTTAGAATGTTGCATGCCACTTGTAGTCATGCATTCATTCCTTTCAAAAATAAATTAAATAAAATGATTTCTTTTATGTCAAATTTGCATGTGTTGACTTAATTAGAAATTTGTGTGGCTATTATCACTATTAAATCTCAAATATATTTTCAAAAACATATTAATGACTAATGATATTCATTGTGTGACTTTAGTTACATATACATAGGAGGTGCATGTGAATATAAACTTAGTGTATGAAGTCAAGTCTCTTTCTTACATTCATATGTTGATTTGCATATATTTGAATATTAATGGGTATATTAGTTTGGACATTCTGGGGATGCATGGCTTTAAGTAGCCCTAAGGAGGTCCCTACCTCACTCCCCTGGTGCAAAAAAATGGCGACATACCCGTTTGATTTCACTCTTAAGCATTTTGACACTAGAATTTGGATAGAGCTTTAATTCATTTACATAAATAAATTAATTGAATTAAATCCAACTTTTGCATAGCTTTCCATTCCCATGATTGTTTGTACATATATATATATATATATATATATATATATATATATATATATATAAGAGTAGTTGGTATATTAGTCTGGATATTCTGGGGACCCACGGCTTTAAGTAGCCCCAAGGAGGTTCCTACCTCACTCCCCTGATGCAAAATAATGGCATCATACCTACTCAAAACTTATATATATATATATATATATATATATATATATATATATATATATATATATATGTGTGTGTGTGTGTGTGTGTGTGTGTGTGATATAACTAGTGAATGAAAACCATAATTTAATCAAATCAAATTCTACTTTTGCATGGGTCTTTCTATTCTTATAGTTGTTTATACATCCATATGTATTTAAGAATAGCAAGTATATTAGTCTCAGGGATGATTTGGTAGAAGGAGGTTCCTACATCACTCTCCTGGTACAGAACAATGGCAACGTACTTGCTTAAAACTATCATACATTTGAATGTGTAATTAGCTAATGAATGAACCCCCCCCCCCCCCTTCTAAAAAAAAGACATACATTTATATTTTGTTAGAGTGGTTGGATTGATTAGTCATATGATTTGGAGTTCTTTTTTATGCTTTTGTATAAGAATTTAGATAGAGCTTTAAATTAATATGACTAAAATAATCCAAATAAATGAAACACCAATCTCAAGTACATTTGCTTATATTCATCATTCAAGTCTGCTACGATATAAATTACATGGATAGTATATTTAGGACTTAATCATATGCATGTTATATATATGATGGAAAGAAATGAATAAATATGTGTTATGTGATAGTAATTAATTTCAATTAATCTTAAGATGCCTTTCTTATTGAATGAGATTATTTAAAGTGAACCTAAACTTAGGATTAATTTAAAATATATAATAAGCCATTCACTAAAGAGAATTGATTAATTAATTTTTCTTATATGTGACTTAAAGTAAGAATAAAGGAGAGTGATCCTCTTTTTCCATCTCTTTATAACATGTAATTGTTTAAGTGTAAATCAAATGAAACAAAAGAAAACACTAAGTAAAATTTACAAATCAATTAAACCACTTAAAGTGAAATCACCCTTTATAATTAAATCTCTCCATACTTAGAGAATGATAATTCTAAAGCCTAATTAGGACCTACCACACAAGATTTACTATACACACATTAGACTAAGTCACAATTTCTAGCTTTATTTTAGGGTGGTGTATGATTCGATGCATGTTTATTTTGTGATGTATTATTGTAGACTGGATATTAGGATGTATGCTTTGTATAATGGATGTTAGGCCATGATTAGCATAATTGTGCCTTCTACAGCAGAATGTGCTTAAGGGGTGCTTAAAAATAAATATAAATGCTCTCTTTTGGAGGTTGCTTAACCGTTAAGCATAATCTAAATTAGGATTTGTGGACTTGGTTCCTATGTGCAGGGTGATAATTTCAAATTATTCATATAACTATTTGGGTTGTATAGTGTGTTTATCTAATACTTGTTTTGTAGGTGTAGTTAGATTTACTTTTCCTATTTTTGATGTAATTATGTGTTAGGAATTAGGATTAGTGTTATGGGAGAATTAGGATGAACGGAGGCTAGAAAGCTTTATCCTGGGAGGCCACCATGATGCCTTTGAAGTAAACAAATCCAAAGGAGGAATGAAGGAGACATGAAGAAGTAATGAAGACCCCCCACCCCATAACATTTATTCATTTGTGTAATTGTAATTATTCTTTCATACACCATGTAGTATAAGGGTAGAGCTCGGCTACCCATTCTTCTTTTCAGGTTGTACGGCGGTACCCGACCGCACTGGCCTATTATTCTTTTATGTTAAGTTTATAAACTATTTGATGATTTTTTTTACATTGTATAATAGAAATGGCATATATTTTTCTAGTTTCTTCATATATGATGATTTAATGTGTGGCCTGGATCCGATTAGGATCTTAGAAAAAAATAAACTTTTAGCCCAACTACAACTCATAACTACTTTTTTCTAAACAACTCATAACCTCATTTAAAGCCTAGGCATTAAGTCAATATAATTAAAAGATTTAGCAACCCCTAGATGTTGTGTGCTTAATATCATGAATATCATGTTGTTTCATTCTTTCTAAGAGAGGATTTCCATCCTTGCACGATAGGGGAAGACTTGACCTTTGAAGGTCTTCATTATGGTAGAAAATAGCTCTTTCTCTCTGATTTAGCCAATAACCCTATTTCATCATTCATTTAGACATATAAAATCCTATAACCTTTGTCAAAATGAAGAGTCCAAAATCAAATAAAATTTGATAAAATTTACATTAGACTAAGTCATTATTTGTACCACTCATGCTCTAATCTCTCAGGGAGTGAGTTTAAGGACTTTAATTTCTTTCTAAAAAATAAATATAAATACTCTATCTTTGCAGGTTGCTTAAGCCCCTAAGCATAATCCAAGTTAGGACAGATGGGCTTGGTTACTCATGTGTAAGGTGCTAAGCCCAAATTATAAATATAATTGCTTGGGTGGAATGTATGTTTAGCTAACCTTTGTTTTGTAGGTGTAGTTAAATTTATCTTTCCATTTCAATGTAATTTTGCAATTAAGAATTAGGATTAGTGTTATGGGGGAATTAGGATGAGCATTGGCTAGAAAGACTATGTCTTGTGTGTCATGTGATGCCTTGAAGTGAGCCAAATCAAAGAAGCAAAAGGAGGAAAGAAGACATGAAGATTTGAAGAAGATGAAGACCCCCATAGCATGTATCCATTCTTAATTGTAATGATTCTTTTGTAATCTGGGTTGTATAAGGGTAGAGCTCGACTACCCATTTTTCTTTTCGGGTTGTACGGGGGTACCTAACCACACCGGCCTTTTATTCTTCTGTGCTAGTTATAAAATTATTTGATGTTTTGTTTAGCATGTGCATTAGAAATGGCATGCCTTTTTCATAGTTTCTTTATGATTAGTGTTTGTTGTATAGCCTAGATATGATTAGGCTCTTAGAAAAAAATAAATTTTCTATCCAACTACAACTCATAATTAAATTTTTAAATAACTCATAATCTCACATAAAGCCCAGGCATTAAATCAAAATAATTAAAAGATTTAACAACCCCTTAGCTAAATGGTTGAATGCTTCACAACGTGCATATCATATTATTTTTCTCTTGAATATAGGGGATTTCCATCATTGCACGATAGGGGAATGCTTGACATATGAAGACACCCATTGTAGTGGAAAACACCCCTTTCTTATTGATTTAGCCAATAATCTAATTTTATCATGCATATATGCATCAAAATCTCAAAGCCTTTGTCAAAATGAAGTGTCAAATATAAATAAAATTTAAAATATTTACATTAAGTTAGTCATTACTCATACCACTCATGCTCTAGTCTCTTTAGGGAATGGGTTTAATGACTTTAGTCTCTTTCTAAATAATAATAATCTAACAATATAAAATTATTTTTATAAAGGTACATATATATATATATATATATATATATATATATATATATATATATATATATATATACATAATTTATGTTCTTGACAAAAATTATATTCTAAATATGTTATTAGTTGAAAGTAAGACACTAAGGGGTTGTTTGGTTGGATTACTTTTGAATGGAAAATAAAATAAATGAAGGGGATTTTAACTTTTTATAGGTTTGGTATGGTGCAATGTAAAATTATAAAATAATGTGATATATTTAGAATACTTTGGAATGATGAATTTTGGTGTATTTGAAATTTACTCAATTTAAACAAATTTCGAATATACTGGCCAATGTGAAGTGCTAATCCGATCATCTCCTCCTCTCACCGCCCGTTGCCATCTCCATCGATTGCCTCGAGCTTATCAGCCGCCCTCCACCATAGCTGCTAGTCGCCCACTGTCGACCGCCACCTATAACTCTAAAATTATTTTAGTGTTACATTTATTCTACCAAAAAAAATAAAGCTCATGCATTTATAGAGTTTTCAACCAAATAACTTAAAATAATCCAAATAGATTAGATTCACTTAACACTGTATTCTTTTTACTATGCATTTTATTTTCAGGCAACCAAATAACTATTAAATAAATTTGAAATATGGAAGGCATAAGATCAAATGCAAGTCAAATTTCATGCATGTGAAAATTAAATTTATTTTAAAAGCATGGTTATAGATTTTGATAGTTTTGGTCTAACATCGATGGCTTTGATTTGATTTTTGATTGAAATTAGTCTTAACCTCATTAATATTTTTAATTTCAATTTATTTTAGTGCTCAAATAAATTCATAGAGATTAATGAATATGGCTTGAAGGCCACCATTGCTTCATGAAAGAAGGGATTCAGATATATTGACTTTAGAGAAACTAGTAGTATGATGGAGTGCTTTTCTAGTGAGGGGTATCGACCAGCCAAAAGATATAATTGTAAGAGGGCACATAAATACATATCATTGTAAGTGATTTGGCAAATAACTTATATCCACTTTGGGGGAGAATGTTTCACTAAAGAAGAAAGAAGAGAATTTCAAATATTTCCTTTAATAAAATTTTACACTCAATTTATAATTCGTTGAAATATTTATATTACCAAAGCTTGTGACTTTTGATAGTCCAAGAAGGGGTATTTTTGTATTTAGAAATATTTTATCAATTTAAAATAATTTTGTGATAAATAGCTTCATAAGACCATATGCGATTGATTATGGGTGAGAGAGGCATTTTGGACCATGTGGCAGGCTAAAAATGACTAATTATTTAATGATACATTAAATGGCTAACAAATTATCAAAAAGTTATCCTTAAGAGTAAAGGTGGGGAAATCATCCAATTTATATGAGGAATGGCCACATTATATTGATCCAGCGGTTGTAGTGCAAATAATGGCTAGTGTAGAGTGAGGATAAAAAAAATTCTTGAAGTTTGATGAATTAATTCATTTAGTTGAGCTCGAATTTGAAATTATTGGTAACTCTTGATTATACAATCAAACTTGAGTTGAGAGGTCAAATATCAGTAAGATTTGATTAGAGTTGTCCTTAATTAATGGGTTTGACACAACAAGGTGGTGTCGTGCTTTTTTGCACGGCATCTTAGTTGCTATTTGGAAAACTATAACTTGGGTACATTTTGAAGAATCTAGGTTTGAAGTATTTAATTTGATAAAGTGGAATAGCTGTCAGAAAATTATGATCTAATTTTTTTAAAATAAAAATTTACGTAACTTTTTAAACAATAATTTTTCACTATACAACTCCACCAATACATTTTCATAAAACTACAATTACCTTAAATAGATCCTAAGTAATCTATTATCAACCAAAAAAGATAGCCAAATTTTGCAAAGCTCTCCATAGATTTTTTTTCACCATGAGTAACATTAGGCTAAATTGATCTTAGGATAGCATTTTGGATCTAATTAGATATGTTTTCAAGTCAAGAGCAAAAAATGTTGAAGGTTGTGATGTTGGCATATGGATTGAAATTATAAAATTCCTATACACGTCCCCCCACTCTAAAAAAAATCTATAAATATATATTCTTTAACACTATTGAACATCTTGCACACACATCTTATTTTTTTTTCTTCTTAGTTAATGAATTTATTATACCTCATTCATGAGTTATACTGATGGTTCTTTTCTTCATATTTATCCCTCACCCTCATCTTCACAATAGATAATTATATTTCTTCCCAATTATAAATCAAATTAAATATTATATTGAGACATTTACATATATATATCACATAATTCTTATATATTTACATATTTAAAATCTAAACTTTAATACTTACATTCATAACACTCAAATATTTAATATTACATCAAAAATATTAATATTATTACTTTTTTAAAGTGAATATACATATTCATACATAGGTAAAATATTATATATTTAAATATCAAACTATGGATGTAAGATATGTAAATACATACAAATTGTATGATATGTAGGTAAGTCTTCCTTCTATTTTTTATATTCATTCATATGAAATATAATCTTGCCGAATATATCATTTTTGAAGCTTAATAAATATTTAACTTCTATGTTATTGTGAATCAATCTCACCAAATCATTTAAATCTATATACTATATGTAAGGGATCTTTAATATTATATTCTCTCATTGTCGTTTAATTTTTACTCAAAATTATATTATTAACCTAACAACAAAATAATCATGCAATACATCCCTACCCTAAGATTAGCAAGTGACCGTTAACTTTGTCTTCTTAAGCGCAGATGAGGTATAGTCCCAAGGCATGAAAGTGTTACAAGATCGGCAAAACCAATGCGAACCAGCTCCAATTGAATCTAACAAAACAGCTAGAATTGGCCATGGAAAACATCACTGACAAATATTTAAGGATCAACGGCATGAGATCCAAGTTTGTGGTTTACGTTTCCATAAACTAACTTAAAAAACCGAAGCATGATTTTTAACTTAAAATCAAACAAGGCCTATGCTGACAAGAACAATACACCCAGTTTTCAACTAAATAACCAGAACCGAAATATTTGGCATTAGGCTGTCTGGATAACTTAGATAAAAAAAAATAGAGGCAAACAGCCCAAGATACAGATCAGAACAGAAAGCAAGAACTAAGAAACAAGATCAAATGAAATGTGTCATTCCAATGAAAATATTTTCCGTCTTTCCTTTCAAGAAACAAAACATGGATGAGTTCCTAATAGATACAAAAGCATTCATAATAGGCAAAAGCTTGGTCACAATTGAATTAGCACCAAAACTGTGATTTTTCATCTTGGAACAAGATTTCCTTAACACCAAGCATTTCATCAAGAACTGAAAATATGAACAATCATTACCATTTTAGGACGAGTACCTGTCAGCTCAAAGACACAGACGTCTCCGACTTCGAAGCTATTATCCTTGACAAAAGTTTTCCATAATAAAACCCAACGTACATCCACACGGGTGTACTCGACTAACCATTCCTTGTTGCTTCGGTTTTAGAGAATTATTATCTGTGGGTTAAAAAGCTTGAACGCCGCCACAAAATCGTTGGGAATTACCTGCACAGACAACAGTAAGTATTAGTAATTTAAAATTGGATATCAACTATGATTTGATTAAAGTATCATTCAAAATTTTCCGTCCAGTAATAAAAAAAATGTACCAAATAAAAGAAAGCTCACTTTTTGTTGGTTAGTCTGGTTACAACGTTATTCAAGTACGGGTTTTTGTTCGATGCTATGTTATCTGTTAAGTATATGAAATACTATTTAGAATCAACAATGGAGATTGTGAACTTTCCTTCTTTGTTTATTTATTTTATTATTAAATAGTCTGACACTTAGATGATGCTTCAACTTTAGAGAGATTGAAATGCCACCATAATAAAGGGGCATCATAGCTTAGTCAAAGATCTTAAATGTTATTGTCATGATTTTAAATTTAAATATCATGCATCAAATTTATAACGTAGCACTCAACTAACAACATAAAATTACAAACAGCACAATCTATATAACGTCATGGAATCTATCTGTTAATAACTTGACTAGATGATCAGAATCATAAAAAAAATTAAGAGAAATTCCAATAGATAACACTCAAATCTTATGCAAATACATATCTAATATTTAAATTTGATATTTACAAATATATCACTATTCCTATACTTGAAAAAGGTATATTTCACTTTAAAAATTTAATGATGATGCTATTTTTGATGTAATATTAAAGATTTGAATGATATTTATCTAATATGAAAGTTCAAGTGTTAGATTTATAAATATATAAAAATTATGTGCAATGTATGTTAATGCCCCAAAAATTAATATTCAACACAACAAAATTAAGCAGGAAGAACGTCAGTATCTATTTCCATTGATGAAATAGTAAAGGTTATAGATGTAAGGAAAAACTCCAGTTAGTGGCTACCTTACCAGAACAAACTTAGTTCTGATGCTTCTCTTTGTTAGAACTTTAAAAAAGCAAGGATTTCTTTTTGAGATTGACTTGGCAAAACTCAAAGCAGGGATTTCAGCTTGTGAACTATTTTGCTTCATCTCCTTTATCATCTTCTCCGTCCTTAGAAATGAGATTAATTTAGAAGCATCTTGGTTGATGCAGAGTTTTTTAGTTATGGAGGACTTAAAACATCGATCTGAAAAGACAAGTTTAATCAGCCTGCACAGAAGCTCAACTTTATGACCACTTTGGCTGATTTTAGATAAAAAATGGCTTTTCATAAAAAAAAAATTGTAGATTCCATCATTTGGTTGAGAACATAATTTTTCAAAACCTTTTTCTATCTACCAAAAACCAAATGGGCTACAACAACAACAACAACAAGCCTTAATCCCACTAGGTGGGGTCGGTTACATGAATCCTTTGTCTCCATTGTGTCCTATTATGTGTCAAATTCTCATTTAAATCAAGTATACTAAGATCATTTTTATACATCTTAACCAAGTCTTTTAGGTCTACCTCTACCTTTCTTAACATAAGTCAAATCTAATGCATCTACTCTCTAATCGGTCATGACGGCCGCTTTATGTGGCCAAACCCAAGCGACTCTCCCTAATCTTATCTACCACTGGAGCTACTCCAACTTTTTCTCGAATATACTCATTTTGCATTCTATCTAAACCATGTGGCCAATCCAAATGGGCTGTCGGTAAAAAATTTGTTGTGTGGATACCCAGTCAGATAATACAAGTTATTCAATCCTTGAACAATAAAAATATAAGTTAGCAATTGAAGAATGATGATAAAATGAAAAGAAAATGTGGAATACGCACATACCAGGCGAAAAGTTTCTCTTAGACCCTGAACAATAGAAGTCACCAGAAAAACTACCATCACTACCATCATCTGTTGAATGTTGTTTATCATCACAATGTCCTACTTTCATATATGAACATTCATTAAGTTCAGAACTATTGGAGATGCACTTTTTCTGTGCTCGCAATACTTTGGTTGATGCAGAAACCCTTCCCTTAACAAAGTAGGAAGCTTCTTTTTCACAACCATTTTTATCAAAAAACAGAACAGTAAAGCTTGATTTCCCACAATAGTTGAAGACCAAATATTCATCTTCCATCACATGATGATCTCCGGTAAACTCCTTCCAACCGTCTTCCAAATATAATTGAACTCCTTTCTTTGACAATTTGACCTCCCATAGTTTGCCACTAGGTCCCTCTAGATAAATCAGTTCAAGTTCAGCCATTTCTTTTGAACTCGCAAGTTGCAATGGGAAGGCCTGCCTGAATCCAATGGAGATTGAGGTAAGTAAGGATGATACTACTCATCCCTAACAAAGAAACACATAAAATAAGATTTTTTTTAATCCCGTGTTCATAATTTTTGTTGTTGTGAGCTTACATAAACATCAGCTTTGAACTCACGAAATATATATATATATATATATATATATATAATCTGCCAAAGCCACGTTTAACCCATTCCCCTTACCTGCAAAACCTGCAAAAGTTTACATCCTACAAAAGTTCATGATGGTACATTTCCTAGAGTTGCTAAGGCTGCCAGTTTGAAAACTTTCTAGAAGCCTAAGCTAGCTATTAAAATAGCTCTCCTTCCTCTCATTTTTCCTCCCATTCACTTTTCAATGTTTGCTCCCTTTTGCTTCCTTCCTCACTTATCTCACTCTCCTCAAAATAAATTTTTTTCTAATTTGCAAGCAACCTTTTGCTTGCTTCCCACTAAGTTCTCGTTGTCAATCTTCTTTGGCACGAATACTGGCAAGTTCTCTTCATATACTACTACCACAAGTTCATGATTGTTTCTTCATTATCCAACAAACGTCCACAAGTTCACGATTGTTTCTTCATTATCCAACAAACGTCTTCATTTTTTTTTTTTTTTTTTTTTTTTGATACTTTAGCTTATGTTGTAAGCGCATATTACAATTTTTAATGTTTTACAACAATCTGTTCAAATAAATAAAATGAGTAGAAAACTAACAAAAGTAATGATTCAATAATTTATGTCAACACATTGGTGGTAGCAATAGGTTAAAGAGAATGATTCAACGAGCTTTAACTCTTTGCATGAGATGTGTTGTGAACTTTGATAGTTTAAAGAGATAGCTTTAGTCCACCTTAACTAACATGATGTTTTTTGTCAACTCACAGGGCAAAGCTATTGGGGAACTTACGGGCTATAGCCGTGATCAAATTTTAGTGAGATCATTAAACAACAAAACCACTTGATTAGAGAATTATGATCGTAACCATTACTTTTTGTGGTGTTATTTAGGGAAAAATCACACAGACATACGACACATTATGTCCTTATTGGCGTGAAATTTACCGAGAGTGAATATAAAGATACACTTGACTTGACATCGACTCTTTTATAAGTTAGAATTTTTTAATTTATCTTCAATAAATAATTATGGAGGGTGGTTGTTTTTTTAGCTTTAAGTTTTGACTGATGAGTTTAATTTAAATTATTTTTATAATTTTTAAATTTTCTTGAATATCTTAAAGTTTATTAGAATTTGATCTTTAGATGATGTGATGTTAATGTCTTAATAATCTTAATAATAATAATCCCTCTGGTTGAAGTTTTCAATCAATATGAGCCTGTCGAGATATTAGATATTATCAACTCTACTTGCCTACTAATAGAAAATTGGGTTTATTGTAATCACACTCTATGACATTGAGTATCTGCATTTTCAAGGTGAAATTTCTCTATTAAGGATATTGATGAATATATGTAAATGAGATACCAGGAATAATATAGTTTAGATTGTTTAAGTCATGCATTTATTTTAATTTTTTCTTTGCACTTTTATCGAAATTTGTTACCAAGAGAATTATTAAGAAACATCAGTCCCTATAGGGGTTAAACTGATTAGGTAGGACTTATAACTCTACTGCATAAGCAGGGTGACACATTGGAGAATATGTACGTGTTTTCATTTTGAAGATAATATATCAAAAAACATTCATTAGCTTGCATGCATTCTATCGAAAAAAGATTGAATCAATTTCATTTATAACCCGCGTAGTATCCTCAGACATTAGATTTAAAAATTCAATATTATGTCAGGGCAAATGCAAATAATCCAAATTTAAAGTTATTTAGGATATGTGCTATCATTACATTACATGATTTCAAAGCATGCCTCTGCCTGCTAGCATAGAGGTGCGACAAATTCAATGGCATGAAAGGCAATCTCGATTCTTTTCATGATTTTTAACAACACATCATTTCTTGGACCTATTTTCAATTCATTGAATTTTGAATGTTCAATAAGATATCTCATTCATGTTCATTGTTGAGCCTCTAGGTTCACTATAAGTCTCATTTGAGTTCCTTCTAATTGTGGACTCCGAAAATTTACCACCGACCTCTCGACAAATGAAAAGAGTATGATTTAAGTGTTGTTGACCTCATTTTTAGAATGAGCTCTCAACTCCTCCATCTTAGACATAGGACTCCTCTTAGACATTAAGAGTTCCTTAGTCCTAAGACACTTCTAATGATTACGTGAACACTTAACCTAACCCAAAAGACTTAGAAGGTTTAACCATAGGAATAGGTTATGCCTTAGGGGTGTTAGAAAAATTTGTCTACCCTATAGCCTGAACCAAATCCTCACTTCCTTCTTTCAAGACAAACTCCAAACTCATATCAACTTCAACTCCGAATCAAATTTTGAACCAATTTCAATGAATTTTCTGAAATCATGAATCAATTCCGAATAATTGAAACCTATGATTGAAATCCATAACCAAATTCAAATTCCAAAAATATTTCCTATATTCTATCTTATGGACTTAGCTCAAATCAAATCAAAATCAATTCAAATTCAAGAAATTTTCTCATAACTCATTTATATTCTCATGTATATTCACAAATATAAATGAAATATAAATTCAAATATCCAAAACCAAATTCAAAACTCAAACTCCAAATGATCAACCAAATCCAAACCAAGCCATGATTCAAGCCAATTTAGTTATTAGGTCAAATTGGTCAACTTAGCCCAAATTAACCTAAAGAATTAAACTGGCTAAAATCTAAATTAAATCCAAATTAAACCAAATTGATTGAAACCAATTGAACCAATACAACCCAAATGATCATTTGAACTTGACTCAACTCTTAGTTTGACCCAATTTAACAAATTGGTCAACCTAACCCATTTTGACCCAATTTGACCCAAATTGGTCAAATTAACCCAAATTAAACAAAATGAACTCCAAATGACATGAAATTTAGTCCAACTTACTTTTTACCCATTTCAAATCTACTCAAATCAAATTCAATGCCAAATGACCGCTTTGTCTTGGGTCAAGGGCATCCCATGAGAAAAGACACTTGCCTAAGTGATCATTTCTCTTCCTTGGCCACTTGGCACTCATCCATTGGTCCATATAGTCACCAAGGACACTGATTTTCTGACCCAATGAGTAGTTGGGGCAGCCATGACTCATGGGGAGATGAAATCACCTCGCCTCTCCCTTTGGAACACTTGGTATGAAGGACTCTCACCTCCCCCTGGCTAGGACACCCACTTGTCCTTCATGGCAGCCACTTTTCATGCCTTAGCCAACCAAATTAAGCCACCTAGGATGATTCTCTTCCATTCCCAATCACCCCAAGCCAAATGATATGAGTTTGGAGCTAAAAATTCAAAGAAAAGTGTGATTTTCATTCACTTTTCATTCCAATGAATTAAAGGCTAAAGCATTGACCCATTCCTCCTATTCTCCCTCTCCTGGAGCTCCCAAACCCATTGACAATCACCCCCACTTCATTTTGATGAGAAATACTCTAAAACTAAGTAGATTTCGGCGACGAAACGGCGATTACTAGTGGAAACTTTATTTCGACGTGAAAGTAAAGATCCAAACTCATTCCAAGGCCTCTTCCTTTGCCCAACAGCGTGCTCGAGTCATCACTGCCGCCGAAAATCATCACCGGTGAGGTAACTTTCAAAAAAACTGTAGCCGACCTTTGGATCCTTCATTTGTGACAATTTTTTGCATGATTTTTAAGAATTTACCCTAGATAATTTTGCATTTTTACTTTAAATCATCCCAATTAGAAAATAGAAGTTTTTTGGTACAAATCGATGGAAAAACGAGCCCATTTGGACAAGTTTTCACTTAAAATTTCTCATTTGTATTTCCACTAATCCGTTTTTTCTTGTTCACGGCCCGGTGAATAGTAATGCTTGAGTCGTCTAATCCTGCGGTTAGCGAAATTGGACAACTTCGCGCCAGCATCTTGGTCCTTCAGCGCCATCAGACGCTTGAGATCGCCGGATGCATTTTGAACCGTCCGTCCAGCGGTTTGAAGATCGAGGCCGATCGTGCGCGATGACGTCGACGCACGACGGACGATCCGGAGCAACAATGCCGCTTCGGCTGATTGCACCGCTTATCCACCGTATCGGCCAATCACGTGGCGATGGCGCACGCGCAACACCGCCGTCAATCACAGCCAATGTGCCATCATCCGCGTGCGCCGACAGTTAAGTAGGAAAATTGATTTTTTATGATTTAAAAAATTATTTAAATCACCTGAAACTTTAAAAATTTCATAGAAAATAAAATACTTAACGAAAAATTGCAAACAATACTCGTTGGATTTATTTTTTTAGAGAAGAATCCAATAAACCCAAAATTCTCAAATTTCATTGAATATTTTGAGCTTAATTTGAATTTTAGTAAAAATTAAATTTCATTAATTAAACCATATATATATATATATATATATATATATATATATATATATATATATATATATATATATATATATATATATTTGTGTTGAGATAAAAAATTTCAGATTGAAGTTAAAATAACCATAAAACTTCAAGTTAAAAGACCTGATTAGCAGATATTGAATTTTGAGTGTTAAATGATTTATTTTAATAAAATAAATTAACAGAATTAATTAAAATTACTTAAATCAACTGAAACTTCTTAAATTCACAATTAATTGTTGAAAAATCAAAAAAATACAAACTCATCTTAAAGATAATTTAGAAGAGAATCTAATAAAATTAATTCTAACTGAATTTGAAGTAGATTTTCTTAATGTGGTTTATTTGAAAATTTAATAATCTTGATGACTTCATTAATTAATTCCAAACTTCGTGCATGTTTAGTGGGATGACTGCCTCCTAATTTTCTTGGAATTTATTAATGAGTTAATCAGGGAATTTAATTAATGAACCTCTAATCACTCTCTTAATATAATTAAGCTAAATTAAGCATGTGAACAATAGTTTAATTCCTTGATTAAGTTAATTAAACTTTGTTCAAGTGAAGAAGTTTATGAATGGGTTTAGGGTATTTTCCCCAAGTTATTCCCTAAACCCCTTTTCTTAATATAAAATTAATTAAGGACTAATCCACTAATGATCTACTTAATTAATTGATAAAATTTTTCAAAACTTTCCAAAACTCAATCACTTCCTTCTTTGATAGATACTTAGGTGTTCAATAACCTAAGCAGCTTAAGGAAATCATACTTAATCCATATGTGTGGAAAGAGTTATGAAAGTACTTAAATTAAACCCTTTAACTTAATTAATCATTAATTATGAAAAATTGCATTAGATACCTTTTTTTCCTAGAATGCATTGTCGATTTAAATTCTTTATGATTTTATGTCATAAATTGGCTCTTAATTATTTGATTAAATATGTTAAAGTGGTATAGTAAGGGTAAATTAATCTAATACACCTTAACCTAACCAAAGCATAAAATTGATCTAATCACCTAAAAATTAAACTAAAATAATACACACATGTGAATGGGTTAGGATCAACAAACATTTTCACACTTTTCTAATTCAAATCAAACTCAAAACAAAATGAAAATCTCTTTAAACAACTTTTGATTCTCTTTAAATGATCTTATTTCATAAGATTGTCTTTAAGAATTAATTGGGTGAGTGAAGTTACATGTTTACATCACTTTATTTCTTTCTTAGCATGCTAAATATATATGTCATATGAAAATCATGCATTCATGTCTTTTGAAAATAAAATTAAAATGAAAAGTTTTATTTATCAAATTGTATGTTTTGGCTAAAGTAAGATATGAATGGCTATTATCACTACTAAATCCAAAATTATTTTCAAAACTTATAAACCAAACATTACAAATGAAAAGTATGCTATCTATAAGTACTTATGAGCTTGCATGTGAATAGTATAAAATTTATTATGTGACTTTTTCTTTTCTTTCTTATTATTGTAAGATTTGCAAAGTGTATAGTCCATTTGAAAAGGACAGGACACTTATTGAAATATATTCCTATACACTCCTATGTCATGACTCAAGAAGGAATTCCACATCACACATATAAATTAAACAACAAATCAAACAAATAAACATAACTTTTTGCATGATTCTCATTCCATGCATTTCTTTTTGTGCATGCACATGTATTTAAGAAAAGTGATATATCCCTGACAACCCGGTTGGGCTTTAAGTAGTAGGTCTTGTACCTTACACCCGGTCAACAATAACATCTCACTTATGTCTTTATACTTGTAAATGTGCATATAAAAAAAGAATAAAAGAATCACCCTCTTCTACTTAACAAAATCATACATACATGAAACATTCCAAATTTCCTTAAACAACCTCTCTTAGCATTCATTATTAAAATACACCAGATCGCATGTATAGATATGCTTAGAATTCATTCATGTGCATGATACACATATGGGAAAGAAATAAAATATTGTGTATTTTGTGATAGTAATTCACTTTATTTAATCTTAAAATATCTTTCTTTTTGAATAAATTTGTTTAGAGAAAATTTGAACTTAGGATTAATTAAAATACATAATAAAATATTCACTAAACAAAAATCATTAATGAATTTATCTTAGAAATCACTTAAGGTAGAGAGGAAAGAAAAGTTCTCTTCTATTTTCCTCTCCTTACACTTTTAGTGATTAAGTAGGTCCATTCAAACCAAATCAAATCATCAAATAAAATTAACTCATATAAACTAAATAACTTAAATGAGGCCACCCTTCTAAGTTGAACCTTTTCACACTTAGAAAATCCTAACCTTAAAGCCTAACTAAACATACCACACAAACCTTACATGACACACACATTAAGCTAAGTCATCACTTCTAATCCTATGTTAGGGTGGCATGGTTTGATGTTTGCTTTTGTTTTGTGATTTGATATTTTAATCTGGTTGTTAGGGTATTTATGCATAGAATGAATATAATAATTTAAATTTAATCATCTTTCGCAGGGGATTGTGCTTTGCGCTTTAATAAAAATGTAATTGCTTTTACTGTGCAGGTTGCTTATACTCTTAAGATCAGGTGGATTTGGTTATCCATATGTGGGGTGTTAAGTCCAATTTGTTTATATACATACTTAGGAATATGTAATTCATTTAGCTAATCTCTGTTTTGCAGGTTTTAGTTAGATTTACTTTTTCCTTTTCATGTAATTTTAAAATTAAGATTTTAGAATGATTGTTATGAGGGATTAGTGAATATTGATTATAAGACTATGTCTTATGTATCATATGAAATCTTTGGAACATCCACATTCCAACCATTTAAAAGAAGGAACCAAAAAAAAAAAAAAAGAAATGAAGAAATGAAGACCCCTATAATATAAATTTCTTGTTTAATTGTAATTAATTCATTTGTAATCCGGGTTGTATATGGGTAGAGCTCAGCTACCCAATTTATTTTCGATTTGTGGTGCCCCACCACACTTATTTTTATTCTTTTTAGCTTTATAAAATGTTTGATATTTTGTTTAGCTTGTGTATTAAAATGACATATTTTTAGTTTCTTCCTTAATTTGATATATTACGATGACAGTTCTTAGGAAAAATAAATCTTCTACCAAATTAAACAACTCAAAATTTAAAATAAACAACTCATAACCTCACCTAAAGCTAGTTATAAATCAAGATAAAAGAATTAAGAACCCCTTAAATTTGGATGTTGTCTTTCTTTCTAACATCATGCATAAAAAATATATTGATTCACTCGATTTGGAGGGTTCCACCCATGCCAAAAAACTTTTTGGCTCAGAGTCTTTGGTGAAACACACCTCCCATCTTCACGATTTTGGCCCATAATAATTTCTCATAGCAGCATAAAAATCATATGTCAAATGAATTGTCCAAAAAATGAAAATAAAATATATGAAAATTTTGCATTAGATTTAAGTCATTAATCATGCCCTACATGATCTAGTCTTAGAAGTGTGTTTAAGACTTACTTTTCTAAATAAACAACATATATCTTGCATAAAGTATAAGACTTACATATATTTAAACCGTAGAGTTAGCTACACCCAAACCACAGTAATAATGGGTGGTTTATCCTCTCATGGAGATAAATCATATGCTCATTTTCGCTTAGATTTAGTCATTGGCAAAACTTCTAGATTTAGATTTGAGGTTATTTCCTCCATGAGCATAAATTCTCACCTCTGTGATTTTCATGACCTTGCATCGTAATTATAAGCTAAATTTCTAATAAAATCCAACTCAAGCAAATAAATCATTTTCAAATTTCAAAAATATAAAATCCAACCATAAGATTGTTTGAGATGCTCGTTAAGTTTCTTAGTGTCGTGAGCATCTCCTACTTATCTTCCTTTGGCTTCAATAATAACTCTCTCCCTTTGATCTTCCAAAATAAATCAATTTATTGATAGTCTAACCTTCAAAATCTTTGGAGACAACGATCATTTATATTAATCGAAAGTATTCTTAATGAATCTCATTCCTTAAGATATAATTAACCATGGCTTCCAAAACTTAACTAACTGATTTAAAATAAACCCTACTTTACTTTCATGTAAAGTAGGGAAGAATCTGCACACGCATCCATATCTGTGAGTCCTTAGGACAGTCCATTATGGGTGGTGACTTCTACCTTCGAGAGTATACCTCCCCAATGTCGATCTCGATCATAATAAGAACATCTGTGTATTTACGTGGTGTCCCAACTAAAGGCGTATATTTTTGTTTTCATTTATCCTCTTCAAAAAGGATAGATGAAAGCGAAAATATTTTCACCACAAATGTGTCGATGTAATTTTCAAAAGGCAGATGGAATAATATACAAGACACTACGCAGAGATTTCATCCTCATTTGGTGAGGACTTTCGATCTAGTTCTAGGTTTCCTAAGCAAACACAAGTTAATTATCCTTCCCAAGTGAGAGAGAACTTTCTTGGCTAATTGTTAAATCAACGCTGAATGAGCGTAGAAAAGATATGGAGTTTAAAATTTGAGATTTATGAATTTATGAAATTCATCATCATTAACTTAAAGTGGATGAATGATGATGCTCGATCTAGATCTCATGCTCCATCATCCGGTTGTCGCGATCTCTAATCTACTTAGAGAAGGTAGAACTAACGAGAAAGATCCTTATCGAATACATAAATTACGCCATCCAAAAAATCTTATAAGGTGGTGTTGTCGGAGCGCTTAAATCTACCTTAACTAACGAGTTTTGCCATATCGTGTGTATATGATTCACAACTCAAAAGAGTGAGCCATCGGGGAGCATACAAAGCTACATCGTATATAATAATGGTTCCATTTGACCAAGAACCAATGAATGGGACTCTACAGAATCGTGATCATATATGGAGTTTACCTACAAGTCACGCAAAGGACATGAAATACGCCCTTATATGGATCGATTGATTTAAACATAATTAATACTTGATTTGAAGCAAATTTTCATGAGTGAGTTTTAATTTGTCACCCCAAACAAATAAGTAGATTGAATTTTAGCTTTAAGTTTTTTAGAGATTGAATTTCATTTAAACATTTTCATATTAATACTTAATTTGAGTTAATTTGATTTGAAATTATAATCACATTTTGATGGAAGTATCTCCTCCGATTGAAATCATCATTCAACACAGCCATCATTGGGGTAGTTAATTGATTAATTTAAATATATTTAAGAATTTAGATCTTGTCAACTCTATTTACTATCGGGATCGATCTACCGTCATATACTTAATAAAATTAGCTTCTCAAATATTTCAATAAAAATTTTATAATAATTATATTTTTAGGTTTTGTTAACCTGATCCCGCCCCAAGACTAAACCGAAAGCAACTCGTAGATGCGACAAATTTTAAGCATTCAAAGGTCGGGCGCGATGTATTTAAGAATGCCTTAATTTACTCTTCTCGCTCAGCGATTGGCGAATCCGAGATATGTGACGTAAATTGATATAATATCTTATTAGATCTTTTGGATTAATATTGAATTACTTTCTTTTATCCCAAGTTGATTAGTCTTTAAATATTCAATGACTTTACATAATTCTCAAATTTATCACCAACTATATCAATTTCTCCTCGATCTAATTCGAGTAATTTAATTAATATACTTCAAACATTTTTCAATGATTCATTACTTATGCTTATTCGCAATCATTCGATCTCATGAAAAATCTCTATTGAATTCTTTAACTTTTTTCAATTTATTTGAGTATATCTTAACTAAGAGGCTCTCTTATGCTTTGATTTAATGTTCAATCAAGATTCCTACTTCTTTCGATATCAGGCCTAATTTTTAATTGTTCAATTAATTTTATGATTACTTGTTTGTGAATTTAATAATTTGAGTATTTACATAAACAAACATCAACTCCAATATCTAACTCCACATCAGACTTCATATTTAGTAAATAATTGAACTTCAAATTTATTATAAGTCTCTTATAAGTTTGATATCAGCCTCTCTAAATTTCAACTAAAACTTGTTTAGTTTTGTGAAATTTGAAGAAAATGAACTTTACTGCTTCAATTTAAATCACCGAGGATTATAATTAAAACTTATGAGTCTAGTATCATCCATCAAACCCCATCATCACGCCTGATTATTAAATTTAGATAAGATGGGTTCCACATTATTTCCTCCAATTCCTATAAATAAGGCTAAGAGGGGGCCTTCCATTTCATTCTACTTATTTGAGGAGTTGGAGTGCTTAAAATAAAGGGCATAATTTTTTAGTTCAAATTTTAGATGGGCTTTCAACTTTACTTAGATAAATAAAGTATTTTTTACTTCTTCTTTTCTTTGATTTGATGTTTTTTACTTTTGTATTCATTATATGTTCTTTTCTCATCTTTTTTTTTTAATTTGATTTCAATTTTAAAAGATTTTCATTTAAATTTATCTAAGTTCCAGATTTTAATCTAAATTTTATAATATTTCAAGTACATCTAACAATTTGTTTACTCTATACGCTCTATGAAGATAATGAGCTGGTTCACACACCATATGCCTTCACACCCGCTAGCTATCAAGAATGGCGTCAAACCCGCAAAAGAAACCAGCACATATATTTCACATTCACATCACACATATTCAAATTTATTTTCCCGCACACTTGTAATGATCGGCAAGGAGGGTTCGGCCAGGTAGGATTGTAGATTTCGGTTTGGGAGTGTTTCCGGCTAGGGAAGATTGCAGATTTCAGCTAGGGAGTATTGTGGATTTCGGTTAGGGAGTGTTTCGGCTGCTCAAGTGAACGGGAAGGAAGGGAATGTTTCGGCTTGTTTGGATTCTAGGATTTTAAGAATAGAAATAAGGGAGGTTCCATTCGATTCTTAAGAACTGGGGGTGTAGAACACGAAAAACAGTGAATCTTTAACCCTTCAGAACTCCTAGAAGAAGGAAACGGGACGGAAAAGAGGGAGTTGTTACTTGGAGGGATGGAGAAAGAAAATTGAGAGGGAGGTCTGGTAAGGATGAGGGAAAGAAGGAGGAGAGAGAAGAAGAGTGGAAGAAGAGAGAGGAGGAAGAGGCTTACGATTTTCTTGCGGCTTGGACGAGAGAGGGAAAAAAATGAGAGATTCCCGCGAGGACCGTCGGTTGAGGGAAGAAATAGTGATGAAAAGAAAGGAACAGTTTGTGCCATTCGAACGGAAGAGAGCCGAGCGGGAACGGTTGGTTGGGAGCGTCGAACGGGCTTGGAGCGTGCGTGCGGAGGGGAGAACCGAACGGCGAGCTTGTGCATGAAGAGGGAGATCCGAACGAAAGGGGAGGCCGAGCGGTGAAGGGAGCGTGAATCAGGATCGAGTCGTGCGTGAAAACGGAAATTATGGATCGATTTTAGAGATTTATGTTAGTTAGAATTAAATTAGGATTTTTTTTATTAATTTTTTAAATGTCTAATCAGTCTTAATATAAAATCACATAGTTAATATATATATATCAATCTTAAGTTATTATGATGTTACACCCACGATCTGTTTTCTCGGAGGTATTTGATTAGTGGTAATTAATTCAATTTCAAAAATGCATTATCACTTCCGGCTCGATTTTTCGCGCAGACTTGCGAATTGAGTCGACATCTTACTTGATAGATTTCGGCTTTCAAAACTAACGGCAATCAATTTCACGCAGGTCATTTTGGTTTAAGTCGGTTCTCGACTCGATATATGCACGTAGGCGTTGGCCTTCGATCGCTTTATCGGTTGATCATTAGGTTGTGTAATATTTATATTCGACTGCGTTCTAAACGCAATTAATGAAGTCCGGAATCGAGATCATTCGGTGATTTTAGCGACGTACATTGTATTTTAGCCTCGATTTGCGCGCTATCACTTTCGATCATTCAACATTTACACAGACTCGTCCGAGTTGAGCATGGGCAGTCTCATTTGGTAGCTTTCGACGTTTTGAAGCTAATAGCGCAATTAATTTTATAAACGAAAGTCATTTGAACATCATCGCAACTTCCTAACTCCGATATGCGTGTTAGCACATTGATAGCTTAATCGCTTGATCGGTTGATCATTAGATTGTGCAATATTTATATTCTGACCAATTTCGATGTTCTGGACACAATGACGAACTCCGTTCATCGATCGGAGGTCATTTGGGCTGATTTCGGCGATGTTTGATGCATCTCAGCTCTGATTTGTACTCTGAAGCATCCAAAATCAATCGAATTCATCTTATAAGCTCGATTTGACTCTGGTGGTATATATGAAGGTCAACACTAATCTCTTTCAATTCATTCGATAAGATTGTAATGCGATTTAATTTGTTCAAATATGATCGTAACAGAGTTTAAATATGCAATAAATAGTCATATTTGTATTATGTAGTGAACTATTTTATCTCGCTTATGCTCATGAGCCAGTTATTGAATAGTGCCCTTGATCGCAACTAATTGTTAAGTTTATTGATATGTTTTATGCAAATATTTCTAGTTCATTTAAAGCTTGTTTTATAAATCAAAATAGCTACTAAATGATGAGATTATTGCTCTCAGATATATTCTTCATAAAGTATTTTCTAGTTTGTTCAATACAAAGTGCTACAATCCAAATTCTTGAGGAAAGATCTTGCTTAGGCTCATTTTTGAACTTCTAGTTCATTGTAGGTTTATTCAAGTTCAAACTTTAGCGAGTCAGTGTATCGAGAAATTTTAGAATTTCATTCAATTTAATATAAATTAATTGTAATTCAACTTAAAAATTCATTTGATTTTGTTCTGTTTGAATTCTTTGTAATCATGAAATTCAATGAGATTTCAGTAGCATCCTGACATCGTCCCCGCATAGGGAATACTTCGAGTATGTTAAACCTTCTCACCACAATTATGCAAAGCATACATCGTCTGTGTCTTGCGACACTACGGCTGGGGGACCTTCTCACTTATGAAAAGTGTCACATAAGCCTTCAGGTATTTGCGCAAGAGAAATACATTATTGTCCTCATTGCATTATAACAACATACACAAGTACTTATGTTACAAGTTTTACTAACACATTGTAACAATGTGCATAGATGCCTAAATATTTTTGGCATTTTTTCTGTGCACATAAATCTAGTCAATGTGGAGATGGGGAGCTCGAGAGTATAATGCAAGATAAAGAGAGGGGAAGAGTTCACCTCTGATATGACCTTAAAAATTCCTCTAGTTGAAGCACGAATCTTGATGCGAAAAAAGTAATTGAAACCGTAGATCGGCGCTTAAAATATCATTAAAAACTTTGGGACATCAATTAAATTCTTAAAAAGCTCTCAAATATGGAGTGTTTATAGTCAAATCGAGTGTCTCGACGAGCCGGTTCCAACAAGCCAAAGATCTTACAATTCCGACTTCATTTGAGCATTCAAATACACAAAATATATCATATGATCAAGGGAATCATCATGAGCCGTCCGATGGAGAGGAGTGGTTCGGATATTGTATATATTTACAGAGATGCCACTCCTCCTCATCATAAATAGCCTCTCATTCCTTATGAGGGGAAGTGAAGGAGAAGGGGCAAGCAGAGAGAGGAGAGCTCTAAAGATCCTCCAAGCACAATCGTCGCGCCACTTTCGGCAATTGTCGACCACCACGACCCGCCATCGTATCAGCGATCCTGTGTCGTCGACCATTGCCATTCATCATCCGACCACATCATCGGTCATCAACGTCGTCGTCAACATCGTCGTCAACATTGTCATTACTAGCGGTTTGTTTCTCATATACTGATTAATCCTGTCGGGAAGATCTTGTACCACGAAACAAATACATAGTGGAAGCTTTTCTTGGGCTAGGCCGTGATTTTTCCCTTTTTGAGGTTTTCCGCGTAAAATTCCAGTTTCATTGTTCACTCTTTTAATACCGTGTGTCTTTGGATTTCACAAGAAAAGGCGAATACTCTCTACCCGGTTTTCTAGCATAGCAGGTTTGGCTCGTGGGATCGACTCCCATTATTTCATCTTGTATGGCCAAGTTTCCCAATCAAAACCACCATCGAGGTGGAGCATTTCAAGCTTTTAAAGAGAGCAAGCGAAGAATGAAGATTCATCAAATTTTGTTCCTTCAGATTCTGTCGGGAACTCGGGGGCAACTATTAATCTTAGAAGATCGCCCATGTTAAGCATCTAATTAATTACCATCCCAAGAAACAAGTTAAAGTTGGAGGATATTTCAACATTGAGAAGAGATATAGCTTTGCAAATTATGATTTTTCAATCATACTCATGGAAAAACAAGGCCAAGGTTAAGGAGCAACTTTGGCTACAACCATAAATGGATGTTTTAATTGACCTCTTCCATACAGGTTAACGTCATCGAGCAAAGACTCTGACAAACAACCTAGGATGGGTCAAAAGGTCTTTGGTGGATTTCCTACGACCTCTTCCACAGTTAGCGTCCGAGCAAAGACTCGACAAACAACCTGGGATAGGTCAAAAGGTCATTGGTGGACTTCCTACCTCTTCCACGCGCGAGTTGCGTCATCGAGCAAAGACTCGACAAAACAACCTAGGATAGGTCAAAGGTCCTGGTGGACTTCGACCTCTTCCAGTTGCATCATCGAGCAGACAACAACTGGGATAGGTCAAAAGGTCCAGTGGGACTTCTCTTCCCGGGTTAACGTCGATCGTCGACGACCTCGGATGGTCAAATTCACCGGCAGTTCAATTCAACCTCTTCCACAGTTGCGTCGGCGACTCGCAAACAACCGGATAGGTCAAAATCCTCGGATTCAATTCAACCTCTTTCACAGGTTAACGTCAGAGCAAAGACTTCGACAAACAACCACCGGATGGGTCAAAATCCTTGGCAGTTCAATTCAACCTCTTCCATACAGTTAGCGTCGGGCAAAGACTCGACAAACAACGGATGGGTCAAAATCCCGGATTCAATTCAACCTCTTCCACGCGGGTTGCGTCGAGCAAAGACTCGAAAACAACCTCGGATGGGTCAAAATCCTCGGCAGTTGATTCAGCCTCTTCCATACGGGTTGCGTCATCGAGCAAAGACTTCACGACAACAACAGGATAAGTCAAAAGGTCGCGGTGGACTTCCCACGACCTCTTCCACAGCGATTGCGTCATGGGTAACACTTTCGACAAATAACACCGGATGGGTCAAAATCTCGGCGAATTCAATTCAAACTCTTCCCGCGAGGTTGCGTCGCCGAGGAAAGACTGACAAACAACTCGAATGATTCCTCAATTCAATTCAACCTCTTCCACAAGTTAACCATCGAGCAAAGACTCGGCAAACAACCTGATAGTCAAAATCTCGCCGGATTCAATTCAACCTCTTCCATACAGTTAACGCCATCGAGCAAAGACTCGAAAACAACCTCGATAGTCAAAAGGTCTCGGTGGACTCACGACCTCTTCCACATGTTAACGCGCCATCTGTACACTCGACAAACAACCTCGGATGGGTCAAAAGGATCAATTCATTCTTCCAGGTTAACGCCATCGGCAGAAGAACAATCTCGATAGGTCAAAATCCTCCGGATCTTAACCTCTTCCATACGTTAACGCCATCGGTAACACACTGACAAACAACCTCGGATGGTCAAAATCACGATCTAATTTACCACTTCATTATTGCGGCACCGCCACTTAACAAACATCCCGGATAAGTAAATCCTCATTGTGGGCCACGCTGATTACTGCCGGCTGCGCCGCCAATTATCGCCGGTAATCTTTTGACACCATCTCGCCGCTATCTCGCTGATATCGACGCTGCTGCACCGGTTATTACTACTGCTGCTGCTAACTAACATTAACCATCAGTGGGTTAATCGGCTGATTATCATTACCGGTTATTTACCACTATCGCTGATATCGTTTGCTTACCACTATCTCGCTGGCTATCTCATGATTTATATTGCCGCTTCACTGTTGACTTTCGCTATTGCCGCTGACTACTCTGCGGTTACAACCATTATAATGGCTATCACCATCGCCGCAATCTTTCACGATCACTAATTATCTTCACCGGTCATCCCTATTGATTGCACGCCAGCCGCCACTGCTGACTACTGTTGCTGCCACCACGTTTGGCCCGACCATCGTCGATCTCCACCGGCCACCACCATTATCGCCGGTTATCATCGTTGACCATATCGAGGTCATCGCCGACCAATCGTCGGCCACCATCGTAACATCTTCGTCAACCCTCGTCTCGGTGTCGCCCAAACCCGCCGGAAAATCGAACCGAGCTCTGCCGGATGAACCACGCGGTCTTGATTGCTCAAACCAAACGCCGGTCTGGAAAATGAGCTCGAAACCATGAGTCTTGATCGCTTCCAAACCCGGCTGGTCCGACGAGGCCAACTGAGCTCGTCAGATGAACTACTGTCTCACTCCAAACCCGGTCCGACAAGACCAACGCCTTTCGAGGGAAAATCGAGTCTCAGATGAACTAGTCTTGGCCTCCGACCCACCTTCAAGAAGAAGGTGCCTTCTCCCCAGCCCTGGGATTTTATAGACCCTAAAGAGTAAAACAAACGTCCAAAACCCCAAAACCACCTAAATGCTCAAACCGTCAAACGCTAAAACGCCAACCGATGTTTTGCACCTACTGCATGGCCATTAACTGTTCACGCCTGGCTGCCCATTCTTCAAGCGACCCGCCGTTCATAGCGAAGGACCCTGGCCCAGGGTTATGCAGGACCAGACTGCCCGCCACTGGCGGCCTCCGCATGGCTCCGACCCGCCGACTGCTGTTTACCGGCTGGCCCCGTTCTGATTCTCACCATTTCCATGTGCTCAAGCCATGCTGCTTTCTCATGAATTGCTCACATGTCAGAAAACCGCTCCGAGCTTTTCCGCCTGTCGCCTATTTTGACTCATGAGCGCCGAGACCTTTCTTCTTTATAAAACTCGACCTGAATTTCTTGCCCTGCTCATGTAATCCAACCCAAACCTTGTGCAAATGTCCCGATGGGTCCATAACCTCAAATTTTGCGCCGCACATACCTACACATATTTGGTGCATCTCCTTCCAGTCATAATCTCTACATGAAGATCGTTCTCAAAATATGTGTAATGGACCTGATTTCGAAGAATTTATTTTGAAGTACTCACATATTTTTTTGATGATTGAGATAATATCATTCAAAAATAGAACGATATGACTCAAAATTCCTAATAAGCACGAATCTTGATGAAAGCAAGTCGATCGAAATTGAACCCGAGATCAAGCACTTAAAATATCATTGAAACTTTGGAACATCAATTAAATTCTTAAAAGCTCTCAAATATAGTGTTTATCAAAGGCCTCGACGAGCCCAACAAGCCAAAGATCTAATTCACTTCATTGAGCATTCAAATACACAAAATACATCATATGATCAAGGGAACCATCATGAGCCGTCCGATGGAGAGGAGTGGTCGATTTTGTGTAGATACCTCCAATCTATAAATAGCCTCATTCCTCATGAGGAGGGGGTGAAGGAGAAGGAGAGAGGAGAGGAGAGCTCTAAAGATCCTCCAAGACAATCACCACCGACCAAACCACCGCCACGCCACGCCATCGCCCGCCACCGATCTCGCCGCCGAATTTTGCCGGTCATCATCACCGACCACTATCGCCGTCATCCAACATCGCCATCAACATCGCCAACATCATCGCCAACATTATCTATTACTAAGAATCGTTGCCCATTTCTCATATACAATTTCACGTAATCCCCAGAGACGGGGAAGATCTTGTACTCAAAACATATACATAGTGGAAGTTTTTTATCTGCCAGTGATTTTTCCCTCTTTTGAGATTTTCCACGTGTACAGTTTTATTATCACTCTTTAATACTGTGTTGGATTTTACAATGAAGAAGGAATAATACTTTTACTCTACCATAATTGGTTTTCTAGCACGCAACAACCTCCATCTTTATTTTTTAAATTTATGACTTTTTAGTGAGAGAAAGTGGCAGAGAGTGGGAAGATTCGAGAGCAGGTGTGGCTGGGCTTCTTGGGTTGGGAAAGAAAAAGAGGACTGAAGCGGGTGTTGATGTGAGTAGAGCTAGATTGGGTGTGGAGCGAGGCGAGGAGTTTGGTGTGTAGGCTGGTTTGCTTGAGGTTGAACAAGGGGGGCTGCGATTGCATTCTAAAGAGGGAGAATGGATGTTGAGCTACAGGAGCAAGGGTGTCAAATAGAGGTCAGGCGAAGATGGGCCCTGCAGTTTCTTTTGCTCGGTTGCGGCATGCAACGAGAAGGGAGGAAGGGAACTGGGACGAGATTGTGTTTGCTGCAAGCATGGTTTGCCAGCGATAGGGAAAACGAATGTGGGATTTTTGAGTGAGGTCAAGCTTGCATGTGTGAAGAACAGGGAGACACAATGAGGAGAGGTGAAGGCAGTTGTGGTTGTTGGGTCGTGAGAGGAAGCGGAGTAGGAATTTCTAGATGGAGATGGGCGAGTATGTTGTGCAAGGTTCGATTATTGAAGATCAAGGAAGTAGAGGTGAGGCTAAGTATCTTATTATCATTATTATCTGCCATATGAAAACTGAGATCAGCGGGAAAAAAATCGAGAATTTGCTAGAATTTCAAATCTTGTGAACGTAATTGAATTAAATACACAACTTGATTAATTATTTATTATATACATGCATTAATTTCAAATTAATTCTACTAATATGAAGCCCAGCAATAAAATATAATTTAATATGCATCAATTCTAATTTAATTTGACTAATAATGTATACAAATATGATTTCAATTTTCGGAGCTTACACATAATAATAATTATATTAGATAAAAATATAATGCAGATTAACATTAGATTTAGCTCAACTTTAAAAAAATTTGATTTATACAAGCTTGGGATATTTTGATAGTTTTGATTGATCATGATTAAATCCAATTTGTTCATATATCAATCACAATTCAAAAATAAAATTAATTTGATTTAATTCAGATTTGCAGTTTTAATATCCTCATCGATTAAATATTTATGAGTTTGATATGTTAATTGATCGCACATGAGATAGGTGTTATCTTTAGGTAAATTCGATGTTTCAAACACAATGATGAAGTTTGTTTCACAATCAGAGATCATTTGAGCCACTTCAACTTCGATCAAGTTGTTTCAAGCCCGATTTTTGCGACGATGCGTCCGTGCCTCACTATTCGCACACTCAAATGAATTGATTGCGGAAGATCTCATTTGACAAATTTTGACATTTCAACACATCAATGCATTTTATTTCGCGAACGGATGACATTTAAATGATATTAAAGCCTTCAGACTCCGATATGCGTAAAATCAAAGCCGAACCTAGGCTTGTCTTCTTCATCAAGTAAATATTAGACGAACTGGTGATGTTTAAGAATCAATCGAGTTTAATAATTGATACATCCCGAAAATTAAGATCAAGACGAATCTGGCATTTTAAATGCTCGATCTAATCACCGATTTCAAAGAAACTTAAATCGACCGCCTCGAGACGAACATCACAACATCAGCATACCGATTCAGAATCGACTCGGATCAACTATCGAGAAAATGGATCCCGATCCGCCAAATGGTCACAAAACGACATATTTATAGATCGAGGCTCGTCAAGACGACTCAACGAATCCAAGATCACCCAATTCATCATTAAAGCACCCGATCATCAAAATACACCGTCGATCGGGGATACGCCGTTGGAGTAGGAGTTTTCCACGAATTCGGCCGCCACTCAAAAATCTATAAATAGATTCTCACCTTAGAGACCGAATTGATTTGAAGACTGAGAGCTCGAGAACCACCAAATCGATTTAATGATCTATCACCACCAAGTGCCACCACATGAATTCAAGATGAGTCGCTTAGAGATCGCCCGCGACTAGAAAGATGCAGCTCCTTTCTCGAAGATCAAGAGGTTGCTCCCGAAGATCGCCTCGCTTTTAAACTTCCTGTTGGAGTTGACCGATCAGATATTTTTCTACACTCAATATGTTCGCAAACACCTTCTTCTCAACTAACGGAGGATGCACGGTATAAAGTTCTAGATGGCGTGGTTTTTTTCCTTAACGGTTTTCCGTATAACTGTTCATATCCGTGTGTTGGATAATTTTTGACGACGAAGATCTCACATCTACCGGAATAAAATTCTCTAGCACGCAACAATAATCAATGTCCGCTAAGTAATGTTTCAAGCTCGATTTTTTTTTTAAACGTTTCGTTGGAGCTTCTTCTCAAAATTGATGAAAAATTCGATTTGGAAAGTTAATTTTAACTTCAATTATCAAAATTTGATCATAATTGTTGGAACCATCTAAAACAATTAAAATCGCACAAGTATTTATTATTTTTTGGACTTCAGTAAAATTAATAATACTTTTTTAAAAAATTTACTAATTAGTGTGTTACAATTATTATCTTTTTTGGTATCTTGACGCAGATAATTATAAGAACAATCCGATTTTAAATGAAAATTTAACACACATAACTGAATGCACTATAAAGAAACCTTAACAGACTTTTTTGAGTAGGCTGATTTTAGAGTAAAATAACAAGGGGGATTTACATACATATCACATAATTTATATATATATATATATAATAATTTAATCTTTAATATCACACAAAAAATATCATCATCACTTACTTTTTAAAAATAAAATATATTTTTTAAATATAAATAAATATCTAATTTTAAGCATTAGATATATAAATATATAAGAATTAAGTAGTATGTATATAAATCTTCCAAATATATATATATATATATATATTTACAAAGCAACTGGCAATAAAGAAAAGGACATTTCTTCCTAAAAGTATTTTCAAAATGCACTAGTTATTCTTAGCTGGTGGGAAGGCGTGGAACGACCGAAGTTCAATCCTCCGCGACGGCGCTATACCTAAAGTGGGGAAAGTAAGACACGCGGCGGGCGATATGAGTGATTAATCATATGATCCCCACCCACAAGATGAGATACACATATTGCAAAAAAAAAAAAAAACAAGCATCAAACAACACATTGTATTCTTGTATTTGTTTTGCAGGAGTACTTAGGATATATATATTAATGTGATTTAGAGAGCAGATGCAATTTCTTTGATTCACTATAATCCATCATATAAAATACTATGTTATTTAAATGTGAAAGATAATGTCGATGTGAAAAATAACACCAAATCAAACACATTTTTTTACAAAATAACATAACATTACATTAAAAAAAAATCAATTCAAATAGAACCTTAAATAGCTTACATTCATAAGCATTTTTGTTCCGTTCACAACACAATGACAAATAATAAAGTCACATGTAGACCCTATTATCACTGAATATTGAACATCTGCGATGCCTTTTGCAATCATGTAACACTCTCATGATGGACTACAAGCACTTAATTGATTATTAAGCATATATAAACTTGAAAACAAATGCCGCTTGAATTGGTGATTTGGAACTCTAAGACGAATAGAGATACTTGGCAATGTTTCCCCTAAGCTTCCCATCCACGCAAGGTGGTGGCCCGAGCAACTCGATTCACCCCCATTGTGAAGGCTCCCATCCTAAGATTGCAATCATGGGATCTACACATGTCCTTAATGTTCATGAAAGCAGTCCTCATGTATCTCTTGAGCTCAAAGTTCACCTTCTCTTCATCCCACATGAATCCTTGAATATTCTTCAAGAATCGATAAACCAAAAAACATAATTGGATTTCAGTTGTATTTATTACTTGACTGTGTATGAATTAATAATAACAAAGAATATATTTTGAAACACAGATTCATGTGAAAATTTGTAAATGAGTAAAAAATTACAGATAAAGTGGAGAGTACGCAGCTCATATGATATTTAAAGTCCTATTCACTACCAGGTATTCTTAAAATTTTATCATAATTTAATTTGCACCACTTGTGTCACATTATGAGCTTTATCGATACAAAACTTCAAAAAATTTGGATCACAAATACTAACAGTTTAAATATCATAGAAAGTTTCAGTTCCATTACCTGAACCCACTCGAAGTAGCTAACGGTCACACCACCTGCATTGGCATAGATATCAGGCAGTACGAGCACTCCATTCTTTGAGAATATCTACAAAAAGAATTTTGAAGCAATAAGATAAAAATTCCATCGATTTGCAGACAAAAGTGGGTATTTAAGAATTTTGATGTGTGATTTACCTCATCTGCCTCAGGGTCAGTAGGATGATTAGCGGCTTCAATTATATATTTGGCCTTTACAGCAGCAGCATTTTCCCTTTCAAAATAGTAAATTGATGGCACAGTTAGATTTCAAGTAATGTATAACTAGAAATCAAATCCGAGGCAAACCAAATCTTCTAGTATAATAAACAAGAAAAGAGAGAAATAGAGCACAAAATCTAAAGCAAAGGCTTGAACCAAAAAAAAGAAATTATATGTATGGAACCTGTTAAGGACTCCACCCAAGGCACAAGGAATGAGAACATCACATTCATGTACAAGTAACTCATTGTGATCCATGACATCAGCACCATTGAAATCCTTCAAAACTCCGCCAGCTGCTATGTGATTCTGTAAATCTTCAATATTTATGCCATTAGGATTTTTTATTGCTCCAGACACATCACTGATTGCAATCACCTTTCCACCATTCTCATGAATGAGTTTTGCAGCCCATGAGCCTACGTTACCAAACCCCTGAAAAAAAAAGAATGGAGAGACGAGAAGCTTTCAGTATTTTAACATGTGTTACAAGAGAAGCAAATGTGTTTATTTGACACCATTTCAAATACAATTAGGTGTCTATAGTGCAGATGATGCATGATAAGGGTAGGAGTTTGATACCGTTAAATTAGATAACATGAAAAAGAGCATGAAGGTGCTTCCAAACCAGGTATGCTGGTTTATGGGATTCAAAATGCAATTAAGAAGGTATAATTCTTGTGAATAAAATCAATCATTTTCTCAATGATTTCTCTTTCTGCATTTTAAATCATAAACGGTGTACGGTTGATTGGTTTAAAATAACTTATCAAATCATGTACAATTTCATGGTGAAACATGGACTTCAAAGAGATGATATAAGCATAACCAAGATCAAACTTACTACAATACTAGATTAGTGGCCAAGTGATCCCACATTAGCTCAATTTCCCTTCAAATAATCTCCAAGCGACCAAGTAAACCCCATGAATGTCTAAATTAGTTAAACCAAGGCCCCAACTGATCCAAGGCTGATCCAAAAGACTATAGGCAATGGTGACAAAACCACTACCATTCACATGTGGTAATCATTTACAATTTTGCAACCCAATCTTTTCTAGTTGGAGAGAAGAATGGGATTTTATAACTTCGTTTATATAGTATATCATTTTGACTAATCCAAACCCGTGATTTTTTTTTTTCTTTTTTGTAGTTTTTCCAGTTAAAAATTATAGTGTATCCATATTTTTCTCTATTACCTCTCTGTGTGTTAAATCTTTGTGCAAAATTAAAACATAACATATTTTACTCTACTACCAAGAATTTTCTAGCACATAATAATTCATCATTAGATTAGTAGAACCTTCATCCCTATGGCCAATTGTGGATATAGATGAATCTCATCAAATCATACAGATTCTCTTATATTTTTTTTTTGGGTGTCTTCCCTGAATGCTTTATTTAGTTTTCTCATTTTTTATTATTCAAGCATGTACTTTTTCAAAGAAACAACAGTCTGATGTTTCAACTCCCAATAGTTGCTCAAGTCAATCTAGGTCTAGACAAGTCAGTCAGACCAATCTAGAGGCAATGATGATGATTATATCACCACATAATTTATATAATTGTTAAATCAGAGAACGACTATAACCAAGCCATTCCTAGTCAAGACTGATAAATAGACTCTCAACTTAGTTATTAGAGAAAATATTTACAAGTAATGAGCTTTTGAGATAGTTCTATACAATCTTATAATGACACTCTTCAGTTTATCAGAGTGTCAATTGCAATCGACAATTGCAATTGCCTCCTACAATCCACCATTATCTTCTTTATTGTTCAATCCATTGTATTTGTCATTGTATTGCCCCTAGATTCGCCAAATATAGCTAAATTGTAAGCCATTATGGGCCAACTACAACTACCATTTTAACTTCCTCAGATGAAGTTATTTTCAAACCAACATCAACCATCTTCAAGTCTACAGTCATTACCATCAAATTTGTCACCATCATCGCCTTCGAGCCATTTGTAGTCACCACTCTCAAGACCATTGGTTACCCAAATTTTAATAGCATCGACATTTACATCTTAACAAAAGATGTTGGCAGAACCTTCAAGCGTGTCACGATCATTACTCCTAGATTTCTAGTAGCTGTCACCTTTGAGCTTGTCGATGTCACCACTTTTAGGTTAATCATAACTAATTTCTTTGAGTTGCAACTACCATTCTAGGGCTGCCATAACAGACAGCCAAGTTTTTCATGGTGACAACTTTTGGGCATATTGTAGCCAACCTACCTATTGCACTAGTAACTACATTAGATTTGCGCTACCATCGTCTTCAAGCTGCCATAATCATAACCTTTAGGCATGGGGCTTATGATTGGCATTACCTTAGAGCTTGCCATAAACACTGCACCATATGTATGTTTTGATTTTCACTACTTGGCTTATCACTATCACCATCTTTGAGCCTTCCATTATTACCACATTCAATATGTTAGCTCTAGATTTTCCTATAAGTCTTTGTGGCCTCTACATTTCAGTTAGTTAAAACCGCTACTATTAGGTCCATCGAAGCTTCCACACTTGGGCTTCTCACTCCCATCACCTTCAAGCTTGCTACGCATATCTTCTCATGGCTTGCTGTAAGCACGACTCTCAGGTTTGACACAACTACACTTTCAAGCCTCCCAATATCATCACCACCGACCTCCAGGCTTGCTAGACTCAGCACCATCGGGCATGTCATGGATATCACCTTTAAGCCTGTCACATTTAATTGTTATTATGTCTATCTCTACTACCACTCACAAGTTTGATGCCTTTGTCAAGCATTGTTGTCATCTTAAGGGTATGCACACCCATTACCACCAAACTTCCAATATCAACACCAATGCACATCAATCATTGTGTTAACACTAACTAATAATAACAGCCAGCACCAAACGCCACCATTATTAACATTCTAAATTTAATTTCCTTTAAGGCATCATTATACCAACATCCCTTCACTATTCAAAGGGGATTTTAATACTTTTATTCAATTTTATTGATGTTGCAAATTTATCGTCTGGTCTGAAACCCATAATTTTTCTTCCAAGATATTCCACTTAAAAAATCTATTTTGCTTTATTACAAGTATTTAGTAATCAAGATATTCCACTTAACTTTCCCAGTTCATGGGAATGCTTCTGCACCGTAAATAATAGCTTTTGTTCAAGCAAATAAATGTCAGTATCTGATGAAGAATTATAATATGGAGGTATTTAAGAAATTTTAAAAAAATTAAAAATAGAATTCACCTGTATCACAAAAGTCAATCCTTTGATGGATTTCCCATTTTCAGCCAATAAAGCCTCGGTCGCAAAAACAACCCCGCGTCCAGTGGCAGCTTCCCTGCCTAATGAACCACCAAGATCCTGCACATAAGAATAATTAGTTTAAAGCTAACGCAATTAAGATTCATTACATAAAAAGATAATCACACAAATCAAACACTTACTATTGGCTTTCCTGTGACAACAGCTGGGGAGTGGCCATGAAATTTGGAATACTCATCCAATATCCACGCCATAGTCTAAAATATAGAATGCCACAAGTTAGAGGAAGCAAAAATAAATAAATAAAAATAAACGTCAGGCTTAGATTCAGTTTAATTATTTTATTTTATTTTAAAAATAGTTGAATAAAAAATGTTTGGCAATCATGCTTTTAACTTTTCATTTCTTTTTTTTTTTTTGTAAATGAAGTGATTTATTACTTGAAATTATGAAATGATCTATATGAGTGTTTTCACTTGTTTTGAAAGCAAGCATAAGTGATTGTTTAAATTAATTAAATTAATTTGGCCTAATGGAGAGTAATTAAGCTAATTACATATTAATAAGACTAATGAGTGTCAATTTATATTAGAGTAAGATAACTAAGGTTTTATAACTTTTGATTTTCATCATTATAAATTAGATAGTTAACTTATTTTAGTTATTTTATGTAATCCTTATTAAATTAACTTCCCAAATTAATAAGCGATTAATTAATTGTTTCTCCTAAATAAGAACTAATTAAGATCTTAATGAAAATTATTTATATTTTATTATAACTTAATTATGATAAATATGATTGAAATAAGAAAATTCATTAATAATCACATGAATTGATAATTAATTATTTATCTAAATTAATAAGACACTAATTATGGTCTTAATTATAATCAATAAAGTTTTCTTAGGCAATTTGGCATGGTATAATTATTAATCAATTAAGCATCTGAAATTATAACTAACTACTTATTGCACCTTAAATAGGAATTAGTTATGATTTTAATCAAGATCATTAAGATTCAAATATTAACTAAACTTATTTTTACAACAAATTGTATTAATTAATTAGAATGTTGACTAACCTAAGAAGATAATAATTAATTGTTGATTATGATGGCAACTTAGATAAGTAAGGACAATTAGTGCTAAGTTGGAATTAATTATAAATTAAATATGAAATTATGCTAATTAAATATAAATTACTTCTGTTTTCCTACTCTACTTCCAAACATAATCTATTTACCGTTTTCAAAGCATACTTTTGTTTTAAATGAACATAAAAACAAAACATAAACAAAATAAAACAAAAAAAACAGAATGGAAGTAAACCAGATCCAAAATAAAATGACCTACCTAATTAGATGTCATTACACAAAACAAACTACAGAACCGATATACAAATTTATTTATTTGTGGTAAATCAATAAGGAATATAGAGACCTGTGCATTAGTTCCCATATCAGGAGCTGGAACATCAGCGTGAGATCCGATGAGATCATGAATTTTTTGAGTAAAGACACGGGTGAGGCGTTCCAGTTCACTCTTGGTTAAATCAGCAGGATTGCAACCAATCCCACCCTTTGCTCCACCATATGGTATATCTGCAACGGCTGTTTTCCATGTCATAAGTTGAGCAAGAGCATTTACCTCATCTGGATCAACCTAATAAAAATAAATATAAAAATTTGAAGCCAATCAGTAGATTAAATAAATCAATTAAAACAGTAATAATAGGCTGAAAAAAAAAACAAGCTATGTTCAGACTTCAGAACAACAATGAACAAAAACATCAATAGCATGGCAATAAGAAGCTGAAGAAGTAGTTCAAACTTTAAAAAAGTAACATAACAAATTTTCTAGAAATGATATCATCGAGTTGGTGGCGGTATTTATCTAAAATGACGAGTTGTATTTACTGTTAATATCCTTTTAGATAATTTGGTCCTGTTAAGAGCAGCATCTGAATGAATATACACAATATGCTCATAATAACCTAACAAAAAATTTGTCTTTTTAGGAAGAAAGGGTCATGTAAAACTAGGGAAAATTTCTTCGAACACGCACATATCGACAGCTAATAGTACTCTCCATAGATAGCTTCTAAAATCTCGGTTTAAAATATTCAGCCAATAAGGATATATGCTTTAAGTTTGGTTTGTAAAGCTTAAAGTCCTCTTCCATGACAAAGAACATGAATAGGGATATACAATAAAAGCACAACTGTGTTTTTAAATTATATATATATATATATATATATATATATATATATATATATTGTATATGAGAGGGGTTTGCTCTATGGACCAACACCACTTCAAATCTCATGTAGTTTGATCCAATTGCCCCTCTCCTTGCTATGGGAACTCAGGTGGAAGCTTGAGTGTGCTCGGATTGATCCTTAGAGGAAGTGTGCAAGAGGAATTAGAGTGCTTTTCAATGTGGAGAAAGTTAGAAGTTCAAATGAGCTCCCTTATTTTCTAATGGAGAATACCGAGAAATTTCAAATTCAAATCCCTCTAAGATTGCTTAGGATGGCTCTCTGATATTTCCTAACTCTCTCCAGGGCTTGATCGAATTGAGGAATAATGGTTTTTGAATTGAATTTTATATATATATATATCCATTGAACACCCCATAATCGCTATTTCCAACTATGCTTAATTCGAACCGTCCAAAACATATAATAAGACAAAGGGGCATTTATATACATAACATACGATTCTTATATGTTTACATATCTAATATTTAAATTTTCATATGTATATAGCATGCAAATTTTTAATATAACGTCAAAAATAACATCATAATTATTTTCTTAAAGTAAAATTCACTTTTTTATGAAAAAAATGTTTTTTTTAAATATTAAATTTTAAGTATTAGATATATAAATGCATATATGTGAATTTCTTTAGGACAAATTGCTATCACCTCACATATGTCCTTATTCAATAAACAGTAAAAACGATTTGAAGAAAAGGCATTATTAATCAAAATAAAAGAGATCTGCTCATCGCACCGAATCGGCCAAAAAGCCCTAGTAACATAATCCCGGACATTTCAATCGAAATTTAATCCACATCCCGCAAGAAAAAAAATATAGCGAATACTAGAAGAAACTAGAAGAAAAACGTTTATTTTATTCACCTCAGGATGGTATCGAATCCCGCCCTTCATCGGGCCACGGGCATTATCGTGCTGAACCCTAAACCCTACAAACGAAGCTAAAGAGCCATCGTCTTTTGGAATCGTACACTCCACCTACAGAATCGCTCAAGAAAAGAAATATTCAGTAATCTCAGTAATAAAAAAAAATGGAATTCAGAACATATCGAATTCATATATAAGAAATGTATGGGATTGCTTCCCTACTTTGATCTCCCGAAAAGGAATCAAAAGACTCTTCTCGAGCTTGGCGTCGAGACCAAGGATTCGCGCCGCCTGGCGAAAGTTTCGGCTCGTCGCAACCAAAGAGTTCATCTTTGTAGACTTTAGAGAGATTAAAAACGGAAAATTCAGTAGAAAGAGACGAAGCGGGGAAATAGATTGGAAATGAAGAAGAAATAAACCAAATATTTATAGGAATCGTGGAGGATTATCTCGCGGAAATTACCATGTTGACCACTAGCAAGGAGCTTACTTTTTTTTTTTTTTTTTTTGACTGCTGAAACTCGTTCTACTAAGGAACATAATATCAAAATTTTTGATAAATTATATATATATTATTTATTTTAAAGTATGTTTAATAATTTTAAATTATTTTAATTTATTTTTAATGATAATATTTAAATTTTAAAATATTTTAATTTAAATTCTTACCTCATTATGAGTCACTTTTAAATTCAATGTATCAGACAGAAATCCTTTTAATTCTATATAATTGTGCAGATTTTACTCGTGCAGGTGGAACTCGGACGGTTTCATTTTGGACAAAATGCCAGAACCGTTGGCATACAAGTGTATTCATTTTGCACTGTTCTTTTTTTTTTACATATAGCACATAATTTTTATATATTTATAAATTTAATATCTAAATTTTAATATTTACAAATATATCATCTTTCTTATATTAAAAAGATATATTTCATTTAAAAAATTAATAAAAGTACTTTTTTATGTAAAATTAATAATTTGAATGTTTTACACGTATTTGCACTGTTCTTTTTTTTTTTCCTATTATTTTCACGATTAAAACAGCAGATGAGTCCTACCGTCCATTTTATATTTTATCATATTTTTACACCCAACGATTATACATTGTTTATATTATATTTTATTATATTAATATATCATTAATAATACCTCTTCTATGTTGGTATAGTTTAGCCGCGTGGAATTAAAATGAGTCTAATTAAGTCGCATGGAACCTAACCTTAGTTAAGGCTAATTGGAAAAATCTCATATAATCAAAATTAGCGACGTGGATCATGAAGCAACCTCAAATAAAATAAAATAAAATAAAAATTGATCATCACATTTTAAACATGATTATCAAAGCTTCATTTTAAACATATTTATAATTAAAATAAATATTTTAAAGAGATAAAGCTAATAATACTTGTTGCGTCTTAACCTTAGAAGAAAGTTTAAACTTCTTTGGAGAATCAGCCTTTAAAGAAGCCAATAAAACTCAAATTTACGTGGAAAATCTCAAAAGAGGGAAAAAAAACGGCTTTAAGAGCTTCATTATGTATACATTTAGTCAGATCTTCCGAGGATTATAATTGTATAAAATGGACAACGATTCTTAATAGACATATTGGACGATGTTGGCGATGGCGAAGCGATAGTGGTCGGTGATGATGGCGATGGTTGGACGATGGCGATGTGATGGCGGTGATGGCGGTGGCGCGGTGGTTGATGCGTCAGTGGCGGCCTGGTGCTGGAGGATCTTTAGAGCTCTCTCCTCTCTCTTTCCCCTCTCCTTCACTTGGCCTCCCCATATGAGGAATGAGGCGCTATTTATAAATCGGAGGTGTCTCGTAAATACATGCAAAATCAACCACTCCTCCTCTCTGACTCATGATGATTCCCTTGATCATATGATGTATGTATTTGAATGCCCAAATGAAGTCAAAATTGTAAGATCTTTGGCTTGTTGGAACCATCGAGGCGCCGATTTATTATAAACATTCTATATTTGAGAGCTTTTAAGAATTTAACTGATGTCTCAAAGTTTCCAATGATATTTTAAGTGCTCGATGTCGACCAGTTTCAATTTCGATTAGCTTGCTGGCATCAAGATTCTGTGCTTATTAGAGGAATTTTAGGGGACATATCAGTTCTATTTTGGATGATATTATCTCAATCATCAAAAAAATATATGTGCCAAGTACTTCAAAATAGTAAATTCTTCAACGAAATCTGCAGGTTCATTAACCACATATTTTGAGAGAACAAATCTTCATGTAAGCACAAGATTGGCCCGTCAGGTCATGAAATGAGCGCAGCGAATCGCCGTGATTCTCTGATCATGGCCGGAGAAAGAGGTCCGGCTGCAGCGGGTCAGCGCCCGCGAACGTCGGCCGCATGGCGAAGCGATCTGAGCGGCGGGCAGTCTGTGACACATGGGCCGTGATCTGCGCGGCATGAGGCGGTTGGCGCCCGTGGGCGCGGATTCGGCGAACCACCGACGCTTTTTGTGGTTTAGCGGTTTTGGCGATTTTTATGATTTTACCCTTTTGCCCTAAGAGGTCTATAAAACCCCAGAGCTAAGGGAGAAGGCACCTCTCTCCTTGAGAGAAGGTCGTTGAGGCTATCAAGACCCGTAGTTCATGGCGCTCGATTTTCCCGAAGAGGCGTTGGCCGCCTTCGGACCGATCGAGTTTGGAGGCGATCAAGACCGTGTCCATATGTGGTTTTCCCTCGAAAGAGGCATTGCCGCCTCGGACCGGCCGGGTTTGGAGGCGATCAAGACCCAGTTCATCTGGCGAGTCGGTTTTCCCTAAGAAGCGTTGGATCCGGACCGGCCGGGTTTGAAGCGATCAAGAGCAGTTCATCTGGCTCCGTTTTCCCTCGAAAGAAGCGTTGGCGCACCTTGCGGCCCAGGTTGAGGCGATCACCGGAGATGAGGGTTGATGAAGATGCTCGACGACATTGGTCGGCGACGGTGACTTGCGATGGTAGTCGGCGAGGATAACCAGCGACAATAGTATGGCGGTGGCCGGCACGGTGGTTAACCGATTAGGGGTGACCAGCGGCAATAGCGGCAATAGTCGGCAATTAGTGGCCAACGTCGGTAATCGGCGGGGATGACCGGCGATGATGATGGTACCGGTGAAATGCCGTGATGGTGTGGCGGCGGCAGTAAATGGCAGCGGTACCAGCAGCAGTAATCAGCAGCTGACACCGGCAATAGCGTGGCCAGCTGACTCCGGCAGTAGTCAGCTGGCGTTGAACCGGCCAGTTATATGGTAGCGAGTGGTCAGCGCGCAATGCGGCAATGGCAGCATGCGACCGCCGGCGTCAGCAGCCGGGATAATACCGGCCGATGTGGTAGCCGGTGAAGATTCCAACGATGGGCGATAATACAGCAGTAATCAGCAGCGGTAATCAGTGATGGTTCATAAGCGAGGTGGCAGCGGCGTAGCCAGCGTCAGCATCGGGCGTCAGTAATAGCGAGATAACCAGCGATGATGGTGGTAGCCGTGAAGATTACCAGCGATGGTGGCTAACCGGCGGCGGCAATCAGCAGCGGTGGCGCCGGCCAATAATCAGCAGCGGTGCGCAACTGGATTGCGGCGATCAGCGCAGTTATTGAGTAGAAATTAATCAGCAGCAACCAATAGCAGCAATGTCAGCAATTGCAGACATCAATCAGAGGATAACCGGCAGCGATAGTGGTAACCGCGGAGATGCCGGCGATGTCGGCGATAATAACGCAGTAAATGGCAGCAGTGACCAATCTGATGGTTAGCGGCAAAGCGAATGTCAGCGGCCAATAACTAGCAATGACCAGCGACAATGCGTGGATCGAGGATAGCCGGCGCGGTACCGGCGAAAGTTCGCCGGCGATAATGGCCGATGGCGGCAACGGTGGTCAACGCGACCACAGCCAGTTAGTGGCGACCGAAGTGTCAGCAGCCAGCAACGGCTGGTCGATGCGAGCGTCAGTAGTGCGATAATGATATGGTAACCGGCGGCAGTTATTGCGGCGATGGGTATCGCAGCAAACCCATGGTAATCGGCTGCGCGTCAGTCGGCGAGATGACGGCGATGGTAATTACCGAAGATCGCATAGTGCGGTGGCAAACTACTGGTTGGCGGCCGGGTGGTAGCGCGCGAACGGTAGTCGGCGATCTTTGACTATCCAGGTTGTTGTCGAGTGACTCACGATAACGCTCTGTGGGAAGAGGTTGAATTAAATCGCAAGATTTTGACCCATCCGATATTGTTTATGAGTGTGACTGACGCTGTGGAAGAGGTTGAATTAAATGGAGATTTTGACCCATCCGAGGTTGTTTGTCGAGTGTTATCCGATGGCGTTAACCTAATGGAAGAGGTTGAATTGAATCGGCGAGATTTTAACCCATCCGAGGTTGTTTGAGTGTTGCGATGCGTTAACCAAAAGAGGCCATGAGAAGTCCACCGCGACCTTTTGACTATCCAAGTTTGTTTGTTTGTTACGATGGCGTATATGGAAGAGGTCGGGAAGTCCACCGCGACCTTTGACCTATCTGGGTTGTTTGTCGGGTGTTGCAGGACGCGTTAACCTGTGGAAGAGGTTGAATTGAATCCATTGAGAATTTTGACCTATCCGGGTTGTTTGTCGAAGTCTTTGCTCGATGGCGTGTGGAAGAGGTTGAATTGAATCCGGCGGATTTTGACCTATCCGAGGTTGTTTGTAGTCTTTGCCGATGGCTTAACTGTATGGAAGAGGTCATTGAATCCGAATTTTGACCTATCAAGGTTGTTTGTCGGTGTTACCCAGATGGCGTTATGGAAGAGGTGAGGAAGTCCACGACCTTTTGACCTATCTAAGTTGTTTATCGAGTCTTTGCTCGATGGCGTTAACTGTGTGGAAGAGGTCATGGAAGTCCACCAGGACCTTTTGACCCATCCTGGTTGTTTGTCGAGTCTTTGCTCGATGGCGTTAACCTATGGAAGGTGTAGGAAGTCCACCAAGGACCTTTTGACCCATCCTAGGTTGTTTGTCAGAGTCTTTGCTCGATGACGTTAACCTGTGTGGAAGAGGTCGTAGGAAGTCCACCAAGGACCTTTTGACCCATCCTAGGTTGTTTGTCAGAGTCTTTACTCGATGACGTTAACATGTATGGAAGAGGTCGATTAAAACATCCATTTATGGTTTGCCAAAGTTGCTCCTTAACCTTTATTTTTCCATGAGTATGATTGGAAAATCATAGTTTGCAAAGCTATATCTCTTCTCAATGTTGAAATATCCTCCAACTTTAACTTGTTTCTTGGGATGATAATCAATTAGATGCCTAACATGGGCATCTTAAGATTGCCCCAGTTTAGATAAAATTTGAAGGAACAAAGTTTGATGAATCTTCATTCTTCGCTTGTGCTCTTTAAAAGCTTGAAATGCTCCACCTCGATGATGGTTTTGATCTTGTTGGGAAACTTGGTCATACAAGATGAAATAATGGGAATCAATTTCCACGGCAACATGCGTCGAAAATCAATCATGCGATAGAGTAAAAGTTTACGCGCAGCATCTTTGGGGAGTCACGATATTTAAAGCGAACAATAAAACTCGAATTTTACGTGAAAAATCTCAAAAAAAAAACCGCAGGTAAAAAAACTTCCATGTATCTGGTCTGAAGATCTTCCGTCTGGATTACATGTATATGAAATGGACAACAGTAATAGACAATGTTGATGGCGATGTTGATGACGATGTGTTGACGATGTTGTGGCCGATGACCGACGATAGTGGTCGGTGATGACCGGCAATGAATGGTCGACGACGAGATCGGCGGTGGCGGTGATGGCGGCGGTGGCGGCGCGTTGGAGTAGTGGTGTACGATTGTGCTTGGAGGATTTTAGAGCTCTCTCCTCTCTCTTGCTTGCCCCCCCTTCACTTGGCCTCCCCTCATGAGAATGATGATTTATAGATTGGAGGGTGGCGTCTGTAAATACATGCAAAATCAACCACTCTCTCTGGACGACTCATGATGATTCCCTTGATCATATGATATATTTTGTGTATTTGAATGCTCAAATGAAATTGTAAGATCTTTAGCTTGTTGGAACCCTCGAGACGCTCGATTTTATAAACATTCCATATTTGAGAGCTTTTAGGAATTTAACCGATGTCTCAAAGTTTTAATGATATTTTAAGTGCTTGATCTCGACCAGTTTCAATTTCTGATTAGCTTGCTTTCGGCATCAAGATTCGTGCTTCGACTAGAGGAATTTTCAGGGACATATCAATACTGAGAATAACTCTATCTAAAATTAAATGGATCTAAATTAGATACTTGGAGGAATAGTTGAAATTTTTGTAGGACTATTTGAGGGATGAAAAATTCATTATTGTTTGTAATCTTATAATTGAATCGAATATCTCAATGAGATAGACCTAACAAATAAAATATTACTTATTTATAATTTCATTAAAATATTAAGATTATCTCAAAAATATTATATAAATAAAAGAATCAATATAGACTCTTTGATATAATGTTCTAATTTCTGATCAAAATGATTAGCATATTTTTATAGAAATTTATAAATATACATTTTTTTACGCTTTTGAGAATGTTTGAATAAGGCAATGAGAAGGATTTCAAAGAAAATAATTTAAAACTTTACCCCACCAACACTTAAAGCTCGACAACATCAACAATGTCAATGTCTACCATCACCACTATGACTAATATTTACTAACTCTATTAAGGCTAATTTTAATTATCAACACAAAACATTGATGCTTATCATTACCCTCAATATGATGTTTGTCATCACTAATAATACATATATTCACCCTTAATAATAATATTAATACTTATCTCCAATAACCGCATAAATGCCCTTATTGCCAACAAAGTTGATGATTGTCATGGCCACTAAGTTCACTTCTAATGCTAATATCAAAATTGATGCCCATTGAAACTAATGAGGCAACAACCTATCATCATTGCCAAGTCTAATAATTACTTCCATCACTAAAACTAACACTTATCATTGACATTAATATCAATATTTATCGTTGCAAATAAAATAATTGTTTGTAAATTGACTCCAATGTTGATGCTTGTCATAACATCAATATTGTTATTAAGTGTCAACACCAAAATTGACAATTTTCTTTACAAATAAGGTTGATTCTCATTGTCTCCATAATAGTTAGTGCTAGCTGTCAATATTAAGTCTGACTCTTATTATCAATACACATATTGATGCATACACTTGACATTAATTTTGACAACTGACATAAACACCAATGCTAATTCCAACACTATTACTTATTATTGTCACTAAGGCAAATGCCAATCATCTCTGTGAATGTTAATGTTTTCCTTCTTAGATATTGATCTCTCTCATATATAAAGAATTATTGATTATTTCGACAATGATCTCTTAATAATAACTCTATTGCCATAAGGTCCACTTATTTCATCAAGAAAATTATTTTTCATAATTCATAACAACTTCATTAAGTCAATATCTTCTCCATTAAAAAAAAATTACTTCAAAACCTCACATATATTCATGAACACACAAAGGAATGCTTTTACTAATATAAAGATAATTACAAAATTATGATATTTGCACTCAAAAATCCCCACTTATTTTATCTAAATAGAATTTTACTACACTAGTTTTCCATTTTTTTATCAAATTTTTTATAGCATCATACATTTAACTTTCTTTTTTAATCAATGAAAGTTGGGTATTGCTCTCAATATTCCAAAAAAATTGCAAAAGAAACAAGTTTTTTGTATTCTAATAATATATGAAAAGTTGGGTGTCTTGTGCAAGTTAACCTTCTTTCTCTATTAGGGCAAAAAGCAAGATATTATGACAGAGTTTAAATTTTTAGGACAATTTAATGAGTTGTGTGCAAAGGTATCGCAAACAAGATATATTTTTGATGTTCATTCATAAATTATGTGTCTTGAATTTCTTGTTCATCAAGATTCAAAGTAATATAATCTGGAAGGGGAAAATATGTATAAATTTTAGTATTAGATTAAAGAAAAGTGAAACTAAATTTAAAAACTCTAAAAAAATGAATAGTTAGAGGAGGGGCAATATCACTAATAATCTTTATGATTTTAATATCATTGTAGAATCAAGGGGAACTTTTTAGAGGTTGATCTAAATAAAAATTTTCTTAATATTCCATTTACCATGCTTAAAACCTTGCATCCACTTTTTAAAGATAAATGGTTATCCATAGATGAACCAAGCCTCCATTATGTGCTAGATAAAGTTGTCCACATAATTTAAAAAAACAACAAGAAATATTTATTATGAATGATATGCCGAAAATACATTTTAACTTTTAGAGATTTCAACCAACTTGAAGAAGATTATCATAATAAGGATGCAACTAATTGCATGCCCAATGAGAGCTTGGTTCCAGCTCTAGTTGCACCAATCACCTCCTCTTAAGAGAAACTAATCATTTGCACTATGGACATATGAGAAGAAAAAAATTGCAATTTATGGAACTTGACATATAAGCAAACTCTTCGAAATCATTTAGGATATGCTAAAGGAGAGGTTTAAAAAAGTTGGGGCCCATGAGAGAAAAAATGGATGTAAGAGGAAGAAAAGAAATCAAATATTAGTTACGAACCTTTGAGAAGTGAAACCAACCGAAGCTAATAGGAAGACATATTAAAGAAAGACTTAGCATGAATACTCTATACAAAAAGGCAATAGAGAATGCTAACTCAATGCAACGAAAAGGACAAGAAGAAAAAATCTTAGCAAAGTGCATCCAAGAGTCTCGAACTCGTATAGTATAAGTTACTATTTATTTTGACGTCATAATTTTATGAGCCGATGACACTAATATAGAGTTATCATGATAAGTAAAAGGATATCTTGAAATAAAAAGTTAATTAAATTTAGAAAAATAATACAAGTGAGACACATTAAATCAAATACTAATAGCTGAATGAGAAATTTATTTCAGCTGAAAAATGATCATCTTTTGTATGATCCCAAACAAAAATATTTTTTTTTTTTTAACTCCACCTTTGCAACATAATTTTTTAGTTCTACTTTGAGAAAATTAACAGTGATGGGATTGGGCCAATGCGCAAAATGACCCGCCCGGTATCAATGGTCCGGTTGTCCAGCGGGCAACCTATAGTTGACTTTGCTTTAATATCGCAAATGACGCGCTTAAGGCGCCGGGTGGCAGCAACCTGCCTAGACGATGGCACGTGCCGATGTCTAATTTTTTTTTTTAAGGGTATTCATCCAATATCTCACATCTTATAGGAATATCATTATTAATTAACGATTCTCACATTTATCTCACATAATTTCATAATTTTAATGGCCTCGGAGAGAAATCGAATCTGATCAGATTCCATCTTCTAAGAAAGAGACGATGAGGTCTGCGTTTCAAATGTAAAAGGGATAAGCACCGTTGAATCTCCGCATCACGGCTGACAGAATTCCTAAGTTTATTATCAGAAAAAATAATAAGTTCTATAGCGACTAAAAGATATATCGTTGGGTATATTTTTAAATTTTTTTTATTCAGTAGAAGTTTAAATCAAGTTGACTTGTATTAATCTTAGCATACATCTTATTTATCTAACGGCGAAGCTATTATTTGTTTAAATAATAACGCACAAAATATTTTGCAAGAATAAAAATTAAATATTTATTATGAGAATTACTAAATATAAGAGATATAGTGAAACAATAAAATGTTATTTATTTAAGATCACAAGTTAATCATATTTTTTTAAATTTATTGTACATCATTATAAAATAAATAAATAAATATATATATATATAATATAAATAAATATTAAAATTTTAAAGAGAACACTTGTGTCTACATGCCCTGACCGCGTTAAAGTCACCCATATATTTATCAACATTTTATACAGCAAAGTTATCAAATATTTTGTTTATTTATTTATTTTTTATTTGTTAATTTAACTTTTTATTCTTAACAAATTTATATAAAAATTATAAACTATTGATATGACACTTAAAATACTACTAGTCGAAGCACGAATCTTGATGCTAAAAATAAGTGATCGAAGTTGAACCGGTAGATCAAGACTTAAAATATCTTAAAGTGATGTCGGTTAAATCCTAAATAACTCTCAAACATGAAGTGTTTATAGTCAAATTGAGCGTCTCGACGAGCCGGATCTAACGAGTCTAAGATCTCATAATTCTGACTTCATTTGAGCATTCAAATACACAAAATACATCATATGATCAAGGGAATCATCATGAGCCGTCCGATAGAGAGGAGTGGTTCCGATTTTGCATGTATTTACGCTACTCATATAAATAGTCATCATTCATATGAGGGGAGGCAACAAGAAAGGAGAGCTCTAGCGAAAATCCTCCATCACATGACGTGCGCCGTTGTCACCGTTGATCTTTATCGTCGTCAATCTCCGTCGGTCCATCATGATGACCTTCATCGTGGTCGTTGTTCCATTAACCATCATTTCTACTACTAGCATTATTACAACCTGACAGATATAGGTGTTGTTGTGTTTTGGGATTCTCATTGTCAACCTTCTCTATTATGTAATCCCGTTATCGGAAAAAAACTCCAATAAATATATAATGGAAACTTTTTTTTTTCTTGAAATTTGGATTTTTTTTCCTTTTCAGATTTTCCACGTTAAAATTTCTGAGTTTTCTTGTTTCTTTAAATCTTGCTGTGTGTGTGGATTTATGAAAATAAAAGAACTTTTACTCTATCGCTAATTGATTTTCAGACGTAACACCTATATTCTTGAATATAAACATGGAGATTTTTTGGCATATTTTATAATCAAAAGTCAAATTTATTAAAATAAAAAAATATTTTATTTTAACTATATTTTTTAAAAATCTATTAATATCACTCTTTTAAAAATAATATTAAAAAATTTAATAGTTCCAAAAAAAATAAGATTTCAACTTTTTTTTTAAAATAAGAAAAGCATAAATTTAAAATTTCTGTACAATTATATATATATAAAATATATATATATATATATATATATATATATATATATATATATATATATATATATATATATATATATATATAATATTCCAGATTCTTTATTAACAGCTTTTGTTGTCAACTAGCATTTGCATCTACAGCATATTGTTATTACCTGAGAACTAGTCTGACAAAAAAAAAATGATAGTAGAAATATTTATTTTTAGATGAGAAATATCTTGATCTTGCAAGACATCTTAGTCTATTAATTAAAATTTTAACTATTAATCAAGAGATTTTAAATTTAAATTCTTGTATATATATGTGTATGAGTTTGTAATTAAATTCATTTAAATGTTCCAAAAAAAATATCTTGATTGCCCAAAATATAATTTATTTTCTCTCATAATTTGACCTCCATCATTAAGTGTGGCCATATGACCATACACGTCTAACTCAAGAATAAACAATGGCTAATCTAGAAGTTAGTTACTATTATTTTAATTATATTAGATGCAACTTGTCAAATTATAAACAAGAAAAAGCTATCTCATAATAATTTATTTTTCTCAACTTCACATAATAAAAGGAATACCATCTCATTCATGTATCTCTCCAGAAATTGCCTCACATTCATTGATAACAACCTAATTATATGTATAGAGTGGCTTATTAATCTATTCGTGGAGTATAGAATATAATTGTTTCTTTTTTCCATTACAACTTTGACATTTTATACTTGTTTGTTTGAACTCTAATAATTATCAATTAAGTCTAATCAGGTAGTTTGATAAGTATTAGCATTAAAAGTTTTGACACAGTAAACTAATTAAACTTATTACATTAAAAAACTTTAAATAAGCAATTTACTTGTAAAACTGTTTGATCAAGCTCAAAGAAAATTTGATCAGAGCTTAATCTATTTGATGTCTTAAACATACTTTATTAATTAAAAGTAATTAGGTATAATGATTATCTAGATTTAAAGCGAATAAACATACTTCTTGAACAATAACTTTCTTGGCTTTATGCAGATCAACATTATTTATTTATAACTTTAATGAATATCATTTGATATAATCAAAATGCCAATTGAAAATTTTCTCATAATCTTATAATCCTATTAGTCCACGGTTAAAGTATTTTGGAACATGCATGCCTTTGCTACTGTTGATAAGCATATAGACCAAAAACAATGCAAAATAAAATTTGAAGAGAACAAGGAATGGTAAGGATAAACATAATTTTATTTGCATCACGTAGCCTTCATCCCCATCCTTCTAACTCAGCTTACACGCAGCTTTTTACCTTTCTCCTTGCAAAATTTGCCTCAATTCATGAAGGTGCCAAGAACTATATTATATTCATGATCTTGATTATTTGCTCCAATGCATATATTCAAACTTAATAATTTTCAACGCTGCATAAATTTCCACGAAAAAAAAAAAAATCTTAAATGACTTTCTTACAAAATTTTTATGAACATTATTATTGGCCCTATAAAAATCTTAAAAGACTCTCTCTCTCTCTCTCTCTCTTATATATATATATATATATATATATATATATATATATATATATATATATATATATATATATATATATATATATATATATATATATATATATACGGTCTCTTTTAATTAATTAATCTACAACAAATTAATTGTTTTTTTAACTCCGCCTTACAAGAAAAATTATGAACTCAGGCTCGAAATACTACTTTTATTTAAACTTAAAACAATCCGTCCGGGAGCAAGGAAGCCAAAAAGGTCAACTCTCATCTCATAGTTCTAGTGCTCCCGAGGCGCATTTTAGCGCTATCGCTTGTATGGCGGGGTCAAGTCGCCGCGTCGATGATGTCGCGGCGATCACAGCCAAAACTTCTTTGGCCGCTGCGATTGTCAAAAGAGATAAGCGCGGTTGATTCTCCGCATCGCAGCTGACGTAGCAGATCACTTTCTCAGATGATTAAAAAAAAATGTAAATAAAATAATATAATACTCCGTGCAGTACAATAGAAACTCAGTCTATTTAATATTAAGAAAAATTGCTTCACGTTTTCAGATAATAAGAAAATGAAGAAAAGATAATATAAATCCGAGAATTTAATAAAAATTTCCTCAATTTAATATCAAGAGAAATTGCTTATTGTTCTTAATATATTTGTTAACATATATAATATTATATTATAATTGTTATATTTTTATAATAAAAAATAAATAAATATTGACAATGATGATGAAGTTAAAGGCCAACTTTAATGGTGATTGAAGTACTGATCATAATAGTCACAATAGTCATATATTTTAGACTAATTAGAAGTTACAGTTGTTGATGATAATAGGGGCTTATTTTGATAAAGATAACTAGCATTAGCGATGATATAAGCTTTGACTTTATTAGTCTTGATTGCTAATAAAGATCTCGTTGATGATAGTGAATGCCAACTTTATTAATGACAATAAGTATTGGACTTATTGTTAACAATGCATTATTGATAAAAAAAGCTCTTAAACTCATAAGCCTTAGACTCTTTCCTCCAAAATCCTCTTTTAGTTTTACTTATATCCCCCTCCATACTCATAAGCCTTAGACCCTTTCCTCCAAAATCCTCTTTTAGTTTTACTTATTTCCCCCTCAAGTAGATCATTATGATCATTTCCATTAGAAACTAGAAAACTCCATTAAATGGTTAAAGTTGATCATCATTAATAAGATAGTAATTTTTAGATATTTGAATGCCTTAATGATGTTATAATTAAATAATCTTAGACTTATTAGATTCATCTTGTGGAGATGTGCATTTGACTAAAAGCTAAATTTAAAGGATGTTTAATGCACTTAATGACATCAAAGAGAAAAGTTAATTTTGAGAATTTGAATCTTGTTACATGCTAGAAAATCATAGAATAAAAGTTTACGCCTTAGCCTTGTTGTGAAATCCAACACACACAGATATTTGAAAAGTGAACAAGAAACTCTAGGATTTTTACGTGAAAAAATCTCAGAAAGAGGTGAAAAAATCACGAGGCCTAGCATAGTAAAAATTTTTCACTATATATTTGCTTTGGAATACGAAGTTTAAGTTTTCCCGATAACGGGATTATAAAAGTGTATGTGAGAAAGTTTGACAATGAGAATCCGTAATCGAGCGCTACGCGGAAAGTAGAATGGTGGCGGTTGATGGATGCGGTGACAATCCGGCCCAGTTGTAGCAGGTGCGTACGATAGTGGTTGGCAACCAATAATAGTGGATACGATGACCCAACTACGGTGATGATGGCGGACGGCGCAGCTATGCGGCGGTCGGCAATGTTCGCGAAGCCGATGGTCGGTGGTATGATGACGTGGCGACAGGTAAGACGGCTCGGTGGCAGTGGTTGGGTAGACCATCGAAGCCGTGGTGACACGGTCCGCATGGGTTGATGAACCTGGCGGGGATAGCGTAGTGGCAGCGGCGCGGTCGACGGTGGTTGGTCGCGATGACCGGCGGTATTATCACCGTCAACCCAGACTTACATCTTCAAGCCTCAAAGCTCTCTCTTCTCTTTACTTTAGGGCCCTCCTCATGTGAAGAATGAGGGGCTATTTATATATTAAAGGAATGATGTTTCTGTAAATACGTGCAAAATCCAAACAATTCCATCGGACGTCTCGAAATGATTCCTTTGATCATCTATTTTATTTTAAGTATTTAAATGCCCAAATGAAGTCAGAATTAAGAGATCTTGGGCTTGTTAGATCCGGCTCATCGAGATGCTCAATTTGATCATAAACACTCCATATTTAGGAACTATTTAGGGATTCAACTGATATCCCAAAATTTCCAATGATATTTTAAGTGCTTGATATGGGCTAGTTTTGACTTAGGATCAAATTGCTTTCGACTTCAATATTTGTGCTTCAACTAGTAAAGTTTTCAGTGGAATATCAGTTGCCCCTATTTTTAGATGACATTATATCTATCATCCAAAAATGCATGTTGAATAATTGAAAATAATAACTTCTTCAATGTTAATGAAATTTGCGAGTTCATTAACCTTTGTGTCACATATAGTTTGAGAGAATAGATCTTCATGGGTGCACAAGACTATGATCGCTGGCTGTGTGGTCAGAGGGCGAGTGCTCAAGGCAGGTCAAGGGCCCTGAACCTCGGCTCCTGGCGTGGAGCAAACTATGTCATGGCCATGCACGCAAACGGTGCCTGAGTAAAATTTTGGTTTTTTTTTATTTTTTTCGATTTTTTCTTACTTTTTTTCCTTTTTTTTTCACTTTTATAAAATAGATAATGGAGTGCATAAATTTTGAAATCCATTTAACTGTTTCCAAATTTTCTCTCAAAATTTATTTTCTATTTGCCCCTATTATGGATTTATAAAAATCCCCATTGAGGTCAAGTAAGGAGACACAATTTTCTTTCATGTACTCTAATATTCTTCTGCGTTGTATGAGAAATTATCCAACAGAAGTTCAGGGGCTAAGGGTAATAAATTTTTTTTTTCTTTTGTCAGCAAAGCTTTGACCTTCTTCTGAAAAAAAAGTTATTTGTTTTATTGATCAAGACCCGTAGTTCATACATCGAGGCTCTGGTTTTCTTTCGAGAGAGGTGTCAAATGTCCTAGTCAGATAGACTGGGTTTGGAGGTGATCAAGGCTCGTAGTTCATATGGTGAGGCTCCGATTTTTCCTCGAGAGAGGCATTAACTGTCATCGTCGGACCCACCAAGTTTAGAGGTGATCAAGGCCCGTAGTTCATATGGTGAGGCTCTGGTTATTCCTCAAGAGAGGCGTCATCTGTCCTTATTGGATAGACTGGGTTTGGAGGTGATTAAGACTCGTAGTTAGGCTCATTTTCCCTTGAGAGGCCAACGTCTGGACCGACAATTTGGAGGCGATCAAGGCGATTTTTTCTACTTTTCTTGTAAAATTTTTTGAAACTCCAATGGATGATTCAGCAGTTAACAACTGCCAAGGTGGAGGAGAAGTGTCAATTAGGAACCATCACTAAAAAAACTCAGAGAATCTAGCGAGTAATTTCATAGTATCATTATAGAGAAATAACTTATTTCTTTTTTTGTGACCTCATATGTATGTGTATATTTTTTGTTATATGTGAGCAATAAAATCAGGAAATGATATGCCCAAGTATTGAGGTAAGTAAGTTGCTTCACACAGTTCTTAGATCTTTCTTACCTCTTTTTTATTTCATATTTATCATGTATTTTTGCAGGATAATGGCCGAAATAAAATCAATAGCATGACAGTTATAGACGATATATCATCCACTATCACAGCTGACAGTTTAATGGTGCTCCATAGAAAAGTTTATTTCCCAAATGAGTTGGTGGCTCTTGTTGCCAAAAAGTCTGATCAGGCACATTTTCCTCCACAAGGATACCTTACTATTTATGAGATGATTCTTCGTGCGGGGTTGTGATTCCCTTTGGCTCCTAAATTGATTTAGATTTTTAAAATATGAGGTGTAGCTTTATCACAATTTTTATTTTGAGCTTTAGTAATCATCGTTAGTTTGACCGTCTTATTTAGAGAGTGTGGTGTGGCTTTGAACATTAAGTACTTATGCAGAATGTGTAGGTTCACATGTGATGCTCAAGGACGTGTTTCATATCGAGGTATAAAGAATTTGATAGAATTTTCAGCATATGATCCATCTAGAAGTTGGTCTAAAGGGTTCTTTTTTGTGAAAAATGAGTGGGTTCTCCACGAGAGATGGGAAAGATTAAACGACCTTCCAGATCCATTACTGATTGAAGAGAATGAAATCCTAATAACTCTCAATATTCCTGATGTAGGAAGCCTGCAGCATGAGTTATGTTACATTGATAAGTATATAATTGAAGATATAGTGATCAAGGTTGGCCTTTCCATTCAGGAGGAAGATCTCATGCTCTTCCACTGAAAAGATCAAGTAAAGATAATGAAAGGTCTCCTCATATTCATAAGATTCTTTCAAGAAGCTCATTATGAAATCATGGTGACAACAATGCTTCTTCTTTAAAGAAAAAGAAGACATGTGTTGAAGTAACTATGTTAAATATTTACGGAAAAAATATTCTCCCCAGTTGGCCTCTGAGAGTTTAGCTATCTCAACTCATAATGGGGGGATTCGTCTCTCGAAGTGGCATATTCCTAAAGAGTGCTTAAAGTATGTATGCATTGGACGTCAACGAGCAGATGAATTAGTACGTTATTTTCTCTTCCTCTTTCTTTTCTTATTTTCTTTTCTTATGTGTAATATTTATGATTTTTTGATTATAGGTAACCCAAACATTAGGGCTTATGGCTCATTTGGGTGTCGCTCTAGATGAGTGGAATATTGAATTTGTGAAGGTAAAATACTTGCAAGGTGAGTACGAGCGAAAGATGAGTGCTAAGGTCAAAGAAGTGATAGCTCTAGAGGATCAGCTAACCGGGTGTAGAACTGAGCTAGCGAACATGTCAACTTCTCTTTCTCTCCAGTGTCTAGAGGTGGAGCATACTCATGATGAGCTGATTGAGGTGAGGGCAGAGACTCACCAGAAAATGAAAGAACTCAGGACATTTGCAGTGGAGAAGAAAGCTCTTGAACTAAAAGAAAGCATTACATGATCATCTTTCTAAGAATGAGCTTAATATGTTAGAAGCGGAAGCAAATGTCATATCCTTGAAGACAGTGAAAGACTTTAAGAAATTTCTTGCTTATCACGATGCTATCGAGGATCATATCCAAGAAGCTCGTAATCATATTCTTAATATTGAAGTGAAGGACTTGGAGCGCCAATGTTTGGAGGAAGGCTTCATCCGAGGATTCCTAAAAGGAATTCGCTTAGTGCATCACAATATTGGGACTAGTATTGAGAATTAGCCTCCCATCCAAGTATCTAAAGATCTTTCACGGCTTCGCCAGATTTAGAGATGAAGGGGTTGAAAATGAGTTTAATGGAGAATCTTCCAATGGTGGGGAGGATGTTGATATCATGTAGTATCACTTGAGGATGCATTTCTTTTCCTTTTATATATGTACTTTTTATATCTAGAATTTTAATTCTTTCTTATATCATCATGTTAGAGCTATCAATGACATTAGTAAATTAAAAGTTTTGGGTGATTTGCTCTCCTTTTTTTGACCTATATGAAGTGATTGGTCTAAATATTATTCGAAGACACTAACTTGTACGGAAGAGGTTGTGGGAAGTCCACCAAAGGCTTTTTGATCTATCCTAAATATTAATTAAAATATTATTTGACATCTTATCTATATGGAAAAGGCCATGGAATGTCCATCAATGACTTTTTGACCTATTCTAAGTATTAATCAAAGTGTTACTTGACTTCTTATATTTATGGAAGAAGCCATAGAATGTCCATCAAGGAATTTTTGACATATCTTAAGTATTAGTCAAAGTGTTACTTGACTTCTTACCTATATGAAAGTGGTCTGATCAAATCCCTTGGGATTGATCATGCCCCGACTGTGACACAATGTGAGTTATGCATTCCTCAAGTTGGAGGATTAAATGAAGAAGATTGTTTATATGCAACAAGCTTGAAAAGTCATAAACTCATTACTTTGATAAGGTCGGTGATACAATATTATCATAAGATAACTTAACAAAGATATGAGTTGAAGAAAAAATGAAAAATGAGATAAAATAAAGTTGTAATATTTATGCAGTAGAAATCACTGATAATACTTCCAGAGATTCTTCATGTTCGAAATTCGAGGCAAAGTTTTTTCCACTAGATCCTTGAGCTTAAATGTTCTTAGCTTGACCATAGCTATAATCACATAAGGGCCATCCCAAAGAGGTGAGAGCTTATTGCGTTGAGGGGCTTTGCTAGCAGCTTCAAGACTTCAGGACCAAGTCATCAACATAGATGGGACGGGATTTCACTCTTCTGTTGAAGTGTCGAGCTACTCTTTGGTGGTAGGAAGTAGTCCAAAGTAGGGCCATGTCACGAGTTTCAGGGAGTAGGTCCAAGTTCTGTCGGAGTTTTTCTTCATTACTATTATGATTGAATGATTGAACTCTTGGACTTGGAATCTTGATATCTACTGGTATAATGGTTTCATAAACAAAAATTATATGATGTCTCATCAATTAGAGTTCGCGATGTAGTGCGGTAAGCCCAAAGAATATTAGAGAGCTCCTCAACTCATTGCCCCCCAGCCTTCTCGAGGCATTTTTAACCCTTTGAGTAGTATGTTAGTAGCGGATCCATTAGAGGATACTACATGTATGTGAGATGAATGTGAAGATCTTTACAAAAGACATGTAAAGACTTTTCCAAGAAATTGGGCTCCATTGTTGGTGATGATCAGAAGGCGAATCGACATATTATTTTTTCAAATAAATTATTTAGTGTTTGCCTCCGTGATTTTAGCTAGTGGTTCAGCCTCCACCCATTTAGTGAAGTAGTCGACAGCTAAAATGATAAACTTTCGTTGTCGTGATGCTACTAGAAAAGTTCCCATGATATCAATTTCCCATTGAGCAAAAGGTAATGGGCTTTGAAGGGATGATAGCTCTGTGTGTGGTGTATGAGAGAGGTTAGAGTGCAACTGATAACTCGCATATTTTTTTGTGAAATCCAAGGCCTTCTTGCCTCATTGTAGGCCAATAGAACCCTTGCCTCATAATTTTAAGGGCTAGCGCCCTTCCTCCTAGGTGTTCTCCACATATCCCAGAGTAATGCATAATCCACTTATGATGGTGAGAGGCATTTAAGGTATGGCCTAGAAAAAGCTCATTTGTATAGTTCACCTCCGATAATAATAAAGTTTACAACTTATCTTCGGAGATGAGTTGCGGCAGTCTTTAGGGAGGGTCCCTTCTTGTAGAAAGGATAGTATGGGGTATATCCACGAAGGTTCCTTCGTCTCATTAATAGCTTATATTACTCATGACCCTTGGATACTAAGAAAATATATTTTCTCAACACACCTTCTCTTAAATAGATCTTGAAGTAGATAAGCATTAATTTCAGTATTCTTCTCTCGAAGTATGTGAATGATTTGATGTATCTTGATATGGGAAAGAAGTGACCTCACCAAGCTGAGGTATTGTGCTAGTTGGAGATTGTGAGCATTAAAGTCTCTCTCAACCTGGGAGGCAACAAGAGAGTCAGTGTGGATCATTAAGTTTTAAGCTTCATAATCGATGATAAGTCTTAACCATGCGATGAGAGCCTCATATTCAGCCACATTATTAGTTGCATGGAATTTTAAGCAAAGTCCATACTCTAAAATATCTTGTTGAGAGAAAATAAGTAAGATCCCTGCTCCGACACCAGCATTTCTTGAAGCCCCATCAACATAGAGGGTCCATTGAGGAGATAAAATGGGTGTAATAGATAGCTCATTCGGAGTAGGGACATTGCACTCAACTATAAAGTATGTGAATACTTGAGACTTTATGTCTGGCTTGGGTAGAAAATAAATATCAAACTCTCACAATTCTACAGACTTGTTGACCTCCATATACATGTCATAAGTTGAGTCAAGCCCACAAGTCGAATTCGACGGACTTTGGAAGTGACAATGTGTAAATCAGTTCACCAAAATGGTTGAAATGACCTCCGATCGATGAAAGGACTCCGCCATCACTTTCAGAACATCGAAATTGGTCAAAATATAAATATTGCATAATCTAAAGAGCAATCGATAAAACGATTGAGCTATCAATGTGTCGACACGTATATCAGAGTCGAAAAGCTGCGACGATGTTTGAATGACCTTCGTTCATGAAATTGATTATGCCATTAGCTTTGAAATGCCAAAATTATCAAATGAGACTATCCACGCTCAATTCAGACAAGTCTGTGTACATGTCAAATGATCGAAAGTGTCAGTGCACAAATCGAGGTTGAAATGCACTGGATGTAGCCAAAATCAACCCAAATGATCTCTGATTGGTAAACGGACTTCGCCATCGTATGTTTAGAATATTGAAATTGGTTAGAATATAAATATTGCACAACTTGATGATCAATCAATCAAGCGATCAAGTCATCAACACGCGTATATCGAGCGAGCGAAACCAAATGACCGCTCATAAAATTAATCGCCTTTTTCAAAACATCAAAATCTAGATTGTTCAGATAAATTCGAGAAATTTGCATGAAAATCGAGCGTTGTCAGTATTTTGAGTTGAAATTAACCCAATTTCACTCAACCAAATACCTCGAAAAGTATTAGATATATATATATATATATATATATATATATATATTATCTAATCGTGTAGCATAAAATTTACATTAAAGTTGATTAAGCAATAAAAGAATATACTTAAAAGTCCTAACCTAATCAAAATCCCCTCATTTCACTCGGCTCAACCCGATCGGTTCTCCTTCACACGAATGAACCGAACCCTCAGCTTTCCCATCTTCACGCGAGCTCTACCGAGAAGGAAGGTTTGCTTTTCCCTCTTCCCTCTCTCGATCTCTCGCTCGCTTAAATCTTCAACCGCTTCCATCCGAACTTGCTCAACCGTTCCCTCCTACGAAGCTCTCAAAAGTGCTCGGTTCTTCTTCTCCCCTCAACGGCAAACCAAAACTCTCTCCTTGTTCGGTTTCCTCGAAGTCCAAAGCCCCGATTTCCCTCGATTCCTCAAAAAATGGTAAGTGCTTGCTGCCTCCTCCTCCCACTCCTGCTCTCGATCCCGATCCCCTTCATTCTCTCTCTCTCTCCTTGCACGTGTGTTCAATTTGTCCTTCTTCAGAAAAAGTTGAGGTTCTATTTATTGGATCCTTTACGTTCTATAGCCTGATGTCAATGGACTACAACGATGCCTTTCAATGCACTCTAGAAATGGAGGATTTCCTGTGCGAGAGGTTACTGAACTAGAGCCAGCTCATTACTGAGCACTTTAGAGCTCTCTTCTCCCTCCGTAATCTCAAAGGTTATCATCCTAGGGAAGCCCTCATAAGCGCGACAAGCGATCCTTCAAATTTGCTTGCACATGAAGCAACATTGGCTCTTGATCAAATGCAAGACGCTGAAGCTGTTCCTACATTAGAAGAAGTTCTCAGAGATCTTTCATTACATTCAATCGTTCGTCATGAGGCCGCTGAAGCTCAAGGAGCAATTGGTTAGAAGGAGTTGTTACCACGTTGAAAGATACTTTGATAGAAGATCCCATACTTGAGATCCATCCATTCCCGCTTCTCCTAAATTGCTCAGTTGTTCAACTATGGGAAGTTTTTCTCAATGAATAAAAAGGAATTTATGAGAGGTGCTAGAAGCGCCTCTGATACGACATGAGGTTGCATATGTTTTGGGTCAACTGCAACATAAGATGGATGCTTCAGCATTGGCTGATATAATTAAAAATGTTGATGAGCATCCAATGGTTAGACATGAAGTTGCTTACGCTCTTCTCAGGAAGGTCCCATTTGAAAATCCTTCCTCTTTGCTTGCTTTTTCCCATTCGGATCGTTCTTTGCCGCAATTGAAGAGGAACACTGTCATTAGGTAGGTTCTTTTCTCGGTTTTTGGGATCTCCTTTCGACTTTTCTTCTGTCGAGAGGAACACCATTAGGGTTCTTCGGCATTTCCTTTCATCTCCTTCCGACCTTTCTCTTGCGAACCAGAAAACACAGGGGTTCTTCTTTTGGTTTTCAACATTTCCCTTTTCGGCATCTCCCTTTCCAACATTTCTCTTTCATGAGAGGAACACCATTAGGGTTCTTCTGGTTTTCTATATTTCAACTCCGTCTTTGATCAATGCAAAAAAATGAGGTAAAATGTGTGATATATATGTTTGTTTCTTTTTAAAGGTTTGCCTCATCATGTTAATGAGATGAAGGATCATGTGTATAAGACCAGCTACGCTCATTAGATGCAGAAGTAACATTTTGTTAGATGTCAGCAAAATATTAAAAATTTTGAATGAATTATGGAATGATATATATATTATATACATTTGTCTTCTTTCAGTTTAGCTGCATTAGGCACGAGATAAAAATCAGGTGAAAACTACTATGCTCATTGGGTATTCAGAAAGCCAAAATACTTTCAATCAGCCTACCGTGATGGAGGTCCATCAAAATTTTGTCAAATTGTTAGACTTAGAAAATAAAATGAAGAAAGAGATAATGAAAGAGTTTAAATGGAATTAAATAAAAGACTTAAATTGAAATTTTGAGCATAACAAATGTGAAATTACAAATGCATAAAATAAATACAATCACTTATAGGGAGTCTGATAGTTTGCTTAAAAACACAATCATACAACTTTTCAATGAGTACAAATATATCTTTAGTGATTGCCTGAATATAATTATTCATCTCACTAATTAAATTGAATGGCTTAGAAATCCTAGGCCAAGCTTGAAATGATTTTAGAAATTCACCAAATGCCTACGAAACATTTCAATGAACATTCAAGGATTGAATTAAATAAAAAAGATTAATAATCCACTTGCAAGCACAAATTAAATGGTTCACAGAATAAAATATTGAAGTTATTATAACTTATTCCATGCGAATTAAAAATGATTTCAATTGAACACAATCAAATTTAAAGAATTTATATGAAGCTTGATAGCCTATGTATCAGCATGATTTAGACTCTTACTGGATAATCAATTTATATTCAAAAGAAGCTTGAATTCAAATAAGTTCATTTAGAGAAAGTACAACAGCTGGTATGAGCGAATGTCAAATTTGAATGCTGAATTTGTAAAGATCTAACAGGTCTTTAGTGAGCATAAGTCTACAATTGAAATTTAGAAAATTCTATGAATAAATAAAATGCAAGTAAGAATACAATATTTTGAGTGCAAATATAAATTTAATTCAACGTCTTCTACGCCACCGGATTCGAAACACATCATACAAGCAAAAGGCGTTAATTAAGGCATTCTCAAATACCGACACTTTGAATGCTTAAATTCAAGAGGATGCTATGGGTTATTTCGTTTAGTCTTAGAAGGTCCGTTAACAAAACCTAAAAATATATTATATTTCAAATTTCAGAACCGAGAAATTAATTCTATCAGGTGACAATAGATCTAATCCTCTATTAGCAGCTAAACAGAGTTGACAGGATCTAAAGCTCTTAAATATATTCAAATTAATCAATATTTCAAATCAAATTAACTCAAATTAAATATCAATCTTTAAAAAAAAGCTGCTCAAATGAAATCTAATCATTAAAAGCTTAAAGCATGACTCAATATATCCACCTTCCGTAATAATTAATCGGATATGATAAATTAAGAAAACTCTAGCTCACAAAGGAGCCAATGTCAAATCAAATGTCTATATTCTTAATCAACCTCTTGCCAAGGTGGCAGGCTGTCCTCACGTATGGTGGTCTTGTGAGGATGAAGCAATTATGGCCAAAGTCCTCACGGGTGGTTTGGCCTCGCTCCATTATATTATGATCAGATATATGCTCCCAATGGCTCACGCCATTTGAGTTCTAAATCATAGGTATGCTTAATAGGCAAACAATCCTCTCAAAAGTAGACCTGTCTCCTTGCACCACCCCCAGTTTGGAATTTAACAACGTATTTGATAAGGATCCTTCGGTTAGGTTGTCGATTACCTCCTCTACTTAGACGATATGACATGATGATAGAACCATGGGATCTAGATCGGGAACATCATCATTCCCCCAACCATCCGGGTTAAGCTAAAATGATGAAGTTCATAATCTTAAATTTTAAAATCCATATGCTGCTACCATAAGCTATGCATTAAGGGATTTAATGACTAGCCTTAATCAAAAGTTCTCTCTCACTTACGGGAGGGTAATAATAGGGGCTTGCCTATAGGAAACCCCGAATCTAAAGTCCTCACAAAATGAGGGCGAAATCTCTGGGTAGTGTCTTATCTACAATTCCATCTGCCTTCTGAAAATTACACTGACACCTAAACAATTCTCTTTAATTCAATTTGTCGAGAGGTTGGTGGCAAATTTTTGGAGCCCATAAAACCATTTGATTAACCTTCGAGATGGCTCGGTTGTAGAATGGCCCTCAATGTTAAATGGGTATAAGCACCGATGGTGTGAGCTTGAAAGTATGGACGTAATTTTTGCAATGAGAAAACTAAAGCCAAAGCAATCTTATCTGCTAATGGATAACGACTTTCTATATCAAAGAGAATTTTGCCAACATAGTAAATTGGTCATTGTATTGTATTTTCCTCTCACACTAAAACTGAGCTTACTACGTGGAAGAGACTGCGAGATATAAGTATAACATCTCTCCTTGGATAGGATTGGATGGTAAGGGTGGAGATGCTAAATATTCTCTTAGTTGCTCAAAAGCAACTTGACATTCATCAGTCCATTGAAAATTATTATTTTTAGCTCCTTTAATATTTTAATGAATGATAAGTATTTATCTCCAGACGAGCTAAGAAGCGGGATAAGACATCAATTCATCCATTGAAGCGTTGAACTTCTTTGATATTCTTCGGAGGAGCCTTATCCGAGGCTCGATTTTCTGGATTAGCTTCAATCCCGCGGTGGGTGATCATGAACCCAAGAAATTTTTTTGATGTAATCTCAAAAGCACACTTGGTTGAGTTGAGTCACATATTATAATGTTGAAGAAGGTTAAATCATATTTCTAAGTTAGAAATATGTTGTGATTATTCCAAGTTTTGTACTAACATGTCTGTTGACCTCATTTTTAGAATGAGCTCTCAACCCCTCCATCTTAGGCATAGGACTCCTCTTAGACTTTAAGAGTTCCTTAGTCTTAAGACACATCTAGTGATTAGGTGGACACTTAACCTAGCCTTAGAGACTTAGAAGAGGTCATAGGAAGGTCATGCCTGGTGTTAGGAAAATTTACCCAAGCTTGAATCATTCCTCACCTTCCTTCCTTCAAGTCAAAACCCAAATCAATCTTATTTGACTTTCTCCAAACTCAAATCAACTCCATGATTGAAATCCATAATTGAAATCCATAATTGAAACCCAGGAATGAAATTCTTCAGTCCAAATCTTTCTTAAGTCCTTAATCTTCCTCTTAAGGAATTAGCCAAAATCATGATCAAACCAATTCAAACTCATGAGATTTTCTCATAATTCATTTATATTCTCATTTATATTCACATATATAAATGAAATACAAATTTAAATTAATCAAACTAAACTCAAAATTCAAAATCAATTCGTGAAATTTCCTAAGTCCTTTAAATTTTTCTTTAAGGACTTAGCCTAAATCATGTTCAAATCAATTCAAATTCATGAGATTTTCTCATAACTCATTATATTCTCATATATTCACATATATAAATGAAATATAAATATAAATCAATCCAATCTAAATAAAAAATTCAAACCCTTCAAAATTTCCTAAGTCCTTTAAATTCCTTTTAATGGACTTAGCCTAAATCATGACCAAATCAATTCAAATTTATGGGATTTCCTCATAACTCATTTATATTTTTATTTATATTCACATATATAAATGAAATATAAATATAAATCAATCAAATCTAAATCAAAAATTCAAACTAACCTTCAAATTTTAAATTCCTCTTAAAAAGACTTAGCCTAAATCATGATCAAATCACTTCAAATTCATGGAATTTTCTCATGATCCATTTATATTCACATATATAAATGAAATATAAATTCAAACAATCAAAACCAATTCCAAAAATTAAACTCAAATCCCCTCAAAATCCAACCTAAGCCTTTCAAGTCAAAATCTTGAACTTAGTCAAATCAACTTCAAATCAAGCCAAACTCTTGATTTTTTTTCATGATTCAATCAACCCTACAATCATGAATACATAGATAAATGCAAACTTCAATCATCAAATCAAAATCTAATTCAAAAATTAAACCCCAAATCCATTCCTTTGAATATGAAATTGTCAAGTGAACCAAAACCCATTTGACTTCAAACAACTTGCAAATGGATTTATATTTCAATCATAAGTCCATATACAAGTTCAATCAAATTCAAATCAAGTTTTGACCAAGCCATTTGACCCACTTAGGCTCACTTACCAAAAGCGACCTAAAGTACCCTTATGAGCTAAATTCTAATCCTAACTAAATTAGATTGAATCAAACTCACTTATGCCTCTCATCATGATCAACAATTATCATGAGATGATCAATCAATCAAATTGGGTCAAACCAAGTCAAACGTTTGGGTTGACCAAGTCAACACTTAGCCAAAATGAAAATCAACATAGCCAAAATCCATCATAGGCCAAATTGATTGAAACCATTAATCTAAGTTCATTCATGAACTATGTTTGAACTTGACCAAGTCAACATTTGAGCAACCTAATCCAGCCCAAGTTGACCAACTTGACCTAAAATGTCAAAATGTGTCAAAACTTGATCTAAGTCAAATTGATTGAAACTAATGGGTCAAGTTCATTCCAAATCACTTGTTGAATTTGACCAAAGCCTCAATTGGCCAATTAGACTTAACCTGACCCAATTGACATTGAACCCAACTTGACCTAAAGGGATCATGTTCAACCAAATTCAAACTTAGCCAAAATTGATTGGAAACAAAGATACCAATCCAATTCATATGACTAACCAAACCTAAACCTACCCATGACCTAGCTCAAATAGGTCAAATGGGTCAAATTGAACAACTTGACCCATTTGACCTAAATGAAGTCATATGAGCCAAATTCAAAATTAAACCAAATTGAATCAAACCAAAGCCACCAAAATATTTCAAATGGTCATATGAACTTGACCAACCTTGGTTTAATTTGACCAATTGGTCAACTTGACCCAAGTTGACCTATTTTGACCTAAATGGGTCAACATGAGCCAAACCATACGAAATGAACTCCAAATCCAATGAAACTTGGCCAAACCTATTTTCTCCATATACCTAACATATTCAAATTCAAAAATTGGCCAAATGACCATTCTACCTCTAGGCCATAGAACAAATTTTGGTCTTATCCATGAGGAATTTGGTCAAGCCCTCTTCATATCAACTTGATACCTTCCTAATAGGTCAAGTGAACCCTATGGAAGATGGTTCACCCAACCCAATGGGTTTGGGTCTGCCTAAATGGACCCAAGGCCAAAACCGACCCCATAGCTCAAATTGGCCAATTTGAAAACCTCCTTCCACTTGATTTGAAGCACATGGGAGGTTACTAATCCACTCATTGGTTCAAACCGACCATGTGCCAACTTCAAACAGCCTAAACAATCCTTTCATATGGTCAATTGGATCAAAATAGCAACCATAGCTTCAATCGTCCGATTGTCATATGGGGAGATATACTTCCCCTAATTCAATTTAGATCCCATTATTCATTGAGAGAGTGTTAGGATCCATCAGAGAGCAATCTTAAGCTTTCTAAGAGGGATTTGAAAAGAGCATTCTCAATTTTCATTCTTTGAAAAATAGGGGAGCTCCACTCAATTCCTAAGTTCTTCCACACTACAATCCAATCCAATTGCCTTTGCACACTTCCTCATGGGACCAAATTGAGCTTGCCCAAACTCTCATTCAAGTTCCCAAAGTAAAGAGAAGTTCAATTTGATCAAACCTGCAAAGGGGAGCTAAGGGAGTTAGTCCATAGAGCAAACTACCCAACCTCAAGAGCTAAATCTCTCACCATAGCTTCATCTCAACCTGGCGAAGCTTCTCCAAGGGAATCGAGCACCGGTGATCACCTCTGGTGAGGTATGATAATTTTTGACAATTAGACTTAAGGGGTGTTGGTCTTTTGTGAAAGAAAGTGTCATGGCATGAAAATTCCACTGTTGGATAGGAGTGTCATTGGTGTTAGATGGTGTGTGCAAGTATTCATTCCAATCCTAGCTCGATCGAGCTCGGATCTTCCCTTGGATCATGGAGGGTCTCCATTAATCCTCAGGGAAGAACAGGGGTGATCCCGACCGTCCATCCGCTCATTTTGGATGGACGTTCGAGATTAAATGCACATTTAAAAAAAAATCCTTTATCCTTTTAAAACCACGGGGTGATCTCTGGCCGTTCGATCCTTGATCGAATGGAGTATCAAACCGCATCGCGCCACCACGCCACAGTGATGCAATGTTTAAGTAATGGCTCACGACGACGCGTAAAGCGATGCCACCTTGTCGCGTTGTGTTAAGGATTTAATTAGGTTTTAATTAATTCTAATTAATCCTCTAAGCTTTAAAAATTCATATCTCTCTAGATAAAAAAAAGTATGAGGTAAATTTTTTCTAAAAGATAATTCAACTAAAATATTCTAAAATTGGTTTTTAATGGATTTTAAATTATATCTTTCTCTGATTTTGGTTTTTAATGGAAATATTAATTTGCTAATTACTCCTTATTTAATACTCTCATTAATCCCAAATTTATTGGGTATGTTTTGGGGGATGACTTCTACCTCCCCTAATTTTTTTGGATTTTATTGAAGGCTTAATTAGGGGAATTGCAAATATATTTCTTAATTACTCCCATAATATAATTAAAGATAATTAAGGGCATGATTAGTGTTTTAATCCCTCATTGAAGTTGATTAAGGTTTGATCCAGTGAGTAGGAGGTTTACAGAATAATTTTGGGTATTTCCCCTAAGCTATTCCCTAAATCTCTTTTTTCTTTCTTTAAGCCTCTCTTATTAAGGGCTAATTCATTAATTAACCTCTTAATTAATTTAAAAAATTTCTAAAACTTTCCAGAACTTAATTAATCTACTTTGGATAGATGCTTAGGTGTTCAAGAGCCTAAGTTCAATTAAGAAAATTAAAACTGAACTCATATGTGTGAGGGGTGTTTTGAAATTACTTAAGTTAAACCTCTTAGCTTAATTAACCATTAATCATGAGCCAAATTGCATTAGGCCCTTTTATTCCTAGGTGCATTACAAGTTTAAATTCCTTATGAGTTTTTATGTCATCTCATTGGCTCATAATTATTTGGTTAACTATGCTAAGGTGGTGTAGATAAGGATTAATTAACTTGTTTAATTCATACCTTAACCTAATCAAGATCTAAAATAAATCTAATCATCTAAAAGTTAAAAAAAAATATAAAACACATGTGGGAATGAGTTAGGAACAAAAAACTCAATCACATTTTCAAAATTAAATCAAACTCAAACTCAAATAAAAATCACACTAAATGAACTTTGATTTACTTTAAGCTTTCTTATTTTATAAGATTGTCTTTAAGATTTAATTAAAGTGAATGTGTTTACATGCTTTCATTGCTTTAGTTCATTTCCCAACATGTTATGTATGCCATGGTTTCATGCATCCATAATTTTTAAAATTTAAATTAAAATAAAAATATTTACTTTATGTCAAATTTACATGTGTTAACTAAAGTAGAAATATGAGTTGCTATTATGACTATTAAATTCAAATTATTTTCAAAATATATGAATCAATTACCAAAGTTGAAAGTGTGCTACTTATATTTTAATTATAATCTTGCATGTGAGTAAGATATAAGGATGTGCTTAGTGTTTTCTTTCTTCTCTCTTCTTTTAGTATAGTTTTGAATAGATTTGGTAAGATGTATGGTTCATTTGAAAAGAACCCAATTTGCCTATTCATATTCCTATTCACTTAAGAAGGATACCATGCTTGCACATATAAACAAAAAAAATGAATCAACTAATACAAATTTTGCATCCTTTCTTTTCATTCATTTCTTTTGTATATATTTATATTTAAGGAAAGTGGTATATTAGTCTGACAACCCCGAGGTTGAGAGGCTTTAAGTAGCCCTAAGTAGGTCTTGTATCTTACCTCCTGGTTAACAATGGTGTACTCACTTATGCCTTTCTACTTCTTTCATATGCATGTAAAATTGGATAAGAAATCCCTTTTCTACTTAAGAAAAATCATGCATCATAAACTTGCAAATTTCCTTAAATGAATTACTTATCATGCATTATAAAGTGTGCTAAACATTCTCATTTGTGTGTATATATATGCTTAGGATGCATCCATATGGATGTTATACATGTTGGGAAAGAAATGAAGTGATGTATATTTTGTGAATTTGATTCATTTTATTTAATCTTAAATGCCTTTCTTTTTGAATGGGTTTGTTTAGAGTTCATCTAAACTTAGGATTAATTAAAACACTTGATTAAAATATACACTAAATAAAACTAAAAGCATAAATTCACTTTAGAAATTACTTAGGTTAGGGAAAGAGAAGTTTTTCTCTTCCTTCTATAACTTAGTAATTAATTGTAGGATTCACTTGAACCTAATCAAAACATGAAATAAAATCAACCCAAAAATAATTAAATCACTTAAATGAAACCCTCCTTTAAGTTGAACATGCTTCACACTTAGAAAATAACTTAAAGTCTATAGCTAAGCATACCACACAAACCTCCAAAGCACATACATTAAGCTAAGTCACCACTTCTAGCTTTAGGTTAGTATGTTTGATCTTACTTTTATTTTTTGTGATATATGTTTTAGATGATGTTAGGATGTATATGTGAGAATGAATGGTAGGCGATCTTAGTCTAACCATTTTCTTGAGATTGTTTAAGGGGCATTGTAATAAATAAAATATAAATGCTTTTATGTGTTTATACCTAAGCATAATAAATAGGTGGACTTAGTCACCCATGTGTGGGTGATATACATGCTTGGGATTTGGTGGTTGTTTAGCTAACCTTTGTTTTGTGTGTTAGCTAGATTTCCTTTTTCCTTTTCATGTAAATTTACAATTAGAATTTTGGAATGATTATTATGGGGATTAGATGAACATTGGTCATAAGGTCATAATATCATCTTATGCACCATGTGAAGCCTTGGAGCATCTACCTTCCAACCATCCAAAAGAAGGAACCAAAGAAGAAGAAGAAAGAAGAAAAGAAGAGCAAAAGAAGAAATGAAGCTTGAAGACCCCCATAACAATGAATTCTTACTTAATTGTATTTAATTCATTTATAATCAAGTTGTATAAGGGTAGCCACCCAATTTATTTTGAGTTTTTATGGTGGTGCCCACCATCGACCTCTTATTCTTTTGCATTAGCTTTATAAATTGATTGATGATTTGTTTATCTTGTGCATTAAGTGACATCTTTTTTAGTTTCTTCTTGCTTTATGTATGGCTGGATGTGGATTAGGCTCGAAAAAAATAAATCTTTTACCAAACTTAACAACTCAAAACTAAAAAAAAAAGAACTCATAACCTCACCTAAAGCTTAGGTTTAAAATCAAGATAAAAGAATTAGCAACTCCTTAGCTAGATGAGTATTTCTTTTATAACATCATGCACAAATGTATCTTGTTTTACTATTGATTGGTGAGCTTCCACCTTTCCCATAGAAACATGGCTTGAGCTTTGAGAGCCATGGTGGAAATACACCTCCTCCCTTCGATTTTTTAATAACTTTATTTCCCATGTACAGTATCATATGAAATCATAGTCCAGTCAAAAACACTGTCCAAAAAATGAAAATAAAATGAATCTGAATTGCATTAGATTTAGGTCATTTGAAACATGTCCTTACATGATCTAGTCTCTTTAGGGAGTGAGTTTAAAGATTTAGTCTCTTTCTAAATAAATAACAGCCTAGCTATCTTGCATAAGCATAAGACTTGACTACATGTATTTAAAATTATAGGAAGAGTTAGTTAGCGGCCACCCCAGGCGATTGTAAGTCCAAACAATTGGGTGATTTATCCTCTCTTATGGAGACAAACCAAATACCTATTTTCACTTTAGATTTAGGTTGTGCTTTTGGCCCTCGCCAAAGCTCCTTAGATTTAGGTTATGAGATTGCTTCTCCCTTTCATGGGACATAAGCATAAATCCTCACCTCTTAGGCATTTCCTTCATCTTATGTTATGAAATCATAAGTCCTAAATTTCTAATGGAAAATATAACTCAAATAAATTAAATCAATTTTAAAAATGTAAAGCCCAACTATAGGATAGTTTAAGATGCTGTTTCTAGCATCATGGACATCTCTACTCATCTTTCTTTTCGATAATAACTCCTCTCTTTGATCAATCCCATTTGATCTTCAAAATGAACTAATTGATTGATATTCCTTTATTAAAACCTTTGAAGACAATGATCATTTATCTTGAGTTTATTCGTATCATCCTTAGGATGTAATTAACTATGGGGGCTTGCCCTTGTAGAGAACTTAATGAACCCAATTTAAAATAAACTCTGCTTTATTTTTCCATGTAAAGTAGGGGAAGAATCTCTCATACATATGTAGACCCATTGTCCTTAGGAGTTCTTATTGAGATGATTAGGTTCATTAAAGGGTAGTGACTTCTATCTCCCGAGATAGTACAATATTTCTTGATGACATATCCGATCACCTGAATAAGCACATCTGTGGATCTGTCTGGCATCTCGAAAAGATGAATTTCTATATTTTGGCTTTTCACCAACAAAATGGAAGGCGACCATATATATATATATATATATATATATATATATATATATATATATATATAAATTTTTCTATCAACAATGTCATCCATATATACCTTCATTATGTGGCTTAAGAGGTCTTTAAAAACCTTATTCATGAGGAGTTGATAAGTAGTACCAGCATTTTTTTACCCAAACGGCATAACTTGGTAACAATATAAACCTTTATATATTTGAAAAGATATGGCTTCTTCATCCATTGCATATATTTTTATTTGATTGTAACCTGAGTAAGTATCTTAAGCACTTGATGCCCATACATAGTATCAACCAATTGATCAATTCAAAAGAGAGGAAAAATTATCTTTCGAGCAAGCTTTATTGAGATCAGTGTAATTAATAGACATTCTCCAAGTTCCATTTACTTTCTTAACCATAACAACATTTGCTACCCATGTAGGGTAATATACTTCTCGTATGAATCCCACTTCTAAGAGCTTGTTAACTTCTTGTTCAATAGCTTGGAGGTAATCAGGCGCAAAACTCTGTTTCTTTTGAATGACTGGTTTGAATGTTGGATCAATCTTGAGGGAGTGCATGATCACATTAGGGTCGATCCGAGGCATATCTGTCAGACTCCAAGCAAAGATGTCTTGATTCTTGTGCAAGAAGTCTATATATTTTACCCTCTATTCATCTAAGAGTAGATCCTACTTGCACTATTCATAAAGGTTGGCCATCTAATAATGAAATAGGAAGCAAGTCTTTCATCTAGACTTCTTCATCTCAAAAATTAAAATTCGATCTTTGAAGGTCACCAAGGGCATGGTTGAGCTTCGAGGTAAGATAATTGTGTTATTTGATTTCACATACCACTCCAACCCCATGGGGTTGGAAATTTCACCAAATTAAATTCAAAGATTGATTGAAGGGGTCTTCTGAAGATAGCGTTGCATGCTGAATCTGACTTGACCACCATGAATTGAATTGAATGACTCACTTGTCAAAGAAATTCTTCAAGGACAATAGGAAGGGTGATTGCTCCCTCCATTCGTACAGGGAGATTATCAAACTCATATAATGGTCCTACAGCAGGTTGGAGCTTTTCCCTAACCAGGCCCATGCTAAGAAATGTGGAGTAAAATAAAATATCGATAGAACTCCCATTATCAATCAAAATTTTCTTAACATTATAACCTAGGTTGCTAATCCCCACACTGAGGACAAGTGGATCTTGATGCAGAACTTGGACCCCTTCTAAGTTCGAGTCATTAAAAGTGATGGAATGATCAATATGAGATTTATTTAACTCTGGCTTTTCAGAGGTGGCAATGAGGACTTGATTAGATAGTAGTCGTCCTCCTGTGATTGTTTCAATTTCTCCACTATCAGGCGACTATTTTATTATTTTTGTGATGATTATCCTAGTTGCCCCCCCATTTGAGTTATGTTTGCTTGAGTTGATTGATTTAACACAAATCGACATAGATATCCTTATTGAATGAGCCTCTCGATCTCTTCTTTGAATTGTTTACACGCCTTAGTAGTATGTCCATGACTTCAATGGAAGTGATAATATTGCTCCTCATTTCCTGAATTTGGTTTCAGTGGAGGTGGCCACTTAATGGTCTCTTCATCTCAAATGGTCATCAAAACATTAACATGAGAAGTTTTAAGTGGTGTGTATTTCTTTTATGGTCGTGGTTCACATCGTTAATGTGGGGGCCGTGGAGGGAGATCACGATTACCTTATTGCTTCTTTTGATGGGATTGTCGATCTGTGTTCTTTTGAAGAAAATTCCTATTAGGGAGTCGCCTTTCAAATCTATTAGGGATAAATGAAAGAGAACACAAGCATATAGAAATTCATCTTTTTAAGATGCCATGAAAATCCACAGATGTACTTTTTCAGGTTATCGAGTACTTCATTAAGAAAATAGTGTACTATCTCGAAAGATAGAAGTCACTACCCTTTAATGGACCTAATCACTTCAATAAGGATTCCTAAGGATGATGGGTGCATATATACCGATTCTCCTACTTTACATGAAAAAGTAAAGTAGGGTTTATTTTAAGCAGTTTATTAAGTTCCCTAGGCAAGCTAGTTAACATCCAGGAATGGGGATTCCTTAAGAAAACTCTCGATTAAGGTAAATGATCTTTGTCGTTGAAGATTTTAAAAGAAAAGGATGATCAATCGATTGGTTTATTTTTGAAAGATCAAATGGAATTGATCGAAAGAGGGAGTTATTATCGAAGCCAAAATGGAAGATAAGTAGGAGATGCCACAATCTTAGGAAACCTAGAGAGCATCTCAAACTATCCTATAGTTGGGTTTTATATTTTTTGAAATTGATTTAGTTCATTTGAGTTGCATTTTTCATTAGAAATTTAGGACTTATGATTCCTTAACACAAGATTAAGGAAATGTCTAAGAGGTGAGGAATTATGGCCCCACAAAGGGAGAAGCGACCTTAGAACCTAAATCTAGGGAGCTTTGGTAGGCAAAAGCATAACCTAAATCTAAGGCAAAATGGGAGCAATTTGTTTCCTCCATAAGAGAGGACAAACCAAACACTTGACTTACCCAGGGGTGGTGCAACTAACTCCTCCTCCATGTTAAATACATGTAGGCAAATCTTTATGCTTAAAGAGATAGCTAAATTTAGAAAGAAGAAGTCCTTAAACTCACTCTAGATCATGTAAAGGACATGCTTCAAATGACCTAAATCTAATGCAATTCAAATTTAATTTCTTTTTCATTTTGGACAATTATTTTGACTCAGGCTAATAGGATTCATATGAATAAAGCATGAAAAAGAAGGTTATTGGCTAAAATCAGCGAAATGGGAGGAGTTGAGTTTCCACCATGGCTCTCAAAGGTCAAGCCAAGTTTCTCTGGCAAAGGTGGAAGCCCTATAATCAAGAGTGAAACAAGATGTATTTGTGCATGATATTATAAAAGAAATGCTCATCCAACTAAGGGTTGCTAATTCTTTTATCTTTATTTTAAACCTAAGCTTTAGTTGAGGTTATGAGTTCTTTATTTTTAATTTGAGTTGTTAAGTTGGGTAAAATATTTATTTTTTCCTAAAAAGCCTAATCCACATCCAGACCATATATAAAGCAAGAAAGAAACTAGGAAAGGCATGTCACTTAATGCAAAAAGCTAAACAAATCATCAACCATTTTATAAAGCTAATCACAAAAAAGAATAAAAGGCCATTGTGGTGAACCACCCAAACCAAAATATCAAATGTGGGTAGCCTCTACTCTTATACAACCGGATTACAAATGAATTAAATTACAATTAAGCAAGGAATTCATAGTTATGGGGGTCTTCAAGCTTTATTTCTTCTTATTCTTATTTTCTTCTTTTGGTTCCTTCTTTTGGATGGTTGGAAGGTGGATGCTCCAAGGCTTCACATGGTACATAAGATGGGATCTTATGACCAATGTTTATCTTAATCCCCATAACAATCATTCCAAAATCCTAATTGCACAAACTTACATGGAAAGGAAAAGTGGAAATCTAACTAACACCCGTTAGCTAAAGTAAAACCACACAAATCCCAAGCATGTATATTGGACTTATCACCCACACATGGGTGATTAAGTCCACCCCTATTGGATTATGCTTAGGGGTATAAAGCACCGCAAGCAAAAGCATTTATATTTTCATTTATGATAGCCCTTAAGCACAATCCCCTAGAAAAGAATAGACTAAGAGCGTCTACCATTCATTCTATATACACCCTAACATCCATCTAGACATATATCATAAAACAAAATAAACATCAAACCATGCACCGACCTAACATAAAGCTAGAAGTGGTGACTTAGGCTAATGTGTGTGCTTTGAAGGCTTGCGTGGTATGCTTAGCGATGGCTTTATGATCAAATTTTTTAAGTGTGAAGAACATGTTCAACTTAGAGAAAGGTTTTATTTAAGTTGTTTAATTATTTTGGGTTGACTTTATTTTATATTTTTATTTAGTTTAAATGGATCCTACAATTAATTACTAAGTTATGAATAGAGGGAAAGAGAAGGATGCATCTCTTTCCTTCCCTAATCTATGTAAGTTCTAAAGTAGATTCACATTTTGGTTTTGTTTAGGTGAATGTTTAGATTAAATATTTTAATTAATCCTTTTTAGATAAATCTAAACAAACCTATTCAAAAAGAAAGGCATTTTAAGATTAAATAAATGAATCAAATTCATAACACACATTGCTTCATTTCTTTCCCAACATATATAACATGCATATGGATGGACCTAAACATATATACATAAATAATATTTACACTTTATGATATATGCTAAGTAATTTATTTAAAATTTAAGTTGATTATGCATGATTTTTCTTAAGTAGAAAGGTTTTCCTTATCCAAATTTTCACATACACATGAAAGTAAGAAAGGCATAAGTGAGGCACCATTGTTAACCGGAGGTATAAGGTACAAGACCTACTTAGGACTTAAACAATCGGTTGTCAGACTAATATACCACTTTCCTTAAATACAAACATGTATAAAAGAAATGAAATGGAAAAGGAGAATGCAAAAGTTGTATTAATGGATTCATTTGTTTATGCAATTTATGTATGGTATAAGTAACCCTTCTTAAGTGGTATAGATATGAAATGATATGGTAAATGTTAGGTTCTTTTCAAATGAACCATGTATCTTACCAAATTCTATTCAAAACTACATCATCATAGAAAGAAAGGAAACTTACTAAGCATACCTTTATAATCTATCACATGCAAACTCATAATTAAAATATAAGTAGCATACTTTCAGATTTGGTATTTGATTTATATGTTTTTTTAAAATAATTTGGATTTAGTAGTGATAATATTTATTCATATTTCTACTTTAGCCAATACATGCAAATTTGACATAAAGTAAACACTTTCATTTTTAAAATTTGAATTTGAAAAAAATGAATGCATCACATGCATACAATTTAACATGTTGGGAAAGATTCAAAGTAATGAAAGCATGTAAATTCACTTTACTTAAATCCTAAAGTCATTCTTATAGAATAAGAAAAGTTTAGAATAAATCAAAGTGATTTCAAATGATTTTTTGTTAGTTTGAGTTTGATTTAATTTTTTAAAAAGATGAGTTAGTTTGCTTCTAACCCATTCCACATGTGTTTGATATTTTGTTTAATTTTTAAATAATTAGATCCATTTTTTATGTTTATTAGGTTAAGGTGTAAATTAATTAACCCTTACACACCACCTTAGAATAATTAACAAATAATTATGAGCCAATGAGATGACATATAAAACCCACAAGGAATTTAAATTCATAATGCACCTAATAAGAAAGGCCTAATGCAATTTGGCTCATAATTAAAGTTAATTAAGCTAAGGGGTTTAGCTTAAGTAATTTCAAAACACCCTTTCATACTTGTGAATTGGGTTTTGATTTTTTTAATTGAACTTAGGCTATTAAACACCTAAGCATCTACCCAATGTAGATTAATTAAGTTATTAAAATCATTAGAATTTTTAGGAATTAATTAAGGGGGTAGTTAATGAATTAACCCTTAATTAAGAGAGGATTAAGGAGAGAAAAAGGGGGTTTAGGGAATAGCTTAGGAAATGCTAAATTATTCCATAAACCCTCTACTGGATCTAACCTTAATCAACTAATCATGGTAAAATCACTAATCACACCTAATTATGTAATTACATAGAGGTAATTAAGAAATCATATGCAATTCTTCTAGCAAACCTTCAATAAATCCCAAGAAAATTAGGGGAGGCGGTCATCCCTAAATATACCAAGAAGTTTGATTAAATGACTTAATTAAAACATAATTAGCAAAATGATTCTAAAAAAATTCAAAAAAAATATATATATAATTAAAACCCATTGAAATAATTTTAAAATATTTAGGTTGAATTATCTTTCCATAGGATTTTATTTCATATTTTTTTTGATTTTCTAGAGAGTTATGAATTTTTTGGAAGATCAATTAATAAAAATTAATTAAGGCATTATAACTAATCCTCTTGACGGCGTGGTGGCGGTCGGTGCTTTACACGCATCATGCCATGATGGATTTACTTAAACGTCAAATCCCAAAGGCGTGGACACTTGGGTTTATCTCATCATCGATCAAAGATCGATGATCTCCCGATTTAAAAATAATGATTTATAAATGTGGATAATCTCGACATCCATCTAAAATGCTGGATGGATGGCCGAGATCTCTCAGTTCTTCCCCGATCAATGGAGCGTCCATGATCAGGGAAGATCCGATTGATAATTCAAACAAACTTAACCCACACCATCTAAAGCAAGTGCACATCAACGATATCCATGTGAATTAAAATTTCTTTCACAAAGCTCACACCACATTGAGTTTAATGGTCAAAATCACATACCTGAGGTGATCATTGATCAGTCCCTGGAAGCTTCTGGGTGAGATAGCGTGTTGAAGCACTTGAGGTTGAGTGGATTGGTATATGGACCTCTCCCAACACTTGCAACTTTGATATTGATCCCCCCCTTTGGAACTTCAAAACTTGGGTGCACTCACCCTATGATGGAGTGTAAAAGAGTGGAGTGAAATTGAGTGAAGAGAGGAAATTCAATGATTGAGCTCCCTATTTTTCTATGCAAAACCAAGAATATGAATTTGAATTCCTAGAAGCTTAGGAGGTTGAGGCTTCTCACTCAGGTTCAATTGAGATGATTGATTTGATTTGTTTGGGAGTATATCTCCCCTTGAAGGATCGAATGATCATCCATGCACTTGCCATTTTGATCTAATTGAGCTTGGTTGGGTTTTGATTGGTTAGAGTGTGCACATGGTCTTTGAGCAGTGGATTGCCAACTTCCCATGTGCTTGAATTTGAGTGGGAGGGTTTGAATTTTGTTTGACCCTGGGGTGGGTTTGGTCTAGGACCAAATGGGTTGACCCAAACCCATTGGGTTGGGTGCACCACTCTTCACTAGGTCCCCTTGAGCTTTTAGGAAAGCCTCAGTGAATGAAGAGGGTATGACCAAATTACCCATGGATTGCCAAAATTTGTTCTATGGCCTAGGGGTAGAATGGTCATTTTGTATTTTTTTACTTTGGACATGTTGGTATGTGGAGAAACTAGGTTTGGCCAAGTTTCATGAGATTTGGAATCATTTGATAGGGTTTGGCTCATGTTGACCCATTTAGGTCAAAATGGGTCAACTTGGGTCAAGTTGACCAATTATAGGTCAAAACCAAGGGTTGGGTCAAGTTCATATGACCATTTGAAATGTTTTGGTGGCTTTGGTTTGATTCAATTTGGTATAGTTTTGGCTTTATATGACTTCATTTAGGTCAAATGGGTCAAGTTGACCTATTTGACCCATTTGACTATTTAGGTAGGTCAAGGGTAGGTTTAGGTTTTGTTAGTCATATGGAGTGGATTGGTATCTTTGTTTCCAATCAATTTGGTTAAGTTCAATTTGGCTCAACATGACCCCTTTAGGTCATGTTGGGAATTGTCTGGGTTAGATCTAGTTGGCCAATTGAGGCTTTGGTCGTTCAACAAGTGATTTGGAATGAACTTGACCCATTGGTTTCAATCAATTTGGCTTAGATCAAGTTTTGACACATTTTGACTTTTTGGTCAAAATGGGTCAACTTGGGTCAAGTATTGGCTAGGTTAGCTCAAATGTTGGCTTGGTCAAGTTCAAACATAGGTCATGAGAACTTAGATCAATGGTTTCAATCAATTTGGCCTATGGTGGAATTTGGCTATGTTAGGTTTCATTTTGGGTTAAGTGTTGACTTTGTCAACCCTTAGGTTTGACTTGGTTTGACCCAATTTGATTGATTGATCATCCATGATGATTGTTGATCATGATGAGAGATATATGAGTTTGGTTCAATCCAATTTGGTTAGGATCAAAATTTGGCTCATAAGGGTACTTTAGGTCACTTTGGGTCAAGTGAGCCTAAGTGGGTCAAATGGCTTGGTCAAAGCTTGATTTGAGTTTGATTGATCTTGTATATGGACTTATGATTGAAATATAAATCCATTTACAAGTGGTTTGAAGTCAAATGGGTTTTGATCCATTTGAAAATTTCATACTCAAAGGAAGAATATGAAGGGTTTTGGCTTTGATTTTGATTAGTTTTGATTGTTTGATTGAAGTTTGATTTATATATGAGCTCATGATTGTAGGGTTGATTGAATCATGAGAGAAAATCAAGAGTTTGGCTTGATTTGAAATTGATTTGGCTAAGTTCAAGATTTTGACTTGAAAGGCTTAGATTTGGATTTTGAATTGGATTTGAGTTTGATTTTTTGGAATTGGTTTTGATTGTTTGAATTTATATTTCATTTATATATGTGAATATGAGAATATAAATTGATCATGAGAAAATTTCAAGAATTTGAAGTTTAATCATGATTTGGCTAAATCCATTAAAGATTTAAAGGATTTAAAATTTTAATTTGAAATTTTTTTTTGAATTTGGTTTGATTGATTTATATTTATATTTCATTTATATATGTGAATATAAATGAGAATATAAATAATTATGAAAATCTCATGACTTTGAATTGGTTTGATCAAGTTTAGGTTAAATCCATTAATGAAAATTAAGGATTTAAAAGGATTTTAAATTGGAATTTAATTTTAGTGTTTGATTTGATTGATTTATATTTATATTTCATTTATATATGTGAATATAAATGATAATATAAATGAGTTTTGAAAATCTCCAATTTGAATTGGTTTGATCATGATTTTGGCTAAGTCCTTTAATGGAAAATTAAGGGACTTAGAGAATTTCATGAATTGATTTGAATTTTGAGTTTAATTTGATTGATTTATTTATATTTCATTTATATATATATATATATATATATATAATATATATATAAGGAAAAAATTTGGACTTAAAATTTTTTTGATGGAATTTGATCATGGGTTTGATCATAGATTTCAATCATGGAGTTCAATCATGAATTGATTTGAGTTTGGAGAAAATCATTTAAGATTGATTTGGAGTTTGACTTGAAAGAAGGAATGTGAGGAATGGTTTGAGCTAAAGGTAGGAATTTTTCTTAACATCCCTAAAGCATGTCCTATTCCTATAGCTAACTCTTATAAGTCTCTTGGGCTAGGTTGAGTGTCCACCTAATCACTAGATGTGTCTTAAGACTAAGGAACTCTTAAAGTCTAAGGAAGTCATATAAGATGGAGGTGTTGAGAGCTCATCTAAAATGAGGTCAACAAAGGGCACCCAATAGGTGTGGTGTGATTGACAAGGAACACCACATGTATTGGTGTTGACCGAAATGATCGACAACATCGAAAGATTACAAGAACTAATAAAAACAATCTATCCTTAACCTTAGAAAAAGAAAGAATCCAGAGCTTAGTGCAACGTGGCTCTACTTATGTCCAAGACATAAGAGAAAGGGAAAAATCCATTAAGGGATAGAGTGTGAACCTTCCACTAGGGATGCAGGTTCAAATCACCCACAATGGGGTGAAAGGTTTGATTTGATTTGAATCTCACTGGAGAAAAGATTTGCATTGGGGAGAGGGTTGAATTTGTTTAATTTTGTTAGGTTTGAATTTTTTTTTAGATGAACCTGTTGGTTTGCAATGGGTGCTAAGTAGAGCCATGGAGGATAAAAACCTAACACCAATCCAAGGGGTAGTCTACTAAGCACATAGTAGGACTAACCAAAAGGGATGCCTTTGGTATTGATACTAGGAAGAAAGCATAGTAGACTTACATCCTCAAGTAGGGATTGGTTATTTGGGGTTATCTATTGGCAAGATAATAGATTGAACCAACCTAGGACTGACGATTGAGTGAATACCACTGGGGGACTTAAATCAACTCAAGATAGTCAAGATTGATTTCATTTTAGATTTGTTTGTTTTGATTATGATGGATCCCATAGTTTGTGATGAGCGAGTACCATGGAGCTAGACCTAACTCAGTTACAATTCAAAGAGTAGTCTATTAACCACAAGGTAGGACTATCCAACCAAAGGGAAATGCTTTTTGGTATACAATGGTCAAGTCTTAAGATGAAAGTGTATGGACTCACATCTTCTAGAAACAAGGAACCATTGGGGGTGATTATTTTGGGCATCAAACAACAGACTATTATTGAATGCCATTGGGGACTTAGATCAACTCAAAGAATAAGATTAATTTTCATTTTAATTTATTTTGATGGATTCCATTGGTTTGCGATGGATCATATTGAGAAGGAGCTTAGAAACTAGACCTATCTTAGATTTGAACCAAGGGAGTAGCTTCGATGGGAGAACTATCCAAAAAGGAGTGCCTTTCTTTGCAATGATCAATTTAAGGGAAAGCTTGGACTCACATCTTCACTAGAAAAGACCAGGGTGATCGGTTGCTTTGAATCAAATGCGCCCATCGGTTTGCGATAATCATGCTAGAAAGAATGCATCATAGTCTTACATCTTCAAAGGAATGACGGGTAACTTATTGTGGAAAAATAGATTGAACCGACTGGGTGACTAATTAGTATCGAGGATTTATCTCAACTTAGGTAGTCGGGCAATTCTATGGGAGTTCTACGACCAAGATAGGATGCCTACTTGGAAGAAGGCTTTGGGGCTTGAATCTAATCCGCAATTAATTTGTTTGTTATTTTATTTGTTTTATTTATTTTATTGGACCCTTAGTTTGTCAAGGATCACGAGAAGGAGCTTATATCACTAGACCTATCTCATTTAAACCAAGGAGAATTTGTGCATCCGAATAAATTTTTCCAACCACAGGGGTGGCTACTAGGAAAGGGGCTATCCAATCAAAAGTAACGGTAGTGTCTAAATGGGGTCAAAGGACTTGATCCAAATAGAGTGCCCAGGATGGGGTGGGTAAGGGCTTAATCCAACACCTGGAAAAAATGGCATGACTAGTCATAAATCCAATAGGTATTCAATGTCCAACTCAAAGAGAAAGCTTGGGGACTCATATCTACCAAGAGTGGTGTACTCACCAGGTGAGTCTTGTCGACATAGTGAACATCAACCAACTGGTGCTTGCATCGATTTTGTGCCTAGAAGAAAGCTGGGACTCACATCCTCTATAGCAGGATTGTGGGATAGTCTATCTTAGCGGTGTTATCCTAGATGACTAAATGAATGCCTTGGGACTTATATCAACTCAAAAGTAGTCAAGAGGAAAGAGCCTGGGGACTTATCTAAACCTCAAATATACTCAACCTAGTTAGAACATGATGGCTAGTTCAAGAAGAAAGCATGGGGACTCACATCTTCTTAAGCAAAGTGAATATGAGGTAGCTTATTGGTTGGGGAGTGAAACTACCATACTAACAAGGCACTCATTTGTTTGTAATGGTCAAGTTAGAAAGAAAGCTGGGATTCACATCTTCCAATAAATGACCACTGGAGTGACATATTAGCAGGTAGCATGTGGGCGACTAGAGCACTAATGAGTGAGTGCCACATGGGCTTGCTCCCACATCAAATAGCTTCGAGATAAAATATTTGTGTTTATTTTTGTGCATGTGTTAAAGGAATAGGATGCCTGGGGACTCTTACACCTACCTTAAACACAGGGGTTTGATGAAATGATGCCATGGATGGCAAAAGATTCCCACTAAGAAAGGATGTCTTGGGTTCTCTCACACCTAACTTAGTTGCTTAATCAAAATAGGATGCCTCTGGGTTCTCTTACACCTATTCTAAAAGCATGAGAGATTATGTTTGTGTTGTGAAAGAGGGATAGGATGCCAGGGGACTCTTACACCTACCTAAACATGGCGGATTCGATAAGCAAAATACAAAGAAGAAGATTTGATGAATGGAATCATATTTTTTATTCTTTTATTAATGATTATTTTCAAACATGATTTATTTCATGGGTAATATTTCTTTAGATAGAGCCCATTAATTGGAAGCATCAGTGTTCCCCTTTACAATCAATAAGGATAAGATCCTCCTTTGGTAGGCCTTCTCTATGACATAGGGGCCTTCCCAAGTGGGTTCAAACTTGCCTCCCATCTTTGATGGGCAATATTGGTCTCCTTAGGACTAACACAAGTTCTCCTACTCGAAAGACCTAGGGAAGACTTGTTGTGAGCTTGAATCATTTTGGCCTTGTACAACTTCGAGGTTTTTTAGCGCCCGTGTGACTCTCCTCCAAACCTTTGAGCTCTTCTAACCAACTTTGCATTCTTCTATGTAGTGATCTTGTTACCCAATATCCTTAGTGAGTTGAACTTCTAGAAGGAAGAATTGAATATACACTAAGAAAAATGGGTGAGTTGGAGTTCGGTATGTTGTGCGGTAGGTCCACAAGGTTTCAACCAATTGCTCGTTCTACTATTGTTTGTTGTCATCAAGAGTCTTCTTCAGTATCTGGATGAGAGTTTTGTTGAATGCTTCTGCAAAGCCATTTTCTCTAGGGTAGTAGATGGTGGAGTATCGTCAATCTATACCGTGTCTTCTGGTGAAGTTGTTGATCTTTATGCTTTTAAATACAGTACCATTATCAGATATAATTCATTGAGGCACCCCGAACCTATATATGATATGGTTCATGAAAAATGAAGCACATGGTGAGTTGTGACCTCTTTGAGTGGGATGTCTCTCGCCCATTTGGAAAAGTAGTCAGTGGCAGCTAAGATGAACTAATGCCCCTTGGAAGAAGGAAGATCGATCGGACCTACAATGTCAGTACCCCAATACTCTAATGGCCATGAGGCCAATATAGGATGTAAAATATTGGATGGTTGGCGTTGTAATGGCATTTCTATATCCATGCCTGATCATTAAAAGTCCAAGAGTATCCAAGTCTTTGATCTTCATCTTCATCTTATATTGATATGCACCATATATCAATGTACTCGCTATAATGCCATAGTTCATTTTGAAATAATGTAACCACATGGTCAAAATACTATGTGGTGTCATCAATAAGAGCATGGAGAGAGCTCTATATTTCATTTAATGGGCTTGTGCCTTTCTTGAGGTAGTTTATCTGTTCGTAATCTATGAATGGTTGTCTAATCCACATTATCCATTTTGGCAATGGTAACCTCCCCTTCAAAGAAAGTCTCTCATGAGTTCAATAATAAGGGATAAGACTTGTCTATTTTGACATTGAAATGGACTCATCTGGACATGCCAATTCGGGCCAAAGAATCTACTATAGCTCTTCCTTGAACCTTGTAGATGGTGACTTCAGAATGGGCTTCATGGTATACTCATAATAATGATGAAGTTTGTTTGGACCCATAGGATAATGTGATGACCAACCGAGAATCCCCAAAGATGTTGATGCTCAACATAGTGATGGCTAACTCACCAATAATCAAAGTCTCATACTTCATTGTTGGTGCATGGGTTGGAAAGATAGTATGAGAATCTCATCACATCACAATGGTTAGAGAACTATTCTACTTTCAGAATAGATCTTCACCTTTAATAAAGAAGTTCACCATCAAAATACATATCCATCGGTTGCCTCCCCAAGTTCATGATTTGTTCGAGATCATCCAAGGGAGAATCGTAGTAAGTTTGGAGTGTAACATAGACTTGAACATAACCTTGTTCATGTTCACTTTGAAATTTATTCTATTTTATTGCCATGTTCAAAATAGCTCAAATTTCATCGCTCATGACCATTTGGTGAAAATCGCTGTTCGTGTTCGCCTGTTTCAAATGCCTTGAAATGTAATAATCCAAAAAATGATGAAGGAGGATTCTCCAAAATCTTTGATAACAAAAATTCTAACCAAAGTTATGCTTATATTGAAAAAATAATCATATTTATATATAATAATAATAATAATAATCATAATAATTTTTTATAATAATATTTTAATTTTCTTATAAATAATTTTTATTTAGAAATCAAGCAACACATCAAAAATGATTGTTCATCATCTTGGGCTAAATGTCTCAGATTTGCTAGTTAATCAGAAATCAGTGTGCGAACAAGAAGTTTGTCTGCTAAGAAATCAAGAAATCTTTCCTTTTACCGCATAGGGGTACAAAATGTGATATCAAACTGAGAGTATCATGGACCAATGAGCCAAACTCCAAAAGCATTGGTCATGAGGTACATAATTTTTGAGAGATCAAGTTCACCTTATGAGAAAGCATGTGTCGTATAAGATGCAAAGATCAAAGGCAATGTTTCAATAGGTGGATAGTTTGTTTAAGGATCAAATTAATGATGAGGTAGAAAAGTGCGCTCTCCTTCCCTTCATCATTGGCTTGGGCCAACGAGCAGAGAGTCATCCAATCACAGAGGGATGAGGCCCCGCTTGGGATAGGGCTGAACCGGGGCTTCACCAAGTACTCTTTGATGTCTTCGAAGGCATGCTGACACTTATCATCCCACTTGAACTTGGAATCATTTTTGACAAGTGTTGAGAATGGCTTTCATCTCGCTGATAGGTTTGAGATAAAGCATCTTAGATATGACAGCCATCCTTGAAAGGACCTGAGTTCAGTTAAACTCTTAGGAGGTGGCATTTCTAAAATAGCTTTAATCTTTTTAGGATCTATTTCTATTCCCCATTGTTGAACAACAAACCCAAGGAATTTCCTAAAGCTACTCAATGCACACTTCATGGGATTCATTTTGAGGTTATATTATCTTAATTCAAAACTACTCTCAAGTAAAAGAGGTGGTCTTCTTTCTCTTGACTACTAGATCATCAACGTAGCACTCAACTGATGATGATGGATGAGTTCGTTGAATATCTGAGTCATGGCTCGTTGGTATGTAGCACTAACATTTTTAAGGCCGAAAGGCATGACCCTAAAATAGAAGATTTCGATTGGGGTTTGAAAATAGTGTTTCTTTCATCTTCAAGAGACATCTTAATTTGGTTATAGCCAGATGACCCATCCATGAAAGAAAAGATCGCATGAGATGAGGTGTCCACCATTAACGGTATAGGAAGAGGAAACTCATCCTTAGGACATGCCTTGTTTAAGTCCCTAAAATTCAATGTGAATTTGGCCATTCTTCTTCTTAACTGGGATGACACTAGCTAACTAGGTAGGATATTTTTCTTCCCTCATGAAACTAGCATCGATCAATTTCTTGACTTCAGAAATGACCTGTTGTTCAATTTCTACGCCTAGGAGCTTGCTTAATAGGGTAACATTAGATCTATTGCTAGTTTTGGGAGATAATCCGCATTTCTTCATAACTCCATGTGAAAGTCTTTAAACTCAATAAATAGCCTAACTAAGTCATTGGTTTCTTCTTCATTCAGTAATGAACTGATGTATGTTGGGCGAGGATTTTCTTCTATCCCGAGGTTGATTTCTTTAAGCTTGTCGATTGTTGAATGAATCTCCTCTTCAAATTCTGGTGGTGCCTCTTTAACTTGGAGATCATCTAGATCATCTGATGTTTCTAAACACACATTCTCATAAGAGTTGGGGATGTGCTTGAAGAAACTAGACTCCAAATGTTGATAACAACTAGGTAATCGACCGACCTACCCAATCCTAGTCCTGCTTTTGATTATGCTTCGCTACCTCTGTTATTGTTCCATAGCTTTTTGAAGTATTCTGACCTATGCTTGGACCATGTGTGAGGAACTAAACCTTTCTGTATAAGATTTTGAACACAAGGTGAGTAAAAGTTAAAAGGTAATTCCATTAATTCTTTAAAAGTATCTTCCTCAAGCTCTACATCAACTTCAGGGCTTGAGGAAGATGATCCCAAAAAGAACTTCTTTTGCTTCATGTCACTGGAAGACTTAGGACTTCCTTAACTACTAAACCTTCAACTTTTTGAGATGTAAGTGAGGTAAGAGCTAAGGTTCCCATCTAATAGTTTCACATAAACCATTCAATACTTTGCTTACTTGGAGGCTGGTCTTCATCTCTCTGATCAAAAGTCACCTCCAATGGAACCCCAGAGGGTAGTATACTAATCACATTAGACTCATCCTCAGGATTCCAAGTCTATGTGAATAGTACTCTATGAACCGGAACATGACCTCTATTGAAGGCCAACTGGGGGGTCTCCCACCTCGAATGTTTCTACCTCTGGCCCTACCTGGTGGAGGTTGAGCCATCCTACCCACATGTCCATATGATGGAATGAACTGTGGGTGGAATGTAATATGCTAATCTATTTCTTCTTCAAGTCCCCTTTCTTGTTCACTTGGACTTTTATTTTTCCTTTCATTTTCTTTTATCTTTTCTTTTGCTTCATTTTGTTTTTCTTTTGGTTTTGCATTTGAATTTTGTCCAAGTTCATGAGTTTTGAGGAAGATAGTAGGTCGCATCCTCATAAATCTCAACCTCTAACTAAAATGGCTTTTCATCTCAACATGGTATTCAATTCCATCTTTGAACTTGATGCAATCGATGAAGGGAGGATGGAACAATCTCGCTAATGTATCCAAGGCCTACCAAGCAAAGTAAAGGAATGAAGTATTCAATCAATGATGTAGAACTTGGCCTTCCAACCACCATCTCCAAAGGTAATATAGAACCTAAAGCCCTCACCTTGATCATTGAATCCTCTCAACATCATCATATCTCCTCGAGTGTGTAGAGATGTCAATCTTCAAATAGCAAGGGTCTTTAGACTCATAATGTTCACCAATGCACCAATCCAGAACCCCGTGAGTTTGAACCATCCATGTCAACCGTGATGTGAGGGACTGGTTTCCAAGTCCCCGTAAGAAGGTCTTCATCTGAAGGTGATCCCTTTCTTTTGCATAATGTGCTTCCTCACTATAGCTGAGCTAAGCATATTTGATCAAGGAGGGCCTTGATTAGTGACTCATCTCTTTGGATAAGAAAGGGCATCATATGCTTAGCTTATGGAAAACTTTCTCGATGAGAAAGGACGCTGTAGTCCACCTTCTGCTGGTCTTCCACAAGCGGAGCATCCTATGAGTTTCATCTTCCACCAATGATTGTTTCTCTATCTTGAGGTGCCAGAGGTAGAACCTGCTATGGTGGTTGATTTGATCTCTTGAGGCAAGGTGGAAGGTTCTGCACTCGCTCACCTAGCTTCTCCTATGGGACTCTGGAATCGATGATTCCAAGTCTATCTCAAGAGGTGAACGTGTGAGTTGGAAAGTCCAACTCAATCGAAAGAGGAAGATCAAAAATTATTATAGTTATTTAGACTTGAAGAGTTATCATTAGGAATAGAAGATAACAACCATAAGTGACATGATGTAATTCAAACTAGATTCTTCAATTTCTTGGAATTATTTGAGGTACAAAGTAGAAGTCAAGTAAAGTGAGTGGAGTAAGGGATTTGATGCCCTTATCCTTGAGATACAAGAGTTCTACTAGTAAAATAAAAGAGCTAGTAAAATGGAAGAAGTCACCTGTGGAAGCAAAGGTGGAGGTTGACACGATGATGGCTGTCGGGGCTACACATGTCTTATTACCAGCTCCCACTTTCCTAGAGTTGCACTAGCAACTTGCAAACCTTCCTTGGGAGGTTTGAACCTCAGCACCCAAAGGAAAGCTTCTTGATCTTCTAAATTATTTTCTTAGAGGTTTTGATAAAGAAATGTCCCAACCTTCTTGGTTTTGGTATGATCACATGTATCCCCAAGGATTACTAATGGAAGGTTGTTCCACAGGTATTCCTGGGACAACACCGTCTTGAAACTATGTTCAAGCCACCTTGAATGTGAAGCAATCCTCCAAAATGGCCTAGCATGGTGGCAAAAGTTTGTCCTACTTTCTCCGGCCTTAGCTCAAATCGCTTTAAGAGATTCTTAAAGATTTTCTGATTACCTCTTAAAAGAATAAGGTTTGTTTAACTTATCTAAAAGAGTAGGTGGACCATAGCTACAGCGATATGCATGCCGCCACGGTGGTCGAGGTGGTGGCAGGGTCGTGTGGGAGGTGGAGGCCGTGAGGTCGTGGTCTCTGACCATCTCTAGCTTGCTTCCCTTATCAACCGCTACTACTTCTCCGGCTTCTTTCATAAACCTGCTTTTGCTTAGTAACCGATCTTGAAAAGGCAACTATTTGGCCTCCTGTAGACTAGTCGCCTTGTTGATTAGCTTCTCAAATGTCTTGATAGTGAAGCCCTTAAGCATGATGACCGCCATGGATATTCTTCAAGAGAATCTCAATGGCATGTCGTTCGCATTATGTTCACACTTCATACTTAGGTTATGCCATCAAGAATATAATCAACAAGTGACTCACCAGGTGTGCTAAAACAAGATCACCTACAAGAACCCTCTAAGCTCAACAAATCTCTTGATGAAGAGTTGCTCTCAAGAATATCTTTACCGAATAGCGCTCAACATACCAATCAAAAGTAATACTAGGCTACTAACAAAAGTCAAGTAAAGCATCACGCCAATTGGTAAAATAATGCTCAAATGTGCTATGTATTGCCTTGAGTTTCCATTGCCATCAAAGCTTTTGAAGGAAGGAGGCATGAAACCCTTGGGATACTAGATAGCATCAAATTCTCTTTGGGTAGGGTCTACACTTTGGAATCGATGATCCTCCCTGCTTGAGCCAAAGCTTTCTGCCAACCATGGATTTTATATCTTTTTATATGGAGGTACTTTTCCACTACCTTCTATACATGCTACCTTGCTCAACGGGAGGTAGTCTTGATTGGGTCCAAGACATGCACTCCTAATCGACATCGACTATAGTAGGATGAACTAAAGGGATTGTTTGAAGCACACTGCTAACAAGTCCTATAAACGCCATCCTATCATCTCCTTCCTTCCCTCAACGATTGAGGTGTCGTTGATTCTACATGTCTTGATCAACCTCATCACCTTCCATGGTTTGTTCTCCTAAGAAGAGATCCTTGTCAACCATGTAATCCAAATGAATCATCAAGTCATCTTCATTGGGATCAACTTTCTCTTCATTAGACCAGGCGTACCATAAGATCTCCTTCTTCTCCATGAAATAATGTGCAACTATCTCATCTAAAGAATGATCCATTTCAGTACAAACAACAAAGCAGGCGATCTTGCATCGAGACCCACTCGCCATCACCGGAGAGTCAATCTGTGGACTGCATCACCGGATGAATGACCCCTAACTCAAGAGAGGTAACAATCCTAGGATGTTCTACTACCATCAAAATGGACTCATCCGAATATCTAATAACTCACCATCTACACATCCAATGTAGTTGAAGTGAAGGGACGACCATGATGCTTGGGGTCGCCATACTTCTTCGCACCACCACTGGGGTAGAAGGTCATAGAGAGCTCAACCCTACCACAATGGGTGGTGTAGAAGGTAGGATCCTTGGCCAGCCGGATCACCAACGGGTGCACTTTTCCTGGATGCGCCTTCATGGCCTTGGGGAATGGGAGATGTTGTAACCTCACAGCTAAGGTGAACGAGGGTGAGATGGGGTGGAGACACCACATTCTCTCTGCACAAGAATTGCCCTCCGTGATGTCCCGAGAAGAATACTATCGTATGGTCAACGGTGTAGGCCGAGTTGGAAAATCAATCAAAGTAAGGGACCGACGAAACCTACGCCTCTTCCTGTAAGATGAGTTCTATGGGCCTCACGGCCCTCTCCTGTGAATTTGTCTCCCCACACTGTGGGGGATAACAGATCAAAGATCAAACTGAGTGTCAAACTCGAGGCCCCAGATGCTCCACCTACCGCAAGACAAGATTGGAGTATACACCTCCTGCTCCCGAAATGCATAAATGCACCACCGGAGAGGAGGTGATGAACGGATCTTCGACATCCTCTCATCCATCCAGAGAGGATGGAACTGGTTTTCTATAACTAGTAGTGAAGTGATAACTGGAAACTCATCCACGTCGGTCTGCCGCTCCCTAGCCTCGAGGTACCACTTGATCATGTGGTTCTTATTCCTATGCTGCAAATGGGCAGGATGGGAGGAGTGTGAACTAGACCCATACTCAAATATAGGGGAGGCAAGCCCGAGACTAGCCTTACCCTTTGAATAGATGGTATTAGCTCACTGGGCAACATGAGCAACTCTGGGGCGAACTATAATCAGAGTTGGTACTGCTGAGATAGCTAGCACTGCTATAACTGAAGTCTATGGTACTTCCATAATTTTTCTCTTCAGTGAGGAGACATCAGAATCAGAGGGTAAATCTATCCTGATGGTCTACCGTCACCTTGGTCACCGTGGTGAGGGAGTGCCACAAGTAATCTAGCTCCCAAATCCCAAAGTGAATCAGGTGTGTATCATCCAGACAGGGGAAGTCAGCCTGATCTAAAGTCAGATCCATACCGTGGGAGAAGGTAAAGACAATTTTTTGTGAACCGTCCATTTCAATAATCAATAGACCAAATCAACTATACATAAAGATCAGAATGAGAGAGATATGAAGTTGTATCATTGCCTAGATTTTTTTTTAAATTTTGAATTTGAAAATTTGAACCCACATCCAACAACTTGGAAGTGTTAAGTGGGGTTCAAATAGATTTGAGAAGATTGATTGAAAGGAATTTGAATATGAATCCAACACCAACAAATTTAAGGATGTTGAAATATGGATTCCAAATTTTTTGATAAGGATGCTTCCATAGGTTCATTGTTGTTTTGAATTTGAATTTGTGATTTTGAGGATCCTTTCCTTTAACAAATTTAGGTATGTTAAAGTAAGGATCAAATGATTTACTTTTTGTTCAATTATTTTGGAATTTTACTTTCTTAATAAATTTAGGTATGCTAAGTAAAATGTTTGAGAATGATTGTTTCTTTTTGTGAAATTTGTTTTGATTTTGGAAAATTTTGGAATTTTACTTAGCAAATTTAGGTATGCAAAGTAAAGAAACCAAGTGTATTTTGTTTGATTTTCAAAGTTTTTTTTTATTTTTGAAAAGGTTGGATCCTTAGAAAATTTGGTATGCTAAGGGAATCCTAAGGTGCTTCATTTTGTTTTAATGTGATTAAAAGTATATATTTAACTTTAGCAAATTTGGTATGCTAAAGAGGAAGTCCCACTTGGTTTTGTGAAATGGAATTTTCATTTAGCAAATTTGGGTATGCTAAATGAAATTCCAAATGGTGAGTTCAAAATTTTGATTTCATTTTGGTATTGAAAATGGAAACTTCTCCTTAGCAAATTTGGTATGTTAAGTAAATTAGTTCCAAAGGTGTTTGAAGATTTTTGTTTTGGCTTTGGAAACTTCACTTAGCAAATTTGAGTATGCTAGGTGTGGTTCCAAATGGTGTTTGAAATTTTGATTTTGGGATTTGGAAACTCCACTTAACAAATTTTGGTATGTTAAGTGAGGTTCCAAATGTGTTTAGAAAATTTTTGCATTTTAAATTTGGAGACTTCACTTAACAAATTTGGGTATGTTAAATGAAGTTCCAAATGTGTTTGAAAATTTTTAGATTTTGGATTTGGAGACATCACTTAATAAATTTGGGTATGTTAAATGAAGTTCCAACTGGTGTTTAAAAATTTTTAGATTTTGGATTTGGAAACTTCACTTAACAAATTTTGGTATGTTAAATGAAGTTCCAAAAAGTTGTTTGAAAAATTTTGATTTTGGGACTTGGAAACTTCACTTAACAAATTTGGGTATGTTAAGTGAGGTTCCAAATGTGTTTAGAAAATTTTTGGATTTTGAATTTGGAGACTTCACTTAACAAATTTGGGTATGTTAAATGAAGTTCCAAAAAGTTGTTTGAAAAATTTTGATTTTGGATTTGGAGACTTGACTTAACAAATTTGGGTATGTTAAATGAACTTCCAATTGGTTTTTAAAAATTTTTAGATTTTGGATTTGGAGACTTAACTTAACAAATTTGGTATGTTAAATGAAGTTCCAAAAAGTTGTTTGAAAAAATTTTGATTTTGTGATTTGGAAACTTCACTTAACAAATTTGGGTATGTTAAATGAAGTACCAAATGTATTTTGAAAGATTTTGAAATATGATTGTTGATTTTTGATTTTGGATTTGGAAACTTCACTTAGCAAATTTGAATATGCTAAATGAAGTTCCAAAATGTGTTTTAAATTTTTTTGAAATATGATTATTGAAGTTTTAATTTTTGAAAAGAGGGTCTCCATTCAACAAATTTAAGTATGCATAATGGAGATCAATATTATTTTTGAAAGATGAAATTTTTATTTTTTTGTGTGATTGTTGCTTTTGAAAGAGAGGAATTCCAACTTAAAACATATGTGAGATATGTTCAAGTGAGATTTCTAAATGATATTTATTTTAGTTGGGAATGAAATCTTCATTTATATTTGATATTCATGTGTTTTTTGAAAGTTTAATACAAAATGAAACTTCCATTCAATAGGTAAGAATAATTCATGTATTTTTTGAAAACTTTATGATTATGATTGAATTTTGGAAAGATGATTGTTCATTTATTTTGAAAATGAAATCTTCATCAAAGTGATTGAAAGATGTTCATTTGTGCTTTTGGAAAATGTTATTAGTTTTATGAAAATCTACATATAACAATTATGAATTATTAAATGAGGGTGACAAAATTTTAAATTTTTTTTAAGTGCATTTTGAAAAAAAAAAAGTTCTTTATGAAGATTTATTATTTTAGAATGAACCTTTCCTTATCATTAAAATGATAAGGAGGAAGTCTTTAAAGTATTTTCTATTTATTTAGATCATTTCATTTTACCCATTGGAGAACCCAACGGGGGTTTTAAGACCAACAAGGAATGTGATCCTAAAACCTAAAGATGTTGGCTAACTCAACTCAAGAATGAAATGAGCTAAGTGCCAACAAAAAGAAGGATAGTCTTGGATTCATAACAAAGTACAAACCCAATATCGATACTCAAAGATAATGATCATTTACCAAAGATGGAGAGAGAAATCATCCCCAGTGGAGTCACCAAAAAAATTTGTGGAGAAAAATTCTATTAGGGAGTCGATTTAAAAAAATTATTGGGGAGAAATGAAAGAGAACACAAGCATATAGAAATTCATCTTTTAAGATGCTAAGATCAGATGATGTAGATGATTCAGATGTCATCATGGAAATAGTGTACTATCTAAAAGACGTAAGTCACTTTAATGGACCTAATCTTCTCAATAAGGACTCCTAAGAATGAACATATGTAGAGATTCTTCACCTACTTTAGATGGAAAAGTAATAAAGGGTTTATTTTAAATTGTTCATTAAGTTCTACAAGTTAATTACATCCTAAGGAATGGGGATTCTTTAGGAAAACTCTCGATTAAGGTAAATCATCATTGTATTTGAAGATTTCAAGAGAAAGGACTATCAATCGATTGGTTTATTTTGAAAGATCAAATGGGATTAATCAAAATAGGAAGTTATTATTAAAGCCAAAAATGGAAGATAAGTAAGAGATGTCTATGATTCTAGAAAACCTAGAAAGCATCTAAAACTATTATAAAATTGGGTTACATTTTTAAAAATTTAGGACTATTTTTAAATATTGAGGAATTACACTTAAAACCCTAAATCAGGGAGAGCTGGCACAACCTAAATCTAAGGCAAAATGTAATTAGTTTTCCACAAGAGAGGACAAACCACAGGATTATTTATTTGTGAAAGTCCTTAAACTCACTCCCTAAAGAGACTAGATCATGTAAAGGGACATGCTTCAAATGACCTAAATCTAATGCAATTCAAATTTTATTTTATTTTTTTCATTTTGGACAATTATTTTGACTCGGGCTAATAGGATTCATATGATTAATGCATGAGAAAGAAGGTTATTGGATAAAATCAATAAGAAAGGAGGAGGTGAGTTTTCACCATGGCTCTCAAAGGTCAAGCCAAGTTTCTCTGACAAAGGTGGAAGCCCTACAATCAAGAGTGAAACAAGATGTATTTGTGCATGATATTATAAAAGAAATGTTCATCCAGCTAAGGAGTTGCTAATTCTTTTATTTTGATTTTAAACCTAAGCTTTAGGTGGGGTTATGAGTTCTTTATTTTTAATTTGAATTGTTAAGTTGGGTAAAAGATTTATTTTTTCCCTAAAGAGCCTAATCCACATCCAGGCCATACATAAAGCAAGGAAGAAATTAGGAAAAATATGTCACTTAATGCTAAAAGCTAAACAAATCATCAACCAATTTATAATCTAAAAAAAGAATAAAAGGTCATTATCGGCACCACCTATAAACCCAAAAAATATTAAAGTCAAGCTCTACCCTTATACAACCCGGATTATAAATGAATTAAATTACAATTAAGCAAAAAATTCATTATTATGGGGGTCTTCAGGCTTTATTTCTTCTTTTTTCTTTTTTCTTCTTCTTATTTTCTTCTTTTGGTTCCTTCTTTTGGATGGTTGGAAGGTGGATGCTCCAAGGCTTCACATGGTACATAAGATAGGATCTTATGATCAATGTTCATTATAATCCCCATGACAATCATTCTAACATCCTAATTGCATTAATTTACATGGAAAGGAAAAGTGGAAATCTAACTAACACTTGCAAAATAAATCACATAAATCCCAAGCATATATGTTGAACTTATCACTCCGCACATGGGTGATTAAGTCCACTTGGCCTATTGGATTATACTTAGGGGTATAAAGCACCTGCAAGCAAAAGCATTTTTATTTTCATTTATGATAGCTTAAGCACAATCCAGAAAAGACTAAGAGTAATCACTACCTTCATTCATGAGTATACACCCTCAAAAAACATATGACAAAATAAAATAAACATCAAATCATGTACCAAACTTAAAGCTATAACAGACTTAGTGTACTTTGAAGGTTTGTGTGGTATGCTTAGCTATGGCTTTAGGTTCAAATTTTCTAAGTGTGAAGAACATGTTCAACTTAAAGGAAGGTTTCATTTAAGTTGTTTAATTATTTTGGGTTGATTTTATTTTATGTTTTGATTTAGTTTAAATGGATCCACAATTAATTACTAACCCATTCCCACATGTGTTTGATATTTTTGTTTAATTTTTAGATAATTAGATCCATTTTATGCTTTAATTAGGTTAATATATTAATTAAGTAACTTAATTAACCCTTAACCTATACCACCTTAGAATAATTAACCAAATAATTATGAGCCAATGAGATGACATAAAAACTCACAAGGAATTTAATTTGCAATGCACTCTAATAAGAAATAGGCCTAATGCAATTTGGTACAATTAAAAGTTAATTAAGCTAAAGAGTTTAACTTAAGTAATTTCAAAATATCCTTTTAGACTTATGAATTGGGTTTTAATTTTCTTAATTGAACTTAGGCTATTAAACACCTAAGCATCTACCAAAAGTAGAATAATTAAGTTTGGAACTTTTTTTTAGAATTTTAGAAATTAATTAAGAGAATAATTAATGAATTAACCCTTAATTAAGAGAGGATTAAGGAGAGAAAAGGGGGTTTAGGAATAGCTTAAGAGAAATGCCTCAAATTTATTCCATAAACCATATACTTACTGGATCTAACCTTAATTAATCCTAATCATGGATTAAAATCACTAATCATACCCTAATTATGCTTAATTATATAAGAGAGTAATTAAAAAATCCATATGCAATTCTTCTAACCAAGATTTCAATAAATCCCAAGAAAATTAGGAAGGCAAAAGTCATCCCCTAAAATATACCCAAGAAGTTTGGGATTAATCAAAGGCTTAATTAAAAAGGAATTGGCAAAATAAAGTTTCTAATAAAACCTAAATTTAAAAAAAAATATATAATCCAAAATCCATTGAAAATAATTTTAAAATATTCTAGGTTAAATTATCTTTCCATAGGATTTTATTTCAGAAAATTTTGAATTTTCTAGAAGGAGTTATGAATTTTGGAAGATCCCTGAATTAATACAAATTAATTAAGGCAATTTAACAAACCCTAACTAATCCTCGGCTCACGCGTGCGCGTCGGCATCATGATTTACACGCGGCACCATGAGAATTTAAAATCAAACCTAAGAAATGGTTTGTGATCTCTCGCCATCCAATCAAAGATCGCGAGATCCCCAGATTTAAAAATAAATAATGGATATATAAACGGGAATTATCTACCATCTAAAATGCATGGATGGTTAAGATCCCAAGTTCTTTCCTTGATCAATAGAGACCATCCATGATCAGGGAAAGATCAGCTTCGATCTAGTCATTCAAAACCAAACTCAACCCACACCATCTAAAGTTAAAGAGCGGCACATCCAACAATCAAAAATTCATGGGATTAAAATTTCTTTCACAAAGCTCCACACCACATTCAGTTTAATAGTCAAAATCCCATAACAGTGATCACTGCTCGAGTCTAGAAGCTTCTCGAGATGAAACTGTTGAGAATATGAGCACTTGAGGTTGAGTGGATTGGTATATGACCACCTCCTTTTGAGCTTGATGATAGGTCCCTTGCCTGGAACTTCAAAGAGAGCTTGGGTGACTTGCTCTCTCGATGGAGTGTGCAAAAGCAATTGAGGAAATTGAGTGAAGAGATTCAAGAATGGATTGAGTTTTTCATGCAAAACCAAGAATATGAGATTTCATTTCACAGAAGCTTGAGAGGCTTGAATGGCTTCTGGCTTCCCCAGGTTCAATCAATTGAGTGATGGATTTGAGTTTGTTTAAGGGGAGTATATCTCCCCCTGGAAGGATCGGATGATCGTCCATGCACTTGCCATTTTGATCCAATTGAGGGGTTGTTTGATCAGGAGTGTGCACATGGTGGCCAAGGAGTGTATTGCCAACCTCTCATGTGCTTGAATTTGAGTGGGAGAGGGAGTTTGAATTCATTTTTGCCATTTGACCCATGATTGATTTGGTCTAACAAAACCCATTGGGTTGGGTGCACCACTCTTCACTAGGTCCCTTGAGCTTTAGAAAGCCTCAATGTGAAGATGGTATGACCAAATTACCCATGGATTAAGCCAAAATTTGTTCTATGGCCTATGGGTAAAGGTCATTTTGCTGATTTTTCACTTTGGATACGTTAGGTATGTGGAGAAACTAAGTTTGGCTAAGTTTCATGAGATTTGGAATTCATTTGATATGGTTTGGCTCATGTTGACCCATTTAGGTTAAAATCGATCAACTTGGGTCAAACTAAGGGTTGGGTCAAGTTCATATGACCATTTAAAATATTTGGCTTTGGTTTGATTCAATTTGGTATAGTTTTGAATTTGGCTCATATGACTTCATTTAGGTCAAATGGGTCAAGTTGACCTATTTGACCCATTTGACCTATTAGGTCAAGGGTAGGTTTAGGTTTGGTCAATCATATGGAGTGGATTGGTATCTTTATTTTCAATCAATTTTGGTTAAGTTCAAATTTGGCTCAACATGACCCCTTTAGGTCATTTTGGTCAATTGGCTAAAAGTTAGTTGAATGACAAATTGAAGGCTTTGGTCAAGTTCAACAAGTGATTTGGATTGAACTTGACCCATTGGTTTCAATGAATTTGGCTTAGATGTTTTGACACATTTTGACTTTTAGGTCAAAATGGGTCAACTTGGAAGTTACAAGCAATTAGGCTTAAATGTTGGCTTGGTCAAGTTCAAACATAGGTCATGAATGAACTTAGATCAATGGTTTCAATCAATTTTGGCCTATGATGGAATTTGACTATGTTAGGTTTCATTTAGGGTTAAGTGTTGACTTGGTCAACCCTTAGGTTTGACTTGGTTTGACCCAATTTGATTGATTGATCATCTAATGATGATTATTGATCGTGATGAGAGGCAAATATGAGTTTGGTTGAATCTAATTTGGTTAGGATTAGAATTTGGCTCATAAGGATAATTTAGATCACCTTGGGTCAAGTGAGCCTAAGTGGGTCAAATGATTTGGTCAAAGCTTGATTTGAGTTTGATTGATCTTGTATATGGACTTATTATTGAAATATAAATCCATTTACAAGTGGTTTGAAGTCAAATGGATTTTGATCATTTTGACAATTTCAAATTCAAAGGAAGAATATGAAAGGGTTTTGGCTTTGATTGTTTGATTGAAGTTTGTATTTATATATGGGCTCATGATTGTAGGATTGATTGAGTCATGAGAGAAAATCAAGAGTTTGGCTTGATTTTAAATTGATTTGGCTAAGTTCAAGATTTTGACTTGAAAGGCTTATGTTGGATTTTGAGTTGGTTTGAGTTTCTTTTTTGGAATAGGTTTTGATTGTTTGAATTTATATTTCATTTATATATGTGAATATAAATGAGAATATAAATTGATCATGAGAAAATTTTAAGGATTTGAAGTGGTTTAATCATGATTTGGGCTAAGTCCATTAAGAGGGATTTAAAGGACTTAGGAAAATTTGGAGTAGGGATTTGAATTTTGAATTTGGTTTGATTGATTTGAATTTATATTTCATTTATATATGTGAATATAAATGAGAATATAAATGAATTATGAGAAAATCCCATGACTTTGAATTGGTTTGATCAAGATTTAGGCTAAGTCCATTAATGTAAAATTAATGGCTTAAGAAAGATTTTAGATTGGGAATTTAATTTTAGGATTTGATTTGATTGATTTATATTTATATTTCATTTATATATGTGAATGTAAATGAGAATATAAATGAGTTTTGAGAAAATCCCATGAATTTGAATTGGTTTAGAGTTGATTTTGGCTAAGTCTTTTAATGAAAAATTAAGGGACTTAGGAGAATTCCATGAATTGAGTTGGAATTTTGAGTTTAATTTAATTGGTTTGGATGAGTTATATATATATATATATATATATATATATATATATATATATATATATATATATATATATATATATGTGTGTGTGTGTGTGTGTGTGTGTGTGTGTGTGTGTGTGTGTGAATATAAATGAAAATATAAATGAGTTATGAGAAAATCTCAAAGATTTGAATTGGTTTTGATCATTATTTTGGCTAAGTATTTAAAGGAAAGATTAAGGACTTAGGCAAAATTTGGACTTAGAAATTTTTGATGGATTTTAATCATGGGCTTCAATCATAGATTTCAATCATGGAGTTCAATCATGAAATTGATTTAAGTTTGGAGAAAATCAATTAAGATTGATTTGGAGTATGGCTTGAAAGAAGGAAAGTGAGGAATGGTTTGAGCTAAGGGTAAGAAATTTTCCTAACACCCTAATGCATGACCTATTCCTATGGCTAACTCTTCTAAGTCTATAGGGTTAGGTTGAGTGTCCACCTAATCACTAGATGTATCTTAAGACTAAGGAACTCTTAAAGTCTAAGAAGAGTCTTATGTATAAGATAAAGGGGTTGAGAGCTCATCATAAAAATGAGGTCAACAGTTTCCCTAGGGCACTCTTATATTTTCTTATGGATTATTCACATTATTTATGATGGGCATTAATAGCCTCATCAGCATAAATTTGTGCTTCCACATGATGAACCAAGTCGGCATAGAAAGGCCCAGGATGGAGCCCTCCATGGAAAGCTCCTCTTAATAATTTTGGGTCTACTCCAGGCATTTGTTGAACCTCTAAGGAGAATCTCTGGAAGTACTCCTTAAGTGATTCACCTTCATTTTGATGAATGCCAAAGAGATGAGAGAATCTTTAATGATCCTCCGATTTGCAATGAACTATTCTATAAAAATCTTGGCTAGTTCGTCAAAGGTATGGGTGGATCCCTTTAAGGGAGTAAAACTAAGTGCGAGCCTAACCCTTGAGAGTGACTAGAAAGACCTGACAAAGTAGTGTTTCAGAAGCTCGGATATGCATGATGGTTTGTAATGGTCGATGTATTCATATGACTCAGTTTCCTCATCATATGAGTCGATGCTCGGAAGTTTGAAACCTACAGGAATGGGATGTTGAAGAATAACTTCAGCCAAAGGTGAAGACTCCTGATAGCCGCGATGAGAGGGAAGATAATTTTCATCTTTAAAGTGGAATTCTTCTCACACTAAGCATTGTAATTCATCATGTATAACATGACAGGTGGCATCAATAGGACAAGAATGTGTCAAACTACTAGCAATAATTGGTGGGTTAGCAATCGGTTGAGCTGATAGATGAGTAGAATTAGCAGTGTCAAAGAGGTCAACATCACGGTCTGGAAGCGGAGGAACTTCAGCCTGATGGCGAGAATAAAATTATCACGTGCTAGAAAACCAGTTGCGATAGAATAAAACTTTTACGGCTTAGTCATGTTGAGAAATTCAGTACACACACAGATATTTGAAGAGAGGACAAGAAATTCCAGGATTTTTACGAGAAAAAACCCCGAAAAGAGAGAAAAAAATTACGGGGCCTAGCCCAGTAAAATTGTTCCACTATATATCTGCTTTGGAGTATAAAGTTTAAAGTTTTCCAATAATGGGGTTACATAGTTGTATGTGAGAAAGCCAACAACGAATCTGAATCATGTAATAATAAGCTTAGTGTATAAAGTTATCAGTGGCAATCGATGATATAATGGCTATTGATTATCCGCGATGCGGTGGTGGAAGATGATGGCGGATGACCCAAATCCGTGAGCCGGACAACCGCCGGACACAATACCGTGGATCTACGACAAATTTGCAGACCGATGAGGTGTGGTAGGTTTGAGGCGAGCAGCCATGTGGTGGCCATGCGGGCCGCTTTGTGGTCGGACCGCGAATGGTCAGCGGTGGATGATCAGAGGACTGCGGTGGTGGCAAACGACTATGGTGGTCGACCAATGGTCTGGGCAGCGGACCGGTCATGGTCGATGCGGGAGGACCATGGTGGTGGCCAGTGGAACTTGGTCGCGAGTGGTCGGCTGACCCTGGCACGATTATGAGGTTCTTCAAGCCTCAGAGGTCTCTCATCTCCTTTGCTTCGAGGACCCCCATATAAAGAATGGGTGCTATTTATAGATTATAGGAGTGTCATTTTATAAATACATGTAAAATCCAAACCACTCCATGGGACGGCTCAAAATGATTCATTTAATCATCTAATGTATTTTAAGTATTTGAATACTTAAATGAAGTCAGAATTAGGAGATCTTGGGCTTATTAGATTCACCTCGTCAAGACACTTGATTTGACTATAAACACTCTATATTTGGAGGCGATATCCCAAAGTTTTAATTTTATTTTAAAGTGGCAGAATCGATTGCTTTCGACATCAAGATTCATTCTTCAACTACTAAAATTTTCAATATCATACCAGTTTCCCCCTATTTTTGGATGAATTATCTCTATCATCCAAAAATAGATGCCAAATAATTGAAAATAACTTCTTCAATGAAATTTGCAGGTTTATTAACCTTTATGTCACATATAGTTTGCGAGAATATATCTTCATGGCTGCACAAGACTATGATGAAGCGGGTGCATGCTGTCAGGGCAAGGTCAGGCGGGTGTAAGGTCGCTGCAAAACACGTGCTATGGGATTTTTTGGTTTTAGATTTTTTCAATTTTTTCTTATTTTCTTCCTTTTTTCACTTTTATAAAAGGAAAGAGATAATTGAGTGTAGAAATTTTGAAATCTATTTAAATGTTTCTAAATTTCTTCTCAAAATTTATTCCCATTTTACCCCTATTATGGATCTATAACCCCCCTCATACGACGAGGCTCCGATTTTCCCTCGAAAGATGCATCAACTGTCCTCATAGGACCGACCAGGTTAAGAGGCAATCAAGGCCCATAGTTCATACTGCGAGGCTCTAGTTTTCACTAGAAAGAGCTGTCAACTATTCTCATCAGATCGACCAGGTTTGGAGGCGATCAATGCCCATAATTCATACTGCAAGCTCCGATTTTCCCTTGAAAGAGGTGTCAACTGTCCTCGTCATACAGGTTTGGAGGTGATCAAGGCCTGTAGTTCATACGATGAGGCTCCAATTTTCTCTCAAAAGACACGTCAACTGTCCTCGTCAGACCGATCGGGTTTAGAGGCGATTAAGGACCATTGTTCATACGGCAAGGTTCCAATTTTTTCTCAAAAGAGGCATCAACTCCATATTAAGGAGGGCCCCGTATTAGCATTTTGACCTCCCCTAGCTAACGATCGATCTGGGGGAGATGTGTTTGCCGCAGTAGTGGCTATCGTGTTTTTCGTAAAAGTTAAATTATCTCATTTTAAGACTCTTCCATTTGGCAAACATGATCTTCTAGAGAGGTTCCTGTTACACCTTCACCAATAGGGTCATGCCTATCGGGGGGAAGTGAGGCAGAAGCTTGGCGTCCTTGGTTTATGGATTGGTTTTGGGAGTGAGGGAGTTGAACGAGGTTCGAAAGTAATGGTCATAATGCAAGTTTTCACAGAGATTGCGATTGTGGGATAAGCTTTTCACAGATGATGTTAAACTAATGCATGCTTGAAAATCAATTGCAGAAGAATAAAAGTTTATGCCTTAGCCTTGTTGTGAAATCCAGACACACACATAGATATTTGAAGAGTGAACAAGAAACTCTATGATTTTTACATGAAAAAACCCCAGAAAGAGTGGGAAAAAACCATGGGGCCTAGCCCAGTAAAAAAATTTTACTATATATCTTCTTTGGAATACAAAGTTTAAGTTTTTCTGATAACAGGATTACAAATGTGAGAAAGCACAATGGGAATATAGGAAATAACACTGAAGTAGTTAGAAAGAGTAAGTGATGGCAACAGGGTTAGTGATGATGGGGCAATGGTGGTAACCGGCTAAACGGTGAAGCATAGCCAACAGCGGGGCCGACGGTGATGATATGGAGGTCGACGATGGTGATGACGGAATGGCGCGAATCGTGGTTGCGAGGATCGCAATGGTCCATGATGACCGACAGTTGGTTGGCGATGACGATAATGGTCGGTGATAATGACCGACATGCGGGTGACCGGTGGCAATTATGCTTGGGGGATCTTCAAGCCTCAGAGCTCTCTCTTCTCTTTAGCTTGGTGCCCTCCTCATGTGAAGAATGAAGGGCTATTTATAGAAGGAATAATGTTTCTGTAAATACGTGCATAATCCAAACCACTCCATTAGACGGCTCAAAATGATTCATTTAATCATTGTGGTATTTATTTTGGGGATGTGGGACACCATGCAGATCTTAGGGGGTACTTATTGAAGTGATCAGGTACAACATTAAAGAATGATGTGCTATCTCAAAAGATAGAAATTACTACCCTATAATGGACCTAATCGCCTAATAAGGACTCCTAAGGCATGATTGGTCTTCGAATATATCAGAGATCTTTCCCCTACTTTACATAGAAAAATAAAGTAGAATTTATTTTATGCTGAGTTCATTAAGTTCCCTATGAAGGCAAGCCCTCATAGTTAATTACATCATAAGGAATGAGAATTTCTTAAGAATACTCTCGATTAAAGTAGACAATTAGGGTCTCCAAAGATTTCAAGTTAAGACTATGAAAGATTGGCTATTTTAGAAAATCAAATGGGATAGATCAAGACTTATTTTTAGAATCCAAAGAGAAAGTAGAAAATGTTCTCATGATACTAGAATAGCATTCCAATCTACCCTATAATTGGGCTTTATATTTTTGAAATTGAAGAGAGTTAATTATTTGAGTTGACATTTTATTAGATTAGTAGGGCTTATAATTCCACAACATAAGATTGTGAAAATGCCTAAGAGGTGAGGATTTATGCTTGTAGCCCACAAAGGGAAACAGTAACCTCAGATCTAGGAACCTTTGGTGAGGGCCAAAGCATGACCTAAATCTAAGGCGAAAATGGGTATATGGTTTACCTCCACAAGAGAAAGTAAACCAGGACTTATTACCGCCTGGAGTGATAACCAGCTATCTCCTCCTATATTTTAAATCCATGTAGGTAAGTCTTATGTTTTACAAGAAAGCTAGGTTGTTGTTTATTTAGAGAGGAAACTAAGTCCTTAAACTCACTCCCAAAGAGACTAGAGCATGAGTAGTATGAATTCATGACTAAATCTAATGCAAAATTTATCAAATTCATTTGATTCTTTAAGACTCTTTATTTTGACACAAGTTATGGGATTTTATATGCCTAAATGCATGAGAGCATGATTATGGGTCAAATCAAGAGAGAAAGGAGTGTTCTTCCATCAATGGCTCTCACAGGTTAAGCCTTTATTCTCTGGCACAGATGGAAGCCCCCTCTTAATAAGAGTGGAAGAATATGACATGCATGATATTATACACTCATTCATCCAGCTAAAGAGTTGCGAAATTCTTTTATTATCTTGATTTAATTCCTAGGCTTTTATGTGAGGTTATTAGTTTCTTTAAAATTTTAGTTATGTGTTGATAGTGGGATAGAAAATTTAATTTTATCCTAAGAGCCTGTCGCATCCAGGACACACATTCAAGAATCAATCATGAAAAAACTAGGAAAGCATGCAATTCTAAAATCTAAACAACATCAAATTATTTTATAGACTATAAAAATAAAAGGCAGATCTGACATACACCCAAAAGAGAAAATAAGGTGGGTATCGAAGCTCTACCTTTATACAACCTAGATTACAAAAATAATACATGCTATGGGGGTCTTCTTTTCTTCATTTCTTCCTTCTCTTTCTTTTAATTTGATTTGCTCCAAAAGCATCATAAGGCACCCTGTGGACTAAGCCTTAGCCAGCCATCCTAATCCCCATAACTAATCTTAATTCCTAATGCAAAATTATATTAAAAATAAAGAAGTAAATCTAGCTACACCTACAAAATAAGTGTTAGCTAAACACACCATACAACCCAAGCAATTATATGAATAATTTGGACTTAGCACCCCACATAAGTGCCCACCGTCCTAACTGAGTTATGCTTGGCTAAGCAAACAAACACATTTATATTTTTATTACTGCGGCTCATTAAGCACAACCCCTACTGAAAATAAGATTAGGCTAATCATGACCTACCATCTAGTCTATGAGGCATACACCCTAACATCTAGCCTAAAATATTACACCATTAAATAAAACACAATATCATACATACAACGCCCTCACTTAGCATTAGAAGTGGTGACTTAGTTTTCTAATGTGTGTGCTTAAGGCTTCTATCACAAGACATTACTAGGCTTTTTTAGCTTAAGTTTCAATTTTGAGTTTGAATTTGATTAACTTTTACCTTTAGGTGATTTCAATTTAAATGATTTAATGATTTATTTTTCATTTTTATTTCATGCTTATTTGGTTAAAATAATGTTTAGGTTTTCAAGAATGAAGAGTAGATTTAATTCTATTTGTAGACGGAACTCACCCTATTCTACATCCTAACTCCTAAAGAGTCTAACTAAGGTCCTTAAGTATCTTAATTAGCCCATTTGAATTTGTGCACCTCATTTGATTTGATTTAGCATTAAAATTTGAGTTTGTTTAAGTATTTGATTGATTGATTTTGGATTATATGTTTTGGTTTAATTAAATCTTGATAATTCAATGTCCTTAATATCTAATAAAGTTTAAGTGTATTAAATCCATGTATTTTTGATTGATTAATTTAGATTAGATGCTTTGGTTTAATTAAATCTTGATAATTCAATATCCTTAATCTCAAATGAAGTTGAAGTTTGTTTAAATTCATGTGCTTTTGATTGATTAATTTTAGATTAGATGATTTGGTTTAATTAAATCTTGACCATTCAATATCCTTTTAAATTAATATCTAATTCTTTTCTTTGATTATAGTTATGTGATTTAATTTTATGTTTATCATGGTTCATTTATTTGTAGTTTAATTGGATTAGATTAATTGAGATTTTTTTTTAATTGAGTTTGATTCTTTGTAATTAGGATTTTTTTTAAATCTCATCCATTTGTCATGTTTATCAAAGTTTGGTTTGTATTTTGATTTCATGCATTGGATAGTTAATTAGTTTATCTTTTTTTAAGTAGGTTGAATGAGATTTGATTTGATTACATATTAAATTAATGAGAGTTTTCTTAATTTAATTTAATTAATTAGATTTGATTAGCTTTATTATTCTATGGTTTTCTTAGGTTCAATGTGATTATGTACAATTTAATTAAGAAGTGTATTTATGTTAATTATAAAAATTTATTTAATGTTCAATTTGATTTCATATTTATTTAGGTTACTAATGTAATTAATGACTTAATAATTTAGGTTTTGATTAGTATGTAATTGCATTTATGTTTGATTAAGTTTAAGCTTAATATGATTAATTTGATTGAGTTAATTAGCTTATTTAAGATGTGTAATCAAATTAATTAGTAGATTAATTAAATATTTGATTTGAATTTGATTTAAAAAGTTAATTTGGTTCATTAAGCTAATAAATTAATTCATTAAGTTTGCATTAATTAGGTGTTTATTCAATTGGATTAGCTTAAGGGTAACTAGTTTAATTAAGAAGTGTGTTTAAGTTAATTATTAAATTAAATAAAGATTTATTTAATTTTTAATTTGATTTTATATTTATTTAGATTAATGATGTAATTAATGACTTAATGATTTATATTTAATTTAGGATTTGATTGGTATTTAATTACATTTATGTTTGATTAAGCTTAAGTTTAATATGATTAATTTGATTTAATTAGTTTACTTGAGAGGTATGATCAATTATTAAATTAAATTAAGATTTATTTAATTTTTAATTTTATTTCATGTTTATTAAGGTTAATGATGTAATTAATGACTTAATGATTTAGGTTTAATTTAGATTTTATTAGTATTTAATTGCATTTATGTTTGATTAAGTTTAAGTTTAATATGATTACTTTGATTAACTTAATTAGTTTATTTAAGAGATGTGATCATTAAGTAGTTAATTTAAGTGTTTGATTTGAATTAATTTTAATGTGATTTATAAAATTAATTTGGTTCATTAAGATGATAGATTAATTCATTAAGTTTGCATTAATTAAATGTTTAATTAAGTTTGATTAAGGATAATTAAAATTTTAAATCATTAGATTAATCAAAGATTTATTTAATTAATGATTTAATTTCTCACATGTGAGTGATTTGATTTAGTCAAGTGTTTTAATTAAGTTTGATTTGATTAAAGGATTATTGTTATTACCATCATTGTTATTAAGTGAATTAACTGTTTATTTCATTTCAATTAAGTTTGATTATTTATTATTAGAGTTTTATTTGATTTGATTCGTTTATTATGTTTGTTTAATTTCATTAACATGTTTGATTTAGTTATTAGGTTAAAATATTTATGATTAATTAATTATCTTATTCCAAATGGATGTGATTTAATCATATGTTAATTAAGTTTACTTTAACTTTATTTGGTTTAATTTGGTTAATATCAAATGATTATGTTGAATTGGTTTGTTAATCAATTTGATTTTAAGTTTATTTAATGATTAATTAATATTTAATTTATTTTAATTTATTAAGTAGTTTCATATAATTAAGATTCAATACTTGGTGTTGGTTTAACAAGATTAGTTTGATTTACATTAAAGTTTTATTAATTTATTTAATTATGAGTTTAATTTAAAAATCTAATCATTTAATTGAATTTCATTAACTCAATTAGGTTCAATTATGTTTAAATTCAATTTCATTTAGGGATATATTTTTTGACTTAAGGTTTGATTACCAATCATTTGGGTATTACATCATTTCTGATTTTGATTTTATATTTAAATTATTTTTAGATTATATTTTAATTAATTTCTTAATTGAATAAACTTTAATCTTAAGTGTTTTTTTAGGGTTCATTAGGATTCATTATATTTTCTTAAGAGTCATAGATGTCAACCAAGTGATTTAAGCCATTTTGAAGATTTTGTAAATTTGATTTTTATTTGATTTATTTTATTTAAAATGGATAATCTGAACTTCCAATTTTAATTTCTTCCATTCTATGAGTTCTTTTCACTTGAGATTTTTATGGTATGTGTGTTTTAACTTTAGTTTCAATTTGAAAATTCCAACTCAATCTGACTTATATTTTTAGAGTAATTAATGAAACTTTATTTTTACTAAAATCAAATTAAGCTCAAACCATTCAGTGAAATTTGGGGATTTTGGATTTCTTAGATTTCTCTCGAAAAGATGAATCCAACAAGCCCTTGCTTGTGATTTTTTGTTGGGTATTTCTCTCTCAATCTCTTCTTTAAGTTGTTTACACGCCTCTGTAGTATGTCCACGACTTCGATGGAAGTGACAATATTGCTCTTGATTTCCTGAAGTTGGTTTCAGTGGATGTGGCCACTTAATGGTCTCTTCATCCTGAATAGCCATCAAGGCGTTAACGCGAGATGTGTTCAATGGCGTATTCGATTGCTTGATGAGGTGGAGGAGATCATGATGTCTTGTTGCTTCTCGATGGGATTAGATTGTGTGTTTCCTAGAGCACTCTTATGTTTTTCTATGGATTGTTCAAATTATTTTCGGTGGGTATTAATAGCATCATCAGCAGAAATTTGCACTTCCACACGGTGAACCAAGTCGGTGTATGAGCGGACCATATCTCGCATTAGTGATGAGTAGAAAGCGATCTCCTCCAAGGAAAACTCCCCTTAGTAATTCAAGGTCTACCTCAGGTATTTGGCGAGCTTCTAAGGAGAATCTCTGGAAGTATTCGTTAAGTGATTCACCATCATTTTGATGAATGTCGGAGAGATGGGAGAAATCTTTAATGATCCCCCAGTTTGCAATTAATTATTCTACCAAATTCTTGGCGAGTTCGTCAAAGGTATGGATGGATCCCCTTGGAAGAGAGTAGAACCAAGTGCGAGCTTTCTCCTTAAGGGTAACGGGAAAGACTTGACAAAGCAGTGTGTCAGGAGCTCGTTGGATATGCATGATGGTCCTATAATGGTAGATGTCTTCATATGGGTCAGTTGCCCCATCATAGGAATCAATGCTCGGAAGCTTGAAATCTACGGGAATAGGATGTTAAAAAATAGCTAAAGGTGAGGACTCCTCATACCAGCTGAGGGGAGGATGATTTTTATCTTGAAGGTGAAATTCATCTTGCATTAAGCGTCATAATTCGGCACGTATAACATGACGAGTGGGGTCAACAGGATGAGAATGTATCAAGCTACCATCAATAATTGGTCGATTAGCGGTTGACCGCGTGATGGATGAGTGAACTAGCGTGTCAAGGAGATCGATCACTCTACGCAGGAACTGTCAAGAAGATTAGCATTTTGACCTTCCATGGCTAATGATCGATCTTGGGGAGATGTGTTTGCCGTGGTAGTGGCTATTGTGTTCCTCGCAAAAAGTCGGATCATCTCATTTTGAGACTCTTCCATTCGGGGACACGATCTTATAAAGAGATTCTTGTCGCTCCTTCATACGCACGCCTATCGTGGGAGAGTGCGAAGCTTAGCCCTTGGTTCAAGGATGGTTTTGAGAGTGAGGAGTTGGAGCTGAGTGTTGCGACAAGTATCACACCTATTGGCTATAATGCGGATGTTCACGAAGTTATGATTGAGGTTCTTTTCCCATGAGGTGCCAAACTGGTGTCTAGAAAACTAGGTAGAGAGTGAATGTTACGCCTTGTTGTGAAATCCAAATCACACATAGGTATTTAAAGAGTGACAAGAAAACTCTAGAAATTTTTATGAAAAACCTAAAAGAGGGAAAACCACTATAGCCCAGAATCTTCCACTATGTATTTGTTTGAGTAGAAAAATTTTCCCGATAACGAGATTAATTGAATTGCATATGAGATGGAACAACAACTATGTAGTCACGCTCGTAATTGCTAGTAGTGATGATGGAGAACGCGGAGATCAACGAATGGCGGATGGGTGCGACCAATGGTTGACAACATGGGGTGGTCGAATGATCGCCGAGAAGTGGCTCTGCTTGGAGGATCTTCAAGCTTTAGAGCTCTCTCCTCTCTCTTAGATGGGCTCCCTCATATGAGAAATGAGGAGATGGAGGAGTGGCGTCAGAATATACATGCAAAATCCAACCACTCCACTTCATCTGACGGCCGAATGATTCCTTTGATCATTTGATGTATTTTAAGTATTTGAATGCTCAAACGAAGTCGAATTATGAGATCTTGGGTTTTGTTAGATTCATTTCGTTAAGACGCCGATTTGACTATAAACACTATGCTTAAGAGCTATTTATGGATTTAAGCGATATCCCAAAGTTTCAAATGATATTTTAAGTCTCTCTAATTTCAATGAGGATCAACTTGCTGACATCAAGATTTCGCTTATAAGAATTTTCAGTGTCATATTAAGTGTAAAATGAATGCAGTGTATTTATATTACTTTATATTGTTTGGTTAAAAATTTTATAAATACATGAGTTTATTTTTTTATGTTTGGTAAAATAAATGTAATGTAAAGTATTTTGAAGATTTTGAGTAACAGCGGCGCTAAGGCTACGGCCACGAACACTTAATATTGACAAGTGTATTTGCAGATTTGTTGTGATTGAATGCGATTTTAATCTGGAAAATGATAAATTTCTTTATAGTTGACTTTACAAATTCACGACTTTGCTTTTTTTTTTTTTGACAAAATGTAATGTAAAGTAAATGGTTTTGACATGGCCGACCGACACTACGGCGGCGGGCTACGGCGCGGCGGCGATAGCGGCTCGCCGATCACTTACATTGTCGGTATTTGAATTACCAAGCTAATTCCAAATACACGAAACTAAATTATTCTGTATTTAAAATACATTACATTACACTAAAATTTTACTTTACCTGCAACCAAACGCTGAAATATTCAGAGATTTGGAATCGCATTCCAAATAGACAACAAATGCTCTGAGAATTCCAAATACACCGAATTTTAATTTTTTGATGAATTTCAATGCATTACATTATATTAAAATTTTATTTTGCATCATGCTAAATGTAAAAAAAATTAAAACTCCTGTATTTACTTCATTTTAATTTTCATTCCAACCAAACTGCTCCTTAATCTGATAAAGTTCGTAGATAAAAAATTTGATCGTCAATCATCTATAATAATTTTGAGATGGGACTATTTTTCTTGTTGCAATATAAAAAAAATTGTGATGATAAGTCGTGATTTTGATATCAGAATGCTCACAAATTAAAACGAACTAAAATAAAATGTTCTATTTTGACCGGCTTCGCAACTCATTTCTGCATACATAGGGTTGTAAATGTTCTATTTTGACCTGTTTTCTTCCCAAATGTGGTTGGGTTAAATTTATTCTATCTAACGTTAGTTAAATTTATTCTATCTAACGTTAGTTCAAAAAACAAATATTAGGCGTTATTTGGGATTATTTTTATTTTTTATTTTATTTTATTTTATTTATATTTTGATTTAAAATAAAAAATATTTGATAATAATATTTTGAAGAAGATTTATATATATATCATATATTTATATATCTAACTGTTAAAGTTACATATTTATCATCTAATATTTATATATGCTTGAAAAAATATATTTTATTTTAAAATGTGAATTATGATGAGATTTTTGATGCCTTATTAAAATTGAAATATTATATATGTAAAATTTAAATTTAAATATTTAGATATTTAAATGTATAAGAATTCTGTGGTATGTATGTAAATCAGTCTTATTTTTAAGAATAATTTAAATATTTAAAAGTTGGTATGATCATTTTTTTGAAATGATGTGATTTATTTAAATAAAAATAAAAATAAAAATAAAAATATTTAAAAATATGTTTTTAAAAATAAACAGCTTCCGTGGCCTTGCGCCGGCCAAATTTTCAAATTAAGCATCATTATTGATTTAATTAGGTAGTTAGGCATAAAAAATAAACAAATAGGCTAAGTCCGCCTCGATAATCGGCAAGCTTCTTCTTTCTAATTTAGACGAAAACCCTGCCGCGAAGCTCTCGTTTCCTATCTCACGATCCGCTTCGCCTTCCCGACGAGCGCCACGGCCGAGCTACCGCCGCCAGAAAGTAGCTTGGAAGGATTATTTTCGCCGATTTAGGTATTTCTAACCCTAAATGAAAAAGAAATGTATAATATCGATTTGTATGAGTTTATTTGGTTAGTTAATTGTTATGATATTCATAGGAGATTTGTGATCGATCCGAAATGCGTAATTTTTTTTAGAAAGCTTCATTTTTGCGCAATATTTTTTTTAATTTAGAAGTGTGTGTTTTAATTTAGTGTTATCTTTAATTATATTAGGCATATGTGGTGATTCATGTTCTAAAAAAAGTTGCTTGATCCGTTTTCAATATCTTCGTGATGTTTTTTTGGCAAAGGAGGTACGGTGTTATAAAGATTTGTTTTTTTGAATATCTTCGATCTAATTAATGCAAAAGATTGGCTTTTTATAAGTGTGATGTTGCATAAATTGGTTGTTGTCACATTACAGTATTTGGATTTTATTTGTCATATTGCAGTAGTTGGATTCTGTTTGTTATGCTGAAATATTAGGATCGAGTGATTGCTTGAATGCGTAAGTATTTCAATCATCTTTGTCATATATTAATGCAAGATTTTGCGGTAATGTAGCTCAATACTGGTGTTCCGTAATTACAAGCTAGTGATGAGTTCAGATAGTGTATGTATTATTCTTTATTATAATGGTGAACTCAGAGTAAGTGATGAGTTCATTCCAACATATATTGGTAGAGAAATCGCCCAATCCAAATTTCACACGGATTAAATTACGTAAAAGAGTTATGAGGTCATTGAAGTTAGATCCAAAAAAATTCGTTAATCCGGTGGGTCATTTTCGAAACTTGATTTATCACAATACATTAACGGTTTGTGAGGCTATTATTAATGCATATGTTCGCAGCCTATTGTGGTGTATGTCGAATTGAGGAACTCCCATGTGGAGATAGCAACAACATAGTCGACCAAAGTGGTGGAATCACCACTGATTACATAACACCACCTCCTCAGATAAGTACTCAAGGGGAAATATATGAGCAAAGAAGAGAAAATGATTATTTTACTAGACAAGCTCCATACATGGGTGACCCGTGACCCTCGTAATGATGTGAACCCACCATCTGATGTAAATGTTGAATATGAAACTATGCCTAGTGGAGATAGTAGTGATGAGGATGATGACGATTATATTGACTGAAGGCCGATTTAAGGGCAAGAACCATCCCATACCTAGATTTGATTGTCGATTACTCAAGGAGAACGAGTCATACCGGAGCATTTAATACATAATAATGATTATATGTAGTCAAACCACTAGAGAATGGGATGAAGACCTTGCATTTGATGGCCCATCGATGATTCAACCTTCAAGATGAGAATTGCATCGTTGAATTAGTGGAAGGTATGTGCATGATAAATTTGCTGGTGGGTCGATTATAAACAATGTTGAATATGTCATATATGCCTCAAGCCAAACAAGATTTATTTGTACACCCACCATTCACCCAGGAGACCATGTTTGTATGCTACATGCCCGCCGCTAAGAGGTTGGGTGGAACTTGGAGAATTGGTTCAATTGGCTCTCCTCATACCGTAGCCCAATTCTTAATGCCGACATGCAATGCACAAACATAATTTATAAGTTATTTCATCCACCGCACAAAGGCCATTTGGATCTCAAGCCTGTGGAGATTATAGTCGATAGAGTCAAGTTCAATATACGAGTGTATTATATGAAGGCTTGGGATGACCAAAAGCAAGGCTATTTTTGGCTTGGGAGGAATCTTACATGGGAAAATTTATGGTCGCTTTTTGCATCTATGCCCGCTCAAGATAACGCACATCACGAATCTAGATTCCAACGATCGTTTGAGCTTTTGAGCCAATAATGAGGTGGCGATTGCCCATTTTGTGTCTTGATGGGACTTTTCTCCCGGTAAGTACAGGCACTCTACTTAATGTTGGGATCGACGAAACAATGGGTTGTTCCCACCGGCCTTCGTTTGTTGAACCAAAGTGCATCGAAGTCTTGATTTGGTTTTGCAAACTCTTCAGGACTTGATCCCATTAGTGTCTACGAGGGGTGATCTATGCTTCATCTCAGATAGACATGCAGGTCTTGTTCGTGGCTGTCGAGAAATCTTCCCATGGGCTGCACATCGCTTCTGTTATGCCATTTGAGGGAGAACTTCAAGAGAGCAGTACGTCAACTTGGCATACCGACAGAATTCATGTGTAAAATGTATGGGAAACAAATGATGACATCCAATTTTCAAAAGGCACATGTCGACATTAAGAATATTGAGGCATACGATGATAGGGGGATGTTCAACAAGTGGACTCAAACTCATGATAACGTGCAGTACGGATTATGATGATAAATGCAGCAGAGTGCTTCAACGGAGTGCTTAAACGTGCACGTGGTTTACCTATTCAAGCTTTGATTACAAAGGTACTATAATATAGTTTTTTTTTCATGAAACGCCTCTTGAAACGCCGCCGCCAGAAAGGCAACAAGAAAACTTGTTTTCCCTCGCATTAAAGCTACACTTATTGCTAATGAATGGGCATGAAGATTACCCGAACCCGCGGGATTAGATGTCCGAGTATCAAGTGTTTGATGTCGCGAATCGAACCTACAAAGTGAAGTTTCGAGAACTATGATCGAATCATGTAGACAACCACGCCTTATCACCTACCTTGTCCACACGCGATTGCGCTTTGAGCCATCGCCACCTAAACCACGCGGCAATGTCTCGTACGAAAATTATATTACATACCGTGGAGAGTTTCATGTGATACCCGACGGAGGAGGCAAATCACATCACGTAAGCGCTATGAAACTTATAACCCACCTAATATTGCTTAAAGTCCGAAGGCCAAGGGCAAGAGATTTAAAAATACCATGGATGAGAACATTCCTAAAAGTTCCGGCATGTGCTTGTAAGACTATGAGCATAATAGGTGTCCTCATGCGTAACGTGTGATGTTTTCTAAGTTAGTTGTTTGATGTCATGTTGTGTGTTTGTGCTATTGTATTAGTCCTAATGGTACTTGTGTCTCATCTTTTTGACTAGTGATTTATGTCATATTGTCTACTTATATATGTTTAATGTTATATTGTCTACTTTCAAGCAAAGGCACTTTTGATTAGTTTTTATCTGTTGTACTTGTTCGAAAGTGTATATTTCTTTGCTTAGTGTTCAGAGTACACATGGTGGAAAATAAAATTGTCAATTTAAAATTTAAATCTAAAATCTCTCAATTAATAGCAGCTATTTTTATAATTTTTTATGCCTTGCTATTTTTATGTATGTCTTTCTACAACTGGGATTTATTTTAGTCCTTTACAAGTACTCAATTACAATGCAATGTAATACTTTTGAAATGTGACTATGTTTTGCTCAACGATAAGTGTTAAGATGTCCATGAAGCCCCCCCCCACCAGAGAGGCGACCGTGAGGACACCGTTGAGGACTACGGCCCACCACCAGGGGTGCACCCTAGCATTATGTTACGTGTATAGAGCCGCATCCCCGATTCTTACGCTATTTTTTTGAAGTTATTTCGCACAATGTATGTGTTTGTTATACTAACGTAGTCATGCATGCTCCATTCGATTGCAGTTTCGTTGAGGTCGCCGCACACTTGCCGATGTTCAAGGAATGGCCTTAATTGCCCTGATTCATGGGTGCATCAGATGTCGCTTGACTCTCAGCGCAAAGATATTGCCGATCATCACTTACCGACGCCATTATGGAGGCCGGTGCCCGCATCAACACTTCCACTTTGCTATTGGTAAGATGGCGATCACAAGATGTTGCAATGATCCTGGGCGTTCAGATAGATGGCCCTCCTCTTATTGGTAGTGTTGTCGTTGGTGGAGGGAGACGGTGGGCTACATGGCCAGACTGCTGTAATGAGTTGATCGGAGCGCATCCCGTGCCAGACACCGTGTATCGTGATCCGATCCATCCACATATCACCTCGGAGTTTCATATGGGTCAGGCGCATGCACGCGTGCTACGCAGATTACGATGGGCGAGATGGACTTTTACGAGATTCATACTTAGATCTACCGAGCTCCGGTTTATTATGCATATCGAGCATACATCGTTTGTCATTGGGTCTTTTCTTCTTCCCGACACTTCAGGCTCAGAGGTCCACCTGCAGTATCTACCATTATTAGAGGATATTCATTCTTTTAGGGGTTTCTCAGTGAGCTCAGCTGTGCTTGCGTATCTTTACAGAGAATGGCATGAGGCAACCAAGCGCGCAACATAGCGAGATGTATTCATTCTGCAGTATGGGCACAGGAGCACATTCATGTTGGCGACTACCTTACGTGTTCCCTATCTGCGGACATGGTCTTAGCGTTGGATGTCCTTTGGAATGAAGGATTTGTTCAAGAAATGCCAGCATCCAACATCAGAGTATACAGGGATGAGTTGGATGGACTTCTGTAGAGTCAGGTATGCTGAATAACTGTCATTTTTACTTGTTTACTCGTCATGGAATTTCAATTTTTAAAGTAACTTATGATACATGTGCATCGAGCCATATGGACATCGATCATCGCATCAGATATATGTTTCGAGGAGAGGAGATATGGCTAGTCAATCTGCGATTTGTTAGAAGAGGGTAGAGTGGTACTTGCCTGATCGTGTGATCAGATAGTTTGGCATGCCTCCCATGATTGATGTTGACCCGATAAATCCATCGTTTGTTCGTGTTGATGGACGAGGAAAGGCGGCGTTGATTAGGCGTGTACCACCACTTACATTGCCGATGGAAGCGGCGTGAGTTGGTTGTGGGATTGAGGATGATGAGCCGGCGATCAACCGTTACATGAGTGGTACGATCTTGGCTTCACTTTATATCGAAGCACCAGTTCGCGACATCTACCCTCGCGCTGGAGATCGTCTGATGGTAAGGCTATGTGGAATTACAATTTGCTTTCCCTTGTTACAATGAAACCCTGATATAAATTTACTTTCTTTGCAGCGTGACCACATCCTGAATACTGAGGATATATTTGGTATTATTTGTGAAATGGTGACCGCAATTTCAAAATCCATCGACGATTTATGGCGGTATGCGTGGTGAAGCGAACATGCATATCTCGGACATATCAAGGATATAGACATTCCGACATCGCGCCAGATAGATGCACCGTCGATAGATGTGGGTCCATCATATACGCCAGTGGTGGGACAGTCTACTTATCCATTCACACAGCCACCCCAGTATTTATATCAAGATGCAATGTGGTCTCGAGATGAACCCATGGCATGCGCGATCCGCTACATATGCAGCGTTCACATGACACCGCCTATCTGTACGCGTACTGTTGCCATCTCAAGCCTTGAGATACCACATGTCTGGACTTGGGATGTTCGCAACAACCGGCGGCAGGTGGACGAGGAGGAGGATCGTCAGCAGCATCATTTGCGTGATCGGCCATGTCGACCACCATCTCATTACACTCCTGGTAGCGATGCGATTCCACCGTGCCTTGAACATCGGCTGATAGTTGTATTTTTTTTTTACCAGTTTATGTCATGTAGTTGTATCTGTTTTTTTATTTGTTATGTCCACTTATTCAGATTCAGCTGATTGTACAATTATACTTTTGTTTGTTATCAATTTAGTTTAATTTGGTTAACTCACAACTATTTAGACTCATACCGAAAAAATTAATACACTTAGAATGTTTAATATTATCAAAAAAAACATATGTATTCAACAAGCATTGTGTTAAGATCACAGTGTTGTCATTAATATTTTTAATTTTTGCAACATTAATTTTTTTACATTTCCAAAATTGTGACTAGAGGACGAGATTCGTCAAAAATTGTCAATATGAAAGTTGTAAAATTTTACATTATCTTTCCCAACGCGTCGAAATCCAACGATGAGATAGATATAGCTAAATAAGGTGGTATCTCTTTTTTTTAAAAAAAATACATTTGCTAAAATCGGTGAGATTCGTCAAAAGTTATCAACATAAAAGTTATAGAATTTGTTATTATCTTTTCAACGATCTAAACACGCCAAAATCAAATTGATAGCGATGCGAAAATGAGGGTTCCATCAATGTTGTTATTTTTCTGCTTCACACTATTTGCTGCTCAGCCAATAGATTCATAATCTGTACTGAAAGTTGTAGAATTTTTCATTATCTTTCCCTAAGTACATTACACCAATGAACCGGTATGTTCAAAAAATGGGATTACTAATTTAATTTTAAAAAAAAAATAGAGAATCTTGGGTCGAGACATTCAGTCAGGTGTCCGTCACATTGACTACCTATTTTATTAATTTTTTTTATGTGCCTAATTACCTAATTAAATCACTAATGATGCTTAATTTGAAAATTTGACCGCCTTGCGCCATCGTCTTCAGTGGGGAGTAAAGCTGATTCAGTTACGCCGCGGCAAGTATGAACCCTGCGAGACGACGAGGAAGAGGCGGAGACGATGACGAGAGAAGAAAGCGATAAGGGGGCCAATGCGGTGGAGAGATGGTATCTGCATTGAGCATGATTGAGATTGGTTTTTGAAGAATTAGCGGATGCTGAATTGAAGTTAGGTTAAGAGGAGCAATGAAATAGCTGCTATTTTTTTCCGTTTTATCGGTTCTTCCAGTGCGGAAATTCCTCCGGTGATTAGTGGTATTAAACACTTCCAACTGTCGACTGTTCTAATTGAATGATAATGATGTCATAGCTTATAGTAGTATTATGACAACGAGTACTTTTTTCTGCAAGAATTTGAAACTTAGACCTCCATTTTAGAAATCAAAGCAAATGCCCCACAACCAAGTTAACGATCCATTTATAAATTTTATTGAACAAAATGTTTGTTAACCCAAAATCATGGTCATTTTGTTTTTCTGTATGGCTTCTCATTAACAGATGTCTCCTGTTTGCATACCTTTTTAGGAAGGCTTAAGTGTTATTTGTTAATCCAGCATATTGTTCGTACCTCAGGTTGCCGGATAATCTTTAGATGAAGGTCTCTTATGTTGAAAGTTTGGAACTCGAGCCAGCTTAGTTCTCACTCGCTGTGTGCTCATGAACCTTGCTATTCTTAGCGGAAATGTCTTTCAGGCTTCTTTTTGAATGCTAGAAATTTGAGTGAAAGGAAGAGAAAAATAAAAGGTAGAAAATTTTATATTTATCACTTTAGATCAATAATCAACCTATAAATTATTTGGATTTCATTAATTTCTTTCATTTCCCTTCAATCTTAAGAAAGCTCTAAATTACTGTTATCTAACTTGGAAGAGATTCTAACTGCAGTAGATACTGTAACTGAGAGGTTGTGTAATTTTTTGTTTCTTTTAGCTAATTTAATTCTAGAGATGTTTATATTTTGGCAGTTTTTTTTTTTTGGGCTTTATTTAATTCTCACGTCCCATCTGTTAATTTGACCTTCTTATTGAACTTAAGCTTTTTCTACAATAGTCTATCCCATAGATTTTATGCCCGTTCCCACACTTCACTTCCCTTTTAATATGAACAGTTTGTTTGGCTTACATCGCAACTAATTCTAGTCTTCTTGCACTCGAATGCTTTTTGTTAATCATGGCTTTACTAGTGCAACACAGATAACCTTGAATCTCATTCCAAACTCTATCTTCATCAGCTACTCCCTCATTCAACAACACATCAAAACCTTGTCTCCTATCATGGACAATTTGTTGAATCTACCTTTTTGCATCTCTTTCCCAATCTCATGATATCTCTAAAGAAATAATCTCCTTATAGTGTCTTCCTATAATGTTTTTTATTCTTTAGACAAAACTCCTTTCATATGCACCATTCACAATATCCCCCTTTATAATACCACTGTATATATTCTTCACGCCAAATAAATCACACCAAATCTCACATCTCTACCCACAACAAACCTAGGAGACATAGCACCCAACCAAACCTTTTCTCATCTTAACAACACTCTCTTAATAACCATCTGAACTAAAAATAGCATTCACAAATTAATTCAAAAACTCACTCTCACAGGGAAACTTAACTAATAATCTAACCTATCACCATCAACCAGACACTCAAAGATCATATATGGCATTAGGCCGTGTTAAATGAATTTGATGCTCTTGTTTGGAATAGAATATCGATCTTGCTTCCCTCGCCTCTGCTCAAAATGTGATTAGATGTGGGCGGATAATTTGAATCAAATACAACATTAACGTCTCTATTGATATGCATTAACTTTGGTTAGTGGTTAAAAATTTTCACCAAGGACTAAGAATTGATTATTTTGACTCCTTCGATCTAGTTGTCAAGCCTATCATTGAAATACTAGTTTTGAACATTGATGCTAATCAACATTAGTCTCTTCATCAAATGGATATTAGTAATGTCTTGCTTTAAGGCCATCTCTTCGAGGATGTTTACTGGGCCCAACAATCAAGCTTTATTGACATAGATCATCCTACAAATGTTTGCAAGCATTGCAAAGCCATTTATGACTTCAAGCAAGTACCTCATGCCAAATATCAAGAGCTAAGACAATTTCTAATTTCTTTTAGCTTCAACAACTCTCTAGCTGATACATTTCTTTTTGTCATCAATACTGATAATACACTTATCCATCAAATTTTTGACAACAACATCATTGCCATTGATGTCTATGACAATATAGTGTAATGTTTTATTTCACTTATTCCCCAACTATTCACTATCAAGGATCTTGGCTCATTATATTATTTTCTTGGTATAGATGTGATTGTGTGCCAAATAGACTTCTCTTATATCAACGTCCATGCATCTTTGATGTTCTTGCTGACATTAAAATTGATGAATGGTACTCTTCTAATGATACAAATGTTATATGGTGGAGCCTGATTTTATCTCTGGGAGACAACACCTTGGCGCCGGAGGAGCAATGACTCGATGCTGGAATAGGAGATTTCAGCTTCAAAATCAGAGGAGGTTGTGGCTCGGCGCTTTAGGGCTGCACTAGGATTGGGGCACCAAAAGACAGAAATGACAAAGAAGCTAGCGCCTCGTGCTCAAATTCGTGTAGAAAAGCTTGGAAGACAGCGGCTGATTACTAGCACTAGTGGTAGCTCTGCTATGAGTTGAGAGACTTATTTTAGTTTTCTGTAATTTTGAGAACTTGGCCACTTTTTCTCTAGTTTGTGAGTGAATTGCGTGCCCTAGAGTGACTAAAATGTAGAGAAGCTGCAGAGAAGTGTAATTTGTACTATTCTCCTGATTTTCTTTCACAGTAGATTTCTTAGTAGTGTAGCTCCATAATTTTTTCCCGTTCTCAAGTTTTTCCACATTAAATCTAGTGTCTTTTGTGTGATCTCTTTTACTTTGATTTTCATTTGTTCTGTGTATGCTTTGAAACACTCAAATTAATTTTTCATGTGTACTTTGTAATTTATTTCTTCCCCAATAACAAACTGTTACCTTACCAACACCACTCTTTATTATGGCTCTACACTCGCTAATTTGACTAATATTAGAGTTATTATGGGCAATATATAGTATTTAGTTTCTGCCCTCATGATTAATAAACTATTTCAGGTAATTCACAATCCCAAAATTGGTTATTGGACTATAGGAAAATAGCTAATGCACATCTTATATAACACTGTCGATTACATCATTCTTTTCATCATGACACTGCATTAACTTCATGCATATTGTAATGTTACTTCATGACCACAGGTATAACTCAAACTAAAAATTAAACTCTAATTCAACATCTAAATTACTTAGGATCTTTTTTTAGATCATTTACGAGTCTTTTGAGTGACCACTAATTGACTTAGGATGACTTGGTCAAATTATGTTGACCTAATGGGGCCCACACATTAAAAACATGAATTATCTTAAAGAATTTAATTTTGAATGAACTCAATTATTATGAAGGGCATTAAGAAGCATACTTAAGAGTAAAATAAAATACACCTTTTGGTCAATTCCTTTGACCCAAATGACCCATTTAGAGTGTTTATGGATTTAACTTAACCAAACATGAATCAAATCTAATCAAACTTATCTAGGAACTTTTAAAGAGTTTAAATGAAATTTTCAAACTAAAACTAAACCTAATTGTTGAATCTAAAATAAGACAATTGCTTAATTGGTAAGGATATGTGAGGTTAAATATGTTCAAAATCAATTTAACCTTAACAAAAATTGATTAATCGTCATCTAAGGACCTAGGTTAACTATTTGCATTAACCCATTACTGATTTATTAAGGTAATCTCACTTGAAATTGACTCAAACTAAATTTAATGCTAACCAAATTAGCTTAAACACTCTTAGGTGTTTGTCTAACTCCCCAGATAGATCTAAGCCAATTGGGTCAACCTAAGTGTTGAATCGACGCAATTGCCACCATGGCCATTGTTGACCTATAAGTAATTTTCATATGCTTAATCAAACAAATATATTGAAATTAGTAAGAATTAGATGCACCGTCATGAAAATAAGAGTTGAAAGCATATGAATCGTGATTGAAATTGATCGAGATGACTCCGATTGACGAACATACTTTCCATCACGTTTAGAACGTCGAAATTGATCAGAATATACATTCTGCACAATCTGACGGTTGATCGATCAAGAAAGAGGCGATGAGTCGGCCATATTGAGGTCGGAAGCGTGGCGATACGCCTCGTTTGCCAAATGATCAGCGTCAAGCGCCAGCGCCTATCAAATGAGATTATGCGCTCAATTGGTGGCGTGCGAATGTTGAGCGTCGAGCGATAATGTGCTTTTAAATTGAAATTGATCGATTGACCGGCGCGAATGACCTCCGTTGTAAAGCAGATTATCGTTGAATCAGAGCGTCATTTACAATACCTATTATATGTGTTTGATTTCGATCATAAAATTTTGGGATATCTCAAAAATTAGACATCCAATTTAATTAAATACAATTCAACTTAATCTTAAAAATTAAACCATAATATGATTAAATCAGAATTTTTTTTTATATGAAGTGAAATTATTAATCAGATTAAATAATTTTCATAACTGTTTTTTAATAACATTCAAAATTTCACTTCAATTTCAAAATCCCACGTAATCCCATATGAAAATCATTAATCAGGTAATTAAGGCCATTAATGAGGATTATTCTCCAACGGATTCAAGCAGCGCCGAAAGGAGATCTCGACTCCCTCGATCTTCCGCTCTTTCTCCCGTTCTCGACTCCTTTCTCTCGTCCGTCGCCCGCTCAGCCGTTCCCGCTCTCGTTCGATCTCCCTCGTTCCCGCTCTCCTTCATCTAGAGTAAACCCCAAGCCCCCTCTCTCCCGTTCAATCTTTTTCTCCCCCTCTCACGCACGCTCTCTCCCGTCCCCCTTTGAAACCCTTTACTTCCTCTCCGTTGTCTCTCCAGTTTACTTTCTCGAGTAATTACTGCAATAGAACTCCGATTTGTCTCAGAATCGTTGGTGCTGTATGGCTCATGGCGGCTACGCCCATCGTCGTGCGGAGGAACAGCGACAGCTTGGCAAGGACCTTCCCCCTGAAATAAGAAGATGTGCAAGATTCCATTTCTCTTAAGAAGAAGAATAAGAAAGATTCCATTTCTCTTAAGAATCAGATATGCTCCACGGAGCGGTTTCTTCGCAAGGACCTTCCCCCTGAAATTAGGATGTTTCAGCAACAGAAGTTGGGGGAACTTAAGAAGCAACAAGAGACGAAAGCTCGGTTGTCGGTTGGCTGTTGAGCACAAAATACTTTCGAGGGATAAAAAGATAGTTTTTTTGAGAGACGAAAAGTTGAGAGGATTATAAGGCGTTTGGAGAAGCAGCAACGCGTATCATTTGACAATGCTCAGAAGAAAGAGTTCCAGATCAGCTTGCAAAATTTAGGTAGGATCTGGAATACATTAGGTTCTTTCCTAAGACAAAGAGGTACGTTCCATTATTTGTTGGAGCTGAGAATCCAAGCATTATTGATAAGAGAAATAAACTACGCAAACAAATCAAGGACAACCTAGTGGCTGTTGCTGCTAGTGGAAAAGATTTAGAAGAAACAGGCAATGATGATGATGTGCAAGATATGAGTGAGGATGATTTTTTTTCGGTGGGTAGCTCAAGTGATGAGGCTGAGGCTGATGATGAATGGACTGACAAAAGCACAAGGTGATCAAAGATCCTATTAAGTTCAATAGGGTATAGTAGGTTTGAAGACCTCACTAATGCTCAATAATTTTAGTGGGCTGAAGACTCAGTGGTGTTATATCACCGTCCATTATTCAATAGACGTCGAATAAGCAACAGTTCAGATCTGACCCATCACGAGGGGCGGCTCGAATCTTTATTAAATGTTGTCGAAATTTAGATTGAATTTTGGACTTAAATAAAAAAAAGGAGTTTGAATTTGTATATATTGCATTGTATTAGTTTCTTTTTGCAGGTGATTGAAGACATTGTTATGCTCATTATGGCGTAACGAGATTGAAATTCAAGATGCTTTACATTTAATGTATCGTGGTGACGGATGCAAAATAATTACGAAATAGTTCCTACGGGGATGAAGTCGGAATACTGTTGAAATGTTATCGAAATTTCAACTAAATTTTGGACTTAAAAAAAGAGGGAAGAATCAAGATTTATTTAAAAAGAAATGAAGCACATCAGAAAAAATTAACAATCTAAAACGAAATTTGGATATGTAGAAGTTGCATATATATTTGCTTTTATGCAGGTGATTGAAGGTTATGCTTTCGTAGTACGGGATTGATCTAATCAACACCAAGTCACGTAGGGAGTGATAGATAAAAAAATAGTTTCTTTAGCCACTATCACGGGGATGATATCGAATATTCAAAATATTGTTGAAATTTTATCCAAAATTCATACTTGTAAATAAAATTTAAGCTAAACAAATAGCACTGCCTAAGCTTACTAAAATAAATTGAGATCAAATTGAAATTTGAATTATAAATGTGAATGAATTTGAAATGAATTTGCAGATTATATTTTAAATAAAGAAAAACGGACTGAACTCAAACAGATTTATGAACTTGAAGTAAACTAAATATTTTGGCAATAAATATAAATTTAGTACTTCAATATCTCATTTCAATTAATTTAGAAGATGATCTGATTGAATATCCAATGAGAACACAGAAGACCTTCTTGGAATGAAATATAGTTTTCAAATCATAATTCACTCCAAATAAATTGAAGAAAATTAAGAATTCATATGAGATTTTCAATGAGATCGAATGATTGCTAATAATCATAATCAATAAATTTTTGGAAAATATTTGAAGCATATTATTCGTCTTATTAAATACTCGAATTGGATCGAGGAGAAGTTGAATATAGTTTGTGATTTGTTTGAGAATTGTCAATAGACATAAATGAGAGTCTATTGAGCATTCAAAGACTAATCAATTTTGAATAAAAGAAAGCAATTAAATATTATTCTAATGGATCTAATAAGATATTAGAACAATTTAAAATGCTTTTAGTCACTGATCAGTAATTTTTTTATGAGTAAAAGAGATACTTAAATTAAATTTACACTAATTATGGAGCTTCCTTCAATCTAAAAATAAAAGAAATTTTATTCTAATTATGATTTTCAAAATCAATGATTTCATTAATTAGATGAAATTATTTAAATTAAAAATATCAACATGTGCTTGGACATAGAGATTTAAAGTGTAAATTTTAATATCTGAAAATCCTGCGGAGGCTAAGTTGAGATTAAATAAATATGAAATTAATCTTATAATTTAGAAATAAAATTATTTAAATTATTAAATACCATGCTGACACATCTTATAGCGCTTAAACTTAATATCGAGGATCTTTGCATGGGTTAAGAAGAAGAAGAATGATGAAATTAATTTGATTCTTATGTATGCATGGTAATGAATGTTCAAACTAATTCAAGTTAATAAAAGATATAAATATTTAGCTCTAGAATATATGATCACGGAGCTTTAATCTTACATGCTTGAAGAGAGTTGGCGGTCTACTAAATGATAAACTTCTAAATGAATTTAAATTACATTAGATCATAAGTCATAATCTTACATATTTTGATGGGTTGGGTTGATTTTTTTTTTTATTATTGTTAATTTGATTGATTTGAGTGATTGATTGGAGGGTATTATTATGTATTTATTAATATTCTATTCTCAAATCAATATAAATCTATATAGGCCTCATATTAAAATAGAGTTGTGATTAATATTGATGATTAGCGATTGATTAAAAAATTACCAGCAAATTATCATTATTAAAAATCTCTTCAAATTTATAAATGCAAATTATCGTAAAACTAATTTCAATGTAGAGATTTATTTAAATAAAATTTATCATTTTTACCAGCAAATAATTCTTCACCTCACATCTTTTTATTGGGGATGAATGATTAAAAAACTCACAGCTGAAAATTTAAATCAATCATAAATCACTATATTTAAACTTCAAATAATCACAAATGGAGGCGTGGCTGTGTCCTCTGTCCGTATTTGGTAGTAGACTCCACGTATGATACGATTACGACCCAGTCAATCGCGGTGATTCTTTGCCAAATGACACCTATTATATTATGTTCAGTAAGTATGTTCGATGGTTGGCCTTTAAGTTATGATCATGGATATATTTGAGGCACAAAACCCTTTTTTGCCTAAGATGGACTTAAGCACTCCTTACTCCCCAGATTACAAGAATTACTTGGGCGTAACTTTATGGTTCGATAGAGATCCTTGGTCTTGGGTCATTCCTCCGGTAAGTGGGATCGCGGTCACGGGATGATGGAACCATGGGATCTAGATCGTGCACGTCATCATTCCACCAACAATATACTTTAAGTTAAATAATAGTGAATTTCATAAATTATAAATCCCAAATTTTAAACTCTACATGCTACTACTATACGCTATGCATTTAGCGATCTAAAGACTAACTTTAATCGAAAGTTCTCTCTCAATATTGGGAAGGGTAATTAACTATAGGTGCTTATGTCTGTAGGAAATTTGGAACCAGATCTAAAGTCCTCACAAAATGAGGATGAAATCTCTGAGTAGTATCTTTTCTACTATTTCATCTGCTTTATGAAAGTTTGACCGACATTTAAATCAAACTCTCTTCGAGAGAGGTCGGTGGCAAATTTTCGAAGCCCACAACCATTACCCACTTTAACCCTAACAAACTTCACAATGGTCTCGAAAGCTAGGAACGTCGTTTGAAAGCTAGGAAGGCCTCCAACTCATCTGCCCTCGTGTCATGCCTCATAAACAATGAGTTCCACTATCAGAGCGCCTTGGTGTTGGATCCATGCGTCGAAACACTGGGTCCTAAAATGAGAATTTTATGTATGTTTAATAAAATTCAAGTTTTTATTCATTTGCTACGTAAACACCACTATGTCTACCTAATATGTGAATAACTCATCTATATGGCAATCCAAAAGGATGAAAGTACAATTTTACTATACGTTTGTCATGCAAACACCCTAATTTTGGTATTCCAATGGGATGTAAGTCCTCCTATTTGTTCATCCTGTGAACATCTATTCATTTGTCATGCGAACATCCCATAATTCGTTCGCCACGCAAACAAATTCATATTCATCCACCATGTGGACAATCATGATTTTTGGCATTCTAAAGGGATGTAAGCGACCTCCTATTTGTTCACCATGTGAACATCTATTTGTTCGCCATGCGAATACCATAATTCATTCGCCACTCAAACAAATTCATATCCATCCGTCATGTAGGATAATCCTAATTTTGGCATTCCAAATGGATGTAAGTCGAGCCTTATATTCGTTCACAATGTGAACATCTGCCCGTTCGCCATGCAAACACCATATAATATGTTCCACGTGAACGTTCTTGCACCACTTATACTAAAATTTTAAGTTTATTCGAGATACCTGAAACAAGGCAACTCATGGTTGCTAATCAGATTCTATGGATATTACGGTTATGTCTCTCTAATATTGGTAGGCTGGAATAACGTAATCCCGAGATGACGAACCATAGGATCTTGATCGGGATTACACTCTTATCTCCTATAAGATAGTTATCTATGTCATATACACTTCTAAGACACTAATTACATATCAGATAGATATGTTTGTTTCCAACCTTAATCGAGAGTGTTCTCTTATTGCGGTAAGATGAGTAATTATCTATGGAGGCTTGCGTCCATAAGAAGTAGAACTAGATCAAAATAAACCCTAACATAAATGTTAGGAGAAATCAGATTGAATATATATTAATCTGTCTCATGAAAAATATACTCTCAGTCCATCCCACAAAGATGGCGGAGTGCATCATTGAAGGTGTTTTTTCGGAACGATCAAATATGTGGTGGCTATTAATTATCATTTTATTAGTGAACAACACCAAAATGTTCTTTGTGTGGGCCATGCATGTCCAAGATCAATTAGGGGATGCTCTCACTAAACCACTTTTGCCACTCACTTCTCTGTATTGAGCATCAAGATTAGACTCTTAAACTAGAGCTCAATCATCAAGATTAGACTCTTAAACTAGAGCTCAATCTTACGGGAGCATGTAAATGAATAAATATATAAATTATTGTAATTAGTTAGGTTCCTATTTTTTAGTATCATATGTATTTATTTTATTTTCTATTGGAGTTTCCCACCTATAGTTGAAATTTGGGAAGTCTCCCTTTTAAAAAAAATTTCACCTCTATATATTCGAAATATCTTAATAAAAGAATCATGCCATTATTCACACCCTTAAACCTTCCTAATGTTATGTGAAAAAATAAAGAATTAAGAGTTAAAAAATGTGTTGAGAATCAAAAGAAAAACTTCTTTTAATAAAAAATAGTTGGTGGTGAAATCGAGTGTCGAGAAAAGATAAGAAGCGTTGTTATAAAATTTGATTTAGATGTAAAACTTCGGATTGAGAAAGATATAAAATGGCATTAGAGATTCTAAGAAAGCAATATATTATGCAAAAAAATTTAATTTTAGTGATTTATACAATGATAGATCTAAATAAGGTGAAAGATGTATGTATAAGTTAACCAAAGAGATAAGAGAAGTAAAGACCTAATTCAAGTAAGGTGTATTAAGGATGAAAATAATAAAATGCTTTTCTTAAAAAAGAATATTGAAAATAGGTGGATGCGATATTTTGATAAACTTTTTAATGAAGGATTTGAAAGTACAATTGATTTTAGCTTAATACCTAAACATAAATAGAAATTTATTTTTTATCATTAGTAATCTGAAGTTAGAGAACTTTAAAGAAAATGAAATGTGGAAAAAGCAGTAGACGATGATATTCCAATAGAGTGTGAAAATGTTTAGGAGATCAAGGAATTTTTTGGCTTACAAATTTTTTAATTTTATTTTAAAGACTAAAAGATGTCGATGAGTGGAGAAAGAGTTTGTTGGTTTTATATTTAAGAATAAAGGTGATGCACAAGAGTGTGTGTAAATTATAGAGGAATTAAGTTAATGTGTCATACATTAAAATTATGTGAGAGAGTAATTGAGCATAGGTTACGATGTGATACTAAAGTTTCTCATGTAGTTTGGTTTCATGCCGGTAGATCTACTATGGATGATATACATTCATTAAGAGGTTTGATGGAGAAGTATAGAAAAGGAAGATCTACATATGATATTTATTGATTTAGAGAAAGCTTATTATAAAGTTTCAAAAGATATTCTTTGGAGAGTTTTAGAACAGCAAGGAGTTAATATTGGTTATATTTAAGTAATTAAGGATATGTATACTAAAGCTGCTACTTGTGTCCAAACACAAAGATGATTGACAAAATATTTTCCTATTTCAGTTGGATTACATCAAGGATCAGCTTTAAGCCCTTATCTTTTTGCTTTAGTTATGGATGTTCTTACTAGATATTCTGAGAAGATGTACCTTGGGTATGCTTTTTTTCGATGACATTCTTCTTGTTGATAAGACTAGAGAGTCCAAGAGAAACTTGAATTATGGAGGTCAACATAAGAGTCTAAAGGTTTTCGTTTAAGTACATCTAAAACTGAATATATGGAGTGTAATTTTAGTTGTAGAAGTTCTAGTGGTAGTATTGTGACATTATGTGAACAAATCATTAATAAGAGTGAGCGATTCAAATATTTAGGCTCTATTGTTCAAAATGATGGTGAAATTGATGGAGATGTTATTAGTAGAATTCAAGTTGGATGGTTGAAGTGGAGGAATGCATCTAACTTTGTGTGATAGAAAAGTTCCACTTAAATTTAAGGAAAATTTTATAAGATGATGGTAAGACCGCAATGACTTATGGTGCAGAATGTTGGTGAATAAAAGAAAGCATAAGACTAAGTTAAGTGTTACTGAAGATGAGAATGCTCAGTGGATGAGTGGCTTTACTCTTAGAGATAAAATGTGAAATGAGTATGTTGGAAAAAGTTGGAGTAACTCAGGTGAATAAGATTAGAGAGTCACCTTAGATGGTTTGGCCACATAAGGCGTCGGCCGTCCGATGACCCGATTAGGAGAGTAGATCGTTTTCTTATGTTAAGAAAGGTAGAGGTAGACTTAAAAAGACTTGGTTAAGATGTATAAAAAATGACCTTAGTATACATGAATTAAATGAGATTTTGACACATAATAGGACACAATGGAGACAAAGAATTCATGTAGCCGACCCCACTTAGTGGGATAAAGGCTTGTTGTTGTTGTTGTTTGTTATTGTTTATGAGCATCTTAAAAGAGCACATCTCCAATGGAAATTTTCTCTTTTCAGAATAGTTAATTAAAGTTTCCTTTTAAATTCAGGCATGGTTGCCTGATCCTAACATCAACTGCATAAAAAAATTAGGTTCTTTTTGTGATTCTTGTAGGAAGACTTTTTTAACAGCATAACAGCACTCAACTGGTCCCCAGTCTATGCCATCATACATTGTTAACGTATATAATTTGAAACTATGTCACTTAACGAGTTTAAAGAACTAACCTAAGAGATACTGATCGGATACTTTGATGATGCTTGATAATGACATGTTTCACAAAAGAAACATGAAGAAGGCATATTCGTGCCCTGCAAGATAACGGCAAAAGAGAGGGGGACTCCGAGGTTAAAAAAGAAAATCTTGCTTTGATTCAGAATGAGAATAATTAATCCTTAAAAAATATGCAGCACTTGAAGGTAATATTCTTATGGACTTTGGATTGAGATGCTGCAAGGATTACAAAGGAGATTCATTCTTGCTTCGTTGTAAAGTAAATAGGTGTAAGCATATCTATGTGAAGGCACCAGTGTTCCAGGCTTAAGCTTCAAGGAAGGAATATTTTGGATAACCTATTTTTTGAAAACCATTTTTTTATGTTCAATATGACTTAAGAAAGAGTAAGCAGACAATCTGTAGTATATTAGGTAGCATTACACTTCATAAGATTCCAGGAGTCCGTCTTTCACTACAAGTTGGATATTTTTATTTGAAATCAGGAAGATGGCTGGCCTTTTAGGGGCTAAATAAAACTAAGGTTAACATAAAAAACAGCTTTTTTTTTGTGTCATATTAGCGAAATGGTTCTTGTGCATAGAAAAGATGGACTTTACTGTCAAAAGGATGAAATCACTCCTTAAAAGTAACTGAAATAATCCGTGTTCATAGTAATAGATCTAACTCATAATCAGTACCAACCCAAACAATCCTTGCAAAAGAAAAGTTGTTTTAGTATCACAATGTTGGTTTCCTACATTGGATGAATCTTGCACCAATGATGCAAAATTATGAGATATGATGCAGAAAAAAACCCTACGTTTCTAGCTTAGCCAGTTGGGAAGATGAGTTTGGGTCATTGTCAACAACCAAAGTCATTTCCCTCTCCATGCCTATCTCCACCTCTTCTGCCTGAAATGTTGAATGAACTCCATACAGCACATAGAACAACACAATGATACAGTTCCATACACCAAACCTCTGAAAGGATCTCTTCTTCAGAGAGCTCATGAGGAAAATATTGAGAAATATTGAAGTTGCTGCTGGCCATGGCATCAATGGCACTGACCATTTTAATGGCCGGTGACAGCAGGGAACTTTGCATTGAAATATTGTGGTGCTTGCTATTGTCAATCCCCCAAACAAGACCATCAACCACCAGTAGCTTCTCTTAAGCTTCCAGCTTATAGAAAAGCCTATTGAGCTTGCTGTGAGTAGCAGCAGGAAGAGCAGGATGGGGAGAGGCTTGTGTGTCCTAAGGTTCACATATCGCCGGTATATGAGTGCATTGGCAACTAAGTAGAAGACAATTAAGGTACCAATAGAAATCATCTCGAGCACGATCTCAAGGTCAGTGAATAGAGCAATGGATGCTGTGCATATCCCTGCATAAAATAATTCACGTGTCAGAGGTTAGTCCCCCACAAATGTGAAATGCAAGTTGGTTATGAGATAATTTGTACTGAACATTACAATCTTTTTTTATCAATGACAGTTGCGAAGCAATAGCACGCATCTATTTGAATTTCGTTGTTCTTCTTTGAATGTGAAGATATTGCAACAGCACCACCTACCTAAAATGATGGTTGCATTCATTGGGGTCCTCGTAGAAGGATGCACCTTAGCAAGCCAAGATGGCACGAGTCGAGCCCTTCCTATGACACAAAGGTATCGAGCCTGGCCAAGCATAGCAACCAAGAGTGATGCCACAATTCCTAGACTAGCTCCAGCACCAATAACATTGCCAGCCCACTTCCAACCTACACTCTGGAAGGCTGAAGAAAATGATGCGTCTTCAGATATCTGTATATGTTCATTAAAATTTTTTATTATTAGTCAATATTCAGAAAACAATAATTAGCAGCAAAAATGCGGCATTAACCATGTGAAGATGAACAAAGGATTCATGAACGTGTGAGATGTGTTTGCGAAAATGTTTTGATGTATTACCGGGTTTTGCTGAATGCACTTAATCATAGTATTTTAATTTTTTATCATAGAGTGAAACATTTGTAAATTGTGATCAGTCAATACCTTATCATACGGAATCATGGAGGAAAGGGATAAGGCCATGAGGCAATATAACGCAGAAACAATGAGCACTGATCCACCAATGCCTACAGGAAGGCTCTTGGAGGGGTATTTGATCTCTTCAGCCATAGTTGAAACAGAGTCATAACCAATGTAGCTGAAGTACACTATGGCAGCTCCATCCACAACTCCTCTTACACCAAAAGGAGCAAATCCTTTAGGATTTATAAGATTCGTTGGGGTTCCATTGTAGAAACCAGCAACAATCACAAATCCAAAGAAGATTACATGGAACACTGTCATAATTAGGTTGAGTATGGAGCTCTCCTTGGTACTGCAATCTCAAGAGAAGTGTCTATGATCAACATTAATTGGACCATTATATTAACATACAGTATTGGTATTGTGATATACAAAGGCAGTTAAAAATGAAAGACCAGGTTAAAATCCTGTGGAGCATGATATTATCAAAAACCGAACAAAACCTTAGAATTAAGGCACATGGTTATAACCTGTAACACAAGCATGAAGTGAGAAGAATAACAAGAACAGCTGCCGGAATATCCAGAGTGTTGTAGTCCTTAGGCAGGCCTTCAACTTCAATCCTCCATGAATTTGGGTCATCTAAACCAAAGGCAGTGGTTAAATACTCCGTGAAACTTCGGGCCACTGCAGCGTTGGATAAGACATACTCAAGCATTATGTTTGCTCCTCCAAAGTAACCCACAAACTCTCCTGTCATCAATCATGGCATTCAAAACTAAGACTAAAGATAAAAGATTCAAAACTTGTGTTGAGTAGATTTTTCATACCGAAGGTTACTCTGAGGTAGCTAAAAGCACCACCAGCAACTGGAATCTCCACAGAGAATTCAGTATAGCAAAGAGATGAAAGGAAAGCGGAGATGCCAGCTATAATATAGGATATGCAGACTGCTGGGCCAGAAAATTTGTTTGCAACACGACCTGTGGTGACAAAAACTCCAGCTCCAAGCATCCCCCCTACACCAAGTGCCACAAGATCATACCATTCGAGCTTCTTCTTCATGTCTGCTCCTGATCTTTCCCTCACTTGGTTGAGCTCTTGGTCTGGGGTCCATGTTGCTAACAATCTTCTTCTGAGTCTGTAGGGAGTTTGGGAGAGAGAATGGAGGATGGAGGAGAAGAAGGGAAGGCTGTGGTGGGGTGTTGTAGCTGGCGATGACATTCTTAGCTCCCATGCAAGTAGTTGTGTGTAAGGAATTTGTATCAATGTGGGGAGGCTTCTGAGATGTTAGAATAGCACACTTTTTAGCTTTTTACTAAAATGACTATATAAACCTCTAACTTCATAGGAAGTGAAGTGCTCTTTCTGCTTTAGAATTATTTAAGATTTCTATTATTTTTCTTTCAGTGCGACAATCTTTTTCTCACAATTTTCTTAAGCTTTACTTTATTCAATATTATTTGCAGCTTTATTAAGGCATATTGCTTATTATTTTTAATCCACAACTGATAAGCTTGAATTTTAACAGCCAGCATAATGGGTTTGCATGATGCAGTTCTTTTTGTGTCAATACGATTAGAAGTTGTGTTAGAAGCTGATTCCAATAAAATATAACACCTCATGCTATTCATTAGGAGAGAATGACAATGGCAATTGAAGATTCATAAACCGATCCAATTAGTGAGGTTAAGTGAAATGATGGTAATTTATAATTCTTCTTATGCTAGTGTAAAATGATTTTTTTTTTTAGTTTGTCAAGACACCTTAACTTAGTGGTTGCGGCTTTAAATTAAGAAGTCTTAGGTTCAAAGTCTTTATACATATATTGTGTGTGTGAATTTGTGATTATATTAAACTTCTCAAAAATTTAATTTTTGACTAGAGATGATTATTTACTTACTGCTCCTTGGCTGTCATTTCAACTGTATGGCCGCTGAAAAAGTGTAGACCTCTCTGAAAAGGCATCTTCCTTTGCACACTGCTATACTAAAAGAATTTTCTGAAAAAGAAAACGAAACATGAGATAAACAATGAAATTCCTTAAGAAGATGTAGTACTCTTCATGGTCAGAAAATCAGTAGGCTGAAGGATTAGCTATCTATTAATGCTTACTACTATAAGTATATGATTAAAAAAATCTGCAAAACCGTTATGGATGAAAAAGTTTCAAGAGGCAGCATTGAAAATTCTCATCCTTTTATCCTTCACTTTTTGATTATTTCGTTGAGTTGTTTGATAGGTTAATAGATGGAAACTTCTTTGAGCCTGTTTACAGTAATTAGTCGTTGTTTGAATCCTAAAAGGGGCTGCCTTTCTATGGTAACTAATAATTATCGCTATGAAGTTGTAATCCCTGTAGAAATGGCGGATTAGTATCATTATAAATAGAAAAGATTTGTTTCCTATTCTATTTTAATTAGTGCGCAATTGAAGATTAAAATTTTCTGATAGTATGTTGAGCAGATTTATTAATGGCAGTAGAGAGAGAGAAAGAGAGAGCAAGCCTTTGACAGGACAGTTTATACAGTTCAAGCATACAGAATTGTGGAGTATATGATCAGGTAACGTGCAAGTTTATACCTTTTTTCTTCTATTTTGTTGAGAATCTGATATATAGTCCGCCTTCATGATCATGTTCGGTCTAGAACCCTAAATCTGTTATTGATAAGCTTAGCATTTATGGTGTAGCTACTTGAAGCTTTGTATCCATCCTCTCTGCTCTGTTTTTTTTCCAAATATCTTCTAAAGAAAATGTTCAAAAAAAGATATAAATTTATATAATAATTTTTTAGCCTTTGACCATGCTTAGTGTGGCCAAACCGCCATACTGGCATGAAAGCCAAGTTTTTGGTAAATAAATCATAGGTAGGTTGAGTCATCCAAAAGTTGCCACCACGGTTCAAATATTTTATAAAAAAATGTTGGTAGATACAGTTGAAATTTTTTTGGATGAATTATCTTTCTTGGATATTTTGAGGAGAATTTAAAAGTAGGAGCTGATTGATTTAATGGCAATTTGTTATAAATTGAAATATATTATTTTTTGTGTTTAAGTTAAAATAAAGTGAAGTAATTAAATTCATAGATCAAATTTTCTTTAGTTATAAAACAGCTACAATATATTTTTTTATCACTAAGAATCTACTTTATATTTACTTCTTTTACAAGGAGCTAAAAAAACTCTTATAGTGAAAATTAAAATATTTGCTTAGCTGGAATAGTAAAGGCTAAAGTCTTCTAATTAAATTGCTGAAATGGAGAGCTTAATTAAATAAATAAAAAAAGACTATCATAAATAAAAAAATGCTATATATTTGTTGAGAGGTTTGATGGAGAAGCATAGAGAGAGTAAGGAGGATCTACATATGATATTTGTTAATTTAGAGAAAACATATGATAGAGTTTCTTATCTTATCGCTTTAGTTATAGATGTCCTTACTGGGGCATTTATAGGAAGATGTACCTTAGTGTATATTTTTTTGCTAATGACATTCTTCTTGTTGATAAGACTAGAGAGGGAATCCAAGAGAAACTTGAATTATGGAGGTCAACTTTAGAGTTTAAAGGTTTTGATTTGAGTAGATCTAAAATTGAATATATTGAGTGTAATTTTAGTTGTAGAAGTTCTAGTAGTGGTGTTGTAACATTGGGTGACCAAGTCATTAAAAAGACTGAGCGAATCAAATATTTAGGTTATATTGTTCAAAATGATGGTGAAATAGATGGAGATGTTATTAGTAAAATTTAAGTTGGATGGTTGAAGTGGAGGAATGCATCTGGTCTATTGTGTGATAGAAAAGTACCGCTTAAACTTAAGGAAAGTTCTTATAAGATGGTGGTAAGACTTGCAATGATTTATGGTGCAGAATGTTGGCCAATAAAAGAGAAGCATAATACTAAGTTAAGTGTTGCAGAGATGAGGATGCTCGGGTGGATGAGTGGCTTTACTCTTAAAGATAAAATGAGTATGTTCTGGGGAAAAAGTCTAGTGGCAGATAAGATTAGAGAGAGTCACCTTAGATGGTTTGGCCACATAAAGCATCGGTCATCAACCTGGTTAGGAGAGTAGATGTATTAGATTTACCTTATGTTAAGAAATGTAGAGGTAGACCTAAAAAGACTTGGTTAAGATGTATAAAAAAATGACCTTAGTTTACTAGAATTAAATGAAAATTTGTCACATAATTGGACACAATGGAGAACAAGAATTCATGTTGCCGACCCCAGGATAAAGGCTTGTTGTTGTTGTGTAGGATAGAGTTTAAAGAGAAGTGCTTTGGAGAGTTCTAGAAAAGAAGGGAGTTAATATTGATTATATACGAGTCATTAAGGGTATGCATATTAGAGATGTTACTTGCGTTCAAACATAAGGAGGATTGAGGATTGACTAAGTATTTTTTTCTATTTTAGTTGGATTACATCAAGAATCGGCTTTAAACCCATATTTTTTTCTTTAGTTATGGATGTTCTAACTAAACAATTGCAGGAGGATGTACCTTAGTGTATGCTTTTTGCTGATGATATTCTTTTGTTGATAAGACAAGAGAGGGAGTTGAAGAAAAACTTGAATTATGGAAATTAACCTTCAAGTCTAAAGACTTTCATTTGAGTGGATCTATAATTGAATACATGGAGTGTACTTTTAGCTGAAGAAGATTTAATGGACACGTTATGACAATGGATAATAAAGTCTTTAAAAGAGTAAATGTTTTAGATATCTCAAGCCTATTGTTCAAAGTAATGGTGAAATAAATGGGGATGTTACTAGTAGAATTCAAGTTGTATGGCTGAAGTGGAGGAATGTATTGGGCCTGTTGTGTGATAAAAAATGTGCCGCTTAGACTTAAGGGAAAAATTTATAAGTTAACGGAGAGATCTATGATGCTTTATGGCACTGAATGTTGGCTAGTAAAAGAGAAGTAAAAAAATTAAGTGTTGTAGAAATGAGGATGCTTAGGTGGATGAGTGACTTTACACTTTGAGACAAAAGGATAAATGAGCATAAACGTGAAAATGTTGAAGTGGCAAATAAGATTAGAGTGAATTGCCTTAAGATGGATTGATCACATAAAATGTTAATCGTCTGATGACCAAGTTAGGATAGTAGAGGTATTAGCTTCTAGCTATGTTAAGAAAGGTAGAAGTAGACTAAAAAGATTTGGTTAGAAAGTATAAAAAAATATCTTTATTTTATTAGAACTAAATTGGAATATGACACTTAATAAAACAAATTGGAGAAAAAAGATTCATGTAGTCGACCCCATGTTGTGGGATAAAAGCTTATTATTGTCATTGTCATGTCAATATTTATTCATTTTTTTATTTTTAAACAAATTTAATTATAATACATGCTAATTTCAACATTTGATCTTAAATCATGATGATAGAGTCCTCAAAACTAAAAATTGTGGACACATTGAGCTAATCTGCGGTAACCACCACTGCACTTGAGGCGAGGGCCGGATGGTAAAAGTTAAGAAAGTCTTTTGACAACATTGGAGTGCATTTAGAGTTGTGGATTATGCTTGATAGGCTTACATTTGATCTAACTTAGAAATACAATAAAAATAATAATAAGATTTTATCCCACTATGTGGGGTCGACTACATGAATCTTTTTTCTCCATTGTGCCCTATTAAGTGTCAAAGTCTCATTTAATTCTAATAAAATAAGATCATTTTTTATACTACATAACCAAGTTTTCTTAGGTCTACCTCTATCTTTCTTAACATAGGTTAAATCTAATACATCTAGTCTTCTAACTGAAATCAACTTAGAAATGATCTAATTAAAATATGTTTGATCTTAATTCTAACCCGTTTCTTAAATGGGTCATAATCGTTCACCCAAAATTGACTTTACTTGAATCTGCCTAGCTTAGTAGCATACTTATTATATGAATAATGTATCTTTTGGGTCAACATGACTCGATTAACTTGAATCTTACTTGTTTAACCTACCTCACTCAATTTAAATTTATTTAATATAGTAATTGAACTAAATTTGAGTTATTTGGATCAATTCAACTTGAATAATAAATGGGTCTACATGCTTAACATGAATCTAACATGATTAATAATCAGGTAAAATCAAACCTAAATTTTTAAATCAAGTTCATATCATTTTATCATATCATGATATTGTGGGCTCCAAAAATTCTCCACCGAGCTCTCGACAAATTGATTGAGAGTATGGCTTTATGTGTATAATTTTCGTAAGACGAGAGATAGTAGATAAAGACACTACCTGAGATTTCACCTCATTTTGTGAGGACTTTAGATCTGGTTCTAGGTTTCCTATGTGCAAACCCCTATAATTACCCTCCCAATAAACGAGAGAAGCCAATTACAATATTATTGCTTACTGCATAGTGTATAAGAAGAAGACGGAGTTTTGGAATTTAAGATTATGAAATTCATCATTTTAGCTTAAAGCGGATGGTTGGGGGAATGATGATGTGCCCTGATCTAGATCTCATGGTTTCGTCATCTCGGGCTATCACAGTCCCAAGTCTACTTAATCAAAGGAGATAACCAACGTCAAGGATTCTTTTCAGTAACACATGAGTTACGTCATCCAAGAAATTCTTGTAGACCTAGGGTAATGTTTATCTGAGGAGACATGCTTAAGTCTACTTTAGCTGATAGAGAGTTTTTTTGCCATATCAAGTATATTCTATGATTCATAACTCAAAGGGCAAAGCTATTGGGGAGCATACAATGATCGTAATATAATGGAGCCTTAAAACCACCATCGAGGACTCGGTCATAATCAGATATACCGGAGCCACCTGGCTGCCACACAATGGGAGACACGCCACGCCTTTACCGGCGAGATTGATTGAACATAAGAAACACTTGACATCGTCCTTCCTTGAGTTAGAATTTTCTTAATTATCACCCACAAACAATTACAGAAGGTGGATAAATTAAGTTTTGCTTTAAACTTTTAATGATTGAATTTTATTTAAACAATTTTTAAATTTACACTTGATTTAAGTTAATTTGATTTGAAATTAGAATCACATATTGATGAAATATTTTCTTTGGTTTAAATCACCATTCAACACAACCATCATCGGGATAGTTAATTGATTGAATCGAATATATTTGAGAATTTTAGATAATGTCAACTCGCTTAGCCAACAGAGATCGATCACGTCATATGACGTAATTACTTCGATCTTTTGCTAAGTTGAAATTATTATAATAGATTTTAGATTTTAAGTTCCACCTCCCCAAGACTAAACTGGAAGCAACCCGTAACATCTTCGTATCAATTTAAGCATTCAACGTAGTGTCGGGGACCATGCGGGTTTTTAATAATTCAGATAATTTTTATTTTTAAATCAAGAAATTAATTTCATATTTTCATTTAATTATAACTTAACCTGCATTTTCAGATATTAAAATTTACACTTTAAATCTCTATGTTCGAGGACATGCAACAGTTTTTAGCATAGATAATTTCATCTAGTTAATGAAATCATTGATTTTGAAAATCATAATTAAAATGAAATTCGTTAATTTTTGGATTGAAAGAAGCTTCATAATTCATAAAGAATTTGATTTAAAGATCGCTTCGTCGCTTGTTGCAATCCGCGATGATTGCAGCAGATATTAGATAGTTATATTATAAAATATTATATCTTTGATTGATTTGTTAACAAACATTTAACTCTCCATTAATCATCACATTCAATTTTTGATCTCTCCAAGCAAACTTATTTTCAATCTTCTTTTGAATACAAGCCAACTATTCAGTAAGAAGCATTATCTATACTTGCTAATAGGTCATTCAGTTATAGTGAAAATCTCTTATGAATTTCATTTGGATCCTATTAGTTTTGAAGATAAACACTTAGATATATCACAAATCTCATTGTGTTTTAAATTCAATTTTAAATGCAGAACCCAAATGATTCTTTTAAAAGTTACATTCATGAATGATCATGAGTTGTCTAACTGAATTTATGCTTATAAGAAAGCTATCCAATTTCTCACACACTTTATTCTCAATTTGGAATTGGACATTTAGACTTATCATCAATCATTTATTTTTTAATATTCAATTGAGATCTATTTACTTCTTTTTGAGATTAAATATGATTTATTCACATAAAAAGACTTCAAATCTAATATGAATTTATCCTTAACTCCAGATCAAGTTTCATATTTATCTGAAAACTAGACTCAAATTTATTGTAAGTCTCTTATGAGTTTGGCATTTGTGTCTCCAAGTTTTAATTAAGGCTTATTTAATTTTGAGGAATTTGAATAAAAGAGAACACACTTTACCGCTTCAATTTAAGTAGAGAATTACAATTAAAGCTTATGAGTTTGGTGTCATCCCTCAAACCCGTCGTCACACCTCACCTAATTATTAAGTTTAGATAAAGATGGGTTCCACATTGTTTCCTCTAATTCCTATATATAAGGCTAAAAAGGGGACTTCTATTTCATTCCATTTGTTTGAGGAGTTGGAGTGCTTGAAAGAGAAGAGTTAATTTTTTTAGTGAGCTTTCAACTCCGCTTAGATAAATCTTGTGAGTGATTTTTACCTCTTTTCTCTTTGATTTAATATTTTATTTTTGTATTCATTGTATGTTCTTTTCCCTCCCCTCTTTTTCTTCTTGTTTGATTTTTTTAATTTGAATTTAGCTTTAGGTTTCTTTATTTAGCGTTCTTAAGCCAGTTCTTTTTATTCTTCCATTTTTTTCTAAGTCAAAGATTTGACAAAATTTCGGCAACATTTTGGCTAGGGGGAGCTACATCTAATGATGTTACTTCTAGATGCTTAATGAGCATGCCAATCGATCTCATCTCGTCACTAATGAGCGGACGCCTTCAAACCCGCAGAAAGAAATAAGATATACACACAAATACATATTTATCACACATATTCGACTCATTTTTTTGCAAATGATGAAGAGACGGAGAGGGAAATGCCGGAAACAAAGAGAAAAACCCACCTAATGACGATATTCTTCTTCTGATAGAAGTCGGAAGGAGACGGAGAGGAGATGAAATCAAGAAGAACCTAATGGTGTTTCTCTCGCCATGAAAGGGAATTGGAAGGGTAATTCAGCTATTGTGCGCTTGATTAGAGGAGTAAGAGAGAAAGTATACCGAGAGGAATCCACCTAATTATAGTGTTGCCTCTTGGCTACCCTCACTTGTGAAAAGAAAGGAGGTCGGCTAATGGTGGATTCGACAAAGGAGAAATGAGGGAAGGAGGTAATTTCGGCCAAGTGAAATTGAGGGAAAATGAAGAAGGATTTTCGGATTGAAGAAATGAGGGAAAATGAGATTTTCAGTTTTGTGAGGAAATGAGAGAAAAATGGGGATTTCGGATTGGTGAGGGTGAAGGAAAGATAGAAATTGAGAGGATGAAGAGGAGAAGAAGAAGAGGGAAGAAGAACTTGACGTGCGGTTTTGGACGAGGGAGTGGAAGAACCAAAGTAGGAGAGTAAGGGGGTCTTTCGGTTTGAAGGAGAGGCCAAGTGGGAGTGGTTTGTGTTTGGTCGAGGGCTTCGTGCGTGAAAAAGGAGACGGAGCCGTACGAGCCATGCGTGAAGAGGTCGAGCCGACCGGGTTAGGGGGGTTTAGGGATTTAGGTTAGGACTAGTTAGTAAAATAGGCATTTTAAATTATTTTTTAAGCATTTAATTGACTTTAATGTGAATTTTATGACGACACGATTAAATAATATATATATATATATATATATATATATATATATATATATATATATATCAATTCAAGATTTCAACGTTCCAAACGAACGTATTGCTTTACAATCGAGCTTCTTTGATCAAAGTCAATTTCAAGTCAAAATATACGTTTTCATTTCCGATTGCTCAACTTTCGTTCAAACTTGTCCGTGAGCGAACAGCCTTACTTAGATTTCGCTTTGAAACAATAAAGAAATTTCACGCAAAGTAGTTTGGTTTACGCGTCACCTCGATATATTGATACTTTGACGCTGATTGATCATCGCAATATTTATATTCGCATAGTTTGGCTTTGAACATGGTGGTGAAGTCCGTTTGGCGATCGGAGGTCATTCGGGTTGATTTTGGCGACGTCCAATGCATTTCAATCTCGATTTGCGCGTTGTCATTTCCCGATCATTCAACATTTGCACAGACTTGTCCGAATTGAGCGTTGACAGTCTCATTTGGTAGTTTTTAACGTTTTGATGCTAACGACGCGCTCAATTTCATGAACGGAAATTATTTGGATATCGTCGCAGCTTCCCTTCCTCGATATATGCGCGTTGATATCGACTGACATTGATCGATCTTTATATTATGCAATATTTATATTTTGACCAATTTCGATGTTCTGAACGCAATGACGAAGTCCGTTCGTTGATCGGAGGTCATTTGGATTGATTTCAACGATGTTTAGCATCTCACTGATTTCTAAAACATCCAAGTCGATCATTAGATTCGGCCAGGAAGATATGTGAAGGTCAACAGATATTTATTGACACCTCTAATGCACCCTTAAATTATCCCAAATTAATTATATGATTTAAATTTTATCTAAATTTCGGTCCATCTGACCTAATTATATATATATATATATATATATTTATATATATATATATCTATACATATATATGGGGCAAAGTTAATGGCGGCTTTAATTGTTTTTTTTTTTTTTTAATTTTCTATCGCAAGTCGCTTGTCAATCTTTTTGTTTTTTGTTTGGACAGTTTATGGAAATAATGAAATTAAATCCAACGTAAATATATTTGTAATTTATTACTATATCCGTTTATGTTAATAATATCATTTTATGTTTTTTGTTGTATCTTATTTTGAACTTCACAGGCAACTTGACGAGGAAACTATCTCATTATATTTATTTTATATCCAATTAAATAACACATTATAAATAGATTATATATTATTTTTTAACTTTTTTAAAATTTTTAAATGCACGTAATCAGTTACTAATTTAATAATTAGGAATACAGTTAGTTGAATGGTCAAAGTTTAGCTTGGCTCTAAGCTGCCCTACTCCAGGAAAATTAAACTTTGTGGGCCATTTTGAAAAATTGTCCATTTCTTTTTAGTCGTTAATAGAGGTATAAATATAATTGAGCCAATTAGAATCTGAGCTGGGATATTTATTTTATTATCATTGCGTGCTAGAAAATTAGTTGCGGTAGAGTAAAAGTTTACGCCTTTAACTCTGTCAAAAGCAGATTTAAAGAATAATAAAATTAAATTTTTTCGTAAAACCTCAAAAAAAAAACCCCTGCGATAAAAGCTTCCACTATATATCCGTTTGAGTCTGATCTTCCGATACGGATTACAATTATATGAAATGGATAACGATTCTTAGTAATAAGGACGATATTGGCGAAGTTGACGGCGATGTTAGCAACGATGGCCGACGATAGTGGTCGGTGATGACCGGCAATGATGGTCGACGACGGCGAGGATCGGATGGTGATGGCGGCGGCGCAGTGACGACGAGTGGCGGCCGCGATTCTTGGAGGATCTTTAGAGCTCTCTCTCTCTCGCCTCCTTCTCCTTCTTGGCCTCCTCATGAGGAATGGTATTGATTGGAAGAGTGGCTCTGTAAATACCAAAACCCGTACCACTCCACTCATCTGGACGGCTCAAAATGATCCCCTTGATGTATTTTGTGCATTTGAAAAATGAAAGAATTATAAAATCTTTGGCTTGAAGCCACGTCGAGACGCTCGATTTGACTATAAACACTTCATATTTGAGAGCTATTTAGGGATTTAACTGATATCCCAAAGTTTCCAAGGATATTTTAAGAGCATCTATTTCAACCAACTTGGCTTTTAACATCAAGATTCGTTATTAATAGTAATTTTAAGTGTCATATCGGTTGCCCCTATTTTTGGATAACATTATCTCAATCATCCAAAAATATTTGTCAAATAGCAAATTCTTCAATGAAATTTGAGGTCCATTAACTACACATTTTGAGAGAACAGATCTTCATAGCACAAGATTATGACTACGGCGTCAGGGTAAATGCGTGTAGGTATCGTGGTGTGAGATTTGAGGTTACGGACCCATCCGTGTGAACGGCGCCCAAGCGGATGTTGACGATGATGACCGACGAGTGGTGGTGATGATGACCGATGATTACCGGCAGCGAGGATCGTAGCGGTGGTGGTTGACGAGTCGATGGCGCGATTGTCTTGGATGATCTTTAGAGCTCTCTCTCTCTTCCTTTACGACGGCGTCAACCTGCGTGCCGGAAAACCATTCGGTAGAGTAAAACTTATGCTTCGTTGTGAAATCAGCACAGTATTTAAAGAGTGGACAATAAAACTCAAAATTTTACGTGAAAACCTCAAAGAGGGAACAAAACCGGCTAGCCAATAAAATCTTCCCACTATGTTTGAGTACAAGATCTTCCCGTCGGGATTACAATTATATGAAAGGAACAACAACTATGTAGTCGCGTTGTGGTAGCATTCTTTGTAGTAGATGATGGTGGCGGAGCAATCACCGTAAATGCGGGGAACAATTCGGAAATCAGGAACAATCGTAAGCGAGAACAATCTGGTAGAAGTCCTGATGGAGACCAATGATTGATGGCGAGGATCGGTGGCGGTGGTTGAAGTCAGTGGACGGTGTGCTTGGAGGATCTTTAGAGCTCTCTCTCCTCTCTTCCCTCTCTCCTTCACTTGGCCTCCCTCATATGAGGAATGAGGGCTATTTATAGATTGGAGGAGTGGCGTCTCAGAAATATGCAAAACACGTACCACTCCACTTCATCGGACGGCTCAAAATGATCCCTATCATATGATGTATTTTGCATTTGAATGCTCAAATGAAGTCAATTGTAAGATCTTTGGCTTGTTGGAACCGGCTCGTCGAGACGCTCGATTTGACTATAAACACTTCATATTTGAGAGCTATTTAGGGATTTAACTGATATCCCAAAGTTTCCAAGGATATTTTAAGAGCTTGATCTCACCGCTTCAACTTGGGTCACTTGTTTAACATCAAGATACGTGAATAGTATTTTAAGTGTCATATTAGTTGCCCCTATTTTAAGTGTCAATCGTCAACATTCGTTAACATTGTCGTCAACGTGTCAATATCGTCATTATTACATTCGCTGTTGTCATTCATATCTGATTCTGTAATCCCGTGTCGGAAGATCTTGTACTAAACATACATAGTGGAAGCTTTTACGCTAGCCACTGGTTTTCCCTTTTTTTTGAGGTTTTCCACGTAAAATTTTGAGTTTTATTGTTATTTCTTTAAATACCTGTATTATTGGACTCCCAAAGAAAAGCGTAAATTTTACTCTACCGTGATTTTCTATAACAATTATATATATTTTTTTTGAGATATTTGAGCAAATTTAATTGTAAATTCACACAAAACATATATACAAGTACTTAAGCTCAAGACTTTTTGGTTGAAAATTAAAGCTCTCAACCACCAAGTTAAAGTGGCTTGCACTCTGTTGGGATTCAATTATGAATTTATGAGCTGAACTTGACAAAGTAATGAGTCTTTTCTTCTTCTTTTTTTTCTTTTTTTTTTTTACATTAGTGATGTTAAATTCAAAAAAAATTCTCTATTTTATAATTTGTCTTATCTCGAAAGACGATTCAAAAGACAACTCTATTGATTAGATAACATAGCATTATCCCTAATAAAAGTAATTAAAATAAAATATGAGAGATGTTGAATTCAAGAATGTATGTAAATTATATCAGAATCTTATTAATCATTTGTAAGAGAATAGAGAAAAGAAGAGAGATTTTCAGAGTAAAAAGCTCTTGGAATTTATTAAGTAAATTTGAGTATAAAGCATGGTATTGCAATTGGGGCTTGAGCGCTATTGGAAAAGCTACAAATTGAGCTATAACAAAGAATAAGGTCACATAGCCTATCTGAAGATGTGTGTACCCTTGATAAAAGTAATTGAATCACATTGATGCCAGTTCATCCTCCTAGTGGTTTATGATGAGTTCACCCTAAGCCATGCGAGTATGCCATGAGCTAAGTAGTTTATCCCAAGCTAAGCAAGTAGACTTTGAGTCAAGCAAGTTTGTGGTAAGCTAGGCGATTTCATCTTGAATCGGTTAAAGTTCATGTAGAATTGGCAGAGTTTGGCGAGATGACCTTCAAGTCTAACAAATTTGTCATCATCTTAGCGAATATGTTAATATACATATGATTAAAAAAATATCATCTGTTCTTTCTCAAAGTCAAGGATGACTAGAACCATCAAACATACAACTCACTATAGCTAGTTTTATTTAGAATTAATGTCATTAAAAAATCTCTCAGTTCAAGCATTGATCTTAATATATGTGTTATTGAATATTTTTTAGAATCAAAATCCTAATCTTTCAAACTCTCTTTTGGGCATCATTGAGCTAATATAAATACCTCGATGGGATCAAAAGCAATCCGAACCCGAGTCCATACTAGCCCAGATTAAACATTTAAAATATAATTGAAAGTTTTAGAATATAATTTTGATCTCGGAATAGTTTCCAAATATGATATGTTTATAGTCAAATCAATCATCTCAATGAGACTAATCTAACGAGCACAATATCTCATAATTCTGACTTTATTTGTGCATTCAAATGCTTAAAATATATCTCATGATCAAGGGGATTATTTTGAGCTATTCGATGGAGTGGTTCATATTTTATCTATATTCATAAGAAATGTCACTTTTCATGTCATAAATAACTTCATTCTTCCATATGAGACTAAGTTGGAGAAGGAGAAACTCATATAGTTGTGAATCTAGAGCATAATCAGGATCATCGCTTAACCACCATCGTTTAATCGCGTCGTATGGCCGCTTGACTAATTAACGATAGCCGCCGCCACTAATTGCACGGACCATTCGGATCATTTGTTGTCGGTGAAGGACACCACATCACGAATACCAGTTGTCATCACTCGACTATCGCCGAATCACCGTAGCTACCGTCGTTTGTTAATGCCGCCCAACTGTCGCGGATAGACCACCACCGCCAGATCATCATCATCGGACTACCGCTGGTCGCCGCCCGACTATCGCAAACAAAGCCTTTGTCAATAATCTCATGATATTTTTAACAAAACCTACTCTTATAAGCTTATCTTCTCCAACTTTGGAGATAAGATAATAATTAAATACTAATATAGTGAAATTATTTCAAGTGGGCTAACCTCTATGGTATTTCACTTTTGAGTTTTTCCTATAAAAATCTTGTTGTCTTTTAAACTCTTTTCTTGTGTGCGGAAATTTCGTGTAAAATTAAGTCATTAAATTCTTTCATTCTGCCAACACGAATCTTATTACCATAACAAGAATATAAATAAGAATGGGTTGAAGATATATTGATTAAATTTATAATTTAAATCGAGTTCTAATGTTATTGAATTTATTTTAAAATGAGTGTACCACAAATATTATTTAATTTTTCAAATATTACATTCATCTCAAAAACAAATCTAACAATAATGAAATATATCATAACTTAATTTTGATCATGATATCATGAAGCTTAAAATATCCTGAAACTTTGGGATATCGCTTAAATTCCTAAATAGCTCTCAAATATGAAGTATTTATACAAATCGAAGGCCTCGACGAGTTTCTAACAAGCTAAAGATCTTACAATTCGACTTCATTTGAGCATTCAAATGCACAAAATACATCATATGATCAAGGGGATCATTTTGAGCCGTCATGTTTTGCAATGATTTACAGACGCCACTCCTCCAATCTATAAATACCTCATTTCTCATAAGGGGAGGTCAAGTGAAGGAGAAGGGAGACAAGCAAGAGAGAGGAGAGAGCTCTAAAGATCCTCCAAGAACAACTGCCACTGACGGTTTACCATCACGCCGCCTATCGCCATCCTCGCCCGTCACCATTGTTGCGGTCATCATCACCACCACTATCGTTATCACCGCCAACATCGTATCAACATTGTCTATTACTAGAATCTGTCTATTTCTCATATACACTCAGTAATCCCAGACGGAAGATCTTGTACTAAAACATATACATAAGGAAGCTTTTAGGGCTTTGTTTTTTCCTCTTTTGAGGTTTTCACGTAAAATTTGAGTTTTATTGTATTTTAAATACCTGTGGTGTAACTCCCAAAGAAGAAAACTTTTACTCTACCGAATCGATTTTCTAGCACGCATATGGCGCCGTGTGGGATCGATTCTATTATTTCATCTTATATAACCAAGTTTCCCAACAAGATCAAAACCACCATCGAGGTGGAACATTTCAAGCTTTTAAAGAGCGCAAGCGAAGAATGAAGATTCATCAAACTTTGTTCCTTCAGATTTTGTCAGAAATTGGGAGGCAACTCTTAATCTCAGAAGATCGCCCATGTTAAGCATTTAATTGATTATCATCCCAAGAAACAAGTTAAAGTTGGAGGATATTTCAACATTGAGAAGAGATATAGCTTTGCAAACTATAATTTTCCAATCATACTTATGGAAAACAAGGCCAAGGTTAAGGAGCAACGGCTACAACCACAATGGATGTTTTAATCGATTCTTCCATACAAAGTTAACGCCATCGAGCAAAGACTCACAAACAACCTAGATGAGTCAAAGGTCCTTGGTGGACTTCCTACGACCTCTTCCATACAGTTAACGCCATCGAGCAAAGGCTCGACAAACAACCTAGGATGGGTCAAAAGTCTTTGGTGGACTTCCTACCACCTCTTCCATACGTTAACGCCATCGAGCAAAGACTCGACAAACAACCTAGGATGGGTCAAAAGGTCCTTGGTGGACTTCTTACGACCTCTTCCATACAGGTTAACGTCATCGGATAACACTCTAACAAACAACCTAGGATAGGTCAAAAGGTCCTTGGTGGACCTCCCATAACCTCTTCCATACAGTTAACGCCATCTGTAACACTCGACAAACAACCTCGATAGGTCAAAATCCTCGGATTCAATTGACCTCTTCCATACGTTAACGCCATCCTAACACTGCGACAAACAACCCTGATGGGTCAAAATTTCACGGATTCAATTCACCATCCATAGTTAATTTCATCGTAACACCGACAAACAACCCTTGATAGTCAAAATCCGGATTCAATTGACCTCTTCCATACAGTTAACGCCATCGCAACACTCGACAAACAACCTGATGGGTCAAAATCCTCGATTCAATTCAACCTCTTCCATAAGTGTTAACGCCATCGTAACACTCGACAAACAACCTCCGATAGGTCAAAATCCTCAACGATTCAATTCAACCTCTTCCACACGTTAACGCATGAGCAAAGACTCGCAAACAACCTCTGATAGTCAAAAATCCTCACGGATTCAATTCAACCTCTTCCATAGTTAACGCCATCAGCAAAGACTCGACAAACAACATCGATAGGTCAAAATCCTCGGGATCTAATTCAACCTCTTCCATAGTGTTAACGCCATCGTAACACTCGAAATAATTGATGGTCAAAATCTCACGAAATTCAACCTCTTCCACACAGTTAACCATCGGTAACACTGGACAAACAACCTGATAGGTCAAAATCTTCGGATTCGATTCAATCTCTTCCACAGTGTTAACGCCATCAAAAGACTTTGGCAAACAACCTCATGGGTCAAAATCCTCGGATTCAATTCAACCTCTTCCATACAGTCGCCATCGAGTAAAGACTCGACAAACAACCTTGATAGTCAAAATCCTCGCGATTCAATTCACCTCTTCCATACGATAACGCCAGTAACACTCGACAAACAATCTCGAGTCAAAATCCCATCAATTCAACTTCTTCCACATTAACGCCATCGAGCAAAGACTCGACAAAACCTCGATAGTCAAAATCCTCAACGGATTGATTCAACCTCTTCCATACGTGTTAACGCCATCTTAACACCCAACAAACAACTGATAGAAAAATCCTCAACGAGATTCAACCTCTCCCATATGTGTTAACGCCATCGAGTCACACTCGACAAACAACCTGAAGGTCAAAATCTCGCAGATTCAATTCAACCTTTCCATGTGTTAACGCCATCGAGTCACACTGACAAACAACCTGGATAAGTCAAAATCACTGCCACCGCCGCGACCATCGCACCTACCACCGCCGTCGAGGTATTGCATCACCATACGCCGCCGCCAAGCTCATCATTACTAAGATCGCCGCCAATTCCCTTGCCGGTCGCAATAACCTTCCCGGCTTATCGCCGCTAATTATCGGTGGCCAGCAACTATCACCGGCATTCTGTATTATCTCGGCATCTTCAGGCTACTATCGTTGCTCGGTTATCCTTACACCGATATGACGCCATAAATCGCTGACAACTGCTGCTTGCCACCATTGCGGCCGCTAACCACTATAGCGGCTACCGCTGCTGACCATTGCTACTATTATGCTGACTATCGCTGACATCTTCTTCGCTGTTATCGCCCGGTGAATCCTCGTGGTTACACTATCGTTGCCGGCTATCTCGCTGATTACTGACGCTGCTGCATTGTTGCCAACTGCTTGCTGCTGACTAATTTCGGCCGCTAACCATCCGGTTACCGCTGCTGACTATCGCTGGCCATCAGATCACTATCGCTGCATTCGCCGGCTACTACTTAATCATTTTGCGACCAATTCTGTTGATCAACCGCTTTGCCGCTACTAACTATCATGGCGATTACCGCGGCTTATCGCTGATAATATCGCTGATTATTTCCGTGACCTTCCGCTGGTTACTACTATCGTTGCCGTTATCTCACCATTACCGACGCTGCCGCTAATTGCTGACAACGGTATCATTGCTGTTGCCACCCTGTTTGGCCGCTAACCATTTCGGTCTGACCCGCTGCTGATTACTATGCTTTACATTGCCATAATCTTCACGGCTATCTCCGAGAATCCTCCGGTTACCACTATCGTTGCTTATCTCGCTGATACCGACGCTGCCGCCACTGCCGACTACTATCAACTGCCGATTGACCAGAAACCACCTCGCCGAACCACTATAGCCGGCCACCGCTGGGATTACTGCCGCTACCGCTGCCACTATCGTGAATATCGATCACCATATCGCCGCCGGGTTATCTCGCCGACCACCTCGGTCACCGCGCGACCAATGTCGTTTGCCACCATCCGAGATCTTCTTCGCAACCGCTGTCGGGATCGCCTAAACCCGGTCGGTCCGACATGCCAATACCTCTTTCGAAACCGGAGCTCGCCAGATGAACTACGGGTCGCTTCCAAACTCGCTTGGTCCGACAAAGCATTCAACGCTCTTCGAGGGAAAACTGAGCTCGCCATAAACTACGTATAAACCACGGTCTTGATCGCCCAAACCCGACCGAGGTAGTCAATGCTCTTTCGAGGGAAAACCGAGTTCGTCAGATGAACCACGCTTGATCACCTTCAACGACCTTCTTCAAGAAGGAGAGAAGGTGCCTTCTCCCCTTGGCCCTGGGAGGGTTTTATAGACTCTAGGGGCAAAGGGTAAAACTGCCAAAACTCGAAACCGCTCAAACCGGTCACCGCTATTCTTCGGCTCTCGCACAGAACCGGCCCATGGTCGAATCGCCTGCCGCTGCTAGTATTCTGGCGGTAACCTCCGCCCACGGGCAACCGCCTAACGGCTGGCGATGCCAACTGGCCGCTTGATTGGCCGCCATCTGCCAGCTTCAGAGGCTGAGCTGCCATTCGCCTGGCGACCCGCCTTCGCTGCTCAGACTCTTCCGCATCGCAGAATCACGAACCTGCGGCATCCGCCCGTTTCAGTGATCTGCTCGGTGACTGCTGAGGCTCACCGCCAGATTCACAGCCAATGGCCGCTACACGGCGCCAAGATCAAGATGCTGGCGCTTCATGCGACGGGCGCCGGCGAAGCTTTTCGCACCCGGATGGGTCCAGAACTCAAATCTCGCCGCGCGATACCTCAATTTATTTGCGTGATCGCTTCAGTCATAATCTTGTGCTCCATGAAGACTGCTCTCAAATGTGTAGTTAATGACCAAATTTCATCAAGAATTCTATTTTCAAGTATTGACATATATTTTTGGATGATTGAGATAATGTCATCCAAAAATAGAACCGATATGACACTTAAAATATTATTATAAGCACGAATCTTGATGTTAAAAGCAAGTCGATCCGGGTTGAATGGTGAGCTCTTAAAATATCCTTAAACTTTGAGATATCGCTTAAATCCTAAATAGCTCTCAAATATGAAGTGTTTATAATAAATCGATCCTCGACGAGCCATTCCAACAAGCTAAAGATCTTACAATTTAACTTCATTTGAGCAAAATGCACAAAATACATCATATGATCAAGGGGATCATTTTGAGCCCGGGAAGTGGAGGGGACGGGTTTACATGTATTTATGAGACCACCTCCAATCTATAAATAGCTCTCATTCCTCATGGGGGGTGAAGGAGAAGGAGACAAGCAAGAGAGAGAGCTCTAAAGATCCTCCAAGACAGCGGCCGCCACTGACTCGTTGACCACCGCCACGGCCGCCATCACCGCCATCGCAATCGCCGTGCCGAATTGTTTGTGTTTGCCATCATCACCGACCACTATCGTTGGCCATCACAACATCGTCGCGTCATTGTTTATTACAAGAATCGTTGTCATTTCTCATATACACTGTAATCCCGACGGAAGATCTTGTACTCAAAAGATACATAGTGGAAGTTTTTTGCTAGTGGTTTTCCCTCTTTTGAGGTTTTCCACGTAAAATTCTTGAGTTTTATTCTTTAAATACCGTGTCTTTGACTCCCGAAGCTCAGAACTTTTACTCACCGAATGATTTTCTAAGACGCAACAACATTCATCTCAAAACAAATCTAACAGTAATGAAATATATCATAACTTAATTTTGATCATAATATCATGACTTGTAATTTTTCTTTAAAATATTTATATACATAGAAACCCAAGAAATAGTTTTTTTTTTTTTTTTTTTATTTTAGCCAAATCTCACGCTTCATTTGATTCAAATGTTCTTATAATTAAATTTTTGCAAGGTGAATTAGTTGTACCTTCTTGCATCTAATCATCATATTTTCATTGATTTCTTAACATAAAGTATCAATTTTCATTCGCAATATTTCATCAAATTTTTAACAAATTCGTTTAAATATATATATATATATATATATATATATATATATATATATATATATATATATATATATATATATATATATATATATATATATATATATATATATATATTGTTGTTCAAATATTTTACCTAAGTAATAGATATATGAATATATTTATTTTGATAACATAAGTGTAAATATAATTTATTTAAATAATTTAATTTTATATTTTAAAATAAATTTAATTTATATTTGGAATCCTCTAAATATCATGTGTATATAGACACACTATATGATTATATGAGCATATTAACTGATCTATGAACCTCACACACTTAATTTAAACTTACAAAGGACATTCTCACGTTTTATTGCATTGTAAGACAAATCTTTATATTTCATAAAAAATAATTTTCAATTTATGAATAAAAAATTAGCTTCAATGAATATCAAAAGACAAATGATAAATATCCTAAAATTCAAGAAATGATAAATATGATTTAATCCAAAATTATTCTGAATTCTCATCGTTGCTAATTATCTTTTTTTTTTTTTTTTTTTGGGAGGAGGGATATCTGAGTAATTTTAATTATAAATTCATGTATTTTATATATATACAAAAATTTGAACCTAATATTTTTTAGTTGAAAATCAAAATTCTTAACTATTAAATTGAGATGACTTATATTGCTACTTATCCTTATCGTGTTCAGTGTCAGACAAGGAAACATGAGCAAATGTCAAAAAAACACTAAGGTCTGTTGATTGACAACACATTTTGTTTTATATTATTAGATAACCATAATTATTGAATGGAAAGCAGTGCCTGATGGAAATTGAAGTACGGAAAAATTATTGGCTCAGATATGATGCTCAATTCTTCTTCTATCATGATAAATTTTAAATTTTTATTTTGAGATTAATATGATATCAATTTTAATTTATTCTTTTAAAACTGTATTCAATTTAAATTATATATAAACATTTTAATATTTCCGGAAAAAATTTGGAGTAGCTCTAGTATCATATAAGGTTAGATAGAGACTGCCTTAGATGATTTGATCATATAAAATATCGTTTTCGATAACTGACAGATAGAGTAGATACATTAGATTTGCAATGCAAGAAAGTAGAGGACTAAAAAAGATAAGATGTATAAAAAATGACTTTAATGTACTTGAATTAAATAAGAATTTGATACACAATAGGACACAATGCAGACGAAGGATTCACGTAGCCGACCCCACTTAGTGGGATAAAAATATGTTGTTGTTGTTATTGTTGTTGTTATTGTTATTGTTATTGTTATTATTATTGTATGAAAATTTTAATATTTATAATGACAAATTTTTGATTAAAATATCTAGGCTCAAAATTTTCCTTAACCAAAGGAAGCTTTATTAAGTCCTCTATGTATTTAAATTGAAATAAACTAAAAAGATTAATTAAAGAAGCATTATCTCAAGAGCATAAATAAATATGGATGAGATTAGGGATGATGCATAATACTCTCATCTTATTGGTGTAGTTTGGTTTATCCTGTTGTCCTCTCATTTAGACTGAGAAATGGGCTCTTTGTTTTATGTTGCAAGAGGAGAGTGAGTGATGCTAGAGGAGAGTGAGTGATGCTAAGTGTGAGGATGCAAAAAGGGAATCCAAGCCATAAAAAATAATATGTGGAGCTCGAAGGAATAAAATTTGTTGTTTTGTGCTTTTTTCTCACAGAATGGTCACACTCAACAGAAAAAAATGACATATTGGTGTTGGGATGAAAATGAAAGCAAGTGCATCGAACTATTTGACACAGTGGTCGAGAGTTCCCTCTAATCGCTTTTTCTGTTTTTTTTTTACAATGATTATCCACATTCCACTCATCTTATAATGAACATGAATTATGCCACATTCATCACCTACACGTATCTGATCCTCACTTACTTTCCAACTTTTTCTGATTTTTGAAATGCATTGTGTAATTGAATTTGCTATAAAAACTAAAAAGGCTCAAATAATCTCAAAAAAATGACATCAAGTAAAGAATCTTATTTCAGGTCAATGAATAATGAAATAATAATATCAAAAAATAGATAAAAAAACAAAAAAGTGCATAAATTTATGTAAAAGAATATTATGTGAGCAAAAAAATAATAGGTAGATAAAAAATTTTATTATTTAAAAAAATATATAAGATGAGAGTGATGACTCATATAACTGGACTGTAAAACTCTAATTATATGAAAAATAATAAAGATCTATATTGATCTAATCTTTTTGCTAGATCATAGCTTATTTATAACCCAAATTGGATCCTAAAAGATTATAATTTTCTATAGCTTATTTTGTCTATTTTGAGACATTTTTAGTCATTTAACACTCACATAGTTTCTTCTACTATAATCTTAATTTGATCGATGAAGTTTACATCATTTTAAGAAAATAATAAAGATTGTTAATAAGTTCATCTAGAGCCAATCTTAAAACAGCTCAAAATTACATACAAGTGATCTCAAGTTGAGTCATATATGACTCTTTAATTTTCATTGAGTTCACTAGTCTATATATTAAAAAAATTAATTTGATCTGAATTAATCTCTCTCTCTCTCTCTCTCTCTCTCTCTCTCTCTCTCTCTATATATATATATATATATATATAAAATCAATTGGTCAAGTTCTACTTAATTTAAATTTAATTCATGCTATAGATAATTTAAATCTAATTTAAGCTAAATTTAACTTATCAGTAGATTCATTAACTTCAATTCTAACTAGATAACAAGTCAATCTTGAAGTGGTTTTTAGATGAGCCAAATTCACAGCTAAAATTTAAGATTAGGTAGTTCATAGACTACTAGACGCCACCCATAGAACAGTTGAGATTTTCATTTAAAAAAAAAAATTTTTAGATAATTTAATGAAACTCATACACATAACTTACGCCAGGACTAACCCAAGACTTGGTTGAAAGTTAAACTTCAACTATTGTGAGGATTTCAAAAAAGAATCAATGTAAAGAATACAATGAATTAATACTGAAAAATTATTACTTTAGTTATTTGAGAGTTTCTAATTCACGATTTTACTTTTTTTGTTTGGTTAAAAATGCAATGTATTTTGAAGTTTTTCCAAGATTATGTGCGTGGGAGTACGAAAGAAAGCGGCGGAAGAAAGATAAGGCGCGATCACTTTCAGATTCGGTGTATTTCAAATTCACCCAAATCGAAATTCAATATACTAAAATGACTTTAGAATGTTAATACATTATTACTCAAAATTTATTTTTGCCAAACACCAAAAGTTAAAATCTAGTATTTATATTGTATTCAAATTTCTTCCAACCAAATAGATTTTTAGGTTAAAATGTCTTGCACAATTAAATATTTTTTTATTGTACTAGATAAATTGAAATCTAAAAAATGACCGTTCAATCCTCTAGGAGCCTATACCAAGATAAAGAAGTGACCTAATATATGTATGAATGCTGCCAGATTATATAATAATATCTTCACCCACAAGATAGGTGAGGTATTCGATGAATACACATTTCAAAAAAAAAATACAATATAACATGGCCCAAGCAATGATGATACTTGGCACAGCGAGAGATGATGATCGAAATAAATAAATAAAAGGGACGAGACTAATTTATTGATTTTTTATTTTTTATTTATTAAAGATGTACTTTAGCAAAATTATATTAAAAGGGAGAAACGTACAAACAGCGCGAAGGAGAAGTGCTCGGCCCTGCATTGGCGCTTCTTAACCGATTCGTTTTTGTCCCAGGGAAGAAAAAAAATTACAGATGAAGTTGCGACCTTAATTTTAATAATTAAGAAAATTTCAAAAGAAAAGATTATATATATATATATATATATATATATATATATAGAGAGAGAGAGAGAGAGAGAGAGAGAGAGAGATTCATAATCACAAAAAATTAGAAAATTTATTGAAAATCACGCGTGTAATATTTTCGTCAAGGCTCACCATCAATATTTTATAGAGTTAAAAAAACATTCATGAAGTATAAAGTAATTTTTTGTTAAATTATATTTAATTAAATAATAAATTGTATACATTTCATCCTTTTCGAAACACAATTTTTAATTTCAGGCAATCAAGTTGACCCTAAGAACACAATGTTGAAGATTAAGATTTTTTTTAAGATTTACATATATATATAACATATAATTTTTATCTATTTATATATTTAATGCATAAATTTTAATATTTGTATACATAATATTTTTTTATACATGAAAATTTATATTTCAAAAATATCACTATCATAAACTTGTAAAAATGAAATAACTTTTCATAAATAGAAAGTGTTACATACAAAAAAATATTAAAATTTAACTATTACATATATAAATACATAAAATTTATATAATATGCATGTAATCCACTTGGTTGCCAGAAATTAAAAATCATGTTTTGAGAAGCATGAAATTTATCATTTTTATTTGATTAAATATAATTTAACAAAAAATGACTTTATTCTTCATAAATGTTTTTTTAACTCTATAAAATGTTCGTTGCGAGCCTTTAATAGATTTACATATATAAGAAAATAGCCGACGGTGATTAAAGATGAAAAGATTACACACGCGTGATTTTCAAAATTTGTATATTATTTTAGGATTATGAATTTTTATACATATACAGTTTCTAGTTAAAAAATCAAGTTGTCATTTTTGTTGAAATTTTCTTAATTAAAACTAAGGTTGCAGCTTCATCTCACAGAACCATTCAAGAAAAAAATTATATTTATATATATAATGAAAATAAAAAAAATAAATCATTGAATTTTTATTTATAAAAAGAGGATCGAACATTTAGGGTTTTGAACCCGACGTGAATCGAACACGCAACCTTCTGATCTGGAGTCAGACGCGCTACCATTGCGCCACGGATCCGTTTGTATTCAAGCCAGCATTGTTTAAATTCTTCTAATAGTTTTAAAATATGGTTAAAATCGAATGACTTTACAGATTTAAGTTTTTAAAGAAATGAAAATTTAGATGCATAGTATATAACTCTTATGTAATTATATATCTAATATATAAAATTTGATGTTTATAAATATAACATATTTTTTATATTTAAAAAAAATATTTTAATTTAAAATTTTATTAAAAGTACTGCAATAAATTTTAAGTACCCTTAATTTTAGAAAATATCTCTTCTACAATAATATGAAAAAGTCCTTTCTAGATTGCCCCTCTTTTCTCAATTTATTTCTGATTAGGAATGTAGTTCAACCATCAAAGTTTTTTTTTTTTCTTTTCTTTTTTATAGAGTACTACAAGACTGTTGTAAGAAGAATAAAAAAAATTAGAGAAAAGTTAAAATAAAATAGATCAAATTCAAAAGAGTAAGAAGAATATCAAAATTTATATGAAAACTCAAAAACGGGAAACAGATCAAGTCACACTACGGCAGGATATCTATTATGAAGAAAAATATATGAGAATATATAAATCACTCTTCACTCAAATTTCTCTAATAATTTTCACTTCTCACTCACTCTATACAAAGATAGTCACTATAATATTAAAAATAACTCTTTTAAAATTACAGAAAATTGTTGAAATCGAACTTTGTGGCTTCATAGCACCTGCACCGTGAAATCCGCTGGCTTGTTATCGCTAAAGCTTCGTCACTGTTTTTTTTAACGCTTTTGAATTTAATTTTAGATCAGTTTGAATAATGCTTTTAAACTGTTTTAGATCCATTTCACAAAATTTAATCCTTTTCAAAAGAAGACAAATAGTTTTTCGTGAATACTTTAAAGAAATTTTTCGCGAATCAGAAAGTTTAAATAAACGAAACCCAACTCTTATGCATGATTTCTAACATTATGACACTATTGTAATAGTGTGAAGACACTGGCTCTTCTTCTTCTTCTTCTTTTTTGATGAAACCACACAAATGCTAGCATCAAGGTATTGACCTCTTAATGCTGATGCATTGGCTACTTAGTCTCTAAAGTTAAATTCTTCGTTTCATAATATCGAGACAATCTAAATGCAGCCTTTATACACAAGAAAAAATTTTTGAGGGGTTCACCCCAAAACCCAGAAGTACCCCCAACAAATCGCCATTGAACATGGCCAACAAAATTAAGGACTTAGTCGAAAATACATCATGAATTAATCAAGACAATCAAGCTCCACAAAATAATATAATATGTCAAAAATATTAAATGTGAACTAATCTCTAATTTGGTGACCACTATTATTAAAAAAAATCAATTGTACATGAAAAAAAAAACATATATCATAAATTAAAAAAAATTGAAAGGAAATTTTAAAATATTTGAAAAAATCTCATAATGCCTCTTTTAGTGTATCTTACATATCAATTTTCAATTTTTTATTTACATAAATTTTAAAGTATTTTTTTTAAATACAGAACTTTTGCCATCCAATCGATATGCTATAGACCGATAAGCAAAGGCAACCGTTCATAATCCACATTTGTCTAATGAATGAAACTCATTTAAATAGACTAATGAATGAAACTCATTTAAATTTATAAGTAAACAATCAAACTAAACTTCTCATAATCACCTATCCAAAATAACAGTCACCTCACATTCAGTTTAACACTGTACAGCAATGAACACAAGCGCAAAGTCACAACCCTAGTAAAATTTGTAATGCTTGAATCTACACTTATTCTGCATCATCAATCTTCTTCTGTGTGTGGTTTCCTCATAGCTCTTAGATGAAATTTTTTTTTTCAAACGATCGCCAAGAAATCACCACTGTCATCAACTTCTTCAGTGTCTGCATCAGTATCATCTAAGCTTGCTGCAGATTGGTCTACTAACAGGGAAGGAACACCTGGAGTTTTGCCTCTTGAATGATCCGCATTATCTCTTCAACGCTCTGCAACTCGTTTTCGTGGTATCCATTGTCGTAGTTCTTCTCTCCGTCGGCAAGCTCCCTCGGCAAGTTCTTCAGGAACCATGGGTTCTTCTTTATCTCAGGAATTGTGATTCTCTTCATGAAAAAAAAAAAAAAAAAAGACTCGGAAGAGAGTCATTTCAGTACTACATCCACATTCCATGAGGAAGAAGAAGAAAAAGAAGTAGATTTGGAGATTATAAGCACAAAAATACCTTGGAAGGGTTGGAAACGAAGATGCGAGAGAGAAGCTGCCTGCACTCAGCAGAGACTCGAACATATTCTGGAATGGAGTATTGAACAGCCAATATTCTCTGTCACAGAACACCAGTTTAACTCTTTGCCTAAGAAGAGTAGAAGACAGTGAGGTAAGAATTTGCAAGCTTACACTGATTGTCTTCCGAAAGTTTTTGGGATCATCAGGTTCCTCGAATGGATATGATCCAGCCAGCATTACATAAAGAGTCACACCGCAAGACCAAACATCAGCAATCTGAAATGAAGAAAATTTGTAGCTCCGGTAAAGGAAAAAACCATCTCACCTCAATGTTATATATTGCAAACTTAATAGTGTTAAAGAATAATTCATTAATTCTACAAAGAAAGCACCACATGATTCAATATTTCTACCGCGTAAAAAATGAAAGGGGTTAAAGGTACAATATAATAGAAATAATCTTAAAAAGAGCACCTTGCCATCATACTCATTCCGTGAAAGAACCTCTGGTGCTATATAAGCTGGGGTACCAACTGTTGATTTGGGTTGTGAATGCAACAGAGCAGACTACATTGCAGAGAACCAAGCTGACAATTTATAAGAGGAAGATGTTTAGCAAAAGGAAGGAGTTCAAGTGTGAGATACTACCTTTGAGTAGCCGAAGTCGCATATTTTAACACGTGGTGCAGGACTTCCATCTAGTAGAGTGTTCTCCAGCTTAAGATCACGGTGACAAATCTCCTACAAAAATGAAAGATGCCAAAATTGGTCTGTCTATTCTCAACTCAACAGCATAAAATGTAACTAGTTAGATAAAATACCATTGAATGGCAATAGCTGACCCCTGATATCAGCTGCTGGAAGAAAAACCTTGCCTGTTGACCAAGAAGATTAATCCAGGAAATTTCTATCAAGTCAACAGATTGATTAACAAATAAACAATATAAAGGAAGCACAGTAAGTATAAAGGGGAGATGTAAAACCTCATCCTCGCTAAATCGGCCAGCATTGCATATTCTCTCGAATAACTCCCCACCAGCAGCATATTCCATGATAATAGCTAGGTGAGTAGGAGTAAGCTGAACCTGCAGCGAGTATACACAAATAGCAATAAGCCAAAAGCCTAGGAGCATGAGATCATCAAGTAAGCGGGTAAACTAGGATCCTCTGCCAAGGTATAAAACGTATTTCCAGTCCTGCTGTCCATGTTTACTGGTTATAGAGACTCAATAATCTGAGAGGGAAGTCTCATGGCATGTTTAGTAAGATTAGACACACAATAGCTCTGATCTCACAGAAGACGGAGAAAGGGAGAGAGAGAGAGAGAGAGAACTATGGGCATCAAATTTAAATAAAATTTTTTGAAAAACATTAAATGATGCTCACGGCCAAATCGTAACATACAATTTAGGGTTGTACATATGATAATACAATTGGAGCTTTTATAGCCATTGCAAAAGATTACCTCACACCAACTCTCCATGTTTCATGCAAATTATTAACTTCCAAAGGAGAATCATCTTTAATCATCCATCATAAAATCTTGAAAGCAACTTGATTTTTAAATTTAAAAGAGAGTGCACATGATATTGATACCCATTGTGTACTCTTTCATTCATTTTCCACCAAATATTCTAACAAGAGTCACAATAAGGAGGCAAAGCCTCTTAGTCATGCATTTATTGTGGATAGAACAAGCTTAAAAAATTTGTAGGAAAGCCTCAAGCAAGAAATAAAGATATTGAGGAAAGAGATCTTTGATAAATCACATAACATCATGTCACCCAAAAAAAGTTGTGCATGATTTTCTAATATTGAACGCTGAGGAAAGAGATTTTTGATGAATCACATAGTATCATGTCACCCAAAAAAAGTTGTGCATGATTTTCTAATTATTGAACGTAGAGTTTATAATATCTAAAATTTTGACAATGTGAGATAAATATTTTTCCGTAAAATTATAACCCACTTTCAAAAAAAAAAAAAAAAAAAGAGATTATAACCCACTATTCCTACATCCTAAAAATGACCAACATAATTTTATAAAATCTTATATATATATAGCAATTAGTAATTAATTAAAAAAATAATTTAAAAATATTCATTAAATAATTTTATCCACTCCCTTATCCCTTTAATTACAACAACAACAACAAGCCTTTATCCCACTAAGTGGGGTCAGCTATATAAATCATTCATCTCCATTGTGTCCTATTATGTGTCAAATTCTCAATCAAGATACTAAGGTCATTTTTTATACATCTTAACCAAGTTTTTTAGGTCTACCTCTACCTTTCTTAACATAAGACAAATATAACGATCTATTCTCCAAACCGTCATCGGATCCGACTTTATATGGCCAAACCATCTAAGGCGACTCTCTCTAATCTTATCTGCCACTGGAGCTACTCCAACTTTTTCTCTTATCCCTTTAATTATTGAACACAAATTGGTAAAATCATGTTGAATTTTCACAAGGTATTCCTATTTTTTTAGGTATAAGTTCTAATTCAAAATATATAAATATCATAAAATTTTGATAAAATTGTATTACAACAACTGACATAATATAAATGACATACCAGCTTACTATATTTTACCTATTATATTATATTATATATATATATATATATATATATATATATATATATTGTGAAAGATATAAACATAAGAAAGACTAACTATTATAACTCAAATTGGCGAAAATAAGACATCCTGCAGAGGAGGGTGGGCCGACAAGTTTTTTTCTAAATAAAAGTTAGTGGTGTGATCCCGAAACATAATGGTAGATATAAGCATGGAATAGGATATTAAAGAGTATTGACAAATTAGGAGTGAGGGCTCCCATGTACTGTCATCTGGCTGTTTTACTAATATGATAGAACATTTTATTTGACTTGCTATAAATATTTTATTTATATTCATCACATTATTAAACTCATCATCCATTAGTGTACTTATTTGTACCAAAAAAAAATTTTTTTTGCCACTTTATGTGGATAGAGTTCAAGAAGTAGATAGTTAACTATTCAAGTTTGAGAAAGAGTTGGAAAACTACTCTAGATTCAATTAGAACATGCAATGAAGGCAAGATTTAAAGTGGTTAAATAATTAATGTCAATGACTACTATAGCGAGAGAGTATAATTCTTCATTATTCATTGATAGTGACACAAAAAAATACATAATTATTGCGTACTAGAAAACCAGTTGCGGTGGAGTAAAAGTTTTCGCCTTAAACTCATGTGAAATCCAAACATGGGTATTTAAGAAGTGTAAATAATAAAAGGAATTTTATGTGAAAAATCTCGAAAAGGGAAAAACCACAGGGCTAGCGAGCTTCCTATGTATCTGTTTGAGAGATCTTCCGTCAAGGGATTCTGAGTATATGAGAAAGGAACAATATATGACGATCAGTTATAACGATTCTTAATAGTAGCATGATGGTAATTGTATGCGAAGAATCGTAGAAATCGAGAACAATTCTTGGCGAAATCAGAGAACAATCCGTGAAGCGAGAATAATCACTGGTAGAAGTCATCATGATGGAACAAGATTGATGTGGCGCAAGGATCAACGCGGCGGCCGGCCCGGCCGGTTCGATGTCGTGGCCTGATTGCTTGGAGGATCTTTGAGCTCTCTCTCTCTTGTGGGGCCCCTCATGAGGAATGAGATTTAGATTGGAGGAGTGATGTCTGTAAATCATCAAAACCCGTCACTCACCATTGGTGACTCCTGATGATCCCTTTGATCATTTGATGTATTTTAGATATTTTGCTCAAATGAAGTGAATTTTGAGATCTTGGGCTTGATCCGGCTCAGAGCCTTCGATTTATTATCGCATATTTAAGAGTTTTTTAGGATTTAAGCGATATCCCAAAGTTTTCAATGATATTTTAAGTGCTCGATCGACGGTTTCAACTTGGTCGGTTTACTTTTAGCATCAAAATTTGTACTTTTTAGTAGTATTTTATCGGTTGTCCTATTTTGGATATCATTATTTCAATCATAAAATATATATATATGTAATACTTGAAAATAATAAATTCTTGATGAAATTTGGCGTCAATATTTTTTAGAGAACGGATCTTACGTAGGAACCTGATATTATGGTATAGAAGCGGATGTAGAGCGGATGAGTATAAGTATCGTGGGCATGAGATTTGAGTTCACAGCTTTCACAGGAGCTTAGGGTGTCGTACATGTATTCGCGCAGCCAAGCAGCCTGCGCGCCTGTCATGAATCTTGAACATGAGCCGGGCCGGTGTGGTCGGCCTTGTCAGTATGTGCAGCTAAATCTCGGGGCGTGGTGTGTCTGGCGGCAGCGGGTTCTTGTCAGCGCAATGCGGTAGGGCCCATGAATGAACAGCGGCTGATTCAGGGTTTTGGAGATTTTGGGCGGTTTTTGATGATTTTTTACCCTTTTACCTAGAAGTCTATAAAACCTCGAGGGAGGCATACTTCTTGTGCTTCTCTTCTTCTTGAGTGAGTCGTTGAGTCGATCAGGCGTGGTACTACGTCGTTGTTACGGTTTCCCTCGAAGAAGCGTCAGCCGACGGTCCGGGTTTGGAAGCGATCAAGGCTCGCGCTACGTCGTTGTTCGGTTTTCCTCGGCGTCAACCAGGACCGTCGGGTTTGGCGATCAAGGCCGCGGTACATATGTCGTTGTTCGATTTTCCCTCGAAGGCGTCGACTCGTCGTCGGGGTCCGGGTTTGGAAGCGATCAAGGCGATACTACGTCGTTGTTCGGTTTCCTCGAAAGCGTCAAGCGTGACCGTCGGGTTTGGAGGATCAAGGCCGCGGTTCCAACTTTTTTTAGGATTGGATTTCTCCGACTTTAATGGATGATTGTGATTGATGCCGAGATGGCGAGGTTAGCGAGAACTATCGTTCAAGCACGAGAAAGTTTGGCGGTAATTTATGAGCATCATCGGAGGAATATCTTTTCTCTCCTCTTTTTTGTCTTTTTCTCATATGTATGTATCCTTTTATCGGTCGTAGAATTTTATACATAATTATCGGTGAGCAAGAGAGTCAAAAAAGGAGACGCCCAAGTATTGGGGTGAGTGAGTTACTTTTACAAAATTCTCAAATTTTTGTCATTTCTCTCTCTTTATTTATTATGTATTTTCGGTGATGGCGAGAAAACCCATAATGACTACAGACGATATACCATCACATCACATGATAGTTTAATGGTGTTCTAAAGTTTTTCTTCCACTAATGAGTTGGTGGTCATTGTTGTCAAAAGTCGTCGAGCGTTCACCTCCGAGTACTTTCTTTACGAGATGATTCTTAGATGCGGGTGCGATTCCCTTTCTGAGTTGATTGAGATATTCAAAATATGTGGTGTAACTTTGTCATTTTCATTTGAGCTTTAATGGTCGTTTTGGTCTTCTTTAGTGGTGTTACTTTGAACATCAAATACTTGTGTCGAATGTGCAAATTTACATGTAATACCTGTTTCTTATCGGACTATAAAAAATTGGATAGAATTTTTTGGATCAATCTAAATTAGTAATGGATTCTTTTTTGTGAAAAATGAGTGGACCTTCACGAGAGATGGGAAGATTGAATGACCTTCAGATCCATTGCTGATGTCGGAGAATGAGATCCTGACAACTCTTAATATCCCTGATGTAGGAAGCTTGCAGCATGAGTTACGTCACATTGGCAAATATATAGTTGAAGATAGAATGTTCAAGGTTGGCCTTTCTATCCGAGGCGGGGAAGATCTCATTCTTTTCCACTAAAAGTCAAGTAAAGGTGATGAAAGGTCATCATATTCATAGTTCTTTCAAGAAGCCGTCATGAAATCGGTGGTGGCAATGTTTCTTCCACTAAAGAAAAGAAGACATCTGTGAAGTGACTCGTCGGATATCTGCGAAGAAGATGTTGAGTTGACCTCGAGTTTAGATGTTTCAACTCATGATGGGGAGTTCGTTTCTCGAAGCACATTCGAAGAGGTGTTAAATCACATATGTCTTGGGCATCCAAGTAGATGAATAGTATGTTGTCTTTCTTCTTCTTTTCTTCTTCTTCTTTTTGTAATATTTGTGATGATTTTTTTTTCTTTATAGGTAACTCAAATATTAGGAGGATGGCTCATTTGTGTATCGCTTTAGATGAGTGGAATCTTGAATTTGTGAAGATAAAATATCTACAAGCGGTATGAAAAGATGAGTATTAAAGCCAAGAAGTGGCGACTTTGGAGGATCAGAGTCGAGGAGCTAGCGAACATGTCGACTTCTCTTTCTCTCCAGTGTCAGGAGGTGGAGCGCACTCGTGATGAGAGGATCGTCTTTCTGAGAAGGAGCATATAATGTCAGAAGCGGAAGCAAATGAAATCTCCTTGAAGGCGGTGGAATACTTTAAGAACTCCCTGACTTATCTTGGTACACTCGAAGACCATGTTCAAGAAGCTCGTAATCATATACTTGATGTTGAAGTGAAGGATTTGGAGCACCAATGTTTAGAGGAGGGCTTCATCAGGGTTCTAAAAAAATCGCTTAGTACATCACAAGGAGCTAGTATTGAGGATCTCTCCCGATAAGTAGAAGACTCTTCGTCCGATTCGGAGATGAAGGAGTTGAGAGTGAGTCCAAGGAGTATCTCTAGTGGTGAGGAGGGCGTTGATATCAGCGATATGATGTAGCATCACTTGAGGATGCATTTTTTTTATATGTATTGTTATTATTGTATATCAGAATCTTGATTCTTTCTTATATCATCATGTTAATGTTATTAAAAAAAAAATTTTTTTTTAGATAATACGTTCTTATTTTGTTTTTTACCTATCAGGGTAATTGGTGGTGATATTATTGACGCCTTGTAATGGATGAGGTTGAATTGAATCCCTTTCGATTTTTGACTATCGAGGTTGTTTGTCGAGTCTCCTTCGATGGCGTTAACTGTATGGAAGAGGTCATGAGGAGTCCACCAAGGACCTTTTGATCTATCTAGGTTGTTTGTCAGTCTTATCGATGGCGTTAATGGAAGAGTGAGAGAAATCCACCGAGGACCTTTTGACTTATCTAGGTTGTTTTAGTCTTCGATGACATTAACTTTGTGGAAAGTGTGGAAGAGATCATTCATTGAGATATATGTTTATATTTCTCAAGTGGGAGGATTAAATGAAGAAGAAGCAAGTTTGTAAGAAGAAAGCTATATTCATTACTGATAAGTTATAATCTAACAATAAACAGAAAAGAAAAATAACAACAACAAAGTCTTTATCCCACTAAGTGGGGTTGGCTACATGAAGAGGAAATGATAAGCGAGACAAAATAAAAGTTGATAATTATGCGTAGGAATTCGATAATATTTTGAGATTCTCGGTGTTCCAAGTTGAGGTAAGTTTTTCGAATCCTTGAGCTTGAAAGTTTACGCTTATAACCACATATGGGCCATCCCAAAGAGGTGAGAGTTTATTGCGTTGAGGGGCCTTTGCTGCGAGACTTAGCGGGACCAAGTCAAAGATATGGGATGAGGTTTTACTCTTACGTTGAAGTGGAGCTACCCTTTGGTGATAGGATCCAGTAGGGTCATGTCAGTTTGAGGGAGTCAGAGTCTTTGTCGAGTTTTTCTTCATTATCGTCATGATCGAATAATTGAACTCTTGGACTTGGATATCTCTTGGTATAATAAACGTGTCAAGTTATCACATGTCTCACCGGTCGGTGCGATGTAGTCGTAAGCCCAAGAACATTAGAAAGCTCATCAACCCATTGCCCCAGGCCTTCTCGAGTGTTTTTAGTCCTTTGAGTATAGTCACATTGGTAGCTTGATCGCGATTAGTTTGAGGATGTCTTCTGTATCGGCAGAATGTGAAGATCTTTGCAAAAGGGCGTAAAGACTTTTCCATAAATTTTTCGTTGTTGTCGGTGATGATCTTTGCGGAAGGGCGAATCGACATAATATATTTTTCCAACAAATTGTTTAGCATTTGCCTCGTAATTTTAGCGAGTGGTTCGACTTCCACCCATTTAGTGAAGTAGTCGGGCTAAATGATGAACTTCGTTCTTTGCCGATCTTTATCGGAAAAGGTCCCATGATATCAATCCCCATTGAGCAAAAGGCCGCGGCTTTGAATGGATGAGCTCTGCGATGTGAGGGAGGTTAGAGTGCAACTTGCACATTTTTTTTGAACTCAATATCTTGTTTTATCGTAGGCCAATAGAACCCTTGCCTTATAATTTTAAGGGCTAGCATCCCAGGTGTTCTCCACATATCCACGAGTGGACCTCTCTTAATGCGTGTCGACCTCACGAAGGTAAGACATTTGAGTGCAGTCAGAGAAAGCTTCGTTTGTATAGTTCACCTCAGATAATAGTAAAGTTTGAAGCTTGTCTTGAGAGTGCAAAGTTGGGTCTTGAGGAAGAGTTCCTTCTTGTAGAAAGAGCGATGGGGATCCATGAATGTTCCTTTATCTCATTGCTTGATTACTTACCCATGACGCGGATATTGAAAAATGTATTTCTTCAACATGCCTTCTCTTAAGCAGATCCACTAGTAGCGGATGAAGCAAGAAGCGCGAGCGTCATTTCAGTATTCTTCTGGTATGTGAATGATTTGATGTGTCTTGAAATGGGTAGAAGAGAACAAGTGGAGGTATTGTCTTGGTACAGGTTTCCCTTAGTTTGGGCTGACCTGTTGAGCTTGTGTTCTGTGGATTCAGTATTATTAAGTCGGTCCAGCCTCTAGGTGAGGTCCATTAGAGCCTCATACTGCGGGGTCCATTGAGGAGGCAGAAGGCATATGCGGAGCTCTCTCACAGGTTAAATTGGTCATGATGATATAAAGTTCTGCATCCTTGAGACTTTATAGCGAGGTAGAAAAATTTATATCAAACTCTCTCGATTCTCTACAAATCACTTGATTAACCTCCCGGATGCTTTTGGTTTACGTAGGATGATAAATGAGTGTAAGCAGATGGTGTGAGCTTGGAAGTATGGGATAATTTTTTTTGAGAAAACTAAAGCGAGCCACCTTATCGACAAGTGGATGACTTTCTATATCGAGAGAATTTTCTTTGACATAATAAATTGGTGGGTTGTATCCACTTTCTTCTCACTAAGCGAGCTTATCCGTGGGAAGAGGCTGTGAGATATAAGTATAACATCTCTCCTTGAATAGGCTTGGATAGTAGGGGTGGAGATGCTAAATACTCCAGTTGCTCAAAAGCGGTGACATTCATCGGTCCATTGAAAATTATTATTTTAGCTCCTTTAATATTTTAAAGAATGGGTATCTATATAGCTGGGAAGCGGGATAATCATATTCATCCATTCAAACGTTGAACTTCCTTAATATTCTTGAGGAGTCATATTTTTGAGAGCTTTGATTTTCTGGGGTTGGCCTCTATCCCGTGGGTTACCATAAATCCAGAAATTTTCCGGCGTAACCCAAAAGCACATTTGGTGGGGTTGAGTCATGTTATAACGTCGAAGAAGGTTAAAGCATATTTCTAAAGAAATATGTTGTGATTCTTCAAGCTTTTCCTTATGTCATCATATACCTCCATTGTCTAGTAGGTCTTTAAAGACCTTATTCATAAAGCGTTGATAGGTAGCATTTTTTAATCAAAGCATAACTTGGTAGTATAAACCTTTATATGTTTGAAATCTGTAGCTTCTTCATCCGTTGGGTTCATTTTATTTGGTTGTATAAGATCCAAAAACGAGCATTTGATGCCCGACGCAAGATCAACCAACCGATCAATTAAGAGGAAAATATCTTCGTGCAAGCCTATTAAGGTCAATGTAATCAATACACATTCTTCATATTCCATATGTTTTCTTACAACAACATTCGCTAGCCAGTAGGTAAATGTCAGATGAATCCCGCTTCTAGCTTAACTTGCTCAATACTGAGGCAATCAGTGCAAAACTTCGCTTCTTATGATCGGTTTGAATGCCGGATCAATCTTGAGGAGTGCATGATCACATCGGTCGACTCCGATGTCAGGACTCCAAGCTTAAGATGTGGGGATCCGTAGCCACCACCTCTTAAAAGAAAAAAAGAATAATTTGTAGAAATGAATAGATAAAGACACTACCCAGAGATTTGTTCTCATTTGGTGAGAAATTTTATATCTCGATCAGTTTTATACACAAGCCCATAGTTAATTACTCATCCCAATACCAGAGAGACTTTCGATTAAGCAATAATCGTTAAAGAAGATATAATCGCGTGAGTGGAGTTTAACTTATAAATTTATTATTTTAACTTAAAACGGAACGATGACGCGCCAATCTAGATCTCATGGTTCGTATCCCGCGTGTCCCCTGGAGGAGGAGGTGGCCGACCAATCGACCGGGATCCTTGAAGAACACATGGGGCCCAGTGTTCAGATACCTGGGGCTTTGTCTGGGACACTATAAGTCAACCTTATTAACATATAGGCCCAACCAAATACATTCTACATTTCACAAATAAAAGAGAAAGCTGGAACATACCGGCCGATAATTTAGCCATATCATGCTAACCAATTCTTCTGCGCCAGAATGCCATTTATATGTGAGCAAGAAAAACGACAGAGGACACGCCTTTAGGAATATTTGAGTGTAAAGATACATGATTGATTGACATCTTTTTTGAGAAAATTTTCTTAATTTATTAAAGACAAACAAATAGGGTGGATTGATTTTTAAGTTTTAATTTAAATAACTAATTTCATTTTTTATTTCTATTTTTTTTTGTTATTTTCTTTGAATTTTGATCATTTTATGATTACTTTATATTTGAATATGTGATCATTTATCATTGAAATTTTAATTATAATTACCCTTCGATTATATTAATATCAATTAATATTGTCTACTGTCCGGCTTAGATGATCGGATTTTAATTCGTCTCAAAAGATAATCATTCAAAGTTTTGTCCACTCAGGTTGAACATATGGAGTTTGAGACTTTTCTTGAGGTTTGAATTTTAAAATATTTATATCTTGTATTATATATGTAATTAACTTCATATATATTATTCATTTGAAATTCTTATAATATCATATTTTGGTTTTTTTTATTCTCCAAGACCAAACCGGATATATAAGATCTGTTTCTTTTCAGATTGACATGATGATTACTTCAAAATACATACAAGATTCTGTTTTTAAAAATTTGTATGTACATAAATGTCAAGTTGAAATGTACAATTTGTGTTTAGTTCGATATATTGTTTTGTTAACGGCCCTAAGCACCAAACCGGATGTAAAGATCTGTTTTTCGATGATACACGATGATTTCAACATACATACAAAGATTCTGTTTTTTAAAATTTGTATGAAATGTCAAGTTGAAATGAAAAGGCTAATTTGCAAGTTTAGTTCTTGATATGACATTTTAGAACACGGCCAAGACAAACCGGATGTAAAGATCTATTCTTTTCAGATATTACGATAATTACTTCAACATACATACAAGATTCGTTTTTTAAAATTTGCATCATTAAGATATCTAAGTTTATATGTCAAATTTTGATTTTTGAGTTTTGTTAACCTGACCCTATCCAAGACCAAACCGGATGAAGATACGTTTTCAGACTTTAATTACTTCAACATGCAGTATTATTCTTTGAAAATTTTGTACATTATTAGACGCCTAAGAAGTTTATATGTCAAATTGATTTTTTTGAGTTTGTTAACCCTGACCCCAAGACCAAAACGGACGATGCAAGACTGCTCGCTTATTTATCTTCAGATTTGGATCACATGTCTTTTCTAGATATTTGATTTAATGGATACTTCATTTGGGCCAAAAAGTGGGAATCTAAAATAGACATAATTATTTGATGGGAACATGATATGTACTTTATTTAGCCAAAAATCCTCTTTTATGCCACCAACCTGGAAAGGAAATAAATTATTTTGGAGACCCATTTGATCAGTTATGAAATAGGACCTAAAATAATTTAAGATTGATTTAAAATAAGTGATAACGCCAAAATCCCCTTTATGCCACAAATCACCAAATAAATTATTTTGGAGACCATTTGATCCATCATGAAGAACCTAAAATAGATATAGGCATTTGTTTTAAGCTAAGAAACTTTCTACGTAAGAAATCAAACATAAAGAAATGAATCATTTTGAAGTTTATACGATCAAATATAAAGAATGCCTAAAATGAACTTAAGATTGACTAAGAACCTTTTCTTTATGTAAGAATCAAGAAACATAAAGTAAATGAATCATTTCATTTATACTATATGATCAAATATAAAGATGCCTAAAATGAACTTAAAAGATTGATAAGCTAAGAACCCTTTATCTAGCAAATCAAAGAAACATAAAATGAAATAAATCATTTCGTTTCACATCAATATATAAAAGAATGCCTAAAATAAACTTAGACTGATTTGAAATAAGAATCCTTTCTCTACGCAAGAATCAACAAACATAAAGGAAATAAATCATTTTTTTTTTTTTATATGATCAATCACCCATACCATGTTTCTCTTTAAGAGAGAGAAGAAAAAGATATGAGTAGATATCATATGTCCTTTTAAGACAAGTGGATTAATTAAAACCACCTCCTTCCTTCTCACGAAATGGGACAATTACTCATTAAATTTATTAAGATATAAGAAAAGAATTTATTTTCCTTCAAAGGAAGTAATAAAGATGAGATGCCATGTCCACGCATGTGATACAAAATGGCATAAATTTGATTTAAAACCCCTCATGCAAACTTATGACAAAAGCACGTGTCAATGATAACAATAACGATAAGAGAAGCTATAGCTATAAATAAAGGGGGATTCATCTCATGAAACATTGTCTTCCTATTTTCCTCTTCTCCTTATACTACAAGTTTATTTTCTTTCAATCTTACAAAAGAGTCAATTTGTGCCACTTAACTTGTAAGTTCTTCCATTAACTTTTTTATTTGATGTCCTTTTTATAGTAGATGTCATATCACACTCAGTTTAATTTCATATGTCTCCTTATATTTTTCACCATGTCATGAATATGTGTAGATCATAAATGATAAAAAAAAGATGGCATACTAAGCTCAGTTTAAGCACATATCCCAAGTATATCTCATATGTCAAGTTATGTAAAATTTTAGATAGTTTTAAATAATACATGTCATAATCACATAATAGATAAAATACACAAATCAACACATTAGATTCATATTTGACATAAAGAAAATTAATCAATTCATCATATTTACCACAAAATAAATGCGTGATATGAGAATTAAAGCATATGCATTCATATATAACATATTTCACCCCCCTTTTTTTTTCTTTTTTTTTGAAAATTTCGAACCTCCTGCCATCCCCTCGATATACTGCTGAGTTTCCCACCACGCAAGAAAGACGGCGTGTGTCGAGACCTCAAGATTTATTGCCCACCACCCAAGAAAGCGCTGCAGTGATAACAGATTTCCGATTTCACACGGAACAACGTAACGGCAGATATAAGAAGATATTTCTCACGTTAACAACGCCAACATGCATTTATTACGTTTCCGCCGCGTTAACGGCATTTATTGCAAGATATTTCCGCCACACAATAACGTGAACGTACTTACACGAAGCGTGAAAAAACGAATGCATTTTACAAGAACCGCCACGCCGGAATAATGTGAGGCGTATTTATTAAAGTTATCGTTAACGGTGTGAGCGAAAGATATCGCTAGCGGAATACTGTATTTATTAAATTTGCGACATACATGCTAAGCACTCATTGCATAAATGCGTTGCATTTGCATATAAAATATAATGACGAAAATTACTTGAAAATGAATCCTCTTTCACATTTGGAATCCCAATAAACATGTAATGAAGTAGCCTTCCTTTCAATCTTGAATTGTAACATATAAGTAAAAGAAGCATAGAATTTTCATGTAAGCTAAGATTCATATCACATGACATTTTAAATTCCTTTTTTCCTTTCAGATTTCAACATAAATGGAAAAAAGCATATCATATAATATATATTTTTTGTTACTTTACTTTGAACATATGGGAGAAGGGTTATTACATTTAAATAGTCAAGATTGATACTTGAAAGAGAGATACTTGAAAGAGAGGGAAATCATCAAGACCTTAAATTTGAATCACATAACCCCTCTAAACATCTTTTCATGCTTTTAATCTTAACTTTCATAAAAAATTTCAGCAAGCATCATAATCATCAAATAACAAGATGATTCATTCCCTCTTAGATAAGACAAACCCGCAAGTTTCGTGCTCATTATGCAACAATTTCCTTAGTAAAATCAATTCCAAAGATGATAAGTCTTGTAGACAACAAATAAATGATTTTCCCCTTTGGTAAAACAAATTGATAGCTTTCCCCTTTTGTACAAACAAGTCAACAATTTACCCTTTGATAAGAATAATTTCCAGCAAACATCATACCCACTAAATGGTAAAACAAAGCAATTTCCTCTAGATAAAAGAAATTCCAGCAAGCCTTATGTCTTTAGGAAAAGAAATATTTGTATTTAAAATTTTCATTTTACATATCCAAACTTTCTTCAGCAAGGGAAACATATAGTTCACAAAAAAGCAAATAACACAATATTTGGGTCATACATCATCCAGATTATTTTCAGCAGCATCACATAAATCCGTGAATAATAGCAATAAAAAATGAGATTTGGGCCATACATCATCCCAAATCTCTAAAGAAAACTTTTAACACAATCCCAAGCATAAAATATAGCATTTTTACCAAAACCCTAATTTCCAAAATACCCAAACATAGGAAAATAAGCTTAAGGTTAGAAAGAGACAACCTGGAAGTGTTGATTGCTAAAGGGGAAGAAGGAGAAGAACCCTCGGTTGAGGTACCTAGGGTTTCACGGAACCGAAGGTAATCGGGCTCGGAGAACTCGAAAGGGACGACGATCCAACAAGGAAATCAGAAAGCTAGGGGTTTCAAACCGAGAGAAGAGAGACAGAGGAAATACCGTGGAAAGAAAGTCGAGAGAAGCGACGAGCGCAGAGGAATCACGGTCGCGGAGACAAAAGGTCGCGGAGAATGAAGTAAGAGGAGAGTCGAAGGAGATAGCATGAATGAGGTCAACGTAGGAGCCGTGAGAGAGGAGAGTCTTTTAGAGCCGCTGATTTGATTCGCCATTTTCATAAGATTAATGCTTTTTTAGGCAGATACAGGGTTAAAGGATTAAGAGGGATTACTTAGGTTAATTAGCAGTAATTAAGATAATTAGCAATGATATAAATTTTCATGAATCATCCCAATAATAAACCCTAACAATATGGGTGTTAATTTTAGGTATTTGTGTCGAATGAGCGATCGATTTTGAATCGGATCGTGAGCAAAAGTCGGCAGGTTGTAAGTAAATTAGGCGACATCGCTACCAAATTGCTCGACGCCGCGACACTTTGCGAATCAATTGCGCGTCATAAGTGAGCTTTGTCCACCGATGAATTTCACAATTTAGAGTCGCCGACTTCTCGTTTCGAGCATATGCGATAATTTCATTAAAATTGATTTTAATTATTTAATTGGAATTAATTGATATTTTCTACTTAATTAATTGATGCTTTGACGATGAAGTCGAATTTTTAAATCAATTTAATTAATTTCGATCATGACAGGGGTTTTAACCTCTACTTCATTTATTTAATTTCGTATATGAAGTCAACACTTGATTTTTTTGAAGTTTGTATTTTTTCCTTGTTCGCAGATCCAACTGCACTCAGAATGGTTGGTCATCGATAATGCAACAAAGAGTCTTCTACAGTAAGCTTTCTGGTATTTCTTTATCTCAAAATTAAAATCTTCAAGCCGCGTATGCGGATGTGAGATAAATAATATCTTATTCCTGATTTCAGACAACTCAACTCCAGGTTGAAAATTTCATCTTAGATAATCAAATCGAAAATTAATTAGAAGGGCCTTCCAAAGATAGCGTTATATGCTGAATCTGACTTGATCACCATGAATCCACTTGTCGAGGAAATTCACCAAGGACAACAGGAAGGGTGATTGTCCTCACTCGATTATCAAACCCGCATAAATGGTCTGCAATGTTGGAGCTTTTCCCTAACAAAAAAGAAATGTAGTAAAAATAAGACATCAACAACTCCCATAATCAAAATTTTCTTAACATTATAAGATGGGTTCCGTCATGAAAGTGGATCTTATGATGAGACAATGCATGCTTTTATGATATGATGTTTATTACACCGATAATTCTTAAATCCTCACAAAGAGTAATGATAAATGCACTACTATCGAGCACATTCACAATATTATAAATTTAGTGAAGTTGAAAAGATCTTAGTTATGTCAACCACACTAGATCCAATCTTATAAGTGCAGAAATAACAAAAGTTATGAACGATCTAACTAATATTTAAAATAACCAACATAAGCGATAAGTCAAGTGACCTCTACAAAACCATTATCAGGATCGCTTCCTTAAGTCCTTCTTCTGGGTGAACTCACACACTTAAGAATCCGCCACTAAGAGGAAAGCACACAAAGAATAGTAAAAGAAATTTAAGAAGATAACTTTCATTCCAAATTCAAGTACAAAGCATTACAAGAGTCTCCTTATAGGAATGAAAGAGAGTTAAGAATACTCAAACCTAACTCCAAACTCAAACCTAACACCATCATAACTACACCTACCACCATTATCAAACCTACCACCACCTACTATCAAACCTATCACTGCTCCATACCTAATTCCACTCATATAAGAATAATATATATATGCTCAAGACATATACAAAATATAAAAGCAATAATAATGACTCATGGCCATAAGAAAATTCAATACATATAAACTCAAGACATATACAAAATATAAAAGCAATAATACATAACTTAAATTATAACAAAAGCCAAATCATTCATTTAAGCTTTATGATGATGCGCCGACGATGGTGACGATGATGCCCTGATCAAGACTGCTTTAAAGGATTTTCCTGAGAATGAAAATCCAAGATTTCTTGTAATAATTGTGAGTTGATGTAACTCATCAAATGTAAGCCATGAATCTTCAAGTGGAGAAAGACCTTTCCAACGAACGAAACCTTTGAGTGCCTCCATCGATGTGATGATAATGTCTTCTAAAATTTGATCCTGACGATGTGATCTTAAGCGGCGATGGTATAGATGATGAAGTATGAACCGCATGTCGATACTATTGCAGAGGAAGATCATCCACGCCCACACAACGCAACATTAAATATTGGAGAAATTCAAAGATTCATTGGAAGATCTATTTCATAAGCATTATCATTTATCTTCCTTACAACTTTATAAGAACCATCTCGAGAGTTAATTTCTTAAGAGTTCCAAATTGGAAAATCTCTCGCCTAACAAGAACCAAATCTCCTCATTAAATTTTACATATCGCCTATGCATCAACATTAGCTTTATATTTATCATAACTTAGAGTAAGTTGAATTTCACAATGTAAATACGTGCTTTGTGCAAATGAAGAAAAATGCACTAGAACCTATATGTTATGTGCAATTCAACAAGATCAATTGGTTTTCTTGGATCATAACCGCAATATGAAAAGGACTCATACCTTGACCTATTAATTGAACTCATATAAGCAAACTCTAGAGAAGAACCAGTCCCAACTAAGTATGATCACTGACACCTAAGTAAATTTCCTAAGCTTTATTAACAACTTGGCTTGTCCATCCGTTTTGCAGAAAGTAGAAAATAAGTTTTGCCAAGCTTTTTTTCCATAAAGTTTTCCAAAATAGCTCATAAACCTTACATCACGAATCAATTAGTTTAATGTGTTTAACCATCTCACAAAGAAAATTATATATCGATGATCCTGTCTTATAACATGGAATGAAGTGCCATTTTAAAATCGGTCAACAACTACTGAATAGAGTCAAAACGCGTATGCAAGCAGGTAATCCTAAGATGAAGTCCATAAAGATCTTCCCAAGATTTGTGGGGATTGGGAGTGTATAGTAATTCCATAATTGTTTTCCACTTTTGCTAGCAAGTATCGCAAGTAACGATAAGCAACATCTTTCTTAAAGCCAAAAGAACCTATCCTCCATCATACTATTGTCTCTTATCACCAAAATGACCGATACACCTCCGAATGAATTTCCTCAACAAGAAAATTTCAAGTGATGAATCGGGATACATAGTTGAAAGAGATAGCCATCTCATTTGATAATCTGATTAATTGAAACATCAAATTTCAAAGATTCAAAAATTTGAAAATCTTTACAGATAATCATCTTTAACTTTTTTCAATCCAACCTTCACACTCATGGTATTTAATAATGTACATATTCTACTTAAGATCTGCAACTTTTTCTACACCGATGTTTAAGAACAAACGATATTCTTGAAGAAATTGAACCCATTTTGCATGACGAGAACTAAGTTTCTTTTGGGTGTTTAGATATTTAAGCCGCCATGATCGAATAAAGTATAAATTCGTAAAAGAAGATAATGTCGCCAATAACATAAAGTTTGACGATGATACGCCATCGATCATATGTGGAATATCGTTGACGCTTCATTTAATTTTTCACTAAAAAAAAGCAATAGGATGACCTTCTTGTTTAAGAACACCTAATACCAACTCCAAGCATCACATGATACCTCAAATACTTTGTTAAAATTTGGCATTTGTAATATCTAACTTGTTAAAAGTTCTTTAATTTTAGAACATCAAGAATGCCTTTGTCCAAACAAAGTCTCCTTTTAGACATATCGGCCATAATAATGCTAAATCCACGAATAAACCTTCGATAAAATGTGGCTAACCCATGAAAACTACACCATGAATTGTGGTTGGGGTAGCCACTCTTGAATAATTTGATCGGATATGCAAAAGAATAATCTAAGAAGATTATCAAGACGCCATAAATGAGCATTTTTTAAGTGAACATATACTTTTCTTCAAACACTTCAAAGACTCGTAAATGTTTCTCAGTTTGACTAAAAATTAAAAATATCATCAAAGTACACAACTAAAATTTTCCAATGAATGAAGATACGAAGATCATCACTGCATAAATGTACGGAGCATTAGTCAATCCAAAAGGCATTACTATTCATACAAACCATCTTTTGTCTTGAATGCGTTTTCCATTCATCACCTTCTCTCATGAATTTGATGATATCCACTTCTAAGATCAATTTTAGAAAACTATTGATCCAAACTCATATCTAACATGTCATCAAGTCTGAATGGAAACCTATACTTAACAAAGGATTTTATTTAAAGACGATCTACATCGCAACTACCATCTTTCTTTGGGGTAAGAGAAGAGCAGCATGGATAAACTTTCCCTAATAAACCCTTTTGATAATAAATCATCAACTTGTTGTTTTAGCTCGCATGTTCATTTGGGTTCATCGATAATGTGGCAAATTTTTGATGATCCGTGAATTAGATGGCATGTTGGATACTTTAATAGAAGTTCTTCAGACAAATATCTTGATATTCCAATAAAAGTTCACGTACTTGAGAGAGAATGATTTAACACAAGGTTGATTTTTGAGGTTAGACAACTAATGCAAAATGATATTCCCATTAATCTCTTGTTGAAATTGACGCTTTATTAATAATATGTGGGATTTCTTTCGATGGGTGGAGAAGAATTTTGGGGTTGAAGTGGAGTGACCTCTTTTTTAGTTTAGACAATTCTCTTACCTTGAAAACTAAAAGCATATGTATTACGCTATAATTTGTGACATCCATATCAAAAGCCAAGGTCTACCTAAAAGTATATGAGCAACATCCATCTAACATCACACCAAATTTTATCACTATATTCTCCTAATTGAATGGGTACAAGACAACGCTGAGATAGAGATAGAGGTCTTATCTACCCAAGCCTTATAAGGGTGGGTCTCGGGTGAGCTTCATCCTAGCTAAAGCAGAAGAATAACATTCATGCAACTTCCACTATCAATGATTAACTTACACGCCTTTTTCACCACTCTTAAAATAAGTGTGGAAAATTGATGTGCGCCAATCATTATTAGGGTTTCTGCTAACACACAACGATAACTATATGAGACTCATCTAATGCATCTTCGCATCACTATCTTCACAAGGGTCAACCGCAATTTGATTATCATTATTTTCATTTTGTTGATCCTCATTTTCATAATCTAAGTTTTCGAGAGGACAAGTACATGCATAGTGACCAATTTTACCACATGAAAAACAAGTAATGCTAAAGTCTTAGCACTAAAAGCTTTTCCTTTGTTTCGGGTCCTTAGGAACTACTAAAGTAGAGGGTTAACACGCGATTGAGAGTTATTTGTAGATGAAGTTGTGAATCGCTTATAAGGCCAGGATCTAAGATATTGTTCAATTTGAGTCGCCACTAAAATGCATCCTCAAGAGAATAAATTTCTCGAAGTTATCATTTCATTTAATATCGTCAGAACTGCATCTAAATCTAGAGATTGTAGTGATCCTCTAACATCACAACGTCATCAATTCATCAAACCGTGTCATATACTCAACAACATTAAAGATCCTTGCTAGTCATTTCATCCATAAGTTGATCATGAAAATTTAATGGTATATATTTTGCTTTAAAATTTCTTTCATTTCATCCCAAGAAGCAATAGGTTGTCCTAATCGTTGATATTTTCGTGTGAGATTAACCCAATAAGTCTTAGCATGACTAATTAGTTTCATGCAAAAAACGAACTTGTCTTTCTTCTCGACATGGGCATCCAATCAAAATATTGGTCCATGTACTAACCAATCTAAAAAATTTATCAAGTACCATCAAAAGTGGATCAATTTTAACCCTAATAACATCATCATCGTTCTATGTAAGTGCCGGGCAACAAAATTAGGTAATGGCTCTTCGTAATGTCGAGGATAATGCTCATAAGGAGTTCGATGAGTATAACCTTCATCTCGCCTTAATTGTCTTCCCATGGCGCCTCATCAAACCATATTCATAACCAGAGAATGTGGATGAGTGGGAGAGAGGAAGAGGATGATGACCTTCTCTCTCTTCAAGTTGGTGTGTTCTAGATTGAGTCTACCAACTTTTGTTCTAAGGCTTCAAATCTTTTTTGGAATTCATTAAAGGTTTGTTGGTGCATGAGTAGTTTTCTATTTTTCTAGAAAATTCATGTGAATCATGTTTTCATCTATGATGATCTAATTACCACGAGTTGACATGATGATATTCTTTTAAAAATATTAATATAAACAAATACTTAATTATTTTTTTATTTTTTATTTTAAATGCAATGTAATGAAATCAAAGACACGATTAAAAGTAAGTAAATGCTCTAATTAGATAAAAATTTTGTATGATTTTTTTTTTTTAACAAGGAATTGCAAGATTACTCTAATGCAAAATAAAACTCAATATTAAACAAGATGTTCCCCAAAGAAACATACTGCTCGATACCAAATATGATGTAGACACGTGCTTTTATGATATGATGTATTACACGATAATTTAAATCCTCACAAAGAGTAATGATAAATGCACACTACTATTGAGCATTCACAATATTATAAATTTAGTGAAGTTGAAAAGATCTTAGTTAAAGTTATGTCAACCACACTGAGAGATCAATCTTATAAGTGCAAAGAAATTAAAAGTTATGAACGATCTAATGTAATGATTTAAAATAACCGCAAATAAGGGATAAGTCAAAGTCTACAAACAAATCGTCATCATGGAGATCGCTCTTCCTTAAGTCCTTCTGGGGTTGTGAACTCACACACTCAAGTAGTCACTCAAGAAAAGCACACAAAAGAATAAGAAAAGAAATTTAAGAAGATAACTTTCATTCCAAATTCACAAAAGCATTACAAGAGTCTCCTATTTATAGGAATGAAAGGAGAGAATACTCAAACCTAACTCCAAACTCAAACCTAACACCATCATAACTACACCTACCACCATTATCAAACCTACCACCATTATCAAACCTACCACTCATTCCATACCTACTACAAACTCATGCCATGACATAAGAATACCCAATACATATAAGCTCAAGACATATACAAAATATAAAAGCTCAATAATAATAATTCGATACATGAATATATCAATACATATAAACTCAAGACATATACAAAATATAAAAGTTCAATAATACATAACTTAAATTATAACAAAAGGCCAAATCATTCATTTAAGTTTTATGATGATGGCATCGACGATGATGACGCCTCGAGACGAGAATACTCTTCTAAGTCCGAGTCATTAAAATGATGGAATGATCGATGACTTTTAACTCGCTTCTTGAGAATGGTAACTGATTGATAAGAGATATTGGTCCTCCGCGATTGTTTCAATTTTTCAACTTTGATGATTGTTTTGTTGTTTCGTGATGATTGTCTTGCCCCCCCAATTGGAGGTATGTTTATTGAGTAGATTGATTCTTCACAAATCGACCTGGATATCCTCCCGAATGAGCCTCTCAATTTCTTCTTGGTTGTTGTCACCACTCTGCCGCTGACGATGGTATTCCCGATTTTCTCGAATTGATGGATACCACCACGATATTTTCTTCATCTCGAATATTGTATTAATGTGTGTGGCGTGTATTCCTTTTCGCCGCCGTTGATATGGGAGGGAGATCACACTACCTTGTTGCTTTTGATAGATGTCCCGATTCCCTGGGTGCTTTTAATGCTTTTTTTAGATTGCTCAAATTGTTTGCGATGAAGCAATACCTCATCGAGAGATTTGTGCTTCCACACGATGAACAAGTCGACATACGAAGGACTGTCTCATTAATGACGAGTAAAACCTGGACGTCCTCCAAGGAAAACTCATCTTAATAGTCGTGGTCTACCTGGGCATTTGGAAGGGAGAACCTCCGGAAGTATTTCTTAAGTGATTCGCTCGCTTTGAATGGAGAGATGGGAGGAATCTTTAATGATCATCCGGTTGAATGAACTATCTACAAAAAACTTGGCGAAGTTCTTCAAAGGTATTAATGGATTCTCTTGGAAGTAACTGCGCACTTGTCCTCGAAAAGAACAACAAAGGCGTCGAGCTCGTTGGAGCATAATGATAATCTGTAGAATTGCCGATGTGTACGCCCCATCATGAATCAATGCTCGAAAGCTTGAAACCCACGAATAGAATGTTGAATGTTGTAAAGGTGAGGATTCCTAGGCGGTGAGGGAAAGATGATTCTATCTTGAGGTGAAATTGCTCAGAAGCGTCGAATCGCACGATAACACGATGGAGGATCAACGAAAAAATGTCAAGCTACCAAAGAATAATGGATTAGGTCGAAATGAATACAATGAATGAGGTGGTGTCAAGAAAATCAGCATCACGGTCTCTACGCGGAAGAACTTTAGTGTCAAGGAAATTAAAATTTTGACCTCCCCCGGCTAACGATCGATCTTGGGGAAGATGTGTTTTCCGCGTAGGGTTGTGTTCGTAAAAGTCGGATCATCTCATTTGAGACTCTTCCAGGCAGACACGATCTTCTAAAGAGATTACGCCTTCACGAGCGGTCACGCACGCTATCGGGGAGGCGAGGGTTGGCGCCCTGTTGGATTGATTTCGAGACGAGTCGGGCGCCCGTTATTACGAGTGTTGCTATTATTGGCCATAACGGGTATTCACGTGAATGATTGAAGGGTTCTCTTCCACGACGGCCAAACCTGCTATAAAAAACTAGCAGAGAGTAAAGTTTTCTTCATAGAAATCCAAAGACACACATATTTAAAGAATGAACAATAAAATTCCGAATTTACGTGAAAAATCTCGAAAAGAAGAAAACCACGGCTACAAGAAAAGCTTCCACCATGTATGCTTTGAGTACAAGATCTTCCATAAGAATGTATAGATGAAAGGAACAACGTATGACAACGATCGTCAGAATGTAAGAAGAAGATGATGGTGAATCGTGGAAATCACCCAGAAATGGGAATAAGCGTAAATGCGGAACAATCAGCGAAACGCAGAACATCGGTAAGTCATCAATTGGACCGACGAGATTGACGACGAGGATCAACGACGGCCGACGCGGCACGGCGTGGTCGACACCGAGTATGCGACGATTGGCTGGAGGATCTTTGCTCTCCTCTCTCTGCCCCATCATATGAGGACTATTTATACATTGGAGTGGCTCTAAAATACAAAACCCGCACTCCACTTCATCTGGACGGCACAATGATCCCTTTGATCATTTGATGTATTTTAGATATTTGACTACTCAAATGAAGTCGGAATTTTGAGATCTTGGGCTTGTTAGATCCGGCTCGTCGAGACGCTCAATTTGACTATAAACATTCCATGTTTAAGAGCTTTTTAGGAATTTAACTGATATCCCAAAGTTTCCAATGATATTTTAAGTGCTCGATCTCACCGCCAACTTGGATCGCTTTGCTTTTAGCATCAAGATTCGCTGCTTTTAAGTGTCATATCAATTTCGATAAAAGGAAATCTTTTAAGATCGAATAGTTGCTGCTTGGAAGCATTCCCAAGTGAATGCCAAAACATTTTGTTTCTTTTGAACTCTGGATCACTTGGAGAAGATAGAAATCTTATTCCAGATTTCAAGAGATTTTATTCCTTCTGATCTTAAAATCTCTTTGAGAAAATGAAATCTTGTTCTAGGTTCCACCACTTTTAACTCTACATTTGCCCTCCATCTTCCCTCAACATCATCTTCCCTCATCATCGTCTTTCTCTTCCTCCTGTTTCCTTTCTCAATTTCCTCTTATAGCCAGTTATATGAAGGACATTTATATGTGATCAAAAAACCTTTACGAATGCTTGTTATTATGAGGGAAAGTCAACTGATTGAGGCATAATGACAATGGCAGAGATTCATATTATGAGTACGTTGAAGTTGTTTGAAAATCATGTACTAATGATAGTGAACAGAGTTGATGATACTTTTGTGCTAGAGACAAAGGTATGATGACTAGTTAGAGGCATGTTGATGGGCCTCAAGAACAAGCGAACCTAAGAAGACCTTTAAGCCGAGAAGAAAACTAAAAGGATATAAGATAAAAGTTTATAAAAACTTTGAATAAAGACAAATGTATAGCTAGAGAAGAAAATAGGATTTGTACCAGGATGAGCAATATTCAGGAGCTTGGAAAGTATTCGACTATAAAAGAAAAGTATTCAATGACCAGAGAAGGAAGTTCAACTTCCATTCTTATCAACTTGATGCACTAGGCATGACACATCAATTAATCAAATTCAAATTTAGTTATCAATAGAATAGGAATAAAGGCATCAATAGAAGCTTTCACATTAGTCTACCAAACTTGAAAAAAAAAAAAAAAAAAAGTGAACTTGATGAATTGTTCGACTAATACTTGCCAAGCATAACTGAATTTAATTATGGTTTCTACAAAGAAACTAATGAATCATCACATATAAGTACATTTCTCAACCATAAAAGGTATCTATAATAATTGGATTTGATTTCATCTCCAAAAATATTATCAATAATAAAATCAGCATGAAAATTTGAGAATTTATACAAATGATGTGTTGGAAATGAATTATAAAGGAGGAGATAAAAAGAGACAAGATATTGGTAGTTTGGCTATGATATAAAATCAAATTAAATACATTCAAGATTGAAGAAATACCAAATTGTAAACACACATCAAAATACATTATATAGCTTCACATGTGCAATATGCCATTTGATATATGTCCATTTAGTTTTAGGCATGTTTACAAGCTTTAGATGTATTGTTCCCTTTTTTTCCTAGTGGTAACTTGGTTTGGATAGCTATTTAATTGTTACTTTATAAAATGAGTATTATTCAGATTTTAGAGAATTATTACATAATGATTTGGCATTCCTCCCATCCTAGGAATCTGCTTGTTGCTTTTTTCTACTCTCCTTGTCCACCTCTTTTTGAGCGTTTATTCATTCAACATCTTTACCAATTTCTTCTCTCTACTTCAATAGATCTCCTCCTATATCAAATTCAAATAATTCTAGATATGTTCCATTTTTATCAATTTGATGTCAAAACCTAACCTTGATATGTTTGCTTCGACTCCATCTGCCCAAATCCTTATCCAAAAGACCATGAATATGGTCTCATAACTACATGAGAGTGATCGACACAGAATTTCATGCTACTAAACATTTTCAATGCAAATTTTGTCAAATTAACTATGCAAAGTTTCGACCTTAGATTTTAGATGGTTGATTATTCCAATATTTTGGTAGTTTGAACTATAAGATAGACTTCTTAATATTAAACTAAGATTTGTTGGAGATAGTGCACTCGCAAACATTTCAGCCCATATCAGACATCCCTACTAAAGCAGGAATCATAAACGTGTTAAGTAAAGCCTTATATGATATGCAACTCGTTCTAATCTAAGTCCTATGTCAATTCTTCAAAATAGTGAACCAAGTACCCAAAAAAAAAGATTATCATTGCTAGTTTACGTGATGCATAGTGATGATATTCCCATTGGAATACATAATTAAGGTGCTGTAACTTGATTGTTGGAACTACACATTGCCATACTACAATTAGTTAGGCAGTTCATGACAATACAAAGAGAACAACATGATATTGATTTTGAACTAAAAGAAGGAAATCAAAAGCATAGAAGAACAGTACTGTACGCTTACCTCTTTAAACTGAATAATGTTGGGGTGCCTCAAGGATCTATGATTAATAATTTCTTGAACATTCTCATCAATCTGAATGAAATAATTTGATTAACATCAAAGCAAAGTACATTGAAGTACAGCAACAATAACCATCAAATGCTGAGAGTGGAATTCAATCTCAACTTGAAGAAGTTGGAAATGTAACAAGTTTAGTTCAAAACAGAGTGGACAGAGAACTTGGTCTCCAAAATGAACAGCTCATATAGAAAAATAAGAAGAAATTTCCCAAAGAAACATTTTTCAACCCAAACGCAAATCCAATTCATCAGATTCGACCCATAATCAATCAAAGCATCATAACAAATGACAATGTTAATTGCAATAGTCTCAGAAGGTTACAGGAGTATTGTCAACTTAGCATTAATGTATTGGGTATTTTATTAAAAAAAGACCAATAGTTCCACCTCGAAGAACAAAGACAACCTTGGAGAAGGAGCAACATAAAACGTATGACAATACCTCCAATGAAAACCCAAATTCCAATTCACCAGCCTTAAATGATACTAAAACATACCAAAAAAACTTCTTTCCCCTCTACTACACTGACAGTACAATAACAAGAATTGAAACAATATCCAATAAAAAAAAACAGAAAATGCTGCCCTAAAAAAAAGCAGATAGAGATCTCAGAAATCAGAATAAACCGTTCTTAAAGGAACGGGAACCCAAAAGCTAGACCGCCAGAAAAACAGATCAAATTCTGCAGTGAGAATCAATCTTATCTAATACCTTCTTCCCCCTCTCGATGTACTTCACTGCCACGAGCTCCTTGGTCTTCTTGTCCCTTACCAGCCTTGCTACGCCGAAGTTCCCTGCCCCTAATTCCTTCACTGGCTCGTATCTCTCTTCCATCCTCTACCTCAAAAATACAACAATCACCCTTAGCTCCAATGAATATTGAAGAATCAAATCGATGCTTCGGTTAGGGAGAGAGAGAGAGAAGCTCAAATATCTCAATCGGTCCCAGCCTGTGCCCCCCCTGTCTCGCTCGTTGGTCGAATGAACACAGGAGAGCTGAGGATTCCGAGAGCGGCACGTTGAGGAGACTTGAAGTAAGCGTAGACACGCGTACAGAGGAAATGGATTGAGGCTTTGAGGGGTTATTCCTTGTACTGTGTATCGTCTTGTCGCACTCGGCGGCCACCTTTTAATTTAAATAATTTCAATAATTTTTTTCCTTTTAACTAAAAAGAGGAGTTTCAATATACAATTTTTTTAATAAATCTATCACATGCCTAATAATTCATGATAAAAGAAGTTATACACAGATAAAATTCCATAATAATAATATAATTCATACACAAATAAATTAAAAGCAATACAAAATATATTAATCTTTTATGTGAAAAAATATGAGGTTTAATCCTATAGCCTAACATAATTAAAATAATTCCAATAGTTAAAATTAAGAATCATAATTATCTTGCTACTAATTTGAAAATATATTGATACAATATAGTAGATGTGAATGAAAAAAAGAGATCTAGCAGATGAAAAAGATAAAGATAATGATTGGTATGATAAAGAACATGAAATAAGATGGTTGATAGATGCAGAAGTCTATGAATATTAGTCATTAATAAGCATCAGATGACAAGTCAACTTGACATTTCTTCTTATGATATCAATTGCCAATAAGAGTGAGACATCGGTGGCCAACAAGCGATCAATGGCTAATGTTGGCAAGTAACAACAATGATTTGATAAGAAACATCAAATTATTGAGAGACAAGTCAATTTAATCATTCTCCTAATTAGAGGGGGGGTGATGGTGGCGATGAGGCTTAGACATTGGTAGTTGATGGCTGCTAACAATTGTGAGCATTGATATTGAATAGTAGTTTGTGCTTAGTTGATCATTTGCCACTCAAGAAATATCTTAGATAGATGTCTAAAATTTATTAATTCAAAGACTTTCTTATTGACACAAATCTTGGAGATTGATAACTCTACTTTTTAGCACAAACCTCCACAAAGGTCGATACAACAAGCAGTTTTGTTAATTTGCAACATAAGAGAAAAAAATGTGTAATTTTTAACTAACCTCTTGTATCCTTCTTATCTCTCAATATGTTACTCCAAACCAAGACATTTCTACTTCTTCTTTTGTTCTTGAGATTATAGAGACGATACTTTCTAGATGTTAGTATAACCACTTTGAAGGATGCCTCTTATTTATTTTGCTCACAACTTGTAGCAATGAAGAGTTTGATATTGATTCTTAATCAATAATTTTATCTTAAACATAACAAAGAATAAGGTGTGATTACCTTCATTACTTCAATAAGATCACAAATGATATTACTTATGGTGAAAAATACATAGTAAATAGTACACAATTATTTCAATAATGATCAATTACTATGAGATGATTAGAATAATAGTGAACACTAATGGTTCAATTATATTCTTTTTATTAATCCAGTCCACAATATGAGAATTCATCATAAGAACGCTATGCTAGAAAACCCACAGAGTGAAAGTTTACTTAGCCGAAGTCCAAAGACACACACGTAATTAAAGATAACAAGAGACACTCTAGAATTTTTAACGCGGAAAACCTAAAAGAGGGGAAAATCACGGCAGCCCAAGAAAAAAAGCTTCCACTATGTATCCGAGTACAAAATCTTCCCGATAACAGATTACAATGCATATGAGAGGAATTACAACCGCGGTAACAATGATCGGTAATCGTTATGAGATGCTGAACTTCCCGGAATACGTGACAATTAGTAAAGTGGTGGCGGGCGATGGTTAATGGTCAGAGGAGTGAGCCTTGCGATCTTGCTTGGGGATCTTCAAGCTCGTGAGCTCTCTCCATCCTTGGCTTTTCCTCTTCTTTCTCGGACTCTTCCTTTTCTTCGCTTGACTCTTCCTCTTCTTCCTTGTTCTGCCCCTCTTCTTCCTTATTTGGACTCTTCCTCTTCTTCCTTGCTTGGGCAGATTGACGGCGGCAAGGATCAGCGACGGCGGTGGCCGGCGGTGGTGGTTGACGATCGTCGAGCGGTGGCTCCTCTTCTTCACTTGTTTCAGCTCCTCTTCACTTGGCTCTCCCTTCATGTGAGGAATGAAGGCCTATTTATAGATGGGAGGAGGGGCATTCTTGTAAATTCATGTAAAGCCCGACCACTCCCCTCGATCGGACGGCTCAGGATGATTCCTTCGATCATTTGATGTATTTTGAGCATTTGGATGCCCAAATGACGTCGAATTATGAGATCTTAGGCTCGTTAGATCCGCCGCCGAGACGCCGATTCGACTATAAACACTCTATATTTAAGAGTTTTGGGATTTAATTGATGTCCCAAGATTCTAATGATATTTTCATCTCGACGGTTTTGACTCAAAATCATATCGCCAACATCAAGATTTGTGCTTGAGCGGTATTTTGAGAGTATATCGTTGCTTCTATTTTTTGATGATATTAGCTTAATCATCCAAAAATATATGTGCCAAAATACTTGAAAATAATTGAAGTTTTGCTGGGACTCGCCCGCGGCTCAAGCATGTCACGGCGCTAAGGAGCACATCTGGCCCACGATGGCGGCCCGGGTTGAGGGCGTCGGCGGACGGGTTTACGGACCATTAGTGCGCGGGTCAGGGCTCAGACGGTCACAACGCCATGGAGCCACGCACGGGTCATGCGCGGCCAGTCGCCTGCCGTCATCTGGCCGTCAAGGGCCATTCCGCTGGATCGGTCGGGCCATTCGACGACGGTCGCCGGCATTCCCAGAATGGTCGTCGGCCATCTGAATACCGGTCGAATGGCTGCCGAGGCTAACGCTGGCGCTGCTGGCTCAGACGCTTCATCGCTGCTCAAGGCCTGCTGGTCATGACGCTACCATGCTGACAAGGCGCTGGCCCTACCGAGAAAAGGGCGCTGAGCTTTGAACCGCTTTTTGAGGGGTTTTACCGTTTTACCTCAGGGGGGGTACCCCTGTGAGAGAGAGAGAGGCACACATTTTCCCTCTCCTTCTTCTTGAGTGAGGGTTCTTTGAGGTGATCAAGAGGGTGATCAAGAGAGTGGAGGCGATCAACTCACTCCGCCGTTCTGCACGCCGTCCGGCCCCCGGCTTGATCGCCCTGGAGGTTATCAAGGCCCACGACGTGGTTCCAGCTTCCGCCTCGTCCGATCGTCCCCGGATCGTCGTTGGGAGGCCAGGCCCACGATACGTCAGGTTCCGCTTCCGCCTCTTCCCGGTTTATTGGCCCCCGGATCGCCCGGGTTAGAGGCGGTCAAGGCCCATGGTAATGCCCCGCTTCCTACCGTCCGGCTTTCGGCCCCGTCGGATCGTCGTTGGGAGGCGATCAAGGCCCACGACGCCGTGGTTCCGGCTTCCCGCCCCGGCATCGCCCGTCGGATCGCTGGGGAGGCGATCAAGGCCCACGCGACGCCGTGGTTCGCTTCCGCCTCGTCCGTTATCGCCCCATCGATCGTCGGTTAGAGGCGGCCAAGGCCCAGACGTCATGTTCCGCTTTCTCCGATCGTCCGCCGGATCGTCGAGGGCGGCCAGCCCACGCACGTCGGTTCCGCTTCCTCGTCCGATCGGTCCCGTGGATCCCGTGAGGCGGTTAAGGCCCACGCACGTGGTTCCGGCCGCCCCGGTTTCCGCCGGATCGTCTGTTGAGGCAAGCCCACCAGATCGCCGCGTGGTTCCGACCACCTCACGGACCGCCCGTTGGGGAGGGCGATCAAGGCCCACGCAGATATCGCCGTGGTTCCGCACGGCTTGACCGTCGATCACCGAGACGGCCGAATAAGATGCTCGACGGTGGGAGGATAATCGCCGACGATGGTGACCGGGATCCGGCGATGGTCGGGTTGACCGGCACGAAGTGAGGCGCGACCGGCGACATCGGTAGCGTGACCGGCCGAAGTGGTTGGCAACGGGTGGTCGACAGAATCGGCGACGAATGACCGACGCCTGAAATGAGTGACCAATGACTATGGTGGTGACCACGGGATTGCCGATGGTTCAACGCTTGATACCGATGTCGTTAACTTGCATGTTAGAGATATAATTGAATCCCGAGATTTTTCCCCATCCGGGTTATTTGTCGAGTGTTATCCGGCGACATTAACTCGGGAGTGGGTACAAAGTTTTGACCTTTCCTAGGTTATTGGTATTATTCGCCGACGCTAACCTGTATGGAAGAGGTGGGAAGTCCACCAAGGACTTTGACCTTTCTGGGTTGTTTGTCGAATTTTGCTCGATGACATTAACCCGTATGAGGCCGCGAAGTCCACCAAGGACCTTTTGACCTTTCCTGGGTTAGTCGAAGTTTTACCACGACGCAACCCGTAGGAAGAGGTCGGAAGTCCACCAAAGACGTTTTAACCTATCCGGTTGTTAGTCGAAGTTTTACCGATGACATTAACCCGATGGAAGAGGTCGCGAAGTCCACCGGACGTTGACTATCCCCGTTAGTCGAAGTTTTACACGTTAACGATGGAAGAGGTCATGACGAATGCCAGTGCGACCGGCTACATTGTTGGCACCGACGGGTTGGGCAACGAATCTGACGGTAGTCGACGCGGCGACCGCGTCGTGAATCGATGACCGAGATGGTGGTGACGGTGAAGGTTGCCGATGGTCGGCAATGACCAACCGGTAGTCGGCGGTGACCGGGCACGGGTTACGCGGAGGGTGGTCGGCACGAGTCGAACCGACGAGATCTTTGACCTATCCGAGGTTTGGTGTTACCCGGCGACGCAACCTGTGGAAGAGGTTGATTTGAATCCGGCCGAGATATTTGACCATCCGGGTTGTTTGTCGAGTGTTACCCGGCGACGTTAACTCGCGAGTAGGTACAAAGTTTTGACCTATCCGGTTGTTTGTCGTGGTGTTACTACGACATTAACCTCGGAAGAGGCCGTGGAAGCCACCGGACCTTTTGACCTTTCCCGGTTGTTTGTCGAGTTTTGCTCGATGACATTAACCCGTATGGAAGAGATCGCAGAAGTCCACCAAGGACGTTTTGACCTATCCGGTTGTTAGTCGAGTTTTTACCGGCGACGTTAACCCGCATAAGAGGTCGAAGTCCACCAAGGACGCTTGACCTATCCGGTTGTTAGTCGAAGTTTTACCGATAACGCAACCCATAAGAGGTCGCTGAAGTCCACCAAGGACGACCTATCGTGGGTCGTGAGTGTTTACCGATGATAACCCGTATGGAAGAGATCAAGGAAGTCCACCAAGGATGTTGACGGGCGACATCGCCGGTGAATGCGGATGACCGCCGACAATGGTGATGACCGGCGAAGGCGCTGGCGGCAAAGGACTGGCCGACGGAAGCGGCGATGACCGGCTATAGTGGTTGGCGACCGACGGGGGTGGTCGGCAACGGCAACTGGCAATGGTTGTCGACGGTATAATCGACGTCGGTAGTTGGCGGGGATGACCGACGACGATGGTGGTTTTTTGACCCATCCGAGGTTGTTTGTCAGAGTGTTATCCATGACATTAACCCGTATGAGTGTACAAAGTTGACCTTTCTGGTTGTTTGTCGAAGCTTCGATGACATTAACCCGTATGGAAGAGATCGGAAGTCCACCAGGACGTTTTGACTATCCGGGTTGTTTTGTCGAGTGTTTACCGATGACGTTAACCCGTAAGAGGTCGAATATTTGCCGAAGAGTGAAATTGATTTGCCTTTCGCTGGTGAATTTGCTTATCTTTTGAGATTAAGAGTTGCCCCGCCGGCGTAATCAAGGAACAAGTTTGATGAATCTTCATTCTTCGCCATGCTCTTTAAAAGCTTGAAATGCTCCACCTCGATGGTGGTTTTAATCTTGTTGATCGCCATACAAGATGAAATAATGGGAATCAAGATCCCACGGCGCCAAACCTGCTGCTAGAAAACCGCAGAGTGAAAGTTTACGCTTTACCTTGTTGTGAAGTCCAAAGACACAGTAATTAAAGAGTAACAAGAGACACCTAATTTTAACGTGAAAAATCTCAAAAGAGGGGAAAACCACCGGCCCAAGAAAAGCTTCCACTATGTATCCTGCTTTAGTACAAAATCTTCCCGATAACGATTACTGATATGAGAGAGAATAACCGTGTAACATGGTCAGAATTGTAAGTGGAGATGCGGTAACTTCCAATGGTACAATTAGTGACACGCTGGGTGGCGATGGTTGATGCGCCGAGGAGTGCCTGTTTGGGTGCGATCTGCTTGGGATCTTCAAGTCGAGCTCTCTCTTCGATTATCCTTGGCTTTTCCTCTTCTTCCTCGCTTCGACTCTTCCTTTTCTTCCTTGCTTGGACTCTTCCTCTTCTTCCTTGCTGCTCTTCCTCTTCTTCCTTATTTGACTCTTCCTCTTCCCTGTTTCAGATTGACGGTGGCAAGGATCAGCGACGATGGTGGCCGGCGGTGGTGGTTGACGACCGCTGCTTCTCTTCTTCACTTGTTTGCCTCCTCTTCACTTGTTTGCTCTCCTCTTCACTTGGCTCTCCCTTCATGTGAGGAATGAAGGCTATTTATAGATGGGAGGAGGCATTCTTAAATTCATGTAAAGCCACCACTCCCCTCGATCGGACGCTCGGATGATTCCTTCGATCATTTGATGTATTTTGAGCATTTGGATGCCCAAATGACGCCTAATTATGAGATCTTAGGTTAGATCCGCCGAGACATTCACTATAAACACTCCATATTTAAGCTTTGGGATTTAATTGATGTCCCAAGATTCTAATGATATTTTAAGTTTGATCTCGACGGCTGACTCAAAATCACATCGCTTTCAACATCAAGATTTGTGCTTTGACTGGTGGTATTTTGAGAGCCATATCAAGAACCTCCAAGTTGCATAAGTCAATCTAGTAAGATTCTCGCGAATAAAAATATAATTTCAAGGGAATTGCCATAATAAAAATGATTCAGAGAAATAATAATTGCTATGAGATGATGCAAGCCAATATTCTTATAGTATAAATCACATCTACATATAATGAGATTTTTAAAAGATTACTTCACCTCTCTCAAAACTATTGTCTTAATTCGACATCTCATCATCACTAAGTTTTCATCCTTGAGAAACATTATCGTTCTTCACGAAGATACAAGCATAGTTAGAATAATGTCCCATTGGCTGACACTATAAAGACATTCAAAGTTAATCATTTACGATGTTTTTGAATTTCATTATTATTATTTAGAATCTCATTGTATGAAACTATGATTAAGTTGAATATACCTCAATAATTTTTTTATTTAAACAATAATATGATGCTAAAAACATAACTCAATAAAAAAATTTAGAATATTGAATGGATAGCAAATAACATGTAAATGCCAATCTTTATTAATTTAAAATCCATAACTTCTTTTAGACTATCATAAGTTAGATAACAAAATACTCTTCATTTGATTTCCCCTATATAGACTAGCATTAGGTACAACCGTTCCTTTGTCCACATCAAAATTAATATTAGGTAAAAATAACACCTTTATGGTGCCACTTGAAATGCAAATATTAGATGATATAAATCAGTTACCCATTGTCTCTTAACTTCGGGTGGGTAATGATCGAAATCTCCAACGAAGCCGATTCTCTCCGGGAGCTTTACGCATAATTTTAAGGGAAACACGCTGAAATAATAATGCTGATAGAATTAAATTACATTCCCACCCACAAAATAGGTGGACTGTTGGGTGGATACCCATTCCAAAAAAAAAAATCAGTTTTTGTGTAAACAGTAGATGTCACATCTTTAGATATTAAAGCTTGCCGGCTTCTAGCTGCCGACAAATATTTCATCTTAGATTCGTTGTGATCCTCGTGGTTTATTATTTGGCCATCGTTCGTAAAAAGTTGCTCTTCATATTGGATTTGTTTATTCAGTTTTGCAAAATAGTTAATTTCATTTGGCCATTAGTTATTCAATTCAAAAAAATTTATGTGGATGTCTCTAATAAAAGCTGCTACGGATTATATTTCACTCAGATCAGAATGGATTTCAAAGTTTATTATTTATTTCAAATTAATTTAAATCAGGATATTATAATTCAAATTTATCAACTTAATATGAATGAGATCATATTGCAAACCCAAATAGATGATATGTGACTGGTGAGAATTAATTTTAGGGGCATTTTATACATAACACACAATTCTTATATATTTATATATCTAATATCTAAATTTTCATATTTATAAAAATAACACTTAAATTTTTAATATTATATCAAAAATAATACTATCATTACTTTTTAAGTGAAATATACTTTTACAAATATAGAAAAAGAATTAGATTTTTGTAAATATCAAAATTTAGATATTATATGTTTTCATATCTAATGCTTAATATTTAACTCTAAGACACCTTCACCATTTCTTCAATTTTTGGCCACATTTGAAGCTTGTTAGAGGTTGACTAAATTAAGCTCATAGGATTAATTCTTATCGCTTAGAATCACAAATTTGATAGAGCATAAATAAATTTTTTAATATTGCAAGAATAATATCTTCTACATTTTTCTTCTTTTATAAATATTTTAAAAAGTTAAAATATGGTTCACAATTTGCTTGTTTTATAATGATAATAGCCAAGTAAAAAATCACATAAATCTAAAAAGGTTGTGGTCTCCTAATAGTGCCGTGAGTGAGTTGGTCAAGTCATATTCACCCAACTTGAGCTTAAACTTGACTAATTGATCGAGTTTGAGCTTAAGCTTTAGCACAATTTCAAAAGTATAAGTCGTTTAATGAGCTAATTCACTTATTATGAAAAAAGAGGGATCAATTTATATTAATAAAATGAATGAAATTTTAAGAAAAAAATAATTAAAAAAATTTATCTAAAGAAGATCAATTTTCCATCACATTTTAAGTTCGAGTCAACTTATAAGTGTACTTGACTTAATTGCATCAAATACTCAAAACATACTCCTATTAAGAATTTTTTCCTCGAGACTATATCTTCATGATTGTTAGAAGATCACTCTTCGTTGATTGTTTTCCTATGATGATTCCAAAATGATTTTCAGATTTTGGCATATCTATAGAACTTCTTATAATTTTGAGATAGTTAATATTTCTTCATTGTAGGGTTCATCTCTTTGATAAATCCATCTTTTAGCTTGAATTTTTATACTCCATTTGTTCTTAGATATTTCAATGACATCTTTCACTATACTCTTCATGGTCATCATCTTGTTAAATATAAATTTTACTAAAAAAGTTTTATCGAAATCATTTTGATGACAATGAAGAAAAATATTTTTGGCAAAATATGGTATTTGAAAAGGTTCTATCTTATAATACTAATTGTCATCTTATTGCCAAACTAATTATTTTCGTACTAATATTATCAATATTATTATAGATAAAATGCTATATTCTGTGCAACTAATAATGAATCTTTTATTTTCTTCTTTATATGAAGAATAAACCTTTTAATGATGTATACACCGAGGATAACATATAAAATTTTCAAATTACGATCATCACAAGAATGTTTATCCAATTGACTTAGCACAACTAAATGTTGAGACCTAAATTTTTTTCTCTCAAATACTTCCATTGCTATTGTAAATACAAATGGTTTAGAAGCTTCCTATATTAACATCTTTATTGAATTTTAAAGCTCATTCCTCATTTTGATGAAGAGCGATAGCTTAATTATATTTGGATTATAACTCTTAATGCCCATCATCTAAGTAGAGTTGTTGATTGTTCCATCTCCTTGTATACAAAATTCTTATCTCCTCTTATGTATGTTGCTAAATAATAAGGCTCTTCAAGCTGTCATTTTTATATCAAATGATGATAATTCAATTTAAGACTCTGATTTCTTTCTCCCTCCAAATAACATATTAAGATTAAAAATAATTAGTACCTTAAATCTCTAAGATCAATCTAATAATCCTCGAAGTATTATATGATCATTTAGACTGAAAAACTAACTTAGATTGTATTCATTGTCTTCCTCTTTTCTAAACTTTTATAATTCTCCTCATATTTGCTTCATATATTTTTCTATAATATTGTGATTCACTTGCTTTTTTGACATTTTTTATGCCTTCTACTATTTTAATTTAGTATGTCAAAACATACAACAATAGTTTACTTTCATATAAATCTTTTTTTATTTTTTGATTTCTATGATACATCAACAATCTATAATGATAAAATGTGCCATGATAATTATTCTTTCAAGGTGTTAAGATATTTTTTAAATTTAAACATATTTTTATTTTATGAGAAATTAAAATAAATTTATTGTTATATATATTTTATTATGCATTTAATCTATATTATCATAAATTATTTTTAATTTCAAAATATAATATTATAATGTAATATTTAATATATCTTCATAACTTATTTTTTTTTAATAATAGATATATCTCATATTTATTGCATTCATACCTTTTTAGCATAACTTGATTTTTTTTTAAACCCAATCAAATAAATAAAATAAAATATCTAAGAACACCTGTTATGCAAGACGGCTTAGGCTGTCTACATCTAACATTGAATGTTGGGACAAATCAAGGCCACGTGTGAAGCCCTGATTCTGAATACAAATTGGTCCTCACCAACATCTCATTTGCCAATCTCCTTCCAAACCTTTTGACATTTGATATAGATTTATTACTCCAAATGCACAAATTTTGACACCAAAATTATCATATATTATTCTACATTTTTTTCTCTGTTTAATAATAATCCTCAATTTTTCATAGATATTTATTCTTGTATATGCATAAATGTAAATAAAAAAAATTAAAAGGTTTTTTAATCTTTCTAGTATTTTTTTTTTTATAACATTTCTTAAAATTCCCTGAACACTCATTGAATTGACAAATAACACCTAAAAGTGGTCCTCGACGCACAAATCGACTCAGAAAAGGTCATACTATTGATATTTTTTTTCCTTTCATTGGATGTTGATTTAATCATATATTGTAAATCTTTCTACATCACAGCGGAAGAAAAAATCTCTCTTGATATTTCTTTTTCAGTATTCATTTCATTTTATAAAAGAGAATTTATATTTAATTTTATAAAAAGATGATTTACAAGAATATCATATAATTTTTATGTCTTTACATATCTAATATTCATATATAGCACTTAGATTTACAAGAAGTTTATTATAATGATATTTTTGATGTGATATTAAAAATTTAAATATTATTTATGTAAATATTAATAATCTGATGTTAAATATATAAGTAGATCAGAAAAAGTGATATTTATGTAAATCTTCTGGAAAAAAAAAAAACTAATAAAATAAAAGAGATACAGTATGTGGCAAAAATGTAAAATAATTGATTTCGTATACCTAACACATGCATCTGTTAAGAAAGGGCCGTTATTTGCTTAGATCACAAAGAATCTTATAAATTAAAATAATTATATATTTTGTTTTGTTCAATTATGTAATGTTTTGATTACAACTTAGCCTTCCTATTGATAGTTCCGATAAAAAAAGGGCCGTACAGCCGCTCAGTTTCGGTCGCACGAACCCACTGACGCGTTAATATTGAAGGCTCGTATGAGACCCGGTCCAAACATTACTAGTGAGGTGGGGTCGGTTCAGTTTAGTTTTGAGTAAGTTTGGAGTTTTGTGCACGCCGGCTTAGAATTATTTTATAATTGAATAAATTATTAAGTATAGATAAAAATATATATAAAGATGCATTAAATTAATTAAGCTTTCAAATAATTTCATACGATGCAAATAATTCAAGTAATTCAAAAAAAAATATTATAACGTGTTTTATGTTTTTATAACAAAGCTATATTTTATAAAGTTATCCTCACACTTTCAACTTTGAATTGAGTGGACTATTCTAATGATTTTCAAAATATATAAATATTATTAAAAATTTTAAAATATATATTATTTCATGCATAGAAAAATATAATGTATGTTAATATTAAACATTAGGTAGATATGTAAATTGATAAGAATTGAGTGATTTGTATGTAATTATTTTATAATTTTTTAATTAGAGAAACTTTATTAAAGTTCTAATAAGCTTCTGTTTGAACTTATTTCAATTGCATGCAAAATTAACTTTCATTAAAACTAAGCTTTTGAAATATGCCATGAATATTAAATAATTTTCTCATAAAAATTTTCTATAAAAAATAGTATGCATGGATTTCAAGGATTATTATTAAGTCATATATATATATATATATATATATAGAAGGTTAAGTTTTACAAATTAGTCCTCACCAACATTTCATTTGCCAATCTTTCTTCCAAACCTTACAGTTGATAGACATTTATTAGCCTAAATACACACTTTAACACCAAAATTTTCATATATTATTTTCCTTTTTTTCATTTAATAATAATCCTCAATTTTTTCATAGAAGTTCGTTTTGTACATGCATACTTGCAAATAAAAATTTTAAAGGTTTTTTTTTTAAATCTTTCCGATATAATTTTTCGAGAAACTAATATTTTCCAAATTATCTAAACATTCACTAAATCGCCAAATGTCAACCTAAAAGGTAATAATTTGATTTTATTTTTTATTTTTTATTTCTCCTATCCTTCATTGGATGTTGATCTAATTAACTCTAGCAAATCTCTTAACCTCACAGAAGAAGAAAAAAAAAAATCTCTAGATGGCTTCTTTTTCAGTAATTTATCAGTCCAATCAGTAATTTATCAGTCCAATCGCACTATTTCATTTTATAAAATAAAATTTATTGATACATCCTCTAAAATTAATCTGACAAGACTAATCTCAAGCATTTTCGATGCTCGATCTAATCACCGATTTCAGAAACTAATAAACCGACCGCCTCACGAGACTAACATAACAACATCAACATACCGATCGAGCTCGAATCGACTCGATCGTTTATCGAGCATACAAATGGATCCCCGATCCGCCAAATGGTCACAAAACATATTTATAGTCGATCGAGCCAAGACGAATCCAACGAATCCAAGATCACCCAATCACATCATTAAGGCACCTGATCATCAAAATACACCTGATCGAGGGATCGCCTCGTCCCGATGGGAGTGGTTGGAGTTTTCCACGAATTTACAAGCTCGCCACTCAAAAATCTATAAATAGAGCTTCATTCTCACCTTAAAAGGAGAATCCGATGACCGTAGAGCTCGAGAACCACGACCGACCGACGCATCTATCATCACCGCACCACCAGCTTCAAGATCGTGAGATCGCCTGGGACTAGAAAAGACCACCGCCTCTTTCTCCAAGATCAAGAGGTTGCTCCTAAGATCGCCTCGCCGATTTGGGAAACTTCTCCTCGTTGGAGTTGACCGATATTGTTCTAATATTGTTTCCTCAGAACACCTTCTTCTCCAACTAACGAAGCAAGGACCTCAGATCTTTGAACACATGAAAGTTCTACGGGCAAGGCCCCGTGGTTTTTCCCCTTAACGGTTTTCCACGTGATAACCCCTGTTCATATCCCCAGGTGTTGATAATTTTGGCCGACGAAGATCTCGATCTACCGAATAAAATTCTCTAAGACGCAACAAGATGCCACCGTGGAACCAACAGCTCTATCGCTATATCTCCACATAACGTGAGGGTCCGCCGCCCCTCTTTGGAAGATCGCTCAAAGGATGGAGGATTCCTGAACGAAATTCTTCGACTCGCGAGGACCAAGAAAACGCTCCAACACTGGAAGAGCCAGTGTTCCGCGACGGCCCTCAAGATAATCCATTTTCTTCCCGAGAATGATTACCCGGAATGCCGGATCAACAAGTAGAGAACCCTCGCCACATCCATTGAACTTCGATACCGCCCTACTACCCCACGAATGGTCAAATCGTCAGGAAACTCCACGCCATCTTATACTGGCGAACTACGACGATCGGTGAAGAGTTCCCAAACAATTGAATGATCCATTCTCCGCCGCTTCTTCCAAAACGTCCTCGCCACGAGAGATCATCTCACAATACCCGATTCGACGAGATTCAAGCTTCCCAAAGATGGACCCCTACGATGGCACAACCGATCCAGACGAGCATATCGATCACTTTCGAACGATCATGCACATTCGCATAAATGACTCGCTCAGGTCGTATTCCCAAAGAACTCTCAAAGGACGTCGACTTGGTTCTATTCGCCGCTGGGTCCGTCCATCATTTGGAGAGCTCGCCATTTTGTGTAATCTCGCAACAAGAGAATCATCGTGATTCATCACATCTCTCCTAATCCGTAACGCATGGAGAGTCCTCAAAGAATACTTCCGAGGTTCTCCTCTCAAGCCCGCATACCGTGAGTAGATCCGTAACTTTGAGGGTGCTTCTGAGGACTCGCCAGATACTTCTATTCATCATTAATGCGAGACAATCCATTCTCTAACGTCCACCTAATAGAGGCACAAATCTCCGACTAAGCTATCGCTGCTCATCGCAATGCTTGAACCACCAAAGAAGCGGAAGAAGGTTCCCAAAGGTGATGTTCAAACATCTCAAAAGAAGAGAAAAGAACCTCCCCCAAGACCTCCTCAAATGACCTCGATGACTCAATCAGAGAAAATATACCTCAACACGCCATGCAAACATCCTACCGAAGAGGATAGCCAAGTGGTCATGACCTTTAAAGCCGGAATTGGAAATCAAGAGAAATTCGCCACTTTCACCGCTAGGCACACCATCAAGAGTGCCACCAATCAAGGAGGAGATTGAAAGACTAATACGTGGGTATCTAGGCCGCTTTTATACAAAACCAACCCGCCGTCCAAAGAAATGCGGGGCAACCAGAGGAACCGCCAAGCTGGAGATAGAAACAATCGCAGAGGGCCGGTTATCAGCCAAATATTCACCGCCTTCAAGAGCCGTGAGCCAAAGAAGTCTCGACCACCATTCTATCACCTTTGATGATTTAGATCTAGAGGGCTTCATCCCACATCAAGATCCCCTTGTCATCGCAGTCGGTGATCCATGCTTCAATATTAAAAGGATATTGATCGACAATGGGAGTTCGCTGATGTTCTTTTATTCCACTTTCCAAGATGTAGAAAGAGAGAAGCTTCAACCCGCACCCAATTGGATTTGATAATCGACCAGTGGAAGGGACAATCGCCTTCCCGTAACTCTTGGAGAATTTCCGATCGCAACCCACTTGATACAATTTATTGTAGTCAAGTCCGAACCGCATACAATGCAATATTTGGGAGACCTCTCCAGTTTATATTCTAGCCACATCTGCGTCTCACCTCAAGATGAAATTCCACACACCGGCATGGCGGTAAGTGGAATCAGATAGCACAAGCGTATTATCAAGCAAGCCCGCCATTTACGCCAAGAACCTCAACATCGAGAACTTCAATACGATGAGGATACCGAAGGGCTTCTCCAGCTTGAAGATGTAATTTGTCTTCCTATCTCGTAAGTTGATCCATCGCGAAAGGTGGGATCGCTCGCTCACCGGCGAAATCGTAATACGAGGCAAAATCAAGATATCTTTGCCCGGAGCGACCGATATTCTCGGCATCCCAAAGTCATTACGACTTCAAAGTTGACTCAACCTACAAGCCGATACGTAAGAAAAGAACCTTCGCTTCAACGTCATAGAACAAGAAATCACCAAACTGGAAGAAATTTTCGATCGCGTATGCCCAAAAGATAGCTTCCCCTTCCTCGTGACGACCAACTAGTTGATGCGACATCGTGACATCGATGTTGAGCTTCGGATGCCTATTCGCTACAATCAAATCAGATGAACAAAACAGATGAGGAAGCAACATCCTTCCAAACATAAGATTATACCGCTATCGTCATGCCATTCGACTAAAAAATGCTGGAGCAACATATCAACGCTTTATGAATAAGATCTTCAAGGATCTTATAGGCACAATATGGAGGTGTATGTTGATGATATGTCGGTAAAGAGCTTGGAAATATCACAAAGATATTTCTCGACTTGATTCTTCGACGCTACAAGATGGCTCAACCCAAGCAAGTGCATTTTGAGTTTCCTCCGAAATTCCTAGTTTCATGGTCACTCACGGATGAGGCCAACCCCGAGAAGATAAAAGCACTCAAGGACATGTCACCTCCAAGAACGATCAAGGAAGTCCAACGCTTGACCGGAAGGATTGCAGCCTTTATCACATTCTTGGCCAGAGATAAGTATCTACCATTCTTCAAAATCTTGGGGTGCGAGGAAATGGATTCCAGAATGATGAATGTCGACAAGCAACTTCAGTCTATTTAGCTTCCCTCTATCAAAGCCTATCCAAGGAGAGAAGCACATCTATCTTGTCGCTTTCTTCTCATGCCGTAAGTCTGCGTCGATACGCTGAGGAGAATTCATTGCAACACCCATTTACTATGTCAAGAAAATCCTTTCGATACCGGCGACGCTATCCACATAAGACAATATTCTAGGTATTCTCGCATCTAAAATTCACCGCACTCTTTCGCCCACACCATCAACGCCTACACTCATCTTCCATTAAGAACTATTCGCAAAAGCGATGTATCCGAAGATTGATGAAGTGGTCTTCGAGCTTGGAGAGTTTGACATCCATTTTCTTCCACGCCCGATATAAAGTCACAAGTGCTCACACGCTTGTAGAATGTACCATCCCATCACCACCAACATCATTCATCACCCATGACAAATCAATGGACATTATATGTTGATGGAGCGTGTACTTCCTATGGGAGCGTGAATTTTGCTTATCTCCCAAGTAAAATAACTTTAGAGTAGCTTCACTAAAGTTCCGCCACCAATAATGTCGCCAAAGAGGCCCTCGTGAAGGTGACTAAGGCTCGCCATTGACTGTGAGGTCCAAAACTTAGTCATCTACACTATTCACGCTCAGGGTTTCTGTTGAAGGAGACTGAGCACCCGCCATCCGCATTGCCAAGACTGCCTTTTGGCAAAGTCACTTGCCGTAATCGAGACCCATCGTAACTCATATTCTAAGAGAGCGCACGAAAGGATGCCCTCCAAGTTAGCCATAACAACGACTGAGATCTTTTCAAGAGAAAATACATAGGACATCCACTTTCCCAAGATTCAAGCGCCCTGAATACAATCTCGAGGACCAAAAGAATCTTCATGGATTGACCCGATCATGTCCTTTCACAAAGCCTTGCCAACATCTCCCACCGATGCTATCCGCCTCCCACGTAGCATTGAACTTCACCATAATCGTAATCTACAAGCGTCCTTCTTAGGGGCCCTACTTAAAGTGTCTACCACCTTCTGAGGCTAACTATGCAATGAGAGGTTCATTCAGAATTTGTGGTGAACATTTGGGAGGAAGAGCTCTCGCCTCAAAATCATGAGGCAAGGTTTTACCGCCTACAATGAAGAATGATGATTGAGTTTGTAAAGAAGTGTAACAAGTGTCGCTATTCCAATCTCACTCATACACCATTCAGAACTCACCACTATCCAGAGCCCGCGCTCTTGCTCAATGGGGATCGACATAATGGGACCCTTTCCCATTGCCACCGGGCAACTAAAAAATTCATAATCTTGGCCGCTGATTACTAAGGTAACCGCCAAAATCACAAATGCCAAGCAATTTGTTTGGAAAAATATTATTTGTCGCCGCGATTCCAAAGAAAATCATCACCGATAATGGGACGCAGCTCACGTGAAAGACATTCACATCTTTCTCGCCAGAGTCGCATATCCGCTAATAAATGTATCCCATCCATGCAAATGGGCGTAATCAAGTCACCAATAGACAATACTAAAAGGGCTAAAGACACGACCAACCAGGGGCAATCAAGAACTATCCAATGTTCTTTGGCTCGACTACATCAACTCCTACCGAGAAACGCCATAACCGGTTTTTAACCGAGGTCGTTATTCCGCCGACATCGGGTCCCGCCCTAACCCATAACTTTGATCACAATAACGAAGCTTCGATTCCATCTGATCTCCTAAGAGACCCGCGACATGTCAAATGGCTTCTATCGAAAGGATTGCTCGAGGTTTCAACCGAAAAACCAATATTCTGGGGACCTCGCCCGAAGTCTCGACCGCAGAAAAGGCCCACAAATGTAACAAACTCTCACCGCTTGGGAAGGCATGTGGTGTCAAAATCAAGCCCGCACGCTCAAGCTTAAGGAAGATGGAAGACTCTCCCACGCACTGAATGCTACAAACCTCCGGAATACTACCGCTGATATATCGCCTTTATTCTAGTGAATGCGAAAACATTATCATCGCGGTATATTTGTATTGTTATCGTACACATTTATCGATACTCGTCGTACTTATTATCCAACCTCATCAAGCGTGTATCTATGTTAAAGTTCATACATATTGTTTTTTCTTACTTACGCTTGCATTTTAAAACACCACTCAAGAGATACAACTATGTTGTATCTCATCTTATCGACTGAATTACCGATCTTCCTATTGTGTTAACATCGCCGACGCCATAAACAACGATAAGTCAATCCTCTATGATCCAACTTTCCATGTTAACATCATGGAAACGTCATATACACAAGATTCATCAGAGAACCTCTATAAATATATTCGAGTTAACATCGCCGAGTAACGCTCGATAAACAACCTGATAAGTTGGCAATCTATGCCTACAACTTTCTCCATAACAAAGTTAACATCATCGGTAAACGCCCGATACACAACCTAGATAGATCAAGAGGTTCGAGAGAACCTCTATAAATATATTCGCGCAAGTTTGTCATCAAGTAACGCCTGTAATGATCAATCACGCGAATCTTTATCATCGAAAGTACACTGACACAACTCAAATATTCACAAACAATTTTGTGGATCGTTAACATTTCTCGCAAACATACAAGTATAATCAACCGTAAATAAATACAACATAAATGCAACATAAAGAACTACAACTACATTTGATGGTCAATAGATGATGAAGAACTATCTGAGTCATCCTCATCGCTACCTGGGAAGCAAGAGAGAAAGGACCAACACTGCCTCTGATACGCCAAGCGGTCTTCAAGAAACCCTGATGAAGCCTTCATCAACACACCGCCGCCTCCAAAGCCTTCACCTCTACATCATACACGCGGGTCTCGCCTCAACGTGATCCTCAGATGATGCTCGCCGAAGTTCTTGAAGTCCTCCACGCTCTGGATCCGCCTCCGCTCTACCCGATAAGTGCGCCTCTTTCTCAAAGCAGCTCCTCTTCTTGCTCCTTCGAACCTTTCACTTCCCGATCCGCCGTTTCTAGCCTCCACTAATTCATCCCAGTCCGCCAACTTCCTCGACATCAAAAGAAAGAGAAGTCGCTGAGTCGCCAACTTCCCCGCACTCATCAAGTTGATTCTCCAACACGGACATCTTTTACTTTCTCCACATACCGATTCTTATCACATGGAGAAACTTGACACGAACTCATCTATTCAACACAATGTTCATTTTGAAGTCGTTCTGCTTCTTCAAGATTCAAATAAGAAAATTACTAAGCAAAGGAAATGGGAAATAAAATGATAAACGCAAGGGATCTTACCGCTTCTTCTCCACTACCAGAATGATTCAACACGCCCTCGAATGTGATCCGGGAACCACTGGTCACTTTTCGTATTCCATATCACCATCACCTCTTCGCTTTTCCTCTCTATGGAGACGTCCTTCATTGAAGAAGCTGAAGAAACCTAATTTTCAACGAATCGCAAGACCGGAAATAAAGCCTTAACAAAGATTCTCCGACAAATTGAATATATCAATTCAAATCAAGATTCAATATTCGAATTTCAAGCAGATATCTTCATACCAACGGTGGGAATGAATCGCCTTTCAAGACCTAATTCTTCACAAAAAGAATCGCTCGCCAATGAGGATCCTCGTCCTCAAGATGACTCGCATGGATACTTCTGCATCGGAAACTCTTTTTGGGCGCAGGTAATCTCGTCACACCGCCTTCAAAAGACTAAGTCCCATCAATGCCATCCTCCGCCAAAATGAAATGCAAACCTGTCGACAAAATAATCATCTCAAAAATCTCAAACTCATCTCATAAGTGTGAAATACCTCGAGATTGCCCGCCATTTCTTCTACACTTAAGACCAAATCATTCTAAAATAATATTTTTCCTAATCTTCTCACGACTTAAGAACCTTCGCCCTCCCAGGAAGAACCCTTGCTACAAGTCTGACTCAAAGATTATCACCCATCTACAAACAATCGCAACTCACATCGAGATAAAACATTCCAGAGAGTGCTAAACTCCCAGAGGCTATCACTCTTATCAAACTGCGGAGTCAAACTAAAATCATCTCGGATGGGAAGATCCAAGCCCAAATCGCCAACTCATCTCACAGGAGAAATGGAAATCATCCCTTCTTCTGAGACCCCTAGCCCCCCCGCATAAAATAAATATTCGGTCCTCAATCATTTCTCTCCAAATCAATTTGACCTTTCGTCTCTCCCACCTGCGTCTTCCCAGTGACCTCCTCAAGATGGCCTATTTTCAAACAGCTCGCGCGATCTGAAGACTCCGGGACGAAACTCCAGGGGAGAGGCCAAACTCCCCAGGGGAGTCATGCGAGCCACCTAGATGTGTGGAGGTGGTTGATCAAGAAAAAGAGTGGATCCTGCTATGGAGAGAGAGGGAGGATGACTTGATCAAAGAGATACCACCCTGGGTTATGGCAAAGACCTCCCTTCCTTCCTGTTATAGACCCTCCAGGTTATAACAAAAAAAAAAAAAAAATTTGTTGAGGTTTTTTCGTTTTTTATCGCTCATTCGCCGAGGGGTTGTGGACTGACCGCGCATCGGACGCTGGGTCCGCTATTTGTTCTGATCCATAGTGCGTTCCCGCCAGTCAGATATGGGTTCCGGCGCTTTATGCTGAACGTTCACGCCATGCTCGTTCGCGACCCCCGGCTTAATGAGTGAGGGATCTGAGACCCGGCCACCGGCCATGCGTGGCCATGCGACGCGCCATGCGGGGTGGTCCCCATGCCGTTTCATTTCCCAAATTTAAATAGATTAACATATAATAAATATTACATTTTAGATATTTATAAAATAATATATAATATTCAATTTATATATTATATATATATATTATTTATAAATAAAATTAAAAATTATATATATATATATCTATATATATAAAATAAATAAAAAAAAAATTAACTATTCAAAAAAGAATGTAAAAATGTAAAATAAAAATTGATTTCTATCAAAAGAATATATTAAATAAAATGAAATAATTATTTTATTATAATTATTAAATTTATTTTTTAGAACCACCCCCCCTCCCCTTAACCCCCCAAAATCCACCCCTCAAAACCCCCCCCCCCCCCCTCCCCCCAACCCCCAATCCCACACAGTTCAAAATGAAAAAAAACCCATCCCAAAAAAAATAAAAAAAACCAAAAAAAATTCAAAATCAAAAAATAAATAATAAATAAAAAAAAAAAAAAAAAAAATAAAATATCTAAAAAATAAAATAAAAATACAAAAAAAAAAAAAATACTAAAAAAAAAAACTATAAATAAAAAAAAACCCTAAACAAAAAAAAAAAAACTAAAAAAATTAAAATTAAAAAAAATAAAACAAAACTAAAATAAAAATAAAATAAAAAAAAAAAAAAAAAAATAAAAATAAATAAATAATGTAATAATAAAAAATTAAATAATAAATCATAATAAAATTGAGATATTAATAATTCAATAAAATGATATATAAAATATCAATAATTTTATGTTCTTTAATCGAAAATTTCCTCAAAAAATTAAAACATCAAATATAAATCGGCGGATTATTATGACGCATCTTCAATTTCTTTGATCATTTTGCAAGAAGAATTTTGCTAATAGCGTCTGATTTTGTGCCAGTTCTGTCCGATCTGGGCGGTTTTTTATTGCATCGGTTTTTTTAACAGTCTGGACCGACGCAGTAACCAGTTCACGGTTGAACCGGGTGAACTGGCCGGTCCGGTCCGGTTATGATAACCTGATTTTGAGAGAGAAGTTTGAAGTTTTGTTCAAGCCGGCTTAGAATTATTTTATAATTGAAGATTAAGTAAGGTTAAAAAACTATAAAGATGCATTCAAATAATTAAAAATCTGTTCATCAGGCCCTCATTAATTAAGATATGCACGGAATGAGATCGCCAATCAAGAGCACATACTTTTATGAGCAGGACCTCCTAAATTTAATAATTTTTTTTATATAAAACATTAAATTAGTCATTTATTTCTTCTTAAAAAAAATTTTTACCTTTATTTTTTATCTTAATATATAAATTTATCCATCTTAAAATTGATATTAATTCCGCTCCTCATCATATGAGCAGAATCAAATCTTTTTTTGTTTTGTTTTGTTTTGATAGGCAAAATTATTATAAATTAATTTTTTTAAAGTATTTAGCCAAAAATTTTAAATTGCTAATATATATAAGTTAAAATTACTAATTTCTTTAACTTTTGTGCTAGAATTTTATTCCAGATGTAGATCTTCGTCAGAGCCAAAAAATTATCCAACACACAAGTGATATGAACACGAGTTATAATGGAAAAACCCAAGGAAAACCACTGTCTGCCAGAGACTTTCACTATGTGTTCAAAAGATACGCGCCCCGCTTCGTTAGTTCGGAGAAGAAGGTGTTTACGAGGTAAACAATATTCCGAAAGAAAATAATATCTCAACTCCAACCCAGGGAGAAGTTTCCCAAAACCGTGAACTGATCTGAGCAACCTCTTGATCTTCGGAGAAATGAATTTTTTTCTAGTCCCCTGGGGCGATCTCCCAAGCTCGATCGTGCACTATGGTGGCACTATGGAGATGGGGATCGTGGCCAAGACCTCATTTCTCGAAATTTCCTGGTCTTCAATCGATTGTCCCAAGGTGAGAATGAAGCTCTATTTATAGATTTTGGAGTGAGTTTGTAAATTCGTGGAAAACTCCAACCAACGACCCAGCCGATCCCCCCCGATCGACGAGTATTTTGATGATGGTGCCTTAATGATGCTAATGGGTGATCTTGGATTCGTTGGATTCGTCTTGACGAGCCGCCGACACTATAAATATGTCGCTTTTGGTGACCATTTGGCGGATCAATCCATTTTCATGTCGATAGCTTGATCCGAGTCGAGGTCTGGATCGACCATGCTTGATGTGCGCATCTCATCAGACGGCCGCTTGACCGTAAGTTTGCTGAAATCGGTGATTAGATCAAGCATTTCAAAATGCCTGAGATTCGCGTTTGATCGATTAATTTTCCGAGGATGTATCGCTTGCTCTATTTTTGGGTGACATTATCTCCATCCCAAATATATGTCAAATACTAAAATAAGAAATGCTTCAATAGAAATTCCATCAACCGCGATTTTGAGAGAACAGATCTTCATAACAAACAATATTATACCGGAAGCCGATAGTCGCGAATCGCGATGCGTAGTGCGTATGCGAGATTTTGACGATTGATCCGGTGCGAACGGGTTCATTGTCGACGGCGCCACGCGCTGCCACGGTTCATGGCTGCGGCGCGCGACGCGACGACTGGCGCCACGGCGCCTGGTCCGCAGGGTCGCGGAGCTGAGCTGGATCGGCCTACGGGTTCGCAGAGCCGCGGAGCGTCGCACTGCATGGCGCGATGGGCTGAGCGGCTTCACGGCTCGAGAACCGCAATCGCGGTCAGGCTGGCGTTCATGACGGCCGCCACGTCATGGGTCATATGGCGCGGGCCGCGCTACGCCATTACGCCATCACGCCACGGCTGTCATCACGCCGCGGTTACTGCGGGTTCGGTCGCGGCCATGGCGGCCACATCATGTCATACCATGGGCCATCGCGGCGGCTATCGCATACACGGCGAGACCACACGTCTGGCCCCGAACCCATGGCGGCCACATGGCCACAGGGGTGGCGGCGCCTGGGCATACGCACATGCTACCACGGCTGCCCACGTCCCCGAGAGTTCTTCTGCTTTGGAGGTTTTTGGGGCATTTTACTTTCCCTATCTATAAAACCCCTGTGGTAAGAGGGAAAGGTACTTCATCTCTTCCTCTCTTCTCCTCTTAGAGTGCATCCTCCCCAGTGAGTTTGGGCACTCTTTGATCTACTCCCAGCCAGATGCAGCCTGGGAGTTTGCACCTCTCTGAATAATTTTCATCTCTTCTTCTCTTAGTGCATGCCTCCCCTGGGAGTTTGGGCACTCTTTGATCCACCACTCCCCAAGCCAGAGTGCATAGCCTCCCGTGGGAGTTTGGGCACCTCCTGAATAATTTTCATCTCGATCACGAGTTGCCGTATTTGTAGATGGGTGAGAATCTTGAAAGACACGCCCACCCTTGTAATCTGAGGCAGACGAGGGAACCTTCTAAAATGGGAGGACCGAGCCTGGGAGTCGCCGATCACGGGAGACACATTGATCGTTTCGAAAAATATTATTTTCCAATGATTTGGTTCTTAAGTGTCCAAGAGGTCCGATAGAGCCCAATCTCGCCGTATTTCACCACTTAGATGAGTCAGCGGATTACGGTTTCTCCATCCCCCGAGATGATCGCCATTTTGTCAAGATGAGGTTTGCATTTCCGCTTTCGAAAGGTGGCAATGACGATCGGATGGGACTTATAGTCTTTTCGTGATGCGACCTTGACTATCGATTATCTCGACGGATGTGCAAGTTTACTTCATGATGCACATGGTCATCACCGCAGGAGTCTACACTGACTGGACGGGATCCTCCCAAGAGTTGGGCAAGTGATTCTTTTGTGAAGAATGACGGTCTTCGAGAAATGGGGAAAGCCGAGAGATTTACCCATTCCCCTACGTGTTGGTGATGAAGATATCGCGACGAAATTTCAAAATATCAAGATCTTCGATTTGAGATTCGATATATCAGATTTGTGCGGAGGAATCTTTGTGAGATGGCTTTTATTCATCCCGGCCTTATTAGCTGAGAAAGCCCAACAAAGAGGTTTCCAGACATCTCCAAGCGCCCTCGCTTCTTCCCGCCAGAAGGACCGCCTAATGAGAAGAGGAAAAGGAGCTAAGAGGTGATGGTGATATCGATAATCGGGCCTCGCTTCGGTAGTATCCCCCAAGGATCTTCATTCCCAGGACGTAATCATTCCTCATAGTCGCGATGTCAAGAACCGAACAATCCTTCTCTTCATCTTTATTTCCCATTTCTGCTTAACGTAATTTTTCTTATTTCGAATCGAAGAAGCAAGAACTTGACTTCAAAATGAACATCAGTCAATGACCGGAATTCGAGTTCGTGAAGGTCAAGTTTCTCCATGGTGAATATAAGAAGCGGTGGAGAAAGTAAAAGAGATGTCCGTGAGAATCAACTTGATGAGCAGACCGAAGCACTCCGAATTTCTCTTCTTTTCGATCGAAGTTGAGGACTCTGGATGAATTAGGGAGGCTGAATAAAGGTTGGTCAGGCCGCAATGGATCCAAGATCCCGAGAAGGTTTCGTGTCTGAGGCAAAGAACCGAGAGTTACGCTGACGCTTTCGAAAGAGGTCGCCTGAAAGCCTGATCACAAGTCGCGGAGGACTTCAAGAACTCGACAGCCTTCAAGAGTATCATACAGATCACGTTCAGGAGGCCGCAGAGATGTAGGGTGAAGGCCAGCGGTGTTGATGAAGGCTTCATCCGAGGTTTCTCAAGGGGACACGCTGATCGCAAGCTGGAGTCGGTGTTGAGGTCCTTTCTCCTAGCCTAGCTTCCCCGACCCTTCTAATGATGACGAGGATGACTCGATAGTTCTTCATCATCTACCACGAGACCATCAAGTGTAAATAGTTCCTTTGCAATTGTTGTCAGTATTTTTGGTTGATACTTGTGTTCTCATGAGAAATGTTAACAATCCACAAAAAATTGTTTGTGAATATTTCCTGAGTTGTGTGTCAAAGTGATCGATGATAAAGATTCTCGTAGATCTATTCTAAGATCATGAATGCTACTGATGACAAACTTGCGAATATATTTATGAGGTTCTCTCAACCTCTTGATCTATCCGGGTTGTGTATCTGCGCTTACTCGATGATGTTAACCTCGTTATGGAAAAGTTGTAGGCGCCTATGAGGATTGCCAACTTATCCAAGGTTGTTTATCGAGGCTACTGACGATGTTAACTCAGATAGAAGATCGATCAATTCCCTGGGATCGATCATCGAATGAGATACAACAATAGGCGCATATCTCGAGTGTTTTAAAATGCAAGCGTAAGCAAGAAAAAGTCACAATATGAGAACTTTAACATGATAAACATAAATCCAAACACCTGATGCCAAGGTTGGACAATAAGTACGACAAACAGTATCGATAAATGTAATTGTAATACAAACATACACAATGATAATGTTTTCCATTCACTAGAATAAAAGTCGATATATCATCGGTAGCATTTCAGATTCCGTGCACGGGAGAGTCTTCCCATACTATCCTTAAGCTTGAACGTGCCGCTTGATTTTGACACCACCACATACCTGCCTTCCCAAACCGGTGAGAGTTTGTTCGCTGGGCCTTTTCCCGAGTCGAGACTTCGAGGACTAGGTCCCCAACAGATATTGGTCGGTTTTTACCCTTCTTGAAACCTCGAGCAATCCCCGATGGAAGCCATTCTGAGACATGTCGCGGTCTCTGGAGATCCGATGGAATCGCTTATCGCCGCTTCAGATCAAAGTTATGGGTTCTAGGAACTCGGGACCCCAGATGTCGACCGGAATACCCTCGCCCAAACACGATTGACGCTTTCTCCAAGAGGGTCCTCGATATGCGGTAAGCCCAAAGAACATTGATAATTGCCCTACTGGTTCGGGCCGGTCTTTAGCTTTAAGATTGTCCCATCGGTGACTTCTCCATTTGCCCGTGGATGGGATACTGTGGGATTAACCGGATATGCACCGCGTAAAAGATGTGAATGTCTTTCCGTGAACTGATCCCATTATCTGGTGATGATTTTACGGAATGTCAAACGACAAATAATATTTTTCCGCATAAATTATTTGTTTTGATTTGGCACGGCTCAGCCTTCCACCCACTTCATGAAGTAATCAACGCCAAGATTATAAATTGCTGCCCTGGCAATGGGAAAGGGTCCCATTATATCGATCCCCATCGAGCAAAGGGCCACTGCCTGATGGTGAGTTCTATGGTGTATGAGAGATTGGAATGTAACCGACACTTGTTACACTTCTTTACAAACTCCAATGCGCCTTTCTTCATTGTAGGCCAAGAAAACCTTGCCTCATGATTTTGAGGGCAGAGCTTTTCCTCCCAAATGTTCACCCGAATGAACCTCTCAGAGCTTAGCCAAGGTGGTAGACACTTTAAGTAGGCCCTAAGAAGGACCGCTGTAGAGTTCGTCACCGACATGGTGAAGTTCGTTTCACGCCTGAGACCTGAAAGACGGTGGCAAAGGCCCCGCTTTGAAGAAAGGACATGATCGGGTCAATCCATGAAGATTCTTTTGGTCCTCCAGATTGTATCACCTGGCCTCAATACCGGGAAAGTGGATGTCCTCATGTATTTTCTCAAAAAGATCTCCGTCGGCTAACTTGAGAGGGCATCCGCCGCTGTTCGCCTCCCCAATATGAGTTACCGATGGTCTCGACTCGCAAGAAGTGACTTTGCCAAAAGACTGCATCGAGCAAGTCACGGATGATGGGTATCAAATCTCCTTCAACCCGCGAGGCCACAAGTCGAGTCCGCGGTAGATGACTAAGTTCGACCTCACAAATAATGGCGAAGCCTTAGTCCCGCTAGGGCCTCGCATCCGACATTATTGGTCGGAACTTTAGTCAAGTCTGCACTCTAAAGTTATTTTACTGGGAGATAAGCAAAATCGCCCCGCACCTGGTACCAAGCTCCATCAACATATAATGTCCATTGATTTATGGAGTGATGAATGATCGTGGTGATGGGATGGTACATTCTAAGAAAGAGCACTTGTGACTTTATATCGGAAGAAAATGGATGTCAAACTCTCCAAGCTCGACCAGACCACTTCATCAACCTTCCGATACATCGCTTTGCGTAATAGTTCTTAATGGAAGATGAGTGACGCTGATGGTGGGCCCGAAAGTACGCCGCAATTTTCGTGTAATGCACTGGCCAACGCCGCCTTATCTAAGTGGATAGCGCCCTTCAGATCGAAAGGATTTTCGACATAAGAAATGGGTCGTTGCAATGAATTCTCCTCGACGACGCTTACGGCATGAGAAGAAACAAAGAAGATGTACGCCTTCTCCTTGGATAGCTTTGATAGAGGGGAAGCTAAATAGACTGTTGCTCAAAAGCGACATTCATCCCACCGAATCCATTTCCTCGCACCCCTTAAGATTTTGAAGAATGGTAGATACTTATCTCCGAAGGCCAAGAATCGCGATAAAGTCGCAATCCTTCCACCAAACGTTGGACTTCCTTGATCGCTCTTGAGGTGACATGTCCTTGAGTGCTTTTATCTTCTGGTTGGCCTCTATCCCAAAGTGACCATGAAGCCTAGGAATTTCCTGAGGAAACTCCAAAAATGCACTTTGGGTTGAGCATCTGTAGTGTCAAGAATGTCAAAGCACTGCTGCATCGTAAATATCGTGATATTTCCAAGCTCTTCACCAAAGATATCATCAACATACACCTCCATATTGTGCCCTATAAGATCCTTGAAGATCTTATTCATAAGGCTGATATGTTGCTCCAAAGATTTTTAGTCCAATGGCATGACCGAGCAAAGATAATCCCTTATCTGCTTTGGAAGGATGTTGCTTCCTCATCTGCTTTTGTTCATCCCGATTTGATTGTAATAGCATCCATGAAGCTCAACATCCGATGTCCGATGTCGCATCAACTAGTTGGTCGATACTGAAGGGGAAGCTATCTTTGGGCATGCACGACAAGGTCGTAGTCGATGCACATTCTCCAGAACCGCTGGCTTCGACTAACACTACGTTAGCCAACCGTGGGTAGTAGACTTCTCGAATGAACTTGACTTCCGTAAGTTTGGTGATTTCTTGTTCTATGACGCAATCGCTCGTAAGCGGTTCTTTTCTTCAGATCACCGCTTGGTTGAGTCAACTTTGAGGGAATGCGTAATGACTTCCTGATCAATGCCCGTAATCGACGCGCCTGCAAAGATATCTTGATTTTACGCTAAAATCTAATGATTTCGATCGGACAAAGAACGATCCCACCTTCACCTTTCGCGATGGATCAACTTCAGATAGACAAATTACATCTTCAACCGGAGAAGCCCTTCGAGGCATCCTCATCTCGTAGTCAAGTTCTCGAGAGGGTTACCGTCGTAATGGTCGGGCTTTTTGATGTAAAGACGCCAGGTTATCGATTCCCACTTACCACGCCATGCACCGGTGGAATTTCATCTGAGGTGAGGCACGATGTGACGGCCAATATGACCGGAGAGGTCTCCCAAATAATCAGACTGACTCGACTTGACTACAATAAATCAGTGGGTTGCGGTCGGGAAATTCTCCAAGAGTTGAAGACTGATTGTCCTTCCACTACTACCCATTATCAAATCCATACAAGGGACCGGTTGAAGCTTTCTATACCCATGCTAAGGAAAGTGGAGTAAAAAAGAACATCAACCAACTCCCATCGATCAATATCCTTTAACATTGAAGCATGGATCACCACCGACCGATGACAAGGGATCTTGATGGATGCGGCCTCTAGATCTAAATCATCAAAGGTGATAGAATGGTCAACCCGAGACTTCTTCGCTCGCTCTTGACGGCAATGAATATTTGGCTGATAACACCGCCCTCCCGCAAAGCTTTATCTCTCCACCGCCATTTCCTCAGCTGGTTGTCCCAAAGATTTGCTGACGAGGGTTGGTTTTGTATAAAATGGGATACCCTCGACGATATTTTCGATCTCCTCATTCGCCAGTGGCACTCTTCTGGTGTGCTCTCGCGTGAAAGTGGCGTAATTCTCTTGATTTCCAATTCCGCTTTTAAAGGTCGCGCCACTTGACGCTATCCTCTTCCCGATAGAGGATGTTCAGATGACGGTTGAGAGCCATATTTCCTCTCGATTGAGTCATCCGAGGCCGAGGAGGTTTTGGGGAGGTTGTCGCCTCTCTTTTCGAGATGTTTGAACATCACCTTTGGGAACCTTCTTCCGCTTGTCGCTTGGTGATTCAAACCGATGAGCACCGATTGCCACGAGATTTGTGCCTCTATTCTGGACCAGTCGATAGAATGGACTGCTCCTGAAATGAAGAAGTATCATGGTCGAGTCCTCCAGAAGCACGCCTCAAAAGTTCGGATCTACTCAGACCACGGGCTCGTGAGGAGAACCTCTAAGTATTCTTTCGAGGGACTCTCCATCATTCGCGGATTCCAAGAGATGTGATGAATCCGATGATTCTCTTGTTCGTCGAACTACAAACAATCCGGCGAAGCCTCCAAATGATCTGACGGACCTTAGTGAGCTGAACCAAGCCGTCTCCTTTGAGAGTCCGGGAATACAAGAGACATTCATTGCGAATGTGCATGATCGCTCGAAAGTGATCGATATGCTCGTACGACGGTTTGCCATCGTAGTGGTCCATGCCGGAAGCTTGAATCCTAATCGTATTGCGAGATGATCTCGAAGGACGAAGTTTTGGAAGAGGCGGAGAATGGATCATTCGACATTTCGGAACTCTTCCCGCACTGCGTAGTTCATCACGTATAAGATGACGCTGAGTTTCACCAATACGAGGTCGTTTGTGGGTGAGTAGAACCGGCGGATCCAAGTTCAAAGATCTGGATGTGGGGTTCTCTACTTGTTGATCCGCATTCCTGCAACCATTCTCGTGAAGAAAACTGGATTATGCTAAGGGCGCGGAACTCGTGGCTCTTCCGGCGTTGGAACGCTTTTGCCGGCCGCAGAGTCAAGAATTTCTCCTGGGAATCCTCCATCCTTGAACGCGATCTTCCAAAGAGGCCCAGACCTCACCCGGGACATAAATGCTATGTAGAGAAGTGTTGGAGACTGCCCCTTGATCCTCGAATGAGCGGAGAAACCCCGCTTACCAATCATATTGGAGATATAGAACGGGGAACCGTTATATTCCCACAGACGGCAACCTGCTGCTGAGAATTTTATTCCTAGATGCAGATCTTCGTCAACAAAATTATCCAACACACAAGGGGATATGAACACAGGGTTATACGTGGAAAACCCGGAAAACCACCGGCCTTGCCCCAGAACTTTCACTATGTGTTCAAAAGGTGTCCTCGCTTCGTTCTGAGAAGAAGGTGTTTACGTAGAATATTAGTGTGAAAAGTACAATATCGCCAACTCCAACCCAGGGAAAAGTTTCCCAAAAGCGGCAGAACTGATCTTCCTGAGCAACCTGATCTTCGTGGAGAAAGGAGCAATTGGTCTTTTCTAGTCCCATCTCCTGGCATGAGCTCCGATCTTCGTGCACCACTGATGAGGCACCTGGTGATAGATCGCCGGCCAAGGTCGACCTGGTTCTGAGCTCTGCCCTTCAACCGATTCGGCCTCCTAAGGTGAGAATGAAGCTCTATTTATAGATTTTGGGAGTAGTGCCTTGTAAATTGCGGAAAACTCCAACCACTCCTGGATCCCGATCCCCGATCGACGAGTATTTTGATGATCCGGTGCCTTAATGATGTCTAATTGGGTGATCTTGGATTCGTTGGATTCCACGAGTCGATCCGACCATATAAATATGGTTTTGGTGACCATTTGGCGATCAATCCATTTTCATGTTCCGATAGCGATCCGAGTCGATCTGAGCTCTGACGATCACTGCTTGATGTATGTTCGCCTCATCGAGGGCCGCTTGACCGTAGTGAAATCGGTGATTAGATCAAGCATTTCAAAATGCCTCGAGATTCGCGTTTGATCGAATTTTTGGATGTATCAAACTTATATAAAAAATTTAAATTTCAAATTGTATAATTGTCCACCCAAAGCTTAGCCTAGTTCTTCCTGACAAAAAATAATTCAAAAATTATAATGTGTTTTATGCTTTTATAAAACAACAACAAAATTTAATTTCATAGAATCAATTTCAATAACGTGCAAAATCAACTTTTGGGATATTTGAGCGAATTTAATCATAAATTTGCATACACAATATATGTGTAAAAGTTTAAACCCAATATCTCTTCGGTTGAAAGTTAAATCTCTCAACCATTAGACTAAGATGTCTTACATATAAAATCAACTTTCATAAAAGCTGAGATTTTTAAATAGATTATGAGTATCAAATAAATTTTCTCATTAAAATAATATGCTTGAATTACAAGCAACTATTATTATAATCTTATAAACTTTTTTATTTATTTATATATTTATTTTTTGAGAAAGTTTATTTTTAGCGGCAACTAAGTTTGAGGTTAAACATAAGTATCGATTCTTCACCCAATCGCCTCTTAGCTTGAATGCGTAGAACCTCAGACGTTCGATTCCTCGAAGCCATACAAAATAAATTAAGTGGGGCCACGGGTGATGAATGTGGCTGTCCAGTGAGATTAGTCATAAAGATCCTCATCCACAACAAGATGAGTGCCTGTGGATACCCATTCCAAAAAAGTATCGATTCTTCATCAAAGAAAAAACTCTTTATTAACTACTCCACAGGTCAAGTACATGATTGTCTTATATGAATCTTATATCAATAAAAAAAATGCTCATATTTTCAATAAAATATATTATACTTTTTAAGCCCTAATCTAAATTTTTCTTAAATACTAATTTGAGAGATAAACCCTAAAATCTCATTAAAATAATGCATGACATCATGGCAGTTGTACTTCATTAAATATCATATCAATTGTACTGCATTTTAGAACAAAATGATCTTTATTTTTTTTCAATGGATATCCACCTAATACTCTACCTATCTTTACGAAAGGAATTTCATTACGACTAATCCCATGGTTTACACACATTCATCACTATACTCGTTACTTACTTTCCCCACCTTAGTAAAGGCCTCTGCTTTAGAGATTCAACTCGATTCTAGAGTTCCGCGCTACCCACCAACTGAGCTAAGACGGTGGTAAAATGCTCTTTCTTGATGCCGCACTTGGGAAATGAAAAGGTTGACAGCACATACATTGTCCTTAGTGACAAGAATATATTTGATCCAGCTGTTCGTTAGACCAGTATTTTCTACGATCATTTTCTCCAGTATCACAGAAATACTTTCCCTTATAACCAATCCTCGAAATTAAAGCAGAAGAGTTCTAATTGTTTGACGTGATTCCTCCTCTCGAAGGCTTATTTTCAGTAGCATTTAACATCCTTTTATTTACGGCCTAAAAGAGGCCAAGATGTTTGATTAGTTGAATTTGAAGTATAGCATACAAGAAATGCAATATAAAATAAAACTAATATACTTTAAATACTTTATAATCATTTGATTGAAAAGTCTACAAATACTAGTTTTTTAATTCCATTAATCAAAGTAATATAAAGTAATTATATGGCATATTGATAGTGACAAATAAGTGGCAAAGAATAGGTCCAATGGGGTAAAGATGGCATTGAGGAGTGGTTTTATGGTGAATTATATGTTTGAAAATCACAATTGAAGAATTTTAAATATCCGATTTGAACTAAATGATGTATTTCAAATATACCTTAGAAATAGCATTTGAAATGCCATAAATTAAATAATAATATTTCAAAAATACAGAAAATTTGTCTAAAGTGATATTATAAGTATGAGATATCACTTTAGCGCTATCACTTTTAAAAGTGATACACACATCATGATTTTAATCATGTTTTATCACTTTATGGATATTACTTGATGATTTTACAGATATAAATTTTCATTACAGTGCACTATAAATATAGATAATCAAATTACCCTTTAATTAGTTGATTTTCTCTCTCTTCTAATGAATCTGAAGCTTTCCTCAATTCTTCTTATCATCATCTCACCAAGATTCTTCCTTTCAATTTGAGAACTAGCAGAAAGAGGCTTAAACACTCTCAACTTCTTCCAGCATTTTATCTTATTCTTAAACATTGCCAAATTTCTTTATTAAGAAAGATGCGACACAAGTTCGCTTGCTTAATAATTTGTGCCAAAGAAGATTTACTAAAAATAAATAGATGATCTCATGAATAAGAGATAGAGAGAGAGAGAGGAACCAAACTGAATTCTACTTGAGTTGTACAATAAATTCTTGAAGAACTTATTCGTCAAGCATTGCAAATGTGGAAAGAGAGTTCTTTGAAGGATACACAAACTCAGATCAAAATAAGGTTAGCTTTCTTGTTTTCAACGAGGTTCAAAATTGTATCGTTTGAGATCATTTTTTATTTTTTAAAATTATTTTGTTTATATTTGTTTCAAAATAAAATATATTTGACCGTTATTATGTTATTTTAAATTTTTTTTTAAACATCTAAAAGCTATGCTTTTAAAAACAATGCTTACAGCAAAAAAAATAAAATATATTAAATAAACATATTTTTAAAATAACATAAAAAGAAAAATAAAAAACAAAACAATTTGATCTCTAAAAGCTCTTTAGTTTTCAATTCAGCTCAAAAATCTAAGGAAATATTTGGAATCCCATTTTATTTTTTATCTTATTTTATTTATAATTTGATATAAAATAAAATATTTTTGATATCTTAAAATATATTATACAATTGTTATTGAAATTCAAATTAGTTAATTTTTATCATGGTAGTGGTGATCATTAGTGGGATGACATTAAGCAAGTTAATAATGATGGTGATGATAATTGAAGTAATTGACAATTATAATAATTGTGGAGTGGTGATAAACCATGGTGGTCATCATAATAATGATGGTAGTAGTCATATCTTATGGTGGATGGCGATTGTAATAATTCTTTTAAAATATTTAAAATGTTTAAATATCAATTTATATATTTTTCTTACCATTTGAGCTACGGCAAACTCAACACCCATGCATTCCTTAAGATTCAAACTCTGGATCTATAGGAATAAAATAAGGCCTCAACTGATAGGCTGAGACTAGGAATACACAATTTATGTGTTTTTAAAAATAATTTATTAAAATATGGCCTTCTTAAGTAAACTTCTTATCTAGTTAATTAAACTTCTTATCTAGTATGTACATTTATTAAACTTCTTATCTAGCTATTGTGGCCTGACACACTCTAGATACACATTAGCTTTGAAAACTTGTTCATTAGTTAAGAAGTTTAATAAATGTGGTCTGATATAAGGTTGGATTTATTCACAAAATGCTCTAATACAATCACTCATGCAAATTAAAACACACGTACACGATGATTTATGTTAAATGTTAAGAGTTTATTTGAGATAAATTTTATTTTTTATTTATATTTATATTTTATTTTTATCTTAAAGATATATTTATTTGATAGATTTTTTAAAAAAAAATTTTGGTTTTAAAAGGATATTATATTAGTTTTGAAAATACTAATGGGCCAATTATTCGGCCCATCTTATACAACGAGTCTTCATTTTCCTAAGTTAGAACCGTCCTAACCGAAACAAACAATCTCAAATCATATGGTCTTTTCGGCCCAATTTATCTCATATTTAGTTGAATCACATACATACAAAGTTTTAAATTAAATTCTATTGATTGCAGAAAAAATTGCTTTACATATTTTTTTTTTTCTTTATTTACATATAGCTTGTCGTGTATTAATTATTTAACGCTTATTGATTTAATTATTCGCACATTTGCTGATGAAGCATGCACTCATAATATTAAACTGGAGTTAAAACAGTCCATTAATTAATAATTAAAATCAGAAATAATGTGAATATATAGATGAAAATATTTCTTTAATCAAATCTGCGTGATTGAAGAAGATGGCTGCATGGCTGCAACAGCATTCCTGTGGTTGGATGAAAATACCTAAAAAAATATATGGTCGTCGTTTACGCTATTCTTCAATATGAAGTTAGCATTTGACTGTAAACAAAATTATGTTTTAAATAATATGATTTAATTTTAATTTATTTAATATGAATAATGAAATTATCTTCTTCTTCTTTTTTTTTTTTTTTTTTGATAAAATTATGGATTTAGAGTATTAGAATAAATACTTAGGTGAAAGCAATTGCTCACCCTCAAATTTTTTTTTTAAAATATAATTTCTTTTATTAAATACTTTTCTCACCCAGAAATCTTGCAATAAATACTTTTTCTTTAAAAAATATATCTTTATCCAAAATTATTTATATAATTATATATCCTAAGTTTATTATTTTTTAACTAATGCTTATTCATTTTGATCATGTAATATATGAAAATATATTTTATTATTTTATCAATATTTAAAAATTAATAATTCATAACTACTTATAATATAAAATATCTTTGTTCCTTATAAGAAAAAGTAATTTAATATTTAAAAAAATGTGTGACTAAATAAGTTTCAACTTATATTATTAATAATAATATTTTTTAATTTTAGTAATATATTTTTAATTTTAGATCTTTAAAATTTTTTTTTTTTAACCTATATTTATATGTTTTAATTTAAAAAAATTCAATATACATTGATATTATATATATGCTTGTATTAATAATTATTATTAATTAAAATATAAACACTTAAAATTTTTTATTAGTATAAAAGAGTTAATTATTTTTCAAACTTTAATTAATTATTTTTTGTGAAAACTAAAACAATATATATATATATATATATATATATATATATATATATATATATATATATATATATATATATATTTATATATTTATTTATTTCTTATGAAATAAATAAAAATTATCATAAATCTTATAAAATATGATTAATATTTAAAATTTTTTTATTTAATTTACAAAATGGTAATAAATTTATATTTTTCAAATATTAATATACTAATAAAAAATTTTGTCACAAAATTTTAATGATTAACTTAAAGTGACTTATTTTGTCTAATATTCTTGGTTTTGCTTTCAAATTATATATATTGATTGTTTCTTTGAAAACCAGTTCGGTAGAGTAGAAATTTATGCTTAGCTGTTGATTAGTCCAGCTACAAGTAAAAAGAACATGAGATACTCATTTTTAGCATTAAAACCTCAAAAGAGGGGAAAACCAGAGCTAGCGATAAAGATTCCACTATGTATCCTTTTAACAAAATCTTTATCGGGATTCTGATTTGAAAGGGACACATCGATCGGTTTATAATAGTTCTTGATGTTGGAGATCTTTGGGTAACTACTGGAAATCAATTATTACGATGGCGGGGGTCTTGCGATCTTGCTCGGGATCTTCAAGCTTTAGAGCTTTCTCTTCCTCCTCCTTCACTTTTCCTCTTCTTCTCGTCGGACTCTTCCTCTTCCTTGCCTTCTTCCTTGCTTTAGCTTCTTCTTCACTTGCTTGGACTCTTCTTCTTCTTCCTTCTCTTCTTCTTGCTTTTCCTTCTTCTTCACTTGCTTGGACTCTTCTTCTTCACTTGCTTTCCTTCTTCTTGTTCTTCTTCTTGCTTCTTCCTTTCTTCACTTGCTTCACTTCACTTAGCTTATGATGTGTGAGTGAGGCTATTTATAGATGGGAGGTATTCTAGTAAACTCATGTAAGGCGTCACTCGACGGACTCTGAATGACTCTTGATCATTTGATGTATTTTGAGCATTTGGATGCCCAAATGAAGTCGAATTATGAGATCTTAGGCTCATTAGATTCTCGTCGAGCCTTCGATTTGACTATAAACACTCCACATTTGAGAGCTTTTTTGGGATTTAATTGATGTCGAAGATTCTAATGATATTTTAAGTGCTTGATCTCGATTTGTTTGACTCAAAATCATATCCACATCAAGATTTGTGCTTTGGTGGTATTTTGAAGCCAGTTGCCTATTTTTGGATGACATTAAATCATCAAAAATATATGTGTCAATGTTCAAAATACATTGGAAGTTTTAAGCGTTTAGGGACCATGTGGCGCCGTATCGCGTCTGAAGGAAGCAGCCGACATGGCCATGGCAGCAGCGCCTTATGGTAGCGCCGGTATGGCCTTGTAGCAACGCGTCGGTGACGGTCGAATTCAGCCCGGGCGAGGACCGTGGCAGCGAATACTTGCGGCAGCGGGTCGCCCATGGCCGCTGGCGGAACCATTCCACGTTCCAGTTGAGAGCCATTCAGCGTGGTTCAGGCCATTCCGTAACGGATCAGTCCCGCCATTCCGTAACAGTTGGATCGCGGGCAGTGAAACGATCCGGTTAATGGGCAGAATACTTAGCCGCCCGCGCCGCCCGCATGGCATCTGTAGCGCTTGCATGCCCGCGCCATGGCAACACTACCCCGGCCAGAAATGGCGGTTTTGCCGTTTTGAACCGTTTTGAGGGTTTTACCCTTTTACTGCTAATAGAGTAGAGGAGAGGCACACCTTTCCCTCTCTTTTGAGTGAGGTCCTTTGGAGGCAATCGAAGCGATCAAGCGTTGAGGCGATCAAGGCCGGTATGTCGTGGTGGTTCGGTTCACCCGTCGGACCGTCGGGTTAGGCGATCGCGGTATCGTCGTGGTTCGTTTCGACCCGTCGTCGTCGTTAAAGGCGATCAAGGCGCGGTATCGTCGTGGTTCGGTTTCAGCCATCGTCCGAGTTAAGGCGATCAAAACGGTATCGTCGTGGTTCCGGTTTACCGTCGTCCGTCCGGGTAGGAAGGCGATCAAGGCCGGTATACGTCGTGGTTCCGGTTTCGACCCCGTCGTCGTCCGTTAGGAAGATCAGGCCGCGGTATCGTCGTGGTTCGGTTTACGTCGTCTGCGTCCGGGTTAGAGGCGATCAAGGCCCGGTATCGTCGTGGTTCCGGTTTACCGACCGCGTCGTCACCGTCCGGTTAGGGCGATCAAGGCCACGGTATCGTCGTGGTTCCGGTTCTGCGACCGTCGTCACCGTCGAGGGAGGCGATCAAGGCCGCGGTATCGTCGTGGTTCCGGTTCCGACCATGTCTGCCGTCCGGGTTAGGAAGGCGATCAACGGTATCGTCGTGGTTCGGTTTACCCGTCATCTGCGTCCGGGAAGGCGATCAAGGCCCGGTATCGTCATGGTTCCGGTTACCGCGTCGGCCGTCGGTTAAAGGCGATCACCGGAGATGGGCAGCGAAGATGCTCGATGATAGTGGCCGGAGATAACCGCGGCGATGGTGGTAGCCGCGGATTGGGATGGTCGAGCGATGGCCGGCAATGGTAGTCGGGCGATGCGGCGATTTCAGCCGATGGGCGAGTGGTTAGCGGCCGGTGGTCGGCAATCCGACTTTACGTTAGAGATATAATTGAATCCGAGGATTTTGACCCATCAGGTTGTCGAGTGTTATCCGATGACATTAACTTGAGTGGGTACAAAGTTTTGACCTTTCTAGGTTATGTGGTGAATATTATTGTCGGCCTAACACAGTATGGAAGAAGGCGTGGGAAGTCCCGGGACCTTTGACCTTTCACGGGTTGTTGGTGAATATTATTCGTCGGCGTATGGAAGAGGTGGGAAGTCCAGGACCTTTTGACCTTTCACGGGTTGTTTGTGAGCTTTGCTCGATGACGTGCGTATGGAAGATGTGAAGTCCACCAGGGCGTTTTGACCTTTCAGGTTGTTTGTCGAGCTTTGCTCGATGACGTGCTCGTATGGAAGAAGAGATCCACCAGGGCGTTTTGACCTTTCACAGGTTGTTTATGGCTTTTGCTCGATGCGATGCTGCGTATGGAAGAAGTGGGAAGTCCACCAGTTTGACCTTTCACTGGGTTAGTCGGAGTTTTCACTCGATGGCGTCGTATGAAAGGTTGAATCTCGGCGAGTAGTCGGCGGTGGCGCCGTGATAGTCGGTGCGATGACAGCGACAATATAGCCGGCGAAGATGCCGGCGATAGTTCGCGGCGATGGCCGGCGATAGCGGCGGTGGCCGGTATAGTGGTTGGCGGAGGTGTCAGCGGCAACAGCGTAATGGTTGTCGGCGGTGGCGGCCAGCGTCGATATCAGCGGATGGCCGGCGGCAATGGTGATAAGCGGCGAAATGCCGGCGATTCGGCAGCGATGGCAAACGATGGTAGTCGGCGGTGGTGGCCGGCAACGATGAGATTTTGACATCAAGGTTGTTTGTCGAGTGTTATCGATGACATTAACTGCGGTGGGTACAAAGTTTGACCTTTCACAGGTTGTTTGTGAGCTTTTGCTCGATGACGTGCTGCGTATGGAAAGATCGCGGAGATCCACTAAGGGCGTTTTGACCTTTCTGGGTTGTTTGTCGAGCTTTTGCTCGATGACGTGCTGCGTATGGAAAGATCGCGAAGTCCTGAGACGTTTTCGGCCAGAAGTCGGTAGTTGGCGGGGATGACGGCGATGATGGTATTGGCCGGCGGAGATTACGGCGATGGTCGGCGATGACAGCCGGTAGTCAGCGGCTGATGACTAAGGGTTGGCGGCCCGACGGTGGTTAGCGGCGGTAGTCGGAAACGGAGATCTTTGACCTATCAAGGTTGTTTGCGAGTGTGACTTCGATGGCGTTAACACGTATGGAAGAGGTCCGATCAAGTCCCCTTAGGATTGATCATGTCCCAATTGAGATGTAACATGAGTTGTATATTTCTCAGTGGGAGGAAAAGTAAAAGAAAAAGCAAATCTTGTTAGAACAAAGGCGTGAATTCACTAGTTCAATGATATAATCATAAGACACAGTGCAGGCTTTAGAGAAAATGACAACAACAAGCTGCAACAAGCTTTAATCTAGGTAGGTGGGTTATACAAGGATGAAATGATGAGGCGAGATAAAAGTCATAATAATTATGCGATAAGATTCTTGATAATATTTTGAAGATTCTTAGTATTCCAAGTTGAGGTAGAGTTTTTCCTTACGGGTCCTTGAGCTTGAGCGTTCACAGCTTGACCATAGCTATGACCACATACGGACCATCAGAGGTGAGAGTTTATTGCGAGGGGCCTTTACTGCGACCTCGAGACTTCGCGGGACCAAGTCAGCAAACGAGATATGGGGACGAGGTTTCACTCTTACATTGAAGTGGCGAGCTACCCGTTGGTGATAGGAAGCGGTCCGTAGAGCCATATCGAGTTTGAGGAGTAGAGTCTTTGGGAGTTTTTCTTCATTACTTCCATGATCAAAGCGGACTCTTGGACTTGGAACCCGATATCCGCGGTATGATAACCGTACCAAAACACAAGTTATCGATTGTCTCACCGGTTAAGTGCGTGGCGTGGTGCGGTAGGCCCAAAGAACATTGAGAGCTCATCGACCCGGCCCCTTCCGAGCGTGTTTTAGTCCAGTCCTTGAGTATGGTCCTATTGGTAACTTCGCTTGCCCATTAGTTTGAGGATGTGCTACACCGCGCAAAGAAATGAATGTGAAGATCTTTGCAAAAGGACGAAAGACTTTTCCAAGAATTGAGTTCCATTGTCGGATGATCTTTGCAGAAGACCAATCGACATATTATATTTTTCCGCAAAATTGTTTGGTATTTGCCTCTGCGGATTTTAGCGAGTGGGCCTCTACCCATTTTGTGAAGTAGTCGACGGCTAGAATGATAAATTTTCGCTGTCGATGCTATTGGAAAAGGTCCCATGATATCAATCCCCACGAGCAAAAGGCCATGGGCTTTGAATGGATGAGAGTTCTCGATGCGGCATGTGAGGGAGGTTAGAATGCAATTGACAACTCATGATTTCTTGTGAATTCCAAGGCGCCTTGTTTCATTGTAGGCCAATAAAACCCTTGCCTCATGATTTTAAGGGCCAATGCTCTTCCTCCAAGGTGTTCCCCACATATTCTCGAGTGAACCTCTTTAACGCTGTAATCACTCAAGGTGGAAGGCATTTGAGATATGGACCGAGAAAGCTCGCTTGTATAGTTCACCTCCAATAATAGCAAAGTTTGAAGCTTGTCTTCTGAGACGAGTTGAAGTTGGATCTTCGTGAAGGGTCCCTTCTTGTAGAAAGATAGATCGGGTTTATCCACCTAACGCTCCTTTTCCTCATCAATAGTTTGAATTATCCATGGCCCTTGGATACTAGGAAAATGTATTTCTTCAACATGCTTTCTCTAAATAGATCTCCAGGAGGGTAGCAAGCTTAGCAAGAGCGCCACCAGTATTCTTCTCTCAGTATGTGGATGATTTGATGTGTCTTGAAATGAGTAAGAAGAGATTTTACCAAGTGGAGATATTGCACCGCTGAGGATTATGAGTATTAAAATCTCCTCCAACTGGGAGGCTACAAGTCGGGAGTCGCAGAATTACTAAGTTTTGGGCTTCAGCAATGGCGAGTCTCAACCTGGATGAGAGCCTCATATTCGGCCATGTTATTAGTTGCAGTGGAATTTTTAAGTCCATACTCTAGGTATTTTGTTTGGGAAACAAGTAGATTCCACCACATCAAAGATTTCTCAAGCTCCATCAACGAGAGTCCATCGAGGAGATGAAAGACACGAAGCGTGATAGCTCTTCTAGAGTTGCAGATTCCACTATAAAGTCGCAAGTATTTGAGACTTTATGACGGTCGAGGTAGAAAATTTATATCAAATTCTCCCAGTTCTACAGACCATTTGATCAATCTTCCAGATGCTTCTGGTTTCTGTAAGATGGCTCTTAATGGTAAATCAGTGTAAACGCCGATGGTGTGAGCTTGAAAGTATGGACGCAATTTTCGCGCTGAGAAAATTAACGAGCCACTTTATCCGCAAATGGATAACGACTTTCTATATCGAGAGAATTTTACCGACGTAATAAATTGGTTGTTGTGCCCCATCTTCTTCTCGCACTAAAACGAAGCTTATTATGCGGAAGAAACCGCAAGATATAAGTATAACGCTTTCTCCTTGAATAGGTTTGATAGGTGAGATGCTAGATATTCTTTTAGTTGCTCAAAAGCATACCGACATTCATCGGTCCATTGAAAATTATTATTTTAGCTCCCTTCAATATTTTAAAGAATGGCAAGTATTTGTCCCCTAACGGCTAGAAACGGATAATGCAAAGAATTGACCATTCAAACGTTGAACGCCTTTGATATTCTTCTGAGGAATCATATCTTGAGAGCTTTGATTTTTCGTGGTTAGCCTCTATCCCACGGTGAGAGTTACCATAAATCCAAGAAATTTTTCGACGTAACCCCAAAAGCACACTTGGTTGGGTTAAGTCGTATGTTATAGCGTCAAGGAGGTCAAAGCATGCTTCTAAGAAATATATGTTGTGACTTTTCTAAGCTTTTCACTAACATGTCATCCACATACACCTCCATTGTGTGGCCTCAGGTCTTTAAAACCTTATTCATGAGGCGTTGATAGTAGCACCAAAGATTTTTAATCCAAATGGCATGACTTGGTAACAATATAAACCTTTATATGTTTGTCAGAGCCTCTTCATCTATCGGGTTCATCTTTATTTGATTGTACCTTAATAAGCATCCAAAATCGAGCATTTGATGTCCTGGCCCACCAATTGATCGATTCGAGGAAGAGGAAAACTATCCTTGGGGGTGCCTTATTAAGATCAAGATAATCAACACACATCCTCCATGTTCCATTTTTTTTTTTAACCATGACAACATTTGCTAGCCATGGGGTAATGCACTTCTCGTATGAATCCCGCTTCTATGAGCTTGTTAACTTCTTGTTCAATAGCCTAAAGACGATCAGGCGCAAAACTCCGCTTCTTTTGGATGATTGGTTTGAACGTTGGATTAATTTTGAGGGAGTGCGTGATTACATTGGGTCGACCGGCATATTCATTGGACTCCAAGCAAATATGTCTTGATCGTAAGAAATTTATATATACTTTTCCCTTTGTTCTTCCGAGAGTAAAGATCCCACTTGCAATCGCTCGTAATGGTTGGTCATCCGATAATACTATTGAGAGTAAATCTTCTACTGGGAAGCTTTTGAGGTACTCTTTCATCTCGAAAGTTAAGATCTTCGTCAAGGTGATGGAAGGGTTGAGCTTGTCCGAGATAACATGATTCAGCCGCTCGCTGATTTCCACAAACCACCCCAACTCCACGGGTAGGAAATTTTATCTTCGATGAGATCAAGTGATAGACCAAAATTGATTGGAGGGCCTCCAAGATTGCATATGCACCGACTTCACCACCATGAATTGTATTAAATGAGTCACTTGTCGAGGGAATTCAGGGTAATGTGAAGAGTGATTGTCCTTCGCCTGCATCGGGTGATTATCAAACCCATATAGGGTCCAAATGGTTGGAGCTTTGCCTACCAGCCATGTTAGAAAAAAAGTTGAGTAAAATAAGACATAACTCCCATTATCGATCAAAATTCTTTTAACGTTATAACAAGGATCACCGATCCACATGACAAGTGGATCTTGATGAGGATATGGACTCCTTCTAAGTCCGAGTCATTGAAAGTGATGGAATGATCAAGACTTCTTCAACTCGTTCTTGGAGGCGTGAACGAACTTGATTATGTAGTATCGATCCTCCCGCGATTGTTTCGATTTCTCCAATTATTTGATGATTATTTGGTTGTTTTTGTGATGATTGTCCCGCTTGCCCCAAACGAGGTGTGTTTTGTTCGAGGTGGTTGATTCTTCACAAAACGACGTAGTATCCTTGTTGAATGAGTCTCGATTTCTTCCTTGAGTTGTATACATGCTTCAAGAAGATGTCCACGCCGATGAAAATGACAATATTGCTCCCGATTTCAATTGGTTTCAATGGATGCGCCACTTGATATGTTCTTCATTCAATACCATCGGTTAACACGAGATGTGTTCCCGTGTATGTCTTTTCCCCGAGGTTCACGCTTGATGATATGGGAGGGAGATCATGACTACCTTGTCGCTTTTTTGATGGGCTGGTCCACATTTCGGGTGTTTTGCTTTCCGATATTGTTCAAATTGTTTCATGAGCATTAATAGCTTCATCGGCGGAGATTTGTGCTTCTACACGATGAACTAAGGCATATGAGCGACCGTGTCCCGCATTAATTAATAGAAGCCCCGACTGAGTCCTCCAAGGAAAACTCCTCTTAATAGTTCGTGGTCTACCCTGTATTTGGCGAAGCTTCTAAAGAGAACCTCGGAAGTATTCTTTGAGTGATTCACCCTCGCTCTAAAAAAGATGGGAGGAATCTTTAATGATTCTCATTTGCAATGAACTGCTCCACAAAGAACCGGCGAAGTAAAGGTATGGATGGATCCCCTTGGAAGAGAATAGAACCGCGAAGCTTGCCCTGAGGGTAATCAGAAAGACCACAAAGCAGCAGGTCGTGAGCTCGTGATATGCATGATAGTCGAATGGTCGATGTGTGTTCGTGGGTCGGGCTTGCCCATCATGAATCAATGCTCTAAGCTTGAAACCTACGGAATTGGATGTCAAGAATGGCTTCGCCTAAAGGTGAGGACTCCTCATAACCGGTGTGGGTGAAGATGATTTCTATCTTGAAGGTGAAATTCATCTTGTATTAAGCGTCGCATCGCGAATGTCATGATGTGCGATTAATGAGATGAGCATGTGTGAAGCTATCAACAACGATCGGGATTAGTAACCGCTGAGCCGCACGCGATGGATGAGTGGAACTAGCGGTCAGATCGCAGCCTCTCCATGCGAGGAACCTGTCGAGGATTAGCTTTTGACCTCCCCGCAATGATCTTGGGAGGAGAAGAGAAGGTGTAGTCCTTGCAAAAGTCGGATCATCTTATTTTGAGACTCTCCATTCGACGGACCATCTTCCAAAGAGATTCCGTTCCGCCTCAACTTGGCCCTTGGTTCTGGGATGGGTTTTGAGAATGACTGGGAACTGAAGCTCCTGGGACGAGTGTGTGCCTATTGGCCATAACGCGGATGTTCACGAATTGTGGTTGAAGAGTTTTACTTCCCACGACGGCCAAACCGCATGCGTGGAAAACCACAGAGAGTAAAATTTATGCCTTAGCCTTGTTGGATTACACACACGGTAATTAAAGAACGAACATGAGATACTCCTGCAATTTTAACGTGGAAAACCTCGAAAAGAGGGAAAACCACGGGCCCAAGCCCAGTAAAAAGATTCCACTATGTATCCTTTTCAGTACAAAATCTTCCGATAACGGATTACAGAATTCTATTTGAGGGACAATGTAACAACGATCGATAATTGTCGATGTTGAGATGTGGTAGCTTTGTGGAAATGTCGGGTATAATTACCATGGCATAGGCAGGGTCTGATGGGGATCTTCAAGCTTTAGAGCTTTCTCCTCCTCACTCACTTTTCCTCTTCTTCCTCGACGGACTCTTCCTCTTCCTTCTTCTTCCTTCCTTCTTCTTCTTGCTCTTCTTCTTCTTCCTTCTTCCTTGCTTCTTCCTTCTTCTTCACTTTTGACTTCTTCTTCCTTGCTTCTTCCTTGTTTTAGCTTCCTCTTCTTCTTCACTTGTTTTGACTTCTTCTTCTTCTCTTCTGCTCTTCTTCTTCTTTTTCACTCCTCTTCTTCACTTCACTTTACTTAGCTTAGGCCCCCATGTGAGGAAATTTATAGATGGGAGGAGGTATTCTAGTAAACTCATGTAGAGCTCTCCCCCTCGATCGACGGCTCGAATTCCTTCGATCATTTGATGTATTTTGAGCATTTGGATGCCCAAATGAAGTTTAATTATGAGATCTTAGGCTCATTAGATCCGCTCGCGAGACGATTTGACTATAAACACTCCACATTTGAGAGCTTTTTGGGATTTAATTGATGTCCCAAGATTCTAATGATATTTAAGCTGATCTCGATTTCACTCAAAATCATATCGCCAAACATCAAGATTATTAATTTGGTATTTTGAGAGCCATATCAATATAATATATTTTATATATAATTAAAAGATTCAAATATCAATAGAAATTATATATTTGCCATAAAAAAATATATTTATAAAATTTAAAGAATCTACTAGGGCTTTACTTTGACAAGGAGAAACCAAATGCATGATTTAACTTTTTAGATATTTTACGAAGAAAGTATTTCAAATGTAATGTAATGTATTTCAAATATTAGTTTATTTTCTATTTGAAATTGATTTCTAATAAATACATACCAAGAAAATAAATAATAATTTTTTATTTAATGTCAGAATTTTTTCAAAAAAATATTTTATTTATTTTTTTTAATAAACAGAAAGAAATTCATGAATTTTAAAATAATCAAATAATTTAAAAAAGAATTTTATGAATTCTTTAATTTATTTTTTAGATTCAAACGCAAAGTAACCCAACATAAAGAATGATTTAAATTTTGCTATTAAAGTAAATCATATAAATTATATTTTTAAATGATTGATTTGAAGAAAATAAAAATCAATATAATGTTTTAAAGTATTTAATTTTGTCTAATTTATTTTTAATGTTTATTTCAACTTTAAAATATTAAAATTATAAAATTAGTTGTCATAGAATATAACAGCGATAATTATTTGAAATAAAACAATCAAACGCTGAAAAAATAATCTTCTAATTTTTATCCCAACAACTAAACACTTAAAGTATTGAAAATCACTATTTTTTTACATGATATTAAAAATACTTTAAAGAATATTTAATAAATAAATTCTATAAATATCTTACATTTTCACACATATTGCTCACAAATGTATTTCAAGAATAAAATGGCTATTTAGAAATATTTTAATAAATGAAGTTTTAACTTTTTTTTGAATTTATATGATTCAAAGTAAAATTAAATGTAATATATTTAGAAAAATAATTCTTTGTATATTTAATTTGTCATTTAGCAAATTAAATATATTATATATTTATGTTTATATCATTAAGAATATGTGATATAAATTAATAATCTTTTAAATATAATTAACATTTTTAAGACATTCTTTTTTTCCAAAAAAAGTAATCATGATAATTTTCAACCAAACAATTAAAGCTCTTATTAATTTATAAGTAAAATGCTTTAAAGAAAATTTAATTTTATTTTTATATTAAGTAAATTTCAATCATTTATAGTATATTTAAATATTAGAATATTTTATATTAATTAATTTAAAACTAAATACCCGATTATCTGAATCTTAATAATAATAAAAAAATATAATCTCAAAAAATTTTACATATTTATTTTTAAACAATAATAAAAATATTCATATATTTATAGATTTTTAACCAAATAAATTTTAAAGAATCCAAATATTTACATCAATTTTATTTTACACTCTAAATATAATAATAAATACAAAATTATAATTTTTTTATATCAATTTTAAAATTATATCTTTTTTTCTAAAAAACCAAATAATAAAGAATAAACATAATTATATTTTTTTTTGATAAAAAAGAATCAAAATAATTTAATGTATGTAGAATTTATCTTTATTATTTTTGACTGTATTTTAAACTTTACAATTTTTATATAATAAAATAATTAATATTTTAAAGTATTTATTTATCATGTATATTTTTTATAACATTTTATTTAAAAAACTAAATAATTAATTTTAAATATTGTATGATAATATATGACATAAAAAAATTTCACTAAATGATAATTTAATCTTTATGCTAATCATTTAATTAAAATATATCAGATTTAAAAATATAATTAAAATATAATCTAAATAAATAGTTAAATATAAGTTATTTATAATCAAATCAAATGTCAATTTTATTTTACAAGCCCAAATTTTTCAACTTATTTTGAAATTAAATACTTAAAATATTATTGAGAAAAAATCATTTAGTCAATATTGAATATTTTTGTATATATTAAAAATAATTTATTATAATATTTATTTTATATTAAAAATAAAATTAAATAAAAAATCTAAGATAATCGAAGAACTGATTGTACATATTGATTTAAATGATAGATTCTTCAAATAAAGTAAAATCTTCGTATTTACATAGATCATTTCTTTATAGATACTAAGGCTTAAAGAATTATTGAAGATTATTTCTGATATTGCATTTTTATTGCGAGATAAATCAATATTAATTCTTTATTAGTCTATAATTATAAATAAATTACATCTTAATAACATTTAAAATTTTTTTCATCAAACTTTTCTTAAAATAAAAAAAAATAAGATATTTGTTTCTAAAAAAATAAAACAAATAAAATATTTAATAATCTTTTAGTATCTTTTAAATTTATCAAGTCACTACATAATTTTTCTAACAAAATAATTTATGATTGAGCTATAAATTATTAAGTCAATAAAATTAATTTAGCTCACTTATTAATTTTTTTCATAATTTTAAAATTGCTAAAAATATACTCAAATGTATATAAAATTTTACAAATTTTATGAATACACGGCTCAAGTATCTTATCATAATGAGACTCACTTAATAATAAATATTTACATATTTCAATTGACTAATTTTCTAATGAGCTTTATTTCAATTATATGTTGGTTCCTCATCGAAAATATCGAATAGAGGAAATGATATTCAGAAATGGTAGAGACATGCTTTAAAAGATCTTAAGCTATTTTTCTCTTAATTTTCCCTCATGTAAAGAAATAAATTATTTATAAGGCAAAATCCAAATGCATTGAAATGATTTTTGATAATCTAATATATTTTAAGTATTTAAATGCTCAAATGAAGTTAAAATAAAAGAATCTCTTATAGAGAATTGAAATATTTGATCAAGAAGACTTATATTTAGAACTATTTGATTCAATATATAAAGTTTCAATGATATTTTAAGTGTTGATTATTTACATTTTATCAAGAATTTTTTGACTAGCAAATTTTAATATATATTAAATTTTGTATACATTAAGTATATTTTATAACAATTTTTTAAAAATATGAAAAATTAATAATAGCTTAGATTAATTTAAATTTGACTTATTAATTTATTATAATCATAAATTATTTTTATCAAAAAATATAAATTGAGACATTAAATTCATAAAAAAAATAAATAATACATTTCTTTTTAGAATTTTAAAGAGAAAAAATATTGTTGAAATTTTTACATGCTTTCAAAATTTGTAAAAATTATTTTGAGAACAGATATTAGATAAAATTTTTTTTTAATTTTAAAAAAAAAATTAGAATAAATATCAAAATTTTTTTTTAAAAAAAAATTATATATTTTACAAAATTTTTAAAAATAAATATAAAATAAAATGTTATTGAGATCATTTATTTTTTTTTTTTGTTTTTATTATTTTGTTTAAAAAAATAAACTTATTTGATTTCTTATTGTTTTTTAAAATACTTAAAATATTTAGTTATATTTTAAAACAAAATTTTTTTTGAAAATAAAAATAAAAATCAATAAAAAAAATATTAATAAATATATCTTAAAAATGATTTAAAAAATAAAAATAATAAATAATAAACAAAAGTGATAAATTGTTATTTATTATGTAAAATAAAGAAAAATAACAAATAATAATCTATTTCAATTTTATAAAAAAAATAATGATATGATAAATTTTAAAGAAAATTATAAAGAATAAAATTGAATAGATGTTCAAAATATTTTAAATTATATTTAAATTAAATAGAAATATGAATTTTATACAAATGAAATAAGAGTGAACATTTAAAGATCTTAAATTAAATTATTAATTCAAATAAAAATACATCATATTATCAATATATTTTGTTTATTTTTATATCATTTTTATATATTTAAGAGATTATATAAATAAATTTATTTTTAATAAAAAACAAATATAAAGATTAAATAATTAAAAATTATATTACATTGTTAAAATAATAGATAAAATATGTATATAACATTAAATTTTTTAAGAATTGTCTTTTATATAAATTAATTTAAGATATTAAAAAGATATAGTGATTTTTTTTATTATTCTGATTTTTTTTTGTTTTAGAAATTTTGATTTTATTTTATTTAAATATAAATAAAATATAAATTTATCTATATTATTTTAAAAAAAATATTCAATATTTAATATTTTTTATAAGATTAAATAAAAAAAAATAATATATAGAAACATTCATAATAAACATAATATAATATTTATAAATAATGAATGCTTAAGAGAAACATTATCCATAATAAAATAAATATAAATTGAGAAGTTGAAAAAAAAAATAGATTTGTAAAAATAATAAGATAAGATTTGTTTTTTTAATGATATTTTTATTTTAATATATGACATTATTATTAAAAATTAAATTTATAGTTATATTGAAATAAATTTCTTAAGATAATATAATGAAATAGTATAATTTACATATAAGAAATGATATATTGATATTTTGCATTCTTTTATCAATTTTATAATAATTCTTATAAAATTTTTATATAAGATAAATTTAATTATTTATGAATTTTTAAATTTTTAATATTATATTGATATGGCTCAAAATACCACCAAAAGCACAAATCTTGATGTTGAAAGCGATATGATTTTGAGTCAAAACAAATCGAGATCGCACTTAAAATATCATTAATCTTGACATCAATTAAATCCCAAAAAAGCTCTCAAATGAGTGTTTAGTCAAATCGAAGGCCTCGACGAGGATCTAATGAGCCTAAGATCTCATAATTCGACTTCATTTGGGCATCCAAATGCTCAAAATACATCAAATGATCAAGGAGTCATTCCGCCCGTCCGACGGGAGTGGTACGCCTTACATGAGTTTACTAGATACCTCCTCCCATCTATAAATAGCCTCACATGGGGGGCCTAAGCTAAGAAGCAAGAAGGGGAAGCAAGTGAAGAAGGGAAACAAGTGAAGAAGAGTCCAAGCAAGAAGAAGAAGAAACCCAGCAAGGAAGAAGAAGAAGAGTCCAAGCAAGTGAAGAAGAAGGAAGAAGGCAAGGAAGAAGAGGAAGAGTCCGATCGAGGAAGAAGAGGAAAAAGTGAGGAAGAGAAAGCTCTAAAGCTTGAAGATCCCAGCAAGATCGCACCAAGCCATTATCGCTAATTATACCCGATTTCCACTTTACCCAAAGATCTCCAACATCAGCAACTATTATAAACTGATCGTTGTTACACAGCTGTTGTCCCTTTCTCAAATAGAATTAATCGTTATCGGAAGATTTTGTACTCAAAAGGATACATAGTGGAATCTTATCAAGGCCCCGTGGTTTTCCCCTCTTTCGAGGTTTTCCACGTAAAAGAGTGTCTCATGTTCGCTTTAATTACCGTGTGTGTGCTAACTAATCAACAAGGCTAAGGCATAAATTTTACTCTACCGAATCGGTTTTCCAAAGACGCAACATGCCGTGGTAAAACTCTTCAACCACAATTCGGAACATCCACGTTATAATAGTACAACACTCAACTGGAGCCTGCTCCAACTCCCGCCATTCTCAAAACCCATCCTCAACCAGACCAGGGCTGAACGGAATCTCTTTGGAAGATCGTCCGAATGGAGGAGTCTCAAAATAAGATGATCCATTTTTTGCAAGGACTACAATGTACCGCTACTACAAACATATCTCCCCAAGATCGTCATGTTCTGAGGAGGTCAAAACGCTAATCCTCCCGACATGAGTTCCTCCGCATGGAGACCGTAACGCCGATCTCCTCGACATCAAGTTCCACTCATCCATCGCGCGGTACCAACCTTACTAATCCACATCGTTGTTGATAGCTTCACACATGCTCATCTCATTAATCCCGACATCATGACGTAAGTGACGCTTAATACAAGATGAATTTCACCTTCAAGATAGAAATCATCTTCACCCACACCGCTATGAGAGTCCTCACCTTTACCAAGCCATTCTTCGACATCCACCCCGTAGTTTCAAGCAGCATTGATTCCTATGATGGGGCAACCACACAGAACACATCGACCATTACAGACTATCATGCATATCCAACGAGCTCACACACCGCTTGTCGTCTTTCCTCGTTACTCCTCAAAGGGCAAGCTCGCACTTGGTTCTCTTCCAAGGGGATCCATCCATACCTTTAACGAACTCGTGTTCTTTGTGGAATGCTTCATTGCAAATCGGAATCATTAAAGATTCCTCCCATCTTTCCGATTCTGTAACGAGGGTGAATCACTCAAAGAATACTTCCGAGGTTCTCTTAGAAGCTCGCCAAATGGGGTGTAATCAACTATTAAGAGGAGTTTTCCTTGAGGACTCGGCCCGGCCTTCTATTCTATTCATTAGAGGGACACCACCATATGCCGACTTAGTTCATCGTAGAAGCACAAATCCCGATGAAGCTATTAATGCTCATCGCAAACAATTTGAACAATATGCGGGAAACGCAAAACACCCTCGGAAATGTGGACCTGCCCATCAAAAGAAGACAAGGTAGTCATGATCTCCTCCACCACCCCATATCAATCAACGCGAACCTCAATCGAAAAGACATACACACCGCCAAACACATCTCGTGTTAACCTCCGATGGCTATTCGCAATGAAGAACATATCAAGTGGCCGCATCCATTGAAACCAATTCGTGAAATCGAGCAATATTGTCATTTTCATCGGACATACTCATCAAGCATGTATACAACTCAAGGAAGAAATCGAGAGACTCATTCAACAAGGATACCTACGCCGTTTTGTGAAGAATCAACCACCTCAAACAAACACACCGCTTGGGGCAACCGTGACAATCATCACAAAACAACCAAATAATCATCAAATAATTGGAGAAATCAAACAATCGCAGAGGATCGATACTACATAATCAAGTTCTCGCATCGCCTCCAAAGAACCGAGTTGAAGAAGTCTCGTATTGATCATTCCATCACTTTCAATGACTGACTTAAGGAGTCCATATCCCTCATCAAGATCCACTTGTCATCATGGATGGATCCTTATAACGTTAAAAGAATTTTGATCGATAATGGGAGTTCGATGTCTTATTTTACTCAACTTTTCTTAACATGGGCCTGTAAAAAAGCTCCAACCGGACCACTATATGGGTTTGATAATCACCCAAGACGCGTAAGGGACAATCACTCTTCCCGTTACCCTGAGAATTCCTCGACAAGTGACTCATTTAATACAATTCATGGTGAAGTCGATTCGATATAACGCATCTTCTGGAGGCCCTCCAATCAATTTTCTGCTATCACTTCGCTCATCTCAAGATAAAATTTCCCCCTGGAGTTGGAGTTGTGGTTTGTGGAAATCAACAAAATCAATCATGTTATCTCGCAAGCTCAACCGCTCCTTCCATCACCTTCAAGATCAAGATCTTAACTTTCGAGATGAAAGAGTACCTCAAAAGCTTCCTCAGAGAAGATTTACTCTCAATAGTATTATCGATGACCAACCATTACAACAAGCAAGTGGGATCTTTACTCAAGAACAAAGGGAAAAGTATATAAATTTCTTACTAGAATCAAGACATATTTGCTTGAGTCCGAGATATGCCGGGTCGACCCCATAATGTAATGCACTCCTCAAAATTAATCCAACGCTCAAACCAATCATCCAAAAGAAGCGAGTTTTGCACCATCGCCTTCGCTATTGAACAAGAAGTTAACAAGCTCATAGAAGCGGATTCATAGTGCATTACCCCACATGGCTAGCAAATGTTGTCATGGTTAAAAAAAACAAATGGAACATGGAGGATGTGTTGATTATACCGATCTTAATAAGGCCGCCCCAAAGGAATAGTTTTCCTCTTCCTCAATCGATCAATTGGTGGACGCTACATCCGACATCAAATGCTCGCTTTTTGATGCTTATTCTGGTACAATCAAATAAAGATGAACCCAATAGATGAAGAGGCTACATTTCAAACATATAAAGGTTTATATTGTTACCAAGTCATGCCATTTGATTAAAAAATGTCGGTGCTACCTATCAACGCCTCATGAATAAGGTTTTAAAGACTGCTAGCCACAATGGAGGTGTGGATGACATGTTAGTGAAAAGCTTAGAAAAGTCACAACATATTTCGGACTTAGAAGCATGCTTGACCTCCTTCGAGTTATAACATACACTTAACCCAACCAAGTGTGCTTTTGGGGTTACGCCTGAAAATTTCGATTTATGGTAACTCACCGGATAGAGGCTAACCAAAAAATCAAAGCTCTCCAAGATATGATTCCTCAAGAATATCAAAGACGCTCAACGCTTGAATGGTCGAATTGCATTATCCCGCTTCTAGCCCGCTCGGGACAAATACTTGCCATTCTTTAAAATATTGAAGGAGCTAAAAATAATAATTTTCAATGGACCGATGAATGTCAAGATGCTTTGAGCAACTAAAAGAATATCTAGCATCTCCTCGCTATCCAAACCTATTCAAGGAGAAACGTTATACTTATATCTTCATGTTTCTTCCCACAATAAGCTCGCTTTTAGCGAGAAGAAGATGGGGCACAACAACCAATTTATTACGCCAAGAAAATTCTCTCGACATATAGAAAGTCGTTATCCATTTGCGTGATAAAGTGCTCAAGTAATTTTTCTCACAAAATTACGCCCATACTTTCAAGCTCACACCATCGCTTAATCGATTTACCATTAAGCCATCTACGTAAACCGTAAGCATCCGGAAGATTGATCAAATGGTCCAGAACTGGGAGAATTTGATATAAATTTTCTACCTCGCCATAAAGTCTCAAATTTGACTTTATGGAATGCACCAACCCAACTCTAGAAGAGCTATCTCACATGCGGTCTTTCATCTCCTCGATGGACTCTCTACGTTGATGGAGCTTCAGTACGTGTCGGGAATCCTACTTGTTTCCCCAAAGAAAAATACCCTAGTATGGACTTCGCTTAAAATTCGCAACTAATAACATGGTCAATATGAGGCTCTCATCGCAGGGTTGAGACTCGCCATTGACTGCGAAGCCCAAAACTTAGTAATTCACACTGACTCCCAGCTTGTCGCCTCCCAAGTTGGAGGAGATTTTAATACTCATAATCCTCAACTGCAATATCTCCACTTGGTAAAATCTCTTCTTACTCATTTCAAGACACATCAAATCATCCACATACTACGAGAGAAGAATACTGGGCCGACGCTGCTAAGCTTGCTACCTCTACCACCGAGATCTATTTAAGAGAAAGCATGTTGAAGAAATACATTTTCCTAGTATCCAAGGGCCATGGATAATTCAAACTATTGATGAGGAAAAGGAACGCTCGTGGATAAACCCGATCCTATCTTTTCTACAAGAAGGACCCTTCCTCAAGATCCAACTTCCAGAACTGCCTCCAAGACAAGCTTCAAACTTTGCTATTATTGGAGGTGAACTATACAAGCGAAGCTTTCTCCGTCCATATCTCAAATGCCTTCCACCTTCGACACGCTGCTAAAAGAGGTTCACTGTGAATATGTGGGGAACACCTTGGAGGAAGAGCATTGGCCCTTAAAATCATGAGGCAAGGGTTTTATTGGCCTACAATGAAACAAGACGCCTTGGAATTCACAAAGAAATGCTAAGTTGTCAATTGCATTCTAACCTCCCTCACATGCCGCATGTAACTCTCATCCATTCAAAGCCCATGGCCTTTTGCTCGTGGGATATCATGGGACCTTTTCCAATAAAGATCGGGCAACTAAAATTTATCATTCTAGCCGACTACTTCACAAAATGGGAGTCAACCACTCGCTAAAATCACAGAGGCAAATACCAAACAATTTGTCCGAAAAATATAATATGTCGATTCGGTCTTCCCGCAAAGATCATCACCGACAATGGAACTCAATTTATGGAAAAGTCTTTACGCCCTTTGCAAAGATCTTCACATTCACCGCCGATAATAGCACATCCTCAAACTAATGGGCAAACCGAAGTTACCAATAGACCATACTCAAAGGACTAAAACACGCCTTGAGAAGGTGGGGCAATGGGTTGATGAGCTCCCAATGTTCTTTGGGCCTACCGCACCACGCCACGCACTTAACCGGTGAGACACAGATAACTTGTGTTTTGCGTTATCATACCGGTGGATATCGGGTTCCAAGTCCAAGAGTCCGCTTTTTGATCATGGAAGTAATGAAGAAAAACTCCCAAGACACTAGACCTACTCAAACTGGATATGGCCCTACTTCTGACCGCTCTATCACCAACGTAGCTCGCCACTTCAATGTAAGAGTGAAACCTCCCCATATATCCGTTCTGACTTGGTCCTGCTGAAGTCTCGGTGCGCAGTGCAAAGGCCCTCGCAATAAACTCTCCTCCTCTGGATGGTCCGTATGTGGTCATAGCTATGGTCAAGCTGAACGCTCAAGCTCAAGGACCCGTAAGGAAAAACTCTACCAACTTGGAATACTAAGAATCTTCAAAATATTATCGAACTCCCATCGATAATTATTATGACTTTTATCTCGCCTCATTTCATCCTTGTATAACAACCCACCTACTAGGGATTAAAGCTTGTTGTTGCGCTTGTTGTTGTCATTTTCTTAAAGCCCTGCACTGTGTCTTATGATTATATCATTGAACTAGTGAATTCACTTTGTTCTAACAAGATTTGCTTTTTCTTTTATTTTTCCTCCCACTGAGAAATATACAACTCATGTTACAATTGGGACATGATCAATCCTGGGGGACTTGATCGACCTTTCCATACGTTAACGCCATCGAAGTCACACTGCAAACAACTTGATAGGTCAAAGATCTCCGCTTGCCGACTACCGCCGCCAACCACCCCGGCCGCCAACCCTTGTGGTACCGCTGCACTACTGCCGCTATCTCGCCAATTATCGAAAATTCGCGGCTACCATCATCGTTTGGTCATCCTCGCCAACTACCACTTCGCCGCCAAAACGCCCTTGGTGGATCTCTACATACGCAGTTAATGTCATCGAGCAAAAGCTACAAACAACCCAGAAAGGTCAAAACGCCCTGGATCTCGCGATCTTTCCATACGTTAATGCCATCGAAAAGCTCGACAAACAACCCAAAGGTCAAAACTCACCAGTGTTAATGTCATCGATACACAACCTTGATGGGTCAATCCTCATCGCCGCCGGCCACCACTGCCGACGCCATCGTTTGGTCATCGCCACACCATCACGGTAATCTTTCGCCGGTTATCACATTTGCCGGTTATCCGCTGGCTTATCGACGCTGCCGCACCGCGAACCATTACTGTTGCCGCTGACACCCCGTCGCCGCCAACCACTATAGCCGGCCACCGCCGCTTACTACCGCTTCGCCACATCGCCGCTTAATCCATCGCCGGCAATCTTCGCCGATCATCACCATTGTCGCCGGTCATCCGACCGACGACGGCCGCACCGCTGACCACTCGAGATTCAATTAACCTTTCCATACGGTTAACGCCATCGAGTGAAAACTCGACTAACAACCTGTGAGGTCAAACGCCCTTGGGACTTCCCGCGATCTTCTTCCATACGCAGCACGCCATCGAGCAAAGCTCGACAAACAACCTGTGAAAGGTCAAAACGCCCCAGTGGACTTCTGATCTTCCATAATGCCATCGAGCAAAAGCTCGACAAACAACCCAGGTCAAAAGGTCCTTGGACTTCCCATCTCTTCCATACGTGTTGGCCGACTAATATTCAAAACAACCTGTGAAAGGTCAAAAGGTCCTTGGACTCCCACTTTTCCATACGTTAGCGCCAATGAATAATATTCACCAATAACCTAAAGGGTCAAAACTTTGTACCTCGACAGTTAATGTCATCGGATAACACTCGACAAATAACCTCGATGGGTCCTCCGATTCAATTATATCTCTAACGTAGGCTGTTGACTTAATTACTTTGGCCGCTAACCACTATAAATGGCCATCGGACTACCGCTGCCGGCCATCGCCTCGACTACTATCGCTGCCATCTCTCAACACAATCCTCGCCGGCCACACCATCAGGCTTATCTCGCTGCCACTATCATCGATATCCTCCGCATCTGATCGCCCTAACTGACGGCCGACTACGTGAACCGGAATCTCGACGATATCGTTTTGATCGCTTCAACTCGGACATCGACGTAAACCGAACTACACGGCACCGCCTTCCTTCCTAACGACGGTCTGTGAACCGAACACGGGCCTTGATCGCTCCTAACGGACGATGACGGTTTAAACCGGAACCACGACGATACCGCGGCCTTGATCCTAACCCGACGGCAATGCCGAAACCGGAACCACGACGATACCGGCCTTGATCGCTTAACCGGACGATGACGGGTCGGAAACCGGAACCACGACGATACCGGCCTTGATCGCCTTCTAACCGGACGCAGACGACGTCGAACCGGAACCACGACGATACCGCCTTGATCGCCCTAACTCGGACGGTGACGACGGTCAGAACCGGAACCACGACGATACCGTGGCCTTGATCGCTTAACTGGACGGATGACGCGGGTTTGTGAAACCGGAACCACGATACCGCGGCCTTGATCGCTTCACCCGGACGCATGACGCGGTGAACCGGAACCACGACGAGATACCGCGGCCTGATCGCTTCTAACCGGACGAGACGACGGGTGAAACCGGAACCACGACGATACCGCCTTGATCGCCTCTAACCCGGACGGACGACGGGTCGAAAAACCAGAATACCGTGCCTGATCGCCTTCCTAACCCGGACGCGACGCGGTCGAAACCGGAACCACGACGATACCGTGGCCTTGATCGCCTTAACGACGACGACGCCGGAAACGAACCACGACGATACCGCGGCCTTGATCGCCCTAACCCGGACGGATGACGCGGGTGAACCGAACCACGACGATACCGCGGCCTTGATCGCTTCCTAACCCGGACGCAGATGACGCGTAAACCGGAACCACGACGATACCGGGCCTGATCGCCTTCCTAACCCGGACGGTCGACGGGCGTAAACCGAAACCACGATGATACCGCGCCTGACGCTTCCTCAACGATTGCCTCCAAAGGACCCTCACTCAAGAAGAAAGGGAGAGGGAATGTGCCTCTCCTCTTACTCTGGATTTATAGCCCACAAGGGCAAAAGGTAAAACCCTCAAAAACGGTTTCAAAACGGCTCAAACCGCCAATTGGGTTCATGCAAGGGTTCATGCAAGCATGCAAGCCATAGGGGGCACAAGAGATACAAGGCTGGCGCTAGATGCCAAGTAGACGCTGGAAGGCGGCTCTGGCCCATTCGACCCGGGATCGTTCACCCGCCCGCTGATCCAACGTTACGGAATGGCTGGACCGTTACGCTTAATGGTTCAACCGGTTACGCTGAATGGCTCATGACGAATGCTCACGCTGAATGACGCTGCGCTTCGGCGAACCCGCTGGCCAAGGCTGCGCCCGCTGCTGCCCACGGCCGCTGCGACCGTTCGGCTGACGAGCCGCCATCGCGCGGCGGACGGCCATAAGGCTTCATACCATAAGGCCGCTTACGGCGCTACGCCTCACAGCCTTCAGACGCTGCGATACCGCTCATGGTCCCTAAACGCTCTAAAACTTCCAATTAATTTTGAACATTTGACATATATTTTGATGATTAAGCTAATGTCATCCAAAAATAGCAACCGATATGGTTCTCAAAATACCACCACCAAGCACAAATCTTGATGTTGAAAGTTATATGATTGAGTAAACAAATCGAGATCAAGCACTTAAAATATCATTAATCTTCGACATCAATTAAATCCCAAAAAAGCTCTCAAATGTGGAGTGTTTATAATAAATCGAAGGCCTCGACATGGATCTAATGAGCCTAAGATCTCATAATTCGACTTCATTTGGGCATCCAAATGCTCAAAATACATCAAATGATCAAGGAGTCATTCGAGTGTCCGACGGGAGCGTACGCCTTACATGAATTTACTAGAATACCCTCCTCCCATCTATAAATAGGCCTCACCTCACATGGGGGGCCTAAGCTGCTTTGCTGTCAAGTGAACAAAAGTCAAGAAGAAAGGAAGGAAGAAAAGAAGGAGAGTCAAAACAAGTGCGTAATAAGTTTAACAAGAAAGGCAAGAAGAAGAATAAATTCAAAAGAAAGAAGTCAAGCAATAA